>CM062263.1:15200497-16538573 GCA_031216405.1 Syzygium malaccense
ATAGTACGGATTTTGTGCTCAATCAATGGGTGTTCCTGGAAATTGGAGCTTTTCAGGGTTTCTCTGAAAGCTTCTCTATCCTCTTTCCCCCATTGGTTTTCTCTTCACATATCCGCCTCCAAGTGCCATCACATATCTCAATCCTGTTTTGTCTATCTGTAAAAAGAATAAAATGCTGGCTGCAGTTGGTGTGCGTGTGTGTGTGTGTGAGAGAGAGAGAGAGAGAGAGAGAGAGAGAGAGAGATTTGCACAAAGAAGAGGCTAAAAGAAATGGAATTCAAGGGCTGGTGTAAGTTAATTGGGGCAGAGCAATGCGGAATCAATGGCTCTGAAACACCTGTGGGTTTTCTACAGTGGAGCCCTGAACATCAAGAAAAATCAATGGCATCACAGTATGGGTTTTGTGCTCAATCAATGGAATTCGAGGGCTGGTGCAAGTTAATTGGGGCAGAGCAATGCGGAATCAATGGCTCTGAAACACCTGTGGGTTTTCTACAGTGGAGCCCTGAACATCAAGAAAAATCAATGGCATCACAGTACGGGTTTGGTGCTCAATCGATGGATGTTGCTGGAAGTTGGAGCTTTTTAGGGTTTCTCTGAAAGCTTCTCTATATTCTCTTCCCCATTGGTTTTCTCTTCTCAAATCCACCTCCAAATACCATCACATATCTCAATCCTGTTTTGTCTATCTGTCAAAAGAATAAATTGCTGGCTGCAGTTTGTGTGTGTGTGTGTGTGTGTGTGTGTGTGTGTGTGAGAGAGAGAGAGAGAGAGAGAGAGAGAGAGAGAGAGAGAGATTTTCGCAAAGAAGAGGCTAAAAGAAATGGAATTCGAGGGCTGGTGCAAGTTAATTGGGGCAGAGCGATGCGGAATCAGTGGCTCTGAAATCCCTGTGGGTTTTCTACAGGGTGCCCACAGCTCCATGCCCTCAACATCAAGAAAAATCAATGGCATCATAGTACGGGTTTTGTGCTCAATCAATGGGTGTTCCTGGACATTGGAGCTTTTTAAGGTTTCTCTGAAAGCTTCTCTATCCTCTCTTCCCCGTTGGTTTTCTCTTCACAAATCTGCCTCCAAATGCCATCACATGTCTCAATCCTGTTTTTTTCTATCTGTAAATAGTATGAACCACTAGCTGTAGTTCTCATGCACGTTTCTACCTTCCTTAGATACTTCTCCTTGTTCTTTTGTTTAAATTGTTTTTATTTTGGTGATAGCTTGATTCTTGTAGAACTACAATCTGGCAAAGGAGATAAAGAAGAAACAGGAATAAGGGTGCAGTGCACATGTAAAGAGTCTAAGTGTTTTCGTTATTAGAGGGCTTTTGTGTTTTTTATACGATATTGAACTTGTTGCAGCTGGAGAGCGGTGAGATGGGTGACAAAACTTATGCTGAAGCAGTTGCTGCTGCTGATGAGGTTGTTGTTGCAGCAAGTCCAAGTGGTACAGCTCATGCCTTGATAAATGTGGATCCTGTACATACTACATTCTTCATTGGGTGCCAGGATAGTGTAATAAACTATAACAGCTCCAGTACAGACTATCGTGTTTGGAAAGATCTGTAAGTCGAAGCCGTGTCAAATATGGCTCCGCCTCCCTGGCTGTCCAACTCATGTCTGATTAATTAACTAACTGGTCTAGTTTTCTTTCCCTTTTGTTCACATCTGCGAGTCGTTGTAATCGGTCACGTTCAATCTGATGTAATTTGAAAGTTGATATGTAAATAAAGCAATGGCCCGCATCTGGCTTGTCAGCCGCCCTTCCTTTTCTTGTTCTGGCAGTCGACAATGATATTCTGCTTGGTGCACGAGCAGGTTAGCGCCAGTGCCACGAGAAATCCAAGCTAGAAAATTTGATGTATTTCATCTGATACCGTACCATAATTTCTTGAGCGGATGATTCATTGCCAGTCACTCTCTATTTTTCTATTTGTTAATAGTGAATTTGTGGTCAGATTTTAGATTTATAGTGGGCTATTTGTCTGGTGATACAGTATTAGTCTTTATATGATTGGGGGAAGGAAATAGTCATCAGTTTTGTGGAGTGCAAAATGCTCAGAGGCGCACTTTTTTGCTTATTGATTTTGGAGTGACCTAAGGACAAAGGATAATCAATTCCCACGCAGTGTCGAAAACTGGCCTTTTGGTAGAAATTGCCTTTTCGTTTAGGACATCCTTTTGGCCATGTCGAGTTCTTGAACTACTTATTTTATATATTTTTTGGTAGATATGAAATTTTAAGTATCATTCGTTAGAGGCTGCACTGTTTTGCTCGCCATTTCCTTTTTAATAATCAACATTACGGGTGCAAAGCTGTCGTGCGAAAGGACAACAATCCATGGCGTTAATAGTCTCCGGCTTTAGGGGGGGTTGCGTGGTGGGGAAAGAGGAAGGTGGATGATTTTAGGATGCCAAGGACTTAGGCCATATGAGCACGTTTGAGAACAACATTTAACATTTCATATAATTCGGGAATTAGTTTGAATATGTACAAAATGTTTAAGAACTAAATTGAACAAATCAAAAGTTCAAGACGATATTGCACATTGGGTTAAAATTTAGGAACTGTATTAAACAAATTAAAAGTTTATAGAACACATTGTATATTTGGCTAAAATTCGATAACAATTAGTGTCAATTTCCCAAGAGAACAATTTGCGTCCTGACGGATGTCAGGGACTCAAGATCCAAATAAACTTCCGCGTGAGAACAATATTCGGTGTGCATTTATGCCTGACGATGAGGAAGGTTCAAGCACGGTCAGAAAGAAAGTGACAGAGGAAGCTCTCTCCAAGACCATAATGCATATGTTCTCTTTGGTTCCAACCTTGCCCTTCCATGCGAATCGGCTTCCTTGTCGTATCCTGTTTCTACATCACTATTCCCTACTAACATAGTAGGCAGCCTCGTGCGTGAGGACGTCCCATTACATGTTTGGTCGGGAGAAAGCTTTGCGACACCTTGACTTTCCCTATCTAGGTGTTCTGGAGTTGTTAAACGTCTGCTATTGCTGTTTATGCTCAAGGCAAGGCAGTGCAAACTCCTAATGCTATCTAATCATTGGATGTAAATAGAGATGAGTTGCCCAAGTCTTCTAGGAAAGGAGAAACTTTAGGTCGTAGGAGGCTACAAGAACCATTGAGTTCTCAAGAAAGAGGGCAGGCAAGCTGGGAAATCCCTCCTATCTGCAGATTTGTTTCTTCAGGCATGTCTCGATGCCGTCGCTATAAGCAGCAATGGAACGGGGGTATCATGGAGACTCAGATAGGCTTGGGATGGTGGTTGTTTAAGGGCGGACTCGACTCCTGGATTATACCATTGCGATCGTTGAATCAAGTAAGATGGCATCGGCTCTACTCAAGTTGGGGAATCCATTGTATGAACTTGATCGTGTGGTCACGGTCGTCGGATGATGCGGGCCCGCGGAGGGTGAAGGGGGTGCTCCCCTCAAGCTGAAGCACGCTGGCCCCCTTTGAGAGAAAGTAAGGGCAAGAGTGCAGTCCAAGGCATTGAGAATGATGTCTCATGAGTCCATTGCCTTTTCCTTTTTCTCATACTCTCTTCTTTTTACTGTTCGCGTCTCCTGCGATGCAGATTCTGTGTTGAACGCATGATATCTGCTCCTGCTCAATGCTAGGCCCATCTCGCAGCGGGCAGTAAATGCTTGCCCGGACTCGGGGTCCGTATAAATTGATCAATCACGATCGTTAATCATGTGGGTCTCACGGAAATCAATGGCTGCGATTGCACGCGGTCCGTGAGTCCACGAAAGTACAATCAATCCATGTCAAAATAAGTCTAGTCATATATCAAACTTTCGGTTACTCATCACGTCATTGCTCATTATTTATTTTGGAAGCACGTTTCGAGATGATGTTGCGGCGAGGAGAAATTGTCACCCATTTATGAAATCAACAAGTATGTAGAGACAGCTTGTTTATACTCGCAAATAAGAAAGAGTATATTTGTCTACTTTCTCATCATCTAGATTTTCGCTCAAATTTAGAAAGATTAGGAAAAGGTTGTACTCGAATTACTTATCGGCATTTGACCATTGCGAAAGTTTGGAAAGTTCAGAACCATAAAATATCAAACCGGGTAAGAGCAGCGAGATTTAGATTAAGCGAGAAAAACGAAAAGCAAGAAGTGTCAATTCGGACCGACATCGTCGGCACACATCGGAGTCGTATGGATCCCAAAAGCTTCTCGCGAAAGGGGGTCAGGGTTAGGTAAACCAAAGTGGGGAAAAAGAAGGACAAGCACAGGACGCCACCACCACCTCGCTCTCATTTTCATTGACCAAAACTCATGTTATCTCTGAATCCTAAGCTTACCCACTTTCGTTTAAGGGAGACAGCTAAAGACATCGATGGAATGGAGAAAGCGATGACCTTTATTGATTGAATTGGGGTGTTGAATGGTGAGAAACGACAAGAACAGGAGGACTGAGATCGAAATGATTCGGGGATTCAGGGCGAATCATGGTGGTTTCGTTCGACTTTTGGTCTTGTCGTTTGACGCGATTAGGAGACATTAGGGCACTGTCGTTGGATGATTATCCTAAAGAGATTTCTAGTGGATGCCCTGTAATCCTGAAAGAGATGGGGGGGGGGGGGGGGGGAGAACAAGACTTCTAATGTTGAAATCTGGCCGTTAAGTCTCCGTCCATATCCAACTCGATCCTTAGATTTTAGTTTCTGTCGATTTAGTCCTGTAACCGTTTGATTTGAACCGATTTAGTCCTTTCGATTGACATGGTAATCCAACTCGGTCATAGAATCCAGATGCGCGGGCGTGATTGTTGATGTGTAAAATCGGATCAGCAAAAATTTGATATGGAGAGAAAGAGAGATCTCGGTCTGCAGCACTGCCACCCAATTGGACCGGGGCAGGCAAAGGCCTCGCATTATGTGGTGGTGCAACCACTCGCTACCATCGACATCAAGCGATAGCCAGACTAGCCATTGGTGGATGATGCCGCCGCCGTCGCCGCCGCCACCGCCACTGAGCATGAGGACAAGCAATTAAGGTGGCGGTGCTAGCATGATAAAAACAATCGCGTGAGGTTGACGGTGGCATTGTTGGGAGCGTACTACAGAAGAGGTCAAGTCCGAGCTCGTCAAACGTGTCTAGTCGGATTCGTATTCATCCAAAAGCTAAAGCTAACCGAGTTACTAATCAACTAGGACATATCAACTGCTTCAAGCCACACCGATTCTTCAATACAGAGGTCTTCCAACACGACCCACGCATGCATCTCAACAAAAACTAACGACATATTGATCTTACCTTGAATTCTTGAAATTCGGCAATAAAATACACACACATAAGTATATGTATGTATAAGGAAATAACATGCAGATGGGCTTAAAGAATGGACGTGTGGGAATTAGTATAGCATGGTACTAAACAGTAGTAACAAAATGTACTTAAAAGCACACTCCCATACGGCTGCGAGAACGCCGGCCCTCCTACAGAAAAGAGAGGAGCGCAGCAGCAAAGCAGCAGCGACCGCCACCAACACCCTCTCCTCCTCCTCTTCATCGTCTCCTCCCTCTCTCTCTCTCTCTCTCTCTCTCTCCCTCTCTCCCGTCCGTCGCGCAACGCTCTCTGCAACCACTCCTCACCCTCCACCGCAGCGAGCGAGAAGAGAGAGAGAGAGAGAGAGAGAGAGAGGGGATGAAGAGAGAGAAGACCATCCTCCTCTCCTCCTGCTCCTCTTCTTCCTCCTACCGTGAGCGTGGCGCTGCCGCCGCCGCAGCCGCCACGACGCCCGACGGCCATAGCAGCTGCCTCCACTCCCAGAGCATCGGGTGCATGTCCGGCCTCTTCCACCTCCTCTCCCGCTATCAGCACCGCCGCAAATCCCTCACTTACGGTATCTATCTTCCTTCTTCTTCCTCCCTCCTCCTCCTTTCAGCTTTGAAAGGATGATGATAGGTAGAGGCTCTTTGGTTGACAACATGGCTATTCCTACTTCTCCCCTTCGTCTTCTTCCTTCTGCTTGAGATTTGGCCAGTTTCGTTTGCCTTCGAACTTAAACCGAATTGCTAATGCTGAGAGGTTGCTTTCTCGAATTTCGCAGGTAAGAGGCAGCAGAAGAACACTCTAGCCTCTCCTCCCACCAAGGACGCAACCGCGGATCTAGCGCCCGCCCTGCTGCGAGGAGGAGGAGCCGATGGGAGCCGAAACGATGGCTCTCCCGCCGCTGCCGATAAGAGGATCTCGTGCGAGGTGCCGAGGAGCCCCACGCTGCCGGCGGAGATCCGGCGCTCGCGCCTGCCGGTGGGCCTCGCCGCTCCCCAGCCGACTCCCCCGCCGCCGACGCGGCCGACGGTGGTGGCGCGCCTGATGGGGCTCACCGCCGGCGAGGCGCCGGAGTCCGCCGCGGAGAAGAGGCGGGAGCTGCTGGGGGCGCTGGACAAGTGCGACCGGGACCTGAAGGCGCTGAAGAGGATCATCGACGTGGTGCGCTCGGCCGAGCAGCTCCGGCACGAGCAAGGAGCCGCGAAACCGAACGCGAGCTTCGACGGCCGGCTGCAAGAGCTGGCGAAGGAGGAGGAGGGAGGCGGGGAGGCCGAGGGCGACGGCGACGGCGATTCCGGCGACAACGAGAACAGCAACAGCGGCGGGGAGGAGCAGCAGCAGGAGCCGCCGGAGCAGGCGGCGGAGCAGCCGAGTCCGGTGTCCGTGCTGGACGAGTTCACTCGGTCGACACTGATCAGCGGCTACACGAAGCGACATTCTTCCGCCGGTATGTTCTCTTCTGCCGCCATTAATGGTCGCTCGTCTTTTCTCCCGTGCGCATCTGCATGCTGCAGAAGCGCTGGACGACAAAGGTTTATCAATGCCCCCCCCAAAGGTCAACTTCATTTTTATCATTTTACCAAAATTTTTACGCAAAGAAATCACAAAAATAAGCACGTTAATCTTTGATTTCTAATGGTAATTGCGGCATAATCTAATAATAAGATACCTAAATTGATGTGTGCTTAATCGTTATTATGTAAATATTAATTATAGGATTAGTTTGCTGTGTATCGAAACTCGTTATTCAATTGCAGTGTTATAATATTTATTTCATCACAACTAATCATATATATTAATTGATTATAATGATTTTAACCAGGTATAATATCGTATTTACTGTTTAAATCATGATAAATATATATATAGTTTATTGTTTACTCCTTAATGGAATGATATATAATAGCGTAATTATAATAAATAATCATATATATGATGGGCATGAATCATTTTCTTAAATAAATTCGACAGATATGATGCCCCCGAGGTATTTGTCATGCATGCTTAATTAGGAATATTTTAATTTTTAAGATGATGATTATGCATAACAAGAGAAAACAGTACACGGAAAAATCACGAGCTTTTCTTCGTCGGTTGGTCAACAAGTACACCCGGGGCACTCAGTAACAAAGTCCTTTTATATTAAAAAAAATGTTACGTAGTAAAATCCTCCGTGCCGATACCACTAAGAACATCATACTGAAATCAAAAAAACTACCCGTCTGCCAATGACACGAGCCTAACTTCGAAAAGTGAAAATTAACACGCGTCTCTACTTCACAGCATGTTCACACGGACAACTTTTTTTGCACGAATTTCTTTTTTACTTTGGCATGAGTAGAGGAGTAGTGAGATTTTAACACACGATTTAACCTAAACAAGCTGGGCCAGCCAACGGGTCATCATCAGGTCCTAAAACTTTCATGTTCTACTTCCTAGGAGTTCCACAGATGTTCACTGTGGAGTTTGCAAGTTGCAAGCTAATTGCCAAAAGGGCAGTTAGTTATTATTCCCCAGGTTTCGAAAGCTTTGTCGTATAAGAAACTCCTTTTGGCCATATTGTCTTATGATCAGTCAGTCCATCCGGGACAGGTCCGACCAAAAACGAGCCATTATCTGATCTGATCTGTTGTTCCAGGAGTCACAAGAAACGATTCTTTAAGCCATTCGTAGGGCTGTCTTCGATCGACAGTAGGGGAGAGCTTTCTGACAAGGCATTGCTTTTTAGCCACATGCCGTGTTTTGTTTTAGGATTCCAAGTAAAACAATCGATGGCCTATCGGGTTCGGATCCATTGCAGCTATAGTGGATGACAACCCGACTGAAACTCTCCCTCCATAGGTCACTTTATGACATTGTTGTGGTATATACCCGGTTCGGATCCAAAGATGACTTGTCAGTTCCTCCCTTTGTCGTTATGATCATAATGACGAAAGAAAACATAGCCCATTTAGACCCGACACTGTAAAGGGCGTCGTCTCGGTCCTCATCAGAATTCTGGGATCACCGGAATGTAAAACACCTAGAGTTAATTTCTCCTTCCGAAGAAAATAAAGATTCGGGAGGCGGGAGGGGAATTGGGAGCACAGTGCGTGCAGTAACGGCACGTTAAAATAAGAAACGCATTCATGGAACCCGCCGTTCTTGTATATCAAACAGAACCCATTTAGATCCAACGTTCGAGACGGTCTGCTGTCTGTTCGGGTCGGGGCAAAGCTTTTGAGCAGTGGCATGCATCAATGTAGAGTGGGGAGCGAATATTATGCGCTGTCCCTGTCCTGCCCCTTTGCTTTTTGCAAGGGGCGGATTCAAAAGGGGTAAAAGTGAAGGACCAAACAGAAAGAAAAAGCTAGGAGGCACGCACCATTATTACTTTCACCGTTTGCAGGTGTCTGCTTTAATTAGTGCCAGGGGGCCACCACATTGCCCCAACACTTTGGTACATCTATGCCAGTATCATATGTGATCACATAAACATGTAATTTCATCATCTTTTTTGCAAATTTCGTGAAACTTGCAATCACAAAACCCGCAAAACTTTTAAGATATTATGCTATTGACGTGTGAAATGGTATACGATCTTTTCATGGCTATGCAGAATCTGTATAATAATGACATTTGTATTTTGAATTTTTTTGTTGCGAAAGTCATGAGTCGAAACTAGAAATAGCTCGATGCGAAGATACTTTGCTTGGGGCCGGCTATGTAGATTGACCGGGTAAGAAACTTTGGCATGAGCCATCCTGAAAAAGGTTACCCTTGTGGTCCGAAAGAGATTTCTAGATGAACTTTGTCGCATGTTTATTGGATTTAATTTTCGATTTGGTTCGAGTACCATCGACATTGTGATTGATCGATCTTTTGTATGTACAAATTGGCATGAGAAACTTGCTAATTGTTTAAAACTACTCTTCATGGCACATATCTTCTTAAACCATGCCCTCTAAGTAGGAACCTGAGCTGGGATTTAGAAGGACTTTCCTTAGGATCCGTACAAGTATGATTAGGGTCTCTCAGGATCGTTCTACCGTAGGTATCTAACAAATAATTATGCAGTGTGCTGTAACAATTGATGAAATCAGAGTTTGTCCTGAATAATTTCAAGCGAACTCATTTCTTCAAGCCTCCTTTAACATATTTGGATCAATAATTTTCGAATTGAAAATTTAGACAAATCCAAACATATGCAAAACCTATGAGACTACTACGGAGGAGAATTGGCCTTATGCATTTGTTCACTTTTTGCTTTTGAAAGCTCATCAAACGCGCCCCAACAATTTCTTGGCGTGCCACGCAGAGCGGCTAGTGCCACCGCCCCAGAGGAAGAAGCCCGGAGAAGACTTAAGCTGCAGCATATGCCTCCTGGACAGGATCGCCTACGAGCCCTCGCCGGTCCGGGCAAGGAGCGGCGAGGGCCCGTCCCCGGAGCCGTCGCCGTCGCCGTCGCCTCCCCCGTCGTGGGTCAGCGAGGCCATGAGGCAGAGCGTGGAGCAGGTGTGCAGGGACATCGCCTGGGGCCAGAGGAGGGAGGAGGGAAGGATAGGCATGGCCCTGCACGACCACATCTGCAGGGACTTGATAGAGGAGACTGTCCGGGAAATGGGGTCGTCCTGGTGCATCGTGGCCTCCTCCCCACTCCCTTTCGATGCTTGTAAACGAAGGCTCCGTTTTTAGTGCGTTGTCGGGACATATCTTCTTTCCCTTTTTCAGTTTCCTCCCTTCTTTCCTCTATTGGGGCTACGAAGGCGATTGTCATGTCGTGATGGAAGAAGTAAGAAATAGGGGAACAGTCGCAAAGGCTTTTCAGATTTGCTTTCGTGAAAGAGCACTAGCTTCTCCATCTTCAAGCTTGAGAAGTACTTGTTTGCGTGCCTTTTTGGGTACAAAATCTGGTGAATAGTTTGGGCGAAAGGGCGATTAGGAAAGCCCGTTTCGGGCAATTAAGGGAAATCGAGGGAACGGGAGAACCTGACCACGAGTCGAGAAAGCGCGGAAGGCTGAGAGTTTTCTACGGATACTAATCTTGGTAACGACGCGACCATGAAATCTTTTGCACTACAAATTAACTAGGAAAAGTTTTTAAGTCCTCCTTTAGGCACGCGACCCACGTCCATTATCACCGATATCGAGCCCACCATTCATCGGCAGTATCATCACGACTCTCGAAGCCATGCACAATCGCAATACCAAACTAAACACGGCGAGTGGTGGGATCCCGAGTCGAGCCTTGGCCAGACCTCAGAAATCCGAATGTCGTGACGCTTTTCGAATCCTCTAGCCATTACTATCCTACGCCAATAATTCGTGCTATAAGAAGAAGCTATGCTCGATAACAGTGGCTAATCGGCTCGATTCGCTTTCGTCAGTCCACAATCGACCTCCTACCTACGCAATGAATTTCCCCGACCAACGTTCATCAGCCGTCAAGGCGTAGAGCAGCTATTCGTCAATGGGCCGTACAGTGCCTACGAAGGACAAATTCGAGCCCGAATAAAATGCCGTAAAGCCCACAAAATCTTGTCTCTCCTCTCTCTTTAGGGAGTTTTCCCACCCCGCCCATCATAAAATTAATACGTATAAATCTTCGGGCTCGACCGGACTTTCTCACTAAATGCCCTCGTCGAAGCCCGTCCAAAAAAGCCCTCGGTCCTTGTGGCTCGGGGCCCAAGCGACTCGGTGGGCCGCGAGACCCATGATCAGATTTAGTCGGCGAGCATCACAAGTCGCGTGAAGCTATCGCATCGCCGATCATAAACTTAGCTGCATGTCTCAGAGAATTATCTATGAACTTCTAACTCGAGCACTTGTTACCTCACAATGGCAGATTTACCGACTCCCGCCACACCGCGTCTCGCGAGGCTGCAACGATGGATTGGTCGACTTCAAATCTCCGAATTTATTGTAGATAGCGGGCATTTCATAATAAGTTTGAGACTCCCATGGAGACCCTTGCACGTGACTTGTCATCTTCCTTAATTACAACCTGTCGTCGTTCCTGTAATGGCCCCCCAAAAAAAGAAAGTTTATGTCCGGACTGCGACCTGGATTGCGACCCTCATGCGATATTTCCACGGGATAGCCGATATTTTTACTTTTCCTCGACTATATTTCTTTTGATCTAATCACAAAACTTGCTGCTTTCCTATAAACATTATAAAAAAAATCTTAACTTAATATTCGATTTTATATAACTTGAAAAATCATGCATGATATTAATCGAATCAAATGTCAAAATTACCATTACCCCTAAATGTTTTTAACGCTTCTGTAACAAATTGAAATCTAAAAAATCACTATTTTTTTTCCGGTATGATGAATTATTATAGAAAAAGTGCTGCTTTTTTTTTTTGGTTAAATTGGCACCTTGAACCCGACATCAAATCCTCCCACGAAGCCGCCGGCTGGGGGGAATAGCGCGATGGAGGGCGACGGGGAGCTGACGTGGCGGTCAACCGTTGGTCGGGGACCACATTGTGCGCCCCGCCGTAGGTTGCTCCGCGTACAAACCGCGTGAAAGCGGCTGTGATCCCATTGGTTGGTCGGATAAGGAGGCGAGAGAATAAAACGATTTTATTATGACCCCCAAAAAAAAACAGAAGAATAAAACGATTTTATTTAATTTTGAAGGGAAAAAGGCGAGAATTATTACTGTCCCCCCTTCAATTTTAATTCCTCTTTTTTTTAATTCGGAAAAAAATGGAAAAAAAGAGAGGAAAAAGCCACACAAAAAAAAATACAAATGATACCCATTGCAACGCATTTATCCTGAACTTTATTTTTTCGTGATATTGCTCACCGTACCACATTTACCTTAAACCTTTTTCTTTTGTCATAAAAAATCCAAAACGTGAGCGCTATGCTATGCCAACCCTATTTGCTTTGTGGCGTTCATTTAGGTAGGTTTTTAATGGCACGCGATACAAATTTAAGATTTTTGATGTCACGGAAAAAAGTTTAGAGAAAATATATCGGAGTATGCAAAATTTATGATTTTTGGTGACTTTTTTAAAGAAATAATAAAAATAAAAAAAAGGAAAAGGGAAAAGAAAAGTAAAGTTCGTGACGAATCCTCCACTCCGCGTACAGTAAAATCGGGTCATTATGGTTTCGGGGAAGGGGGTGATCGAGTACATCGCGGCATAGCGTTGATGCCTTGCCACGTGCCCCGAAGTCGCTTTCGAAGGCCTTTTTCTTTCGGGGAAGTAGGGCTCTATTTACCATTTCAACCCTTGCCCGGAAATAATTCTGAAGTTTTGATTTTACGGGAATGGAATTCTTTTGTTTTGTTTTTTTTCCCTCTTTCTTTATCATAATCAAAATGAGGAAAAAGGCGCATTTGTTACAAGAAAAATTCCCATTTTTCCATGAAAAGCACAAGCATTATTTAAGTCCAAAAGGATTGGGAAAGAATTTGTGCTTTGTAAAGGTTTCACGTGTCTCGAATTTTAAAAAGAAAAAGAAAAAGATCGAGGTGCCCAAGTCGCAAGATCCATATTATTAAGTCCAAAATAAATGGGTAAAATCAATCCGAACTCGCTTTTAATAATCAAATCTCACTTTGTTCACTCTCTCTCTCTCTCTCTTCTTGTTGTAATCGGCTTATATTCAAGTCTAACACGCACTCATCAATTACTTAAGATCCCTCTACATGATTTTCCCTTGAAAATGTGAAGATAAAACTCCAGCAAGTCACTATGAGCGAGAGATTGGCAAGAGAGTAGCTTAAGTCGGATTGATCCTGAAGCGATTTCAGACAAGAACAGGTAGTAGTCATGCACAAGATTTCAATCGTTCTGCTAATCCAAGCAAGCTATTAAAGTTAACCATAGCCCACATTTCACCGAGGAAAGAAAAGTCAAAAAGACGAGGTCGGTAGTCCTATAAGACCCTCTTCTCGGATTGGACTCTCGGCGTTCTCATTCCAAGATAAAATCGTTCACATCCCACGTCACGATATCTGCCACTCGGATAATGAAGAGATCGCAATTAACTCACTCGGGATATAATTACCGAGCATAAAAAAATTAGAATTTTAAATAAGAGAAATGAATTTGAAAAGTCCATCGACGCAAAAAAAGAAAAAGAGAGGGAGCAAGAAATCTAAAAATATCCCAACGGTGGGACGGGGGGTGTCGGGTCAAAAAACGAAATAAAGGGTGGGGATGACGAAGGGCAAAAGGGTAAAAAGGGCGCGGGGGGGGGGCGACGGGGAACGGACGGTGGCGATGAGAAATCGAGTCCGGTCTCGGAGCGCGTGGATCGATTCCCCTCCCCAAGTATAAAACCCCGTCGTCTTCTTCGTAAGATTCACGAAAGCTCTCCCCCTCTCTCTCTCTCTCTAGCGCTCTCTTTCTCTCTCCTCTGTTTCGCGATCTCCGTTCGCGGTTCGCATTTCGGGAGGAGGAGGAAGGAGGAAGGTTTTGAGATGGCGGATCAGCTCACCGACGACCAGATCTCCGAGTTCAAGGAGGCCTTCAGCTTGTTCGACAAGGACGGCGATGGTTCGCTTCCCTTCCTTCCCCTCCCCTCCCTCTCCCCGCCTCTCTCTCTCGCTCTATCTCGCGCGTGGTTTCTCTCGCTCTCCATGATCTGCATGTATGCTTCTGCATGCGTCCGCATGCGTAGGGGGCCGCGCGTCCGCCAGCGACGGCGGTGTCCGCCGCTCGCTCGCGTCGCCTGTAGGTTTCGAGTGTTGGATCTGGTCCAACTCGCCGGTCGCTCGCTCCCCTCCGGCTTTTGACTCGGTAGGCCTTTTGAGTCTTTGCGATTCTCTTCTGAGTGCGGTGGAGATGGCGTGCGTTCTCGCGGTAGGTCGCGCGAGGAGCCTTGGCTTTCTTTCTCTCTCTTTTCGTGCTTTTTCCTCCTCGGGGGTGAGGGGATGGTGATGGTGGTGGTGTTTCGAGTTCGTAGCGAATTTTAGCTTCTCGTCGCGGTCGGTTTTCTTGCGGCTTCGCGTGGAGAAGAATCCGATTGGTCGTTTACGGCGACGTGTTTGCCTCGGGGTCAAATTTCGAGCTAGATCGAATCTGCCTCTTTTTTGCTTTTTTGATTTACCTTCCTGATTGACCGATTGGAACTTGCGAGCGAACTTGTGCTGAGGAAATGTTGGTGTTCCTCGTATAAATCTTGTCGCATTTTCAAATGTTTTGATCGATCGGGAAATCCGTGGGAAGGAGAGAGGAACATCAATCGAATTTGTTAATTTTGAGTGGTGGAGGTTTTGGGATAGTAGATGCATAACTATAACTTGATGAATGACATTTGGGAATTGTGCTTTTTTTTTTTTTGGGTTACGCAGGAGCAATCCTACATTATTTGACTTTTGTTTTCCTACATTTTCTCATTGAATCATCTCAGTCTCTGATGGCAATCCATTTTTTTTTTGTCTTGATTTCCATGGAACATTTGTAGGTTATTCGTTTAGCATTGTAATTGCGATAGATGCCCAACCATCTATGATGCGCCAAATATTGTCTACTGTGTTCAAATTCTTACAACATGGTGTTACCGATCCAGTGCAATCCATACTTTTCCAGTACATCCGTCCATCACCTGTTCCGTGATTTGGTTTTGCCCATTAAGTTGCCGCTTTTATCTTTTTTTTTTTTGGGTTCTCTAACCGCTGATGAATTCGATTTTTCGTGTGCTTGTTCATTCTCTTTGATAATATCAATTTTTATGCACTGGATGTGTTAATGGTCACCATGTTGAGATCACATCCACAACCACACACTACATGAAGTTTCGATAGCAGAGAGTTATCTCAATTTTTCTGAGGATACAGCGTTTATTCTTTTGCGTGTAGCTCTAGGGCTTTCCCATCACTTGTGGTCATAGTCGTTAATAATATGTTAATATGTGGACAGATTATCAGTACGGTCCAAAATAAAGGTTGGTCAGGGCAGGGGATGGTCAATTACACGGGCAGGAAATGGCTTCCCTACTCTAACTCTACACAAACTAAGCAGTGTGCAGTCTACGATAAACAATATACCCCTTTCAACCGACATTAATTTTATACTGCTCAAATTCAAGTTGCTCGATATAATATAGTTACTTAGAACAATTTTGAGGTTTTGCCTACATCAAGTTGGTTTCTTCTGGGCTAAGCAAGTTCTTTGTTGTCCTGTGTTTGGAGCAAAGGACAACTTAGTTACTTAATATAAACTTATTTGTATCCTGATTTTAGAAGAATTTCGTGATATATTATGAAAAATTGCGTTGTTGTCATTGTCTATGGTGTCCATATAATTTAAATTTTGAATTGCAATTTGCTGCATTGTGATCACATCTTTCTTTTTTCCCCTTGGTAGAAATCGCCATGATCTTAGTTAGACATTCATTGAAGACGCATTTGTTGAGTTTTTGTTCCCCCTTTTTGGGCCAAAAAATGCAATGGTTTCTTCTATGGATTGAGGTGACTTGTCTCTCTGCTCACTGAAAGCAATTTGATTTCCATCTTAACAGGTTGCATCACTACCAAGGAACTTGGAACCGTGATGAGGTCGCTGGGTCAGAACCCAACTGAGGCTGAGCTCCAGGACATGATCAACGAAGTCGATGCTGATGGCAACGGGACCATCGACTTCCCTGAGTTCCTAAACCTCATGGCCAGGAAGATGAAAGACACCGACTCTGAGGAGGAGCTGAAAGAGGCTTTCAGAGTCTTCGACAAGGACCAGAATGGGTTCATCTCGGCTGCGGAGCTGCGCCATGTGATGACTAACCTAGGGGAGAAGCTCACCGACGAAGAAGTGGATGAGATGATCAGGGAGGCTGATGTGGACGGCGACGGACAAATAAACTACGAGGAATTCGTGAAGGTGATGATGGCTAAGTAACGACTCCAATCCTTGAGAAATGGCAATATAATGGGAAGTCCTACTGAGTTTCTTTCTTCCTTTCCCATTCTTATTTGATGTTACTGTTAAACGTGCCTTTGAAGAAGTAGTAGGGGGTCCGGTCTTGCAGGGTTAAATCCCATCTCTCTTTTTTTCTCTCTCGGTTTTGCGTCTTGTAATCTCAAGTACTTTTGGCAGGTCGTGACTTTTGTATTATTCGTATCTGAACTACCTTAAAATTACTTTTGTATATGACTGTTGTTTGCTCGCTATGGTTTTGCCTCTAGAAATACGTCCAAAACAAAAAAAAACTGGCAGAGACTAATTGCAGCGCGGTAATCCACAAACAGCACGAACACAATGCACATGGTCACCCCATTGTCGAAGCGGTCATCAACAAAAAGCCGGCAGTTTCTTAGCGACAAACCTGGAGTATATACTCCAGTGACGGTCACTGGAGTATATACTCCACAGACCTCTTAGGCATCCGCCCACCCGAACTGGTCGAATCTCCTCAGATGACTTTAGGAGCAAGATCAAACCATATCCGGAGATGCAAGAACGTGTTCAGTTCAGTACCCCCCTCTACCGATGCAAAATGCTCCGGAGGAAGAAAAAAATCCAAGAGTAGGGTTAGAAAGAAGCTAACACAGCAGGATATGAGAATATCCATGAAAGCACAAATTTATTGCGCAAATGTAAACAGAGAGATCAGCTCAATTGATCCACTCTCACCAAAGGAAGAAGTCGTTGTACATAAGCCAAGGGGTGAACCAGAAATACAGAATGAAAAGTGCAAATGTTACAATCTTTTCAAGCTTTTCTTCCTCGCATCCATCTTCTTTTTGTCAGGCTGGACTTTCGCCGGCCCAAGTTCCTTCTTTTGAGTCGCAGTGCTGCTAACTACCGTAGACCCACTAACTCCAGTCTCGGCTAATGGAGTCACACACGTTGTCGTTGGATGCTCCTGGCCATTCACTCCCTTGAGTGCTGCTGTATTTGAAGGCAAAGGCACTGCCGCAGCTGTCGCTTGATTCTTCTGGTCAACCTTAAGAAGAGAAGCATTACTCTGGTCGACATTGAGTACCGTGGTCGACTCAGAAATGGCTCCTGACTTGAACTTGGGTTTTGGTTTGAGGGCATGTATTCCCGTGTAGAGTCTGTGAGTAATAAGCACAATCACACATGTACGAGAAAAACACATCAGTACTACTGATGCGAAATTAATATGTCAGATGGGGTTCAAAGAATTCGCCATACAGGGCTCTGTTACTACAATGAAAAAGGAAACTTATTGACAATGACTAAATTCATTGTGGGGGGCAACTCATAAGGAGAACAGAAAAGTTACTTCAGTAGAAAATGGACCAGTCAAATCATTATCAGTATTTTGGCCCTTCTGCCTTGTCTACATGGATCGGCAGTATAACCTTCCTGAAAAGGACGATGACTACGGTCCCACGAAATGGCTGTTTCTTTACGGGGCAGTCAACACTAGGATATAATTTGTCTCAATAACACTCTAGCAAAGAAATTCAGTGACGATGATTTAATTCATCATAGAGGGCGACTTGTACAGATAACAGAAAAGTTACTTAAGTAGAAAATGGACCAGTCAAATCATTATCAGTATTTTGGCCCTTCTGCCATGTCTACATGGATTGGCAGTATAACTTCCTGAAAAGGAAGATGACTAAGGTCCCACGAAATGGCTGTTTCTTTATGGCCCATTCAACACTAGGATATAATTTGTCTCAACAATACTCCGGCATCTCATGTGTAAAGGTTCCTGGTCCCATAGATAAATATAAACATGAAGCAGATTATAATTTAGTCTTACCTGGCATGTCTGGCATACTCTTCATAATTTTCAAGCAGCATCTTGCCAGCCTGTTCATTCAGAGCTGACTCGGGAAATGGTTCAATGAGTAAGCACCTAACGACCTGAATTTCAAAGAAGGATGTCAATGGAAAGATATTAATTGAAAATAAAGAAGAACCTTACACAATAAAAAATTAGTTTTCTCAGCAGCATCTATGAAAAAATGGATATATTAAATTCCTGTAGGAGAAAAACTCACAATAAGAACATGACGTAGTCCCAAACTAGGATTCCAGTCCTTCTTCAACGTGTTGACACAAATTTCGCCGTTGGTAGCAATATTTGGGTGGAAAATCTTGGTAAGAAAATAACCTACATAATATCTGAGTCCATCAAATGAAAAAGACTTGCATAGAAAGGTAGTAATGCATGAATTGGTCGATCGTACATGTTGTGAAACTGAGATTTTTAATATACAAATGAGTTAAAACCATATAAAAAAGTCACAGGCAACATTAACAGAGAAAGGGAATACTTTCAACCATGAACCATTTCTTATAGCAAAACCATTGAACCAAAAGGGAGTTAAAAACAGTGCTATAAGTTCTCTTGCCGTGTAGTAATATGTATGGGCAGACCTTTGGGAGGAGAATGTGGAAAGTCATAAGACAATAACAACTTCATCCGGAAAACACCATTCTCGTATGGAGTCCCAGCTGAAAGACCAAAGGAAATAATTTTATCAACTATGGCCACATATTATTTGCAATGAATGGTTTAAGCAGTCAAAAGAAAGAGAGTAACCTGGGCCTTCAATATCAGCAAATATGGTGGAAAAATCATCATCATTCACACCAACATTTATGCCCTCCGGAGGGGATTCATCAAGATTCTTCAGTTCCTTTGCGAGTTGCTTTATAACATTTGGAGGAAGATTTTCATTTGTAGCCTAAGAAAGAGGAAAATTTTGATCCATCAGAACACAAAAAAGCACATGTTTTAGCCAAACTTAAGGAATGAAAACCATCAGGAGCAAAACTTTTAACAAGGGAGTGTCAGGAAATAGCAGCTCGCACTGACTGTAAAAGCCGCAACTACTCTATTCTATTCTCCGTGATTATTATTTTGAAAGTGCATTTTTAAGTATACTTATGGTAGACTCATATAGGCAATCACGAAACAATATGAAGACAAATATTATCAACTCCACATTCTTTACCCAGACCTTGAGATGCCGAACCAACAAACTTTTTGATTGATATCAAGCCAATTACTGCAGCTGAGACTCATTCTAGCAAAGAAATTACCAAGAAAGCTATGCACACCACACAATTTTAGATTGAAAAACAAGAGAATTGAAGAGGAGGAAAAGGAGGCAAATTACCATAGCCACACTACCCCCGACAAGAATTTGTGACAACTATTAGTTGGATAAGAGCTTGGAGTGGTGATGAGCCCCAGGCTTTTCAAGTTGCTATGCTAACAATTGGCTACTGGCCTACTGTGGTGAAGACCAGGCCTGCAGAACAATAACCAGTTACGGAAAGAACTGAACAGCAACTTAAAGGCTTAACTGATAGACTCTAGCTCGAGGAAGACCAATGAAGGATTAGCTGGAATTGTGAATAAAGATGAACTTGTCAACCATTAGGAATTGCAAACCACCAAAAGTCATAACAAACAGCACCTAAACAGCATGCCAATTGCTATAACCGAAAAATAGGACAAAAACACACATGTTCCACTTCAGAATCCACGAGTCTAACTGGGAAATGAAAACCAACAACGTCGAAGCACTAGATTTTAACCATGGCCAATAATGGATCATAGAAGAACATTAAGATTCTTGTAGGACAATCTATCATGGAACAGAATTAATAAAGTCTCAAACGATTACTCTTCATGCAATTGTCTATACTTCCATAAAAAAAGTGGCTGCTGTATCCTCATTCCACATATAACAACAAGTTTTATGCACAAAATAATTTTTTTTTGATAAATTGATTTGAAGAGTTCCATGTGTTGGTCTCGCTTATGTTCTCTTTGAGAGAAATGGGGAGAATTCATTAGCACAAACTTTCGCCGTCATAGCATCAGCACTGCTTCACCTAAATGAATAAGGTGCTAATTCTATTCTATGGATGAGAATGGCTTGACAAATCAATGAGTGGTCCCAGTAGCCCAAATACTTGACTTCTCTTTGCCGCCTTGCCCACCTGCATCTACTCACCTAGTTCTTTTTTTCGTGCTAAACAGTCAAAAGCAAAGGCGATCCTCCATAATGTTCATCTTGCAACTATCAAAGACATAAGTATAAAACACGCCCAGAAATAAGAATCTAGAGTAAAACCCAATACACGCACGCAATATGGAAAATCACATATCCCCAACGATCAAACCAATCTCAGAAAGTACAAAAAAGAAAAAAAAGAGAGAACACACAATGAACAAGCCCTCTTGGCAATTTACATTGCAGAATTTGCCGAAGAGAATCAGAAGGAGTAGATCAAATGCTATGGATAATAATCGCAACGAGATAAACGGGCAAGCACGTTAAGTTCCCAAAAAAGACAAAAATTTCACCCGTCTCAAAGTGGGAGAAAACCCTAAGCCAACTAAAAGTCACCATTAAATCGCCGAAAGGAGGGACCAGAAGAAAGAAAAGAACCCAGGAAAGTAAAATTCCCAATTGGAAACCCTAAGAGACGGAAGACACTCCAGGCATTCCCCAGTTGACTGAGGAAGCAATCAAAATGCAATCTTTTCTTCCATTTCCTCTCCTCGTCACGCTTCACACGCCCCCGCTGCTCGTGTGAACGGGAGGAACCCGAAACGGAAACGAGATCAAGGACGTCGAGAAGAAACGGGCGAATCGACCAGCCAGACAAAACAAAAAAAAAACCCACATTTCCACGCCGAACGAACTCGCGCTCAGTCCGTCCGAACCATCGCCACCCACGACACGATTCACGAGGGGAAAACGCACGCGAGCTCGCGACAAAGGAGAAAACCCAGAAGAATGCCGCACGCATAGAGGCGAAAACCGAGAAGAAGTGGGGTTGGGGGAAGCAGAATCACCTGGCCGGGAGCAAATCAGAAGGAGCGAGGGAGCGCCGAGAGAGGATGCGAGGCGGAGTGAGAAAGCAAGCAAGCAATCTCTCTCTCTCTCTCTCTCTCTCTGTATAATTCGTTTTCTTTTAAAAAACAACACTGCTCTTCTTGATTTATGTTTCCTTTTTCTTTTTTCTCTTTTTGAAATAATGTTCCGTTGTGCGACGGATCGGCACAAAGTCAGAACACCACGCGACAGAATGGCCAAATTTCCCAAAAAAAAAAAGAAGTAAAAAAAGTATCAATTTTACCTTATGTGATAATTTTGGCCTAAATTTTACTAACTATTGCTTAAATTTCAAATCTCATCAGAACAAGTTGAAAATTTCGTATCACGGAAGTCTGATTTGGGGATTCGAATAAAAGTTCATGCTTTTTTATTGGGACAAAAAAGGTTCAGTTTGGAATTACCTCTCAAGATAAAATTAGTGCTCTTTTTAAAAAAAACAAACTAAATTCCACTTAAGCTCAACTTAATTTCCGACCATACCGACCCAAAAAGAAGCTTAATTTCCGACAATACAAAACAATTATTAATTTCGCTATATGGAAAGTTTTTCTTTCTTTTATTTGGGGTCAAGTGCATAAAGTTTTAGACGCTCTAATAATTCAAATTAAATCGAGAGACGTTGTAACTTGTGGGGGGCTTCGCTCTTCAATTTGTTTTTCTTTTTTGGGCAATCCTGAGGGCCGGCGGCCCTACGCGCGTGGTGCTGTTCGTGGATCGTACGACGCGCCCCATTGGCACGCGCGGGATGCGGGACAACAGTCGGAGGCGCGTCGCCGCACGTGGGGGTTTGTCCCCGCACCAGCTCTAAGACCGGCCTTTGCTGAGATGTGGGTTTTAAATGATCTGAGGGTGCGCAATGACGAGTTTGCCCTCCGTTGCGCAGCAAAATACACTGCTCGCCATTGTCCTTTTGTCCTTATTTACTTTTTTCGCAATCGATAGGGTGATTCTCCCCCTTCCTATTCCCCCGTGATCACAACCGGAGGATAGGATAGAAAGTTTTGACAAGATTTCATTATGACAATCGAAGTTGCGCCTCGAGTACCGATGCGAGATTCTTGTATCTATCTAGGAATAGGGAATATCACGAGTGCTATATAACTTTTCGTATGACGTTTATTTGTGAGTCAAAACTTTCAATATCATAATTTCTAAAAAAATATTTACTTGAGTATTATAACTTTTAATTGATCATTTGATAATTATAATTTTTTAAAGACACTCGCCTAAGTACCGAGAATCTAACGTGTCATGGCACTTGCGGTGAATGTTTTTAAGAAGTTATAGCATTTAAGTGATCGATTAAAAGGTTATATGGCACTTAAGTGAGCGAAATAAAAAAGTTATGGCACTTAGGCGAGCACTGAACAAAAATTATAACTCTTATGGTGTCTTTTTCCCTATATATATGATATTGAGTTGGGCAAATTGATTCCCGTCGCAAGACTTTGGGGAATTGATGAGGAGAGAATAATTTACGGAACATGTTAATGAATGCTCGCTCCCGATGCACTTATCAAATGTTCTAAATGAGGAGTAATTAACTTTTCAAAAAGAGATAGTGATTATCCATAGCACCGGTCAGCGTGGTCGGTGCGTAAACTCTCTCGACTTTCGAAGCATATAGGTAATTATTCTTATAATTCGGTTTTTTCTGTTTTATTAAAAGGCCACCGAAGATAAATGTGACACTTGAGAAAAACCAAGAGGAGGAAAACCTCGTCTGATGGCAAATTTGCAAATCTAAAGGCGGAGCAGGGGCAGGTCAGTAATTACGAGTATGATTTGCAATGGCATCCAGCTTCAATCAAAGGGGGAGCGTCGATGCTTTTTTGGGGGGGTTTCGTCTCCTCCGTTTCTTGTCGGGACCTCGAACTTGGGATTCCCGCTCCTTTCACCCTGCTTTTTTACGACCGTTACCCCCGTTAACGGCGTTACTTTCCTTTTCCTTTTCTTTTTCTTTTTCTCTTTTTTTTTTTCCGTTTTTTCCTTCTTCTTTTTTCGTGCGTGGAATGCTTATAAAGAATTTTGAATTTGCCGACAGAGGGTTGGGTGACCGTTGAGGCGTCCTTCTCGCCGACTAGCCGTTAGCGGTGCCAGCTCAGCTTGGCGGTTCCTTTCTTTCTTCCGGCCAGTTTCTGTCTGGGAAAAATATAAGAGCCACCTAAGCTTTTGTTGGATTCTCCAGTTTGTTTTTGAAACGCCCGCTGTTTTTTTTTTCTTTTGCAGCAACGTTTGCTCTTTTTGACGTGATATTCTCTGGCCCCACCCTCGATCCCTTCATCGGTAGGGCTGCATGTTTGTTGGCCATAGAAACGCTCACTTTAATTCTTGAATCTTGTTACAAGATATCAAATTACACTTTGAAATTTAATTGGACGGATTTTTCATTTATTAAGTCATATTTATCTTTCTGAATGCTTCTTCTGCTTTTATATAATCTTTATTGATGCAAAGAACCCCAAAGCAAAGTAGAGATCTGAACTTTGGCTCAATCGTTATTGCTCTTGTTATGGCTATCAATGTAGCCATTGCACTGCCCATAGTCAACCACGACTCTCCCCCCGCTCTCCCCGCCCCCTCTCTCTCTCTCTCTCTCTCTCTCTCATTGATGACCTCAATCGATGTTGTCGTGGTGGTCAACAACATCGATTTGAGGTCATCGTGGCACTCAAATTTAAATTATGGTCATCCAGGCATTAACAATTTTGATTTTGGAAAATAACTAATCACAGTAACCTCCTCGTTGTCATCATAGGCGTGCAGGGAGAGAGAGAGAGAGCTAAAAAGAGGGTGGAATGAGCTAAGGTCGATGGATCATATGCCGGCATCGATATAGGCAAAAGTATTGAGGAGATGGCTAACAGAGGTGAATAACGTTGGGTGGAAAGAGATTGGGAGTAAATGTTGGGCTTCGAGATATTAGGATTTGGAGATTTGAAAACTAGAATATGAGAAATATATGAGTTGGGTTCTTATTGGTGTTTTTCATTCAAAGAGTGATTAGATCTTTTTGGCAATGATGCAAAGAAGAGATTATAATCGTTTGTGAAAGTTGGTGGATGACGATGGTGGTGGTAGATTTGGGTGAATAAATAAGTAATTTTTTTGTGTTTTTTTCCCTTGGGGAAAAGATATTCCAGTCATTTTAATTTTACAAATAGGGTTGACCATGCAAATTGCTTTTTTTCAAAAATAGAGGACGGCAAGTTTTGGTATTTTTCATTTGGATTTTCATTTGGGCCTTATTCCTTTATTTTTTTTCTTCTTGATTGTAAAGTTATGTACATTTGGGTAATCTTTCGTTCACCTGGTGCCTAGCTTTTGAGCTTGACAATCTAACTAGGGAAATATTATCTAAAAAATCATAAACTTAGTACATTTTTGCTAATTTAGTCTTAAACCTTTTTAATAAAAAAGCGCTGGCGTGGATGCTAGCCATTGACAAGGGCGAGCCTCGCCTAGCCATTGGTGATGCCAACCTTGCCCAAGGCCCAGAGACCAGCCGGAGAAATGGAGGGAAAAGGGAAGAAAGAAAAGAAAAAGGAAAAATATAAAAGTTTTCGAAAAAAATACTAAGATATTATTAAAAATTGTTTATGTCAGCGTTGGTCGTGTCACGTAGGACAGCCGGCGTCCACATCAGCGATTTCCGGCCAAAATTAGTTGGATGGGCTCGTAATAAAACATGAAAAATTTAAGATTGCATTGCAAAAATGCAACAATTTTAGAACTTATATGACACTTTTACCGTTTACCGACCGTACCGCGATTCTTCTTCTTCCATCGTTATTTTGCTCCAAGGAACGAATCATGGTGGTCTCTAGAACTCTTTTTTTTTGGCCGAATGTCTCTAGAACTTAGGATGCTGCATTGACGTCTGTTCTACGTCAAAGCAAAGTCCAAGAGGCATGCGAAAACGCTCCCCATTTGTTGGAACGACAAGTCAAAAGAAGGCCCGTGTCAGGAATGAACACATTCTGATTCTGATGTTTGGCGACCGTAAGAAATGGCATGAAAATTCAAAAGGTGTTTGGCAGAATGTTTGGATGGGGGAGCCAGGAACCGAGGAAAGAGATTTTTTTTTGTAAATCCCTAGGGAAAGAAGAAGACCAAAACGACTTGGTTAGTTTATTCACAATATACATTTTGATATGAGTGATCAGAAGAGTCAATCGTTTGCTTGCAAACACTCCAAGAACAGTCCACACTCCACGCACTGTGAAAGAGCATTGTCTGCTTTCAAACAGTACTCCAGCACACACACTTGCAGCTTCATCTCCGCCTCCCACTGCCTCCCACTAGCAGCTATAGTGTGCACGACCACCAATCAACCGCTGGCCCGTCCATCGAACATGAGCATGCCCCGCTAAGTGTCCGCATCCCCAATGGACATGAGCATGTCCAATGCCAGTGAATTCAGACCTGGGCTCACTAGCCTCCGGCCTCTGCCTCTCCTTTCTCTTTCTCGCCCTCTACTCACTCTCTGCTTTGCAGTGTTGCCCAAGGTGACAAAATGGGTCTGGAACCCATATTTTAACTAAAATTTAATTGTGTGAGTCATAAATGTGTTGCCTTGAGTTTTAAAAACAAACTTAAGTGGGACATAAATGGGTTACCTAACAACTTAATGGGTTTTAAATGGATCATGAATGAGTTACTTAATAAGTTTAAGTGAATCATAAACAAGTCATTTTTAATTTTTTTTAATAATTTATAAATTTTTCTTTTTCTTTTTTTATTTTTCTTTTTTTTGCTATGAAATCTAGCGAGGGTCGGCTGGGCATTGCTTGTGACCAGCGACCCTCGTCGGACATAGAAGGAAAAAATGGGAAAAAAGAAAGAAAAAGAAAATATAAAAAATTCCTTTTTAAAAAAAATTATAAAAATTGTCCACTAGATGGGTATTGCATGGAAGTGTTTTAGAAATATAATTTTTTTTAAAAAAATTACAAGAAACAAGTTTTTTTACATTTAGTTAAATTTGAAAGTGTTTTAGCAACATAGATCAATCATGGATCAGGTCGGGTATAGGTCACAAAAATATGTATTACGAATAAATGAGTTATAAACAAGTTAATAAGTTAATTTGGGTCGAACCATTTATAACTCGATCCAAACTCGACCTAACCCACCCACTTGACAATCTAACTGTGCTTGACTTGAGTCCTAGGTTTCGAATATTGGGCTTGCTCGACGCCGAATCAAGGTTGATCGGGTCAAAGACAACCACAAGTACTCGTTGGTGTGGCAATCAATCCAAGAGGGCTCGTTGGCTAAGGGGGCTCATTGGTGTGGGTGGCTAGTTGTGCATAAGCACACCGCCGTAGGTAACTTGTTGGCACAGCGGCAGTCGAGTGGCAGAGATCGGCATGTTCGTGGACTTGCGGGAGATGGTAGGGTTGAGCAGCGATGTGGTGGAGGAGAGAAGGGGAGGAGGAGATTGTGTGTAAAGTGACAGTAGAACTGGAATTTAGATAATTCAATGAAAGCTAGAAAGATGGAGATAGATTTTCGAAAATGTTAAAAGCCTGGAGAAGGTGACTTGCCTAGAGCTTTGCCAATGCTGGCATTCACTCAATACTCTCTAAATTTTTTTACTAAATGCCTCAACTTTCACTCAATTCCCTGAAATAAACTGTGCCAAACGCAGTCTTATCATTAGAGCTAGCAGTATAGGTCAAAAGCCCATTTATTAACTCATATTTAGTGGGCTAAGTTGAATATGGGTCTCTTGAAATTTTGAAAACATGTCAAAATGTGTTTGCAATATTAAAACCCAAGTTGCAAACCCATATTTGACCCATTCAAGTTATTAACTTGTAGTCTTGTAGGCTAAATAGCTTAAGCGTCATTTAAAAAAAATTATTTTTATTTTAAAAAAAATCAAAAATTAATTATTTTTTATTTTTTATTTTCTTTTCATTTTTTTCATTTTCATTTTGTTCCTTTTTTTTTTCTTTTTCTGTTTCCTCCTTCTATGGCCGATCGCCGTCTACTGGCCATAGGCAAGCTCAAGCTCATCCAGATTGCAAGCTCGAAGCTCGCCGATTTGGCCGAGCTTGCCTAAGGCCGGTTGAAGAAGAAGGAAAAAGAAAAACAAAAATAACAAAAATAAAAAATAAAAATAATTAAAATTTTCATTATTTAAAAATATAAAGGAAAAAGAAAATAAAAGATATATAAAAATATAAAAATTTATTTTTTAAAATTATAAAAATTGTTCACTTATTTTATATTGCATTGAAGCATTTTAGCAATATAAATATTTTAAGAAACAAGTTCTTTTTCTAAATTGAATTTTATATTAAAGTCTTTTATAATACGAGTCGGGTCGGGTATGAGTTGGATTGAGTATGGGTCGTTAGATTTACATTATATGTCAAAATTGGTTACATGGGTCAATATGGGTCGAACCATTTTCGACCCGACCCAAACCCGACCGGATCCACCCGTTTGACACCCGTACTTATCATGTTTAAATGATTCCATATAGCATACAAATTGAGGGTTTCAATTGGTCTTCCAAGATACATTACGAGGATTGCGAAGCCTGCTCCCTAATATATTGGAACGGGAGAGAAAAGAGCGAGCCAAAGATCAAGAAAGAGCCACGGTGAACTGCCTGAGACAAGCAAATTTCTTGATGACAAAAAGTCAAATACACCGAGATCATTTCTTGATTCTTTTTTAGAATGGCTAGTGAAGTTGAGGTAGAATCGATAGATAACCTATGTTATCGAAAGTAGGTAATCCTATTCAAGCAAACTACGGAGTAAGGGTGAACATGGTCCGGGTGAGCGGTTCTTACTTTAGAACTGGGAACCGCCCACTAAGGACAGGTTCCGAAAAATTAAAACCGGAAATCGCCTGTTGGTTCCATAGATCCACCTGAAAATCGGACCGCCGGTTTGGTTCAGTTTCCGGTTGGGTCTATGGAACCGGTCCCACTAGCTAAGGACGGAGACGGAAAGACGGAGATAGAGCTGGAGATTGAGAGTTGGAGACGGTGAAGTGAGCATCGATCGAGAAGAGAGAGAGTGAGGCGAAAGCAAAAGAAGGTATTTCTCGACTTAATGTGAGATTGTGAACATTGAGTAAGTTATGTTTAGTTTAGAGATTTAGGATTTTCTTTTTTTAAAAAATAAAGATTAAATAAATATATTATATTTATTATTATATTATTGGTCCGGTCCGGTCCGAGTGAGCGGGCGGGCAGTTCCATGCCTGAAACGGGGAATCGGACCGGTATCCACCAGTTCCAAAAAATTGGAGCCGGAAACCGGACGGGTTCTCTTAAGAACCACCGGTTTCGATCCAGTTTTAGGCGATCCCAGGCGGTTCCCGATTCTTTTGCACACTTCTATTACGGAGTGGCATATTTCTATCAGATTTTGCTAGCGTTCGCAAATAAAAGAGCATAATATATAGGACGGGCAATTCGCATCGTGGTAGTTTCGTTCGAGTCAGTCATATCTGGCTCGAATTTCTCTTTGTAAATTCGCGCGGTATTTGATCGGTGTATTTTGTTTCACGTCAAAAGATTGCCACCGTTAGCTGTAGGGAGAAACAACTGTAAGGGCTTCTTTATCGACACTAAAAAGATAACTTGTTAGTAATAAAAGACAAACAAGTTAAATTGATCAAGGTTCTAATCAAATCAAAATAAGAAACCTAGGTAGAAAATCAACTAAATCCCCGTGCAAGGAGAGAGGGCCGGCAACACCATACACGATCAAATCGAGGCATGGCATGAATCACACGGAAAAAAATCCCAAACATTACGCGACACAATTCACTGAACTCCATACGTCAGCATGAACCGACGCTTTTCGCATCTAATAAATGCCATACGGGATTGAAAATTTACAACACGCAAGCACGAATTTTCAAGCTAAGGGGAGATGCTCTTAAAAAAAACAGAAAAAAAAAGAAGAAAAAGAGAAAAGAAATAACGGAAAACGGGGGACGGCGGCAGATTGGTTGGGGGGCCAACACGATAATAAAGAAATCTCCATTTTGATTAAAAGAAGGAAGATAATTGGAAGAGGAGGAGGAGGAGTGGGGGGGTTGTGGTGACCGACCGTGAAGAGATCGCGCACACATAACAGTCAACCCTTGACTGTCTTACCTCTGTGTGCGTGTGCGTGTGCGTAATTGTCGAAGGAAATTTAATAAAAAGTGAAAAGAAGAAAAAGAAAAACACGCACACACTAGTCATATGCTGCGAGGGTGAAGAGACGACGACCGGCATATCTTCCCCTCCCCGACAAAATCGATCGATCGATCGAGAGAGAGAGAGAGAGGAGATGCGAATGTTTTTTTTTTTTTTGGTAACCCAGGGAACCCCCACACGGCCGACAGCCGGGGAGATGCGAATGTTTAGTCCTGCGTGAGACAAAGACGACGAATGACCCGAGGACGAGGAGGTCGAGGAAGGAGGAGGTGGAGGAAGCTGTCCGAAAGTCTCTCTCTGCTCCGTAATGGAAGGTAACATTGTCGTCCTTCCCTGGAAATTAGGATGCTGCATCGACGTCTGTTCTACGTCAAAGCAAAGTCCCAGACATGTGTCACGGTTAAGAGGTTTTTATGCAATGAGGATCGGGTAACATCCACAAAGACTAGTTCAAATCCTGATAGAGTTTCTAGCTTCTAGAACACCCTCAGGGACGGACAACACAGTAATTGTGCACTATCCATAAATGCGGGTAGTTGGCGCGTAGAACGATCTAATATCGGCCATTAGATTGATAGTCGATCAAAGGATGTAATCTGAGGTCCTTTACTATATAAAGGGATGCCCTCCTTTTCATTTTGATCGTCCAAGCAATAGAAGCAATTTACATTTTCTCTTAGAATTTCTCTCTCTAGATTCTCTCTACGATCCAAGTAAGTAAGTGAGTAGTCAAGAAAAGGCTTGGCCTAGGCGTTCTAATAATTCAAGGAAGCTTAAGTCACTGCACAGGTCATTTCCAAACTATAGACCCGTGACACATACATAAAATATTTCGCTTTTGCTGGAATGACAAGTCAAAAGAAGGCCCGTGTCAGGATGGACACATTCCAATTCTGACGTTTGACAACGGTAAGAAATGGCATGTATTCGACATAATGCTTGGATGGGGAAGCAAGGAACCAAGGAAAGAGGTTGTTTTGTAAATCCCTAAAGAAAGAAGAAACCAAAACGGCTTGATTAGTTTATTCACAATATCATTACATTTGATATGAGCGATCAGAAGAGTCAATCGTTTGCTTGCAAACACTCCAAGAATTGTCCACACTTTATACATTGTGAAAGGTGCTTTCAAACAGTACTCCAACACATACACTTGCAGCTTCAAAGGTTGCATGGCTGAAGGATTAGCTTAGTGCAATTGTATTTTGCCACATGTTTCTGCTCTTAGCTTTAACTTGTGACTAAATGTTGATTTCATTATTTCCGATGGACAGCTTGTGAGTGTCAGTTTAGAACCACTTTATGTTCAATTGAGATGTTGCAAATATCTAAAGTAAACCAATGCTCTTCTTGACGGGTCAAGGCATGGCTGGAGGATGGAAAAGATGTTCCTCTTGGAGATTGGAAAGCTGCTGATATTGAGATATTGAATACCTTTCAATTGCTTACGGCAAAGCCAGTTGTCTGCTTGGTGAGTTTTAATTATATATATATCATGGTGAGGAGACACGATGACTCATTATGTCAATTGAGATGTTGCAAATATCTAAAGTAAACCAATGCTCTTCTTGACGGGTCAAGGCATGGCTGGAGGATGAAAAAGATGTTCATCTTGGACATTGGAAAGCTGCTGATATTGAGATATTGAATACCTTTTAATTGCTTACGGCAAAGCCAGCTGTCTGCTTGGTGAGTTTTAATTATACAGATATTGTGGCCTTAGCAGAGAGGAGACACGATGACTCATTATGTTTTGCAACCAATGAAGAGACTAATGCACGCATGGCATATATTCCATAGTTCTTTTGGTGGTTGCGTTCAAAGCTCACAGTTCTACAATTAAAAGAGATCAAAGTGTCTTCATGAGGTAAGAGTAAAGTTGTAGGCCTTGTCACCCTCTGGTCAAGTGAAACTTGAATTCTCTTACTCTATTACTCACAAAGTCTCCGCCGAGCACCGCCTCCCACTAGCAACTACAATATGCACGACCACCAATCAACCCCATCCATTGAACATGAGCATGCCCGGCTAAGTGTCCGCATCCCCAACGGACACGAGCATGTCCAACGTTAGCAAATTCAGACCTGGGCTCGCCAGCTTCCGGCCTCTACCTCTCCCTTCTCTTTCATCCCCTCTACTCACTCTCTGCTTTGTTATGTTGCCCGCGCTAGGAGGTGGCAAAATGGGCCTCAAAACCATATTTTAACTCATATTTAATTGTGTGAGTCATGTGTTGTCTTGAGTTCTAAAAACAAGCTTAAGTGGGATATAAATGGATTGCCTAACAACTTAATGGGTTTTAAATGGATCATGAATGAGTTACCTAATAAGCTTATGAATCATAAACAAGTCATTTTTAATTTTTCTTAATAATTTATAAATTTTTCTTTTTCTTTCTTTATTTTCCTTTTTTTGCTACAAAATCTGGTGAGGGTTGGTCGACAAACTGGACAAGGGCCACGGGTCCTGGCCCTTGCTTGTGGTTAGCAAGGGTCGGTTGAGCATTGCCTGTGACCGGCGACCCTCGTCGGACATAAAAGAACAAAAAGGAAAAGAAAGAAAGAAAAATAAAAATTAAAAAATTCCCCGTCTTTAAAATAATTATAAAATTTGTCTACTGAATGGGTATTGCATGGAAGCGTTTTAGTAATATAATTTAAAAAAAATTACAAGAAACAAGTTTTTTTTACGTTTGGTTAAATATGAAAGTGTTTTAGCAATATAGGTCAAGCATGGGTCAGGTCGGGTATAGGTTACAAAAATATATATTACGAATAAATTAGTTATAAACGAGTTAGTGAATCAATTTGGGTCAGACTATTTATAACTCGATCCAAACTCAACTTGACCCCTCCGCTGGACAACTCTAACCGTGCTCGACTTGAGCCCTGAGTTTTGATTGGGTCAAAGACAACCACAAGTGACTCGTTGGTGTGGCAATCGAACCAAGAGGGCTCGTTGGCTAAGGGGGCTCATTGGTGTGGGTGGCTAGTTGAGCACAAACACGCGGCCGTAGGTAACTTGTTGGCATGGCGGCGGTTGAGTGGCGGAGATGGGCATGTTTGTGGACTTGCCGGAGATGGTAGGGTTGAGCAGCGATTTGGTGGAGGAGAGAGGGGGAGGAGGAGATTGTGTGTAACGTGACGGTAGAATTGGAATTTTGATAATTCGATGAAAGCTAGGAAGATGGAGATGGATTTCTGAACATGTCGAGCCTGGAGAAGGTGACTTGCCTTGAGCTTTGCCAATGCTGGTTTTCACTCAACACTTTCTAAAATTTTTTTACCAAACGCCTCAATTTTCACTCAATTCCCGCAAAAAAAACTGTGCCGAACGCAATCTTATCATGTTTAAATAATTCCATATAATATACAAATTGAGGGTTTCGGGATAACCTTGGTCTTCCAAGATACATTTGGAGGATTGCGAAGCCTGCTCCCCAATATATTGGAACGGAAGAGGAAAGAGCGAGCCAAAGATCAGGCAAGAGCCACGGCGAACGGCCTGAGGCGAGCAAATTTCTCGATGACAAAAAGTAAAACGCACCGAGATCATTTCTTGATTCTTCTTTAGAGTGGATAGTGAAGTTGAGGTAGAACCGATAGACAACCTATGTTCTTGAAAGTAGGTAATCCTATTCAAGCAGACTACGGGGTGGCATATTTCCGTCAGATTTTGCAAGCGTTCGCAAATAAAAGAGCACAATATATAGGTCATGCAATTCACATCGTGGTAGTTTCGTTTCGAGTCAGTCATGTCGGGCTTGAATTTCTCTTTGTAAATTCGTGCGATATTTGATTGATGTATTTTGTTTCGTGTCAAAAAATTGCCACCGTTGGCGGTAGGGGCAAACAACCGTAGAGGCTTCTTTATCGATATTAAAAAGATAACTTGTTAGTAATAAAAGACTAACAAGTTAAATCGATCAAGGTTCTAATTAAATAAAAATAAGAAACGTAGGCAGAAAATCAACTAAATCACTGTGCGAGGGGAGAGGGCCGGCGGCACCATACATGATCAGATCGAGGCGCAGCATGAATCACACGGAAAAAAATCCCGAACATTACGCGACACGATTCATTGAACTCTGTACGTCGGCATGAACGGATGTTTTTCGCGTCGACTGAACGCCTAACGGGATTGAAAATTTATGACACGTGAGCACGAATTCTCGAGTCGAGAGGAGATATGCTTCAGAAAAAAAGAAGAGAAAAGAAATAACTAAAAACGGGGGACGGAGGCAGATTGGTTGGGGGGCAACATGATAATAAAGAAATGGGATAATGACACAAATAATACTTGAACTTTGGTTCGATGTATAATTTGGTCCCTAAATTGAACGTATATTAAAAGTCCAGAGATCATATTAAACATATTAAAAATTTAGGGATCAAATTGAATATTAAGCTAAAGTTTAAGAATTATATTGAATAAATTAAAAATTTTAAAATTAAATTATATAATGGGCGGCGAAAGTTCATGTTTGTGTCATTTTTCCTGAAGAAATCTCCATTTTGATTAAAAGAAAGAAGTTAATTGGAAGAGGAGGAGGAGTGGGGGGTTGTGGTGACCGACCGTGACGAGGTCGCGCACACAGAACAGTCAACCCTCGACTCTCTCACCGGGGTGTGTGCGCGGCAATTGTCGAAGGAAATTTAATAAAAAAGTGAAAAGAAGAAAAAGAAAAACACGCACACACACACACGAGTCATATGCTGCGAGAGGGAAGAGACGACGACCGGCATATCTCCCCCTTCCCGACAAAATCGATCGACGCAGAGGGAGAGAGAGAGAGAGAGAGAGATGCGAATGTTTAGTCCTGCGTGAGACGACGACGGCGACGAACGATCCGAGGACGAGGAGGTCGAGGAAGGAGGAGGTGGAGGAAGCTGTCCGAAAGTCTCTCTCTCGCTGCTCCGTAATGGAAGGTAACGTTCTCGAACTGCCCTCCGCCCCCGCTGCCGCTGCTGCTGCTGCTGCTGCTGTAGTAATTCGCCTTCAAGAAACCCTAGATTCTCTCTCCTTTGACCCGATTCCCGCCCGGTTGACTCCTCCGTCTCTCCCAGGGTCGAAGTCCCGTCGCGGCTTCGTCTCTGGGTTGCTTTTTTTTTTTTTTGGTGGGTTGGGGCTCTTGCTGATTGATTCGGGTTTTGGAGGGCGGCGGCCGTCGGCTCGGCGCCGTTGAATCGGAATCGAATGCCGCTCGTCCTGGCAAAGTTGCTTGCTTTGACACTATGGAAGTGTTGTTCTTTGGGGGGTGGCTTTTATCTCGATGTGAGACGTGGGTGGTTCTTAGATGTGCGTCTGCGGGGATCTAAGAACATCTGCTGCTTCCTTTTTTCTTTATTCGAGCTGCACGTAGCCACTCGGTTGCTTTTTAAGAGAGTTTTAGCTGAAAGCATGGGTTTGTCTCTCCCTCCCTCTCTGCTCCTGCCGTGCCGCGATCTAATTGAGGACCTTGGTGTCATTGCTTTTGTTAGATGCATATGCCAGATGATCTGTTTTAATTAGTTCCTACTGAATTACATGCGAATTGAACATACATCATACTTGGTTCTGGGGGATGGGTTTGCTTGAGTTAGATGGCATGTAGTCCTATATAATCTAATGCAATACATTTTGAGTGTTGTTTCTTCCATGACTCATTTTGGCGCGGAGATATTCCTGGTGTTTTCAGGAGATATCTTGAGCATATCTATAATTACATAAATCAGAAATGTTCTTGTTTTCGTTTTAATTCCCTTTATATTTTTGGGTCCAATATCATCTAATATTGAGTTCTTTCCCCTTCTCAATGTGAGGCATACTAATTACTGAGTAGCCTTGCTAATCGTTCCCTTGGTTGTACAGGTCTTGGCTCTCTTAGTTAGTTTTTTTAGCATCTTCATTGTTTAGTATCATGTGACGAAGTTGTTAGGTGGACATCACTTGATAGTGAAGTGCCTGAGGCAGATCCTTTGGTTTCTGTTAAGGATATACACTTGAATTAAGTTATCCATATGCTTTAGAAGTGAACCCCTGATAAAAGAATAGGCTTATAAGTAAGTCTTTCCTAACCAGCTTTCTTTGGTACATTGATGCAATATCACTTTGATATAAATAAACGTAGTCCAAACCAATCAGTGTCAAGTACATAGTTTTATGATGATGATCTTATTGACATTCTGAAGTCCTATAGATGGATTTTTGTAATCCATCTGTTTTTAATGATTCTTAAGTCTGGTAGATGAATGCATTTTAATCTGGCCGAGTGATGGATGAATTCTCTGAGGATGATTTGTGAAGTTGCATTCATCAATATGTTGAAGATTCAAACTCTATGGTTGCATGACAGCCACAGAGATGCTTATCCGTTCAAACTGATTCATCCCGCTAATCTAGTTATGATTGAAGAATTTTGGAGAAATTACATTGACCCGGATTACTGAAGGCCGTTTTAACTTTTAAGCAAAGTCATGCCTTTATTAATTGTGTAGCTTTAGAACTCTGTATGTCTTGATTGATGAACTCAATTATATAGGAATTTGACCTCTGACTTTTTTTCGCACCTCGCAATTTTCGGTGTACTTTGGTGAGATAAAGTTCTCCATGATTGTATGGAAGTGACGACTCAAAGTCTTGGGAACTACCTATAATTAATTGCAAGAGTTACACTGGGTCAATCTTGCCCATGGGACCTTATTTAGTAGGACAACCTGGATACATCGCGTTTGAGACACCCCCTCTCCCCCCTCGAAGTTAAATAGCACATAATAATGTTTTCCATGAACGAACCAAGTACATTGAAATAGACTGTCATTTCATTTGATCTCATGTTCTTTATGGCATTGTTCGACTTGTTCCTACTTCATCCACTGAACAAACTGCCGTGTTCACCAAGACATATCCGCTTTCTAGATCTTTTCTCCAGACTCAAGTTGACCTCTATTTGCAACCCCCTTCCTTTAGTTATTATTCTCTGATAATGCGTTTGCTCGATACATATGTGGTAGAGGTAATTTGACTGATGAACAGTGAACTTGACCTACAGGTGGATCCCCAGACCAGGAATCAGTCGGGTCTGAGACAAAAAGATCCAGTGTATCATCTGGTAGCAGGTCCAGGAATCGCAAAGAATTCCTTCGCAAATTCACGAACCACGAGCATTTAACTGAAAAACTTAAGGATTGGTTTATATCAATATCAGAGGATGGAGCAGCTAAAGAGCCTGCTTTTGATGTTCCATTTGAGTTGGTGGAATTACAAAAGTTTGACTATGCATTAGAAGGGGTTTCATTTGAGCAGCTAATTCGAATGCCGAGTGCTGTTTATGCATCGGCCTCAGATGCTGCGGAAGCTACTGCTTATCTTGCAATCGAAGATTTTCTACATGCAAGTGCAAAGGGCTTGTGGGAGGCATTCTGGAGTCAGGATGAGCCATTGCCATTTGCCGTCACTTGTCTGTACGAGCCAAACTTCAAATTTTACCAGGCTGAGACAGCAATTGCTAATGGAAAGATTGGGAGTCTTTGCGCAACTGGTTTGATGCTCAAGAACCCAAGACATTCTCGTGGAAAATGGGATCACATTCTTGAATTGGCTCTTCTGAGGCCGGATATTGGAGATCTCACTGTGGATAGTGATCGACAGCCTTCGCTATCTGTTTTAGGTGAAGCTCTTTTTTATGCTGTTCGTATGCTAGTATCAAGGAGCGTAAGCAGATTAACGTTAACTCAGGGTTTTAATTCAGCTTTTATCCTCCTTGTTGACTCTCAGTATGGTCGGGTTGTAAAGGTTGATGGAGATGTAAATAAAATGGAGTTTGATGTAAATAGCGTTTACGAATGTGCCGCTGAGTGGATTAAAGAGCACTGTTGCGTTTCAGTCTCTCCAGTTGATCGAATCTGGAACAAACTCGGAAATGCTAATTGGGGAGACATTGGTGCTTTACAGGTACTTTTTGCTACCTTCCACTGTATAATGCAATTTGTCGGGATGCCAAGGCACTCAATTGAAGATTTAGCTGCTGATCATGGTGCTCGCCTACAAACAAGAAGAATGGAAAGGCAGTTAGGAGATGTGAGGGCAAATGGGAATGGTCTATTTCGATTTCAGCGGCGCAGTGTTTCCCCTGAAATCGTTGAAGTCCAGGAGGAATCTGCGAAAATAGAACCTGAAGAATTGATGAGGCTAGAAGTAGGATCTGTGCTATGGATGGAGGATTCGAACTGGCAAAAGGGCTATCAAATAGATGAAGTCTTGAATGATGGCGAGCTTCCATATTATGTTGCGTCCCCTGTTGAAGATCCAGGAAAATCTCTATTTCTTTATATCGGCTCTCATCCTTCTCAGTTGGAACCAGCTTGGGAAGATATGAATTTGTGGTATCAAGTCCAGAGGCAGACCAAAGTACTCACTGTAATGAAACAGAAAGGTCTATCTAGCAAATACCTGCCTCAGATCAGTGCGTCAGGGAGAATTATTCACCCTGGTCAATGTCAGAGACCGAGCCCTGGTGGAAACTGTGACCACCCTTGGTGTGGTACCCCAATTCTTGTCACCAGCCCAGTTGGCGAAACGGTTGCTAACATGGTAACTGAAGGCCGATTCGGTTTGGATGAAGCAATCCGCTGTTGTCATGATTGCTTAACTGCACTCTCAGCTGCATCTTTTGTTGGCATTCGTCACGGAGACATTCGGCCGGAGAATGTAACCTATGTTAGATCTGGTTCGAGATATCCATATTTTGTCCTCATTGGCTGGGGACATGCTATTCTCGAAGATAGGGATCGTCCAGCGATGAATCTTCACTTTTCGTCGACTTATGCACTACAGGAAGGAAAGCTGTGTTCTGCCTCAGATGCAGAGAGTTTGGTTTACATGCTTTACTTCTCCTGTGGTGGGGTTTTGCCCGATCTTGATTCGGTGGAGGGGGCTCTTCAATGGAGAGAGACCTCCTGGTCAAGGAGGTTGATTCAGCAGAAGCTTGGCGATGTTTCCACTGTGCTAAAAGCTTTTGCAGATTATGTTGACAGTCTCTGTGGGACACCTTATCCCATGGATTATGATATATGGCTCAGAAGGTTGAGGAGAAACATCCGTGAGGAAGATCACGGGAAGGAAATTGACACGTCCGGTTGAGACATTTCAAATTGGCTGGTGGCATAAGGAAAAAAACTTATAATTTTCCATTGGTCATCGTCACATCTTGACTGATTGGAATTTGGTAGATGTATCTTATACCGAAATCAACTATAATATAAAATTCAATGGATTTTCTGGACCGGAACCTGTCTTGGGACAGAAGGCTGTAATGGTAACCGGCTGATGGTGTCCCGTCATGCCTTCAGATTCTTAGTTGAGAGCATTCCCTTTTCGCCTGGACATCTTCAATGGCTATTGCATGGCACAGGCGAGTCACGCTCTCAGGACTGTCAACGGCTATTTGAACCTGTTTCCGAGCTCGATCGTTTACGATTTTGATGGAGAACATGCTCAAGCAGCTGCAGCATCCTGTTGGATCCTTGCTGGTTTCCGCGCTAGTGGCATGCTCCTCATGGATGTCAGTTGTATTTTGTTGTCATTGTTTCTTTGTATAGATGTGGCCATTTCCATGGTGTTCAAAGTTGTGAAATTGGTGGGTTGGGGGGGTGGGGGGGGGGGGGATCATTGTATCAAGGAGTGCTAAGTGTATAGGGATCAGTTTTTTGCCTTCTCTCAATTTCGTTACCCTTTTTTGTATATCACAATTAGGTTTTGGTGTTTGGGGGAAACGTCAGAGTTCATTGGATCCACAGCGTTCATCTGTTCAGTTGATCCTCCGCTGGTGGCTTCTTTTCCCCGGGATATTAATTTCACGACTTCCCCTTTTCCGCCTTCGAGATGTTGAGTTTGCTTTTGTCATGGTTTGTGCTATCTATCTACAAGTAGCTTATGTAACGGGTACATCACATAACGTGAACACGGCATCATCGATCACTCACAACCTAACATCATGCATTACCCCGACATGGTACGAGTTATCGCTATCTTTTTGCTACTTATATGTAACGAGGCTTGCCTTATATTCCTGGACCCTGTTACGACTCTTTGCCAAATCGTTTGTCGAACCATTGCCTTATATGTAAATTGAATCCGCGAAATACTTTGCGTGATTATATTTTATATTTTAATTAAAAGACAATGCCAAGAAATGAGGTTCTTTTAGTAGAGGACCAACGGATATTGTAAGCTCTCCGTTTCTACGCCGATAAAATGAAAATTTTCATTCAAAGCCCCTTTTTTTTAATCAAAATTCCTAAAAAAAAACACTAACTTTGATGGTAACCTTTACTCGGTACCGAATTTCTTTTTTCTCATAAAAGAACCCTTCTTAATTCTGTACTCAAATCTAACCCCTTTAACTTTTGGTTCATTGTTGCTAAAGATCCAACTCGCCAATTCCAAATATACATCTCTCCCTCCCTCAATGGAATTTCAGATGGGGTTAATACCACAAAAAACCCCAAATTGATACATCTATAACAAATTTACATTTCGTTAAATTTGATTAATACCACGAAAAATCACAAACTGGTAAATATGTGGCAAACAGAGTGGCAAAACCTAACTGGCACATTCGTCAACTGTCACGTGTTATCCAACTTAGCAATTTGATGATAAAATTTAACGGAAAGTAACATAGGGTAAATTTGTCATAAGTGTATCGGTTTGAGATTTTTATTGGTAAATAAATTAATTTTGGATAAATTTGTTACATTTCAGATATTCTTTTTAAAGAAACCTTATTTTTTCTATTTTCTTATTTTCTTTTTCTTCGGTCCTTGCAATCTCCATTCGTGGAACAAGGTACAATTTCCAGCATATCACATAATGTTGCTCTTAGCTGTTTCAGAATCTCAAATGTGATTTCATCGTCCAGAAACAATTCCGAGAATTAATACCGTCACCGGAATCAGACACCAATGCATCTTGTCAATGCTCTATGGTCATGTTTAGGGTGAACGGTTTGAGATTCCACTTGGAACTTACCCGTCGAAACCAATTCCCTATTTCTTAGAACCTGGAACTTACCTTATCATAGGTTCCAAGATTGGTTGCAAGATCTAATTGGGAACTGGCCAATTTTTTTTTTGTTTCATTTTTAGTTAAACAAACGAAAGCAAATGCAACAATGAAAATGAAAATTTGTCAATAGCAACAATCTAATAAAATAAAATAAACAACAAAAAGTTCAAAACATGCAACACATATTCATTCCACTTCAACTCATAAACTCTATTTACCGATGATAATCTCATCATTAATATATGGGATTATTGTCCAAAAAGTCCAAAACCCATTGTACTTTTGCATAAACCTTTCAATTTTGTCAATTAAACTCTAAACCTTTTTATCTTTAACCAATTGAGTCCTTCCAGCCAATTTCGATCGAAAATCACTAACCATCATGTTATGGGAAATTCACTAATCATCATGTTATGGACTGCAGGTAATTCATCAACTCATTTGCTGATATATGTTGATGAGATACTTGTCATGGGAAATAATGACCATCCTGTTACAAAGTTCAAAGAATATTTGCATTCCATTTTCCACATCAAGGATTTGGGACCTCCAAAATATTTTCTTGGCATTGAAATTGCTCAATTCGACAAAGGTATTGGCCTTAGTCAGAGAAAATTTGTCTTGGATATTATTTTCGACGTAGGATTATTAGGTTGCAAACCAGCTGTTATACTAATTGAACAAAATGCCAGGCTGACTACCCATGAGTATGATTTGAATTCCTCTTCATCTATCGAGGATCCATTGCTTAAGGATTCATCGGGATATCAACGACTTGTTGGAAAATTAATGTATCTTACCATGACAAGACCTCACATATGTTACACCGTGCAAATACTCAACCAATTCATGCATAGCTCGAAACAATCCCATATGAATGTAGCATTGAAGGTTGTAAAATATTTGAAGGGATGTCTAGGACTTGGCATATTTTTATCTCATGATTGCAACATGAAGATGACAGCTTATTGTGATATATATTATGCTATTTGCCCAATGACCAGGAGATCCATCACTGGTTTTTGCATTAAATTGGGAAAATCATTAATTTCATGGATAACGAAAAAACAGTCGACTATATCACTATCATCAGCCCAATCAAAATATCGAGCCATGGCAAAAACTAACTGCGGGATAGTTTGGATATGAGGACTACTCTCGGACCTTGGAATACAGGTCAATGGACCAAGTGAACTATTTTGTGACAATGATGCTGCATTCAAACTAGCAGCAAACACAGTCTTCCATGAGAGAACAAAATATATAAAAGTTAATTGTCATTTCACTCGGGTCAAGATTAGAGAAGGGGTTCTTGTAACAAAAGGAATTGGAACTATGAAACAGCCTACAAACATCTTCATGAAACCATTGTGTCATAGGCAACATACATATCTACTAAGCAAGCTAGGTATCCTTGACATATATAGGCGACTAGCTTGAGGGGGAGTATTGAAAATATGATTGAAGATTCCGATTGTGGCGCCAATCTTGATTACGGACTAATTAATTCAGTCTATCCGTTATTGATTTGGTAAATAGGAAATTGTAATTAATTGTATATTATTTCCTATTCTTTTCTTTCATCCTTACAATATAAATAGATCGATTTAATTGTATACAAACCATCTGAATACAATACAAGAAAATTTCTCCAATTCCTACAATTTCTTCAAATTCTGTCATTAGCACTTACAAAAGCCGTATATAATGGACTTTACGCTATTCACGTTGATTTTTAGGATCTTTATAGTAATGGGATGTTTCGTTGGAGAGTGGAACAGTTTTTCCTTTCTACCTTTTTGGCTGACCAAGCCCATTCCTTTCCTTTTTTTAACCAAAAAATCATTAAATAATGTGATATTACTCTATTTGTCATAAATTGATTAATAAGAGTATAGTTTAAAAATTATAGTCGATTTTAGTAAAATAATTAATGTTTTCATAATAGGTTTTAAATTATAGTTCACAAATTGGAAACATTGATAATATGATTAACATCAAATAATTAAAAAAAATCAAAATTATATTTAAGGGGTTTCAATTAGTATACTGTTCAATTACAATTTATAATTAACAAAACATAAGTAATGAATAACATGAATTGTATTGCATAAATTCTAATTCTTAATTATTTTTAAGAAACATTGATCACTGTATATTAATGCAAGTGCAATGTAAACTAAACTTTATTAACTAAATTCTCATTCAGTTCCATTCTAAGAATGTAACCAAATACAAGAATCCCATTTTATTCCATTCTTGCAATTTACCAAATAAAAGCATTGGTTCCACTCCCGTTCCGTTCCATTCCATTCCCTAATTCCATTTCATTCTATTTCATCGTACCGAACGCAATTTGACTGATGTAATTGACTTTTACTTGACGTTAAATATCACCCGTTTATTTAAAATCCCACTCGAAATCCGTCGCATTATAATTTTAAGATTAGTCTTATTAAACCTAGCGTTAACTTTTTCGTCATACATGCATTCCTTGACGAATGTCACTATTTCTCGAACAGATTCATTACAATTTAAACTGTTGCATTAGATTTTCAAAATAACACTTATATAATTTACTCATCTCAATTGCCAAGTACCTTTTCACGTGATCCGATCAATATAGAAATTATAAAGTAAGACGCATAGTTGTTGAATAATTGAGCAATATTGTCCTTCATCCCTCATTTTAAGGAAACTTCTTCCAATAAGGATTCCAAACATGAACGTTAATCTCATTTACAAACATGTGGGTGATGTCCATAAGAGGAAAATATTCCTTCAAACATATTCCTAGTTCACATAATGATCGAATTCAGATCTTCAATTAGACATGGAGGAAAATACAACCTTTCTAAATGTAAACGGGAATTTGCATTATTATACGACAAGACAAAGTACAATGATCACAGGAGTACACCCAAATCTCCTACTCCATTATAATAACCCTTAAAATTTATACAGCGCGAAAAGAAGAAATTATAGTATTTGGTTTTTTCCACCTCATTTTGCTAGAGATTGGCATCAATCCGAAAATTACTTACAATTTTCGAAAAGCCATTGAAAACTTAACATTGGTATGTTAAGGGCCCATTTGGTAAGTTGCCAAATAGTGAAAATTTCTATTTTTTTATTCTCAGAATCAGTTTGGGAACAAAAATCCGTTTGTTAAATTTTTTTTGCCCAGGCACAAATTTGCAAAAAATTGTTCACGGAATCAGTTTTTTTGGAACAGAATAAAAAAGCAAAACAAAGTAACTTCTTGATTCTGGGAACAATTTTTCCATTTCTGATTTTTCTTGATTTTCTTCTTCTTTCTTGGTTTGTTGTTGTTCTTCTTCATGGCCTGTCGCCGGCCACCGGCCACAGGCCAGGGTTGGCAAGGGCAGCTCGCGGCCGCAACGGCGAGGTCTTGCCTAGCCATGGTGAGGCCGACCTCGTCGTTGCGACCCAGGCAACCTTGCCCAGCCAAGGTGAGGTCGACCTCGCCGTCGCAACCAACGAGGGTGGCGGCGAGGGTTGCGACGCCCTCGCCGGCCCTGGCTTGTGGCCAATCGCCGGCGCCGGCAACCGACTATGGCCAAGGGAGAGAAGGGAAAGATAGAAAAAAAAAGGAAAAAAAAGCGAAAGAAATATTAAAAAATTCAAAGTATTATTAATAAAAAGAAATTTTGTGTAGTTACCAAATGCATTTTTGTTCTTTTTCTATTCTAAGAATATAAATTTTGGGCAGTTATCAAACACTTTCAAATGCCTAAAAATTGTTCCCGGGCACTGAATAAAAAAGAATCATTTCTTAGCAGAATCAGTTTTCGAGCATAGAATCGTTGTCATGCACAACCTAAAGATTATTTTACCCCAATATGGATCAAAAGGTCTTAGACAATCCACTAGCCGAGCCCGCCAATGTTTCATTTCACCACTTTAATGCTTCACTTGGTTACAAACTCAGGTTACAAAGCTTGGCATCGGTACATGCAATCTCAGTAGTACCTAGGCTTGTACATCACAACACGGATCATATGAAAAATCAAGAACATTTGGATTTCCTGTGCTGAAATGAACTCCACAAGAGAGATCTACGTTGCAGTGGCTGTCTATCTTAATTAAGAACATCCAAGCTTCTATAGCAGAATACTCCGAGGTTATCATCATTGATTTGGGAGGCTTTTGAACTGAACGCAGCTACGTATCAGAGTAGGTCCTTTTGTCTCTCAATCCAATTTCCCTTGAAATAAAAAAAAAACCAAAAACCAAATTGATTTGCTTTTTTTTTATAATATCCTCGAGTTTAATTAATCTATGACGTGTGTGCTGCATTTTGCCAATTACATTTTGTTTGAATGTTTCCGACTTTTTCTTTGAATATTGGCGAATTTAATTAATCGATGAGTATGTTGCGTTTTGCACAATGTCTAGACTAGATTGACTACACGTAAGATGTGAGAATATTCTACAATTGATCTAACACGTTTTGAGTCCCTTAAGCAGGTTTGAAACTCAATGTCATGGATTAGAGTGAGTTTGGCTCGATTTGACTCGATTACAGGTAATTTACAAAGGCACACATATTCGATATTAATCTCCAATACTTCGAGGATATCTAACACCTATTTTTAACAAGTAAATTTATTGAAAAAATAATAAAAACTCGATTAAACATGTGAGCATGTCAAGTTGAGATTAATTTGATGAGTTCAAGCTCGATGCGACAAGATACTCAAGTAGTTCGAGCTCGAGGCCAACTCGAAACTAGATGGGTTCGAGTTACACGTGAAATGCCAAAATTGAAGATCTTTAATGCATTTTGAATTTTACTAACTTGAGTTTGGCCAAACAAAGTCGTTCCCTTTCATTAGACAAAAAGTGTTTTAAAGTTTGCCTATACATAGGATGCCTATGTTCACTAGATCACGCCCAATGTAGCCAACAGGCCACTGTTGATCCAACGTACGGAAGAAATTCAACGTACATGTGTACGTTGCTACCCGAGCATGGTTGGCTCAATGATCTCGTGGGTTGTTCTTTTTTTTTTTTTCTTTATATTTCACAAATTCACAAATTCGAGTTATCTCGTAATCGAGAGTATAGCATACTTATCCTCTTGGGCGTTGCTGTCTTGTTTAAAGAAGAGAGTAGTGAATGAAAACATGCCGACGAGGCTGTTCCGAAGGTCTTGCCAAAATTCAGACTTTAATATCTCAGGCAGTGCTGACTAGTTATGACACAAATCTAGCGTTTTTTAATGGGTATGGAACTCCCCAATCGCGACTCCCAATGGATTTGTCGATGCAAATAGCCCCTTCCCACTCTTCTCACTTGTTAAAAGAGAAAAGCTCATCCACCATGACACATACTTGTTTTATGCAATAATAGAGTTGGTACAACGAATTTTTATCTAGATAATAGTGTACAAAGTACATGATCAATTTATGCATGTCACTAAATGCATTAAATCAAAAATCGTGCTTTAGGCCATCCATTCGGATCCCTAAGGTCAATGAAGATATTTCATAGGCATAAGATTTACGAGAAAAGTGTCAAAAAAGTAATAAACATATTGAATTCGTGCTTTATGCCATCCATTCAAATCCATCGTCAGATTTGGTGAGGCCACGCATTGCCTGGGCGAGGGCGGCCTTGCCTAGGCATGGGTTGGTCTCGCCCTCACCCAAGCGATGCTCGGCAAGGCCGACAAGTGACGCCTACCTTGGGTGAGGGTTGGCCTCGCCCTAGCCTAGGCGACATTCGGTGAGGCTGCCCGGCATGGGCAAGGGTTGGCCTCGCTAGATTTGGCGCGGCCTACCCTCGCTGGCCACCAAAATAAAGAGAAGGAAAAAAAGAAACTTGAAAGTTCGAAAATTTTTTAAAAATCATTTGAAAATGCCTATGTCAGTACCGGCCATATCATGTAGGCCGGCGATGTCCACGTCGGCAATGTCTTGCCAAAATTAGCCAGAATGACTAAATTAATTCTAGATCAAAAAATTTAGAATTAAATTGACACAAATACAATAGGTTTAAGACAATTATATACATTTTCCAACCTAAAGAAATTGAAAGAGCTCTTTGTCATTAAAAAGCGATTCTTCAATGCACATTAGACCCAACTTTTATCGCTATTCATTCCAAGTAACGGACCGAGTAATCGTCTGGAATTTCCCCTATTGGCGCGCTTTGAGCCGTTCTATGCATGCTGCCTTTGTTCTTCGTGCTGTGAGCAAAAATCACTCTTCTTTCTGAATCTTGTGCTGCATCACATGAGGAGATATGGACTACGTATCCATGAGGAGCAAATTTTTCCTTTCTTTGCGGTCCCTAATCTAAGAAGATGTAGGTAAGAATATAAATCGAAACCAGAAAAATTTGGCAATGTTGACCTTTTATCTAAGCTAGTTTCAGAATTGGAAAAGAAGAAGTGGCCATACAAGTTGCTTCAAAATGCCCCAGCATGAAATCTATATAAAGGGACTTCACCCAAAGCTCTGGGTGCACAAAGACAAAACAGAAGCAAAAGCAGAAGCAGAACCATATATAGACATGGCTTCTTACCGTAACATCGTCCTAATTGCTCTCCTCTTCCTCATCTCCACCACTCCGCGCACTCACGGAGTCGTCATCGGCGGTGTTCCCGAAGTCAACATCCAGGGCACCCTGAGATGCGCCGTCCCAGGGACACCGCCGACCTTGAGCAGTCCGCCCCTTGGTGTAGTGTCGGTGAACGTCACGTGCAATGACGGCACGATAAACCTTGGCCAGGCGGTCACCAACGCGGCCGGATTCTTGAACGCCACATTCAACATCACGGATGGCCTCCTTTTCGACAGCTCAACATGCATAGGGACGGTCAATCTCTTGAGCATCACGAGCTGCAGAATCTTTCCTCCGACCGGCACTCTTCGCCTGACCCTCGTCCTCGTGAGCATCATTGATGGCGTGGTACAGTTCATCACGGGGCTGATCTTCGTTTGAACTGAACTTGTGACGTGTTCCGTGCATGCATGTATTAGTTTTGCATGAGATAAAGCTTGCCAAGAGGCAGCAAAGTCCTGTCTTCACTTTAAATAACTGATGCCTTGACGTATCTCTTTAAAGTTTAAATAAGGCAAGAAGAAGAATGAAGGTTTATTAGACACATCTCTCTCTCTCTCTCTTTGAAGTAGAGAGTACCTGCCTCTCTCTCTCTCTCTCTCTCTCTCATTGAAGTAGAGAGTACCGGCATGGTGCATATCAATATTGATGAAGGTTGTCTTAAATTTACATGAATTCTTACAAAATATCGCAATCCTCTCCCCCCAAAGAAGAATGAAAGATATGCAGAACCGCAGAATCGTGGATAGATGTAATGTAAACATATCAACTGCGGTGTAGAAATAAAACATGACACGGAAGATTTACGTGTGATTCGTTATTGTGCTTGCATGATGTAATCAACCGATTGATAATATGATCACTCCATTACACTCTCAAATGTTTTTCGAACCCCAATCCAAACAAGATTACAAGAACAAAATCAAAGAGAATCTAAATATAAACCATTACAAGTTCTCTCTGACAACTCTCCAAAACTTTTTCTTTAAGTTAGAATTGACGTAACAAGCAAAATTGGTTAAAACCCAGACTTAAGACGTACGAAATATCTCAAACTTTCTCGGATTGCAAGTCGGAAGTTCAAGCAAGAAGTGGTTGGACGTCCGAATCCGGTGGCACCCAAATTACAGCACAGGTCCAACGTCCGGCCAACCTCAGCTGGACCTTCGATTCCAATCCCAAACGCCAAAACGAGCATCCGATGTCGTCGTTGGATCCACAGTAGCTTGGAGAAATTTTGCTGATCTTTTCGAATGTCGAAATCGATCCTCAAGAAGTAGGGCTCTGTCTTTGCACTTTACCGAACCTATTTCCCACGCTCCAGATGCCCTTCGACTTCAATCTCGATTCGATTTCAAATTGACTCCGGTTGATCTCGACTCGTAATCCCACTTCAAGCTAATCGGTCGTCATCTCTCTTGAGCCTCCCGAGCTCCTCACTTGCTGCAGACTTTGACCACGTCTAAAAAAGTACTGAAATTTAGCCAATGGAATGGGCTGCGTCACCATGCGCTGGATTATCACATATAAGAGGTACCTTGACATCAATTTGTTTAGTTCGCCGGTGATATGGTCGAATGTATTGCGCTCTGAAGTCCACTAACAGGTAATTGGCAGACCATAATGAAGTACTTCTTCATAAGTAGCCAGAAAGGAAGTTACATATAAAGAGAGATGAAGGTTTGCTGCACTAGCCACTACGTCACGGGATGGAAAGAACGCAACTATCACTTAGCATACCCGTCTCATATTGGCCCAATATTATACAAGTCACCGGATCATGTTGATCCCACGTGAAACTTTTACTGTCTTTAACCTCGGACCCATATAAGTGCATACATATGAGGAGGTGCCACCAAGGCAGAGATTTCATTGGTAGCTGCTGCTTTTTGTCTATATGGTCGGGTTCGGGTTTTTGCGCCATCGTATTCTGGTCCTAAGGATTTTGGACTCTAAGGTACTGCATGATAACCATTCTGGTTCTGTCCAGAACTGATTTTTTGCTCCCGAAATCAGTTTTGGACCAGAAACCCGTTTGGTAACGTAATTTCATTTTTCTATTTCCGGGACAAGTTTGCTTCCAAAACTGATTCTGAAACCAGAAATGAGAACCAAAAAAAGTTGGTTTTTCATTTCTGGAACAAAAGTGAGAACCATTTTTGAGGAATTCATTTTCTTCAACACACATATTCTTATGGAAGTCACGATCTTTGAGGTGAGAAAAAAAACAAAAAATCAAAAATTTCAAAACTTAACAGAATGGTTTAGAATCTGTGGCTACCCACTTTCAGTGAAATTTAAATTTTTTTAGGTATCGAAAAAAATAAAAAAATAAAAATAAAAAAAAATTTCAAAATTTCATAAAATGGCTTAGAAAACCTATGGCCACCCATTTTGAGCAAAATTTAATTTTTTTAGTTGCCAAAAAAATAAAAAATAATAAAAATTTCTAAAATTTAAAAACTTCACAGAATATCTTAGAATACCTGTGGCCACCCAATTTGAGCGAAATTTTATTTTTTTAGGTGCTGAAAAAAATAAAAAAAAGCAAAAAATTAAAATTTTCAAAACTTCACAGAATGGCTTAGAATACTTGTGGCCATCCACTTTGAGTGAAATTTAAATTTTTTTAGGTGCCGAAAAAAATAAAAAAAAAAAATTTCAAAACTTCACAGAATAGCTTAAAATACCTGTGGCCACCCACTTTGAGTGAAATTTAAATTTTTTTAGGTGCCGAAAAAAATAAAAAAATAAAAAATTTCAAAACTTCACAGAATAGCTTAAAATACCTGTGGCCACTCACTTTGAGTGAAATTTTAATTTTTTTATATGCCAAAAAAATAAAAATAAGCAAAAAAGTAAAAATTTCAAAACTTTACAAAATGGCTTAAAATACATGTGGCTACTCACTTTGAGCGAAATTTTATTTTTTTAGGTGCCGAAAAAAATAAAAAAATAAAAAAATAAAAAAATTTCAAAACTTCACAAAATGGCTTAGAATACTTGTGGCCATCCACTTTAAGCGAAATTTAAATTTTTTTAGGTGCCGAAAAAAATAAAAAAAAATAAAAAAAATAAAAAACTTCACATAATTGCTTAGAATACCTATAGTCACTCACTTTGAGTGAAATTTAATTTTTTTTGGGTGTCGAAAAAAATAAAAATAAGCAAAAAAGAAAAATTTTCAAAACTTCACAGAGTGGCTTAGAATACATGTGGCCATCCACTTTTAGTGAAATTTAATTTTCTTTAGGAACCAAAAAAAATAAAAAAATAAAAAATACCATTTGGGCATCTAAAAAAAATAAAATTTTACTCAAAGTGGGTGGCTAGAGGTATTGTAAGTCATTCTGTGAAGTTTTGAAATTTTTGATTTTTTATGTTTTTTTTCACCTAAAAAAATTTAAATTTCACTCAAAGTGGATGGCCACATGTATTCTAAGTCATTCTGTGAAGTTTTGAAAATTTTTCTTTTTTGCTTTTTTTTTACCTCCAAAAATTAAAATTTCACTCAAAGTGGGTGGCCACAGGTATTCTAAGCCATTCTGTAAAATTTTGAAATTTTTTAGTTTTTGAATTTTTTTGGGCACCTTAAAAAATTTAAATTTCACTCAAAGTGGGTGGCCACATGTATTCTAAACTATTCTGTGAAGTTTTGAATTTTTTTATTTTTTGATTTTTTTTGGGCACCTAAAAAAATTTAAATTTCACTAAAAGTGGGTGGCCACAAGTATTCTAAGCAATTCTGTGAAGTTTTGAAATTTTTGATTTCTTGATTTTTTTTGAAAAAATTCAACAAATTTCCTATTTTCCCGAAATCTAAATTTTTTTTATTTTCTCGACATTTTGATGATTTTTTCTGGAATTTTTCAAGTTTTTGGGATTTTCTAAATTTTTTTAAAGATTTTTATGAATTTTTCAGATTTTTTATTATTTTTATTCCATTTCTAAAAAAATGGATTTTTGTTCCTGGAAATAGAATTTTCTGTTGTTTATCAAACGGGTTTTTATTTCAGGAAATAGAAATTTTATGCTGTTATCAAACGGGTTTCTATTCTAGAAATAGAAATTTTTTGTCATTATCAAACGGGTTTTTTTTCTCAGAAACTCATCCAGGAACCAGAAATAGAAAAATCTATTTCTGGTTCAGGAACTCATTCCGGAACAGAATGGTTATCATGCGGTACCTAAGAAGCTACATAATTCGTTTTCTTTTTCTAGAAATGTAATCTGTTTAGCCTTATCAAAGACTAAAATGTCATATGTTGGGCTCCTTTTGTTTCGTGCAAAATGAATGATTCGGAAAATATTTTCGTAAAAAAAACAACTTATATCGATTACAAAAATAAATTAAAGAAACACATTTTCATCGTTTACGAAAATATTTAAACATAAATTATTGTCAATAATTAAAATATTTTTGCAGATGATGAAAATATATTCTTTTCATTCATTTTTTTAAACGATACAAACAATCACTTTTAGGAAAATATTTTCCAAATCATTCATTTAAGGCGAAATAAACGGAGCCTAAAAAAAACATTCATAAAATAGCTCTATTTTCCAATGCAAGACAATGAAGCTATCTTAAACATTTTGAATCTTATTCAATGAAAATAGCACCCACAAAGTGGGTTTCCTTTTCGTTAAACATATAAATTTCGGGAAAAGTGCCAAAAAAATCCTAAACCTTTTTGCATTAGTACCAATTTAGTCCTAAATCTTTTTTTGATGTCAATTCAGTCCTAAACCTTTTGCATTGTTGCCAATTTAGTCCTAAACCTTTTTTTGGTATCAATTAACTCCTAAACCTTTTAAATTGGTGCCAATTCAGTCCTAAATCTTTTGTTTTTTTGCCAATTTAGTCCTTCCAGCCAATTTTGATCGGAATTTACTGACGTGGATGCCTGTCGGCCGGTGGCTAGTCACTGGCGCCAACGTAGTGCCGACGTGGACAACTTTAATAATATTTTAATTTTTTTTTGAATTTTTATTTTTTTCCTTTTTTTCTTTTTTTTTCACTTTTTCTTTTTGGTCTCTCCCTCCTTCCTTTGGCTGGCGAGCTCGACCTCGCCGGCCACTGGCGAGGGCGAGCCTCGCCTGCCACAGGTGAGGGCGGCCTCGCCCGGCAAGGGCGAGCCTTGCCTTGGTCGGGCGAGGCTCGAGCCCTCGCCGGAGGCCGCGGTGGGGGTGAGCCTCGCCCAGCAACCTCGCCAGATCCGGCGAGGTAAGGCCTCGCCCAACCATGGCGAGGCTTGCCTTCGCCAGTGGCCGGCGAGGTCGAGCTCGCCGGCCTCTAGCCATCTGGCGACCGGCCAGAGGAAGGAGGGAGAGACAAAAAAAGTGGAAAAAAAGAAAAAAGGAAAAAAATAAAAATTCAAAAAAATATTAAAATATTACTAAAGTTGTCCACGTCAGCGACGGTGACCAGCCGTCGGTCGGCAGGCGTCCACGTCGGCAAATTCCGATCAAAATTGACCGGAAGGGCTAAATTGGCACAAAAACAAAATGTTTAGGACTGAATTGGCGCTAATTTAAAAGGTTTGGGACTTAATTGGCACCAAAAAAAGGTTTAAGACTAAATTGACATCAATACAAAAGGTTTAGAACCGAATTGGTATCAAAAAAAGGTTTAGGACTAAATTGTCATTAATACAAAAGGTTTAGGACTTTTTTGGCACTTTTCCTTATAAATTTCACGACGTCTTCCAAAATATATTTGATAGAAAGTTTGTCAAATGCTACATTCGAGGGAGTTTAAAGCAGCCAATGTACACTAGATCACGTCCGATGTTGCCAACAGGTCACTGTTGATCCGATCTTCTATCAACAACATGTGCTTTTTTGAGAATTCAGAGATGGCAGCGTAGGAACTTGGGAAGGGTTTCACTGAATGTGCACTAAGAAGAAATTGCACCTAGATGTACACATCACTATCCGACATGATTGACTTGGCAATTTTGTGCTCGTCTATTTTTAACGAAGTTACAAATTCGAGCCTTTGGTAAAATTGTGCTCGTGGACACCGCTATCTCATGTGGAGCAAGATATAAACTACCGACATGTCTATGGTGCTTTGATGAAGAGCTCGTTAACTGGGCTACTCGAGACCCGAACCAGACATTCTGTAGCGGTGTGACACTCTTATTGTAACTCTTAAGGAATGTCGTCGATCACTCCTCGCCTTCTCTCTCATTCAACAAAAGTACGTATGCGTATACATGTACACATCCACTATGTCATGCATTATTTCTTTCAGGGATTTTCATAGTAAATAGAGCCAATCTAATGGATTATCTAGTATTAAGCATATCTTATAGATTACAGCAGTTAATGGAAGGATATATTTATATGGATTTAGCGTAGGACACAAGTTTGAATCCCCTAGTCACTAAGCACAAACAAATTTATACTTCGGGCCACTCATCCGAAATTCGGTCACATCTTAGGCCACTCATTCGGTTTTAGGCTCATGTGTTACCTAATCTTTGAGGTCTAACATATTTATTTCATGGGACCCCATGTAAAAGACCAACAATTTTTAATGCTCTCCATCCCAAGCAACTAATCGAAGTATCCACCAAATGCAACTTTCTCCCTTGTTTGCTAATCTTAGTCGATTCAGGTAAGAGTAAAAACCAAAACCAGCAAAATTTTTGTAATAGTTGACTTATTTTATTTACTAGTGTCAACACCAGGCTTAAAAGTCTAGGTCTCAACATAGAAGCTAATGGCCCAAATAGAACATACCAATACACTTAACCAACAAACCCCACTCGATAGAATGGCTAGATAAACTCGTTGATCATCAAGGTCATAACAATACACTTGGCCCACGAACTCTACTAATAAAATGTCTAGAAGCTCATCCATTGCGAGCCTCCAATGAACAGGTTTTAAGTGGAAATCAAGGCACGTGACAATGATCGATTGATTCGAAATGAATTTCTTGACATAACAAAAGTTTGAATCTACAGTATCTTATAGATCATTCAGGATTCACTCTTGCTTCACACCGCATGCTGTTTTCTCAGTGATCTCCGGTGTAATGGTCTGGCAACAATGTTACGCTTAAATGAAGTCCTCAATAAACACATCTGAATCATTCACCCATTGTGGCACATTCTTTTCTTTTTCGTGTTGCCAACACAATGCTATAAAAGCCAGCTGATAGGGATCTTGTGAAATTGTCGGAGAGGCAAAACACACTCGGCATTAAAACCTATCGAATGACACTGTATCGTATAACAGATTGCGGAAACACTTTTGCACTGGGGACAGACTAAAGAGCATGCCTGATGAGGCTTAAACAGTTAAAAGTGAAATCAAGCTCATGGACTTTTGGAGCTCCAAGGGTTTACCTACATAAACCGAACTAGCAGTAGAACAAATTACACTTAAGTGAGGATCAGCTGAGATTGCAAAGTTTACCACCCTGTAAGTTGTAGGAAAAGCTGCTGATTTTGACCATTTGCATAAGAAGACAAAAGGATCCTTACTCTGCAATTTTCATAACTAAATATCTGAGTTCCGGAACTGAAATTCAGAGAATACTTTACTGAGATAATGAAAGAAAGTACATTGGTGAGCACAAAGCTTATTGTTCATGTTCAAATTCTCCGGCAAATGCAAAAGGAGATGGCTCAATCCAGTAAACCCTATAAACCGCATGAAATGTGATGAATCGTGACAGATAACAAAAGTATAGAATTTGATCCGAGTTCAAAGGAAACCTACTTCACCATCACAGACCATTTTTCCATGAACCAAAATTGTCTGTTATCTCGTAGGATTCCTCGTTCATACCCAAATGTACAAGTCATTGCCATGCTTTTGAACAAATAATTAGCAGATGTCAATATCTGATTAAAGTCATTGTCCCCTTGTCCAGCATCAAAAACATCAGTCCTCCAGTTAACATTTCTGATGAGTTTACTGGCTTCCTCTCAGTTCACCAACTAATTCAACTGTGATTATGTGATATTTAACCTCTGCTCTGAATAAGACAAGGAAAGATTTGTCAGAGCCTAGGTAACATAGTTAATGAAGTAAATCCAACTAGAAAAGCATGGCAACTAAAAGGAATTCAAAACAATATCTAAGAATGATCTACAAATCTTTTCACGACGTCCTCAATGTTGCATTTCGATAAACCATTGGTCTGATTATCTCGGCTTCAACATTCAACGGCAAGAACTTTGTCAAATAAATCATGCTGTAACAAATGAAAACTTCTGCTGACTTTGCAAATGCAAAGTTGCTGTCACATGGATAAGGAAAACATGTTGACCAACAATTAGCTGAAACTATCTCCTAACCATATGGGTGCCTAACTTCCTAAGGAAGAGTTCTTGATGGTCATGCACAAGAAGGTTAATAAGAGCTTTTCAATTTTGCATATCCCCTGCAACAAGTAGATGCCTGTCGTTATATTGTCATCACGTGTGATCTATGCTAAATGTGCAGATAAAATATTACAATATACTACTTATGAGAAGACTATTCCACCCAATCCAGATGACAAATTTAATAAAACGTACAGAAAGCCAAAAAAGGCATAATAGAATAAGAACAAAATTGACCTTTATGGTGCAGCAGTTTGATTAGAACCACTTGTATCATCTTTCTTTTCTGTTGCAATATTGCCATCTTCTAAAGCACCAGAGGTATACGAAGGTTCTCTGGCTTTCTGTTGAACGGCATGACTTTGTCCAGAACAAGTCATTTGATCACCATCGATAGTTGTTTCTGTGGGTTCCTTCATGTCTTGCTCTACAAGGAAAATCGAGTCAACACGCCCTCTATCTTCCTCTTTATTCTTGAAATCATCATCCGAATCATCATATTCCAAGTTGCGCAAGATTTCAGGGAGAGTGATGCCACCATCCTCTGCAAGCTTCATTCCCATCTCAATATCTAATTTCTCTTTTGAGCTCATAATACCTTCACCAAAGTTTGGAGTCACCGCACACACGGCATCTTGTTCCTCTACCTCCACAAATGCACGGAAATTGTTCATTGAAGGTGGGATCTTAGAGAAGAAAACTTCCATAAGGTTTCCCATGACCCCCCTGTTATAGGGGTTCTCCTTTTTATCATAGCGGTAGCGGAAGTTCTCGTAGGTGGTCTGCACAAGAAGAAGAATCAAACTTTTGCAAGATTAATTCATAGAAAGTGCACAATCGGACGTTGCTTTGAGAGGGATAGAAAGATCACCTGATTTGTGCAAATCAGATAGGAGTGGAAAACTGTTAAACCACCGACAAACCAGACAGCTATGAAGCAGTAGATAATGAGAAAATCTGACACGTAAGCATTCGACATAGCCTTCCAGATAGACTTTTTTACTTTTTTCAGTTGAAGAAGGTCAATCCAAGAAAACGCGAACACATATATGCACAAGATGGTTGAAGTTGATACGAACATGAAGAAGAATCGGTAATTACGCTGCAACAATAAGGAAGATAAGGAATTTTAGCTAAAGTGGAAAGATTGGGCAAGGGTAAGGAAAAGCTATTTTAAGCAGCATTTAGATTTCATATAAAAACCAAACAATGCATCTATCCATCCATGACCAGCAAAAAGCACGTAAAACGAGTATGACTCCACAAGAGGATCTCCTACTAATTAAGCTTTGTATCACTTCTCCTAATCGAGGAAATGCAGTCAATTGTCTCTCGTCTAAATTGGTTACAAATGGATAGTGCTGCTCTTTGCATGTAAATGTGCAGACTTCTGTTCATAACTTCTTATATAATCTATAAATAGATTTTCCTTATGTAATCATCAAGAAAAGTGTTTGATTTCTGATGTCGTTTTTTTCCTTAAAGCAGATTCAGAGTCCTACATCATAGTGACATCAATCATGAACTGCTAACACCTAACTAGGAGAGCGTCAGTTGTAGACAAACAATGCACTTGACAGACCGACCTAGGCTTGAAAACTTTCATTACACGTGAAAAGATAAGAGGTAAAATCTCAGGGTGCAAACACAGTGCATCAGATAAGAGGTACTGGGAGATGCAACTTGTCACAGGAATGAATATAAGATATTCATCGAGTTAAATTTCACAATCTGGAAATAGAGTAATGTATTTTTCACACACAAAAGAAATCTTCAAGACTTCAGCTTACCTCGCCATATGACCTAGTAAAGATTGGATAGAAAAAAGAAGGAAACAATGGCAAGCCCATCTATATATATAACAACAGATTATGTTGACTTGGTATATCAGGCTAAATATGAAACTTTTTTTTAAGTTTTGTAGAAGTTGCTCGACTCAAAATTACTTACTATTCCAATGCACTGGCCAACCCATGGACAATGATGGTCAAATCTCTGGACACAATTGTTGCAGATTGAGCAATGAGAAGCACGAGGAGGACGAAATAGCAAGCAAGTATCACAGTACTTCACTTTTACTGCATGACCATTAACCATCACATCCTTTGTTCGAGGTAGTTTCATATGAGGTGTTCTCCCATTAACCCACTCCATTGATGGGGTAGTAGCATCAAATGCATCATCTGATTCAGGAGGCTTAGAATTTCTAGGGACTATCCCAGGATCTCTAGCAGAAGCGACAAAAAGAAAAATTAAATCCTGCATGAAAATGGGTAGTCTGAGTCAGCAAACAACTATCTGCAACAGGATATCCCCAACTGAGAATCAAAGTCATCAGTAATAGCATTGCAAAATGCGAAGAAGTTGTCCATTCATAAATATTAAACCACGAGAAAACACTTCCTGGAACAGCAGCACATAAAGTTCAAGAAATGCAAAGTCAACGCACGTTCAGTTCATCACTTAGATTCTAGAGAGAGAAAGCATCTCAACGTAATGCCAAAACGGGACGCGTTCTCTCTTACAACTTTTTCCTTCAGAGTTTCTGTTGCACAGTCAAAACCCCGAGAAATAAGAGAAAAGGTATATACTGTAATGCATAATAAAGTTAAATGTTACTCTATGTGAAGATCAGGTTCCTCAAATTCTTATCTTGTATTTATTAGAAGGCATCGCTCGAGAGATGGATGGCACCAACAAAAAAAATATTGTTCCAGGAAGCACGTTTAATAAAGCATTTCACATGTCTATAGATACAGGGCAAAACTGATGGAAAAAAAAAAGTTCTTACCCGCTGAAAAGAACATTAACATGCAATACGATATTGATAACAAACTTTAATTTGTCAGTGTGATGGAAGCTCTGACACACATACCAGAACAGCGATGATCAAACCACCAATCAGTGCAGGCAATGCATAGGGATGATTGTTGATTCTGGAATGGGCTCTCATGCAGAAAGCAATCGCAGGGCCGGCTATGAGGAGGGTTGAAAGTGACAGGGACGCGACATCAGGCCCGAAAATCAACCTCCCTCGGCAGAAAAATCTCTGACCCAGAAAAGGGAGAAGAAAGAAAGAGAGACAAAAGAGCATTAGATATTGCCAAACGGTATCAATTAGTTCTGAAGTTTCGAGATCCACATGAAGATTTATTGCTACCAATCCTTCTTCTTCCTCATTGCGCCGTCTCATTAGATTTTAAGACGACTAGCAAATTTTCATCCAAGGAACAACAATTCCCTCCACACAAACACTTGACCCAACATTCAACAAGATGGTTAGTGATTAAACATACCGAACAATAGTCAATTAACGATCAACTACAAATTGCAAAAGCAGTTGAGAAATGAACAACGAAGTACCCCACTCACACAAACAGACAATTCGCTGATCTAGCCAAAGTACAAGAAGGACCAACACATCCCGCTGCCCGAACAAACTCCAAGTTCTTTCCGACGAACCGCGGAATCGAAACCATCATTACAAGGAAGAACATAAGAGGGCATACAGAACAGTCTACGCGCTAAAAAAACCCAGCATCGAAATCGCACGAACTCGACTGCGCCAAGCAGCACCAGCTCCGGACAAAGCGGAAGCGCATTGGAAAGAGAGAGAGAGAGAGACTCACATTGCTTCCCTTCCAGACCTGATAGAGCCTCCAGGGCTTGGCGTCCTGTGCCATTCCTTTGCGAGAAAGATATCGACTGCGACGGCGACGACGACGGCGACGACGCAGGTACCACTCTCTCCCTCTCCCTCTCTCTTCCTCTCGCAACTTCCTCTTCTTCACAGGGACAGCATCGCCAACAAAGGGAAGGGAAGAAACCAAGAAACCCACAAAAAAAAAAAGAAACAAACAAGAATTTACCCAAGAAAGAGCATCGAAGCGCGACTCCGAAAGATCACACCCACACCCCAAATTTCGAAACTTTACACGGTGTGGCCCGACAAGAAACTCATCAAAAGCTGGAATCGAGAGAGACAGAGAGACAGAAATCTTATTCAAATCGATGCGAGTGACAACAGAAGGGAACAAGAACAGCAGCGTATCTGCCTCTGCTCTCCGCACCAACAACAACTTCCCCTCCCTCTCCTCCTCCTCCTCCTCCTCCTTCCGCTGCTTCTTCTTGTTCCTCTTTGTGTCCGTGAGACGGAATATACCGTGATCTTGTCACATTAGCACTCCTCAACCACTCTCTCTCTCTCTCTCTCTCTCTCTCTCCACGTTACGCAGAGAGAGCGATGAGTTCGGTGACGGGCGGAAGTTTCAATTTTCTCGCGGGTGTTACGCGCCATCTCTTTTTTTATTATATTTAATTTAATTATTCCTTTTTTTTGTTATTGTTTCTATGTCGTTTGAATTTTCGGGATTAATGGAAAATAAAAAGAATAACGATACAAATGATCTCTAAACTTTAGCTCAATATATAATATGATCTTTGAACTTTTAATTTATTCAATGTGATCAGCCTAGTCGTTCAGCGTGCCCTTAAATTTTTGGTACATGCTAGATCTAGTCCTTGGATTATATAAATGTTGTCCCCGAACTTGAATGAATAAAATAGTAACATTAAATATTTTCATGTAGTTCATGGACTAAAGTGAACATGTGTCAAAAGTTCAGAGGTCACATTGAATAAATTAAAAATCAAGAAATGTCAATGCATATGGGGTTAGAGTTCGGGGACCACATTGAACAAATTCAAAATTCGGAGACCATATTGTACACACTGGATCAAAATTTGTGGACAATTATGTTATTATCTCAAAAATGAAATGAATAAATAAATAATTAGCGGATAAATAATAATGATAATAATAAATAATGAAAGTTTACGCGTGTTTCCGTTGGTCCTCGGGGCATTGGTGCTGCTCCTCCCAACCGACGTGCCGTCACATTCACAGCTTGCTTCTTCTTCGATTTTGAATTATTTTGCTTCGACCCGATGTTGTCTCTCTTTTATTTTTTTTATTTTATTAATTTATGAAAATTATAGCATTGCATAAACAGTGGAAAGTCCGATCGATTTGTCCTATTGTGTTTGATCCACTCGAAACAACGAAGACAAATGGCTGTCGGGATTTGGAATGAGCGAAAGTTTATGTTTATTATCGTTAACGTGGGAGGGTGGGACTAAGAGGAAATTAATTAGGATTGATCGAGACCAAAAAAAAAAAAGCCGATAACTCGAAGTGGTGCCCCCACGACAGATTTATCCGGGGCTAGCTCTCGTCTCGCAAGAGAACCTCGAAGCACCCTCGACCCAAACCCGCCCTCCGGTGGCAGTCTGTTCAATATCCCGCCAAAATGACGTATGTGTCAACACGCGTGACAAATGGCTGCAAGATGGATCTCATGTGGAGAATGGCGTTTTTGGCGTGGAAAATCCACATGCCTTCACACATGCACATTTTGCACGGGATATTGGACGGAATGCTACCAGAGTGCAAATTTGTGTATGGAGTACCGGTTTCGAAATCTTTTACGAGATTTAAAGTAGTTTATGATAATGAGATATCAGTTTGAGATTTTTAATGAAATTAACCTCTTTAAAAATGAACCAAAATCCAATACTTGAAATTTGTCAACTTTTCACTAAAAAATGAGAAAGGGAACTTCACATGGTGTGAACCCTTCATAAGTCTACAGCAATTGACAACGCAAAATCCAAACCATGGAAACTTTTCTGTTTTAGTATATTCATTTCCATTGTCTCGTTGTTATGGTTAATCAAACAAAAATCAGAACTTAAGGTCTTTTCTTAGTGACTACTATTTGAATTAATTTCATTTTTTTTGGCAAATCCCCAGGCTCGTGGAAATTCCTTTTTTTGACATCGAAATAATCAGATATTGACCATCGACATGCATAGTCATGGATTAATTTTCTCAACATTACAAGTTTAATTTCGCTTCCGTTCTTAAATTGTGGAAGGAAAGTTAGAAATTTTTAATTTAAGTGAGGGGTGTAAATTCACATTAATATGATATAACTTAATATTTTTTTGGGATTTGAAATTATTGTTGTTGCATTGTTTGGTCAACAAGGGAGTAAATATTCTAAGGTTTCAAATGTTCCTTCCTGTTCTGTTGGCTGACTGAATCCCGTCGGCTTTTGTGGGCGGCCAGACAAGACGATCCTCAAAGGCCACGAAGAGATGTGGTCTACTTTTGCAAAATTTGTTTGCATCTGTCCAGGTTTTTCTCGTGCACAAGACAATGCAAAATTACCTCTTACCATCGAGAAAAATTGCACAAAAAATCCTAAAATTCGCGCGCGGATTGCAATTGAATCATTAAGCTTTCGAATTGATTCAATTTTGTCCTAACCCTTCTTTCAGAAAGTGCAATCAAGCTCTCTCAATTCAGCAGTCGGAGTGTGGTGATTGGCTATGGAGAATAAGTTATCACTTCTTACAAATTAAATCAGGAATCAACATGTGATCACGCCCGGTAATTAATGAATGGCCGTCCTGCTTGTTCACTCATTCTTTTGGAGCCATCCAGGAACCGAGAAACAAAGCATGCGGTACTACGGCACGTCGGTAAAGATTAATCATGTACTCGGCGAGTTCAACGCGCTCCGTTATTAGCCATGGATGCATAGATTCAACGACCCAACAGGTTGATCAGCCCGGATGCAAAGATCGATCTCGACCATGAAGCTCGGCATGCGCATGAAAATGATAAGCATATGTCACAACAAGATATCAGATGGCAGGACAAGTAATGAGTATGCAACTTTGCATCTCTCGCTACTGAGGATAATGTTCTCTCCTTTTTCTCGCGATCCCTGTCGTACTGTCGTGGACTCGCGCTGGCATTTAGGCCGATGCCAAGGACGAAGTTCCTACGCACTAGCAAACGGTCCAAACCTCCGAGGGAAGAAGATGCTTGATTGATAGTTGATTGGCAAACCTCGAATGCTTATTCGCGCAAATCGTACAAACAAGAGGCCGAACTAGCGTGGAACAGATATTCCTTGCAGATGCCCCCTGGTCCATTCTGGGAGTTGGTTTCCAAGAAAAGGGAAAGAAGGGACATTCTCAGTAGAGAAACCGCAGTTTGTTTCTTGTTTTCCTCAACCAAGAAGAAGATCCTACTAAGTTCTAGCAGGTAAGTGCCAGGCCATCATCATCATTCATGCAATGGAAAATCTGTCCCTCTCTCTCTCTCTCTCTCTCTCTCTCTCTCTCCTAGTTCGAAAAGAGGAACCTGCCATAGCCCTCAGAGTTTGAGCTCAAGCCGAACATGTTCTTAAGCATCCATGAAGAAACTAAGAATGAAGCATGATAGAGTGGTAAGTAATATATACATGCCAGGAAACTTAGCTGCCAAAAAGGGTTTGAGGAAGTATGTGCCGGGTCCAATTCTCTCTCTCTCAAAGATTTTGCCTTTTCAATACAGTATATAACAATCATAAACTGCATCCATTTTGTGTTGCATACATCCTCTGTTTTGAAGCTTATTGTCGCGAACAAAAGACCCGCAGATCATCTTTCAGATCTGCTGTATTACATGTGCGACCCCTCTATTTGATTCTCAGGCTGCATTTCATGTCAAGCTACAGGCATTATCCCTCGACTTTCTGCGACGAAGAGTAGCCTATTTTGAGAACCAGTTTGAACAGCGAAGTAGAATTAGGAATTTTGCTTCGCTAACTTCAGAATACAGATTCGATTTTACCTTGAAAAACAAGGTAACGACCACATTAAGCTCGGCAATGCCTATATCTCTTTTCTGTTCGACACTCCTGTTCAGTAAACAAGCATGGAAAAACTAGATATAGTCATGCTATGTGCTCTACCAGCCAATAATCTTTCCTCCAAAAGGACCCTTCTAGCGATGCCATTCCCGGTTCCCGCTTTAGAGGGACTTATCTTTAGACATTTTAGTTATAACCGAGTACACATACCTTCTCAGATGTCCTTGTGCTTTTACAAGGACTAAATGTAGCACACCCATTACACAAACAAATTTTCTCATAATTAGTTTTTCTCAAATTCCACCAAGGCTCTGCAACTGTTCATCATTTACTTTCCACTAGTTTATAAATCAACCTTCAAATGTACAGCGTGACTGCCTTTGATGTAATTAATTGCTTGCAATTTCTCTCGTTCATTTTCCTTTATAAGCAGGTTGATTTGCTACAGCAACGACAATGCAAGCCTTTCAAACGAATTTACTAATCCACAGAAATCAGGATCTCAGCGTATGAAGTCCACAAATAGCAAAATCAATGAGGATTAGCTGCGGCAAAAAAAAAAAAGGGCCACTGAGGGGATGCAACGGGGTTTTCATGCAATGAAGCCTCCTTTGCATTTTAGAAAACCTCTAGGCTGCATTTCGCAAGCAACCTTTTCCTTTCCGTTCCTTTGTTTAACTTAGCCCCTGAAAACTTCATATACTTCATACGGAGATGAAGTCATGTCTAGGAAGCAAAAGAAGAAACACAGTAGCTCTATCTAAGTGGACTGATCGATGCAATTTGATGGGAGCCTGTATCCACTGTTCTGTGACCTGAACTGATTTTAAGTCCATTATCCGGTTGCTGCTTTTGATACCTTGAATCTAGATGAGCAGGGAAGAAGAACGGATCGAATAAGACAGATCCCTCTCTCTCTTTTCTCTTCAACTTCTCGTCAATGCCACTATAATCGAACCTCTGCAGAATGCTTGGAAGTTGAGCTTCGCCCTCCTTCCGAAGAGAGCCTCCCATTTCTATGTCAAAGTTTCCTCTGGAAATTACATAGCCTTTCTCAAACTCGGAGGTAATGGATCCACCAGTCTCGTATTCTGATGTCCATGTTCTAAAATTGATCATCGAAGGCGGGATCTTGCCAAAGACAAGTTCCTTAACATTTCGTAGCATTCCCTTGCTATATGGATTCTCCTTCTTTTCGTAGCGGTAGCGGAAATTTTCATATGTTGTCTGGAAAAACCAAATGCCAAAGAAACGACGGAATTTAGACCACAAGTTCATAGGGTTGGACTCATGGAGAAAGCAATGAGAAGCCGATATTTATTGGTTGTGTTAAATAAAAATAGAAGAAATCATGCAGACATAAAGGAAGAAAAGGGAGATCAGAATTAACCGGCCCTGCAAAAAACCAATGACTCTTTCTACTACGCTGGACATTTATTATGAGAAGAGCTATCTGATGGCTAATGAAGTGGGGCACCACGCGAAGCTTTCAGAATTGGAAAAAAACATGCAGTGCCCTCTCCATAAATTAGAGATTCTTGCGAGGGGCAAAGGAGAAACCGAAGGAGATGGAAATCAGAAAGCAATCAAAGAAAAAGAAAATTGAATGTGAAAGAGAATCCTGATTCAAAAAATTAAATATTTTGAACAGCATGGGGAACAGATAGCATCAAGAGAGTTACCTGGTTGGTGCTAATCAAGTAAAGATGGAACACTGTGAGCCCGCCAACGAACCAGAAAGCGATGAAGCAATATATTATTAAAACAACTGAGAGGACATCAAGTGACATGGCCTTCCAGAGATTGCCTCCTTGTCGAAGAATGTTGATCCACGAGAAGGTAAACACATATATGCACAAGATGGTTGATGTAGATATGAAACATATAAAGAACGGATAGTTACGCTGCAACAAAAGTTCATATGAATGATTCTGTTAGTTTCCGGCACCATAAGTACTTCAAGTGCTCGCACGACAACAAAATAAATATGAAGGATTAGGGTCTCTTTTTTATAGCAAAAAAAATGCTCATAGCAGCAAAGTGTGTTTCCAGATACAGTGACAAATACAAGATGTAAGTTACGAAAGCACATTGACTTAAAAGTTCCAGAATAAACAGTTTAAAAGTGGGATTGAACAGCATAACTTATGATAACATGCAAAAAACTTACTAATGCGATACACTGACCAACCCATGGACAGTGATGATCGAACCTTTGCACACAGTTGTTGCAGATGGAGCAATGAGAAGCGCGTGGTGGTCGATATAGCAAACAAGTATCACAGAACTTCACTTTCACTGTCTGACCATTCACTTGTACGTCCTTGGTTCTTGGCAATTTCAGATCTGGCATTTTACTATTGACCCACTCTGTTGACGGAGTAGTTGCATCACATACTTCATCTGATTCGGGTGGCTGTGAATTTCTCGGAATTATACCGGGATCTCTACCGGAGGTAAGGAACAGAAAAATGAAGTCCTGCACAGATTATGGACAGCTTAACCCTAATAACTAAGTAATGCCTTCAATTTGCAACATGCGAAAGAAACATTACATGAACCAACCAGAAAAGTGAGGACTAATCCCACGATCAGAACGGTGTACCCAAAGAGTGGATTCACTACACCGATAAACAAAAGCATTTTTATGCAGAATGTTACTGTGGGACCTCCAATGAGGGTAGCGGTCAACAACACCGATGCAGCATCTGGACCGAAGACTAATCTCCCACCGCAGAGGAATTTCTGAGAGAAACAAAATTCATCAATCAACTTGAAGACGAATAAAAGGTGAAAATCTCATCATCCACATCAAGATCGCAGACTAGTCGCGCTACTTGAATAATAGACTGGTAATTCATTTCTTTGAGTAGCTCTCCATTGAGCTTAACCCATGAGGGAAAGAAGTCGGTCTTTAGATCAGAGAAACCCTTATAATCGTCTAATAATTAATTCCTGGATTTTATTGGGTGAAAACACAAGGTCCAACTAAAGACGCATCAACTTGTTATGGTCTCAAACTCATTTGTGGGTCCACGATATAAGATTTTCAGCTGCAAAATGACATGGTTAAACACGAACGACCAGGATATAAGAGCCATTGAGCAGGCACTTCCTATCACCACACACCAGAATGTCAAGCTTCGAACTGAATACTCAAATGCTCATCAAGATAAATCTGCAATTACTCATATTTTTTGGCTTATCGATGTAGCAAATAGAAATTATTGAACATGCATAATGTCCTTGTAGCATCTAATTTGCAGAAAGGAGATGCCAACATGACAAATTCTACTCAACAAACGGAGCGATCACTCTCAGATTTATCCAGACAAGCATGCAAAGGATGCTGCTGAGCGGTGAGGATTATGCAAATTGAATATGCATTACGTTAACAACAGGAACAGTAAAAAGTGGCTCAAGTACATCAAATCATGATGAGAGGGAAACCAATAGGGCTAAGGAGGTATCTTCTCTTTCTCAAACTATTCAATACCAAATCAAAAAGAATCTGCCGGCAGCGCCAAACACAACCGAAATGAAATCGAACCAAAAATGGGCCAATGCACAAAGTGAAACGATATAATAAAAACGGAAAACCAGAACATCACACGACGCGACAGTTTAATTGAGAACCTGACCCAACTGGACACATTCCATTTCAAGAACAAAGGAAAGCTCGACGGGTCGGATATAAAAAAGAACAAAAACACCACCACCTTTTCGCGGCCAACGATTACGACTCGCAAACACAAAACGAAACTCGGGGAAGGAAAAGATTACATTGTTACCCTTCCAAACTTGGTAGAGCCTCCTGGGAAGGGATCCAGGGGAGGCTATTTCTTTGGAGGAGAAGCCACCATCGTCATGGCTGTGGACTTTGTTCCTGCTCATCTTCTTCTCTATCGTCCGCAACGATTCCAGCCCTGTTCTCTTTTTCTAATCCCCGAAAACACCACTTGGTTTCTTCCTCCTGTTATTTTGCAGGGTTCCTGCGGATCAAAGTTTGAGAATTCGGGAGGTGGTGTTTTCGGAATCCCCACGTCTTTCTCCTCTGTTTTGCCAAAGAAATAACTTCTTCGCCCCCCTTCACCATTGCCCTCGCAGCACCATCATCCCTACAAACACCACGTCCTTATCTCTCTCTCTCTCTCTCTCTCTCTCTCTCTCTCTCTCTCTCTCTCACAACAGTTTCTTGTCCAAATCCGGCAAAGAGCTTCCAGATTGGTGCGACATTTGCGCGCGCAAAGCCGAGTAAAAGAACACGGAAAGGACGAGACGAAGACCAGGCACGACACCCCATTCGGAGGGCCGGGCAGTTTACCGGTGTCGAGCAGGTTTGAAAAAACTGTCCGGATTATCAAACAAAATCACGTGGTAAGCGTTAATAGCACGTAAAATTCCCAAACTAGTAGAAAATTTTCAAATTGATATTATCTATGACAAATTCATTCCCGTTAGTTTCCGTCGAATTTTACTATTAAATTGCTGAGATGGATGACGCGTGGCAATTGATAGATATACCAATTCGGGTTTTACCTTTTGTTTGTCATGGTTGCATCAGTTTTGTGATTTGTTGTGAGTATTAATCTAATTTAACGAAAATTAACAGAAAGTAAATTTATTGTAAATGTACTAATATGAGGTTTTTGGTGATCGAAAAATTAGTTTTGGGTAAATTTGATTGCATGTGTATCAGTTTGGAGTTTTTTTATGGTCAAAAAATTAGTTTGAAGTAAATTTATTACAGGTGTACTAGTTTGAGATTCTTCGTAGTATTAAACCTATGATAAAACCTTTCAAAATTCAAATATCACCTAATCATAAATTTTCCTATCCAACCCGTCTAAATATATATACCCGTTCACCGACCATTCACGTGTCATTAATCTTTGTGACAATCGCCCATTTATCATTAGTAAAAGAATGTTCGATTATGTCGTTACTTAAACAATGGTATTTATATATCGCGCGAACTTGGTACATGCATCAAAATAAATTTGGACCGTTGCTAATGGTAAGTCCCATGTGGACCCGAGCAAATCTGTTGGTGGTCCATGTTTATTTTCCTACATGTATTGGATTCACCTTATAATTTCTCGTACCTACGTTCTTATATCGTGTCGTTATTGGATATTGGACACACAATGTTTACAACTTCTCATTAATGAAATTAGATTTGATATTAGGGTTAATACCACAAAAAATCTCAAATTTTACCTACTGTGACTCAAATACCTCTGAACTTTTTTTTGTGTGGCTGAAAATCCTAAACTTGCCCATTGTGGCATAAATACCCAATAACTCCAAATTTATACCGGTGTGACAAATACGCCCTAAATGGAAATGAAATAGATGGCACATATATCACACATGCATAATTTTGGGTATTAATGTCAAAGTGAGCAAGTTTAGGGTATTTATGTCAAGTGAGTGTAGTTTGGGATTTTTTATGGTATTTACCCGTATTATAACTCAGAAAAAATTAGATATACTATTGTGCGCCACGTCACCCCTGATGCTATCTACGGCAAATAGCCGAAAGAACAAGTCAGAAAGCTATATCCGAACGGTAAGAGGGCCAGGCGAGCTTCGCGAAACAAGGAAAAAACACGCATCATCATCGTCATCATGATCATATGTTAAGTCCTAATTCCCTAAAACATTTATTTATGATCCGACTGTTTCCTTATCAACACCATCATCATCACCACCACCTTGTGCCCAAGCATCTACGTTCAGCACTGAAATTGGCATCTGAAAGCTGGCTTGCAAGACAGGACAAGACCCTTTTTGTGCTGCCTTGTAATCCACTACCAAACGAGTCCGTCCCTTGAAAGCAAACCCAAAGGCCACTAATAAGCATTTCTTTAGTAAATGGCATTGTACTGACCAATTCCACTTGCTTGTATTTGTGTGTATAAGAAGTCAAAACCCATTCATTGTATATCCACTACACCCAATCATTGCTTTCACTCATCTCTGCTTGCAGATTCCAGTTTCTCCTTCCCTCTCTTGAATGCCCGAGAACAGAGGCCTATCAGCTACATAGTCCAGGTAACACCATCGCTTTTGGCTTTTGAAATCCCACACTTGGTAATGGTAGCTGGGTAAGTCCATTCACGCTCTCAGACTACCGATGAACAAAGTCTAATGATTTGTCCAATGTGTCCGTTACTAATACTGTGTCTATTTTGCCGGCATTAAGAGAAGCATTTACATATTGAATTCTCTAACTTGTGCAAGTCATTTGCCTCCACCCGCCTGGCCAAGTGAGTTGTAGATGGCTCTTTGACATACCCTCGTATGGAGAATTGAGGTTTACACTAGCGATTTGTGTTTAGTCTTTGAATGTTTCAATCCATAGCCACATCCAGACCCACCTAGCTATAATTCTTCTTGATTCCACTTATTTGGTTCCAAAGACTGACCTTCAATTATTTGAACATACTTTTGTGTGCGCGCGCTTGTGTGTGTGCACACCTGTGATTGGACACCACACATATGTATGTGGCCGCATTCGCATCTGCGAGACAGGATGTTTGTTTATGCATGTGAGGAAATTTTGATGTTTTGGCTTTGGGTGTGGCATTGGTGATGTATGTGCCTTGGTGCGAGTCAATAGTTATGTTTGCATTTATCAGCAGGAAATATCGTGACGTCTGCTTTTCTTCCAAGAAGATTGCGCATGTAATAATTTCATTAGTACACTTTGAGCCTCAAATCGCATACTCGTACTCATGCCTGCTGAGCGTTGAGTTTTGATGTCCTCAGTTGTCACATTATGTTGTCAGCGAAGTCATAAAATTGAATGGATTCAGTGACGAAACACTAACAAAAGACGAGGTCTCTAAAGAGACAAATCAAACAATAACTAATTGGCAACTCTGTCTTTGATTTCCAGAGATTGAATGCAGGAGGAGAAAATGGGTTCTCACAAGGCCTCATCTAACAGATTTTTTATCGACGTTTTCATTGGCATCTGTTTTGTATGGCAAAGCTTTGCTCTTGAAGTCGACAAGAACCAAACTGCACAGCTGTTCGTAAATGCCTCCGAAGCAACTGGTCGGCCGATACCAGAAACTCTGTTCGGTATATTCTTCGAGGTTTGTTCTTGACCTGCCAGACCATGGCTATAATCAGTTGCTACAGTTTCCTTCCTGCCACGATCCATTTGTAATTTAACAGCATCAAGTTCAATACTGACTGCTTGATTAGCTTCTAATTTGCTCAGTCTTAATTTGTTCAGCCACTGAAATGACTGTCTCATTTTTCAGAAGAAACAGCGCCTTTGATCACATATTTGTTTATGTCTGCTTTGTTTGGTCCTGTTATATATTGGGAATTCAGCATTTCTTTGACTTTTTGGCAGGAGATCAACCATGCGGGGGCTGGGGGATTGTGGGCAGAACTTGTAAGCAACAGAGGTCACATATTCTTCTCGATTTTTTTTTTTTGAGGACTGTGTGAATATGGAGCCACATGTCTTTTTCAAGTAAATATGCATATTAGATACGTACGTGAATCTGAATGCAAAATTGCTGGTCATGTGGCCACCTCAGTTTAATGAGCGTACTTTTAGACCAGGCTTTAAGATGAAAACCTCTGGACTTGGATGAGCACCAGCAGCTGTTTAAGCAATTAATGTTCTTCAAGCATACAGACTCGCACACCAATTGCCCACGTGCACGTGCTCTCAAAGTTAAGCAAAACATGCACATGGAGAAATTGTTCATCCGAGCACCTTCATGCCATTCCTGCATGTAGAGAGGCACAAAATATGTGCAATGATTCACAAGCCCATCACAGAATGTTTTGCATTTGAATTGTTAACTAAGGCATTAAGATGTAAATATTCTTTCTCAGATCAACCACACATTGAAATCCTGATTATACGTTGGATTTCCAGGCTTTGAAGCTGGAGGCCAGAACACCCCCTCAAACATTGACCCTTGGTCTATCATTGGCAACGAGTCATCTCTAATTTTATCGACGGACCGGTCGTCATGCTTTGAGCGGAATACTGTTGCCCTGCGAATGGATGTGCTCTGTGATAACCAAGGAACCAAAGCATGTCCAGCTGGGGGAGTCGGTATATATAACCCGGGCTTCTGGGGCATGGTTAGAACTTGGATTTCTATTCCTGTCAGATCTTGGTCAATTCGTTTTTGCATCTACTTTGGTATTAGTTTCCTTAATAGTCCCTGATTATACTTGCTTCGCTATACTCTCCCCTTCCTACAGTGATTATATTTTGCCTGCCTTTAGAAGGCTTTAAACCATCATTGCCTTTTTCCAGAATATTGAAAAGGGAAAGACGTACAAAGTAGTGTTTTATGTTCGATCATCAACGTCAATCGATCTATCCTTGGCCTTGACAGGCTCAAATGGGATGCCATTGCTGGCTAGTGCCAACATAAGGTGTGCACCGCTTACTATTTTCGTCCACATAGTTCTGTAAATTGTCCCTTAGCAAATGTATGTAGCCTTCTTAAATTCTAAGTATTTTTGTAGAGCATCTGCTTCAGATGTTTCAAGCTGGACAAAGATGGAGGTTCTGTTAGAGGCAAGAGGAACAAATCATAAGTCGAGACTTCAATTGACAACCACCCAAAAGGGAGTGATATGGTTTGATCAAGTCTCGGCTATGCCTCTGGATACTAACATGGTATGGTATGCATGCCTTTGCTTGAATCATCAGTGATTGTCATACAGATTATAGATATGACTGCAAATTCTCTAAGTGTAAACAAATGGTTGAGTTTATAAAATCTTTGGAGGAGAAGAGTTTTTTTCTATTTACGACTCCACTATAATTCTTTTAAGCATAAGTCGAATCATGAAAGAAAGTCTTTGGCAAACTTTGAACAACTGCTTTTGTGTGACTGGGGAGGATTGTCCTTCGATTCTGAATGTCCGTGTAATCAGATGATGAGCATAACTTTATCATGACACTGGTTTCTACTTATATGTTCAAAAAAACTCGTGTCGGACTTATTTTGTGGTGCGATGTTACCGAAGTGTGATGTCATCATGCCATAGATGCCTCATATTCTTCCAATAACACATAAGTTATCAATAAAGTAGAAAAGAGTTGGCGAAATAAAGTGACGTGATCTGTAACAGTAATTTGTAAATCTTCTTGTGCTAATCAAAAGCATTCAATTTTACAGCTTTGTCATTTATTGTGCATCCTTGCTTGGTTGCATGTTTAGAGTGCACCGTGCGCCAGTAAAATTTTCTAATTATATGAAATTATAGAAGGCCATGCTTTAATGCATAACAGAAGGAAGGATATAGTTTGCCACAATGTAGCATTGATGGACTGAATTTAAAATTGGAGGATGACTAGAAGATTAAAATATGAAGATGTGCAGTTTCTGGGCATATGCTAATATTGAATAGCTTCACACCGTGAAAAAACAGTTGAAAGCTAATCGATTTAGCTCGTTTACTTTTAGAAGATATAGGTGTTTAAATAATACCATCTCGGTGCTTCCGAAGTGGAAAAAAATTTTCAGCTTAATCATGTTCATCTGTTTCATAATTTGAGTCACGAAATTTGTTTTTTTGGGAGATACAGGGACATGGTTTTCGGAATGATCTTTTTCAAATGCTTGGGGAAATGAAACCACGATTTCTGAGATTTCCAGGTATACATGGCCTTACCAGTTGAATTCTTTCCATCTTTACATTTGGAACCTCCTTACCCCTCAAATGTTAGGCCTACAACTTAATTCAAGCCCTTGGTTTGACAGAAGTACATCAGCCTCCACACAACTATGGTCTGTGCTTTGATACTATTTGTAGGATCAATGCCCGAATCCACACAGAACAAGCTCCAAAGGGAGCACTCAAGTGTGTTGCCTGGATTTATCTCTTTTTATGTATCACTTCACTACCTCTCTCCGTTTCATCTAAGACTCAGGGTGCTGCAGATTACATTCTAAAGTTATGTCCCTGTGATGAATCTGACATATTACAAGCCATTAAACCAATGAACCGAGTAACTTTTTGGCTCTAGCTTAGAACGGAACAATTACAGATTGTTCTGTTGCTCAAAAACGTTTCCTCTTCACTTCTGGTGCCGATCTTAGTAAACTGGAATGGCACCATTGTTTTATTTAGTCCCCAGAAATTGGGATGTAATATGTTCCCATACATCCATTGTAGGTGGATCTTTTGTGGAAGGTGAATGGTTGACAAACGCATTTCGCTGGAAAGAAACCGTGGGACCCTGGGAAGAGAGGCCAGGCCATTTTAATGATGCATGGAAGTACTGGACTGATGATGGACTTGGCTATTTCGAGTTCCTCCAGGTTGGTATCTCATGCTTCCTACAAAACTGTTTAGTTTCTAGACTGTATAAAACCCTCCCTTTCAAGGACTTTAGTTAGAAACCGCTTTTTTCTCATATAATTATTCTCACAAAGTTATCCACAGCTTGCAGAGGATCTTGGTGCTTTGCCAGTCTGGGTTTTCAATGGTGGTAATTTACATACCTTTATAATATGTTGATTGCATTTACCCTTAAAAAAATTGAAGAAACCTAACTTTTTCCATTTTCTATGACCTTGTTTATTTTTCAGGATTCAGCCATAATGATCAAGTTGAAACTATCAGTGTGCCTCCTTTTGTAAAAGTATGCCCTTATCCTGATCCTCACCTGGATGCATATTATCATGTTTAGTTGTTAATTTCAATTTTAATACTGCACTTGCTAACATGAAGCAAATGGGCGGTAGAGGTGAGAACTTTTAAAGAGCAATAGATTGTTAGCAATTTAAGAAGTAGCTTATAACTTAGTTCTGGTTTATACTGCGCTCGAAGCTTTTGAGTTGATTTGTCCCTAACTTTAAATATTTCGCCGCCTCTGTCATAGGAAACCCTTGATGGTATTGAGTTTGCTAGAGGTGATCCAGATTCCACATGGGGTTCAGTTCGAGCTGCAATGGGACACCCCGAACCTTTTGACTTGAGATATGTTGCTGTTGGGAACCAAGATTGCTGGAAAAAGAACTACAGAGGTTTGCTTTCAATTGCAATCCTCTTTCTCCTAATATTCCCTCGATTCTCTTTTCATCTTTTTGTTACATCTAACAAGTGATTGCAAGATAGACCTCGGTTTGAAGTAGAGATGTCTGGTACATATTCTCTGTTGATGAATAGAAGGTCGTGCCTATCTCAGCATATTTCTGTATCTTAGGTGTAGGTAGTAGGTAGCTCTCTGCATTGAAGGAGCGGATCAAATAATTATGCAGTGTTCTTTCATTTATAGTAATTGATTTAAACTTGGTCCCAGTCGCACCTGCTATTTAATTTCATGGACAGATCATCTTAATAGAAATAAGTACATCACAGGATCGTCATCATCTCGGGATCTTGTGGACAGATTTTATATTTGAAGTAGCAAGGATGAATAAACTTGCCATCAAAAGCAATATGTAGTTATGCTGATGTCGAGGCACTAAATCCAACTTTGACCTGCCTTTTCACCTTTCGCTGAGGTTTTTCATGCTGTAGTTGCTTTACATTACTGACATCTGGACTAGAGTTTCTTTTGCTCCCCCTTGTGATATACCCTGATCAAATTTTGCCTCACATAGAAGCAGGTGATATAATTTCCTTTGATCTGAACAATTCAAATACCGTGATATTGCACCTCCTTCATATTATCTGGAATCTACGCCACTAGAATATTTGTTACCATTTAGTCTGTGCTATTAATTACAGGGATGGGTTGTGTTTTGCTTGAGGATCAGTATAGTAGCTAGGTTATACCTATTTCTTAATATTGCAGCTAATCAGATTTTCCTCTTTCATATTCATCAATGACCAGGGAATTATCTCAAATTCCATGACGCTATAAAGCATGCTTATCCAGACATGCAAATCGTCTCAAATTGTGATGGTTCTTCTGGGCAGTTGGATCACCCTGCCGATCTCTATGATTTGCATGTAATGTCTGTTCTTATCTTTCCTGTCGAGAACTCTTCTGTAAATACGAACCCCATTAAACAATGACATTATTGCTTCTTGATAAGGTCTACACTTCTGCAAGCAACATGTTCTCAATGGCTCAAAAGTTCAATCAAGTGTCTCGAAACGGTCCAAAGGTGCGTTTTACGTGCCTTAATGTATTTGAGAGGTCAAGTGTGCACATGAATAACCTTCAATTTTGGTGCTTTCAGGCTTTTGTCAGTGAGTATTGCGTTACAGGAAAAGATGCGGGCAAAGGAAGTCTCCTGGCAGCCCTAGCTGAAGCTGCATTCCTTCTTGGGCTAGAAAAGAACAGGTCTCTCTAATAATACATCTATAAATAAAGACCCTGTGATATCATCTGTATCATAGTCTAATTTAAGAGAAAACATGAAACACGATGGCATGTATCTTTTTGTTGAATCAGGATATATTGCTGAAGTGCCCACATGTGATTCTCGATGGTGAAGCCATGATTTCATCATCATCTCTCATACCACTAAAATGAGCGCTTTCATTGGTACATGCATGCAAATATGTATTTGTTTGTGTTTGAATGAAAAACCAATGCCAACATAAATAATATTGCAGATACAATATATCCATATGTTAACACTTGCCCACACGTGATCACACATTTTTACCTTAAGCTTCAGTTGACATCTTCTCATATACAGTATACCTGGGTAAATATTAATCGCCACCAAAATTATTCAACTGATTTCACTCTCATGTCTGAGATTAGTTTGTATGCTCCAACAATATTCCAGAACTAAACTCCCACTTAACCTAAATATGAAAAAGAAAAATAAAGTGCTTTCGCAATTTTTCCATACTGCTAGACAAACTACACTCTCAGCTGCATTAAGTGCCTTAACAGAGTACTAACCCTTGAATGGCACTTCAGGTTAGTTTTCCTCTTCATGCAAAAAGAGTAAATACTACTTAAATCTCAAAATTTTCCAATTTTTCGCAGTGATGTTGTTATGATGGCAAGTTATGCGCCACTACTTGTGAATGCAAATGCCAGAAGGTAATTTCTCTCATTCTTTTACTTAAGATATCTATCGGTTTATCAAGAGATTTGAAAAGCACAAAAGAAAGCAAGATTCTTCCTTTCTGACACCAACCTGCTTCATTGAAGTTTCACTCCGGACACGATCGTGTTCAACTCTTCGCAGCTGTATGGAACTCCCAGCTACTGGATGCAAAGTCTTTTCACAGAGTCAAGTGGAGCAACCCTTCTTGACACAACATTGAAGTCAACCTCGACACTACTTGTTACATCTGCTATCTTATGGAAAGATTCCACTAATGAGAAGAATTACATAAGAATAAAGGTTTGATGTCTGTCCTTGACAAACTCAGAATTCTCGCTTACTCATGAACACATCCTTGTGTTGTCTCTCTCATTTGCCCATCGACCAATACCTTTACAACCAGACCCTGGTGGGATGAAAAGTAAATTCTGAACAAGGAAAGGAAAAGTATGAAGACAATAATCAAAGCTCTATTACTGTTTGGTGCACAACCAATCACATTCTTTGGCACAGTAATTTTTAGCGTCATTGTCATGACAAGACCGAACTTATACATTGAGAAGTATCTGGTTGAGCATCATTTGGTAAAATAATTAAACAGCGACTCCATATGCTCCATCATCACAAAAAATCATGCATGTTATATTGGTTTCTGATTTCGCAGATTCTTATTCTTTGTTTGATTAGATTTGTCAACATCCTGCTCCTCTCGAGATTGATTATGCATATATTCTTGTTTGGCAATATAGTGGCGGTTGAGTTCAGAATCTTGATTTTGTAGGCTGTGAACTTCGGAAACAGCTTGATTAATCTCAATGTATCTGTTGGAGGATTTGATACAAAGTCCATACAATTGTCCAGCTCTTCAAAAACTGTCCTAACTTCTGGAAATTTGATGGACGAGAATTCCTTTGAACAGCCGAAAAAGGTATCTTCTTCTCTTTTTCCTTGCATACGTAAATTGAGTTATCACGTCCCAGTCTCCGACACTTCCGTTGAGGTCATGCTGTCTGGTGTCTCCATCGACCTGGAGAGGTCATTTAACACTGACAATTCTAGCTGGTTCATTTGTTGAATACAAGCCATTATTTATCTTTGAATTATCTTCTTCAATCAAACTCTTACCAAAGGTACCTCACGTATAGGAATATTTCCGGAAGTATATGATTCAATGCTTGCTGTAAGTCACTTAAAAATCATATAAGCAGAGTCGTTTCGAGGACCAGGAAAATGATGAGTTTATGCGGAGGTGAGTTGCATCGCAGCAGCATATTTGATGCATCTCTTCCTGATTGAATGCAGGTGTCTCCAAAACAAAGTCCGGTTAAAAGTGCAGGAAAGGACATGCAAGTCATACTCTCCCCGTATTCTTTCACTTCATTTGATTTGTTAGAAGAATATACCTGCTCCCAAGATGGCGAAAGGCTGATTCATCTTCAAGATCCAAGTACTAAAAAAGGTCTGAAGGTAAAGATGAACGATAATATCAGTGACTCCTAATGGTTAGACCTTTTGCCTGCCAACCCTTCAGCTGGCAGTAGCATGCTGTAAACTCATCGTTGTTGCATCTTCTTAATCCCAGCTCGAGTGTTAATTCATAGAATTTCTTTTAGATCCACTTCGTGATATATGATCAGTTTCTGGCAAAATTAAAAGAACGACGACAAAGATTTACTTTCTGCTTGCTTATGGCATTGTGACAGATAGTTTTACTTTGTCTTCTGATGCCCATGACAGGAAGCATGATGAGATGAATTTGCGCATGCTCCCACAATTAAGGGTGACAAACCGTCCCATGCAGTATAGCCAGAGATGGCAATTTTCTAGGAACTAGAAGCAAAAACTCCAAATTTCACTTGATTCTACAAGCCATTTCACACAATTAAGGGCAACAATAGTATTGGACAATGGAGCGAATCCCGGTGAACAGATAGACAGCTCTCAAATGAACGAGCAAGAATAGAATGGACAGATTCTACCTATACTAATCAGGTTTCAATTGTAATTACTCTATGAACAAGACATAAATGTCAATAAAAACCTAGCTCCTGAACTTCTAAGGAACAGAAGGCGCAGAAACAAAAATGGAGTAAAAAAATCAGTCAACTACTTCATCTTCGAGGGTGGCCACCGACCTTTCTTCCTCATTCTTCTCTTGCGGACAAGTTTTTTCCTCCGGAGCCGTATCCTCTTCGGCACTTTCATCCTCATTTTCTGCTCAAGCTTCAGCTGAAGCTTTGCGTCCAACCAACATGTGTCGAACGGAAATGCACCAACATCAGTGTCCGAGTAATACTCTCCATCATTCTCAGCAGTCTCTTCAACGTCCGTTGGCTTGATTAGCATCGCAACCCTTCTCTTGCCAGGCAAGATCACACTAGCACTAAGTGCTCGGATGTACTTCAGATGACAATGAGCGCGTTCCCTGGTCAACAATGATACTGAATACAAGAGCAAATTTAGATACAGTGAGCAATTACAAAGAAAGAAAAGATAGAATAATGTAATCGACATAAAAGAAGAGACAACGGCAGTCACGAATAAATGACTCCTGGAGCTGAAACAATCAAGATACTTCCATCCAGTTGCACAGAATATGTAAACAAAGTATAGGATAAGTAACCAGTATGGTGCCAATGCATTCTCTATATCCGAGGCCAACTGTTAGCCTTCTTTAAACAACTTATTATCATGGAGGAAACATCACAAATCTACCATGGACAGTTCCAAGATACGTGGATCGACAGAATCCCGTAGACCGGGTGCATATAAACTGAAAGTGAGTCTGCAAATCGCTCCACCGCATGAAATGTGGCCCCTAGTCGAACCCTGATAACAGCTCGCATCAATGAGATATATAAAATGCGGATACTAAGACTCGGGATTCGAAAGGCAAGCTACTGCTAGCGCTGTGCGCGGAATGAAGCCAACTACGCTATGAACCTTTGGATTGAATTGATTCTCCCACTCTAAAGACCCAACAAACTTTGGTTAACCCCCGCACCCGTGTTTCAATCACTCTAAACCAGCAATACCCCTGACGAATTCAACCCGAGATGATTCTTCAAACCAAGACATTCTTCGAGAGAGCAACGATCATCGTTAGAAAGATCTTGAGCGGTGCCCACAACTTCCACTCCCTCCTAACTTCCCAAATGAACTGAAACAAGCAACGAGCGAACCAAACCCCCCACACCCACATAGACATATCAGAAGACTGTCCACATAAAGTCCTTCTCAACCGATGATCATGCACATTCGTATGCACAAGCCCTCTCACGGCATACCCCACAAAGATTCACCAGCGCACAAACAACACAAACAATCAAGGCAAACCCACTTCGCCAATACACATAAGAAAGGAGATACGCGACGATCAAATCACGGACGTCGGGAATAGACAAGAAGCAAGAGCGATACGCGAACGCGGACGGACGGGAGACCTCGCGATCATACAAAAAAGAAAAAGGGAGAGACGTACGCGACGATGACGACGAAGCAGTAGTAGCGGCGGGAAGAGAGGAGGCGCGAGAGGAAGGGGACGACGAAGTGGAAGAAGGAAGGAGAGCGAGAGAGGTTGGTCTGAGAGAAGTCGGAAGGACGAGCGGCGACATGGTCTTCCGGTGGGAGCATGACGGAGGTCCGACCGACAAGGCAAGAAGGTTGACTGACAACATAGCCCAAAGCCTCTCGGCATTGCCTTCGGCTTAAGAGTAAAAATGAAATATTTTCTATATTGTTAGAATTTTATCCCCAAAGATATCATTTTTTTTCTAATTACAAATTTAGAGGCCATACCTATACCATTCCACCCGCAAAAGCCCAAAGTTAATGAATCCGTCGTCACAGCCCACTACAATCCTTCCAACTAGAATAGTAGATGTCTCACCAACCAAGCTATTTCGCAACTAGGCAACACAACACGAGTTATTTCAGAAACTTGCTCATAACGTTAATCGAACTCGTGAAAGACGGATTACCCATTTACCATTATACCATCCACCTTATTAAACTATTGAAAAGTTAAATCAGTCAAATTGTTCTCAACAAAAACGCAAATCCACCCTGACAGTATATTCTGTAAAAAGCTGACAGACAAAATTGGTATTCTCTTAGTCCATTCATAAAAATTCTTTTCCCTCAACATCGTTTCCTTTCGACACACATAGAAACCAAAGATAAAGGCAGAGAATATCCCCGTTCAGCCGTTCACTAAGAGATGAGGATCACAACACTCTCCAGGTGCATATCATTTCTGAAGACTGGGAGAAACGGATGAAATTTTCATGACACTGCCTGCCCTCCGGTTTAAAGACGATTTCCACGGCACGCTTTACTTCAACTTTTTGCGGCATCCTACATAACAATTTGTTCGATCTGTCAGATCAGTATGTCAATGGCCAAAGTCTCGAGCTTAAAGGAGAGAGCTAAAGGGCCAGGAGAGGGGAGAAGTACTGAGCAACAAGTTCACCAGAATCAAAAACTGAAGGATGGCTTCGCCAGCTACAACGCTTTCTGGTCCAACACAATAGAGAACCCAGACAAACAACAGTCAGTTGCAGGCTCAACCTGCGATTCTTGCTATCAGAAAAACCTCCTAAACCAACAGTTTAATCTCTAAGTTGACAATATAGGCTCAATGTTCGGTATCTCTAGGCACTAATGATATTAAGCTGACATCAAACTGCAAAATAACATGTGAACCACCACAAAGAAGCAAGTACCTTACTTAAGGAAGAGCATGAGAACGAAACAGGAGAGGGTAGGTACAGCAAAATCCACTGCTCCAACACTGCATGAAATTGCAGACAAACAGTTGAAAGAATTAAATAAAGCTGCTTGAGTCGAGGAAAACAGTGCATCGACATATGTAATGTCATTAGATTGCAAAGCATAATTCGGACAATTGCCCATAATGAAGCAAAAGCAAATACTTTATGTGTTCCCTATACTTGAGTTTGCATATTCCCGTATTTAAGGCAAGATTTCCAAATCGGCTCAAGCACAATAGAGATATCATAATCATGAAGACTTACCACAGAAAGCAAAGGTCCCTGCTTGAATTTATCATGAAATGAAAATGTCATTGGCTTAGGATTATCACCAGGCCCCCTGATAAAGCCACTGTATCTCAAGACAACATGAAAAAATCTGTCAGTACATCAGTTTAAAACATACAGAGTAAAAAGCTCACCATCTTAAAAGTAGATGGACAACATCACAGGTATTGCTTATCCGAAACTCACACTAGTGAGGTAGAAACCACCGGTGTTCTTCTGGCATCATAAATGGCAATCAGACCCCTGTATATTTCATCCCCACCTTTAAATGATACCGCCAGTCGTTCGCCAGAAGCATTCCATGCTATCTTCTCAATCCCCTGACTACATGATATCACAAAAGTGGAGTCAGCTCATGCCATTTGGTACAATAACCCCTGCCCAATTGTTTTGTTTTTTAGGTGTGATGAATGTATAATGTTACATGTAACAATTTCTTTTGCTTCAATGATATGCATTTATACAAATCTGATTGATACAGAGGAATTATCACATTGCAAGATGAAGAGGGGGCAAAAGGAACATGTTACACTCCAAGATACATAACTAACCAAAAATTCACAGTTGCACTAGCTTGAATTACCTGCCAGGCAGGGATGACATTTCTGGTAATTGAACTGGCAACAAGAGCGCATCTTCATAGCATCACCCAAAAGTAAAATAAGTCGCATTAACAATGGACTGGTACAAAAGAGAATAAGTATTCAAAGTTGCCTAGTAGATAATGAATATACATCAATTGATCAAGAGCACCTCAAATCAGCAGGAATATCCCAGTTTAAGTTCGTTCCATGAAATTTTACTGTTTTTTCTCTTATTAACGCGATTACAAGAGATATCTACTCCATTGAGTTTCTCTAAGGATTTCCCGCAATGGAATTAAGTATGCCCCAGCTCCACCAAACTGCAAATAATCCGCTCTGGTGTAAACTAACGCTGAGAGCCAAAACATCATCTTTGTCTCTGTTTCTTCTTTTCCCCCTCGTAAGTTATGCACAAGAAATGTGCTTGAGTTAACCGTACAAGTAATAATTGAGGAACATAAAATTTTCCATCATTTTATCGAGTCATAATACCACCTGCATTGCCTTGGTACTTAATTAGTGGAGTCTAGAAGTACACATCTTAAGCAAAACTGGTTACCCAAAGATGGAGGCTTTGATGAAAAGTGAACAGAAGCCAACGTCGGAGATTTGGAGAAAGCAATCAGTATCATATGCCCACCAGAATCCCATGTTGCCCCCTGTTGCAACATGACTCCAAATTAAAAAAGTTCAAGGAATTGTAACATTCAATTGAAAGATGCATAGAGAAGAGCAAAAAATTGAACCACTGGATAGATTAAGTGCACTAGCTGCTTAACATACAATGCAGCTTCACCACTTGCATACAAAATTTAAAAAAAAAAAAACATGTCGACAAAGATAGCCAAAGGTCTCTAAAAGGAACACATGTAGTGCAGAATGATTGCATAGACATCAAACATATGACAAATTATTTTATTTTGTATAATGAGGAGTACCGGGAAATCAATTAGGGCTCTCCTCGATACAAAGTCACTGAAGAATTAAGCCCAACATTTAGCAGAGGGCATGCGCCTGCTACTCAATCAAGAATTGATTACACATAGTGCATCACCGATTAAACTTACAGAATTTTCATATGGTGATGGCACCACAAGAGCAAAACACCAACAAAACTCTTAAGTAGAGAAATGCAATGCCGTCAAGCCTAGAGTACTCACCAAGTTAAATTTTGTTCCAGATTTATATACTCTAAAATCAACTAAGACACTGTAATATTGAACGCTAATCGAAGTCAAAAGTGGAGTGAGACGATTCAACCCTCATTTTTTGGCGATAGAGATAAATATCACTAATTAACATACCAATATAACCATTGTCAACTTTACAGTGCAGACACTTTTTCAATGTCTAGGAAAGATACAGTTTTGACGCACAGATCTCATCATGAACTCCAAACACAACCCCAGCTGTTTTGACGAGAATTCTCATCAGGACATCAGGAATCTTCACCAAGTAACTAATAAATAGAGAAGAAACTGGTACAAACTTTTACAAAATGCAAGCAGTTCTGAAACAACAGTGACAGATTTAAATTTTCACCGCAAGAATCATGTAATTTTCTACCTCTCTATGGTGCAAAAGCTGAAAAACTAGTCATATTCTCATATATCTTAGGCAGAATCTAATTTAAGGCAGAAAGAGTGCACCAATCCAAGAAATTAAAAGGAAAATCGTTCAATTTTTTTTTATGAGGCAAGGCATTTGAGCAATGCACCACATCATTATTCAGCCTCTGATCCTATTTGTGGCAATCATGACAAGCCATCCAAATCACTTTCCTCACCGTGACAAAACCACTAGTTGATGACCAAGGTTCAGAGGTCCATGTGTTTGTCTCCCATAGATAAAATGTTCCATCACTGTAAAGGATGACAGCGATCCGGATCAGACAGACAATGTTATCCGTATTTGTCCACATGAAAACAAAGTAACTCAGCTGAATGACCATACAATTTTGCAGAAAAGAAGTAATCTCCAGTAGGAGACCACTTTAGCATGGATATGCCCCCTAATCCACGTCGAATAGGTGTCCCAACACCTGCAAATAAACAACATTTATAACTAACAAAACAATGCCTCAGAGAGAGAAACTTACTACTGTATCAACAGCATGATCCAAATATGAATGGCAGGAAGGGGGATAAAATGAAGTCCAGAAACACTAAGTTCCAGTACTAAAATCATATTGATCAAGCTCCAAAATTTGGGTGTGCAAGCACACGCATGTGTGTTTTTATATAACTATTGATTAAAAAATAGGCAAAAGTTATTGTCAATGATATTTGGTCATTAACTTCCAAAGTTTCACATTCAAGAACCATACTTGGACTAAATAGCAATTGTTTGAAAATTTATTGTTTTAAGTGTTTTTGACCGACAAATTCACTCAATGCACCCATTGCTCTTCACTCAAAAACTTCAGAACCATCTCCATAGTCATCATTTTCAAAATTTAAAAAATCTGTTCCTATTTTTTTTTTCATGCACAGAAGATCGATAAAAATTCTCATCAGAACATTTTCTTTTTTAGCACACGGGAATTCCAGAAAAGATCCTAGATTCCAGTACTAAAGTCACATGGATCAAGCTCTAAAAGTGTATGTCTTTCAATTTTCGTGTACATATAGTCAATTTAAAAACTCATTTTATTAACACTACAAATTTAATCAGAAGTGCATTCGAAATAGAATTGCAACATGACTAGTTTCAAGTTTATCTTTCAAACAGCACCTTAAAGCTTGGACTCCATGAGTTATACCACTCCCAGTCTTATCATATTAACTCTATGAACTATAGTTATATTTGCTGCCCTGGCAGGAAGCAAATTCCCCTATGAGCAACCAGGAGTTAATTTCTGGCAGGTGCTTGTTTTTATGCATATGACAATTATAAGTGTGACTGAACCTTCATTTAATCAGAATAATTATAATTTAATTATTGAAGGCTAGGACTTACAAAATTAGTCAAGCAGATGCATGATGACCATGAGCCAAACCCATCATAGATGTGTGACAAGTAGATTCCTTTACCAACAAATAGTGCTATGGGAAAGAACTAAATTTTGGCAAAAGACTAGACTATTAGTTTTGCATGATCACCGGAAAAAGTAGAGTAGGAACTAGGAGCCCTAGAAACAAAATATAAGAGGTGCAATTACAATATTAAATGAAAACAAACTATTAGATATACAATTTAAAGATATAATTGCAAAAATGAACATATACTCAATATAATTGTGAAAAAAAAGTAGTTGATGAACTAAAGGAGACAAAAGATTTATCAGAATATTGAATGACCTTGTGCCACGTCCCATACAGTGAACGACGAGCTTTCACAGGAGGCTGATGCCAAGTACGTAGACGTCGGTCAAGGAAACAGGCAATCAAGCTACACATGCACCACGATAATAGAAAAACTGGTTCTGAGTCCTCTTCCAGTCAAAAGAGTTCGAACATATGCCTTGGTTTAACTAAGTACAAAATCCCTAGTAATTAATATTGAAGATCATAATATGTCCATCATGCATTCTGAAAACTGCAATTGGAAATTGATTATTAAAAAGGGGAACGTGTGAAACATCTGGCGACTACTAAAACCATTGTTAGATGGTACAAAATGTATGTAAACAGGGCTTTTTCGTGTGAAGGATATCTTCCATCAGGGCTCCATGAGAGTGCAGTTATTTGCTCATCAGCATCACTGCGAAGAAAATCAACCAAAGTCCATCGGACACCAGTGCCTCTCGGCAGGGTCCCGACAAAAGAAGGAGCACCAGATCTGATAGATGCTGCATTGCCAGGGAATGAAGCAGCCCAAATGCATATTCCACCCCTAAAAAATAAATTGATTGAGCTTTCCATTGTTTCATGACGCTGATGAGATGAAAAAAAACACCGAAAAGAATAATATGGTAGAAGAATATTTATGACCAACTAAACTTTAAACAAGAAAAAGATGAATCGTGGTACTTGCTTGCAAGACACAGAAAGCACCCTTCCACCATTTGGTCTCCACTCAAGAGCTTTAACGTCCTTTTGGGACTCATGAGTCAGGATACAAGGTTCCCTGCACTCTTTTGAAGATAACATTGCAAGCATTTTCAAAGGACGGAAATGAGATATGCGAGTATAAACAAGATAAGAATCAGCACTGGAGACAGACTATGAAAGATACGGACCTGCATCATCATAATCTCGCACTAGAACCTGATTCGGAGCAGAGATAAGCGCTATAATATGCTTATGCTGGTGCCAGCTTACTCCTTTTAGATCGACTTCAGGTAGCAAATTAACCTATAAGTATAATAAAGATGTCGGTAGGCAGAAAACCAGAAATTGATCACATCTGCTGTGTAAAGTGCGTGTAAGTTTCTTTCACATTACGTCTCTCCATTGAGGTTTGAATTCAAGTTATCTGTTATTAAGGAAGCAATGACTTGGATAAGCTAAAAAGACCTCCCCTAATGACTAGAGCTACATTTTCTATAATCTCATAAGTCATCTGGACAGCAAACTCATACCAGAGCTCTAGAATCTGATTCTCCCATTTGCACAGCAGACCCAGAAAAGATCATTTGAAATGCGTAAAAGACTAATGGCGGCCAACTCAGCTGCAAGACTATTTGATTTTCAAAATGGGTTTGCTATATTATATCTCCAGATATCTTTAATGTATTTACACACAAAAGGGCACAAAGAAAACTCACATCGCAAGGATTAAAGAGCCGCTTGATACAACCGCTCGCGATCCCCTGCACCATCTCCACGACGTTCTTCCTCTGAACAGCCACTCCATTCCCCGCACCCTCCTCCTCCACCTGCGGCTGCTCGGCGTCGAGCTCCAGCCCCGACCGGCCCGGCTGATCAGGCTGGAAGGAGACCGGATTGAACACCATTCTCTGCGATTCGGAGAACAATCAGGATACCAATTCCAGCAAACGAAAGCTACCCTATAAAGCAACATCCGCCAACAGATGGACCCATGCCGTCGCAGCGACTCGAATGAGAAAAACTCACGAGCAGCTTCCCGTAGGTTTCTCTAGCTTGGGTCTCCGACAGGCTATCGGCGGTAACTGCAGGATTTCAGGCGTTAATCGACACAAAAACCCCGAGTCCCGCGAATGAGTCGACGACACTCGTGCGAAAGCGAAGGAGAGCGAAGAGGGTTATACGTACGGAGCTCGCGATTGATTTCGCAGACCGTGACTGAGCCCGGGCTGGGAAACGAAGGCATGGCTGCGTTCTAGGGTTTTTGCTCGTCGCGCTCGGAGACTGGTTGAAGCCCCCCGAAGATGATGACGATGGCGGCGACGGAGCTCCAGTTTTTGGGGGGAAAATGCGCTCGCTTCTCCTCGTTTTCCTCGCTCTATGAACTATGAAGTATGGACGAACGACCATGCAGATTTTATTGCCGTCAAAATTTTTGGGACGAAACACGAAAAATTGTAAACTTTTTTCGGTTAGACGTTAAAGCTCCGTTTATTTATTTCGAGAGAAATGTTACAATTTCGGAAAAAAAATTTTAAAGGATGATAATATTTTTTGGTGTTTGGAAAAGAAAATATGATTTAATTTTTTAAAATACGCACATTATTTGGGCTTTAGCGACTTGTGCAGGAACAGCCAAGGAATTAGGCAAGGGCACCAAAATCCATGATCCAATCTCGATGAATCTCGACTCAGGCAAGGTTACCTAGGTCCCCAGCAAGAGTGTCATCCGTAGAAGCTGAAACCAACAACCCCGTGCTCGTGCACGACTTTTTGGCACTTAGGCCCAAATCCATAGAGGACGAGCTCAAGGCCCTGGTGCTCGTGCTCAAATCTCCGACGCTCGTGCTCAAATCTCCGGCGCTCGTGCTCGGGTCCATGAAGGCCAAGCACAGGACCCTGATTACACAGGTCCTCAACACTTGAGCTTGGTCCATCGAGGTTGGCTTGGAGACATTGGTGCTCGTGCTCGGGTCCCTAGCAACTAGGCTCGAGTCCTTAACGATTGAACTCAAACCTATTGAGACTAGACCCGGGGTCCTAGCAAAAATGGACACGGGCCTGGGCGCTAATCACTTGGGCATTTTGTATTGGGATCCCAAACTCGGCCTTAATGGACTCGAGCATGAGCAACGATGTCTCAGGCTTCAGCCTCAATGGATCCGAGCTCAGACGTGAGAGATTGAGGCACTACCATTAGAGCCTCGAGCACGAGGACTGGGCACAAATATTGGGGTCCCAAGCTTGGCCACAATGGACTCGAGCCAGGGTGTGGGAGAACCTGGGATGGGCACCACCCATGCCCCGCCTCAATGGACCTGGGCATCGGCACCGGGATCCCGTGCCTCATCCTCATTGATTAGGGCTTAAGTGTTGGAGATCCGAGCATGGGTGCTAGGCTTTAGGCCAGGCCTCGATGGACTTGGGCTCGGCCTCTATGGACTCAGGCTTGGACACCAAGGTCTCGAGTCCATCAAGACCCAGCCTCTATGGACCTAGGCCTAAGTATTAGGTTCCCAATCCTAAGAAAACTTACTTAGATAAGAGTAAATCGATTTAAAACCGGTTCGATTTCGGTTCTTCCGGTTCAAGGTCTAAAATCGGAAAGCGGACGGATCACCTTGTGAAACGGCCCGGTTGCTCGCTCCAGGGCCACTCTCATTTTCTTACATTCCATGGAGAAGAGAAGCATCAACAATTGGTGGCAAGCTCAATCGATTTCTGTCCCGTCCAGTAGCTACAGCTTTCCCTCCTGCACGAATTGGATTCTCTTTTTCATTTCTAGTCAGAAAAAAACCACTGTATCAAACCACGGCTAGATTCAGAATATTAAAAGGAGTAAAATAAATTTTCCATTGGAATGTTGGAGCCGGCAGGCAGGAGCTGCATTGCCTCTGTCTCTCGCGCCAAGCTGCAGCAACCTCAGCTAAAAAACCTCTGCTGTCCAAAACCCTCACAAAACCCACCCCCCCAACGAGCTTTCCTCTCGAGATTCTTCCCAAGAATCGATCTTTAATCGCAAAAGATATGGTTCAGTTCACCGGTAGCATCGCCCGGCAATCCCCAGCCTTGTTCCGGTTGGTGAGACTCTCCCGCGCGCACCCTCTACATTTCGCCCCGGTTCATGCCAAGGCGGTCCAGAAAGGCGTGTTCTGGAGCTCTTCCTCGTGTCAAAATCCTGCCTTTCCTCTGAATTATGGCCGCTCCGGGGTTCTTCGGGACTCGGGTAAGGTTGAAATTGGGTTCGGGCAACTGGGTTTCAACCGGGCCCGGTTTTCGGCGGTTTCGGACGCGGGGTCTGGTGGAAGTGGTGGTAATGGAGGTTCTGGCGATGGGAATTATGGAGGAAGAGGTGAAGGTGGCAGTGGTGGAGGCGGTGGGAGCAGTGGAAATAACTGGTCCTTGCTTTCTTGGTAAAAATGCATTTCCTTTGCTGCAATTTTTTTGCCTACCGTGCCTCTCTCGTTAATTGTTTGTTGGCTTCAGAAATCAGAATTTCATAACTTGTCGTGGACCTTAGTGGCTTTTATGCATAATCGTGATTGCTGAAGGGGTTTTGATGATTGGCCTAATTATGTATTGGTTTAAGGATGCTGTGGCGGGGCATAATAAGTGTTTTCATGGTTTTAAGTTCTAGGACTGCAATGAGGCAACTTTTCTCTGTGTATGTGGGTAGATCAAGGAGTGTTCAAGCAAAAGTTACTTCCTTCACGTTGTCTTTGATGAGTTAAGGCACTGAGAAGAGACATGACTCCTAATTTCATAGAGGCAAATTCAGGAAAAGGGGTGGGAAAACAAAATGACATTTATCCAATGATTTGCAACGCTGATGAAAATGCGTTGATATAATAGTCACTTCAGGATGAAGGGAGAGATCGTCAACTTAGCATCAACTTAGCATCTTCTTAATATATGATTTTGCTGTTATGCTTGTTGCAAATGTCCACACAATTCATTTCATTTTGTGTAGACTGACTGCAGTAAGGTTATTCAATGCAGTATATGAATTCATTTGCTCAGGCACCTGTCTGATTGTCTGTGCTGTTTAAGTGAGCCATTCCAAAACCATTTCTTCTGATTTAATTTTCGTACTGCAGGTATCTGACCCTACTTGCAAAATATCCTGTGGCAACAAAAGCGGTGACTTCTGCATTGCTAACATTCCTTGGAGATTTGATCTGCCAGGTAGACTTTGTTTAGCGGCAACAATTAGTAAAATTTTATTTCCTCCCCTTCTAGGTCCTGTACCGATGTTGTTATACTAGACTTTGCCATAATTTTGACATGTTTTGAAGGTCCATGACTGTATGATTAGCTCTGATCCTATATGTTTCATTTCATATAACAATTTATTTGCCTATAAATCTATCAAGATATGAACGATGATAGAAAGATACCTGAAAACTATTGATTGCATACGAAAACACTTTTACTTACCACTCGATGCATCAGTTGAGATGAACTCTCCAGGGTGATTAGACAGGTTCTGGAACTGTTTTTAGTTTAGCTAGTATAACTTTTAGTGAAGGACTCCTGTTGTGGTCAGTATTACTAAGCCCTCAGATTTGTATTTAGTAGGTGATCTGGATATCAGTCCTCTTTGTTTGTTGCCAGAAAAAATGAGCACTTCGACTACAATATGAGATTTTACACTTGGTCATACTAAATCTGAATCTTTTTTGACACAGCTCGTGATTGATCAAGCGCCATCATTGGACCTGAAAAGAAACTTCTTATTTAGTTTTTTGGGGCTGGTGTTAGTGGGTCCTACTCTTCACTTCTGGTAATGCCTCACTGCTTTTGTCCACTAAAGCAGTTAGTCCATGCTTCCTCTGGGTATTGTCTGTTCTATTTTCTGTAAATGTATCTCAGGTTTCTGGTAGTTGATAATGTGGTGTAATCTGTAGTTGTCTGCTGGGTGACCACTGGAATATCTTGGTCTCAACATGATTAGTTTTTATATTGGTTATGCTGCATGTACTTAGATGATATATATGAACAGCTAGTGCAATCACCTGAACCCATCTTGTTTTAACAGCAGGACACACTTAAGATAAACTATACTGTGCTTCTATGGAGCTCTATCCCCTGCATTTTATGACACCATTCAGTGCTCCTGCAGGTACTTATACTTGAGCCGGTTAGTAACTGTGCCTGGTGCATCAGGAGCTTTTTTTCGCCTTCTACTTGATCAGGTGATTCAGTGAAGTCTGTTTGATTTCTAAGATAGACGACTAGGGTCTTTATGAGGTCACTGAACATTCAGCTTGATATCTTGCTAATGAATCAAGTCTAAGTCTGATCAAACTTTTGTGCAGTTTATTTTCTCTCCTCTGTTCATTGGTGTTTTCCTAGCCACATTGGTAACACTGGAAGGGAGGCCATCAGACGTTGTTCCCAAGCTGCAACAGGTAATACTCAAATGACTTTGAGATGCTCCTCGTTTTGCTTCAGTTTTAAGGACTCAGGTGTGTCAAAGGGAGAGATAAAGGTGGAAAGTGAAAGTCTTCAGAACATCAGTGTGAAAAAATCTAAAGGTGCTGAGTTTAGTGTGACAAGGCAACGTTATTGGATCCTGTCCAGGTTATACCTAGCTATTTATATTATGAAGTAAAATATCTTACCAAGTAATTAATATTTCAATATAGTATAACCAAATATTTGGGTTGGAAACATATCTTCGAAGTCAATTTTGGTACTAACATATTGACTAACTAATAAAAAAAACCAGTATGTTGATATATTGCAGCCTATTAAATGTATTGTTTGGTGAAACAGTTGTTTTCCCAAAACCTTTAGTTGTCTCTTCTATCGAGTATCTTAACACTCCCCATTTGCATGTAGCCGGACATTGCTCTTGTTACACAGGATATGGATGTGACCACATAATTCAACAACCATAGGACAAAGGGGAGTAACAGTCATAATGAAAACAAGAGGGAGTGTCAAGATCGAACTCTTTACATGATGTCATATGTTGAACAACAGTTTTGGTTAAAAGCCTAAGTCATACCAAATCACGCCCATAATGTGTAGATGTATCTTCAAATGCCTTTGACAGAAAATTTTCTTTCATTTTAAAGGAGTAGAACAAAAGAGCTTTTGACGGAGAGTGTTTTTTTTAATACTTTAGTTAAAATGGAAACTTGCTTATGCATGAAAATGCCTTGGTTGATTTAGTTGACGATTTGTCTTGTAATTGAGCTCCCTTTTGGTTGAGAGCTGTTTCATATGTGGCTTTACTTTGAGCTTTTTCTATGTACGGGTTCACCCATTGGTGGCTCATAGTCTATCTTTCAACCTATTAAAAAAGAAATTTTGAATGGTATTGATTGTGGTACAATCAACTAGAAGCATTACTACCACTAGCAAACTGTTGCCTATTTGAGTGAGGCGCATAACCCCAACTAGTGTTCAAGTTGGATTTGGAACTCATACAATATTTAGAAAGGGAAGAAAGGTTAGTGCTAGGCTCTTAGCAAACTTGTGTCGACGCAGGTGTTTGATAAAATGTGAATGCCTCTATCCACCAGGCAATTGAATTGCCAAATTGGTTGTGTAACTGAGTTAGAGAGAGCTTCTTCTAGATAGGCTTATAGAAGAGGGACTCTCTTTCTTTTGTTGTTATTCTTACTGTAGTAGCAGTTAATGCTCTTATCTGTGTTATCTATGCTATATTTATCATGGATTTTTTGCTTGAAGGAATGGTTTTCTGCTGTTCTTGCAAATTGGAAGCTCTGGATACCATTCCAGTTTCTCAATTTTCGTTTTGTCCCGCAGCAATTTCAGGTTCTACCTGCCCCTGTATCTGAAATATTTGTTAGATTAATTTATTTAGAATCCATCCATTTTTTCCATTAAGAACGGAATGATTCTCGTTAGTTGTAAGTTTGCCTGTAAAAGTTTTTGGGGATAAAGAAACTAATACGTTTTCAGCAGGAAAGATGAAATTTCTGTGCCAAATTATTTGAATCGGCCAGCATCTGGACTCACAAGGGAATCTGGAATTGGAATGTCGAAACAGAAGCATAGTATTTAACGGGCTCCATTTTATAAGTTTGTTACTATAAATTTGTCTATGGTGGTGTTTATATATAACGAAATCTTTTACAATATTTGGAAGTAAGGACAAGAATTGTTGAAGGACCTGGAGTTATAATTCTATGAGGTCCTGCTCTCCACTTTCAATCTGATAATCTCCTTTATCTTTGGTGAGAAAAAGTAATTGCTCTTAATTGGTCTGTCATGCATAAAGCTTAGCACTCTAATTCTCGAGTTTCAGAAAATTTCATGAATACCTGGTAGATGATGTTTTGATGATATTAGCAAAAGGGAATGGGTAGAAACCAGCTGTTATTGAGTTTTATGGAGTTCTTATCTATTACCACAAGTTTGCTTCTCGAACATATCTCAAATCTTATCTTATGGATATAATTTCAGGTCCTTGCCGCTAATGTTATTGCTTTGGTTTGGAATGTGATTCTATCATTCAAAGCTCATAAAGAGATTCTTCCTAAATAGGTACTTACTTCCTGGCTGCTTATTCTATTTTGTAGGGAGCTCTAAGTTTTGCTATGTATCATCCAAGTTCCACTGTTTTGAGATTTTAATTAGAAGTTTACACTTGTAGAGGATGTCTGGCTTTTGAATAGCAATGCAGCATCTTAAGACTACTTTTATTCAATCAAGAACATGAGAACAACTTTAACCTTGTGAAGGCTCTCTACATAGCTGATGTTGCAATTCGACAGTGCAATTTCTAATCAGAATAAGGAATTGACTTTATAAATAAAAGATATTCTTTTCTTCTCTCTTTTTGTGGTGATGGCCGTTAGTTTGATGCATAGATTACCTTATATAAACAAATTCGACAGAAAGGGTTTTACTATCAGTTCATCAAATTACGAATCAGAATTTTAAGTTCACAATTTCACATCCACTAGTTAAAAAAACTCACGAAAGAGTCTATCAAAGCGCATGGAAAACATGCCAGTCTTCGATCATTGTTGTAGGACAGTAATCAGTCTGCAGATATCACCAGAAATTTTTATTACTTCACTAACATACAAATGCACCTTTGAATGGTTGTTGCTTGTGAAAAAACGGTACTTCTCAAGATTTGGTGCCTTATTGTATGTTCACAACCTGGAATGGAAGAGCATTTCTGTGGCTGTCAAGATTTTCTTCAATGTGGGTCTCCACAAACATTAGAAGCAGACTAGTGTTTTCATGATTTTGCATCTTTGTGAGCTCCAGACCACCATCAGTGTAGATGCAAAAGGGATGTTTTGATTGGAAGAGCTTTTACCACCAAAAATTTTTGTAAAGTCTTGAACGGTAAATTCCTAGGAAAAAACCATTTTCACTGATTTCTCGGATAGTTTTTGTCTTCGAAATTTCAAGCATCTTAAGATCTCATGTGGGTGGTGGCTGTGATTATATCTTCTACTAGCCAGCTGTGTGATCTTGCGACTTTGTGCATAGACCTTTTCATGAACAGCCTTCAGAGTTGATGATCTGTTCTAAGGAAGCTGAATAGAATTGAATGCAGTAGTAGTGTCACCATTAGTTGTTAGACTGTCCGATCATGCCATCTTGGCCTGAGGAAAGCTCTCTGATCTCTTCATTAGCCTTTTTCTTTTTGTAAGAGAAACTAGAAACAAGTCCTTGAAAATCGATGAGATTATGTCACAGGCTTGAGGGATAGAGTGAACTGCATATAAAGTGCCAAAGGCACGCCAAAATGGGGAGTTTAGACTACCCCACCTAACCAGGCATATATGCAGCATCACTTCAGCACACCCAAGCGATGTGCGACTATGTCTCTACCCAGGGGCCTACCTGTCCTAAAAAAATCAATGAGATTAACTTACAGGTTTGAGGGACAAAGGCGAACTGCATATAAAGTCATTAGCTTATGTGATGTGTCCATGAATGCGACAACTTGCTGTCATTTATGGAATTGTGACTTTGTAATTGCAGGTCATTGTTCTTGAAGTCAATTTTGTCTTCTGTTGATGTCGCCTCATGAAGTTTGGTGGCTCAGGAGATGGGAGAATGCAATTTTTCTCGTGTTTATGTTGGTTGGATGGGTAGATTGTGATCTCGTGTTCATTGGTATGGAGATGTAATGTGGGAATGAATGGTTCAGTTGCTTTAAGCTTTCTTCCTTGCAAGGTGCATTAGTTTCTATCACGCTCTCTCTCTGTCTCTGTCTCTCTTCCTCTCTCTCTCTCTCTCTCCCTGTGCCAATGTTCTTTGAAGGTTTCTTGAATTTGCCTTTCTTGCTAGACATGCTCGGAGGTTGAAGAAAATAGCAACAAATCATCCGAAGCAAGATGGATGTTTTAAAAAATATTGACCAGAATGTCAAGAACTTTGTTACAGGGTGACTTTAAGGAATTTTAAGGTTAATCCAGTAACACGGGTTTTGTAGTTCTTAGTGCATCGACCTTTTCGGTGCGTTAAACAAGTTTTGATAAACTCGGCGAGATTAACATGACAAGGGTCGTGTTAACCAGGGCACTAGCTAAGTTTACTCAGGAATAAAATTATTTTTCGAGGCATTTCGAAAATTGGAAAACTAAGCAATTTAAGAAGATTAATAAGTTTAGATAGATTGATTTTATATTATCAGCACACATTTAATAAAACTTAACAAGTGTTTTAAGTAGGGATAATGGTTTTCGGATTTTAGCTCAATGTGCAGTATATGATCCTTAAACTTTAAATTTGTTCAATACGGACGTTGAATTTTAGCCGAATGTGTAATAATTGAACATTTTCATATAGTTCAGGGATTAAGTTGAACATGTACCATAAGTTTAACGACCTCATTAAACAAATTAAAATTTCAAAGAACACATTACACATCGGGTTAAAGTTTAAGGATCGCATTGAACAAAAATTTAAAATTTAGAGATCATATCGCATGGCCAAAGTTAGGGACATACTACACTCTCACGACATTTTCCGGTGGAGCCTCGACCTGAAATGGGGGTGGAAATGGAACAGGATCAAGTGGAGTACGACGTTGGTTGCTGATCCATGAAGGAATCAGAGATGAAGAACAGAGAAAGCCCCCAAAAGGTGGAATTTTTATCCACTGTTTCGGTTGGGCTGTTCGAATGCACTGAGGCCAAACGGTTGATCGCTCTCCCTTTCCCTCTTCTTCAGTCCAGTAGTGTCTTCAAGTTCATCCCCTCCCTCCCTGTATCTCTCTCTCTTTAAGCCCGCGATTTCGAAAGAGCACTGCAGGGTCACCGGCCACAACACAACCACGAGAATGCTGCAGCTGCGAGCGCTCGTCTCCAACCTCCCGCGAGCACGGCTTCCGTCCACCCGCTCCCCGACACCCTTCGGCCCGTTCAACTCCTGCATGCAGAGGAGATGGCGAAAGCCGGTCGCCACCGCCCAGACTCGCTTGGAAGGCCGAACCAGAGACCCCAAGCTCGACAGGCTCGCGACCCGCCTCGCCACCCTCAAGACCGTCCTCAGCCTCCACGCCCTCATGTCCGCCCGCAGGAGAGGGCCCTTCGTCTCGCTCCAGCTCGTGTCTCGCTGGAGGGGCCTCGTCGGGCTCAACGTCGCCGTGGGGGCCTTCGTCCGCAAGCACCCCCACGTGTTCGAGGTATTTACCCACCCGCTTCGTAGGAACTTATGTTGCAGAATTAGGCGTGGGATGAAGGAGCTGGTTAAGGAAGAGGAGGGTGTTGTTAAACGTATGGAACTGGAGTGTGTGCAGAGAGTGAAGAAGCTGTTGATGATGTCGGTTAATGGGAGGGTTCATGTGCACGCATTGAGGTTGATTAGGAGGGAATTGGGCCTACCCGAGGAGTTCCGAGAGTCGATCGTTGTCAAGTACTCGCGGGATTTCAGGCTTGTTGACTTGGAGGTTGTGGAATTGGTGGAGAGGGATGAGGATTTGGGCATGGCCGAGATTGAGAAGTGGAGAGAGAAGGAATATAGAGAGAAATGGTTGAGTGAGTTCGAAACTAGGTTTGCCTTTCCAATTAATTTCCCTACTGGTTTTAAGATCGAGGGAGGATTTAGACAGAAGATGAAGAATTGGCAGAGGCTTCCATATGTGAAGCCATACGAGAGGAAAGAAATCGTAAAAGTGCGTACTTGCGGTGGTGTAGAGCGATTTGAGAAGCGGGCTGTCGCGATTATTCACGAATTGTTGAGCTTAACTGTGGAGAAGATGGTGGAGGTGGAGAGATTAGCTCATTTCAGGAAGGACTTTGGGATGGAAGTTAACATGCGTGAATTACTTCTGAAGCACCCAGGAATTTTCTATATATCTACTAAAGGGAGCTCTCAGGTTGTCTTTCTCAGAGAAGCTTATAGCAAAGGGTGTTTGTTAGAGCCAAATCCCATCTATGCTGTTCGCAGGAAAATGTTGGAGCTCCTTCTGTTAAGACGCCGGAACACTAAGGTATTATCAGTTATTGAGGAGAACAATTTGGTCAATACTGTAGATGAAGGGCATAAAAGAGAGGGAGATTGGGTAGTTCCCATATTAGAGAGTTTGGAAAATCACGGAGTTGAGAGATGATCTGATTGCCATCATTTACATCAAGAGATGATATTTCTGGACATGAAAATGAAGTGGACAGCTTGACGCATGTGGTAGAATGATGAAGTTCCACCGTCCATGGTTCAGACACATGCTTTTACAAGAGAGAAGTTATTTAATAAGTTAATTTTACTGGACATTACGATGGTCGGGATTTACTCAGATGACGTTGAATTACGGGCTGAAGTAGTCATGCCGTGGTGAGTGCATTCTTCTAGAATAACATTTGCTCAAACATCTCGTAATTTAGATGCATCTCTGACATGCTTTCAAATCTTGTCACTCCCAAGTGCTTTTCCTTAGAAAATTACTAGTTCCACGATAAAACGTGGGCATCTTGCCCTGCCATTTCTCGATTGCCGCTGTGAAATTTTTAGGGTGTACTCTCTCCAGCAAAATGTTGTCAGCATACATATTAAATCCTCCCATCCTGATGTGATCTCAATGCAATGGTCTTTGATGCACGCTTGCTTTTTGTAAATGAGCAGCTCAATCTGTGCTCTCGTAGGCAGTAAAATCTTAGTTGGGTTTTGTTTGGTGGTGGTTTAGTTTATGCTTTTTGTTTATCCTTTCCTAAACACCGATTTTCTTTTCTTAAAATTGTTCAGTTTGCTGTGATTTTATTTTGATGGCATTGTGTATTCCATTTTTCTTGGTGGATTTACGCCATCTGTTCATTGATTGAGAAACGAGTTCGCATTATTTAATCCTGCTTCTCCATCACAGTTTCTCAGAGGACGATCTTGTCATGGAAAAGCTTGTGTTTTGTTCTGGAGGGGGGATACATGCACTTACCGTTTGGTTACATGATCATAATATCATGCAGAAAACCCAATTTGCATTTCCTTATTCCTCTTTCTACTGAAACCTGAAGTTTCTTCTGGAAATGTATATACATCTCATTTTTTAAATTGAAAAATTGGTTTACAGTGATCTCCTTCTATTCTTGGGAATACAAAGTGAAGTAACCGGAAACAGGGAAGATGAGGTTCATATGTTGGATAACCAGATCAGGTCTATTCAGTTTAGTCTGCTGAAGAATTTGAGTTGTGTACACTCAAAGAAATGTTTTAGTGTGCAGAGAAAGTTGTATAAATAGCTACTGCTCATTAATTAAAGCAACATGCTTAGGTTTGTGTGCTTTTCTACCTTTGCTTCAAAATGGTAGTCTAGCATTTTGCTTTAAAATGGTAGTTGGAGCTTCAATTCGGGGATCCCATTTACTGGTTAATTCGCAATTGCTGTGACTCATATTTCATCAAGCTATGAGGGTGCAGCACAGCAGTTTTTTATATTTAACTTTCGCTTATGTTAGATTTTCATTAGGATTACTTAGTTTAACCAATGAGGAAGCATGTATTTCAAGATTATTCTTTCTCAGGGTTACCTGATTTCCATAATGATCATAGCTATCACTTCGATTTTCACTTTCCTTTGTCTACTTACTGCAGATGTGAGTCTCCTGACAATGTAAACTTGTCCTAATAAAAAGTCAGGATGTCTGCTGTTGGACATGTATTGGAGATTTGACCCGCCAGGTAAACTGTATATGATTGTATTCATTGGCAAGAGTTGTTAGGCAAGTAATTATTGCCAGGATCGTTGGCTTATAAGAATTGGAATAGAGGATTTGGCTCAGTATCATGGAAATTATGCATTTTCAATGATATTCAAATGGGTAGCTCGTATATTGTCGGCCTTGGAGCATTGTGAAATTACGGGTAGATTTTAAGGAGAGAGAAGTCTTTGCACAATGATGCTTATAAGGATATGTAGCACCCAATGGAACTGAATAAAAAGAATTGGTTGATGATTGTTTTTCCGTTTCGTCTGAACCCATGATGATGCCCTCGTTTTTTTTTTGCTTCGAAGTGCATAGCAAGGCTTTACAAGTGCCTTATCTTTTGGGTAGTGGAAGATCCTTATGGTTTCCTGATAGAAGACAAATGGTCAGTTGTTGACAAGAGCGCGTTTTTCTTGGGTACTTGGAAAGGTGCGCAATCATATAGAGTTTGAATATTAGCAGGTCTCTTAACTGCTGGTAGAGGACATTATCGTCCCTTATTGACCAACTCTTTGAAAACCAAACTAGACCGGCCAGTTCAGCTGGGTGCAGGAGCCTGGTCTAGTACTGTTCTACCACGAAACTCACCCAGACATTGAACCAGTCAAAACCGGATGTTGGTCAAACTGGGTGGGACTGGGAACTGGTTTGACTGGATCTGGGAGATATACTAATTAAGAAGACGGGTACGTATCAAGGGGGTTGTTGCCCTGACCTGTTTGATACTGCACAAGTGCTCAGCCAACTAAGTTGTGTACCTTTGTTCATTTACCAAAATTAAATAGTTTTTTCTTGGGTCAAAAGATTAAATTGTTATTTAAACGCTGCCGCTACGCCTTTTTGAGGAAGAGAAAGTAAAATTGCCAGAGAGGCAATTTGAACTCATGACCACAAGCTTCATGCCAAACATCCCTATTATCTTCGACTGCGGATAAGTCAGCGTTGAGCATAATATTTAGTATGAATTCCATGTTCTATAGTAATGAGTTATTTTTAGCAAACCAGATAATCGGTTGAACGTGCATGCAAGGACTCATTTGGTTTATTCTCCATTGTGGTTTTAGAAACACTGCTATTGACTTAAAAAGTATGGTGTTACGCCGAGCGTGGAAAGGTGATTCGGTTTCGCTCTAGATTAGCTGAATGGGTCACATGGCTCGGGGGCGCTAAAGCAGAAAATGTGCGTTCAATTAAGATGTCTCGAGCATGTCTTTGGTCTGTAGTGTTAAGATTTCTTTCTATCCATTTGGGAGTGTCCTAAGCTTCGAGTCGCGGAATTCCTACATTTCAATTTCTGATGTAGCCAATCCGATAGCTTTTTGGGATTCTAATTTTCACCTCATGTTTGGTCTGTTTCAGTATTGTCTAACGTTCTTTTGAGCGGAGAATGTGACATTATCATCTCTGCTCCAGAGTATGCCTAGTTTGAGCTTCTAGCATGTAGGAATACAAAGACTGGCAACCTTCAGGGAAATTGCTGCTTATTTATGTGCCTTTGCCTTTTGGCATGGTATCGAGGCATGAGAAGAACTGTTTATTACCCGTTACTTGTTTTGTTTTACCACGCGCCCCGTGAGAACTTGGTTACCGCAACAATGACCTTTGAGAAAATGAACGCGCAGGTTCTTCACCATCAAGCTCCGATTGTTCCCACGCGATGGCCTCGACTCGAGGTCAGTGAATCTCAGCAGCGCGCCAGCGCGGGAGTTTTGCGAGGAAAAATGAAGGCTCCGAAGGGGTTTCCAATCCATTATGTGCAGCTAGCAACGGTACGGCTAATCTGCTCAGCTTTATCTGCATCGCTATCGAATATGCCATCGGACGAGAACGGACACCGACTAAGCACGCTGCTATATACGTGGCCGAAACTCAGAGAGTCCGGAAATGTTGCGAACTCGACTCTTCTGTGGGTAATATGATGGAAGAGAGGGTCCAGTTTTTTTTTATTTAACCGCGGGGTCTCGCGGCTTCTTTTCCCCGGCCGGCCCGTGCGAAACGACGGAGACCGCAGCCTGATGAACGGCTCCATATCGTGTTAGATTCGGGCCTCCATCTCGTGGTCCCGAATAATCTCTCTTCAAGTTCATGCACATTGCCCGGGTTTTTTCGGTCTGCAGAATATGTCCGTGCGCGCGCGCGCGCGGCGCGGCACGGCAAGCAAGCACGAAAGCTTGTCCATCCTTTTGATAGACTGCCCACTTTTTGTCCCATACGGGGGCCGCGCGATCTCAGCTGTTGATCTTTTCGGCCTCGTTGGCCGTGGACGGCGGCTGCTGCCGTTGATCTTTCGCAGCACGACCGAAGGGTCGAGCTCAGGGGAGCGCGATGACGACACGCGATCGCCAGCACGCGGTCATGCGTGACGGGCCCAAGGGAATCAACAACGTTGTGGGTGGCGACACAAAAGGACGACGAGGGCCCCCACCCCCCTCCTTAAATGCCAGTCCGACGTGGACGGCTCCCCCCCCCCCCCAAAACGTCAAAACGCCACGTCGTCACCCGACGACTTTGACTCTCCCTCCCCCACCCCCCTTCACCCCGGCCACTGCTGTTCCTGTGCGTGCAGGTCAACAACTGCCCTCCCCCGCTACCTCCCGCGCCTCCCCTCATCATTACGAAAACTAGGACCCCCGAAAGGAATCCCACGTCATCGGTGACGCCGCGCGGCCCCCACCACCGCCCCGCGCTCCGCCGCGTGGGACGGCGATACGACGGCGGAGGAGCGGTGGGGCGGGGCGGGGGGTGGGACAGGGCGGAGGAAGTCAGAGGCGGGATCATGTGTCGGGGGGCTGGGGGAGAGTAGGCGAGTCAGAGAGGAAAAGAACGAAGACTGGTACGATCAGAAGTACTACTGCCTCTCTCCCCGCTTTGCCCATCATCTTTGACCTTTCTTTTCTTCGCTTCTGCTCTTCCTCCTCCTCCCTTCCTTTGAATCGTTTGGCTAACTTGGGGTCGCACGTCTCCTTTCGAGTGGTGGGGGGGTTGCTCCTTGACGTTGAATTGAACCCGAAATTGCTCGAGAGATGTGGTGGCAAGCGGATGGACAAAGGGTTGTGTCCGCTTTTCTTTTCTTTTTTTTTTAAACGAGGGTTCGCGGAATTCGAGGCTGTCCCGATCGAGAGCGTCGGAACGCGGTGTGTGTGGACGGCAGACGGATGGGTTGAGTCGGAATTCGGATGGACCGCGATACGCGTGGACCATGTCGGACCTATTCAACCGGTGTTGTTCCATTCTCGCGGACGGACCATGTCGGACCTATTCAACCGGTGTTATTCCATTCTCGCGTACGAACGAGAAGATTACCTTACCGACCCTGTCCGGACCCGTCCGACGTCCCTTCCCGAGTGACCCTACTGCTAGTGTGAAGCAAGATTTTCGCATAGGTTCCTAACAAGCAACGCTCGCATCAATGAGCAGAAAATTTCAAGTTGGTCCATTTTATAAGCGGCGTGGTGGGGGCTGTGATTAGAGATTCCCAACACCTGGAAAACCATTTCGTGATGTCACAAGATCAAGCATTTTTCCTATTTATTCTATTACAAGCATCGAAAATAAATATGCCGTTACATATTTCGAGACTAGCCATTCGAGCGTCGCCAGAAACATAAAAACCGCCCGAAGACTGACCGGCCAGTTCCGACCGGTCCGATCCGACCCGGGTCGGATTTTCAGACCAGCGATTTTTTTCATTCGCACCCGTGATAACAAAGATCTTTTTTCATCGCCGGCCAGTCCGACCCGATCCGATCCGATCCGAATAGGAATTTTTAAACCTTCTATTCTTGCATCGTTCCACACGTGCCGACCATCACATAAAATACCCTTCCCTCTATCTCCACCAACCCTTTCAATTCGGAGCTTCTATAAACATTTTTCCCAATACCATTTAACTTAAGTCCTTAAGTTTTATACATTAAATTTATAAATCTAATTATGCGGACGTAGCTTTCGTCGCTGACGTCATAGCGCCTGTCATCTTGTAGACAGAAAAGAGGATTATTCCTTGTTTCCGAACGGTGTGATTTGGACAGCCACGCGATGTGGTCGTCCAAAACAGCGAACTCCTTTTGTCCCGATCCCCCCTTTTGTGTAATCCCCCTTTGCCTTGTTCCAGAAGGCTGGGTTAGCCTCCATCTAATTTGATTAATTAACTAGTCGCAAAGATCCAAGCACACCAAAGTCACATGATATTTAACTTTTGGTAGTTGTCATTTCCGCTGTAATGCAGGGAAAAAAAAGAATCAATAGAAGCTCGAAATTATACCGACCGCGACGCATTTACCGTGAACTCTCTTTTGCGACGTCAGAAACCCTAAACCGTGCTCGCCGTAAAACATTTGCCCCGAACTATTTTCTCGTGGCACGAAAAACTCCAAAGTCATTCACCCTTGGTCAAGATTCCGTCCGATGATTTTTCAGCCGAAAACGTCCTTTTCCTCCTCTTTTTTAAGCCGCGCGTGAGAGCCGTGTCGACACCGCTTGCTATCCGGTGTTCATGTAGGCAGATTTTTAACGATATTCATCGGTGAAATCTTGACGAAGGATAAACGCGTCACACAGATACGAATTCGGCATTTTTCGTGTCACGGAGAAAAAAAATTTAAGGTAAATACGTCACGATGAGCAAAATTTGGGATTCTTTTTTATGGCTTTTTGCTCTATAATATATAATTTCCTTAAACTCTTTAATTAAATTTACACCCCCCCCCCCCCCCACGAGAAAACACAGACATCTTTTTCAACGGCCAGCATCAGATTAACGATAATCATGTTACTTGCATGTGTTACATGGGCATGTATCTTTTCGACATCGTCCTTTTTTGGTTCTCATTATTTCTCATCATCCGGGGTCTTGGAAAGCTTGGCTAACCCCACCTTTCTTTCAATCTAGTTAAACGAAGTTCCAGATACAATTAGAACAACAACTTCGATCGTGCAAAGGAATATCATTTCTTCTCCTTTTCTTCTCAACTAATTACAAGTAGAGAGAGAGAGAGAGAGAGAGAGAGAGGGATTTCTTGCAAAGATGAATAGGCATAATTTTAAATTAATTAACTAATTAAGTAGCTAGAAAGAGGGATTTCGCGCCAATGTCGCAAGACGGTTTTGCGTGATTGATTCGACAAAGTCGCGTCAACTCGGGTGTGGCCACGGTCTTCACGTCCCGTCCTTTCCTTTGATTTTTTTTTATATTTTTTATATATTTTTTATAATCGGAGGTAATATCCCCGATCCTCCTCTGCTTTTTTTTACTAGGAAAAAATAAAAGGGGGTGGTCGAGGAGACGCTATCGAGACCTAAGTCAATTATATTTTAGCCCTAAGGCGTCGCCCACCGAACGCATTTCGCGCCCGAGATATTATTATCTTACGCAGCTTTTTGACTCGACTGGATTAACTCCATATAAGGTCGAGCACGATAATTTGGGTTTTGTGTTTTTCAAATCTTTTGGACGCTGGCACGAAAGCTTTTAGTACGATCGATCCGGAGACGATCGGAAAGGAATGCCGAATCAAACCGTTCTCGCATCTGCCCGCGAGGGCTTTTCGCGGGTCGAGCTCTCGGGTTTCTTTCGACCGGGGCGGCACCGGCGAAGCTTCGACGGCAATAGATTCGTCTAGCCGAGGTCTTTTTGGCGCCGCTACTGCCATGCACCTAAATATCATTTCATAAGACAAAAAGGGTGAAATTCGCCAAAAACCCTAAACTATGTCTACTGTGATGCATTTTTCCTTATTTTTTTTTCCATGACACCAAAAATCTCAAACTTGTAAACCCTGATAAATTTACCCTCAGTGAAAGTTCTATCAGTAAGAACCGTTAAAAATGCGTGTTGACGTGGAGTGAGATAAAAACTACGTTGATTTGATTGAAAAATCATTTAACGGAACATTGGCGAAGAGTAAAAACGCGTTACATACGTACAAGTCTGGGATTTTTTATATCGCAAGAAAAATTTTATGCTAAATGTGTCACGGTGAGCATAACTTAGACTTCGGGTTAAATGTATCGTAGCAACCATAATTTATAATTTTTTGGGATTTTTTCGCAAAACGAGGGAGAGATATTTATCATCGTCTTCGCCAGAAGGGTGCGTCGCTTAATAACCACAACCCAAGACGTATCAATCTCTAATTAAATCACGATTTTGTAGCCTTTTAAAAAACCTGTCCAATCTGTCCTATGGGGCTGATGGGTACGCCTGCGTTTGCATGTGAGGGAGTTTATCTAGGTGCCCGAGTTATTTCCACATATGACAAGAACTTTACACTGGTGCGCAATTGATAGTCTAAGACACTAAGGTCCAATTCTGCGAATATTAGTATTATTATTATTATTATTATTATTATCATTATCATTACCAAGGTGGGATTTGCCCCCTTTTTAATCTAATATTGCGTGTCGTTTTAAAACTAATTTTTTCGATAGGAGTGTTCGGTAAGCAACCTCACAAATTTGGGGCATTCCTCGTCACCGTTTTATCCAATCATTTCATTGTTTGAAAAAGAAATATCTGATCGTCTCATTGGAGGGCCGATTCCATCGAGTTCCTCGAATCACAGTACAGTGATTTCGATCGGGTTCCGTCAATTTTCGCGAAAGAATGAATGATTCGAAAAAAAAAATTTTCATGAAAACGGTCGTTTGTATCGGTTGAAATAATTAGTCGACGAAAAATATTTTCATTAACGATGGCAATATTTTTGGTTCGTTCATTTTTATACGCGCTACAGACGATCGTTTTTAGGAAAAATATTTTCCAAATCACATTCATTTCCCGCGAGACAAACGGAATCAAAGATTGAATTTATTTCACAAATCCATAAGCGGGATAGTTCATAAGCATGGAAAACGAGATCTCTTCTGATTGACGAACGGTTCGGAATAATTTTGACATTCGAAGTTCCTTTCTCAGGTACGAATTCGAGAGGCGAAAGCACTCCGACCCCTCGCCTCCGGATCTCACACGGGCAGGATCGAGAAAATAACCCTAATTTGGGGACACAAGTTTGCACGTTCGGGCGGGTCGAATTGGGCTTTTTTTGTTTTAACATTTTACACGAAACTGTGACTCCGAGGGCTGCCCGTTGCCACGCGGACGCCCAACGCACCTAACTGTACGGGCTTCTAGATCTTCTCCTGTCCACGTTATCATTCCGTCCGATGCAAGCCACCATACCATTTTGCACTCCTCTTCCCCCACAACCTCGACAAAAATTTCCACAACCCATCGGAGAGCCGGTTCTTCTTCTTCTCCGGCGACCCTTTCGCCGCCGGAGAACCGGTTCTTCTCCGACGACCCCTAGTAAAACCATCCCCCCCCCCCCCAACGGATCGAATCGGGTCGCGAGGAGGTTTCGCGGGTGTTCTCCCCCGCCCCTTCTCCCCGTTTCGCGTGAAATTTCATAACTTGGCGTGCAAAAATTGAAGCAAATCAAGGCTCGAATTCGAAGAAATGAAGAGGACTATGATATACCATAACTATCAACAGATCCGACCCGACCCGATCATGCCACCCCGATGTCTGCTGCAACAATTACAAGAACTCCGACGTACCATCCCATATGCAGCATCGCAAAACAGGGGGCAATTTGGAAAAAAGAAAGAAAGAAGGACGACAAAAATCAAATAAATAAAAAAAAGAAAAAAAGAGGGAGCTAAAATTGATCCGTCACATGGCGCTAGCGCTCCACGACTCTAGAGTGGGAAACCCGGCGAACGACCCGAAATCGTAGCCGCCGGAGACGGAGCCGCCGCCGCCGCCGCCGCAGGCCACGTCCACCGCCTCCAAAAATGACAGGGGTCCCGGCGCCTCGCCGCCCGCGGCGGACATCTCCTGCTGCTGCTGCTGCTGCTGGTTGTGGTGGTGGCCCGCGGCGTGGCGGTCCAGCAAGAACGCCGACGTGTCGAGCGTCGGCAAGCACCCGCTCGCGGCGGCCGCGGCGGCCGCGGCGACCAGGCGGCCCGCGCCGAGCCTCTGCGGCTCCGGCTTGAGGATCGGGGCCGACATCTGGAGCCCCGCGCCGACGAACCTGGCGCCGGTCACCTGCTGCACCATCTGGCGGAAGTTGGCCGGGTCGGCGTTTATGTAGGTGGTCTGGGACCGCTTCGAGGCGCGCGACTTCCGCTTCGAGACCTTCCCCGACGCGCCGGGGACGGAGGCCCGCTGCCGCTGCTTCGACGCCGCGGCCTCCTGGTCTGAGGACCCCCAGGGAGCGGCGGCGGCGGGGGTAGAAGGGGCGGGCTCGGGGAGGTGTTTGAGGAAGGGGGAGACGATGTCCGGGGTGAGGGTGTCGGAGGAGTTGTTGGAGTTGTTGGAGGTGGTGGCGGTGGCCGTGGCGGTGGCGGCGGGGGTGGCGGCGGCGGCGGAGGAGATGGATTTCTGGAGGGCTTTGGTGAGGGTCTCGGTGTCGCGGGAGTAGGCTTCGGTGAACCAGGGGTCGATGAAGCTGGGGCGAGAGAAGATCCATGTCGGGTCAACGCTCGCCATATGGTCGGACGACGCCATTGATGGGGCTACCCTCGAATCGCGCTCGCGCTCGCGCTCTCTCACCCTCTCTTCTCCCTGCGTGTCTATCGAAGATCACCAGTGGAGAGCTTCTCGAAAGGGGGTCCGCCGGACGTTAGAAATGGGTCTCCCGCTGCAGCGGCAGCAGCAGGAGCAGCGGCGGCTGGTGAGACTGAGGGGGAGGGGGAGAGGGAGAGGGAGTCAAGAGTGGGTCATGCTGAAGCGGAGGACACTCCAGTACGGATACGTCCGTCGCCGCGAAGAAGAAGAAGAAGAAGACGAAGACGAAGGAGGAGGAGGAGGAATGGCGAGGGATCAAAGGCGCAGAGGAAGGGAGGGAGGGAGGATGAAAGGGGAGAGAGAGGAACGGGTGGTTTGAGATTTATATAGGGCGGTGTCTCATTCATTCAGTCAGTCAGTCAGCCAGTCGTGTTGGGAGAGAGAGCGAGAGAGAGAGAAACCGCGTCGTTCCGGGGGGACACGCGTCGTCTTTCCGTACGGAAATCGATAACCCGAGGGCAAAAACCCCCAGCCTCCCCTTAACCATGGTTTGTATCTAACCTCAACTCCTCTCCTCTTGTTCGTATACGTGATGTTCGACTTAACACACATCACATAGATTCTCTCTTTTTTTTCCTTCTCTTTCTATTTTTCCCCCAAAAAAAAATTTAAAAAAAAACGTTCTAATCCGTCGTCTCGTTTCGTAAATTCGATGCTAAAAGCAGGTCTTTAGTAATACACAGGGGATCGTCCTGCTAAGTTTTCCTCTCGAATATATCTATTATTGAAGTAACGGAGAAAGCGGAGTTTGGTTTTTGGAAAATCCCTCTTACAAAAAGGGGGAACAAAATCTAGGGATCGAAATAAAGGCCGCACTTCTGTAGTTAATACAGGATTAGCGCGGTTAATTGGGAATTAAGCAAAATTAAGAAAGGGGCGTAGGCGAGCGACTCAGCGAGCGGGAGTGACCCCGACCGAGCGAGGCGGCTCGCGAGCTCCGACAGGCGCCGAAGCCGCGTCGACGGCGCTCAGCATTGACGCGTAATCTCGCCTCTCCCCAGATGCTTTTCTTTTCGCTCCCCCGATTCTCCCATCCTATTTCTTTCATTATCTTCCGGTTTTTTTTTATATTTTTCCCTGGCTACTTATTTCGTTATTTTTTCTTCTCTGGTTAATTCCATTGCTTTCCGTCTTTATTGCGCCATTGATTTTCGCGCCGTGGAAGACCATTTTCCCCCGTCAAACCCACACGTACAGCCCAGTGGAACTGCCGCATGGAGGAGTGAAGAAAATCTACCGAAAGATTTATATGGAAAAAGGAAAGAAAGAATAAACAAACTAAAAAAAAATCTTTAAAAAATCAATAGAAAAGAAAGAGAGAGCTTAATTTCAACACAAAAAGCAGCGCCGGATTATTCGTTCGTTTTCCTAATTTGAAAACTTCGGTTTTGGAGAGTAAAATAATGAGTATGGAATCGCGGTGCCATTTTTTTCCCAAGATCATGATCACATAGACTCCTTGCGGAGCCAAACCGTGGATTTGAAAATCTGCGGCAAAAATCTTTTAATTATTATCGAGTGCCGCCGAAATGCCGGTCGACGAAATTCCACGCTTTTTTCGCTAACTTGTCTTCAGTTGTCGAATCGAGTGGCTAGAGTCGCCGGACAAAGCGGGAACACTGCTCGGTGTAGCTCCTATCGCTCGATCGTGCCTATTTCGAGCGAGACCGGTCAATCAAATTCATGACCCATGACGTGTAACAATGCTCCTAAATACCTAGTGAAGTAGGAGAAAAAATTTCCCGACCAAAAAAAAAAAGCGGGAGAAGAAATTTCGATATATCAATCAACATGCGCTCTTTAATTAATTTCTTCGGTACAATACTGTTACGCCATGATATCCTTTCTTTTTTTTTATGACCCCACGATGCTCTGCGGTAAAAATAATATCACCTTAGTCTTACAATGTGCCGTGAATTTGCCATGCCATTGTTATGAAAAATACGACGAGACGAGAGTCGAATCCAAAGTTTCATGTCCCATAAGAGTTGCAACTTATAGAACACAATAAATAATGAATATCTGGTTTGTTTCGTAAGAAATGAACGACTTGAAAAGTATTTTTTTGAAAAAAAATCGTACATATCACCCGAAATAATTAATACAAAAGGAAAAAGTTTTCAAACAGCGGTACTCCAGCGGAATGGACAGTGACGGATTTCAAAAATTAAATTTGAGACGTTAAGATCAAAGCGATTGACGAATATTTTCAGTCAAACACTGCGGTTTAAATTATAGTATTATTCTTGACCCCAAAAAAAAAATCACATTATTATTATTATTATAATAATTATCATCATTACTTTTTGGAGGGGGGGCAGAGGAGGCGATCGATAGCAAATCTTGTAACTTGTGGCGCTTTTTAAAGCCGAAATTTTTTTACATAAAACGACAATCCATGCAAAGCTCCCCCTGTCTTTTAAATAAAGTACAAAACGAAGGCGGGGCCCAAAGGAGGGCTGAAAGCGCGTGGGTCCCACCGCCCCTGCCCTTCCCTGCATTGATCTCGAGGAATCTCAGTTTTCCCCCCTTCTTCTTCTTCTTCTTCTTCTTCTTCTTTTTTTTTTTTTTTAAGTTTCGCAATTTTTCGCTTTTTCAATATAATATATATCAATATCCCCCGTCATCTTCACCGGTGCATACGTCATATATTCCGAGCCCCCGTCATTAGATTGGATATGCAGCGACGGAGTTAGGGCCGGGAATGGACCGGGATCGTGATGGGATGAAGCCGACCCCCTCTTGAAATGGACGGTTCGATTTGAGATCTTTTGGAATGGACTCGGAGGGTCACGCTCTTTTTTCTTGCCTCGATTGAGGTTTAGAGTCGTAATTTCTAGAATTAATATCACAAGAAACTCCAAATCGGTACATCCGTATTTAAATTTAATCCCAAACTAATTTTTGAATCGCTAAAAACCCAAAATATATTTACCCTCCGTTAGCTTTCGTCAATTTTACCATAAAATTATTAACCTGGATGATGTCTGGCAATAACTCAATTGACATGACAAGTCTACTGAGTAAATTTATCACGAATGTATCGATTTTGGATTTTTGGTGATCAAAAAATTAATTTTAAGGCAAATTTGTCACGGTGTACCAGTTTGAGACTTTTCGTGATATTGATCCTAATTTCTATGTTAATTTACAAGTTAATAATGTGAATCAAAGGTGCTAAAAGGCCTATCTATTACAGCTTTGTCCAAGTAATACTGAAAGATTAGGAAAGAATATACGACGTCACGCGTTGATATTCGTACATTTTACAATATTTCGGGTATATCGAATATTGCCTGTAGCCTTTGATGATCTTTTGGTTAATAGACGTTGCGTGTTATCGATGAGTGTCCGTCATTGGGTTGGATATGTAGCGACGGAGTTACGGCCGGGAATGGACCGGGATCATGATGGGAAGAAGCTAACCCCCTCTTGAAATGGACAGTTCGATTTGAGATTTTTTGGAATGGACTCACAGGATCACGCTCTTTTTTCTTGCCTCGATTGAGGTTTAGAGCCGTAATTTCTAGAATTAATATCACGAGAAACTCCAAATCAGTACATCCGTAGTTAAATTTAATCCCAAACTAATTTTTGAATAGCTAAAAACCCAAAATATATTTACCCTCCGTTAGTTTTCGCAAATTTTACCATGAAATTGTTGACCTGGATGATGCCTGGCAATAACTCAATTGACATGGCAAGTCCACTGAGTAAATTTGTCACGAATGTATCGATTTTGGATTTTTAGTGATCAAAAAATTAATTTTAAGGTAAATTTATCACAGGTGTACCAATTTGAGACATTTCGTGATATTGATCCTAATTTCTTTGTTAATTTACAAGTTAATAATGTCAATCAAAGGTGCTAAAAGGCCTATCTATTACAGCTTTGTCTAAGTAATACTGAAAGATTAGGAAAGAATATACGACGTCACGCTTTGATATTCGTACATTTTACAATATTTCGGGTATATTGCCTGTATCCTTTGATGATCTTTTGGTTAATAGACGTCGCGTGTTATCAATGAGTGCCTCAAGGCACTTGTCAATTTTACCTACACTCCAAAAAAAAGTGCATAACACATAAAGAAACGTATGTTTTGAAAACGATAAGGTTTCATTATGCGAGTGTTTAATTAGTGTTTTCTTGTGTACTTGTTAATAGAATCAATTGCCTTGCCATCGGAATCTCGAAGGAGAATGGAAACTCTCTCCTCGAAGATGATTATCCATCCCAGAAACGAGAGACAAGTTTGTCCTTCCAGGCCAGCCCAACGCGCTTTTCTAGTCCGAACCTATTAACAAAGCGAACAAAAAGGGAGCGTTTCGAATGATGCGGGACGAAAGAACGCGTGAAAAAACAAGCTCTTCGTGATACCATTCTGCTGCAGCGAGAGAGGATCCAAATTCTTGGCACGCACGAATATACGACACGAACGATGTCCGTCTAACATGGTACGGACGGGCTCGGTGAAAGGTGCTTATGCTTCATAGCATGCCCCGCCTATCCGGAGCCTAGAGCAGAGCTCTCACGAGAGGCAAAACTCAAAGATTATGCACCTTTTTAGGATCAAGTGAAGCTGCCTAGGACAGCTTCCAACAGAGAGAAGCTAGGGTTTGAGTTTTTTCAGTTGCACACACCATGTAAAGATAGTGTGTAAGCCCTAAGGATGGCCAAGCAAGAGCAAGAAAAAGAGTTAATAGCGGTCCTTTGCATTTGAGAACGAATGGTCACACTCCCAATGTAGAAGCTAGGACTAGAACCCAAAGCACAACACAGGAGGCAAGGCTTGAGAAGCTAGGCAGCAGCCATTTGGTTTAGAGGGTCGATATCCTTGAGTAGATATTAGCTTTTATTCATAGATATATTATTGGTTTTTTGCGAAATATTTTCCGCCGACTAACAAAAGTGCACGCGCGTTGCTTGTGAAACAAAATATACGAGTACACGAACTAAAAAGAAAAAAAATTGGAGTTTTGATCTATTTACGTAAACATAAATTCCTTGAAATAAGAAAGATATTTCAGCCAATTGAAAAGATTGTATGGGAGATTCAACAAATCGTGGTCAATATGTTATAGATTCATTTTATATTTTGACTTGCAATTTTCCCTTCTTAATATATATTGACATATAACAATGCACTTAACAGATGGGTTTTCCATGAAGTTTTTTAAATAAAAAGTTTAAGATTAAAATCTCTAATAAATTTATTTTGTAATATATATAGCGAGATCTGAAGTCGAACGGTACTATGATAACCCATATTGAAGATAAGAAAATGCGCATCTGATTTTTAAGGGGATGTGTCAAATTTTTTGTTTGTGGAGGGGGTTTCGATGCGATCTAATCATCATGACGCTCACCTGCAATTTTATCTCATCACGTGTTAAATCGTTTTTGCCGATCGTTCTTTGTGTTTTCTATGGATCGCTCCAAGCGTTCAAATTTATGGACGCTTCTAGAGCTCGCGACACCCTTCCGTACAGCATCAAACGTCGATCGATCGTGAGTTGTCGCTTATCGATTGATGTTAGTCGCCGGATAATTTTAACAACGTAAAGATTGATGTACTACTAATCATGAATTTTTCAAAGCTTTGTGTCGAAGCGTGGTCTAGAATGGGGGAGAGCTAGTGTAGACAAAATTAGGGTTTGGTACAATCGCAGACCGATGGCCTCTCGTCCACCCTAGCTCTTTCGACCTCGTCACCCTACCCACCTCAATTACACGTAGTTGTGCATATAAATACACAAATCATCTTTAGACTAGGACCCGTAGCTAAGCAAAAGGCGGCCAAAAGCAACCGCAAACTAATCACCCCAGTTGATCTCTACCGAAACGTCCTCTTATAGCAAGTTTACAAGACGTTGCGACGAATTAGAAGCGATCGTTTCGATTAGCGAGAGCCCATTAGAGCACGCGACGAAAATCTGGCACGTCACTGTGTGGGGGAAATTATCCGTTCAGTCCCGGATATATTGTGCGGATGCCGATTTAACCATAGGTCTTTGCACACAATTTCCTCCTCGGTGCAAATCATTTTAGCATGCTAATTTTAGTATCTTTACCGTTATCCGTTGTTTTTGTAAATTGGCTTACTTTTTTGGCAAAATTAGAAAGAGAAAATGGTCAACGGTTCTCTTGCTACTACAAAGGTGTGGTCATTATTGGTTGGTGAGAGCACTTTTTTTTGGGTAAATATTGTATGACAATCAATTATGCTAATTTAGTCCTAAACCCTTTGATGATTTACCGATTTAGTACTATACACTTTAACGATTTACCGATTTAGTCTTATATTGACTAAACTGCCACGTCAGCGATTTCCGATCAATTCATGACTAAATTGACAAATCATTAAAAGATTTATGACAAAATGGGCAAATCATCACAATGTTTATGACTAAATCGGGATAATCGAAAGGTTTAGTACTAAATTGGTAAGTTATCAAAAGTCTTAGGATTCAATTGGTACAAAGAAAAAGTTTAAGATCGAATTGGTCGCCGTACAATAGGTTTGTGACTTTTTGAACAATTTTTCCAATTTTCTTAAGTGTAAGTTGGCTTTATTATCGTAAATCTTATTCTTTAGGGGTGAATTTTAATGATTTCATGTAAAATTAAAGATGGAGATCGATAGACCACGGCATAAATGTTATTACTCAATGAATTTATTCTCGTTATGAGTGCTATCAAGTAATTTTTGGCGAAAACAAAAAACACGTTTTATTTCATATAATTTGGTATAATTTCCCGTCCAATGGGCACGAAGCATCTTTTTTACTAGGCAGGGAGGCAAATTCACGTGTAAAAAAAGTCAAAAAAATCACATTTTATTTCATCCAAGGTGAGGCAGAAGACCAAAAAAAAGTTGTACGACTGATTGTGACTCCCCAGCTCTTGCTACGTCATCGATGATCTAAGTTTTTTTGTTTTTGATCGGAACGATCTAAGTTGAACCCACGTTTAATTTCATGCTCGTCAAAAATCTTATTTGAAGTAAAATCAAGGGTCCATACTACGAAAAACCCCAAACTGATGCACATATAATAAATTTACCTTCCGTTAATTTTCGTTAAATTTTACTATCAAATTACTGAATTTGATGACACGTGACAGTTGACGAGTGTACCGGTTTAAGATTTTACCATCCGTTCGTCATAGGTGTATCAATTTGTAATTTTTCTTGGTATTAATTCAATTTGAAAGGAAACTAATATAGGGTAAATTTATCACGAATGTACAAGTTTAGGTTTTTAGCGAGGCAAATTAAACTCCTTCAAGAAGGAAAATTTGTTCTTACGCTAGACCTATTTTCTCAATCTTGGCAAATTCATCACAGATGTTTCATTTGAGGTTTTATGTGGTCAAAAAATTAGTTCGGGATGAATTTATCACGAGTGTACAAATTTAAGGTTTTTCGTGGTGTTAACCCTAGAATTAAAGTATGGTTGGTACTAAAAATCTCAAACTGTGCTTATTTTGACACAAATACCCCAAACTTTATGGTTTCACTAAAACCCTTAAACTTGTCCATTGTGACAAAATACCTCGAACCTTTTTTTGTGCCATAAAACAAAACCCCGAATTCATACCGATGTGATAAATATAACTTTTGATGGAATCAAAATAGAGGGTATTCATATGTATAGATTCGGGTTTTTTTTTTTTGTGAAGCCGGGGGTATTTGTGTTGCAATGGGTAAGTTTAAGGCTTTTTGTGGTATTTGCCTAATAAAGTAATATTTAGCTCAATTATCAACTTAGATACTAAATAATTGCGGAGAATATATTTGGCATGACTTTATGCTTTGATTGGTATATAGATCACTCCATGTCATTGGCTTGATTTATTGGACCTTTATTTTATTTTTTTAACTTTCTTCACCTTAGACAATTGAGACCTTTTGAGTACGTCCCCACGTCACCATAGCACTTCAGCTGGGGTACCAAAGATTAGGACTCATTATTAAAGATTTTGAACCTAAATAATTTACATAAAGTTCCGTTTACACGAGCCAAGCGGTCTTTAGATCCAACCCGGATTACTGAAGATAAAATTTAAAAATTGCGCGTGACCCAATGCCGAAAATGACGTCCGCGTTCGGGATAACATGTGAAGACGCCTTTTTCGTACAACGCGATCGTCGTGATATAATTTTCGGCCATTTTTTTATTATAGATTTCTGATTCGGTTTCGTCATCGAAATTTCAATCGATCAATCGCACCACGAGAAATCGAGTACTCGGCTGAAAGATACTGTTGTTGTGGAATCTTACCTAAGCTGAGCTGCAAGACGTACCAAATGTTGACTCCTATTTGTTTTGTAATGTTGGAAAATTAAATGAACTTAGGTAGGCAGTGATTGGAGGCACAATGCATGGGTCTCTTGACCCTAATTTGACATTATCCAATAAATTATTTTCCTAGTCTATAAAGTTTTCTTCCTCCTATTTTTGTTAATTTCTGGTGATGGGTTGAATTGAAGTTAGATCATTTTTATCAGTTGGATGTGATTGAGGTCGCTGTGATATGATAACGAAAGGAAATGATGCCCCTTCTTCCAATTGGGCCTGTAAAACTCGGACCTACCATCAACGGGAAAATTACCTAATTAGTTCTAAACTTATCGTGCGAACGTCGTTTCAATTCTAAACTATTCGATTTTATCAATTTAGTCCTAAAATTTTATGTGAAATTTCATTCTAGCCATTTCGGTCAATTTTCACCAGAAATCAATGACGTGGCGGTTCAGACCGTCTTACGTGGCACACTGCCACTAGGTGAAAATTGACTGCATTGGAATGTCGCGCGAAAGTTTACGATTAAACTGACAAAATTAAAAAAATTCAGGATTGAGTTGGCATCCATAAAATAGGTTCGGGCCTGATCGAACAAAATCCCCTACCAATAACCACGCCAATCTATTTTTTTTTTTTTTTTTTTTTTGGTAACCCAGGGAACCCCCGCACGGCCGACAGCCGGGGAGTAAACCTATCATATTATATATAATTAAAAGGCGGAACCGAGACAGTGTATCTTTTTAGTGCTCGCGATTATTGGTTGGCGAATCACATCAATAATCGCGGGAAGTTAACTTAGCAGTTCTTATCGATCAACCTCGAACTTTCGATGGATGGAGATCGGAACTTGAAATAATGTCACGAGATTCACTCGGTGGGAATATTTATCTTTTAGGTAAGCCAAGATTCGCGCGACAGCTAAATCGTAGCGCGACATTATGACATCATAATCCGCGGCCAAACTAAATTGTAGAAGCAGCTCCCCCGCCCCCGCCCCCAAGAACCAAGAAAAAACGAAAATAAAAAAATAAATAATATATATTATATTATATTACAAGCTCGCGGATTTAGAGAGGGAGAGAGAGAGACACACGCACACGTCAGAGGGGGAGGGGGGGAGGGATGAATTGCGCCAGCGGTGACGTGGAACCGTGACGCGGCGTGACGCGGCGCTGACGCCACCCGGGATTGGGAGGAAAAGTCCGGGCGACCCGGCGATAAGATGATAAGGTGGGTGGTGGGGCCCCCGGCGGGGAGAGGAGAGGGGGGGTGGGGCCGCGTGGGTGGGGCCCGCTCCCCGTGGGTCGACGTGTCGAGCGTGTGATTGGGCGGGGATGCGGGAAACACCGAAGGCTCCAGGCTCGTTCCCCCCTACTCCTCACATGCATGCAAATTGCAAACACCACCCCCCCAAGAAAAAAATAATGAATAAAAATAGCAACAAGAAAGAAAAAAGAAAACTGAGAAGTATCGGGAATTTCGGCTGGGCCCCCCTGCCCAGGCGGCTCGGCTCGGCTCGGCTCGTCTCCGTCGGCTGAGCTGACCCGAGGTTCGGCTCTTCCTGGAGTGACCGACGGCGATTTTTACCGTCGGGACCGTATCGTTTGCGGGTTGGAGCTCGCACCGGGGCGGGGGCGGCGGCTCCTCCTCGGCTTAAATCGGGTCCAAAAAATATTCAAATAATTCGAGGAATTTTTTTCCTTAAAATAAGAGAAAAATGCAGTCGTTGTTGTGTCCATAGGAAAGCTCATGAGCTCGGGGAAATATATATTTTCCTCGGCCGAGGAGAAAGTGGGAATGTAACGACCTCTATAAACTTGTGATTGGTATTGTGTTGCTTGAGTGAACAGACGGTGCGTTCGTTTCGCGGAAAAAATGAATGGCTTGAGAATTATTTTTCTAAAACTAATCGCTTACATCGCTTAAAATAATTAGTTAATGAAGAATATTTTCATCGTCGATAATAATTTATATTTAAATTTTTTCGTGGACAGTGAGATCTTTTTCATTCAATCATTTTCGCACGCGATAACCAATTAATCATTTTTTTTCCGCGGAACGAATGCACCTTAAAAAAACAACGTATTTACTCCTTTTTTCATCATCTTAAATGAACCAACTATGGAATTCACGTGCATAAACGTTAGGTCCCCACGTGTAGAGTTTCAGTTCAGCAAGTTAGTCAACCGGCGAAAGATACCGACCATAGTAAATAAGTTCTAAGGACTGGAGTCGACGCAATTAAAATAGAAAATGACATTGCACATTGACAAAATGCTAATTCAAGGACGACATAGTTGACATGGATGCATGGCTATGTTTTTTCCGAAATGTCGTACCAAGAGCTTACAAAGAAAAATGAGTGCTTTATGAAAACGACTTGGTCCTGCAAGGATACTAGAGCGATAATCTAGGCAAGAAGATCCCGAATAAGGTGCGATTTCTAACGGGCTTCTGCTCTGACGAAGGAGGCTGGAATGACACGAATTATGTGCCAAACAAGGAGAAATTGTTCCCGAGTTACACATCCAAGAAACAAAACTAACTTATAAAGGTCGCCTTTTGGTGGAGTAGCAGAGTTTGGCGTCGATACTACCGCGCTGAGCGCGCTCGTGTGAGAGCATTACATGGATAAATGACCTCTTGAAAAATAAGTGCGGAAATGAGTCGGGCCTGATATGGTACGTGACCCTCCCGAATCTTACTCTAGCGTAAACAGGTTGCGATTTAGGATTGTAGGACGGGTTTGTGATTTCACTTGCAAAATTCTGTAAGCTTCGGAAACGGGTTAGAGATTTGTCTCGAAATAGTATCCCAAGAGTCAATTTTTCACTAAAAAAATTGAACCCTTCTAAACAGTATAAAGATCACCCATATAATAATGGGTAATTAAAAATTCGTAGACCCCAATCAAACTATTATAAACATCTCTCTGTTTACTTTCTTTTTTTATAATTTTGCTCCATGGCAATTGATGTGCTCTCGAAAAAAAATCTCCAGCATGGGATTTCAATATGCTCCCTTCCCGACTAGAAAACAAAAATCCTGCGTGGGGGCACGCTTTGACTTGGCAAGTCAAATCGAACAGTACCCCAAAGTCAACGATGGGAACGCATGACCAAAACCCTACAAATTTTTTTTTATAATTTCTCGAAATGGGCCAAAAAGAAGAAGAAAAAAATACAAATTAAAAGCAAAAAATCCTGATGACTCGGTCACCAGTGCAGTGCCACGTACTCAATGCCTGTCTGCATTCTAAACTCTTGTTTGGTCAAGACGACCAACAACCTAAATTAATGCCGTGATCTGTTTTAATTCTGGTCGGCAACAAAATTGGCTTTTCATTGAAAAAGGCCAAAGGGGAATTTTTATTGGTCCTTCAATTTTTATTTTTATTTTTTTATAAATGGGGGATAATGATATATATATATATAATATATATATTATTGGTGTGTATGGTTCAGCAGTGGCTTATCTTTGTTTTTTTTCTACGACATCCACAAAATTAGTATTATTGGAGCCTCCCCAAGAAAGGGTGGATTGACATCATTGGAGAGGAGAAAGGAGGAGATTAGCATTATCGATAAGAAAGGAATGGCTACCATGTATTTACGAGGGTGGCTCTTGGATGTTGGAGGTGAAGGTAGGAAGTAAGATCGGTTCAATTTGGGAACCAAACCGGGTTTACTTAACCAGTTCCAAGCCAATCACATGAGGACCGAATTGGTCTCCGAGTAAAAAGTTGGAGAAATGGTCTTAACCGATTCGATTATCTGTTTTATACTGTATATCGTCAATTCTATTAAAGAATCGATTTTTCGGGGTTTTTAGCCTTGAACCACTATGTCTAAGATTGCTCATGCGATATGTTTTTTTAGATTAATAGTTATATTACTTAAAGTCAGGTTGCCCCTAGAACCACCGCCTTTCAAAAATCGAGAATTGACTCTAACAAGATAGGTTCCAAGTTATTGGTCCTGAGCATACTCACCTTGAAAACCGACCACCCTTGGTCGATGTTGGAGTGAGTGGCCATATCCGTTAAGGAGCGAATTTGGAACGTAGTTTGATTGCAAATCCTTACCCCTTTACAAACACAATTGGTGCATAAGCGCCCAAGTGACATTCTTTTTTCTTGTTTTGAAATTTTTTGGTTATTACAATCGAATTAGCAAAATGATATGAACACAAACAACTGATTTATAAGCGGAGACTCGTGGACAATAATTTTTGCCCAAAAATAATAAAGTCAAGAAACAGTGGTATCGTGCAAAGGAAAAAAAGCAGCTCTTGTCCATAAAATGCCTTTTAAAATTGGAGACATTGATGCCACTCCCACTTCCCAACACTTAATATCGAGTGTGCCTATTTTTGGTTAGTCTTCTTTTCAACATTGGCCTCGCAATTTCCGTCTCTTTTTTCCTCTTCTTTTTTTTCTTCCTTTTATTTCTTTTTTTTTTTGGTAAGTTCCTTTTATTTCTTTTTTTTGTTTGGAATAATTACATAAATGGTCCTGAACTTTGCTCTATTATGCAATGTGATCCCTTGACTTTTAATTCGCTCAATGTGGTCCTTAAACTTTAACCAAATATGCAATATTGTCCTTAAACTTTCAATTTGTTCAACATGCTCCCTGAAATTTTGGGTAAATTGAACATGTACAAAAAATTCAAGGACTATGTTGAATAAATTGAAAGTTGAGGGTCCACAATGCACATTCGATTAAAGTTCAGAGAACATATTGCACATTGAGACAAAGTTCAAAGATTATTTGTGTCATTTTTTCTTCTCGTTTCAATTGAAAAAACGAAAAAAAAAATCCATTTTTCACTGTTTGGGACGGGTGGCTCGCATCTTTCTCTCTATATATACAAGGGAGCTCAATTGGATTTTGCTGTACTAACCCCCCATTATTTTCGTAGTATTTACACCGAGCGCCATCCTTTCTTTTCGCATTTAAACGTACGCAATAATAGATATCGTTGTTTTCATGAATAATATTAAGTTAGGGTGCATAAATAGGATTTTTTTTTTGTAAAAAATTTGTGCTCAATTGGAAGAATATCATCTTTTTTTTTTTTGGCTATATTTCTACTTTGACGGAAGACACTTCGCTAGAGGGCTTGACTCACTTTGAGGTTGGTCCTCCTCGATCATGTGCGGATCTTCCTTTTCCCTATTCAAGCTTCTCTTTTTCTTTCTTTTTGGGTCATTGTTTTTGAGTTTTGCCCTTCTTTTTTTTCCTTCTCACTTTATGAACGTAGCCATCGGGCAGGCTTCCTACTCATTTCCAAGTCCGTGCAATCCGAACTTTATATCTTCATCTCCCTTTTCTTTCTCTCTTTTCTTTGGACATGGGATCAAAAGCAGAGGGCGCGAGGAGGCCCCCATGTTTGGATATCACGGCAATTGCCGAGATCGATGCAATGGGGCCACAAGCATTATCGTAAAGGAACGAACCGCAGAGAAAAGCGCACGAGATCGATCGGTGGGGATAAGGAAAAGGGCATCCTTGGGAAGCTTGCAAAAGGGCAGTGAAAATGATGCCTGATTTTTGCTTTTTATGCGTTTAACTCAAGGAAGGAATCCAGAAAAAGAAAAAATATATGGGGAAACCGAATAGGCTGGAAAAAGAACACGACCGCCCGGGAAGCCTCCCTTCCGTCTCGTTCTGTGAAATGTATCTAGAAAGAGAATCCCATGTTTTTTTCCCATTTTTTTAAAATTCCAGGTGCATGGGCCCGCTCGAGGTCTTTTCATGTCTGCTGCTAGACAGAGCTGCAGTTGGAGGAGGAATAAAGTATGGTCCATCGGGGAAATGGGTTGAAGTTGACAGACCCGTGCATCGGTGACGATCTTGTTGCTGTCCGTGGATGGCGAGCCTTGAAGGAGTGGGAGGAATGTTGATGCTGTTTCGAGGAATTTTACGCCGTGTCAGGCTTTGCAGGAATCCTTAATGCCGGCGTTACTAGCGAATATGCTGCTGATGTGTTGAGAATCTCCGGTTTGAAGCATGGAGAATTCCCGGTTAAGTACTTGGGGGGTTTCTTTAGTTCCAGGAAAGCCGATAGAGAAGGAGTGTCAAGGCATTGATGGATAGAATCTTGCGGAGAATCACCGGTTGGAACTTCAAAGAATCTGTCTTTCTGCAGCTACGCTGCAGCTCGTATGGCTAGCCCGAACACGGCACGATCGATAAATATCTCAAACTGTTTCAACAAGAACATGCGACGTTTATATAATAGTTCACACGACACGACACGACACGATTAACACGACTATTTAGCTTGTCTATGTATCATTTGTCAACACGAAAACACACGGGCTAATCCGTGTTCAGATAATATGCATATTTTCACGATCTAGGCGCCGAGAGACCAGATCTAGGGAGTGGAATTTGAGCATGGATAGCAAGATCTGAGCTAGGTGGGAACGAGTAGATTGAGGCGAGAGCCGAGCGGGCCACAAGCAGAGGCGAGTTGGGGTGGTGAAGAATATTGTGGTCTGTGAGGTGAAGAAGAAAGGAAATTATTGGCTGCCACTGGCGAGGCGAGAGTGTTCTGTTGAGTGAATTGAAGGAGTTGCAGCACTCGGGGTGTAGTTCAGTTCTTGTGACATTGGTGCTATCTCATAAAATTTTAAGGATTAAGAAAAATACGTTAAGTACCAGTAATATGCATGTTATTACGAATTTAATCATGTTAACTAATTAAACGGGTTATGCACGGACCGTTTATGTTAAACTAAACCTGTTTATTCATGTATTATGTCGTGTCGTGTCGTGCAAATGGACCATGTAGAATATTGCTAGGCCCATGTTCTGCAGAGCATTACAAGCGACTGGTGCAGGTTCTATCTGGGTGGCCTGGATTGGATTGATGTTTATAAGCTCAGGGGTGGGTAGGAGCTTCTGGACTCTGCCTGTTACTGCTTCATCCTCTTGTCCTGGGAGAGCAATTTGTAAGTTGAGAAAGGGTTTGCTAAACCAATGGCAAGAAGATTATTATCTAAATATACACAGATAGGTACATAAATATATTGTATATTCTAAAATAAATAGATAGAACTTAAAGTGATAAAAAAAAAGAACTCCATTTGATTTTTTTGTTTTTCCTTTCTTTGGGTCACTGGCTATTGGTCGAGAGTTTCAGATTTAATACCGATATTTTAACGACAAATCCAATAGATCTAAGTGTAGTCAATGGTGTTTTACTTTTTTTTTGGAAACGAAGTGTGTGCCAGTTGTATATTTCAAGAATTGGCCGGACAAAACCAAGTGCACCTTTATCATTATAAATAGTATAAAGTAAAAGATGCCCGATTCCGCGAATTAGTTACGAATAATTTAAGTGAATAATTAATAAATAATTATTAAGAACCATAGCATTCCGTGAATCATTGATAAATCCACTTTGATTCTCGATGAACTGATAATGTGGGACCATTACTATGGTTAAAGCTAAACCTGTTGAAGTTTAAATGTAGCATGCTATCCTGTCTATTAGTATCTTAATTTAATACGGAAGAGTTTCAAAACAAATAATTGAAACTTTTTCTTTGAGACAGAACACTCGAGTGATGAAATCATTTGAAAACTTCATTGGAAAAACAGGTGACACTTACCATCTGTTTGGCATGATTCTTGGCACCCTCATTTGCCACTTTTTTGTTTGTGGTAAAAATGGAGAGTAATTCACAGATGCCGGTAGCATATGGAATAAGATTTGGAATGGTTGTGGCCAAGTGCTGGGCCAGAGAGTCTGGTCCACATACAGAGGCAAGCTATCTAATGGGGACTTCTGTATCCTAGTGCCTGGGGTTGGGGAGGACAGCTTTTTGAGGAAGGCTGCACCGGATTTAAAGCATGATGAGAACGCTCTCATGATTAAAGAAGGCCAAGAATGAGTTGGCATCATCTCCTCTGCTTTCCACTGGGAAGCGGCCCAAGCCAAAACCCAATTCTGCAGGTTCAGGCCAAACTTTTTCTTCTTTTCATCGGGTCCGGGCCTACAGCTTGGGACCCGGCAAGCGACCTTTATGACGCCCAAAGGGGGACATGAGCCAATTCATTTCACAGAACAAGTCGTGTCATCTTACCTCAAATTATTGGCAGAATGCATTTTCCTCATCTCAAGCGACAAATAAGACATCGTGTTCTAGATACCAAGAATTTAAAAGGACACAATTAGATCGATAATCGAGTTCCACATGAATGCAGAAGAAGCCCCCCTGGGTTAGGCGGTCATTTCGATCTTATGTTCTAAAACAAGGCAAATGAGAATTTCAATCTTGGGTCGCTGCTCCTTGGTTCAGCTCAGCAAACCTCATGCCAACCCTCATCGAATGCTTTAGGAACTTCTCGGCACATCGATTGACGCAGCTCTCCTCTTGCTTTTGCAAGTTCTTGTGCTTGAAGGAGTCCACACAGTCATTGAAGCATCTCTCGACCAGGGAGTTGTACATTCTTAAACTGCAAGTCGGGACAAGGAATTTTCATGATCATAATTTCAAACAGAAAAGATCAATCTAATCAACATGAACAACATTCTGCACACGAAGACAAACCGCATGTCTCGCAAAGGCGTTACATAGAACTGCAATTACTTGCTTAGTGGCAAGTTGCACACAAACATGCTACTAGCCGATAGCCCCACTGCTGAGGACTTTGCAACAGCTGATGGCAATCATAAGGTCAGTAGCAGCAGCAAACAGAACAAAGACACAGTGCCATTACAAATTCTTAGTAAAACCCATTCAAAGAAGTTTGTAATTTCCGGTGCACCGATTCTCTCACGTTATGTGTAATCAATGCATCGAAAATCAAGAAATTTCCTTATATGACGTATGCTCAACAAGTGCTTTGGGGCACTCTGTTAACAAGACCCGTAATATGACTTTATTTCACATCAAGCGGCTGTCCACCACTTTGTCAAATGCATCTACATATAAAGGAACAGAGACTTAATGTCGAATAGATCTTAAATGATAGAAGCAACAATCCGCTGCTTAACTCAATGATTACAATGGGATTATGTTGCTTCATTTTTCACGGTCTTTCTATCCAGGTGTAGTTAGTCCGCATATTCACAAATATGCCTATTTCACCGAGTTTCTCTCCGAGACAGTGCCTAGATCGAATCAGGATCAACTAGGACAGAAATAAAGCATTGGGTTTTTTTGGTTGGTTAATAGGTCACATTTTTTCCATGAAATGGGTTGAATTGGCATTAGTCTGGATACGGCCAGTAAACTTCCATACAGTGTCAGTAATTTTCCCCTAGAACGGATCAGTCACTCAACTCGGCAGATGCATCCTCTCCCTTAGCCCAGGCAAAGAAAATCCAGAACGAGATCTATGAGTATGTAGAATAGAGGACGGAAAAATGTTTCTGCAGAACGAATGTGAGATAGTTACAACGACTGTTGTAAGTTTTGGGCCAGCCCATTCCCAACTCCTGTAAACCTGTCAGGCACTAAACTCCTTCGTCCATCCTCTCCTCAGCTTTTGGGAGCTCAACCAAGACCAACTTGTCCAACATGCTATGTCGAGTAAAAAACCCAAATAGGTAAGGTATGCAAATAATGTCAGCCTAATATTGCATAGCGTATCTTTATACTTCGACACAAGCCAGAACTCTCACACAAAATACGACATGAATTAAGTAAACAAAAGTTCTGAAGAAACATCGTGGTTATCAACAACTATTATGTAGCTAATTCATTGTCAAAAATGAACAGTAAACTAATACAATGACAAAAGAAATAGTTTGGACATGAACTATGATGCCCGCAAACATCGACAAACTTTATCCCTCACAGATACTACGAGGCAATGGAAACAAAATGTGCATGTCGTTCCCAAAACGTCCAGAAGCAGCATGCACGCTACACTGGTTTTAAAGGAGAACATTTCTTATGGCTTCACAAGCAAATAGAGCTGCAAAAGAAAGTTCCAGATGCAACCCTTTTTTGGTAAAACAAGGACAAATGTGAAGCCCAATGCATAGAGCATCGATGTCGATCAATAACCATCACTTTTATGGGTCCGAACAGAATCGCTTTGAGCGATCTCTCGACCAGACAAAAAAGCAAATGAAGAAATCCACATTACAGGACATAAAAAGAAGCTAATTAGCTTCATCCAGCGAAATGTCGATCGCCCATCACTCGTTCAAGAAAAACAAAGTGAAAATGCGAACTTTCCATCCTCGACCCTCAGAGCAGGAAACCGGCAGCCAAAAAAGAGAAACTTTCAAGAGACCCGCCAGACCCTTTAATCCACATTAGCAGATGCAATCGCCAAACAACGCTAAGCTCATACGGACGACCCGACATAATCGTTTAGAACCCGAACTACATCACTGGCATCACGCATCGCTAAATTCCTCTGGGCACAACTACGCGTCCGGCGAAGCAAGGCGAATTACGAGTTTGAGCAACCAAGACCAACCGAGCCACTTTCACCATTCACATAATGACACTCGAAGAGACGGAAGGGAGAGAACCTGTCGCGGATCTGGAGCTGGTCGATCATGGCGGACATTCGAAGCTTGTCTTCCTCCGGAAGATTGTCCAGGTCGCCCATCATGCTCTTGTCCATCGCGAAACTCAGGTATTTGCCAAGCTCGCTCCTTCGATCGCCGGCAGAGCTGGGTTGCGCGGGCGTCGGAAAACGATACGGGTCCGGCGGCGGCGGCGGAGTGCGACGGTGCGGTGCGACGAAGAGGAGAGAAGAGAGACCAAGAGACAGAGATGGGGAGGCTCGAGGCTTTAGAAGAGAGGTAGGGTTTCTGGTTTCACTTTCTCACTGTACCGTACAATTTAGACGTTGATGACTATATTTATTTAACGAAAAATAAATAATTTAAAAAACAATTTTTTTAAAAAATAAATAATTAATAAAAGTATTTTCGTTATCAGTAAGGAATTATATCTAAATATTTTCATGAACGATGAAAATATTTTTTAATTTATTTATTTTTCCTGAAATAAATGAATTTTAAATATATGATCATTTTATTATTTTTCTATTTATGTAGACTCTAATATTAGCAACCTAAAAATTAAACAGATGTTGTCTACCATTATCAAATGCGTTGTTTTGCTAGAGATCGTTCAAAATGATGTTTTTCAAATTATTAAATACCCCTCGAATCTTGATCATTTGATATATTTCATTAAATCCTAGCCCAAATGTTGGATTGTAAATTAGATCGTGGTGTTGTACTTGTTTTAGATGGTAGAGGATGACATTCTAGAAGTTCCATAAAAGAAATTGACAACCTCAAAAAATAGATTTGACTGTGATTATCCAGGCCATTAGTTTACTAAGATTGTTCTCTTTTTTTCCAGATTATTAAAAGAAACATATACTTATTTTAGGGATCAAGTTTGGAATTTTGTATAATAAACAGTATAAAATAGGATGTCAAAAATACCCATGCCAAATAAAAATTTCACATCTTTTCGGTTTGGCTAATAAGTTAAGAATACGTATCGTTACAGTTTCATTGAATCGAAACACATTCCATTGGGGGTGAGGGAAAAAGGGGATAGTCATATAGAGAACGAGTAATGGAAAACGACACAAATAATATTGGGCCAAAATTCATGAATTATATTAGATAAATTAAAGTTCAAGGATCAAATTGCACATTGAGTCAAAATTTAGAAATTGCTTGTATCGTTTTCTCAATAGGTAAAGGAAGGAGGAGAGAGAAATGGAAATGGCTGCACAGAGGGAGTTAAGGTGAAGAAGAAGAAAAAGGGCGCAAAAACGAAGAAGAAAAGGAGGTAAAACGCGGTACTCAAATCGAACCGAACCGTGCTTTCGGTTCGGATCCTGTACGGTCCGGCCCGAGCACGGGAGAGATCCGACCGGACTCGAACCGTCGACACCCGCCGCGAATAGAGGTTGACATCATCGCCTAGAGCCCCCAAAGTTATCTACGTTCAGAATCAATTCGAAAGCACCCCGCATCCAACCCTGGTTTCGGACTTTTCGGGGGGGAGAGATTGTGTCGGGACCTCTCGTACTGCGAATTGGGCTGGAAATCGGAAGGGGAGGGCCCCACAGCGGGGTCGGGGAGGGGATGCGAAATTCCAAGCACGCCCTCGAGAAAGGGACAGATGGGATAGACCGGACGGATGGGGGGGCCCAATCCCGTGGGCCCGGGGCCCACGAGCTCGGCCCTCGCACGTGCTTGAAATTTACCAAAACGCCCTTTGGTCGCTAACAGAGTGACAGAGCCCCCAATCGTACTGACCAGATAATCGCCGATTTAATCAACCGGGTGCGCCACGTGTCATTCGAAGATGGAGACGAAAGGCATCTTCACCTTCTCCTGCTCCATCTTCTTCGTCTTCGTCAAAGTCTAGAAAAACAATCGCAACCTCGAATGAGGGTTTTTTTTCCCACAATTTCCCTCGTGGCGTGCCGGTCTGCTTCAGCTCTCGTCCCTTCCCCACTTCCCCTCGTCGCGATCGCCGGTCCGACGTTCGCATCCGCAGGTACTTGCGCCCGCCTCACCGTCCGCGTCCGAATCTCCCCGCGAGTTTCAGGTCTTTCGATCGAGTTTTTTCCTTTGGATTCTGCATTCTCTCGCGGCGAAATTTCGTGCCCCGCGCGATTTGCATCTGCTTTGCTGCTGATTTGCCGCGGCGTGAAATCATCGCCGCTGACAGATTTTCCCGTGAGTTTCAAAGAGCGGTGCTGCTGCTTTGCTTCTTCTTTTTTTTTTTTTGTGCGCGCGCGCTCTCGGAAATGGAGGTTGAGATTGGGCTGTGCTTTCTTTTGAATGTTCGGGGGGGATTTTCCGGCGAACGGCTTGCTATGTGCGTGCGTGCGTGCGCTTGTGTATTGTACGGACTCGAAATGTTTGATCTTTGCTGCCGAATTAGATCTCTGACTTGATGGAGGTGGGAGTGATGAGGTGCTCTCTCCTCCTCTCTCTCTCTCTCTCTTTTTTTTTTTTAAGGATACGTAATTGGGGTCGTTGACTTTTTTGTGAAGTTCTCTTGTTGCTAACTGGCCGTGGATTTGGTTTGTCCAAGGACTTCGTATGCTGGTAAGAATGCTCTTTGCTGGGTACTTTACACTGGAAGCCATCCGGGACTTTGGTTGGTGCCCAATGAAAAATGGGTCCATTTTCGCTCCTTACGGATATTAAGACTTAGATATGACTCTAGCGAAATGTTGGTGACCAGGGTTCTGCTCATATCGATGCTCGAGCTGCTTAATGCGCTCCCGCTTAAAATTACGATGAGGTGCATCTCGAACATGTTGGTTTCTGAAGGGGCTATGCTGCGTTCTTTGGTTGCTAGCAAAGCCTCGTGGTTGAAATGGATGTACAGCCCGTGTCTTTATTGCTCGCAAGCTGCTTTGGAGATGATATCAATGGCATTGACTAAATGTACAAAATGGTTGGTGATTGATGGGAGAGATGGAGCAGCAAAGAGAGATGGTTGTTATTTGTATGCTGGCATGCTGCTGCTTGCTCATTTAAATGTGGTTACATTAGATAGCTGTTGAGAAGCTAATGATCAAGAATATTGGAACCTTGCCTTTGCAAAGCATTCCTTTCACCAAAGTCCTCATCCTAGGTTTTCTTTCTGTTTGCTCGTGAAGGATGAGAACGGTTATCGAAATTTTTTTAGTAGAAATGGCTTTTTGGATTTTCCTATATGCTACTTTGTGGTTTTTAAACATTATTGATAAAATAGCTTCACTTATAGCTGGAAACCACTTACAAGTTGGTTTGTTGAATGCCATTGCACCAGCTGTGATGCTTTTTACAACATGGAGGGAGGAATTTTGTAGTCAACCCTGCACTGGATTGTGATTGGGTTAGTATACTCTATTTTGACCTTAATCGGATTCTCGAGTTACTAATTCATTTCAATATTATGGAGAATACATCACATGACTTCCATTTTGAGCTTTAGATTGATTTGATCTATTGTCACTGACCAAAGGTTTCCATTTTGGCAAAACATGGGCTTCCATTTGATCTTCTCAGGATTACAAGGAGAATTAGATTGAAGCAGTAGTTAAAGTCAGGTGAGTTAGGGTCCGTTTGATAACTCGTTTCATGATGACATTTAACATTTTCTGCACTTAGTTTCCTCTGTGTTTCATTAATGATGGTAATGTCATTGTCACCTGAATTTTTTTTATTAATTTAAAACTTGCTCTCAGTAGGAAGGAACCTACTTAATGTAGGACACTGCACACGATGAGCAATTATCAGTTCACTCTGTATACATGTGGACTTTTGTTAGCCAACATTTCTTAGTATTTTCAGGTCCTATCCAATCTTGATTTTCACATTCTCTGCCTTGTCTTCTTTTTGGCTGAAAACTTTCCCGTCTCGCATACTGGACATTGGTGTAAGGAGATCGTGCTCTCCTATAAGGAAATAAGGAAATGATGGCCTTGTGCCTTCTGCTGATAATACCTGTATGCACAATTATTATTGCTTTCGCAAGTAGCATACCGAAATGTCCTAACCTAATTGGAGTGGGGGAGCGCATCTGTGGCTCTGTGTGGGCGTGCGAGAGAGAGAGAGAGGGACTTTTGTTAGCCAACATTTCTTAGTATTTTCAGGTCCTATCCAATCTTGGGAGGGAGGGAGCTTCAAATTCACTGGTCCATTGAATTAGAAATGGCTTCAAGCATGTGATAAAACTTCTTAATGATCTGTGTCCCTCTGTGTCCCGTGAGAACTCCTCAAATTATTTCTAAGAGGTTTTTCACTTTCTGTTCAGTGGTAAGGATTGCAGTTGAGTGACTCGCTTTTGTGATTGTCTGTCCTTTTATTTTGAGGAATTCATTTTTCTCTCTGTGGAGCCCAAAGAGTTCTGGTGCTTGCTTATTTTTTACCCTTGGAAATGCAAATGATGATGAGTACAAAATTTCTTAAAAGCCGTGTAGAAACAAACCAAATTGTAAATTCATGCTTAATGTTAAAAGGCTCCATGTCACTCTTGATTTAACATGTGCAGAGACGTTAACAGTCGACCAATATTGTGCATGTTGCCTCTTCTTTTTATAATTGGTTTCTTTGTGGACTAAGATTGTCCTTATTACATAATCGGATAGAATCGTACGAAGCAATCGTTTTGCACGTGTCAAGATTCTGATGGTGATGAAACAACTCAGTTTTGTCATCGCTTAACAATAAACCAGTTTTGTGCATGTTGACACTTATTTTTATAATTCGCTTTTTTTTTGTGGTAAGTACGAATAAGAATGTCCTTATTACATAGCCAGATAGAATGGTACAAAGCAATCATTTTACAGGTGTCAAGATTCTGATGGTGATGAAACAACCCAGTTTTGTCATTGCTTAAAATTTCAAATACAACCAAACAAATTTATATGTTCCTGCAAATAAAGCTCTGAGACTCTTGGGTCGTGTTGTTCAGATTTTCTGCCCAGGCTCTTAGATTAGAACAAATCCAAGATTAGCGATAGAACGAAGATGAAATGCATATTTGAGTGATGTAACTGTAACTTGTCTGGAACTTATTAGATAGTAACGCTTCTGAATTCAAACGGTTGTTTTTCTTGGGCTTTAATTAATTTCCATCTCTACCTCTGCTACAGTAGACATGGAGACAGGAGAGAGCGTCTTTATTGAACTGCTAATTGGGCTGCCATAATGCTAAGCACTAAAGTCTATATATTTTGATTGGAAAAGTGTGAAGCAGCCCAGAATACTTCTGACTAGTTGACGTATTTATTTGAATCGAGAAATATTGTGGCTTCTCTGTCAAAGTACAGTTTATGGACCTTGTTCCTATTAGGTGAAATTAGCAAAAATCTTTTCCCATTTCCCCCTTTTGGATGAACTTTTCTCTAGTACTATAACCCATTTGTTTAAGAGGGCAGAACTTAGAGAAAGTTTCCCTAGTTGCAAAAGTACTGTTGACTGGTGGTACATATACTGTGTTGAAGAATTCCTTGAATTATGTCGAGTGATTAGTGCTTCACCCTCTGTTTTAGCTCTGTCATAGGTGATAAGTGAGAGCACCTTTCAAATGAGACATTTCTATACGAGGGAAATGAATGATTCAGTAGTTTGCGTTGAGATGGCATAATTTATTTTACTATGATGGTGGGAAAAGTTGTCTTATGTTATTTAGTGGTTATGCATGTATCAGTGTTACATTACGGAATTAGGTTGGAGATTGTGCGATGTTTGGAGTTCTTGCAATATAAACCTTTTAGCATTATGCTTTGACTGCAGTTTTACGAGTTCCCTTGGCGAGTTCTGATAAAATTTTGCTGTTATTAGAGGGACAGGGAGCGGAGACTATGTCAAGTAGCAGAAACACCCATTGGTGTTACAGATGTAGACGGCCAATAAGATCACGAGGGCGAGATGCGGTCTGCCCCAATTGTAATGGAGGATTTATTCAAGAACTTGATGACAGGGTGCACACCAGCCCGCTCGATTTATTTGCACTTGACAACGATGAAGGTCGTGACCCACGGTATCGGATGATGGAAGCATTCTCGGCATTGATGGGGCAGCGAATGGCAGATAGAAGCCATGGCCATGACATCAGGGGCAGATCCGATCTATTCTCTGAGCATAACTCTGGAGTCGGTCCTTTACTGATATTTGGCGGCCAGATTCCTGTCAGGTTGTCTGGAAATAATGGATTTGAGGCCCTTTTTAATGGGGTTCCTGGAATTGGATTGACAAGGGGTAACGGGGGTGACTATTTTATAGGGCCTGGATTAGAAGAACTGTTGGAACAGCTTTCTGCTAATGGACATCAGGGCCCTCCTCCTGCAGCAAGGTCTGCCATCGATTCCATGCCCACTATTAAGATCTCGCAGAGGCATCTTCGTTCTGACTCACACTGCCCTGTTTGTAAAGAAAAATTTGAGCTCGGGTCAGAAGCTAGGCAAATGCCATGCAACCATATTTATCATTCAGATTGCATTGTCCCGTGGCTAGTCCAGCACAACTCATGCCCTGTTTGCCGCCAAGAATTACCACTCCAAGGATCGAGCAGCAGTCGCCCAACTGCTGCGAATCGGAGCAGCAGCAATAATGGCAACAGCAGCGGGAGGGAGAGTCAAGGAAGGTGGAACCCCTTCTCGTACTTTTGGCGATTCCGTTCGTCGAATTCCAGCTCTCACAGTAGTGGAAACAGCCCGAGCAACACCCCGACCGTGCGCGAAAATAACCCCCACCAGATGGGGTACTCTGGATGTCCGTTTGACTGAAGTCGTTGCACCTTCAACACCCGACTGCTTTGTAATTCTGATAAATGATTCATGGTAAGAGAAATTGCTTGTAATGGAACTGGCTCTTAGAGATTGTGTGTTGTTTTATGTCCGATGCCCTCTTTCTCTTCTGCCATTTCTGTAAAACCGACTCGTTTGGTAAAATTCTGTCCAAGGTGTTTCTAGCTGTAATCTGTACTATATAATTTTGCTCTTAAAGCTTTGTGGAAAAGTCCAGCGTGCCAAATTTTCAACATCTATTTTTTCTGAACCTTCGATGGGATTGTTGCCTCCAAACGAAAAAAGAAAAAGGAAAAAGCTACAAAAAATGTTCTTAAATTGTTCTCATTACGATACATTAACTCCAAATTTTTTGTGTTTAAATTATGTTCATTGTGACATATTTATTCCTGAACTCCCGAACTCTTTTTGTGACATAAAAAACTTTAAATTTATACGTATGTAATATATTTACTTTCCATCAATGTTTCATTAAATGATTTTTCAGTTAAAACGACATCATAATTTTTTTTTTTTTTTTATAACCCAGGGAACCCCCGTACGGCCGATAGCCGGGGAGTAAACCCTGGGTGCGACACGTGCTAGCCACCACACACGTGCTACCGGTTAAGTCACCCTGCGGCGCCCGGGATTCGAACACTTAACCTTTTGCGAAAGGAAGAGTGCGCGCTCCAGCAGCACCATCCAGGCGGGTGGTACATCATATTTTTTTTCACTTAAGCCACGTGAGCTTTTCGATGTTTATATAAGTAAATTTTTAACGATTCTCGTTAACATGAGCTTTCCAATGTTTATACAAAAATTATGAGCTTTCCAATGTTTATACGAGTAAATTTTTTATGGTTCTCGTGGACAGAACTTCAATGAGAGTAAATGTCACACAAATACAAATTCCAATTTTTTTGGGTAACAAAAAAGGTTTGAGGGTTAGCGCAGCTATATGTCGATCTAACATGTGGCGGCAATACGAGTTTCCTTTTCGATCTGGACTAAAAATCGTCACGGATAATTCATCGTATCATCTCAGGATTAAAATCTCAAGACTCATTCCGGACGCTCGGCCTTTTCTTCTCTATTTTTTCTTTCTTTTTGAGAAAATAAGGGGCCAGTTCTTTCTGCTTCTACCAGCTTCTTTGCTTCTTCGGCAGGATTTAAAAAAAAAGAAGGGGACGCTCCACAAAAGACAAAAACACTAAATCATATTTAGCCCGAATAATGTCAGCATTCTTCCAATTCACACGGCTCATTTGGGGGGGAAAAAGAGGAGACGGTAGAATGAAAATCTGGGTTTCATCATCTTCTTCTTCCTTGCAGTGGGAAAAGCCTCGGAGAGAGAATGAAAAACACCAGGAAGCTTTCGTCCAACGTAACATCACCAACCACCCCCACCAGACCATGCATCATCAGAAGCTTTCTTGGAGTTGCTACCCCCCCAACCGCCACCGCCGTTGTCGGTCCCGCCCTCGGTAGTGCCGGCACTGCCCCAACTTCCGGACCCACTTGCCCAACCACCGCGGTCGCCTCCGCCGCCGCTTCCGCTGCCCCCAGCGCCCCATCCGCCAGGAAACGATTCCTTGCCCGGCGAATTCTGGACTTTAGCGCCCGGAAAGCTGCCCCACCCATCACCTCCGTCCTTGCTACCGGAATCCCATCGAGGCACATCGTAACCTGAATCTTGTCGGTCATTACCGGGGGTGTTAGTCCCCCTGTTATTATTATATGAGCCCCGACCACGTCCACGCCCACCATATGGTCTAGGAAGCCCACTAGGATGCCCATCGCGACCGCCGCTGTTTCTGTAGTCTCGACCTGTTAAAATTCAATCCGACATGAATTTTCAAATAAAGAAAACTAATTTGAGCCATCCGAATGGATTAAAAACACGGAAGCATTTCCCAACTATCTGAAAACACAAAAGAGAAATGAAAAACAGAAAACATTCAGTCCTTACCAGGGGAGAAACATGACAGAAGGGAAATAGCCCATGACAGTAAATTACGTATGGCCAAAAAAAGAGAGAAACACGCAATGTGACATTAAGTACATGATGTAAACAGACCACATCACGCCCTAGCAATCCCTCCAACAAAATTGTAATAGCCAGACCAAATCTCAGTTATAGGTGGTCAACATCATGAGCTTCTCTTAAGGATCTCATTCAATCAAACCAGAAGAGACTCCCAATTACTGGATTCTGGTGACAAGTGCCCCAGGATACTAAGGAAATGCATTGATAGTCCTTGTATCATGTATAATCAGTGCTTTGAAAATTGAATTATTTTCAAGTCTAGTATATTGACAAGTGCACCGAGGCACTTGTCAACCGGACCCATTTACTATTTTAGAACAAAACCCAGTCTCGACTCATACATTCCAGGCTAAGCAATGAACTTAGGCCATCTATTCCTAACCTCGGAATGGTTAGCACTGAAAAATCCAAGGGAACCTTCTGCAGAAATTCCAATGGGAGAAACATAAAGCATCAACGCAAGTCTATATATTAGGTACCTAGACCAACAGTACCTGTTCTTGACCCTGGTGTTGAAGATCTATCCCTGTCAAAAGACTGGCCCCTCCAGCCGCCTTCATTTGTGGAACCACCCCAACCACTGCCAACAGATGTTCCTGAAGAACCTCCAGTTGCAGGGCTTCGCATAGGCACCATGGCAGCGACTGACCTAATTGATGGTGTCGAGTCATGTTGAGGGTCGTTGATATGCTTCTGAAAATATGCCACAAGCCGATCAATGTCCTCAAACATCCTTTTACGGAACTTAAATCCTTTAGGGTAAAGACCGATGTACTCGTGGTGGGGATTTGTGCTCCTTATATAAGAAAGGATGAATGTGCCTGGATGTTCATGGGAAATGCCAAAGCAATAAACTATCCTCATAGGATACTCTGCTTTCTCAATCTTTAGAAGCTCATCAACTTCTGCTTTAGTGCCCTTCCTAAACTTTCGATAGTTCAGCATTGCCTTTAAATGACCCACCAAGGGATCAACATATCGGTCCATAACCTACAATATATGAAATTCAATTTTAAAAGGATATCCGATCCCATTTGAGCGCGGATGTCACATAAATTTAAAACAAGTATCCTAAATTTAAAACGAGTACACTAGCATCAGCCTCTGCCAATAAATCCACAATAGAAAAAAAAATAATATCGAGTATCTTCAAAACAATACAGCACTGGAAATATTTTCCAGAGTTAGATTAAAATGTTATGTCCCGTGTTAGCCGCCTGCTTTCAAGATCTCCCTTTCTTAAAAATACCCTTGGAAAAAAGTCAGTTCTGGAACTCCAAAATGGTCATTTTCTGTATAAATCAACCTTAATAAGACATAATCCTCAATGCAAGCTAACAACTAGGAAAATTTCGTAAGTTTGCTTCTTAATAGTAAATTCAAATTACAACTTACCAGAGATATTCCTAAACTAAGAATTTTACTGGATTCTGGTTCTTAACAATATCTACATCCTGTGCTTAGCAAGAAAAATTGCTGAGTTATTATAGGAAAGCACAGTATATTTGCAATGGTTCAACTAAGCACTTCCAGCCCCCAAACCTACCCAGCCTAAAAAACCACCATATGCAAGCATTAGCAAGCATACACCCAAAGGATCGATTTTTAAGTTACAGAAAATTGCAAAAATCTCTACCGGAATTACCAAAAAAAAGCAAAGACAATGCATTGACCATAAAATACTAAAGCACGGTTAATTACAACCAACAGCGACCACTATCAGGCAAAATCAGACAAGTAAAGAAAGAACCACAAGTTCACTAAGGAAAGGAAGTAACCTTTAACACACAAAATTTGACTCAAAAAAGAAGTCGGCTGATTTGTATTACGATGATTTGGAACCGTCCAATTTATATACAGGCAGCTCGGGCAATTCATTTGCGGTGAGTGTATAGACACGTGTAGGGAGGAAGATATTGAATAAATGGACCCAGTCTGCAATCTCAAGCCTATTTCACGAAAATTACTGTTAAACAATTTTCTCAGACTATATCATTTAAGAAGCAAGAACAAGTTCCTGATGCCCATCAGCTCAATAAATTCTCACTCAATAATTCTAAGAAGAGTTCCCACACAAAGAATTAAGCAATGTAACTCAGCATCTCAAAAATCTGATATAAAAAATGCAATAAATAGACTAGCTAAAAAACAGCTAATTGATGCGAAGCACACCGATGCACTTTTCTAAAAGATCATGCAACTTGCAAAATATTTTGAAATTCTTCATGTGGTGAGTTGATTGACACTGAAAATTACTGACCTCATCCAAATCCTCGAAGGTGTCCTCCCCAATTTTCAATGTCTTACCAATACGAAGCAGACTTGTGATGTCTTTGTGCTCCTTGCCTCCTTCAACTATATCCTTGTGCGCATAAACACCATCATAAACTTTAAGAGTCAATGTCAAATAAGAGGGCCCTCGAGAACTCGGACGAATGACACTTTCACCAGGATCTTTGTCCGACAAGAACTGCCACAAAAGAACCATTCTTCAGTACTTTGCTCAATAAATGATTTTCTTAGAAGTGAGGTGCAAAAGAACGCATGTAACCATGCATTCAAACCAATTTCTATCAACACTGAACAGACATCCAACTTTCCTGGCCCTCAGCCCCAAAAAATTCCATGAGATCTGTATATACGTGGAATGCTGCCACAATAAAGTTTATGTTGACAAACATATATAAGAAAAATCAAGTTTCAGTTTATTAAAGCCAAACAAACTGCTGAGATACCAAGTTGAGTGCCAAGTATATGAAATCTATGAATAATTTTTTATTTAGAACAAGTACAAACAAAGCCTTGTCCTACTAAGTGGGCTCAGCTATATAAATCCTTATATGCCCAATTGATTCAAAGAGGTCTTGTCAAACAAGCACAAAAGCTATTATGTTTAAAAAAAATGCACATCTTTTCTTCTGTCATTCATAAAATTACGAATGCTTGAACCAAATCCAAACCAAAATAAGTAGTCAAAAAAGTCTTAAGAACATTGTGCATCACAAAATATTTTGTCCCCATGACTCAATAAGATGTAACTCCTCTTTCACAACTTCAACCTATATCATGGAAAACTTAGTGTTCATCACTGTAGAGTACCCAAAGATGGAAGGGGGAACCAACAATTAAAAGCATCTCCCCAGCAGTACCAGATCAAGATCCTTTCAGGCCCAGAATTTGAGAACAACTGAACCATCTGCCACCCAACATATATCACCACCATTTGCAAACACCTTCTCACTCTCTTTCCTTCTCTTCCTTTTGAACCACCCTCATACACTCAACAATGATGCACATAAACTAAACTAACAACTTGCTGCCTAACCTGTCATCTATTTGTTTTATGTTCAGAAATGAACAGGATTGCCTACTTTAGCAGATCAAAGTCAATCAGAAATTTATTAGGGATATGCATAAGATATTGCAACATGGCAATTTCACAAACAATATCTATGCACTTAAACTTTAAGAAAGACCTTTATTTTAGGCCACACACCTCAATTGCTTCATCAGCTGTAATATTCTGGAAGCGAGGGTGAACAATCATTCTTGGTTTGAAATGTCTCTTAGCAAGCTCCTTCTCTTTCCGAGCTTTCTCTTGCTCACTCTGTAAGCTGCTCCTATCTTCATGGTAGTAAGGATCAACGTTCTGGACATTCTGATATCTGTTATTTCTCATCTCACTCTCGCGACAAACTAGGAAAACCTGATGCCTATTCTTCTGAATCGACTTTATTTTGCATGTAAGGATGTCACCTTCATGCAACCTATCAGACAGCTCAGGTATGTCTCTCCAGTCATCTGAGTAGTCCTCCCTCATAAGGACACCAGTTAAACCAGATTCCAGTGCACAAATTGCTTTTTGAGGTTGCACCCTGCGAACTGTGGCTTGCACAATTCTCCCGTCAGCCAAAGTTTCCTCAGTCTCACCTGAAAGCATATAAAACTCCTCATCCTGACTAAGTTCCTCATATTGTTTTCGCCAATCCTGAAAACCCTGGATTAACTCCCTCACAATCATATGGAGCGTCTGTATTTTATTCACACGCTGCTTGTCTTTAGCATATCTAGGAAGATCAAGTGATTTCAAAAACTTCGGATGGTCCCTGACATATTCTACAGCCATTTCCAACGCCTCATCATCAAAGTTTCCATCACCATCGCCATATTTATCATAAACATCTTTGGCCAACTCCTGGGCTAAGTTATAAGATTCTGGATGGATTCTTGTATCATCTAACAAGTCGATGAACTGGCTGCTGTTAGCAGCCAAGCCACTTCGTCTGACACGCAAGAAACCAACAGCATTCACGAACACCTTCTTACCAAGTCCGTGAACCGATACAAAGTCTTTTCGAGTGTAAATCGCTCCAGCCCTCACCAATGACCTCTGTAATGATGCTGCCTTCCTAGGTCCAAGCCCGGATATGAATTGTAAAGGTGCAAACAACCACTCATGGCTAATAGCTAAATTAACATCTAGCCCTACTTGATTTGTCACATCTACCATGACCTGTTCAACCATGCTGTACTTTTCATCAGGAGTGAGAAAATTCTCCAGAGGATTAAGTTTCCAAGATAATATCTCCTTCCCAGGACCACAAAGAGTTGCGACCATTGCCAAGGGATTTTGGAGATGGCGCCCAAGAGCCACAGCTCGCCTCACAATGCCTGAAAATGAATTACAAGGATAGAGGATCACAATTTTAGTCTTCAATATATACAAAGTGCAACATTCTTTTTACCTTGCTGAGACGGCAGTTGATCCGATGAAATCCGAGAATTTTCATATAGACGAGGTAGAGATTCATCCCCATACACAATGCTTAAGCCATCCATCTCATGACCCACATCCCGAGGGTTTTCCTCCACCATTTTGAAAATAATCTGCAGAGAGCAAAACAGGACACTGATACATCAGCAGAGCAGAGAAGGCAACAAAAAAAGTTTTCAAAGAGAACATCCAACTCAAAAATCCCAACAAGAAACCATCTCCTATCCTTGACAACGTACAAGAAGACCCAGAGAAAACTTATTTATACATTATAATCACTATTTCCAAGATAAGTACTGGAATACATGTCAATATTCAAACAGTGTAAGAGGAGGGAAAACTCCCTATCATTATCTTTTCCAGACAAAATGAAAGAGCATGAAACTAAAAAATGCAAGTTTATGTGCCTCCTACTCAACTCCACGACTTATAAGAGAAACACAACTCATGTGTGACAAATCCCAATTCATCATTCTCAAAACACTGGAATGATAAGAGACTTGCTACACATCATCGGTTGGACATTTGGACCTGAATCAATACCAAATAAGAACTGAAGAGGGAATATTCGCTTGTTACCATAACTTCGGCAATTTACGCAAAATTGAGGTTCATCTGAAACAAGTAATTAACCCAAAAGCAAGAACAAACTCAAGGTCGTAACACTTTCAAGACAACCTACTAATCTTTAGGCCAAGCAACAAAAGAAAAGGAAATTGATACAAATCTATTAGAGACATCACCTCATATATGTCATCCTTCAACCGTGTGCAAGACAAATTGACAGCTCCCAGAACTACAACATGTGGTTGGTGATCTGTCATGAACTTCAAAACCCTTTGTTGGTCATTTTTCTTGCGTTGCTGGTCATTTATATTTTGAGAACGCAAGGTAAGGGATCCTGTATAAAGCACATCTAGGACCTCCCCAGATGAATCTAGCATCACAAAGGTTGTCGCAGGTTTTCCTGGACCCCAGCAGCAAGCCATAACTCTTGGTGCTGCTTCATCATCCGAGCTAAACTCACTTTCCTTCCTTTGATAAGGTCCAATGGAAACTTTACTCCACAAAGCCTCGCCATATTCTGTTACCAACCAGTTCTTGGATCTACTGGTCAACAATGCTCTCGCTTCTTTCTCCATTGAGGGAAGAAGAAAACCATGAAGTGCATCCTCCAAGATTAAGTTCCTCTGCTCATTCCACAGCTGAGCAGATTTACTTACCCCATCACTCAGATAATAAATTGTGCAGTCATGTACCAACTTTTTCAGTGCTGCCTCGGGTAACTTGATCGAAACTTGAAGCAACTTCTCCTCTTCTGCTCTCTGGACTAAAAGCCACTGTGCATCCTCAAACGCACTCAGTGGCTTTTCACGCAGCCACTTAACAGGAGCAAACTGATGGAAAGAATCGATAGTCGAGTTTCCATCAGGTGTAGGACTTGTTGACACCACAGCATTATCCATGAATACGCTTCGGACATACTTTCGAACCCGGGGCTCACAACTAATTTCAACTGCTGCCTGAAAATTTTCAAAAAGGATCGGCAATTAGCAATAACACAATATGTAACACCCATTGAAAAACAATCATACACCATAAAGCAAACAATTAAAAAATAATGGTGATGTATGTATACCATGTGCCGTGCCCCTTTAAGAACAGCTTGTGGAGTCTCAAACATAGCACATGTGAAGTTAGAGGCCATCTCTTCTGGAGTTTCCTTCGCATCTTCCAATTCATCCGTCTACATTGCAATAAAACACAAAGCAAGACCGTTGATTATTTCCTATCAATATCAATCTCACTCAAAAGCAACAAGAAAACAATCTTACGTTCTTCAGATTTTCTAATGATATCAATAACCCAAATTGCTCCGAGCTGTATCCAAACTTGCTCGCAACCTCCCATAAGCCCGCCTTACTACAAACACTATATTGCGACTTCCTCTTGGGCCTCTTATATAGGCCTTCATCCAGTCCAACTTCGCCTGCAGGAAAATGCAAATTGAATTTCGAGTCAACATCATCAACCTCTCTTTCTGTTTCTGCAGCATTGAGTGACTTGGAAATCGAGTCAAAAAGCCGTTGATTCAGACTGAGCCTTGTTTCGTCGTACACTCGTCTAGACTCTTCCTCAAACCGCTTATAATAATATGACTGGAGAGCAGCCTTTCGTTTCTGAAGCAAGAGCCATTTCCTATCGAGATCATGAATAGCCCAAAGCACCTGCATTCAGACATTGCAACAGTTAGTTAACACTTATTCCCCATATAAGATCACTCAAAACAGAGACCACTCAAGATTTAATCGCAGCTTTCATGGTTGGTGCATCAACCTTGTGGCACTTCAGCGCAGGTGCTCTCTCAAAACTTTCATCATTCTCAAGACTTTCATTTCCTTCAGGATCCCTCAAGAGGCTCAAGCACTCCTCTTTACGATACATCGCAATGAAAGGTATCTGAGAGCCAATAAAGAAAAATAAAGTTTCTTAACATAATAAAGCTGCTCAAGAAACAAACAGAGTGATACTAACATCCAACTTCTGAACGTGCAAAAGATTCAAAAAACTTGTTATGTCATCCTTGTCTATAGATATATCGTGCCCTCCATCCTTCTTGCGGAAAAGCAATGCCAATACACTTGTGAGCTGATTGTATATCCAGTTAGTCTCATCTTCAAAATCAATTTCATCTGTCCGCAGATTAACGCCTTCGTCGGATATCTATCAAAACAAGGGTGTGACCATAAAAGGACCAATCAGCAAACACGTACATTGGAGCAAATAGAAAAATTGTGTTGATGAAGTATAAACCTGCTTCCTCTCCGGAACATCTCTCTCTCGAATCACGTCATCTTTCTCTGTCATATACTTCTCTGAAAGAATAACAGGTTCAAATTCATCTTCAAGTTTCCTTTCCCTCAAGTCAGTAGATTCTAAGCTTTGTTTGCGCAACTGCAAGAGGTCATCAACATCGCCAAAAATTTCATGGGCTTCTTGGAGCGCAGATGATGACACCCCAGGAGCCTGTCTAGACTTCTTTCTCTTAAATTTCCTCCTCCTTAAGAAAAGAAAGAAACACTGGTATAACAACTCAGTTACATAAACATTGTAATAATATACGGAGTTTCCGGAGTACCTGACAGGAGCACCATTCTCATCAACTTCTTCCTCATCAACAATAAAATCGGCCATGTCATCGTCATCACCTATCTCTGCATCTTCCTCCTCCTCCATTGGCTCTTCATCTTCAGCAATATCCTCGAGCGGTTGTCCTATAATGTTATGAATACAAACCATTACAAATAGGTTAAGACCTAAGTCCATAAATTTTACAGTGCAATAAGAGACACAAACCCTCGTCATCCCCAAACAGACTGCGCTTGACTTTCTCCTCCGCAGTTCGCCCACTTCCAACAACCTCCTCCTCATCAGAAAACCCAGAGCTCTCCTCATCAGCATTCCTCCGGGCTTTCTTCAGCCGTTTAAACTTTTTGCTCTCCTAAAGAGATTCCAACGTTTAAATTAGATGTGCTTTTTTTTTTTTACAAAGAACGGGACAATAGAGAGGCAAACAATTAAAAGATAAACAGGGAAAAAAATCCACCAGAATACCTTTGATGGGCGGTGAAAACCAGTGATATTGTTGTCTTCAAGGAGATCGTAGTCATCCTCATCAAGTTGGAACTCCTTAGTACTTTAATTCCCAATCACCAAGAAGAAGGATGAATGAAGAAAGATAAGAATTAGAGATTCACTCCCTTTTCAGACTGGGGCATGCTTTCAAACTAAAAAAAAAATCTCCAATACGTGAAGAGCCACATCAAAGTCATATTCGCAGTTAAAAACTTATATATAAGCAAAGTTCCTCTATTTCTGTAGATGATTTTCTTATTATGGAGAAAAGATCAACAAAGAAAGCTGTGCTTATTCCAAAAAGAGAAAGGAGATAATACATCTTCTTTCTCTTTTTTTTCTTCTGCCTCTCCTCATCACTGTCCGCCCTATCCTCTTCATCATCCTGTTCTTCTTCTTCTTCATCAACATCATCTACAATAAATCCATCTTTCTCGTACTCATCCTGTCCCTCTTCTGCCAAACAAAACTGGAGGATATGACTATGTACTCAAGTAGACATCCCTGTAAGAAATCACCAACTAAAAGGAGGACAGCTTGAAACTTAACAGCCAATGAAGTATGTACTGAATTATTGGTCGAAGGAAGAATACTGAAACTTAAGTAGAATGGTTATAAAATTGATCAAAACCCATTGCTATGGGCAAGAGCTACAGGTCAAGAGCTCAATTCAGCATTGAAAACACACTCATCCACTCATAGTCGGATAACCGAGCCAATGAAGTGCCCATATCATATGAAGAAAATCAAAATTATAGCAGAAATGCCAAACTAGATATTACTCTACTTCCAAAGATAATGCCGATACCAATTGCTCCAAGAAAAAGCACAAAACTATGACTCTCTCCTAGTAAATGCACGTGACCCTTTTCGTTTCTTAAGATAACCATAAATATTTCTTTGCTCAAACCCTGAAATTTACAGTTTCGAAGGATTCTTCATTATCTTTCTTCCAGAGTTCTACTCTTCCATCAATAAGCAAGTTCGGTCTGCAAGGAAGATCTACAATGTCAAGAGCCTCTTTCCGCACTCCATGAGTTCATTAACATTCTCCATAATGATGTTCCAAGTGCTCCAGTCAGTTCTCACAGCGAGACTAATATATATTTACCACAACCATCCTGACCTCTAAATCTCTGTAATCCACTGCTTTTCACCCAAGGAAGGAGAAAAAAAAAAAACCTTCTCCAGTCACTATCATAAAAACACCCCAATACGATCCATACGAAGCCCCGACCCTCACACTATACCATGCAATATCCCAAACCTATTCACTCGAACCCACCGTCGGATCAAAAAAAAAAGAGAGAAAATTTTTTTGCCCAAGACCAAAACCCCACACCACCTCTCGAGCAGACAAACCCTAGTCCAATCCATCACGAAGCCTCCTCCTAAAGCTCGAAACAACAGCCACGATCTCCCACCCCACCCCCCACAAAAAAAAAGAACGAGCCTTTTCGGCAGAGAAGATTGGTGGAAGCCAAAAAAAAAAAGAGAGAAAGGAGTACCGTCCTCTTCGTCCTCGTCTTCAACGCCGCGTCCCCCGACTTCGTCCTCGTCCTCGAGGTGTTCCCTCCCGTCTCCCACCTCGAGCTCGTCTGCCCACCGCCGCCCGCCCCCCCGCCGGAGACCAACAAAAACAAGGAAGAAAATCACAACCGCAATGCGAGGGGATGGAGGGGGAAAAAAAAAAGGGGAGGGGGAGGGAATCGGAGAGACACTCGAGGCCGGAGCGGATTCGTTCCGGCCCGAAATGGAAAATTGCGCCGGGGGGGGGGGGCTCACCTTCGTCGTCCGAGACGACCGCTTTGCCCATGGCCGCCGGAGGGAGGATTAGGGTTTCGTGGAGACTTCGACCGGAGAGGGAGCGCGTCCGTGAGGGAGGGGAGGGGAGAGAGAGCGCTCGCGCACACAGAGAGAGATGATACTGAGATTGCAGGAAACGAAGATGCTTTGGGGGGACTTTGGGGGAGAGGAGGCGACGCCCCCGCGGAATTACGAAACTGGCCCCCCCACCCCCCCGGGGGTTTTGGGCCCGGCCCACCGGGCGATGGGTGCTTACGGGCCGGGCTTTGCCAGGAATTGTTCTCGCCGGGAGCCGGCCGGGCCCGGCCCAACACGGGCTGGCCCGAACCTTCGAAGATGTGAGAACTAATAAATATTGTTTTATTTATGGGATAAGTGGATTCGAAATAATAAAACTTGTCACGAAAGCGCGATCGAGCCCTAAAACTTTCGAAAAGTGCAATCGAATCCTAAAACTTATCACGAAAATACAATTGAGTCTTAAAACTTTCAAAAAGTGCAATCAACAACTTGTCAAATTAATATAATCAGGTTCTTCCGTTGATTGTACTTTTTGAACGTTTTAAGACTCGATTGCACTTTTCTAACAAGTTTTAGGACTTCCAATGCACTTATCCCTTCGTTTATTGATCGAATACATAAGACAATCTTTTGAACTTTGGTGTCCACCCAGAATTTACCATGATGCCATCAACTTTATAATTAAGTAAAAACTTTTTGAAGTAGTTGAGGAGTGATATCGACTTTACCATCTTTGCAGTTGCGGTCACACTTACGATCCAAAGATTTCGAGTATATCGCACGGGAACTATTTCGAGTTAAGAAAAATAGGAGATGGGCGAACGAAGATATTCATTTATATTAAGAGAAAACAGGAGAAACCTATGTTAGGATCAATCTTAAAAATTCTCGGCAAACCTTCCAAGTGTCCTCGTGGCGAGAAAAAGATACAGAAGATGATATATGTACTGCATTGTGTTTGAAATTTCCATACGCAAATCAAGTTCGAGGTTAAACATTTGAGATCCGGGGTCATGGGTGTCATGCCCAATTAGTTGCTCAAATGTTCCAAAATTTATCGAATCGATCGCGAAGGTTGAATTTGTTTTGGCGAAAATTTCACAACGAAGAAAAACTCTTTCCCCTTTAAAGTACGCTCAATTTTTTTTGACCTTAAACGATCAACTGATCTTTTTCGCGGAAAAAAAGAAATTTGGCTAAAGCATGCCCTAAGCAGGAGAGATTGCTAGAACCATTGCCATCTATGGGTCGATTCCATATAGGCCGCTCAAAAGGGTTGATTGGGAAGTCTCTTCGAAAGCTGATTTCGTAGATTAGTGGCAACATTACTCGAGGAAAAGGAAACTCAACCGACGGTGCAACGGCTGTCTATTAATTCGAGCTCCAGGCATTCCAAATCGTCACGGGAGAAAAGAGCCAAGAAGGCGGTTGGATGGATGGAACTGGTGCACCCGAGCGAACTTTTGGGAATACACATGTTCATTCTCGAAAATTTCAAGCTCGCAATTCTTACCCAAAACCCGTGATTCGGATTTCCATTTGTTTTTTATATTCATTTTCTCCCTTTGGTATTGTTTATATTTAAATCTTTCTTTACTTTTAAAATGCCGTGCCAGGAAGCTATGTCGACACCCCCGTCTATAATTCTTACGGAAGGACTAGCTCGAACAAAAAAAGTTTAAGGACCCAATTGCTTAAAAAGAAAAGTTTTGGCGTCTGACTGAACAGTTTAGAGAAGTTCAAGGACCCCCGATGCTTTAGTTCAAGAGTTTTGTTAATTTAATTCTAAACATATCGTGCATATTTCAATATAATCCTAAATTTTTGCACACAAAATTTCAATTTAATCATTCCGGTCAATTATCGTTTGAAAATGGCTAACACGGTGGTTTAGTCATCGACGGTCGTCCTACGTGTCGCGGTTGAATCTGACGTTGCGTTTGCTTGATTTTCTGAATTTTCTTTTTTTTTTTCTCTTTGGTCACTATTTATCTTCATCTTCTTTTCCCCACACTGTTCATCTCCGAGTCAGACGATTTGCTCTTTTTCGGTTTTATTTTTGAGTGTCAATTTCAGGACCCCCTTTTTCACCAAATATTTCCACCACTCCATTTGGCTGTGCTCGGTCAAGAGGCTAAAGACAGCACTCCTATAAAATCATGCATTCTTCTGAGCGTGAGGGGGAGTGAGAGAAGATTTAAATATTAAGTTATGCATTCATCTACCCGTTTAAACTTTTAGAATAATTAATAATAATCCCACAAAATTTCAAGCGTTCATTTTGACCGTTACGAGGGGAGGGCACTCTTACTGGATTGATGCGAAATCTCTGGTCCAAGATTGGCCGTAGAGCCTTTGAGTAATTCGATTGCGGTGAGCTAGTGATGGGAGTGAGCCCTCTTACCGCATTTCCTTTCCCCGAAGCCTCGATGACATTGTTAATTCTCACGGCGTTGAGCTATTTTGGGATGATGGGCGACTCCATTTCTCTTCGGTTGCACGGAAACTCGACCTTGGACGTGCTTTTTATGAAAGATTCGACGGCATTGCATGCGGCTCTCTCTCTCTCTCTCTCTCTCTCTCTCTCTCTCTCTCTCTCTCTCTCTCTCTCTTCGAGAGGAGAGGCTGAAGTAAGAGATGGACAAAAGCGAAGAGACCGAGTGTCAACTCTCTAATAAATTTTTCAGTTGGAGCGTAGGCATGAATTTTCTGACTATCTTTTGAGAAGAATTGCTGTTTGACATCAGATTACAGTCCCAAGTTAGTTTCACTCCGTGCCGATAAACCAAAGCGTGAAAGGTGCTCTAAGTTTGAGGCATACTAGATGAAGGACGATAGTTTGTTCTTCTTTTAAGGGCTGGAGAGTTCAGTTTGAGTTTTGAGGCTCTTTTGCGGTCTCTGTCGCTGGGAGGGGCTATATATGCTTCATGGGGAAATATATGAACAAGAACGAGGAAATAAAAAGGGTCAAAAAATGGGGAAAAGATTCGGAAAATTAATCAATGTGATGTCATTTTGATTAAAATCGTTCGCGCCGGATCGCCGCTACGACGATTCTTACATGCTGAAATCGGAGAGGAGGAGTACATCGGGACTTTCACACTGAGGTCTATGACCACGTTGGAATAACCGAAAAAGTTTAGGACAAGCATCATGATCCATACGATAATCCTGATACCGAATCGGTGATCTTCCCCTTTTACCCCCTAATTTGGAACGAAGGGGATACCGATGTGTCCGATGTGGTCCAAGAAACTAGTCGCGACAGGTGGGTGCCCGGCTACCCGTTAGAAGTAATTGATCTCTCTTCATTAAAGGTGAGCGATTCCAGGGTCTACCTAGGTTCAACACGTATTACTAATCAAACGATTACGATGAATCACCGCCTTTAATGACCACCACTTGCCGTTATAATCCATTTATCACAACATATATTTAGATACACGGAGAAAATTAAACACCGACAAAGCAAAAATCCCGGTCATAAAATGGAAGTTCGGACTAGCGGTTCTGTATTATAAACTCGTCATTGGATACCATAAAAATGCTTCAGGATCACGCGAAGACATAGATAAAAAAAAAAAGAAACACGAAAACTTATTCAAGGTTCCGCTTACCTAAAATCCGAGGTTTCTCGATTTTTAAAATCCGGAACCTATCTTACATATCCCGAAACCCGAAACTGGACAGATTCCTACTAGTCCGATTCTCGAGTTGCCCCGCTCCTCGTGGTCTTCGAGCGGGGCGAGCCCCCAAAAAAAAAACACACACACACACGAGATAATGCGGAGGGCAATGAACGCCCCCTCCCCCGTCCGTCCACGCGATGACGTGAGCCGGGTCTTAATCTTGATCACGGGAGGCGCGGTGGGCCGAGCGAGCATTAAAATTCAAAAATATTTTTAAAAAAAAAAAAAGGAGGAGAAGGGGAAATCAGAAAATGAAAAAGAATGGAAGGAAACCTGGGAAAATCGGGGAATTTATCCCGTGACTGGCGCGTGGGACTCACGTGACCGCTTCTAGAGAGAGAGAGAGAGAGGGAGGAGGAGGAGGAGGGAAGGATCGCTATCCGTGATAAGAAAAGCACGCCCGACATCCGCATCCATCCCTCGCTCTCGCTCCTCTTCCCCTACATCCCCCCACTTCGTACCCCCGCGATGGAGATTTGTAGCCTACCGACCATTAGCCCTCCCAATTTAAATCCATCCGCACGTCTCTTCTTTTCCAATTTTAAAAAAAGAAAAAAAATCCCGAGGTATTTAGCGCCCCGTTTGTTTCGCCGGGGGAAAAAGAAAAAACTAATCTCGAAAAATGTTTTCTCGTAGAGCGAAATTTTTACATCGCCCGGAATAATCGGTCAATGAAAAATATCTTCTCGTTATCGACGGCAATTTACGTCCGAGCGTTTTCGTGGACGGTGGAGATATTTCTCGTCCGTTCATTTTTTTTATGAGCGGCGTAGGTAATCAATTTTAGGAAAATGTTTGTTTCCCAAGTCGCTCGTTCTGTCCGCCGAAGCAAACGGAGCTTGAGATTTAAATAAGAGGATAGTTGCGAACTCTACCGATTGAAAATATGGTAGAAGGGAAGCCGAACATCCCGTACGTTTTTCCGCTCATGCTTTTAATATGCGCGTGCTATTTGACGTGAGAAAAAAAGGAGTAAAACCCGTTATTCGTATGTCGGGGGGAAGGAGGAAGCCGGCGCGTGATCTCTTGCGAAATATCGTGTAACGATTCGCATCGGAATTTGTACTTCGAAATTACCCTTTTGATTAAATTGAATCTGCATATTTTGTGGGTAATTTCGCAATTTGCTAGATTAAATGTACGTATAAAGAACCGGTATTGATTAAATTTTGTTCCCGCGGGTCTCACGGTCTCTGGTTTTAAATGAACACATTTGAATTTCTTTCTTTTTTCCTGTCTCCATTTTTTGGTTTTTTTTTTTTAAATTGGATTTAGCTTTTTTTATTTTTTATTTTTTGTGTCCATGTGAAGGGGGATAGGGGATCGTGGCGGGTCACGAAAAAGCCCAGCACCGTGTACAACACTGCAGACGCCTCTAGATTTATCCATTATATTCGGACACTAAAGTCCGTAGTCTAATTCGACGGTTCTCGAAATCATTTAGGCTATCATCATCTCGCGAAAATTGAATAATTCGATAAATATTCACGTAAGAATAATCGCTTATATTACTCACAAAATGATATAAATGAAATATATTTTTATCACCAACGAAAATATTTAGACATAAATTTTTATCGACAACGAAAACATTTATCGCGGGCTAATTATTCCAAGCAATAATTTTAAGAATTTTTTTTCCAAATTACTCATTTTCGTGAAGCAAACGGAGCCTAAAAATGAATGATTTATTGTATCGCTTTAAATGATTAACAAATGAAAAATATTTTCGCGATTTAAACATTTTCTTTGACGATAAAAATATTTTTCATTCACTCATTTCTGCAGGTGATGCAATCGATCATCTTGAAGAAAACTTTTTCCAAACAATTCATTTTTCGCGAAATAAATAGAGCCTACAAAAATGAGTGAATGAAGAATATTTTCATCATCAACGGAAATTTTTTGACATAAATTGCAATCGATCACGAAAATATTTTTCATCGACTAATTTATAAGTGACACAAACAATCATTTTTAGGAAAATATTTTCCAAATCGTTCATTTTCTGCTAAACAACCGCGCCCGTTATTCGAAAAGCGATCGCCATCATGTCCTCTAATTTTACAAATTCCGGCGCATCGACTTCGAGGGTGTTTTGCCTTTTTTTTTTTTGTATTGAATCATCAAGTATCGAATAACAAACAGCGCCACCGACATTATGATTTGAAAATCTAGGATCTCTTTTCGGAAGGTGAAAAAAACAGGGAGCGAGAGAGGGAAACAGGGAGCCAGGGCGGGGGGGAAGACTTTGGTTTTAACTTTGGTTGACCAAACTGACGGCTAGCTTGCACTTCATCCCGGCTTACGCCACACGCCTTTCACAGCACTTCAGGCCACGGGAGTCAAAACCACCCTCACCGCCATCGCAGACTCTTCCCCCGTCCCCAGCCTCTTTCGATTAACCATCGCTAATCAGCTTGATCAAAACTAAGTTAAACTCCGCAGCCCCCCTTCCTTCTCTCTCTTTCCACGATACTCGCTGTCTCAAAGTGCGCAGGAGGTGCCTGAGGTTTTTGTAATTTATTACGTACCTGCCTCTCTCTCTTCTCTCTTCTCTCTCTTCTCTCTCACCTGTGTGCATCACTTTTGAATGAAGCCAAGCACCCACCATTGAAAAAGAAAAAAGGGAAAGAAAAGGAGTTTTTTGTTTGGTGGGTATTCTTGAAAGATGGGGAGGAGGGAGGGGGGGTTGTGTACATACATGTACAATACAATGCATGAGAACAAACAAAAAGCTCACCAAAAGAAACAGATAAACCACCACCATCCCCCATGAGGGCCATGACTAAAACAACTGTGATGGAGTACTAGAGAGAGAAAGGCCACCTAGAGAGAGGGAGAGAGGGAGGGAGAGCGAGAGCATGGAGTGATCCCATTTGCAGAAGAGGGAGCTGCTCCGTTTTCTGCTCACTCACAAACCCTTTTGAATGCGTACCAAGACACCGGCGAGGAGAGCCCGGGTTTCGCTCTGCTGACGCCGTTTTTTTTGTTTTTTCCTGTGTTGGTTCCTCGCTCTGCAAGCAAGGCGGCGGAAATGGGTGCGTCTAATTCGGGCCCAGCTCGCCGGGCCGGACGTGGGTGTGGCGGTGGACTTCGCCGCCGGTGCCCCCGGGACTAGCCCTGCATTGTCGGTTCTTCACAATGGGGAAGGGCGCCGAGGAAGAGCAGCACGTGGCCGCGACGGTGGTCTCGATCACTTCCGAGCGGAATGCGGAGCGATGGCGTTGTGGGTGCGGCGGGGTTTCGAAGCGTGTCGGGGTCAGATGTGTGGCGGCGCTAATGTTGTCCGTGGCCGTGTTCTTGTCGGCCGTGTTTTGGTTGCCCCCGTTCTTGCGGTTCGCAGATCGGGGAGATCTGGATCTGGATCCGAGGTTTAGAGGTGGGTCTTCGCGGTGGATTCTTGGAATCTCGTCTTGATGGGTGCTCGCTTTTTCCTGGTTTTCTTGAATTCGTGTGCCGACATTGCCTGGATATGACACGTGGTTTCGAGGGTTCGTTGGTTCTTGAAGCTGTTTGTGGTACACGGTTTAGTTCTTGCTTCTGGGGTTGTTAGGAATGTTTTGGGAGTAATTGCAGATGAAGATCCGAGGAGGATAGATATAGTGGAGTTTTAAGCGTGCGCGTTTGCGGAGAATTAGTCGCAGTTCCTCTGTTTTCATTTGATTTGAGGGGTCCCTTCATCTTTAATTGCTAGAAGTAGAAAATGAGGGAATTTACTCTATTAGGAAGACGCTGATTGGCTTTTGTCTACATATAGAACTAAGTAAGAATTCGAATTAATGCGTCTTATGATCCTTCCAATTTGCACAGAAGTGGAAAGTTTCCATTCAGTTTTGATGGCAAATGAATAACCACGTGGTTTAAAAAAGCTTTTAATTTGGTTATTCTGTTATAGTCAATTAGAGACCTGCCTTATAGGGATGAAATCTTTACCCAACTGGATTGATGGATCTGTCTTTCCTTTTGGGAGCATATACATGCTTTGTGCTTGCTCATACTCCCCTTTTCGTGTGTCCAATTATGCCTAATTTATCTCTTGCTGGGTCAGGCAGTGTAAATGTTATGCTTTCATAATATTCTGCACCTGGTTTGTCAGATGATATTGGCGCACTCAGTTTGCAAAGGTTTCATGGTTATTCAGGGTTTGAAATCTGGTTTCTAATCTTGCGGCTTTTACAAATTCTGTTGCACGCTTTCTAGCTTGTAACAAAGTGGAAATATATGCTGTTGCCTGTTAATACAACAAATCAGACCCTTTCGATAAAATTTTGAACCTTCCCTCATCTTCGTTTAGTTCCATGCACTGAGATTCCGTCTCTTCCAAAAATCTTTCATTGTTGCTTTTGTTAAAGGTATTTAGTGTATCTATCCTTAAACTGCTTGCCAACCAATGGTTGTCTTATGGTGCATCCTTCTGTACCGGAAGGGTCATATTGTTGCTGCTAATCAAATGACAGAGCTGTCCTTGATTTTCTTTTCGGGTTTACAATCCACAGCTTCCATGATGCTGGGTTTCTCATCTCTCTGTCCAACGTTTCATCTAACGTACCTGTAGCAACTAGCAAAGAAAGGCTTGTTTCAGGCTTTTGTTAGTTGAGTCACTAGGAGTAAAGGATCCAATGACTTTTATAAGGGTTTTTGGTTCTGCCCGACTCTTGATAAAACTGCATGATTGATTAAATTTTACGTACTTCGTCCACTGGGGATATATCAATTTACCAAAAATTAAATCGATGCCACTTTCCATACAATAATATGGGATATAATCGCGGCTGCATAGTTGGGATTCGAGTTTGCAGTCACTGACAGTTTCTTGTTATTTCTTATAAATGTACATGCTGGCGCATTCTGGGTTGAGTATGCCTGTCATGCTTTGATGCAGGTTTGCACAAGTGATAGAAGTTCCTCAGTACCAATGCAGCTTGTCGGCCTGAAAAGATTAGGATGTAAAAAAAGGAAATATATGAGTTGTTCAATCTATTGGCATTCTTGAATTCATTTTCACTATTTCTGGATCTTGTTCACCTTCATGCTTTAGATCTAAGCCTTGCATTTTTCAATTTTCAAATTTATCTCTTTATTTATCCTCTCAATGTCTGGTTGGAATGTTCAAGTAATGTGATCCTTATGGCCAAAAGTGAAAGAAAAGTACTTGTCTATGCTTAAGATTGATCTGTTATTCATTTTTTAATCTTTCCAGGTCATGATATAGTAGCTACCTTTAATGTTGAGAAGCCGGTTCTCCTACTTCAAGACAACATCTTGCAGCTCGAAGATGACATTTTTGCAGAGATCAATCACGTGGCTACCAGAGTATGTGCCTCCCAATTCCTTCTTTTTAACCATCTTATTGATTATGAGGCTGATCTGCCCCATCCTCTGAACAGGTAGTTATTTTATCTGTGGAGCCTTTAGGTGGATCAAATTCAGCAAAGGTCGTGTTTGCTATTGATCCCATTGCCAAAAATTCAAAAATATCTAATACTACCGAAAGTTTGATAAAGGAGTCCTTTGAGTCTCTGGTTACACGCCAATTATTTCTCCGTTTGACTACATCCTTATTTGGCGACCCATTCTCATTTGAGGTGCTAAAGTTTCCCGGAGGAATTACCATCATCCCTCCTCAGAGAGCATTTCTTCTGCAGAAAGTGCAGATCTACTTCAACTTCACCTTAAACTACTCCATAGAGCAAATACAAGCGAATTTTGATGATCTCATAAGCCAGTTGAGATCAGGATTGCGTCTCTCGTCCTATGAGGTTAGAGAGGAGCACCTTTTCCTTGTTTCTTTTAGAATGTTCTGACTTAGCACGTTCGTGTTTTCAGTTATCATCTCCTGCAAGCAATATTTTGGTTAGCCTTATAGTATCCGTCCTCCATTTTTATTTGTTTACTTCTGTGGATCACTAGCATTATTTCTCATGCTTCTAGGGACCTGTGGGGATTTTTAAGGTGGTGTGAGAAAAAGTTTGGCTGTTATCATTTATCTAAAAGGGATTTTTCTTGCCCCCCGTTGTATTATACTTATACGAGTGTGTACTAAACAATCTGGTGAATCTTACTAGTTCTGGCGATTTTTTTCTGTGTAGAACTTGTACATTAGCTTATCGAATACCAGAGGTTCAACAGTGGCTCCTCCGACTATAGTTCAGTCGTCCGTTTTGCTGGCGATCGGAAACATGCCATCAATGCCAAGGTTGAAGCAGCTGGCACAGACAATCACGGGTTCTCACTCAGGAAATCTTGGTCTCAACAATACCATATTTGGCAAGGTCAAGCAAGTCCGTCTTTCATCGATATTGCAGCACTCTCTCAATGGTGGCGACGGAGGTGGACCATCATTACCACCTTCTCCGGCTCCTCTTCCTGAGCCCCACCATGCACACCACCACCACCACCACCGCTCTCAACACCATCACTTCCATAACGAGCATGAGCCCCCTACGATTTCACCAGCGCCTGCAACTCATGATAGTGCGCATTCACCTAGAGCCGTTTCACCTGCCCATAGAAAAATCTCACCTGTGCACAGCAAAAGCTCACCGTCACCTGCACCTGAGCCGAGTTATGAGGCAAGGCCTCCTGGCTGTAGATTCGGCTATAAAGGGAAGTCTTCAGGGAACAATGGAAAGCAGTCTCATGTAGCTCCAGTTCCTGCACCAGCACTTGCTCCCCGGTATTCTGGGGTTTCTCCATCCCCAGAAGCACATCATCCACGTAGGGTTCCCGTGTCTAGCCCCTTACCACACGTGGTTTATTCTCATGTTCAACCCCCATCGACGACCGAAAATCATAAAGATAAACCTGTGCAGACGCGGCCGGTTGCTACATCACCAAATTCATGTAAGTAATATGCATCCTGCTTCACTGCTTCATAAATCTGATTAACTGTGTCTCGCATCTAAGTTCTTGTATGAGTTCTTCTATCCCCATTTGTGGTAGCCATGCAAGATAACTGCGAATGAGATAATTTTTTGTAGAATCACGATTAGTTCTTTTCAATGCACTTGTTATTCTTATCATGAAACTTATTGTCTTTGGCATTTGTCCCAGACCAGGAACTTTTCCATGATATAATACGGTTGCCTCTAAGTTAAAAGAGTACTGGCTTTTTTTGATCTTCTGAATAATCGCTGAATCTAATGTTGTACATCTCTGCATTTGCAGCTTCTGCAGGTCTTGTTCCCGCGGCACAATGGGCATTCACTGTGATCTTCGCGATCATATTGCAATTATGAGGTCATAGACGAAGCTATTTGAAACAGACAGTCTCTGGTCCTTGTGAAGGCCTTGAATGATCAACAACCTATACTGCGTAGAAGGAACCATAGGAGCTTTACAGGTGGGAGCGGCCACGAAAAGGGGCGGTCCGCTCGCATCTGGGTGGATGGATGTACGTAGGTTTAGGGCGCGCGCTTTGTGTGTATATATGTTATTCGAAATCCGGCTGGCAGATGCACCATCAGGTCAAAGTCACAGAGGTGGCAGGCCGTTGGTTCACATTGCATCTCCGCCGCTGTGTATTCTCTTCTGCGGCAAATGTAACGGTAAGGGGAAGGAAAAAGAAAAAAAAAAGAAAGACGAACAAAGGAACTGCATAAAACTTTCCCTTTTTTTGTTTTTACAATCTACTTTTCGAGTACGTCGAGTACGATTTTTCAATCCTGGGTGTGCGCCCATTTCAGCTGTGTATTCGATGGCGGTTCGACATCATATTCGTGTGTTGCGGTTTTATCAGATAGTTGAGAGAATTGCTTATTACACAAGTTTTTCTGGGTTGAACTGAACCCATGAGCAAGTGGGGTGGCTCTTCACAGTCGCCAGGGGTTCCGGCATTCGGCATCGGACCGTTCCCATGGTCATGCTAATCCCAGCCATGCCGATCGAGGCCGCCGCCGCTGCTGCCAGGGTTTCAGCTGTTGAGTTCAGTTAACAACCCACCATGTGTTTTGCCACTAATTAATTTTAATTAGTTAGTTAATTAATATATGATGGGTGTTGGTGGGGCTTGTGATTGATAGGTTGGTGGGTGGATAACTCTTGCATCTGGACAATGGCTTGGCGGGATATTTTCGTTGAAATAGAAATGCAAATTTTGAATTTTAGCAATCCGTCGGTGGCACCTGAGTTCCCTGAATTAGTATATGCCTTTTTGAAAGCACTGGGAAGATATGCTGGCTTTTTATTTAGGGATGCGTGCACTAGCGGTGGTAAAACTTCTTGCAAAAATGTAAATAGATTCTAAACCTTTCAAAAAGTGCAATCGAATTTTAAAACTTATCAAATTAATACAATCGAGTCTTTCAGTTAACAACTCCAATTTGTCTAGTGAAAAATGTTAACGTGATATTTATAAATTGATTTCTCTCTTCTACGTGGCATTTTTTTTAATGTTTTTTTTTTTAGTTTTGTTATTTCCTTGTCGGCCTCTAGCAAGCAGCCGAGGGTCGACCTTGCTAGCCTTTTGCGACCTTGCCCCTACGAGGGCAAGCCTTGCCGATCCTCGTGATGGCCAACGACTAGCAGAGGAAGAAGGAAATAAAAGAAATAAAAGAAAAAAAACTTATAAAAAATTCAAATTTTAAATAATAGCAAAAATTGTCCATGTCAGTGATTATTGCCCAAAATTGGCCAAATTAATTAAATTGGCAAATTGTCAAATGGTTTATGTCTAAATTGGCTAAATTGCCAGATAAAAAATCAAATTGACCAAATCGAAAAATTTAGAACTAACACAAGTGCAATAAGTTTATGACTTTTTTGGTAATTATCCCATAAAAATTTCACATGACATGAGAGAGGATCGTTGTTGATGGCAGTAACACGAGACAAAGAAGAAATTGTACGTTTCTAATTAAATAGTGAAGATCTGCACTGTGTTTTGATGCCATAGTTTTCACCCGACTAACTAAATCAGAGATAAATAGAATCATATTTCTGATTATGAAAAGAAAAATTAGATTACTTTTGTTACTTACATTCGGAAAATTTCGATTTTATTCGTAGTCGTTCAAAGAATATTTTCACAAAAAAAGAAAAACCAATAATTACATACCAGAAGTCCTAAAACTTGTCACCAAAGTACAACTGAGTTCTAAAACTTATAAAAAGTACAATTAAGTTCTAAAACTTATCAAATTGATTCAAATAAGTCTTAAAGTTAACACCGTCAAACTTACTAACGAAAATGCTGATGTGACGCTAACATGGCTTATTTTAAATAAAATAAATATTAAAAATTGAAAAAAGCCACATCATCGCCACATAGGATAAAAATAAGCTACGTCATCATTTTTCATTAGCCAAATTGAACAGTGTTAACTTTAGGACTTGATTAAATCAGTTTGACAAGTTTTATTACTCGTTTACACCTTTTGTAAATTTTATGACTCAATTATACTTTTGTGATAAATTTTATGACTTCTAGTGAATATATCCCAAACATATTTATGGAAAAGTAACCAACAACCCTTCAGTTTTCCTAAAATCATGTTTGAACAAATAAGGGCGAGAGAGGAGAGGCGAGTGATGAGTAAAGAAGAATATAGGAGATCACGTTCTCGCACAATTGTAGATTCAGCCAAATATATTATTTTCACAGAAAAAAAACCTATTATTTTTCATTTTTCTTTTGGTTTTCTTTTTTTGGGAGCAACCACAGCATTCCTTTTGGATTTATGTGCATGTGCTTGCTAAGTCAGGAAGAAATTGTTGGCAGAGAATAAGGAGGAACCGTGGTCCTAAAATAAGATTTTTAACATCTTAAAGTATAGTCTATTTGATAATCAAGATATCTGAAGCATTTGCGACATTATATGAGGTACAAAAAATTCCATAAAACAAACATTTTTATTTGCTAAAATCAACGTAAAGTGTGTTTATGTAAGTTAGAGATGATGGTAACCACATGAATAATTATAATTATTTCGTACAAACGTCGCACTTATATGAAATCAATTGATTTAGTTCATTTTTTTCTCTCGCCAATGGTTGATTATGTTTGATGATCTAATGATTCTCGTGATAAGTTTTTTGGGATAAGCTTCTGACTTTGTGAGTGTCGAAATCACATGATATGATTTCACATGGATCAGCTGACCAAGTAATACTTATCTCATTCCTTGTTTTCCTTTTTGAGAATAGAATAGCAGTTATTCCTCGTTAACTAAGTGCAATGTCAGGATTATCATAAAAAAAGTCATAAATCTATTCTATGTCGGCCAATTTAGTCTTGAACATTTCAATTTCGATCGAAATTGGCTGGCAAAACTAGGGGTGAACAATTCTCGATCCGGTCAGATTCAACCCAAAAATCGAGAACCGGATCGGGAGGACCGGTTCCTAGTTTCTAGGATCGGAGACTAGACCGGCTAGTCTTGAGACCATAGATCAGACCGGTTCCAATAGGACCAATCACTTACTGGTAAAGGCAAGGGGGAATTGGGGAAATTAGATTAGGTCTTCTATTTTTTTCAAAAATTTTAAAATGTAAATATATATATACATGAAAAAATTATAAAAATATATATTTAATGGTCCGATCTAGTCGGTCTGGTACTGTTCCCACCCTAGCATCGGGAATTGGACCGTCCGGAAACTGATTCCATTTTTAGGAACGGGGAACCGGGCCGATATTCCTAAGAACCAGAGCAAACTGGTCGGTCAGGTCCGGTCCCGATTTAGGCGGTCTATCTTGCTCACCCTTAAGAAGAACTATATTGGCAAATTATCAAAAAAGTTTAAGACTAAATTGGCAATAGTGATTTTCGGCCAAAACTGGCTGAAATGATTGCATTGGCAAATCGTGAAAAAGTTTGGAACTAAATTAGCAAAATTAAAAAAAAATTTATGACTGAATTGATCAATATGCAATAAATTTACGACTTTTTTAGACAAATTTCCCGTCAAAAATCACTCATCTACAATAAGCGTGTTTGAAAGTCAAATACGCATGCAAAAAGTATTTTATGTGATGGCTGCGCCATCCGTACGGCAGCGACGAAATATAAAAAAAAATCTATCGATCACCATCCCTCGCGTGTTAAGAATCTCGTTCCAATTTGGCCTCGCATTACTTATGCGTCTGGCTTTTCATTGGCTTGCCATGCCACGTGATGTGACCGCCACGTGATCGTCAAAATACACTCGCCCATGGGCAATCCAAATGTGAACGATTTTGATAAGCATGTTTGCGGGCTTGGGCTTTTAAGGCAAGATTCGATCTTAGATCCCGTTTATTTTACAGAAAATATATAATTTTTCATTATCGTTAATAATTTACATCCGAATAATTTTTTTTTCATTCGTTTAATTTTGTAAAAGAGACGGATGATTATTTTTTTAGAAAATATTATCAAAATCATTCATTGTTGGCGAAACAAACGCATCGTTAATATAGAGGAAAGAGATCTAGACCCACGTCCTCAAAAAACTTGCAATCATTTAGGAATCCAAATCATGCACGTGATATCTTTTTCATTACTAAGTTTGGATTAGGAACATGTGAGCATATTAATCCAATCTAGATTTGTTCAAGATTAAGTAGTATTTTGGCTAATTAATCACTCGAAGAGTAGAGAGAAAGCAGGACAAACTTGTGTTTTGAGAGAAATTAAGAAAGGGATAGATTAGAGTATCTCATCCCACTTGGTTTTGAATTATTAATACAATTACAACATCGTTGGCGAAAAAGAAAGTAATAGACTAAAGAGTCGTGAGGAATCTGTTTTCCCCGACAAAGTTAATTGGAGAATTTTTTTCGAATTAATATAGGTGGTGTAAATGGTGCTTGCCCAACTGATATTAATCAATTAATTTCCAAGTTTGGATTGAGATTTTCAATTATATATTCTTAAACATAAGCACACAATTCGATTTGAATAGTATAGTCCTTGTTTTGGGCCGGAAGAGTAGTACTATTCTTTGGTTCTCATCCAAGTCCCTTTGTTAATAATTAGGCAATTGAAACTATTTTGAAGATAACTAACCATAGTAGAACATAAAATTTAGGTATTTATGAATCATACAATACAAATTCGTACTCGCAATAAGTCATGAAGTGATTCAAACTCATCTCTCAATTTAAACATCATATTGAGTTCGAGGTTTTGTGCAATTTTGTCCCTTATTGTTTCTTTGATATAATTGGGTCTTCAAACTATCTTTATCTATGCGATCAAATCTCTCTGTTGCCCTTCTTTAAAAATGTCGGTGAAAAAGCCGATGTGGCATTTTTTTATTTAAAAATTGTTCAAAGCTAAATTATTGAAGCATAAAGAGGGAGAGAGAGGCGGCCCTACCATGGCCACTAAATTATTGAAGAATAAAAGGATAGCTATAACTATCCTTTTCTTACCTTATCAAAGAAAAAAAAAAGGATAGCTATGACTTATGTCCATCGTGGATAGCCATGACTTATGTCCATCGTGCAATTGAACGCGTAAACTTCCATTGTTTTCAATCAAGTCCCGTAAATTATATGAGTAATGCAATCAAATCCTTTTGTTATTAATGCACTCGATTATGATTTTTTTTCTTGTCAAGACCCTTGATTACGATGACAATGGCAGCTGATTTGGCAAGTTTATGTATTGAAACTAAGAGAAATTGGATATATTAAAAGGTTTAAAAATCAAGATTAAGATTTTGGAGTAATTCGGAAGACAAAAAAGATTTAGAGAGAGACAAGGTTTGAGAAAGGGAAGAAGGCGGTGGCGGCGGCGGCGACCATTTGGTACCATTAGCCTCACTCGGCACCGGCGAGCCCTCATCGATGAGGACCCTCGCTGGTCTCGACGCCCGTTGATGCTGACTCGGAGATGGTGGCGTCGGGCTGTCGCCGGCAGTGGCTGCCGCCGCCCGCCTCGTCCTTCCCTTCCTCAGCCCGTCTCTCATCAAATTTCCTTTTTTTTTTGGGCTCCTTTCGACTTATCATAAAATGTTCGTTTCGGTTTTTAAAAGCTTTCTAAATATAGTTCTCTGTTTTTCAACGTTGGACCCACCACGCCATCACAATCGTGTGCATCAATAACAAAAAGATTGTTTTGGAACAATCATATGAATCCCAAGACTCAATCGAATGACTCGAAAGTAAGAAGACTCAAATCGCACGGAGCATAAAAGAGCAAACTTTCTGGACCATACCATTCCGAGGAGCTCTCAGATTCTCGATAGCTCGACCCTTCCTTGCGAACGAAAGAGACGCTTCCCTCTTCCGCAGAGGCAGACAAAAATATCGTCTCGATCGGACAAACTCATCGCTCGCCCTCTACCCTTTTTCCTTTCAGTGTCTTCACGCTCTCGCAGGAGCAAAGCCACCGCTTTTCCTCCCGAAAAAATCCGTGCACGAAGCGGTGATCCTCGTGTCTCTTTTTGTTTGTCTTGCGAAGTATCACCCCAGAAGCCAATCTCTTCAATCGGGTGGCGAGCGTTCCTCGCAAAACTCCCAGCATTTATATGCAAAACGTAAAGAACTCTGACAACGTGTTGTAGAAGTAACGAAAAGGTGAGAGCTTGACAACTTCGGCTGCCTCGTATTGCGTTCGCTCCATTGAATTCTACTCCAGTCCTGAGATTTCTATCTTGGGTCTTGCTAGATATCGAGAAATACCTTCTGGGTCAGAGCGGTTTCCCTCAAGAATGGCGAATTGGGGAATGTTCTCCGGCTCCAAGTTCGCGGAATCCGTGACCGTCAGCTTCAGGATACCGTACTACACTCACTGGGGCCAGAGCCTGCTCGTGTGCGGCTCTGAGTCGGTGCTCGGATCGTGGGATGTGAAGAAGGGCGTGCTGTTGACTCCGTCTCACCACGGCGACGAGCTCATATGGCGTGGGAGTGTCGCTGTGCGGAGTGGTCACACGAGCGAGTACAGTTATTATGTGGTGGACGATGGCAGGAACGTGTTGAGATGGGAGATGGGGAAGAAGCGCAGGTTGGTGTTGCCCGAGGGAGTGAAGGATGGTGATGTGGTGGAGCTTTATGATCTTTGGCAGGTTATCCTTTTTCCGATTCTTCTTTTGCTAAATTTTTAGTCTCTTAATGTGTCGTGGAAACAAAACAAAAGTTTATGATTCTTGCTTTTATTTGGTTGGTTACTGGAAAGGGGTGATGAAGTCACTCTTGATGAGTATTTGTGGAGTTGCAATTCTTGCGAATAAGCTGCTCTACTATTGTCGAGTGGTAGATTCACTTCTAGATTCTTGGAACTTACCTTTGTTCTCTTGCCAGACCAGACTGGATCTATGATAAGATCATTTATTTACAACGGAGTGTTATACGAAGTTAACAAGCTGGGAATCGGGGGTGAAGAGCGATTGTAATGGGAAGATCTGTACAATAAGATAAGATAGAAGAGTGCAGAAGTTGAAAATCGTGGCAGTGCTGTTCCCTTTTATATTTTCAGATTGTGTTTTGCTTTCACAACCTGCATCGTTTTGGGGTCCCGTGACTTGATGATTCTTCACTTTATTCTGAAGTTGGATTGCTGCTTTGTACTTCTCATCTTCCATCTCCATGTTTGTTTGTTTTGCTAACTATGTTATCTTTGTTTAGCTATTGTAAATCTGAAAAGCATAATGATTGGTCGAGTGCCGCTTGGATCATCCATCTTAGAGCAGTTGAGATTGTGAGGTGTTTCTGAGGTGTCTTAAACTGGAATACTGGATACATTTACATCGAGTAATTTAGCCCCAACGATTGTGTTCTTGTTTAGCTTGCGTGGTTGTTTGATGTTGTGAAAGTTTTTTGACAAGAACTGGTGCTCAACTTCTTCTTTGAAGTAGATCTTGATGAGTAGTAGCTGACACCTTTTTCCCAGCAGACTGGTTCAGATACTCTCCCATTCAGCAGTGCGTTCAAAGATGTCATCTTTCGTAGAAGTTCGAGTGTGGGCGTAGAAAGACCCCTTGTAGTTCTTCAGAATTATTTGGATGGAATTGGTAATGGGTTCATTTAGACTTTTGACAAAACCTTTGCATGTAATATCTTTTGACACTTTTCGTGTAACTGACTGGTTCTTTTCTGAGCTTGGGTTAAATGCAGATTCTGTCCTCATTCATTTTCGAATATGCTGCCCCGGTATAGAAGAGGACACTGCAGTAAGCTCCCCTTTCCAACTGAACTTTTGACTTGTTTGTTTTAAACAATTCCTATGTTCCATATCTTATCCTGTTGGGCTTTCAGGTGTATGTGGTAGGGAGCTGTTCAAAGTTGGGGCAGTGGAAGATTCAGAATGGAGTTAAACTTAGCCATGCTGGTGATTCAGTTTGGCATGCTGATTGTGTAGTCCAAAGAGGCGACTTTCCATTAAAATATCCTTATGAGTTTCTTTTGGCTTCAACAGTTTTACTGCTTTCAAGTAGTATCTTCTTGGCTGGTAGTTTGGCTATTGCAAGCCTCTCTCTCCCTCCTTAACCATCTTTTATACGTACAAGTATTGTACTTATGGCAAGGCAGGGAACATTTCTCTCGAAGTCGGCTCTCAACGGGAACTTTCCCTCGAATCCTCCAAAAGTCAACCGAGATATATGTTCCTCTCTGATGGCATGTTTCGAGTAAGCAAGTTCACTATTAATTAGCTACTAAGTGGTATGATATGTGACATTCTGTGACATTCTCTTTATCAATCTGTTTCTTAGGCAATGCCATGGCGCGGTGCTGGCATTGCTATTCCCATGTTTTCCATGAGATCCGAAGAGGATGTTGGAGTTGGGGAGTTTCTTGACTTGAAGTTGCTTGTTGACTGGGCTGTTGAATCTGGATTTCACTTGGTTCAACTTTTACCAATTAATGATACATCTGTACATGGGATGTGGTGGGACTCGTATCCTTACAGGTAAGCTGTCTCCTGAGAAGTTCGTATACTTGCGATTATCACGGGAATAAGTATGTCTTCTTTCATCCATTCATACCTGAATCTTACTTTCTTCTAGTTTTTTTTTTTTGGTAAGGTTACTTTCTTCTAGTTTATAGTTGCAAAAAAGAGAAATCAAATAACAAATATTGTTTTTGCACCTTATGATCTTCATGTGCCAGTTACCACATGTGGTTTATTTTTTTTGATCGACTCACGACCATGGCGTCATATTTAATCTTTATACGTCTTGTTTTGGAACAAGAAATCTGGACAAGAGTTGAGATTCTGGATAGAGAGGTGCAAAAGTATGCAAAATTCACAGTGATAAATACATTCTGGCACAGAAATGTAATTAACGTATGTCTCTGTCTGGAGTAGGACACTATCATAGAGAAGCACCTGGAAGTGGGTGAAGAAGCACAGAAACTGATCACTAGGCGATATCTTGTTGACGAAACTGTTTAAAAAGCTACAGCTTTTATAATTAAGAGGACCAGGCAAAAAAGAGCTTGATGCTTCTGATGCATGATTCATTAGCGAAATCAATTCATACATCGCTAGCTATCAGTCGTTTACTATAGAGAAGGTTGAAGTTTCTTATAGTAGTTTTTGGGTTTTCATCTGGTTACCTAATTGGTTATTTTCCTCCTTGTGGTCATGCAGCTCACTTTCAGTATTTGCATTACACCCACTTTACCTGAGACTGGATGCTCTGTCGAAGAACATACCAAATGATATCAAGGTGGCATATGTAACTTTTAACCTTTGCTTGCGATTGATAGTATGAGAGCAGCTTCTTTATTGTCAAGCTTTGATCTCTCAAGCACGTCTTTAGTTACAAAATTGATATGTATTTTTTTTGTTTTCCAGGATGATATTCTGAAGGCCAAGGAGGAGCTGGATAAGAAGGTAACATGGTTTATTATTTTCTTTGCTATCTAAGCATTTTTTTTCTATGTATGTTCAGTAATTCTAACTGCAAACATGCTAGAATTGGGCCACGTGGCTTCATTGGGAGAGAATTTCTGAAAAGCATGACAGATTCGTGCATGACAATAAATGACTACACAGAGGCTGATGTCCAAATTCTCCCTTCTCTTCTTGCTTTCTTTTTCTGGTTCTTTTTTATGCTTATGATTTCACTTGTTCCAGTATTGTAGTAATCCTGTCCCTTAATCAAATAAAATGCCTTTATCTATGCATTTTTAGCATTAGATGTTGAACTGTGACTTAAAGGTTTGGGTTACGAACTGTAATTATTTCTCGAGCTAGCAAAAAAATTATTTCTCAAGGCGGGATACTCATATTTCTACTCCAATGCTGGCCAAATTTCCTTAAAATGGTTCCTCATGCACGTAGTTCTATCACAATGCCCTCTTGTTTTGATAAACAATGCTGGAACCATCCTGCTCTATCGGGTTAGTCATTGGTTTTGGAAGACTTTCTTCTTTATGGAGTGGAGCAGTCGTCTGTTCTGCATTAAGTCTAATTGCATCATCTGTTCATCTATGTTTGCTTCTATTTTTGAGATTGGTGATATGTTCTATGAAGACAAGTTGGCAAGTAAGTGCGAAGCTGCTTTTTGTGTTTCTAGTTGAAGAAAGGCTTGCATCAGTAATTTTCTGTATGGGAGATTTTAAGCATAGTTGACATATTCAGTGTTGCTAATTACTAAGTACCTAATTATGTTATTGCAGAGGCTAATTTTTCTGTGTATCCTGACACGCTAATTACCTTAATTGGGTTTGGATGTCTAGGATGTTGATTATGAAGCGACAATGGCCGCAAAGCTTTCAATTGCCAAGAAAATTTTCTCTCTTGAGAAGAATCCAGTCCTTAATTCAAGCACCTTCCAAACGTTCTTTTCAGAGAATGAGGTCATACAAAAATTCTTTTTGTTCCGTTCTTATAAATTTATGATGGTCTTGTGAGATGAGGATGCATGGTAGCAACTCACGAGCTGTGTCCTTTGAAGCTGCAGTTATCACTCTGACTCCTGCTTCAATTGTTTGTAGGAATGGTTGAAACCTTATGCAGCCTTTTGTTTCCTACGTGACTTCTTTGAAACTTCCGATCACAGCCAATGGGGTCGCTTTTCCCAATTTTCAAAGGAAAAGGTGATTCTTGCTTCATTTTTTATAGTCAATTTAGTGTGTCTTTTTATTCAGTTTTTATTGATGAACTTACTAGATTTTACACACTCTAATTGAAGATCTGATAAGACCTTTCTTCACAGCTTGATAAACTTGTCTCAAAAGAGAGCTTGCACTATGACATTATATGCTTCCACTACTACATCCAATTCCATTTACACTTGCAAGTAAGTGTGTTACATTTTCTCATTTTGATACGTTCTGGAAACTGTTAACTAGCCATCCTGACACATTTATTGGTTGAAACATTATGAATTGGCAGTTGTCAGAAGCAGCCGAGTATGCTAGAGAGAAAGGAGTGGTGTTAAAAGGAGATCTGCCTATTGGTGTTGATAGAAATAGTGTTGATACCTGGGTCTATCCAAATTTGTTTCGGATGAACACAGCAACTGGGGCACCTCCTGATTATTTTGATAAGAATGGGCAGAACTGGGGGTTTCCTACTTATAATTGGGAGGAAATGTCGAAGGACAATTATGGTTGGTGGCGTGCCCGTTTAACACAGGTTGTTGTTGGAATATAATAGCACAGTATCGTGTGTCGATGACTTTTGGGCTCTTGCTTTGCACAATGGTCATTATGGACTTAATAAGCATGAATATGAATTTTTCTCATCAGATGGCGAAGTACTTCACAGCTTTCCGAATTGATCACATACTTGGTTTCTTTAGAATCTGGGAACTTCCAGAGCATGCCATGACAGGCCTTGTTGGTAAATTTAGACCGTCAATTCCTCTAAGTCAGGTACTCCTAGTCCTCTTGATTCATACTGAAAACGAAGTTCACAGAGATTATTTCTTGTTATAAAAGATTCATCTTCCTCCTTTTAAAGCCTTTTTAGTAAAAATGATGTCTAATTGTAGGAAGAACTTGAACGAGAGGGAATATGGGACTTTAATCGTTTGAGCAATCCTTACGTTCGGCAGGAATTATTACAGGTTCCTTACTTTTGCTTCTTTGATGTGTTGTGATTAGTGTTTGTACATTCAACTGATTCTATTTGTCAATTTGTACCACTTGAGGCTTTTTGTTCCAAGGTTTTATACTTCATGGGAACAATCTTCTCCTCTTGCAGGAAAAATTTGGAGAATCTTGGCCTTTAATTGCTTCTAATTTCTTCATTGAATATGAGAAGCACCTTTATGAGGTAGCAATCAGTAGTTAAAGCACCATGAAGCTTTATGTTGTTCTCCCTATTCTGATTTTTCACATGTAAATTTAGTTTGACATGTCTCTTTGAGGGACTTGGTTGTCTCAAGTATAGTTGGCCATGTCCGATAAATCCAGTTGAAAGTTATATTGGTTTGAACTTAAACTAACGTTGATGGAGTTTCTTGTGACTGTTATATGTCAAGATGTTTAGTCGTAGTTACTTTTGTGGAGAAACAGGTGCCACGAAATTCTTATTTTAAATAGAGATTAGTGCACTGGAAGTCTTAAAAACTTGTCACGAAAGTGCAATTGAGTCCTAAAATTTACAAAAATTGCAATCAAGTCCTAAAACTTGTTAAATTGGTGCAATCAAGTCCCGTTAATTCCATCCAACTTGGCTAACGGAATATGTTGACATGGCTTTTTCTATTATTTTTTCTCTTTGACGTGGTACTGATGTGGCTAAAACAAAAGGGATATGGCTAAAATGATATCGTTTTGATTCAAATATAATTTTTTAATCTAAAATTTTAAATTAAATTACAAATAATTTAAATTTCTCTTAGTGGTTTTACATGTGTATTGTAATGGCGAGTTCAAATGAAGTAGAACTTATTTGCCCCCAGCGTTTAGCCTTGTTGCTTTATTTGATTTTGGAATTTTATTGCCTTGTAGATGTGTTATGATAGCATCTTGGCCTAGCTCAACTTCAGATAGTTCTTTATGTCCACTGATCCACTGATTCACACGAGATTGCTTGATTTTGTAGTTCAAGGAAGACTGCAACACAGAGAAGAAAATTGCTGCAAAGCTGAAGTCATTTGCGCAGAGGTCCCTGTTGGAAGATGAAAATAAGATACGACGGGATCTCTTTGATCTTCTGAAGGTAATAAGAGTCAATCTTCTGTTTCTCCAATGATTTGGAGCACTCGTTTTTTTTTTGCTTTGCACCTTTACTTGTAAGATTCTTTTTGCATTTGCAATCCTACCACTGTTCCATCTTGCAGAATATAGTTCTTATCAGGGATCCTGAGGATGCGAAGAAATTTTATCCGCGTTTCAATCTGGAAGATACAACAAGTTTTGAGGACTTAGATGATCACAGGTATCAATCTTTTGGTTCTTGTTGAGTCACTGAGTGATGTATGACAAACCTGAGCTTAACTAATGTTGGATCAGTCTACATTAATGGTTTAATTGCTGGTTATTATGTCCTACTGAAAAAACATGGTGTTCTTTGATCTCTTCGGTCAAATTATTTGACATTGTGCTGCGTTTGGGTTTCTTGATGGGAGCTAGGGGGCTTTACTAGAAGATGGATGACTCCTCCGCGTTGTGACATTTAACATGATTCTTTTTATGCAGCAAGAATGTTTTGAAGCGACTGTACAATGATTACTATTTTCACCGTCAAGATAACCTGTGGAGACAAAATGCTTTGAAGACATTGCCTGTCCTCCTGAACTCTTCAGATATGCTGGCTTGTGGAGAAGATTTAGGCCTCATCCCGTCGTGTGTACATCCGGTATGTCTCCCACTTTCATACGACCACTTTCTAATAAGTGGCTCTTGTAACTTTGACATTATCTCACAGGTTATGCAAGAACTTGGACTAGTAGGTTTGCGCATCCAGCGAATGCCTAGTGAACCAGATCTTGAGTTTGGTATTCCTTCTCAGTACAGCTACATGACGGTATGAGCCTATAGGAAACCATGTTGCTTGTTCGAATACTTCACCAATCTTACTTGTGAAACGAGTTGTGCTTTGAGCTTATTTCAGATATCTATATGTTTCTGTATCCGTAGCAATCAGAGAAAGTTAAAATTTGCAGTTCTGGCTTTTTATTGCTCATCAAGTGTGTGTTCTATGTGTTCATAAGAGAACTTCTTCCCTTTCCTTATGTATGCGTGCCTGTATCAAAGAAAAGAAATTTTCTAAAACCCGACATGTTCTATTAGAACTAAATAAGTTGATGTTGAAGCGTCTCCTGTTACTTAGGTGTGTGCTCCTTCTTGCCACGACTGCTCTACCTTACGTGCTTGGTGGGAAGAAGATGAAGAAAGAAGGTGTCGTTTCTTCAAGAATGTGGTGGGTTCTGACAAGTTGCCCCCAAGTAAATGCGTTCCTGATGTTGCACATTTTGTTTTACGCCAACATGTCGAAGCTCCATCCATGTGGGCAATCTTCCCTCTTCAGGTATTTTGCCTGACACTGTTGAGCTGAGATTTCATTTGCATCGAACTTGTTGTTAGGTGTGGTAGATCCATTCTCATATCCTTGATAGTTCCGTTGCTTAATTTCTTAATTTACTGTTTATTTTGTTTGGATATCCTGTGACTTTGGTTGTGCTTAGGCTATGTTTGTGTTGATGTCAGGACTTGCTGGTGTTGAAAGAAGAATACATGACTCGACCGGCAACTGAGGAAACAATCAATGATCCGACCAATCCAAAGCACTACTGGAGATACCGTAAGCCTAATCCTCCCATTGTTTTGAGGCTAAAATATGAGAGATGATTCTGCAGTTCTTTATAGTTTGCTTAAATTATATGACCCTTAAATTAAGTCGAGAAGATAAAAAAGACTGCACCCAGCTTTGAGACGTGTGCATCTTGAACTCAGGCGTACATGTGACGTTGGAGGCCTTGATGAAGGACCGAGATCTCATATCCACGATTAAGAATCTTGTACGTGGGAGTGGAAGATCACATCCTCTTCCTGTTGAAGCTAATACGAGTGGCAGTCGAGAGGGAAATACTACTACAGAAAAGAAGCTAGTCAGTGGAGAGGCATTAAACCACGCAGTTAAATGGAGCTCCACAGAGGGAGAGCCTGGTGGTTTTGTAATCCAGCCGCTTGTAAGCTAGACATTTTATTGGAAAATCGGGAGGATGTCCCTGGAGGGTCTACTTTATTGAAGTTTGAATATGTTTTTCCCAATAAGCATAGAATAACCTTTCCTGTCACACAACTGAGGGATAATACTATATCAAATAATACGATGCGACTTAGATACATCAGTATATATCCACTTATCACTCGAGATAGTGAAGCGTATAGTCAAACTGATCCATTCTCATGTTGCTCTCGTACTTTACTGCACAGAAACTACTATCAATTGCATCTTGTAGGCAGCAGATTGTGGCGGCCTAATTTTGACTTCTTTCAAGGGAAGGACATTCTTCTCTTTTCTCGCGGTTATGTCATGCGGCAGAAGTTATGTCTTGCGGCATGGGACCTGGCAGGCCGGCAAAAGGTCTATTGACGTCACCGGTAGGTCCGGTATGAAAGAATTTTGTGAATATCATGAAAATTGAGATAGAGTAGAGCATACGTACTTTGCCTTATTTCTGTCATTATCGAGTATTCTTCGGTAATTACACTGTTCTTTAGTTACATCAATACTGATTAAGCAGTCTGTGTTTGAATGACCGAGCTCGTATGCCGTGTTTTATTGCTCAAGATTTCAAGAATGGTATGGGGTTGAAGCTTGGATTGACATCTACATGGTTCAAGGTCGTTGATGTTTAATCATACGAGATCAATACAGGTCATGTGATATTGACATCAAAAGGGGGAGACTTGCTGTGTGACTATTATCTGTCTTCTGATGCAGATACACCAGCCCTCGCCTGCACGCTTCGGGGTGAGATTTTCGTAGTTTGTTCACCAAAAAGGATCATTCTAGTACAGAATCGTTGCTATATAATGAGCTGAAAATGGGATTTCAAAACTTACCCAGAAGGAATCGTGACTTTCATGCGCCAATGCATTCATGCGTGAACTTGCATAATCCAAAATGCTCATTTGATCGCGCACTCATGAATGTTCAAGAAAGGAGCATGAACCAGAGCTAACAATCTCTTTTCCATCTCCTTCTTCCATACATCATGTCACATTATTAGCGTCTTAAATGGTGTTGTGCCAGATGAATGGTCTTAGAACTTTGACTTAATATGTAATGTGATTTCTGAACTTTGATTTTTTTAATGTGATCCTTGAACTTTAACCCAATTTGCAATATTGTTTATGGATTTTTAATTTATTCAATGTGGTTCATAAATTTTGGAACATGTTTAGTTTAGTCTATGGACTGTATGAAAATGTTCAATGTTATCCTTTAACTTGACTTAATAGAAAGACTATTGAACATTTTTATGTAGTTTATGGGCTAAATTGAATATATACCAAAAGTTTAGGGGCCATATTAAATAAATTAAAACTGTAGGAGCGATATTGTACATTAGGTTAAAGTTCAGGGATTATATTGAACAAATTTAAGATTAATAAATTATATTATGCATTGGGTTAAAATTTGGAAATTATATATGCCGTTATTTCTTTGATTTATTCAAGACGAACATGGGAGACTTACATGCGTTCCTTACCAAAAAAAAAAAAACATGGGAGACTTACAAATAGAAGTTCATACACTTGATTGGAGGTCCCTCTCTCCCTCTCTCTCTCTCTATTCGCTCTTGCATAAGCCATGTTCATACTTCTCAATCATCTCTTTCCCCTTACCAAAGAAAGAATCAACTGCTTTATCAATCAGTCATTTTGGGTTGGTGGTCAATTACTTTTTTTTTTTTGGTCGATTGCGGGTCAATTACCTGGTTTGGTGGAAGGTTTGAAAAAGATTTTGTTCGGACAATCAAGTAAAATTTGCCCTTACCTAATTTATGTTCCCACCCTTCACGAAAAACAACAAAAATTACCTCCCAAATAGAGGAAGAAAAGATGAAATCACGGCCCACGGAAGGATGCACCTGTTGATCTAACCATGAAAAACCAAAGCAATGATCAATACAGTCAATCGACGAACACAAGGGATCCATAGATCGAGAATTTTTGGATAGGGGAGTTCGGTTTCGCCTCGGCCTAAAAATTCTCAATTTGCCATTAATACGAGGTCCTCTCAATTCCCATGGTGATTGCTAAAAGCTTCCCCCCAAAAAAAAAGAACCGGACCAACTAAATTCGGCCCCAAAATCGAAAACGGTCCCGCGCCAAGAACGACGTCCCCGAAACGACATTGTTCGAGGCATCCGCCCCTGTTTTTCCCTTGATAAAAATCGTTTTTCCTTTGTCGGATTGGGAATTTAGGAGGAGTGTTGTCCAGAAATAGGGAGCAGTTACCTCGGAAGACGCAGCGAAATCAGGGGGAGGGGGATGGAGTTGGGTTTTTGTCGCGTACGAAGAAGTAAAGGATCGATCTTTGTCGTTCGATCGGCTGATATCAACGAAAGGGCTTGTGGGTATCTGTGGAATCCTCTTGGAAAATTTGTAAAAATAGAAAAGAGGGGTTCCTCGGTTTTCTTTGATAAAGTAGTGACGGATTGGTCCTCTCGCCCTCCCGTTGCGCTTCGTCTCCCCTGAATGCCTTAACCAGTGTTCAGGGTCTGTTTCTCCCTCCCTCTCTGTCTCTCTCTGTTTGGCCCTTCTTTTGTGATTCCGTGTTGGTTTCTTGTCACTGCTTGTCGTTTGTCTGGGAGAAATTTTGGCTGTCTTGTTCATCTTTGTTGGCTTGTGCCATTCGTAATTCCATATGGGCCATGTTTTTTTTTTTTTGTCTTTTATTGTCTTATGTTGGCTCTTTCACGGTAGATCATTTCCGTTTCATCTGCATTTTGTTCCCGCATTGTTGAAATGTGATGCATCTGTAAGCAAAACGGAGAAGGAGAAGAAGAGATGGAAATGTGGTGCCTGAAATCAGTTTGTATAATTTCAAGCATGCTTACCTCTGGTTGTACCTCTTCCACTGCCCGGGAAACATAATCCGGCAAAAAGAGAGAAACAGAGGAGAGCCCGCGAAACATTTTTGTTGTGATTTTTCTCCTTAATGCGTGCTGGATGAAATTACTCTGTGTTTATGACATTTTATCTCATGTTTTCAGAAAATTGTGGCGATTTTTGTGCGGAGGAGCGAGGGATTTTGTAGGTTGGTGCATTCCATATCGCATCCTATTGCTCACGAGATAACTCCAGACGTTCTTTCTTTTCATTACACGATGGTTGATGAGCTTTTGTTTTTGATTTTGGTTTGTTCTGTGATTGTGTGTGTGTGTGTGTTTTTTTTAATTCCTTGTCCTTCTCCATTGGAATATGCAGGTTATGATGGATCCTGTGGGCATGAGATGAACCTACTATGTGATTGTCATCAGCAAGTCAACATTAATGAAGCAAGTGTGGAACTGTACATAGGCACCTGCATTATTTTGGTGAGGCAACATTTATTTTATTTTTTCTAGGATATGGTTTTGCAAGCATTCCAAGATATTTTAGTCGTTATTCTGTTGGGAACGAAGTAGCGATCCAACTGGATTAGCTTCTGCGTCTGTTTCACGAGCATTACTCGATGGAGTAGGAAGTCAATTCAGAAAGATTTCTTAGGTTGATATGAAAACCAGGGGTTTGAAGAGAGCGAGAAATGAACCATTTTTTTGTTGAATTTTTTACTGTCAATAGAGATCTGCAAACAAACTTTTATCCAGCAATGAAGGATGCAATCATTTTGCTCCAAAGTTATGCTCGCGTGTTAGGGACTGTTCTTTATATGTATTAACTTACGCAACTTGTTTTAGTTGTCAAATGTTCATCTCAGTGTATGTGTCGTTTGGACTGACTCGAAGCTGTCTATTCTGGGATGCAGTTTCTGATGGCCAATCCATTAAGGAAGACTTGTTCTCTGGGATTCCTCTGAGGATTACCCTTACCCTTGCCCTGCCCTGCTGCCATTTGTTCTCTTGACTGAGATTTTTCCAAAATGGCGGTAGCTGTCGATCAGCATCGTGGATTTAGGCCACCGAGCCGACCTCAGAGATGCAAACTACAGTCCTTCACTCATCTTGACTTCACCGTAATTGATCTCGGCCAAACCCATCTGGCCCGTTCCTCAGACCCAGCATTTGATGTTGCTAATTTCCACCGATGCTTCTCCACCCCTTGCCTGTCCTTGACCACCCAAGTGGAAGAAGACTTTGATAGGAATCCGCGAATTGAGATTCTTGGTGGCTGCAGGGCCTTCAGAGCTCGCGCTCTAGTTGTAGAGGTTGCCATAGCAATGGCTGCTGGTGTCAATCCTGTGCCAGTGTCGAGTGGACTCGGCGGAGCATACTACATGCGTGGCAGAGATGGGCACGACATTGCCGTGGCAAAGCCCGTTGACGAAGAACCTCTAGCTTTCAACAATCCTAAAGGCTTCAGGGGTCTGATGCTAGGCCAACCTGGCATGAAACGATCCGTATGTGTTGGTGAAAGCGGCGTTCGAGAACTGGCTGCATACATTCTCGACCATGGCGGATTTTCCGGTGTTCCTCCAACTGCTTTGGTGAAGATCTCTCACGTTTTTAATGAAAATGATCCGTCGCCAACATCATCAGCGCCTTACAAGATCGCATCGCTGCAACGCTTTGTGGATCATGATTTCGATGCCGGAGAATTGGGTCCCTCTAGCTTCTCGGTAGCATCAGTTCATAGGATTGGGATCTTGGACTTGAGAATGCTAAATCTTGACAGGCACGCAGGAAACATTCTGGTTAAGAAACATCTAAATGAAATTACTGCCGCTGGGTCACTGGAACTTGTGCCAATAGATCATGGCCTTTGCCTACCCGAGTTCCTTGAGGATCCTTATTTTGAATGGCTGCACTGGCCTCAAGCCTCAGTTCCTTTTTCTGATTTAGAAGGAGAATACATATCCAACTTAGACCCCTTTAAGGATGCCGAGCTTTTGATGACCGAGGTTCCTTCTCTGAAGGAGTCCTCTGTCCGGGTTCTCATCCTATGCACCATCTTTCTAAAAAACACTGCGGCTGCTGGCTTCTGTCTTGCAGATATAGGCGAGATGATGACTCGCCAGTTTTCTTGTGGGCAGGAGAATCTCAGTTTATTGGAGGAGCTGTGCGTTCAATCCAAGGCTAGCATGACGATTACTTCGGGCGACGATGTGCCTGATGACGAAACAAACGAAGAAAACGACCTCGAAGTTACTCAGTTCGACATGGAAAACGGAGATGACATGGAGGAGGACTCGGACCTCCCTGAGACGGCTAGGCCGCATAAAGTTCCCAGGTTTTTATCTGTCAAGTCAATGTCCGGGCTGCCTGACACGTTATTATCTCCACAAGGGTTGGAAAAGGACCCCCTGATTTGCGACTACGAGTCATATGCGATAGAAGACGAGGAGGGTGAAAATCGTGACGCTGCCATCAATGGTCACAAGATGGGGGTTTTCAACCGGAGCATGAGTTTTGCAGTGCAACAACACGTCGATGAGGGCGAGGGGATCTCTTTCGGAGATATGAGCGAAGACGAGTGGGTTCTGTTCCTCGAAATCTTCGAGAAGCTCTTGCCCGCGGTCATCGAGAACGCTAGATGCACCGGCTTGAAGCAGAGGTTGGGAACTTCTTGCGACTTCTGAGGATTCTCCAAAGCAATAGACGATCAAAGATCAGCAAAAGGACAAAAAGAAACCGGACACGATCGCTTGTAATTACCGTGGATTAATTTTCCTTTCATGTTTCCCAAATGACATGCTAGTGTAGATTTGTAGATAATGACCGTTCGGGCCGACGAGAGAGGAAAAGTGATCGGCAAGTTGCCGTCCTTTCCTTTTTCTACCGTCGTCTGTTTTTCTCCTCCTTTTGTACTATCACCATGCAAATGTATCAGTGTGTACGTATTGTGTATAAGCTCATTGCCCCATTTATATCGATCCGTGTTTGTTGACTCTGACATGCACAATCAAATTGGTGGGTTTGGTTGTCTGGAACATTACAGTAAAGCTACTCCAGAAGTCTTTTTCAATTGATGTTGATGCATCTCTAGTCCTGTGTCGACTTGAGAATTGTAAACATGCTGGTCGCTGATATACATAGAATGTTTTTGTTTCTTGGGATAATGCTAGAAATGATTTTTGAATTTTGATCAAATATGTAATGTAATTCATGATTTTAAATTTATTCAACGCGATCTCTCAACTTTATCCAAACATGCAATATTGTCTCTGAATTTTTAATATGTTCGGTGTGATCTTTGAACTTTTGAAATATATTCAGTTTGATCCTTAAGCTATATGAAAATGTTTAATATTATCTTTTCATTAATTCAAGATCAGAGATAATATTGAATATTTTGATACGATCCAATAATTGCATTGTACATGTCCTATTTTGAGCAAATTAAAAATTGAGGGATTATATTACACAATGGGCAAAATTTCGGGAACACATTAAATAAATAAAAAAATTATAATTTATATTATATATTAAATTTAAGTTAACGGATCATTTGTCTCATTTTATTTTATTTCTTTAATGAAGTAACAAGGGAATTTTGGTCTCGCGAATAAAGTAAATAGTTTTCTCTCTTCTTTGAAACGGAAGAGAGAATTTTCGTCCTTATCACACTGACAAGTCACGAGCTTTTTGTTTTATATTGAATTAGTTAGCAAGCACAGTCAAAAAGTCACGACTTTTTCTCCTCTTCTCCTCCTCCTCCTCCTCCTCTTCGCCGCTCTCTCTGAAATCTCTGCAACGCGCCGACCACAATGACGATCGGCATCGTCGACCACGAGCTCCTCGACGGCACTCACAACCTCTACGACGTCTCCTTCTACGGCGTCAGCGTCCGCACCCTCCTCACCCACTCCCCTCCCATCGCCTCCTCCTGGCTCGCGTCCCGCGGCTCCCAGCCCCTCCTCGTCGGCTTCGACATGGATTGGCGACCCAACTTCAGCGGGAACGTCGACAACCCCGTGGCCATCCTCCAGCTCTCCGTGGGCCTCGACTGTCTCATCTTCCAGCTCCTCCACGCCCCCGAGATCCCCCAGCTCCTTGCCGACTTCCTCCGCGACCCCCGTCACGTCTTTGTCGGGGTCGGCATCGACGAGGACGTCGGGAAGCTGCTCCGTGACTACGGCCTCGGCGTGGCCAACGCGGTGGACCTGAGGCCACTGGCCGCGAGGGAGCTGGGCCGGGAAGAGCTGAGAAGGGCCGGGCTGAAGACGCTGGCGAAGGAGGTCCTGGGGAGGGAGATCCAGAAGCCGACGCGGGTCTCGATGAGCCAGTGGGACCAGTTGTTCCTGAGCATCGTGCAGGTCCAGCACGCGTGCCTGGACGCTTTCGTGTCGCTCCAGATCGGGGAGGCTCTGAATGCCGGTGGTGCTCGGCCATGAGGCCTTTGCTCTGAATGCCGGCGGTGCTCGGCCACGTGGACTTTGCTCGTGGATGAAAGAAGGTAAATTTTGGTATTTGGGTGGAGGGTCTTGGTAGGTTTTGCGGGTTTTTATATTTGCTGCTTCTTGTGCGAGAATTTGACTCCTGAAATCTCCGACTCCGACCGTAAAAAGGATTGACTGCAATTTGTGGAGATTCATAACTTTCTCTTTGATGTTATACTGACTGATGGCTTGACATGGTTGATGTTAATTGCATCTTTTTCAAGCAGGTTGGGATGTTGTATATCTGCTCTGCTTGTCATGGTGCTTTTCATGATCTGGGTTTTGGATACGATCCATAAACATGGCTAGTAAAAATGGGGATTTGATTGTATTCTTTACATGAACTGAACAAGTATGCGAGGACTTAAAATGTATAGATGGTTATTTATGTCAAAAACGCCAGACTAATGAAAGCATCTTTGCTGGAGGCTCTCTCTGAATATGTCGCCTTTCGGAAATCATGGATGCGATGCCCTTGACCTTGACCGGCTTTAGAAAGATTTCTCCTGCTTTTTAGTTAGGATTTGAGTTCGTTCCGAGATTTAGATATTTCCCATTTAGGTATTTGTTTCTCGCATTGGCACGTTACATCTGGTGGGATTTATGAACTCGCAGCCGTCATTTTTAGCACTGTAGAAACCGTGCATAATTAAGGTCCGGAAGCATGTAAAGTTTTCGCTCGCTCCATCTCTCTCTCGTTAAAAATCTCTGCTTTTCATCTTATGTTAATCGGGCAAGGGAAACGCGAGACTAGTGCTTATTATGTGGACAGTGGAGCTCATGTATCATCCTGTCTTCTTGTGGCCTGGAATAGGCAAAACTGGATTTCATTATTTAAACTACTGCTGTTAAACGTGAGCCAAACGGTGCAAGGATGAGATTTAGCTGATGATTAATGTGCAGTACTTCTTTTTCCTTGTACTTACATGCATAGGCATGGGTGGCATTGAAAAGGAATGGATAGAGTTGACTGAGACCTAGCATCTTTCTGCTTCAATTTTGAGTATTGGATGATGATTAATGACAGATTAGTTGGTTTCAAATCTGGTCTCCAATGTGTTCGTTTTGGTATGGATCTTCTCTCTTGTTGGTGCATTAGTTTCATTGCCGTCTAGCTTTCTTCATCGCAATCCTTACTATAAAACTTAATTAAGTTTCTTAGCTGTACTTTGGCTAAAGAAAAAGGAGAGATCCTGATGGCATAATCCTCGCTAGTGAGACTTCCCTTTTGCGAATCACTACTCTCATCTTCATTGTAAGCTTCTCTATTTCCTCGAAAGCTAAGTGTGTGTCTGTGATAATGGTCTTTACTGTGATTGAATGCATCGAAACGAAAATGCATTGAAATGAAGATGGGGGTTGAGGAATGTGTCTGAGGCATGTATAACGTGAAAGTTTGCTTGCAGCTCGGGACTGATCGAACATATGTTAGCATGTGTAATTAATTTTGTGCATGGTTTCCAAACCGGTTACTAGTCAGCTGTAAAATGGATGTAAGCATAAGTTGACTTGTATTTGGTACTAGAGAGATGTATGCATTGGAGGAGTATTGTTTCGTGGCTATGCTCTTTCATGTTTCACATTTGAAAACATTGAGATTTGGCAGATTTGATGCATTAATTCGCATTTTTCGCAGCAATTGTATGTGAACATACGCCGCATTACGAAACAAATGCGCCGTTCATATTTTTGGTTGTGTACACATTGACCGGAGATTTCGATGCACATGAAGTTGGTGTCTGCTGCGTATATATGACTACTAGGGTTTTATATTTTTCCATCTTCACTCGTCAACGTGAGAGAAGACGAGACTCTTCATATATACAAGCACATCCCCATTTCCTACCAGAGCCGTGTTTATTCGACATCCCAACCTGCATGTCGCACACGCATGCGATTCTTGCCTTGTTAGAATGGGGTCTAGAGTTCATCCGACACGGGTTTTGCTGTGTGTGTGTGACAGGCCTTGGATCTTGATCCTTTGCAATATCAAGGCTCTGTACAGGAGATCACAAGGATACCTGAAAAGTTCTGATTTAGAAGAGAAGGAGGCGAGGGTGATATTAACGAAGCTTTAATTCTCCAATCAGATGATAGGTATGTGAATTTTCGCCATGTGACTATGGGTGAGCATGGTCCTTTTTGGGCTGGTCCAGCATTTAACCTAGGGGTCATCCTACGCAGTGATGTTCCCCAATATTTTAGACCAGGGACCGATTCTATGGGTTAGGTCCGGTTTCAAGGTCAACCCGGGATCAATCGATTCTTTTCTTTTGTTTCGTTTTTTGAATTCCTCGAAAGGAAAAATACATTATTTGAAATTACATATACATTAACAATGTAATATTGAGCAATCAAACTGTGAACACTCGTACAAATAAAGCAACAACAGAAATCTCTATTTGCCAAAAAGAAAGACATTTTTTTAACGAGCATAAAGCTCTTTGATCAAGCATAAACTGAGAAGCGAAAGGGGAAATATAAATACATAGCACAAATCGGGAAACCACATCAGCTTGAAGCTCTGAGATCAAGCACAATTCGAGAAGCGAAAGTGGAAAAATAAATACCCAGCATAAACCGAGAACTCACACGAGCTTGAAGCTATCAAATCAAGCACAAACTGAGAACTTGTCGGCTGAGCTGCGTTCGTGGGGCGAGGGAAGAGAGGCGAGTGAGCTGCATTTGTGAGGCGGGCCAAGAGAGGCGAGCGATTCACCAGCTAAGTTGCGGAGTTGCATTTGTGAGGCGAGCGAGGAGAGGTGAGAAAGGCGATAGGTTTTCAGGATCAAGGATCAACCTACACAGTCTAGGTTCTTGGAGTCCCAGGACCAAGGATTGGCCTAGTTCCCCTGGGAATCGGACTAGGACTAGCTGGGTTGGACTGATCGAGGGTCGGTCCAGGTTCTAACACCCCTACGTATGACTCTTCATGATATGAAGGCGACCAGATTGGATTATTTTCTTCATCCAGTCAGAACTAAAAATCCATTGTTTTGCTTGATCGAACTTCTCTTGCGTTTGATGGGTTGCGGAGATGTAAACTTGTGTTCAAGGAGCATTGAAAGACAAGCTAAAGGAATACAAGGTTCATCAGGCCGAGACATCTAGTACAATCCTCTCAAGGATGGCCTAAAACAGAGCAAAAGCAGTTACCAAGCATCGAGCTGCAGATATTCCCATTATGGCTGTTCTTCTTTGTACAATTTAGACTCCATTATGTAGCCTGCGAAGTGCACTCTAGGGACAATGGACGGATTCTGTGTTTCTTCCTAGCAGTTTGCGTCCTGTCCAGAGTCGGTGACTTCAATCGGCTGATGGTGCTGAGTTTTTCAGTTTAACAGACAGGGTTCCTCTCTACGAATCAAATCGTTCTTTGCAAATTAGCCAGATGGAGAGAGTCTGACGGTCTCAATGTAAAATAGCGACAAGAAGCAGGTGAATGGTGTAGGATCTTTCCGCTCTTTGCGAATTGGCTATTATTCAAGGAAACGGGTCAAGCTCTAGAGATTTAAAAGCAGCTCAGTAAGGGCTTGATGATTCGCTGCAAGATACAATCTTCTGCAAAGAACATCTGATATAAATGTTTAACACCCAGTTTTGTAACTGCAGAAAAACTTCGCGGATGCGCAGTCCAATGCAACTAGCGTGTTTTTGTACACATGAACGTCTTTTCATAAAAGATTTGTGTATCTTATTTTTAACTATAGCTTAATGAAATTACAATAATCATATAAAAGATAGTAATTTCCACGTACAGAAAGGATGGGGACGAGTATGAAGTATGCAAACTTCTGTGCAAATATTTCCAATATAAAGTTTTATATTATTGGTCCACAGTTGAAATTTAATTTACTTATTAGATTACTAGTTAATTTTTTTTAATAATCAGTAACGTTTCTACAAAATCTTTCACTTTAACTGAATTTAATTGAACTAATTGAGAGTTGGGAATAAAGCATATGATTTAGTACCGAAAAAGTCCCAAACTTATTGCGCTTGTGTCAATTCAGTTTTAAATTTTTCAATTGTGCCAATTTAATCATAAACCTTTCACAATTTGCTATTTGAGTTTTTCTAGCCAAAATTGGCCGGAAATCGTTAAGGTGGACACCAGCCGTCCTACGTGCCATGGCTAGCACTAACGTGGACAATTCACACTTTCTAATAAATTTTTTTCTTTTTTTTTCTCCTTTCATTTTGGCTAGCGAGGGTCGCCATTGGGCGAGGGCCACCTCGCCGACGGTCGGCAAAGACTATGAAGGCCTTGGGCGAGGGCCTTCGCCCCCTTGCCGGTTGCGAGCGAGGATTCGAAGGCCCTTGCCCAGATCTAGCGAGGGTTTGGCGGCCCTTGCTGCCAAAATGAAAGAAAAAAAGAAAAAAAAGGAGAAAATATAAGAATAAAAAACAATATAAAAAATTCAAAAAATTATTAAAATATAATTAAAAATGTCTACATCAGCATTGATTGTGCCATGTAGAATGGCCAATGTGCACGTCAACGATTTCCGGCTAAATTGATCAGATGGACTGAATTGACAAAATGTGAAAAAGGTTTAGGACTAATTAACACAATTGAAATGTTTATGATTGAATTAGCATAATTGCAATAGGTTTAGGACATTTTTAGTAACTTTTTCCCAAATTATACATTATTTGATGACGTGAATTATTATATGCTTAATTGGATGTTTAAAAATAATGAGCTAACATATCCATCTTTTTATCTATACACTTTAAAAAAGGAAAAATAAAATTAGGGCAATAACTTGTTCATCGTTATTTGATTACATGTATAATTATTTCCTAATTTGAAATAAATATGTGGATAATTCACGTGAAGTTTTTTTTTTGTCCACCATTCAAACTTAACAGATTGAAATTTATATTAGCAGATTTTGTAAATTTGAATTAACCAGAGGACAGTATTAAACATTTTCTTATAGTTTAGGGTCTAAATTGAACGTTAACCAATGGTTTAAGGATCAGATTGAACAAATTAAAAGTTTAGGAACAACATTACATATGAAACCAAAGTGCATGGACGATTTGCGTAATTTTCCCTTTCTTCAACTAACGCACGCAAACGGGTGAGCACACGCGCGTGCACACGCATGTTGTGCACACGCGATTCTTGCCTTGTTAGAATGAGTTCCGGAGTTTATCCGACACGGGTTTTGCTCTCTCTCACATAATCATGTAGAATGAGCAAACATTGAATAGAATCGTCTTATTAATTGCCGTTTGTTGACAATCACGAAAAATCTGTGTGTGTGGCAGGACTTGGATCTTGATCCTTGCAATATCGAGGCTTTGTACGGGAGATCTCAAGCATACCTGTAATGTTCTGATTTAGACGAGGCTAAGGGTGACATATACAAACCTTTAAGTCTCGAACCAGATGTTAGGTATGCGAATTCGCTATGTGACTCTTTATTATAAGGAGGCAACTAGATTGGATTGTTTTGTTCATTCAGTTAATACTAAAAATTGATGTTCTGCTTAATTGAATCTCTCTTGCTTTTGATGAATTGCAGAGATGTGGAACTCGTGTTCAAGGAGCTAAAAGACAAGCAACAGGAATATAAGGTACATCAGGCCGAGATATCTCGGACAATGCTCTCAAGGATGGCCCGAAAAAAGAGCAAAAGCATTGATGAGCATCGTCCAATTAAGTAGCCTGTGAAGTGAACTCGAGTTGTTGACACGAGCACGTGCTTATGTTTCGTCATTGTAGCATTACAGATTGAGGGACATTCGCCAGATTATGTCTCTTCAAAGCAGTTTGCTTACTCCGCTGAGTGAGTGACACGGTTCTGTGACTTCGAATTGGCCGATGGTGTTGAATTTTTCAGTTTAACAGTCCAGATTCCTCTCTACGAATCAAATGGTTCTTCGTAAGATAAGCAAGATGCAGAGGGTCAGATGGCAACGGATAAATAGCAACAAGAAGCATGTGAAACGCGTTGGATCTTTCAACTCTTTTATCAATTGGCCAATACCGCATGGGTTTGTCTCTCCAGATTTAAAAGCGACTCGTTGCAAGATACCATCTTCTGCATAGAAAATCTAGAATTAATGTTTGACTCCCAGTTTTTCTCCGAACTGATTAAGAGACAACTATATACAACTGAATTGTTTCATCACAAGTTCAAAAACATTATACTTTTATGGAGCAAAAGTTTAATCGACAGTCTCAAAGTTCACGTTGAATGATGAGTAAATTCATCTGCTATTCAGAAAAAAGCCTTTGATTGTGGGAGGACTAAATCCCACCACAAGCCCTTATATGGCATCCATCATGAGCTATATAAGCAACATGTCATAGCTATACAAGCCAAGGACAGGCTTCATGAACAAACAATTCCGATCAAACAGTCATAGCTAATATATGCAACATGTCCAGAGGTAATAAATACAGATTTTCACACATGAAGAATCAATTAACAGTTGCATTCGGCTTTGGAACTTTCGTCTTCAAAACTATGAGATCAGGCTCCGTGACTTTGCCATCTGGCTAAGAGTATTTTCGATTCTCGCGCATGGACCTGGACGCGTAGGACTTGCTGGTTGTCTTGGAAGAGTAGGTAAAGCAAGTACTTGCACCGTCCGCTGCCTCTTGGCTGTCAAAAAAGATGAAAAGAGTGATTGCTTGCCATGTACTAGGTCTAAGAAACAGCCGAAGTTCCTATGAAATCAACTAATCTGTTTCTGCTTGACGATAACGTTCTTGTAATTTCCTCTTGGAGGCTTTGAATTTCATTTGAGCTGCAACTTCATTCGAGCGATTGATCTTCCAATCGAACCAAATGACCAAGTTAGCTTTTGGTTGGAATCGTAATTCGAAATTAAGGATGCAAATGGTAACCATTCTGCTCCAGAAATCAAATTCTTGCCAGAAATTAATTTCTGGAATTCTTGCAAGAAATTGATTTCTGGAGGAGAAATCTGTTTGGTAAAACATGACTAATTCTGCTCCAGAAATTGATTTCCGGAATAGAAATCTGTTTTGATTTGTTGATTTTTTTTGCACCTAAAAAAATTTAAATTTTACTCAAAGTGGATGACCACAGGTATTATAAGCCATTCTGTAAAGTTTTGAAATTTTTAATTTTTTAAATATTTTTTGGGCACCTAAAAATATTTAAATTTTACTCAAAGTAGTGGCCCACAGGTATTCTAAGCCATTTTGTGAAGTTTTAAATTTTTTTTTATTTTTTTATTTTTTAGGACACCTCAAAAAATTTAAATTTTACTTAAAGTGGGTGGCTATAGGTATTCTAAGCCATTATGTGAAGTTTTGAAATTTTTTATTGTTTTATTTTTTTGGGCACCTCAAAAAATTTAAATTTCACTCAAAGTGGGTGGCCACAGGTATTTTAAGCCATCTTGTGAAGTTTTGAAAATTTTTATTATTTTTCTTTTTTTTGGACACCTCAAAAAATTTAAATTTTACTCAAAGTAGGTGGCCACAGGTATTTTAAGCCATTTTGTAATGTTTTGAAATTTTTGATTTTTTTGGGCACATCAAAAAATTTAAATTTCACTCAAAGTGGGTGGCCACATGTGTTTTAAGCTATTTTGTGAAGTTTTGAAATTTTTGATTTTTTTTTATTTTAAAAAAAAATTCACCAAATTTCATATTTTCCCGAAACCTGACTTTTTTTATTTTATGGAAATTTTTATGAATTATTCTAGAATTTTTCAATTTTTATGCATTTTCTAAAAAAAATTGTGAGAAAATAGGGAGAATGCATTTCGGAATCAAGAAGCTGCAAAAAGTAACTTCTCTTTTTCTTGCTAAAAACTCATTTTGGAATAAAAAATGTATTCTCGAATCAAGAATGCATTCTGGAATCAAGTATTTTTAACAAACGCATTTTTATTCCAGAATGCAAAAATCGCTCCAGAATGCATTCCGAAAATTTTTTAACAAACGTCATTCTGTTCCGAAATGCATTCCGAAATAAAATTTTTATTCCGGAATGCATTTCATGTGCACCCTAAATGGCTTTTGTACTTACATCCTGTCAACTGCTGGTTAGTCTTTTGCGCCCAGCGATTCCGTTCGAGTTTTGAAGCATCCTGTCCTTCTCAAACTTCCACGTCACAATCTCGCTTGTTGGGATTGTCATCTGGTTGATGCTTGACGATGTATTGGGTCCACAGTGGCTTGTTTTTGGTTCACATTTGGCCTCCGTTTCTTGTTAGCAATTAAACCGGCCATGTTGGAGTGTTTCTATTGTTGCCATTTTGTGATGTTCTAATTCTTCAGTGAACAGAATTCCTTTACTTGTTAATCTTTTTTAGCGATTCATTTAAATGTTGGCATGTCTTTTGTTGCATGATCATTCCTGACAAATTTGCATTGTCCATTCAATTAACAAGGATTATCTATCCAAATTTTATACAGCGAGAAAGTGCATTTCCAACTTCAAAGGTGTCAATATGAGGTAATCACATAATACTATTGTTCTATGTCAAAAAGTAAGGACGTTCCCATAAGTATAAATTTCAGTAAGTGCTGGTAAGTAAAAAAAATGTCGGAAGAAAAATGATTGTTGACTTTTTCAAGGCAATTTATTAGTAACTAAGAAACATTCTTATAAAATTACCACTTTTCTCATATTCTATAAATTACCAATTTTTGCAGTAACTTAGAACTTTTATTTGCATAACTTATCAACATTTCGAGTTTACTACTTTTTATATGAAATGATCAACCTAAATTAGAGTGATTTACTAACTTTTGTCAATTTAAGTACCTAAGTAGTTGTGAATTGAGTTTAATTACCAACTTTTAATTACCATTTTTTGATTTAATAACTATTCTATTGAGTTACCAATCTTTATTTGTGTACATTAGCAACCCTTACATTTACTAATTCTTTTTAAAGACTACCAAATAAATAAGCATGACTCACTAACTTTTTTCCTATTAATTTAACACCTAGTAATGGGTTTGTTGTGACCTATGAACCACCAAAAGGAGCAATCTAGTTTACGAGACTTGCCATTAGGCATGTTCGCCTGCAGAGGTTTTATTCTCCCCTTGTCACCCCAGGCGTGGAAGGCTACTATGCCAGTCCCACCCGACAATAGCCAAGCTGAAGCTTGACATGGAGTCTATCCTCTCCACCCAAGGTCCCTTGTGTTCCCTCCTCTAACTTTGTCTTCCCGAGGAGGGGGAAATATAAGGGATGCTACCGGGGTCTCCCACCCCAGGTAGGATCTCCCTGCAGTAGAGCCCCTTTGAACCTTTTAAAGACCTGCTCAAGTCTAAGTACCTAACTAGTTGTGAATTGAGTTACTTACCAACTTTTAATTACCTTTTTTTTAATTTAATAACTATTCTATTGAGTTACCAATCTTTATTTGTGTATGTTAGCAACCCTTACATTTACTAATTCTTTTTAAAGACTACCAAATAAATAAGCATGACTCACTAACTCTTTTCCTATTAATTCAACACCTAGTATTGGGTTTGTCGTGACCAATGAACCACCAAACGGAGAGTTAAAGCCAAAGACTTGGTGTGGACTCTCCCGAGCCCATACTAATCGCAACTTTGGGATTTTGATTTAATCAATTTAACATGCAATTTAATTCATTAGAAGTCACTACTAATCTATTACGAGTTGATTAGAAACTCAAATAAAATGTGATAAGGACATTTTACTTCTGCGAACAGTTACGACCTTTTGATACCTTTTCTCTTTATTTCAAAAATAATTTGCATGCAATCTTGGCCAATTTTAATCTTAATTCGCTAACATATAAGAGGTGATCATGCAAGTGCGTAAACATGAATTTAACACTCAATAATTCAAAGCAATGAATAAATTGCTAGAAAAGGGGTAAAGAGCCTTGATGCGCTGCGCAAAGCAAAAGTGAAGCTTCATTACCATCCAATGCACCAAATGTTCTGCAAAATATTAACTAAAGACGAAAGAATGCATCCATGCCCTAGACATAATTTCTAAATGCGATGTCAATTAGTTGTTTTTGGGTTTTTCTGTTTATGAAAACTAAACTATATTCAATGCACGGGATGCAATTTAAATTTAAATTATGTCCACGTGGATTCTAACTTGAACTGAATGATGTTTGATGTGATGGCGTGGACATAGCGGCGGCGGAGGGCAGCGAGGCAGTGACGTATTGCAGATGGCGGCAACAACGCAAAGACGAGGATCCACCTCGGACGCCTTGGCTGGCCCTTGCCAAGACCTAGATCTGACCCGCTTTACACCTCCGGGGCTGGCTACTCGCCCCTATAAGATCGGTCGCTCAACTGGAGCAAGTACCCAGCCGAGCTTCGAAAACAGTTGCATTGTCACCAACTCATTTCTCACTTCGAAGCAAGAGATTTGATTAGCTTCGCGAGAGAGAGAGAAAGCTGGGGTGTTCCGCACCTCCTCCTCCTCCGCCGGCCCAGACGCAGGTCCCTCTGCCGCCGGACCTCGGTAAGCCCACCTTCTGATCATCCTCCGAATTTCGCCGTTCTCGCGAAAGTGTCTGTCTGGCTGCACACACTGTGTTGATTTCGAGAGTCGATTGTTCTCTCGAGTCGAACCCTCCATTTGTAAAGTGGTGAGGTTGATGTTTCTTCGTCTTCCTCGCCTATGTTGATTCCAGTGAAATGCTGGAAGGAAGGAAAATGTGACGCGATGTGATGTGACGTGACGTAATAGTGTCAAATCGTGAGAAAATTTGCTCGCGACGGAGCTCTTGAATATGTGAAAAACCTAATTTGTTGAGCGCTGAAGCTACTTGCTTTTAATCCAGTTGGCTAATTCTTGCTGCCTTTGGCTTGGTAGTTTTGTGTTAAGTCTTGTGGAGTTGTGCTTATGGACGGGGGATGGGAAAAGTTATTCGAGAAGCCGGCTAAGGCGGCGGTGCATTGGGATTTGCCATTATTTTGACTATATATTGTTCTGTCAATGCATCGCGAAAGGATTTTGACTAAATTTACACTACCTTGAAGGCTGCTTGACGTAAAAGAAAAGAAAAAAGAAATTATGTGAATATATAGATTGTTGATTGTCTCGAAGTGAGGTATTTATAATAGAAAGCAAATCTTCATCTTGTTTCGATTATCTTTTAAGCAAGCAAGCGGGATTTACTTCATTTTTGCTTGTATGTGTCAAGGCAACTCGTTCCATGATACTTTGAGCCACTAGGAGTCTGCATTTCCATAGAGGTATGAAGTAATGTGGTAGGTCTTTTGCATTTCCACTAGAAGAATACATATCCAACTTAGACCCCTTTAAGGATGCTGAGCTTTTGAGGACCGAGGTTCCTTCTCTGAAGGAGTCTTCTGTCCGGGTTCTCATCCTATGCACCATCTTTCTAAAAAACACTGCGGCTGCTGGCTTGTCTTGCAGGCAGATATAGGCGAGATGATGACTCGCCAGTTTTCTTGTGGGCAGGAGAATCTCAGTTTATTGGAGGAGCTGTGCGTTCGATCCAAGGCTAGCATGCTGATTACTTCGGGCGACGATGTGCCTGATGACGAAACCAACGAAGAAAACGACCTCGAAGTTACTCAGTTCGACATGGAAAACGGAGATGACATGGAGGAGGACTCGGACCTGCCTGAGACGGCTAGGCCGCATAAAGTTCCCAGGTTTTTATCCGTCAAGTCAATGTCCGGTCTGCCTGACACGTTATTATCTCCACAAGGGTTGGAAAACGACCCCCTGATTTGCGACTACGAGTCATATGCGACAGAAGACGATGAGGGTGAAAATCGTGACGCTGCCATCAATGGTCACAAGACGGGGGTTTTCAACCGGAGCATGAGTTTTGCAGTGCAACAACACGTCAAGGAGGGCGAGGGGATCTCTTTCGGAGATATGAGCGAAGACGAGTGGGTTCTGTTCCTCGAAATCTTCGAGAAGCTCTTGCCCGCGGTCATCGAGAACGCTAGATGCAACGGCTTGAAGCAGAGGTTGGGAACTTCTTGCGACTTCTGAGGATTCTCCAAAGCAATAGACGATCAAAGATCAGCAAGAGGATAAAAGGAAACCGGACACGACCGCTTGTAATTACTGTGGATTAATTTTCCTTTCATGTTTCCCAAATAACATCCTAGTGTAGATTTGTAGATAATGACCGTTCGGGCCGACGCGAGAGGAAAAGTGATCGGCGAGTTGCTGTCCTTTTCTTTTTCGACTGTCGCCTGTTTTTCTCCTCCGTTTGTACTATCACCATGCAAATGTATCAGTGTGTACGTATTGTGAATAAGCTCGTTCCCCCATTTATATCGATCCGTGTTTGTTCACTCTGATATGCACAATCAAATTGGTGGGTTTGGTTGTCTGGAACATTACAGTAAAGCTACTCCAGAAGTCTTTTTCAATTGATGTTGATGCATCTCTAGTCCTGTGTCGACTTGAGAATTGTAAACATGCTGGTCGCTGATATACATAGAATGTTTTTGTTTCTTGGGATAATGCTAGAAATGGTTTTTGAATTTTGATCAAATATGTAATGTAATTCATGATTTTAAATTTATTCAACGCGATCTCTCAACTTTATCCAAACATGCAATATTGTCTCTGAATTTTTAATATGTTCGGTGTGATCTTTGAACTTTTGAAATATATTCAGTTTGGTCCTTAAGTTATATGAAAATGTTTAATATTATCTTTTCATTAATTCAAGATCAGAGATAATATTGAATATTTTGATACGATCCAATAATTGCATTGTACATGTCCTATTTTGAGCAAATTAAAAATTGAGGGATTATATTACACAATAGGCAAAATTTCGGGAACACATTAAATAAATAAAAAAAATTATAATTTATATTATATATTAAATTTAAGTTAACGGATCATTTGTCTCATTTTATTTTATTTCTTTAATGAAGTAACAAGGGAATTTTGGTCTCGCGAATAAAGTACATAGTTTTCTCTCTTCTTTGAAACGGAAGAGAGAATTTTCGTCCTTATCACACTGACAAGTCACCAGCTTTTTGTTTTATATTGAATTAGTTAGCAAGCACAGTCAAAAAGTCACGGCTTTTTCTCCTCTTCTTCTCCTCCTCCTCCTCCTCCTCCTCTTCGCCGCTCTCTCTGAAATCTCTGCAACGCGCCGACCACAATGACGATCGGCATCGTCGACCACGGGCTCCCCGACGACACTCACAACCTCTACGACGTCTCCTTCTACGGCCTCAGCGTCCGCACCCTCCTCACCCACTCCCCTCCCATCGCCTCCTCCTGGCTCGCGTCCCGCGGCTCCCAGCCCCTCCTCGTCGGCTTCGACGTGGAGTGGCGACCCAACTTCAGCCGGAACGTCGACAACCCCGTGGCCATCCTCCAGCTCTCCGTGGGCCTCGACTGTCTCATCTTCCAGCTCCTCCACGCCCCCGAGATTCCCCAGCTCCTTGCCGACTTCCTCCGCGACCCCCGTCACGTCTTCGTCGGGGTCGGCATCGACGAAGACGTCGAGAAGCTGCTCTGTGACTACGGCCTCGGCGTGGCCAACGCGGTGGACCTGAGGCCACTGGCCGCGAGGGAGCTGGGCCGGGAAGAGCTGAGAAGGGCCGGGCTGAAGACGCTGGCGAAGGAGGTCCTAGGGAGGGAGATCCAGAAGCCGAAGCGGGTCTCGACGAGCCGGTGGGACCACCAATTCCTGAACAGCTTGCAGGTCCAGTACGCGTGCCTGGACGCTTTCGTGTCGCTCCAGATCGGGGAGGCTCTGAATGCCGGTGGTGCTCGGCCATGAGGCCTCTGCTCTGAATGCCGGTGGTGCTCGGCCATGCGGACTTTGCTCGTGGATGAAGGAAGGTAAATTTTGGTATTTGGGTGGAGGCTCTTGGTAGGTCTTTCGGGTTTTTATGTTTGCTTCTTCTTGTGCGAGAATTTGACTCCTGAAATCTCCGACTCCGACCGTAAAAAGGATTGACCGCAATTTGTGGAGATTCATAACTTTCTCTTTGATGTTATACTGACTGATGGCTTGACATGGTTTGATGGTTAATTGCATCTTTTTCAAGCAGGTTGGGATGTTGTTTATCTGCTCTGCTTGTCATAGTGCTGTTCATGATCTGGCTTTTGGATACGATCCATAAACATGGCTATAGTAAAAATGGGGATTTGATTGTATTCTTTACATGAACTGAACAAGTATGCAAGGAGTTTAAAAGTATAGATGGCTAGTTATGTCAAAAACGCCAGACTAATGAAAGCATCTTTGCTGGAGGCTCTCTCTGAATATGTTGCCTTGTCGGCAATCATGGATGCGATGCCCTTGACCTTGACCGGCTTTAGAAAGATTTCTCCTGCTTTTTAGTTAGGATTTGAGTTCGTTCCGAGATTTAGATATTTCCCATTTAGGTATTTGTTTCTCGCATTGGCACGTTACGTATGGTGGGATTTATGAACTCGCAGCCGTCATTTTTAGCACTGTAGAAACCGTGCATAATTAAGGTCCGGAAGCACGTAAAGTTTTTGCTCGCTCCATCTCTCTCTCGTTAAAAATCTCTGCACTTCATCTTATGTTAATCGTGCAAGGGAAACGCGAGACTAGTGCTTATTATGTGGACAGTGGAGCTCATGTATCATCCTGTCTTCTTGTGGCCTGGAATAGGCAAAACTGGATTTCATTATTTAAACTACTGCTGTTAAACGTGAGCCAAATGGTGCAAGGATGAGATTTAGCTGATGATTAATGTGCAGTACTTCTTTTTCCTTGTGCTTACATGCACAGGCATGGGTGGCAATGAAAAGGAATGGATAGAGTTGACTGAGACCTAGCATCTTTCTGCTTCAATTTTGAGTATTGAATGATGATTAATGACAGATTATTTGGTTTCAAATCCAGTCTGCAACGTGTTCGTTTTGGTATGGATCTTCTCTCTTGTCGGTGCATTAGTTTCATTGCCGTCTAGCTTTCTTCATTGCAATCTTTACTATAAAACTCAATTAATTTTGTTAGCTGTACTTTGGCTAAAGAAAAAGGAGAGATCCTGATGGCATAATCCTCACTAATGAGACTTCCCTTTTGTGAATCACTACTCTCATCTTCAATCTAAGCTTCTACATTTCCTCAATAGCTAAGTGTGTGTCTGTGATAACGGTTTTTACTGCGATTGAATCCATTGAAACGAAGATATGGATTGAGGAATGTGTCTGAGCCATGTATAATGTGAAAGTTTTCTTGCAGCTCGGGACTGATCAAACATATGTTAGCATGTGTAATTAATTTTGTGCATGGTTTCCAAACCAATTAGTAGTCGGCTGTGAAATGGATGAAAGCATAAGTCGACATGTGTTTGATACTTGTGAGATGAATGCATTGGGGGAGTATCGTTTCGTGGCTATGCTCATTCATGTTCCACATTTGAAGACTTTGAGATTTGGCAGATTTGATGCATTAATTTGCATTTTTGCAACAATTGTACGTGAACATATGCATTTGAAACAAATGCGCCGTCCATATTTTTGGTTGTGTAAAACACTGACCGGGGATTTCGATGCACGTGAAGTTGGTGTCTGTTTCGTATACATGACTGCTAGGTTCTATATTTTTCCATCTTCACTCGTCAACGTGAGAGAAGAAGAGACTAGGCATATATACAAGCAGATTCCCATTTACTGGCTGTGTTTATACAGCATCCCAACCTGCATGTCGCACACGCACGCGACTCTTGCCTTGTTAGGATGGGTTCTGGAGTTCATCCGACACGGGTTTTGCTCTCTCTGTGTGACCCGCCTTGGATCTTGATCCTTTGCAATATCAAGGCTTTGTACAGTAGATTACAATCATACCTGAAAAGTTCTGATTTAGAAGAGGAGGCGAGGGTGATACTAACGAAGCGTTAATTCTCCAATAAGATGATAGGTATGCGAATTTTCGCCATGTGACTAGGGATGAGCATGGTCCGGGTTGGGTCGATCTAGTATCTGACCTAGGGACCATCTTGCATAGTGTTGGTTCTCAACTAGGGACCGACCCTATGGGTTCGGTCCAATTCTAGGATCAATCCGGGACCAATCAATTTTTTTTTTCGTTTTTTGTATTCCTTGAAAGAACAAACACACCATTTGAAATTACATATACATATACAATGCGATATCGAGCAATCAAACTGTGAACACCGTTACAAATCAAACAGAAATATAAGATAAGGCATCCACAGAAAACTCTACTTGCCAAAAAGAAAGAGATTCTTTTAACTAACATAAAGCCCTCTAATCAAGCATAAAACGGGGAAGCGAAAGGGGAAACATAAATACGCAACATAAATCGAGAAATCACATGAACTTGAAGTTCAAAGATGAAGTACAAATTGAGAAGCGAAAGTGGAAAATAAATACTCAACACAAGTCGAGAACTCACGCGAGCTTGAAGCTCTCAAATCAAACACAGACCGAGAACTTACTAGTTGAGCTGCGTTCGTGGGGCAAGGGAAGAGAGGTGAGTGAGCTGCATTTGTGAGAGGGGCCAAGAGAGGCAAGCGATTCACCAGCTAAGCTACCGAGTTGTGTTCGTGAGGTGAGTGAGGAGAGGCGAGAGATCTAGCGAAGAGAGGCGAGCGGACTCAGCTCGGCGAAGAGAGGCACCATTTGACCAAAAAAAAGAAAGGCAAAGGGTTGGTTTGGGTTGGATCAATTTTAAAGTTTCAAGACCAAGGACCAACCCATACAGTCCAGGTTCCGAGGGTCCTAGGACCAAGAACCGGCTCAGTTCCCCTAGAAACTGCACCAAGACTGGCCGGGTTGGACCGGTCAAGGGTCGGTCCAGGGTCAACACCCCTACATGTGACTCTTCATGATATGAAGGCGACCAGATTGGATTATTTTCTTCATGCAGTCAGAACTAAAAACTCATGGTTTGCTTGATCGAACTTCTCTTGCGTTTGATGAGTTGCAGAGATGTAAACTTGTGTTCAAGGAGCATTGGAAGAGAAGCTAAAGGAATACAAGGTTCATCAGGCCGATACATCTAGTACAAAACCTCTCAAGGATGGCGTAAAACAGAGCAAAAGCAGTTACCAAGCATCGAACTGCAGATATTCCCATTACAGCTGTTCTTCTTTGTACAATTTAGACTCCATTATGTAGCCTGTGAAGTGCACTCAAGGGACAATGGACAGATTCTGTGTTTCTTCCAAGCAGTTTGCTTCCTTTCCAGAGTCGTTGAGATAGCTCCGCTACTTCAACTGGCCGATGGTGCTGAATTTTTCAGTTTAATAGACGGGCTTCCTCTCTACGAATCAAATGGTTCTTCGCAAGTTTGCAAGATGGAGGGAGTCTGAAGGTCTCAATGTAAAATAGCGACAAGAAGCGGGTGAATGGTGTTGGATCTTTCCGCTCTTTGCCAATTGGTTAATATTCAACGAAACGGGTCAAGCTCTATAGATTTTTTAAAGCATTACAAAGGCTCAGAAAGGTCTTGATGATTCGCTGCAAGATACAATCTTCTGCAAAGAACATCTGATATAAATGTTTGACACCCAGTTTTGGAACTGTGGAAAAACTTCGCGGATGCGCATTGCAATGCAACTAGCGTGTATTTGTACACATGAACGTCTTCTAGTAAAAGATTTGTATATCATATTTTAAACTATGGCTTAATGAAATTTTACAATAATCACATGAAAGTAATTTCCACGTACAGAAAGGATGGGGATGACAAGGGATTAATGGATGAGTATGAGTATGCAAACTTCTGTGCAAATATTTGTACTTCTTAAGTTTACGCAATGTCCATGCTCATCACATTTTGTACTATACTTAATGACGTGCATTTTAGGAAGAAGCGGTTATCCAGAAACGCAGGAACTGCTTCTTATCATATATAGAATTGATTGATTGAGAAAATTGGTTCCTTGGCTCACTCTAGTATCTCCGTTATGAAAAGCTCATTACGTTCGTCCGTTGAAAACAGAAACATTGATCTTATCGCACGTAAATTTCTATTTCACTTAATCAATGAGATTATGCAAAGGCCGTTATTGACGTTATTTTGTTAGTTATACTTGAGTATGCATTAGAATATTATGGCTAACTACACACGTGTCATTTTAGTTGGCAAGATGCCGAGATTAATTAGGATATTCATCACATCTAATCAATCCACATTAATTACTTAGACAATGCGAAACATATGTTTATACTAGAGAAGTAGCTTGACATCGACGACACCAATGCGATACGAAAAGCATTTCTCCGGTCATGATCAGAGCCTAAGGGACAAGTCCAACCCTCCATTTTCAAGTCCGAGTGCCGAAGGAGCTTCCATTGGCAAAAACATTGGCAATTGGTGGTCTCCGTCCTGTGCTCTGAGGTGGAACGCTAGTACAGAAGTTTGGGTCTCCATTATAGTTCATAGGTTGTTGATATACCATTCCATTTAGCTGATTCACCATGGCAGGTCGGTGCCACGCCGAGGCTCGAGGGTTTGTTGTTGTTGTTGTTGTTGTTGTTGTCGGCTTCAGCATCCCACTGTAGATAAGTCCAACAACATAACAAGTGCAGGCCAAGTACGAGGCCCATAGGCAACGGGGCGTCCCGAGACACGAAGTGCCTGCATGCCAAAATAATATAGGTTAAAATTAGTTAGGGGTGTCAAAAGAACCTGCCCAAACACGACCCGACCCGATCCGAACATACCCGAATAGGAAATTTTCGTATTGGGTCGGATTGTGTCTTAACTTGTTTGAGTAACAATAGAAATATTTGAGTATTGTTTTGAATTATTGGGCTTGAGTACCCAAGTCTAACCCAAATAGGAAAACCCAAACAAGAAACCCTTTCATCTCTCATCCACATCTCTCTCCCTCTCTCACCTCTTCTGCGATCTCTTTTGCAATCTCTCTTCCACATCTCTCGCCGTTGCGATGGAGCCGCCGCCGCGCGACCTCCGCCTCCTCGAAGCTTCGCCTCATGTGTAGCTACAGCGTAGGCATGGCCCCACGCCCCCACTCCAAGTCCCTCTTCTGCCACGGCGGCGAGACCCGCATCGTCACCGCCGACCGCGCCTTCGCGGCCGCCTCCCCCCTCTCTCCCACCCTCGCCGTCGCGCCCCCCTTTGCCCTCAAGTACCAGCTCCCCGACTCCGACCTCGACGCCCTCATCTCCCGCTGCATCGATGACGACCTCGCCGTCATGATGGACGAGCTCGACTGCCTCTCCTCGTCGTCGGAAGTGATGCGGCGCCTCTTGCCTCATGATCTTAGATTCGATTTCTCTGATAGATCTGAAGCCGGTAGGCGCCGGAGGGAGCACGAGAGCGTGGCGAAGGTGTGTCAAAGATTTGGGGACCAACCCCTACTGCTAATTCATTGTTTGAAACACGGAGCCGACCCGACCCGTCTCGATCACTTGGCAATATTCTGTTCGGGTCTTGTTTTGGATCGGGTCAAGCAGGCATGTCAGGTGTTTTAAGTCAGGTCGAGTATCATGAAAACCTTACCCGAACCGGCCCGTTGACACCCCTAAAATTAGTATTCACCTGAGAAAAGACATTAGCAATCCGATTCATCACGTGCGCCTGCCTTTTTGTGGCATGCTCACGCCTGTGGTCTTTGTGGTGGCCTCCCTAACGACTGTGTTAGAAAGTCCAATTCAAAAGATTAAGCTGTTAAATGAAAACGTTATTTAATATTTCAATATTCTAATACTCTCCTTTACAAGTAGATTGGATATTAGTCTAAGCCTAAAGCATATAAATATTTAATTGGAGAGGCATATAAGGGGTTTAGAAAAATTTGAACTTAAGATCTCTTGCTCTGATACTATTTATTAAAGGCACACAATAAATGCCCAATACATTTACATAGGGATATCGCCAAGAGAGAGCCTAAATCTGATAACGTTAATATATCCAGTTTGACTCACCTTCACTGGCCTAATTCCCTAAAAAACCCTAAACTTTAGTTATAGTTTCAAATCTGCCCTAAACTTTTTTTTCTCATAAAAAACCACAAACTTTCATTTCAAATCCAAATCTGCCCTAGGTTAATTATCTGTCCAAATGTTGGCAAATTTTTTCCAACTTGTCATCCACGTGTCATCTTCTTTTTCCACGTAAGCTCGGGTTGACATTTTCTTTCTTTCTTTTTTGTTTTTTCATTCTCTTCTCCCTTTCACTTTCCGCCATGGACAACATGGTGTCTAAATTATCAGCTTCAGCTTCTCATCCTTTGCCTTCAACCTCTTCACCTAGATCTCCAAATCGTCCGCAATCTTCCAAGTATGGTTGAACACCATCCCATGGTTAAGTGACACCAGTCCAAGTTGCTGTCCTTTGCTTCTTCTGCATCTCCATTGCCCTCTCGTCAGCAATCAATGACGACACCTTGTCCAACCCGACCTCACTTCCTTGTTCTTGGCGTTGTCAGAATTGAGCTCGAGGCCCAGCACGTTGAAGTCGCGGTCCACGTTGCCGGTACCATTATCGTAGGTCCTCAACAAGCCCTCATAGGTGAACCCCTTCTCGCCGTCAATGCACTCGCCCTAGGTATTGAGCTTGACCCTCGGGTTCACGGCCACCACGAGCGTGGCCATTTCCTCCCCGTTGAGCCCTCCATCACGGTTCCCGTCAAATGCTGGAAAACTTGCCTCACCTTCTCCGATCTGCTGCCTCTGGTCGCCATTTTAGTCCTAGAGTTTCATCAGAAGTAGAGAAAGGGGAAGATTTTGGCCCAAATGAATGACCAACATAGAGATAGACGGAGAGGTCGCAATGTGAAGATTGAAAGCGACGATGGTGTCACCGGCCTTGGGCGACTGCCGGCGACACAAGATCTAGGGTTGCCCAAGGCCAGTGACTCCGAATCTGGGCTAGGCGGCGTTGGATCCGACGTCCTAATCCCAAATTCGACTATCCACCGACAAATAGAGGGGGTGGAGGCTCGGCTAACGGAAGCATTTGGGCTTACAACAACAACGAGGTGACGAGGAAGTCGTGGCAACGCGCACTCAACCTGTTGCGGCGGTGACCAGCGTGTGGCAGCACATGGGCTTCCTCTGTGTTCATGATGTTGCTCTCGTTGTCCATGGCGGAAAGTGAAAGGGAGAAGAGAATGAAAAAACAAAAAAGAAAGAAAGAAAATGTCAACCCTAGCTGACGTGGAAAAAGAAGATGACACGTGGATGACAAGTTGGAAAAAATTTGGCAACATTTGGACAGAAAATTAACCTAGGGCAGATTTGGGTTTGAAATGAAAGTTTGTAGTTTTTTATGAGACAAAAAAAAGTTTAGGGTAGATTTGGGACTACAACTAAAGTTTGGGGTTTTTTTAGATAATTAGGCCCACCTTCACTAAAAAACTTAAGCCAATAAATTATGGAGCAACTAAGATAATATATGTTAACTACTCCAAATCCACCAATTCTTCGATGTGTGGTCTTTTCCTAACACAACTCACATTGCAACTCAACAATTTCTCCCTCATGTGTGACTTTTTATATTGACATGTCTCCACTTGAATCTCCAATGCGACTTCTCATCCCTAGTCTCTTTCTCCAAACCGAACTATGAGACTGCCATCAAGACTGCGTTGCTACACCACAATGCCCACCTTCATCCTGATCTCTTTCGCTAGATTGAGCCATGAAGAATGACCGAAAATCGCATTGGTCATGAGATTTAATCGTCGAGATATTCACCAAATACCGGAACAAATTGGGAGCCCACCAAGTTGCCATCGGTTCTGATATCAAGTTCAGAATAATAATGTGGATGAGAAGTCTGGAATTTGTGTATATTTTAATATATGTTGAATAAAAATACATGAACCTATTTATAGACTTTATTATGTAACAATTTTAGATAACATATCAATCAAAATATTCAATGGGAGATATATGTGTAGTCTTGAGAGATGTAGAGAATCAACATAATTATTTAATTGTCTTTCATATAGAAAATTATCTTGGAGAAATCTCTAATTCTCTCTAACATTCTCCCTCAAACTCAAGTGTCTAAGTTAGCTCGAGTTCAAAATCAAGTCAAACAATTTCATGAAAACTTGTTTCTCCAAATCAACACTTACTGGCATTGGGCTTGGTGGATCCGTAACAAGGCAACATGTGGCGATGCGTGAGGCAGCGTTTGGCGGCTGTTCGAGGCAAAACTTCAGGCTATGGCTTGTCGGAGGGCGGCAAGTCTGGTTGTGGTGTTGGCTTCTCGAAATGAGCAGCGAAAAAAAGTTGAGAATCGGAGGGGAACAATAAGTGGCCTATACGATGCGGTTGGCTTGTGAAACAATAACCGAGCGATGTGGCCAATATCGTGACTTACACGGCTAGCTTGTGAAAATAATTACTAAGCGACATGGCCTATGCAACTAGTGTCAAAAGAAAGCCACCTCCATGAAAAAGGCTTGATTGAGAGACGCAATCGGTGTAGTTGGGCTCGAAACACGACTATTGTGGAGTGGACTTGACTAAGTGCTTCTCCAATGAGACTTGTGCGCACAGGGTGAACATTGTTGAGCGGTAGGGATGGATTTATTTGGGTGTGCATTGGGGTGCACCGGGTGCACACTCATGAACGGTGAGTTTTGATACCGTGTTAGAAAATCCAACCCTTAAACTTTCTAATATCGTATTAGAGCAAGCACTATTTCTCCGCATGTCCGGAGAGAAGAGTCTCTGGGGATTTCTCTTCTGATGGTGGTTGTACTTATTCCATGGCATGGTTATAAATGCTTGATGTGCTTGAATGAGAAGCAAGAATGGATTATATGTAGTGTGTGGATGCTGCCATGACCGGAAGGATATCCAACTTGTTTTTGATATGACATGCACTTAGATGGCAATCTTGCAATTGGAGTTTTAATATGATGCGGATTTGACTTCAGTATTGGCAACAAAAATCTTGTGGGTCCAACTTAGCTATTTGAAAAGGGAAAAATGACACAAATAGTTTATGATCTTTGACTTAAAGTGCAATATGGCTTCTAAACTTTTAATTTGTTCAATGTAGTCTCTGAACTTTAACTTAATGATCAATGTGGTTCTTGAACTTTTAATTTGTTCAATGCCATCCATGAATTTTTGGTATATATTCAATTTAGTCCTTAAACTATATTAAACATTAGTACTAAATTTTACGCTATTTGCACAGCATGTAGGCCTTTGAAGACAGAAATGTCAATGTTTTTCCAGGTAAAAATCTAATCAATTTGATCATCAAGATTCCGAGAAAGCCATTATTAGCGTTATTTTGTTAGTTATAGTTGAGTATGCATTAGATTTGTATGGTTAACTGCACTTTTGTGTCATTTAAGTAGACAAGATCCCAAGATTAATTACGATATCCACCGCATTTAATTCATTCACAAAAATTACTTGGACAACGCGAAACAGATGTTTTACAATATATCCTAGAGAATTTTAGCTTATTAGTAAAACACGAACTTGAATGGATCATATTACATTGAGGGCCCCTCTTTTTACAATATATGAGAAGCAGTTCTCTGGTCATGATCAGAGCCGAAGTGACAAGTCCAGCCCCTCGTTTTCCAGTCCCCGAGTGCTCAAGGAACTACCGTTGGCAAGAACATCGCCAAGTGGTGGTCTCGGTCCGGTGCTCTGAGGAGAAACCATAGTGCCAAAGTTAGGGTCACCATTAATGTTCATAGGTCGATATACCATTTCGTTTAGCTGATCCGCCATGGCAGGTCGGTGCCATGCCATGGCTTGGGTGTTCGTTATTGTTATCGGCTTCAGCATCCCCCCGTAGGCAGGTCCGATAACATCAGCAGGTGCACCCCAAGCAAGAGGCCCATAGGCAACCGGGTGCCTCGGGACAGGAATTGCCTGCAGGACAAAATAATACGGGTCAAAATCAGGGTTCACCTGAGAAAAGGCATTAGCGATCCGGTCCATCTCTTGCGCCCGCTTTTTTGCGGCATGCTCACGCCTGTGGGCTTTCTGGTGGCCCCCCAACGACTGCACGGTGTCAAACTCCGCATCGCAGTACCTGCAACCGTAAGCCCGGGTTGCAATGGTATTTCGCTTTGGCTTTTCGGATTTCTTTCGAGGAGCTCTTTCGAGAGAATTTGATAAATTGATCACGGGTGCAGATCCATGATGATCATCATTAGAGAGCTTCGCTTCAAGTACTAAAGGATTCGATATTGGTGCCGCCTTGCCCTTCGCATCTCCAGAGAGAAGAGCCTATGGGGATTTCTCTTTTGAGAGTGGTTGCACTTGTTCCATCGCCAAGTTATGAATGTCTCATGTGCTTGCACGAGAACAAAGAATGGAGTATATGTAGTGCGATGATGTAGCTATGCAAGGAAGGATATCCAGCTTGTTCTTGATATTACATTCACTAAGTTGGTAATCTAGTAATTGTGTTTTAATAGGACGTGCTTTGACATCAGTATGGGCAACTAAATCTTGTGAGTCCAACTTAATTATCAGAATGGAAGTGACAAATCGCAAGCTTATAAAAGTGCTCTCCATATAGATCAAAAGGGGTGAGATATCCATGGAAGATCTAGTCATAAATAGAGCACCTAGACGCCAGAATGGCTATGACATTAATGTACCAATTGGAGAACATATCCAATCACTGAAAGTCCAAAATGATAAAGTCTTAAGGAGTCCTCTAAAATTGCAATGAATGTTGAAAATTAAACGCAACAAGCTCGAGCGAATTGCATTAATCTGAATTGTCGGCCGTCACCTCTACGCGCACATATCGGATTGTCTTATAGTGGGGAAAGGTACCATAAAAAGTGCTAAACCTATTGCATTGGTATCAATTTAGTCCTAAACCTTTCAATTGGACCAATTTAATCCTAAACCTTTTTATTTTGGTATCAATTTAGTCCATTCGGCCAATTTAGATTGGAATTGTTGACGTGGATGCAGACTAACCTATGTGGCATGGCCGGCGCTGACGTGGATATTTTTAATAATTTTTTGAATTTTTTAAATAATTTTTAAAATTTCTCCCATTTTTGTTTTTGTTTTTCCTTTTTATAGGCTGAAGGGAAGAGAAGGAAAAAAAAAGGAAAAAAAGGGAAGAATTATTAAAATATTATTAAGAATATCCATATCAGCACCCACCGTCCGCCGGTTGTGCCACTTAGGATAGCTAGAGTCTACATTAGTGATTTTCGGCCTAAATTGGTGGTACCCATGTGAAAGGGTTTTTCTGGAGGAAATTATCAAAAAAGTTTTAAACCTATTGTAATTGCACATATTCAGTCATAATCATTTTTTTAGCTAATTGAGTCCTAAACCTTTTGCATTTGTGTCAATTCAGTCCATTTGATCAATTTTGGCCAGAAATCGCTGATATGGACACCGGCCGTCTTACGTGGCGCTGCCAACATGACAACCGATGGTGTGTTTTCTTTCTTTCCTACTTCTTCTTCTTCAGCCACTTTTTGAGTATTTGAATAAAGATGCATTAGTATTCTTGAGTTGATCATGAGCATGACACCTGGGTGTTAGCAACTTGGCGGATGATAAACATTCATACCTCCTGACTTTCTTGATTTTCCCTCTGAGAAAACTTCACGGATTGCTCAATTCGACATTCAGTTTTTTCCCTTTTCTGTTTAGTGCGGTATTTGTACAAATACTCTCTTTTTTTTACCTCATCATTTAGAAATTTCTTTTAAGGCTTAAAATATCTTATTTTTAAATCTAGTATTAATGAAATTACTATGATATTATAAAGGGAAAAAACAATAAAAAATGCCAAATTATGCCCAACGTGACACATTTACCCTAAAATTTTTTGTGATATCAAAAACTCTAAATTATGCCAATTGTGGCACATTTATCCTAATTTTTTTCTTGTGACATAAAAAATCTAATACTTGTACCTATGTGATACATTTATACTCTGTTAATGTTCCGTCAAATGATTTTTCAGCCAAAACATGTTTTTATTTTACTTAAGGCATATGAGCGCCATGTTAATATCGTTTGCTTTTCGACATCCATGTAGGTAGATTTTTAACAGTGATCATTGACAGAATCTTGACAGAGGGTAAATTTGTCATGTAGGTATAAGTTTGGGATTATTTGTGTTATAAGAAAAATAAAAATAACTGTAAACGGGTCACAATTGGCATAATTTTTATTTTTGATGGCTTTTGCCCTAATACAAAAGATAGAAATTTCGAGGTACAGAAAGGATGGAAACAAGGGAATAATGCATGAATATGAAGTACGCAAACTCCTGTGCAAATATTTGTACTTCTTTAAGTTTGCTTAATTGTCCTCGTGCATCGCATATTTTTCCTACACTTAATGACGGGCATTTGAGGAAGAAGCATTTACCAAAAGCGCACGAAACGCTTCTCATCATAAATTGAATTTATTGATTTAGGAATTTGGCTCACTGGCTCACTCTAATATATCTGGGATGAAAAGTATTAACCTTTACATAGGCCTTTGAAGACAGAACTGTTGATCATTTTCCGGGTAAATTTCAAATCGATTTGATAATCAAGATTCTGGAAAAGCCGTTATTATTGACGTTATTTTGTTAGTTATCGTTGAGTATGCATTGGATTAGTATGGTTAATTGCCCTTGTGTCATTTTAGTAGACGAGATGCCAACATTAATTGCGATATCCACCACATTTAATTATTCCACAAATGGTACTTAGAAAATGGGAAGCAGATATTTTTTGCAGCATGTCATGGAGACTTTTAGCAGTTCTCTAGTCAAACATGAACTTGAATGGGAGCATCATCCTACATCGGTGACGCCAATGCTATATGAAAAGCAGTTCTCTGGTCATGATCAGAGCCGAAGTGACAGGTCCAACCCCTCATTTTCAAGTCCCCGAGTGCTCAAGGAATCATTGGCGAGAACATTGGCAGGGGGTGGTTTCGGTCCTGTGCTCCGAGGAGAAACCGTAGCATGAAAGTTAGGGCCTCCATTACAGTTCGTAAGTTGATACACCATTCCGTTCGGCTGATTCGCCATGGCAGGTCGGTGCCACGCCGAGGCTTGAGGGCTTGTTATCGTTGTCGGCCTTGGCGGCCCCCCATAGATAGGTCCATAAACATCAGTAGGTGCAGGCCAAGTACGAGACCCAAAGGCAACGGGGTGCCTCGGGATAGGAATCGCCTGCATGCCAAAATAACATGGGCTAAAGTTAGGGTTCACCTGAGAAAGGTCATTAGCCATCCGTTCCATTTCTGAAGCCCGCTTTCTTGCAGCATGCTCGCGCTTGTGAGCTTTCTGATGGCCCCCCAACGACTGAAATGTGCCAAACTTCGCCGTACAGTACTTGCAACTGTAAGCCCGGGTCGCGAGGGTATTGTTGGAATCTCGTTTCGGCGTTTCGGGTTTTTCTCTAGGAGCTATTTCAAGAGATTTCAACGGATCTATCGCGGGTGCGGATCCACGGTGATCATCATTAGATTGCTTCGCTTCAAGTATTAAAGGACCCGATATTTGCGGCGCCTCCTCCTCTGCATCTCCCGAGAGAAGAAGAGTCACTGGGGATTCCTCTTTGGAGAGGGGTTGTACTTGTTCCATGGCAAAGTTATAAATGTCTCGTGTGCTTGAATGAGAACATAGAATGAAGTATTTGTAGGGAGAAGATGTTGCCATGCATGGAAGGATATCTCCACTTGTCCTCGATATTAGATGCACTAAGTTGGTATGATCCTGTGCTATGGGCAACTAAAATCTTGTGTCTGACTTAACAACGGAAACGAAGTGTGAGAATCGGCAACTTATCAGTGCTTTCCATTTAGGTCAAAAGGTGTCGCATATGCTTTGCATTAGTCATCAATAGAGCACCTAGGCGTCGGTATGGCTATGAGATCAATGTAGTAATTGAAGAAATATATCAATCATTAAAAGTCGATAATGGTCAAGTCTTAAAGAGCCCCCTAATTCTTATGTATGCTGTAAATTAAATGTAACAAAGTGAATCGAATCGCACCAATTCGAATTGTCGGCCGCCACCTCTATGCACACATATCGGATTGCCATATACCGAAGATTGCTTTGAAAACAAGGTTATCCCGAACCTGAACGTGTGTTCAATCTTAAACATATGTACAACCCTCCTATTTCACATACTACGATATTGCGAAAATTATCCAAAAAATCATATACCTATTGCACTCTTATCAATTCAGTTCTAAACTTTTCAATTGTGTCAATTTTTTTTGTCAAACAATTGTGTCAATTGAGTCTTAAACCTTTTCACTTTTTTCCAATTGAGTCCATCCGGCTAATTTTGATTGGAAATTGCTGGCGTGGACACCGGATGTCTTATATAGCACAGCTGACGCTGATGTGGACATTTATAATAATATTTTAACTTTTTTGTTTTCTTTTCTTTTCTTTGGAGTCAGGCCAGCAAGAGCGTCGTGGTCGTCGTTGGCTCTAGGTGAGAGCCACAATGCCCTCGTTGGATCTGGGCAAGGGCCGCATCACCCTTGCTTGGCCCAGATCTAGCGAGGGTAATGCAGCCCTCACCGGCCCCTCGTCGGCCTGAATTAAAAAAAAAACTAAAGAAAACAAAAAGGATTATGAAAAAAATTCAAAAGATATTTATTATTAAAAAATGTTTATGTTAGTGCCGGTTGTGTCACATAGGACGGCCGGCGTCCGCGTTAGTGATTTTTAGCCAAAATTGATCGGATGGACTCGATTGGCAAAATATGAAAAAGTTTAGGACTCAATTAACACAATTAAAAGGTTTATAACTGAATTGATAAAAGTGCAATAGGTGTGAGGCTTTTTGAACAATTTTCCTCTATGATATTAGATAGGTGAAATCTTGAGATGATAATGCGTCATTTCGAGCTAGCTGCACAATGTCATTCAACTAATTTATTGAATCAAAGCACAAATTGATTATTTATGTTAGTTTTCAGAAGGTCTTTTCCATTTAATAATTCCATTATGTCAACCATCATAAAAAAGAATATTGCGCATCAAACTAACTGTATAAGAAGTCGCGAAAACTGACGAAAGTTGAATAGAAAACTTTGGATGGATTTCTCAATGAGTCTTGTTCGTGCCCACTTAGGTACTGCATGATAACCATTCTGGTTCTGTTCAGAACTGATTTTTTGCTCCCGAAATCAGTTTTGGATCAGAAACCCGTTTGGTAACGCAATTTCATTTTTCTATTTCCGGGACAAGTTTGCTTCCAAAACTGATTCTGAAACCAGAAATGAGAACCAAAAAAAAGTTGGTTTTTCATTTCTAGAACAAAAGTGAGAACCATTTTTGAGGAATTCATTTTCTTCAACACACATATTCTTATGGAAGTCACGATCTTTGAGGTGAGAAAAAAAGCAAAAAATCAAAAATTTCAAAACTTAACAGAATGGTTTAGAATCTGTGGCTACCCACTTTCAGTGAAATTTAAATTTTTTTAGGTACCGAAAAAAATAAAAAAATAAAAATAAAAATAGAAATAAAAAATAAAAAATTTCATAAAATGGCTTAGAAAACCTATGGCCACCCATTTTGAGCAAAATTTAATTTTTTTAGTTGCCAAAAAAATAAAAAATAATAAAAATTTCTAAAATTTAAAAACTTCACAGAATATCTTAGAATACCTGTGGCCACCCAATTTGAGCGAAATTTTATTTTTTTAGGTGCCGAAAAAAATAAAAAAAAGTAAAAAATTAAAAATTTCAAAACTTCACAGAATGGCTTAGAATACTTGTGGCCATCCACTTTGAGTGAAATTTAAATTTTTTTAGGTGCCCAAAAAAATAAAAAAATAAAAAATTTCAAAACTTCACAGAATAGCTTAAAATACCTGTGGCCACCCACTTTGAGTGAAATTTAAATTTTTTTAGGTGCCGAAAAAAATAAAAAAAAAATAAAAAATTTCATAACTTCACAGAATAGCTTAAAATACCTGTGGCCACTCACTTTGAGTGAAATTTTAATTTTTTTATATGCCAAAAAAATTAAAAATAAGCAAAAAAGTAAAAATTTCAAAACTTTACAGAATGGCTTAAAATACATGTGGCTACCCACTTTGAGCGAAATTTTATTTTTTTAGGTGACGAAAAAAATAAAAAAATAAAAAAATAAAAAAAATTTCAAAACTTCACAAAATGGCTTAGAATACCTGTGGCCATCCACTTTAAGCGAAATTTAAATTTTTTTAGGTGCCGAAAAAAATAAAAAAAATAAAAAAAAAACTTCACATAATTGCTTAGAATACCTGTAGCCACTCACTTTGAGTGAAATTTAATTTTTTTTGGGTGTCGAAAAAAAATAAAAATAAGCAAAAAAGAAAAATTTTCAAAACTTCACAGAGTGGCTTAGAATACATGTGGCCATCCACTTTTAGTGAAATTTAATTTTCTTTAGGAACCAAAAAAAATAAAAAAAATAAAAAAATACCATTTGGGCATCTAAAAAAAATTAAATTTTACTCAAAGTGGGTGGCTAGAGGTATTGTAAGTCATTCTGTGAAGTTTTGAAATTTTTTATTTTTTATGTTTTTTTTCACCTAAAAAAATTTAAATTTCACTCAAAGTGGATGGCCACATGTATTCTAAGTCATTCTGTGAAGTTTTGAAATTTTTGATTTTTTGCTTTTTTTTACCTCCAAAAATTAAAATTTCACTCAAAGTGGGTGGCCACAGGTATTCTAAGCCATTCTGTAAAGTTTTGAAATTTTTTAGTTTTTGAATTTTTTTGGGCACCTTAAAAAATTTAAATTTCACTCAAAGTGGGTGGCCACATGTATTCTAAACTATTCTGTGAAGTTTTCAAATTTTTTATTTTTTGATTTTTTTTGGGCACCTAAAAAAATTTAAATTTCACTAAAAGTGGGTGGCCACAAGTATTCTAAACAATTCTGTGAAGTTTTGAAATTTTTGATTTCTTGATTTTTTTTGAAAAAATTCAACAAATTTCCTATTTTCCCGAAATCTAAATTTTTTTTATTTTCTCGACATTTTTATGATTTTTTCTGGAATTTTTCAATTTTTTGGGATTTTCTGAATTTTTTTAAAGATTTTTATGAATTTTTCGGATTTTTTATTATTTTTATTCCATTTCTAAAAAAATGGATTTTTGTTCCTAGAAATAGAATTTTCTGTTGTTTATCAAACTGGTTTTTATTTCAGGAAATAGAAATTTTGTGCTGTTATCAAACGGGTTTCTGTTCTAGAAATAGAAATTTTTTGTCATTATCAAACGGGTTTTTTTCTCAGAAACTCATCCAGGAACCAAAAATAGAAAAATCTATTTCTGGTTCAGGAACTCATTCCGGAACAGAATGGTTATCATGCGGTACCTTAAATAGTTCTATGGTAAGCTAACTTGAATAATAATGCTCATCAAGTACTCTTAACAACAAAGAAACCGCCTCTTTCCATTTTCCCGACTTCCCGCCATGCAAACTCAAATGTCATGGCCACTCAAATCTTGACCATCCCCGCTGACGACGACTTCATGATCACCACCGTCGCCACCGACATGGCCGTTACCACCAGTTGGATCTCCGACGTTCGCCGCATCCACAGCGGAGCGACCCTGCTCGCCATCGGCCCGAACATGCTGGTCATCAGCTTCGCCATCGGATACTGCCACCCTTTCTGGCACCTATGAGAACCCATCGAGACCCTGCAACAGCGTGACGTGATTGAGGAAAGTTGGATCTCATGAACAGCTTTAGGGTCTGATATGATTAAGTCTTGATTAGATAAGAATCTAACTTTAGATTAATGAAATTGCAATAATCATAAGGAAGATAGAAATTTTGAGGTATAGTAAGGATGGACATTGGACGACATGGGAATAGTGGATATGTGTATCACTTACGTAAATATTCTTACTTCTTTACGTTTCATAATTGTCCATACTTTTTGCTATACTCAATGACGGCCATTTTAGGAAGAAGCGGTGACCAGAAACGCAAGGAGCACTTCTTATCACAAGTAGAAATGGTTGATTGAGGAATTAGTCTCACTTACTCACTTAATAATTTCCGCGACGGAAAGCACTTTTACGTTATTTACGCAACATGCCGGCTGTTGAAAACTGAAAAGTTGATCCTTTCCCAGGTAAATTTCTAATCGATTTGATCATCGAGATTATGGAAAGCCGTTATTGGCGTTATTTTGTTAGTTAAGGTCGAATATGCACTAGATTGGTATAATTTACTGCACTTGTGTCATTTTAGTGGGCGAGATGCCAAGATCAATTAGGATAGTTACCACATATAATTAGTCCACAAATATTACTTAGACAACGCGAAGCATATATTTTTGTCATATGTCATAGAGACTTTAGTTTATTAGTCAAACATTCACTTCAATGGAGCATCATCCTGCATTGATGTCAACCAAAGCTATATGAAAAGCAGTTCTCTGGTCATGATCAGAGCTTAAGGGTCAAGTCCAGCCCTTCATTTTCAAGTCCTTGGGTGCTGAAGGAGCTTCCATTGGCAACAACGTTGGCAAGCGGAGGTGGTCTTGGTCCTGTGCTCTGAGGAAAAACCCCAGTACAAAAGTTAGGGTCACCATTGTTCAAAGGTTCATATACTGTTCCGTTTAGCTGATTCACCATGGCAGGTCGGTGCGATGCTGACGCTCGAGGGTTTGTCATTGTTATCGGCTCCGGCGGCCCCCTGTGGGTAGGTCTGACGACATCCGCAGACGAGGGCCTAGCGCGAGGCCCGCAGGCAGTGGGGTGCCTTGGGACAGGATTTGCCTGCATGCCAGAACAATTCGGCTTAGATTTAAGAGTCACCCGAGAAAAGGCATTAACGATCCGGTTCATCACTCGAGCCCGCTTTTTCGCTGCACGCTCGCGCTTGTGGGCATTTTGGTGGCCCCCCAGCGACTGCAAGGTGCTGAACCTCGCCTTGCAGTTTTTGCAACAATAAGATCGGGTTGCGAGGGTATTGTCGAAATTTCGTTTTGGCGGTTCGGGTTTCTTTTGAGGATCTTTTTCGAAAGAATTTAACAGATTGATCGGGGGCGTGGATCCACGGTGATCATCATTATAGAGCTTCACTTCGAGTACAAAAGGACCCGATATTCGTGCCGCCTTCCCCCCCGCATCTCCCGAGAGACGAGTCGCCGGGGATTTCCCTTTTGAGAGTGGTTGTGCTTGTTCCATGGCAAAGTTATAAATGTCTCGTGCTTGAATGAGAGCCAAGAATGGAGTATTTGTAGTGTGAAGATGTTGCTATGCATGGAAGGATATCTACCTTGTTTTTGATCTTACATCCACCAATATGGTCATCTTTTAATTGGAGCTTTAGTTCATGCAGCTTTGACTTATATAAATGCTTTTCCGTATATGTCAAAAGGTATGAGATACGCATGGATTCGTCATAAATAGAGCACCTAGACGTGAGCATAGCTATGAGATCCATGTAAGAATTGAAGAATATACCAATTATCGAAAGTTCATAATGAAGGGTTGACGAGTCCTCTAGATCTTATGTATGTTGTAAATCAAATGCAACAAGCTCAAGCAAATCGCATTAATCCGATTTGTCGGCCGCTGCCTCTATGAGCAGATATCGGATTTCCGAAGATTTCTTTGGAAAGAAGGTTATCCCGAAGCTGAACATACGTACAATACTGAACATATGCACGACCCTCCTATTTCACCTACTATCACGACTTTTATCATCTTAATGTTATAATATCATTCAACTGCATAATTCAATAGAGCAAAGTGATTATTAACGGTAGATTTCAAAAGGCTTTCTCCATTTCATATTCTAATTTGCTCATAAAAAAAACTAACATGCATTAAACCGGATCTTATAAGCTTCTTGTTAACGAGTATCCTAAAAAGTCCTATCGAACCGTCCATCATTTGATAAAAAAAATATTCGGTAAGTCCGGATCAACTGCTAAATTATCTAGGTAGTTCAAGATTCATATCTGATCCTGCTAAGTGCTAATCACTACCTTCCTACTGCATCATGCATTTTTGCAAGTGTAGTCATCAAATCAGCATCATAGGCAATGCTTTCTCTTCCTCTTAAGGTATAATCTTGGCTCAACAAATGCATCGATCAAGAAGAGACGAACTAATGAAAGCAATCACACGAATCAATGCCACAGGCACTATCAATCCTTGACAAAGAATTAAGTAAGAATCTTCTCCTTATTCTAGTAGTTAAATAGTTGCTTCTCGGTCAATCTCTGTTTGTTCATACCGCCTGGAGCTCCGCAAAGAATGGGTTTCGCGCCTAATATATTCTCTCGGCAGTGGAGACAGGACGCAGGAAGATGACGATGACGGTGATGTTATCTTTGCTACCCCGTGCAGCAGCTTCGGTTGCCAATCTCTTGGAGCACATGCTCGGCTCCTTAACCGTGTCTTTGATGATGCTTATGACCTCTTCGCTGGTCAAGATATCCCATAGCCCATCACTAGCCATCACCTGGCATTCACCATTATAGCAGGTGTCAATGTGCCGTTCTCGTGTCATGCCATTTGATGTTCAAACCAGAATTTGGATTCACAAATTATGTCTCATAGAAAAATTACAGTTAAACTGTCGTAAGATAATACTCTTTACCAGATACTCGTCCTCCACAGAGAGAACGGTTTCAGTAATCTCGGGTTCAGCAGTTACAGCAGGCTTCAGATCATCATCTCCGATGGAGCGAGTAACCTATACGTGCAAAATAACAGTCAAGTACATGTTAACAGAAAAACACAAACAAAATGTGAAAACAGCGTAACTAGATTAAGAACTTCAAACACTTCAACTAAAAGAAGATACTTCTTCCATGCTTGGTAAAAGCACAGGAGTAGTTAATACTCCATCTATTGGACTAGATAAAGTCCTATAACTACTACATCTTCGAAGTGGCAACCTTTGATATAAATATTAACAGTTAAAGAAAGCAACCTGGAGTGCAGCAGCACCGACTCGCCATGTATCAATTTGCCATTTAACTTGCCCTCCTGCATTAATGATGCGCTCTCTCTCTTCAGGGCAGCTTGCAACATGATCCTGACATATTGAGACCAAGTGGCTCAGGAGCAGCAACATAGCTACTAATGATAATTAACATGGAGGAAGTCGACAGACAGCTTACCTTACTAAGAGCAATAGGTCTACCGGCTCGACATAAGATTGTTTTGCAATCGCCAGCATTAGCGACATAAAGCTTGTTTCGGACTATGAGGGCAACTATCGCAGTGCAACCAGGATGCCAGTCTTTCTGGATTACACCCTTGAACTTCCGATAGGTATTCAATTCATTTCTAAACGCAACGTCCGTCTTGATGAATGCTTCCAGCAATGCCTCGGGAGGACTGCATTTAATTGCTATTTGTTACTGAACGCACAGTAAAAACAAGATGTAACGGTGAAATGTTTCTTTCTTGAAAAAAAAGAAAACCTTTTTGTAGGACTAAAACTCCGCAAAATTCCAGGCAAAGCTTGAGCTGAGAACTCAGCAGCTGCTGCACCTAAACACGGTGGAGAGAAGTCGATATACAGTCGGAAAACTAGAATTAACATCTCCAACCCAAAAAAAAAAACCTAGAATTAACATCCCAAGCACTCAGAAAACAACCAATGTATATTTGCCATTGGGTAATTTAGAAGGGAACAGAGAAACCAGACGAGAAACCTTCCTTCTACATGTTTGTGACTACTTGTTTCTCACAGTTATCGGAAAAGAGTCAGGACAAGGAAGACAAGTTGAGAAGGCAGTGTGACTTTCTAAATAATAATAAAAATAAAAATAACGATAACGATAATAACGATGATGATAATAATAATGACAACAAAAATACTATTGCATACCATCTATAGACCAAATTCAAAGGTTTCAAAATGCTGAGCACTTTAAATGACAGCTGGTTAAATATACATTGACTATTCAAAAATTGTATATGGAAATTCTAACAACTAATCAGAGCCAGGCATGAAGAGGACATAGGAAGGAAAAGTAAGAAAGCAGTACCACATTCACATATATACCAAAACCCGTTGAGTTTTTTGTCCTTAGAATATTATATCTAACAGATAAATCAATTGAAAAGTCTTCAAAGGAAATTATCAACCTACAAGGTATCTACTTTTTAAATTTTAAAAGTTTCTAGAAGCATGGTTCTGTTTCTCTTAGTATAGCTGTCTCCACCCTAAAGAAAAAAAAGTTTACCACGCTTAAGCACCTCTATGACCATCGAAGATGCCAAAGATATGTATATCCTTCTGATTCCCAATGTTAGGTAAAAGGAAATGAATATCCTCCATGGTCTCCCTTCTCCCACATGTCGCAAAGGAACCTGAAGAAAGAGTAGGGCAATATCCGGAAGGATCATTGGAACCATCAAGCGGAAATCCTACAGCAGAATCAGCTGCAAAAGAAGCTCTCTTGGACAAATGTTCTCCCTGAAGGGACCAGTTCACACTCTCTTGATAAGTTCGAACACTGGTCTCATCTTTAAAGGAGGGATTAATCCTATGAATCACGTGCTCTTTCTTCATCATTTTTCTGCTTTGCAAGATCGCCTCAAGCTCTGCCACTATGTCATCAAACGAAGGCCTATAAGAAGGATTCCCATCCCAACACCTCTGTATTAATGATGATAGACTCTCCGGCAACCCCAACTCCAGACCAGCAAGAACTGGTCGGAGCCCATCAGAGACAACAGCCGCAGTAAGTTGCTGTTCACTATAGTTCATCTCAAGTACCGTATGGGCCTGCCAGCAGAACAAGCACGAAACCTTGAATAAATAAAAATTGAGGGACCACAAACTCGTAAAGTCAATAACCAGAGGCCAACCTGTGCTTCTGCACGGAGATCAGTATACGGGACAACGCCAGTAAGAAGTTCACTGCACACACGAGATCACAATTCTATGCTTATGACAGCTGAAAATTTTCAAAAACTAGCAGTATAAGCTCTTAAATGCAGACATAGCTAACTCAGGACTCAGTTATATGTCCAAATTCAAAATCAAAACCAACAACTAACACAGATTAAAGTCCTAAGCTTAATCAGCCCCAAACCTATGACTTTCAGTCTACCTATGAGGCTATATGTAAATATTGTGATGAGTATTGCCATCTTTTCACCTTTTCACTGTGCACATGTACAGTTTGACAGGCTACATCATGTGCTCAATAATGATCAATCACGCGAATTTTCAAATTTCAAAAGATAGAAAGTCCGTAGTACAGTTCTATGCAATGCCTTTGAAACACAGATACACAACTAAACACGACATCCATTGTACTTGTTTTACCACTGTAGGTGTGTAAAGAGCACACACAAGTTTAATCAAACAGAGAATTTAAGGTAGAATATGACCGATAAATGATGCATGGAGGTTAAGTTTATGAGAAACAATGGTTAGTCATCATTGGCAGGGAGAAGGAAAGCATAGGTCTTCTTCTAGCAATGCAGCACCTTGAAAGCAATTAATTGAGGATCAAGGATGTTACTCTACATGCATCACTACTGACATATGTTCTACTATCCAACTGCAACAATGCTTCCCTATTCTTCCCAGCTTTTTAAATCTACTTAATCCGGCCTTTACAGAATGGAATCTTTCTGTAGACGATGTCCATGTCCCAAAAGCACATGCTAACAAATAAAATAACTATGACTAATGCATTTCAAAGAACATATCTGACTAGTCAACTTTTCTTATATGCTGTGAGCTTCATCAAATACTGTTTCTAAGTGCAAGAAGCCCTAAACAATCTCTGTATGAAAGCTTAGAAGAACTGATCATCGAAAAAAACAAGCAGCTAACGCAAAATTATCTCGACAAAATCAACTTTCACTTCCCCGTAGCTTCTTACCGAGTAATTCTTGTTAATTTGTTTGCAGAGACAGTTCCAATCGCTATGTTTCCAAGGAAGCTCCAAGTATGTACTTTTTTCTTTTTTGGTCGGAAGCTTTTACTATGTACTCAAATCAAACGGCATACAAGATAACTTACTTCAACCTTCGGCCCGTTACACATAGCAAATTGGAAATAGATCATTAGAAACTTGATGAGAAGTCAAAATCTTGCACGAAATAGCACTGGGATGTCTTATATGGCTCCAACAAAGCTCAGTGTATTTCTTCCTCCATAAAAGGGGAAAAAAGAACTTCCAAAGGCAGCAGGCAGAAAACTAACCAGAAGCAGAGGGTTATGAAGCCATATCATAGGCACACAATATATCTAGCCAGATAAGGAACAGGTTACATGCTAAAAACTACTCCAATTAAATATGCAGTGAAAAGGACCACAGAAGATGCCAAATGCCGGCATAATTCAACCATAGAATTATATGTATCCTCAAAAAAACACAAACATATTAAAAGAACTTACTTTATAGATACTCCAAAACTGTAGACATCCGATTTTTCAGTATGTATCTCTTTCCTTAATATTTCAGGTGCCATGTAGATAAGGGTGCCAACCATATTTTTCTTGTGGAAGCCACCAGTTGGCTTGCCAGAAGACTTCCAGGTTTCAATAGAAACTTCTTTAAGATGTTCCCTGTATGCTGCCAAACCAAAATCAGCTAGGTGTGGAGAGGACTCTTTGTCAAGCTGCAAAACAGCCATAGCTCCATCAGCATAACTACTTGAGGTCGTCACATGATTATTAATGAAATGTAAAAAAGAATGAGTATATTTCAGGGTGGGATGAATTCAACGTAAGAAAATTTAGAATGAGGATCTTAAAAGAAGACAATTACAAGAATATTTGCAGGTTTCACATCCCTATGGACAATCCCCTGGTTATGAAGATACTGCAAAGCCTTTGCTGGAAACAAACAAAACGAACAAAAATAATGAGAAAATAAATCAAAGAAATGAAAAACAAACTAAACAAGTATGAGAAAAATTAGAAAAGGGAAAATTTCAACGAAGATCAGTCTGAGACAAGCACATCAAAATGGTGAAAATAAATTCCATGACATGACCACTTCTGCTAGTGTGCACATACAGAAATTATGAGAAACACTCTCCCTTAGCTACTTGCATTGATATTAAACTACTTCTGCCACTTAAAGATAGAAATCTTGATCATTGATTGAGTAAGAGAAATCCAAGGATGGTATTTTTACGAGTATTGGCAAATGACTTCCACGATTATCAAGAAAAAAAGCAGGCAAAAGAACACATTAAACTACTTATTTAAGTATATTGTAGAAGGCTACCTTATGATGTTCAGAATAATCTACAATATCTCTGCGCAAATGCAGGGTGTTTTAATTGACACAGACTAAAAGTCTATCTCCATCATATGTATTGCCACGCAAGAATGGAATTTAATGTCTCTAGCTTAAATACACATAAGGCCAGAGAAGACTTATCAAGGAAATACTTAAAATATCAACAAAGAGCATCAGTTCAAATGATGACATGCACTAATAATAATTAATCATCACCATATGTATAGAATGTGTATAAACCAGCACAAATATGGGCGAACTGATTTCTTCGCAAAAACAAAAATTCAGGTGACAAACATGCCCACCAAGTTGAATTTATCAACTAACAAATTCAGCCTGAGAGTAAAAGCAAAAACACCGTAGAAAACAAGGAACACTAAAGCAACAAAATAACCGAAAAGCACAACATGCTAACCTAAGAAATACACCCACCAAGTTGAATTTATCAACCAACAAATGCAGCTTGAGAGTAGAAGCAAGAACACCGTAGAACACAAGAAACACCATCTCTTTGCGAAAAGCAAAGAAATAACTGAAAAGCACAACATGCTAACCTAAGAAATACACCCACCAAGTTGAATTTATCAACCAACAAATGCAGCTTGAGAGTAGAAGCAAGAACACCGTAGAACACAAGAAACACCATCTCTTTGCGAAAAGCAACGAAATAACTGAAAAGCACAACATGCTAACCTAAGAAACATACCTAGCTGCATGGCAATTGCGAGCGCTTGATCGAGATCGGGGATCCACTCCTCGACATGTAGCTTATCAGCGAGGTTCGGGGACTCGTAGAATTTGAAGAAGAACATGTAGTTGGGCGGCTTCGCGTGGGCAGCAAGGAGAGTCGCAATGCCGGGATGATCCAGCTTGCTGCAGCAACAAACCACAAACCAATACAACACACAGCACCATATGAGCACGGGAATCGAAGCCCCACATAGTAATTGCTACCACTGACCCACACGCCACGACTTTTCATTATTCAAACACCGAGCAAATCGTTCGACAAGCACAGAAAAGCACACAAATCAAGAAATCACTGACATTTATCTAGAGAGGGAGAGAGAGAGACCAGAGCAGTTGGAGTTCCTTGTGGAACTTGTCGATGTCGTCGGAAGTGGCCAAGAAGGGTTTCTTGACGGCGACCCTCTCGCCATCCAGGAGGGCCTCGTACACGACGCTCTCGGCCCCTGCAGGGCAGCAACCCAATTAGCCCATCTCGCAATTCAAAACAAGAAAAGAACGGGTGGCGAAGAAGCGGGAACCATCAACCTCCGCGGTTGATGATGATGACTGAAGGGGAAGAGAGAGAGAGAAGGGACCTCGAGCGATGGGGGAGAGGAGGGAGTAGGAAGAAGGAGGGAGGTGGAGAGGGATGGATCGGCTGGAGCAGCAACCTCTGACGCACGTGTTGGGCTCCCCTATCTCTATACCCATCTCTCTCTCTCTCTCTCTCTCTCTCTCTCTCTCTCTCTGTGCAGAGAAGGAGCAGGAGGAGGAGGAGGAGGAGGAGGAGGGGGACAATGGGTGGGGTGCAAGTTCCGAGCTTTTGAGCTCGAGCTCTGAGAATTTGGTCGTGTCGGGGGGAGAAGTTTCGTGGCCGGAAAATGACGAAAACAAGGAGGCTCTTGCCACCGCCTTCCACGGGAAAAGAGATTCCCACAAAACCTGGCCTCCTCCTCCTCACTTCTCCTTCTTCTTCTTCTCCGATCCGTTAGTTAAATGGGTCCGTTACAAAAAAAAAAAAGATTTTGTTTAAAAAATTGTGTCGGCGCAATTATTAGACGTCCAAAATAAAATAAAAATTATCACTTTTTTTTGGTCAAATATCACTTTCGAAATGTTATTCTTATTCTTGTTAGGGTGCGTTTATTTTACGGAAAATGTAACATTTTTGAAAAATATTTTTAGGAAAATCATTTTCCAAGGAAGATAGCTAGTTTTCCTTTGTTTAGTGATATATTTTTTGGTGTTTGGATCTTATTTGAAAAATGATTTCAATTCCATGATTTTATCTCAGGCAAAATTTTTTTTTTCGAAATTTTAAATATTTTTATTTAAAAAAAGAAAAAGAAAAGAAAGAAAAGAATAAAATATTAAAAAAGTAAAGGGAAGCAATTTCAGAAAGTATTTTCACCTTCTTAGATTAGGAAATTCACTTTTCTAATTTTATACATGAATGTTTTCTTCGATCGAAAAGTGTTTTTAGTTGATTAATTATTTTCGGCGAACAAAACAAGCGAAAGTCTGGAAAACGGATTTCCAGAAAATACTTTTCCTAAAATAAACGCAACTCTTGGTGTCGCGCAAAACCGGTACATTGCAAATCCAATAAGAAGTGCTTCGGGATCAGGCCGATCGACCGTTTTCGCGAGGTGGTCCAAACCGCCCATCCTGGCACGGTGCTCCCCAATCGATGACATTAGACAGCGGAGGGTCCTTCTACGGTCAAGCTCAGAAGGCATCCTTTGGTTTCATGGTGCGCAACTGAGTCCAGCCCTTCGGTGGAATAACGATTCGACCGTCTTTAAACCCAACGATGGGATTACCAACCGTTGTTTCGCTGGAATTTCTCCCGTGACGAAATATCATTCACCGAGATTTTTATTTAAGGAAACCAAGTTTCCACGCCAGTTCCAGATAGGAGATATTACAGGCAAAAAGAACCAACAGCTCAAATTAGAACATGGCTCCACAAATGCAAACCATGCCGTAATTGAATTGACGACAAGGTCCGGAAGATATAAACTCGATGAAGTAACCAAACGTTAACAATCTCTGCCGAAATTTAATGGACGACACAGCTTGAGAACGTAAAGATACTATGCTGGAATTTAATCGACGACATAACACCCAGGATAAAGATGAACAACGAAATTTAACTGAAGACTCAAATCTAAAAGCTACAGCTAGAAAAATAAAGTGCAGTGTAGAAAGATAAAAGTACTGAAAAGATAGTAAATTTGCTTGATTTGTGCGGGGCTCTCTAGTAGGCGACCGGTTGTATGGATAATAGTTTAGTAGCAGCTGCTTTTTCGTGGTTTCCAGCGGTTACATTTCCTTGAAAGGTTTCCGTCCATGTCCCTCTATTTCCGCAAATATCGTGCCCACGCTCTTATATAGTCGTGATTCTGCCGGTTGCTCTTCCTGGACGGTGTGTTAACTGCCCCATGATCTTACTTTTGCACGATTGTTGTTCTATGGTCTTATTTCCTAAGTGACAATTGTCCCACAATCTTGTTCATAAGTCGTAATTGTTCCCTTAAAAAATGCATGCTCATGTCTCCTTGATCTCAACTGCTATGCTGGTTTTAGACTTCACAATTGTGTTTCGACGCTTCTTAATTAACACTTAATCCATTGCCTCAATTGCTTTGTCTCGAGTTTTGATAACCATATTCCTATGCTTTCTAAGCTTCCAAGAACTTCGATGCTATGCTGCTCTTCATCCATTGGTGCTAAAGATTAACATTAGATATTCTTTGCAGAAGATTGTATCTTACAACGAGTCTTCAAGACCTTAATTTCTGAGCCATGTGATTCTTTTAAATCTCGAGAGCTAACCCATTTCCTTAAATCTTGTATTAGCCATAGCCAATTGGCAAAGAGTTAAAAGATCCAACACCTTTCACGTGCTTCTTGCCACATAAGAATCTGACTCTCTCCATCTTGCTTAACTTGCGAAGGATCATTTGATCTCTAAAGAGGAAGCCTGTCTGTCAAACTGTAAAACTCTAACACCATAGCCAATCCAAAGTCACACTATGTTACTGATGCAGGAAGTAAGCAAACTGCTAGGAAGAAACATATGATCTGTTCAGTGTCCCTCAATCTTTTTATGCTACAATGACAAAGAATAAGCATGTGCTCACGACACTCTAGACTGCACTTTTACAGGCTATATGATGTAGACTACCGTGTACAAAGAAGAACAATTTTGATGGGAAGATCTGCAGTTCGATGCTTGCAACAGCTTTTGCTCTGTTTTAGGCCGTCCTTGAGAGCATTGTCCGAGATATCTCGGCCTGATATACCTTATATTCCTTTTGCTTGTCTTTTAGCTCCTTGAACACAAGCTTCACATCTCTGCAATTCATCAAAGGCAAGAGAAACTCTATTAAGCGAAACATGAATTTTCAGTTCTAAGTGAATGAAGAAAAAACAAAACCAATCTAGTTGCGTTCTGATCATGAAGAGTCGCATGGCGAATTTGCATACCTATTGTCCGGTTGGAGAATTAGCGCTTTGTTAATATCACCCTCAGCCTCATCGAAATCAGAACTTTTCAGGTATGCTTGTGATCTCCTGTACAAAGCCTTGATATTGCGAGGATCAAGATCCAATGCCTGTCACACAGAGAAAGAGTGTGAATTATCTAGACTTAATACACTTTGATTATAGTAAGGAAGGAACAAATTGATAGATTTTTAGTGATTGTAAGTAAACAACAACAATAATAAGATTCCATTCAATATATGCTCATTCTACATTACAATGTTAGAGAGAGTCAACACCAATGTCGGATAAACTTCATCACTCATCGTAACAAGGCAACAACTCTGTTTGTTCATCCCAAGTTATTGTGTGCGTGTGCTCACCCCTTCTCATGCTTGTGTGCACGTGCCTGCATGCGTGCGTGAGAGGGAGAGAGAGAGAGAGAGAGAGAGAGAGAGAGAGAGAGAGAGAGAGAGAGAGAGAGAGAGACCTTTGTACAGAATTTTGTGGCTCCACTATAGTCCCCCAATCTAAGTTTACAAGCAGCATTGTTCAAATAGCATGATAGGCGTAACGCATTCGCTGAGCTCTTCTCTTCATCAGTAAAACAGTGGTCAAACTGTACATATTTCTCAGCCTGCAAGCAGATCATAATCAATAGACGTGGTGAAATATATCACTTAGCCATAAAAAAATTCTGTGATGGCATTTTCCATTGGTCACCTTCTCGTATTTCTTAGATGCACACCAGAACTTCCCTGTCTTGAACAGGGAATTTCCGTCATTCTTTGTGCTTTCGCATGCTTCTAACTTTTCACAAGCATTCATCTTCCAAAACGGCTTGTCCTGTAAAGAGCAGCAGTTGATTCTACATGTAGCGGCATTCTTTATGGTATGAGATCAAGTAATAAAGAAAATGAAAATGACCTTGGTAAAGTCAATCAATTCGACTTCATAACTCAATACTGAATTTGCCAAAACCGCCGGATCATCTAGACCGACGACTGAGTTGGTTCTCAAAGTCACAAGGGCTCGTTCTCCTTTCTTCATGCTCAGGATTGCTCTGTCTAGGCCGTCATTGACTAAGCAGGCATAAACACTCATAATTAGCTTCTACTCATTTGACGAAGTTGGAAATTGCTGTCTAGGAGTGCCAATGAATGCAGAGTACCTTCAAGTGCTGCATACTCGAAAGGCTCCTCAGTCGATCCCTTCTTCTCAAAAATGCTTCCGTCTTCAAATTTACCAGTATATGCCACTGAAAGATAGAATTCATTAGCACAATGACTAAACAGGAGAACTATAGATTAACATGTACATTTCAAGAGATCTTCCGCTATGCTTACAGTAAATCACCTTTGACAACTGATCCTTCGTTAGGATGGTCAAAGCCTTCACCGGCTCTTACGATCTTCTTAAGCACTTTCTTATCTCCGGTAACATCAACCACACTTTTCCATGCAATTAACTCGAGCTGGATGACCAAATTGGAATCAGCTAAAGCACCAAGTTCAGTGCTTTGAGGTACACTTTTGCTCCACCTGAAGCCATCTGAAGAAAGCATAGGTAATCAAGATTCATGTGCGTGTGTCCGAGAAAATGCGACATCTGCTTAAATTTTAATCCTTGGAGGGAAGACATAATACCGGCAACTTACAAGAAAACTTCACAGCTATCTCCGCTTTCTCGCCCTTTCTCATTGTTTTCGCCGCTATGCTTATCGCTGGACACGGATGCACTTTTTCGGAACTAGAATCTAAAGAATCACTAGGAGCATTTCAGAGAGCCTCTCTCTTTTCTAGCAGGAGATGTGAAGAAATTAAATATAATTCAAGGAGGCAAGTTCAAGTTCAACCCACCACACCCGATTTGAAACTCCACATCTCCATCGGACTTCGAGATGACAGTTCCGTCCTCGAGGATCACCTCGTATTTGACTGCAACAAGAGCTGTTAATTCTCAATATATAGAAAGATGTCGAAAATTCTTTTTTTCGCCCTGGAATCTGGTCCTGGCGCATTTGTCATTAGTAACTTATTAGGAAGAAAAATCAACATAACAATCATGAAACTCTGTACTTGAACTCGTGTGGTTGAGTGTGATGGTGCAGTTAAAAAGACATCGGACAACGTTTCCTGTTTCCAGACAAGTAGCAATTCGCCGAATGTTACGGCACTAACCAAATGAAGTGATTACCTAAAACTTCATCAGCATCACGAGGAGTAGCCCAGCCCTCTCCCTCTGTGATAATCTTCTTCAGGACTCCTCCATCTCCTGTCAAGTCCCTGATGCTGGTCCACGATACCATCTCGATGTCGAAAACGAGAGTGGCGTTCGGAGGGACGAGAGGAGGAGACCCTGCTTCGCCATAAGCCAAGTTTGGAGGTATCGTGAAGACCGCTCTCTCTCCCCTTTTCATCGTGGCAACTCCTTCGTCCCATCCTTTTATCACCTCACCTTAAATATAGTACACTGTCTCATCAGCAAGCAGACAACCTAAATTCACCGGAACCACGAAGGAAAGTTCACAGATATTTGCATCGAGAGATATTAGATATGTCACGCTTGTACAAGATTTTAGCAGCCCATCTTTCCATCCAAGTAATGTTATTGATGGGAATTCAATGCGAGACCACCCCAGAAAGGGGGCTCGAAATGCATTCCTTCTAGCTGCCTAATAATTTCCAATTGGCCTCAATGCAAATGCAGGATTCATCATCATCTACTTTCATTTCAAGAAATCCACAAGTCTTTTGCAATTTGAGCAGAGAGAGACAGGAAATAGCCGTGTTATCATGATCGAGATTCTAAACCAAAACTCCAGAAGCAAAACCAATCTACTGAAACAATGCAGTGCAACATGTAGGCTTTTGGCTGCTCACATTGGCCTAACTTGAACTCCAATGTAGTAGTGCTCCCTTCACTGCTCGAATCGAGACGAGCACCGCCCTCAACTCGTCCACTGTAGCGAACTGCATTCCAAACAAGAATAAACAAAATCCTGTCGCATCGTTCGCTCATTTAAAGCATGGAAAACACCGAACAGTCCTTGTCTTGAGTACCGTGTACTTGGTCGCCGGGACACGGAGTCCACCACGAATTCCCCTTCCTCAGAATCCGCTTCCCGAGCCCGCCTTTTCCGATTTGAATTTCCTTCCCCGAGAGTCTCGAACGCTCAACTCCATCGCTTCGAGCTTTCAAGCAAGAAGCTGCCATTAGAAAAGTGGCTGGTTGTTTGCGAGGGAGGGAGTGAGTGTAGAGGGGGAGAGTTTTCAGTTGAAAGAAGATAAGCCCGTCATCGGTTTCCCTCCTTTCCTGTGATTCTTCGGTTAAGATTTTTCTGTTACTCTCTTCCGTGGACTTTGGGCTCAGTACTGGGCCATTCTTTTGGGCCTACCCATTAGCTTGTGGTGGACTAAGGATCAAAACAAGTGTTTATTACTATTATTATTATTATTATCATCACGCGAGATTTTGAACATACGACTCGATAAGATCCCTCTTACTTATTTTTTTTTATCGTGAAAAATCCAATAATCCAAAAAGGCCCGACGCCCTTGCACGGCTCGGCATTACCGACCTTTCAAAACGGAAGATCACCTTTCATGACCGTGAAATCGGGGTCACAGCATAAGTGCACTCATGCTTGTACATTTCGCGGCCCCTTTGCCTCGGCGTAATTTTACCCCGGTAGCGCGCGCATACTTTTAACGACTTTTTTACGAACCGGCGGACGCTCCGTGGAAAATTCGCGAAACTCCAGTAGTGACGGGCGTCGTGGATTTTCAAATGGCGAGCCGAGACTCAAGCGAGTCCAAACTCGTTTTTGAAAATCCGAAAGTTTTTAGGGGAGCCAATCCCCTGCCGCCACGTCGCGTCCTGTCCCAACGGATAAGGGCGGGAGGCCAAAATTCTTTCCTCCATCAACTGTCTCTCTCTCTCTCTCTCTCTCTCTCTCGTGTCGCCGGCGACGATGACTGCCGCCCGCGCGCCTCCGTTGCCGTTCGCCTTCCTCTCGACTCCGCGCAGAGCCTCCATCCGAGCCGCATTCCGCCGCGAAGCCGAGGGCGGCGGCCGGCTCGGGAGGAGGGAGCTGCTGCGGCGGGCGGCTCTGGTCCCTCTCCTCTGGAGCGTCACGCCGGCGGCGCCGCCGGCGGCGGGAGCGAAGGAGGTGGAGGTCGGCGCGTACCTCCCGCCGTCGCCCTCCGACCCTTCCTTCGTCCTCTTCAAGGCTTCTCCCAAGGACACCCCCGCGCTTCGCGCAGGTAAATCGGCCGTCTTTCCGTCCGTCGGTTCCTCTCTCGTTCGATGCTTGTTCTTCTTTCGATGCTCGAACGATTTGACTCTGCATGACCGCTGTGGGTGCGGGGAGAAGTATGGAGTGCGCGATTGAATCGCCGGCGGTGGGGGTTTTGATGTCGTGAGTGGCGAATTTGATCATTTCTGCGCTCATATTCTGCCCACAATGTAGATATTGTTGGCTATTCAGGTCTCAAATCAAGTGCAAACGAGACGGTTTTCATCATCTTCATTTTCAATCTCGATTCTAACCATATGCTTCGTATATAGTGTTGATTACAGAGTGTTTTTGTACCCAATATGCTGGATGAATGTCACCTTAATCTGTTTCGAATCAATTTCATCGTACGATGCCGAATTGGTGATGGTTTTGGCTGGAGTTTATGTGGCTGTTTGGTGTTGTCAGATTCAAATGATACTTGAAATTTAGTGATTTGCAGGGAACGTTGAGCCCTACCAATTCATCCTTCCCCCGTCTTGGAAACAGATGCGAGTGGCCAACATACTGTCGGGCAATTACTGCCAACCGAAGTGCGCGGAGCCGTGGGTGGAGGTGAAGTTCGAGGACGACGAGCAGGGGAAGGTTCAGGTGGTGGCCTCCCCTCTCATACGCCTCACGAATAAGCCCAACGCGACCATCGAGGAGATCGGGAGCCCGGAGAAGCTGATTGCCTCTCTCGGCCCTTTCGTAACGGGGAACACGTACGATCCAGATGAGCTCTTGGAAGCATCAGTTGAAAAGCTCGGTGATCAGACGGTATTCACATTCTGTCTGCTCATTCTGTCATGGCTCGATAGGCACTTTGAGTTGGCTTTTGATATCCGTGTTGGTCGAGTTCCATTATACTCGAGGGCGCTCGGACTCGTGTTCTGGGAAATTGCACCCCCAGTGGGAACTTCTTATCCCTGATAGATGCCAGTTTTATATGCTTACACATTAGCAGCTAGACCTTAAGAAATCTAGGTCTTTCGCCCAACTTAGCCCTTAAGCTAGCTGGACAAGCCATTGCATGGAAATGAGTCTTAAGAAGTTCAAGACAGCAGAAATAGAGGTTCACACATGAGAGTTGGCTAATCATCAATTCATGGGCTTTCCATGAATATTGGTTAGCTTTTTGCGGTTTTGCCAAAATAATTGACAAAATGAGTTTGGGAGTTCCAGCTGGCTGACACATTCAACTTCAAGAACTTAAGGCAATTTTCTTGCTCTCCTTCTTCCCTTCTTCCTTTCTTTTTACCTTTTTGGGTCCAAGCAGGGTGTTTTCTCCACTTCACTTTTCAGCAACAGTAGTAGGAGGGTACCATTGCTACCCAGCACAGCTAAATTTTGATCAAAGTCCAGTCAAATTACTTTTGAGCTTTAACACTACATTTCATTTTCTTCCAGCCGTTCAGGTTAAACATAATCAATGACTCTTGAGGAGGGCAAAAATTTGTTGGACCCTTTATATCGAGCTTCATACGTTTATCCTCAACCTGTTGATTTGATACTTGGATGCTATTTACATGGTGGATGCAGTATTACAAGTACGCGCTGGAGACTCCGTACGCCCTGACGGGCTCGCACAATCTTGCTAAGGCAACGGCAAAAGGGAACACCGTCGTTTTATTCGTCGCCAGTGCTAACGAGAAACAGTGGCAAGCATCCGAAAAGACTCTGAGAGCAATGCTGGATTCTTTTCAACTTTAGTAATCCAAGGTAAGGGATGCAGGATGGTGTTAGAACGTTTCTTTCAGAGGAGAAGATTGAATCCTGTCAGGCGGGAGTCTGGAAACAAGATCATACTTGTATTGTACATGGCCCATAGCCAATTACTCTTCTTTTACCGACTGTATATCATCTAATTGGGATTTTGGAGATTCCCTGATGTAGATCTGAATTGTACCCGTTTTTTCATATCATGTCGATCACTATCGAGCACGATGCCTAAATGTAAACATTGGACATCATGAAAGCCAAAGGGAATTGATTAAGATTCTTGAAAGCGGATCTCGGGGTTTCATCTTTTTACCTGAAACTGCATTTAGTCAAAGTAAAAAGGAAGAGTTGATCTTTACAGGTGTGCTTATCCCTTGCTTCATCAGGAATGGAATCCTGATGGAACTTGTCTGATGTTCCATCGTGCATGATCATCAATGAAATTTGGCTTATGCTTTAAGCGACAAGGAGGAGCCAAAGATTTTTTTTTAAGTCTGTGTTGACCTTGCAAAGCGAAATCTCAAAGATAAATGAGCCAATATTTAGAGACTAATAATTGCTAGCGGAAGATGATTTGATCGAATACTTTGTTGAATTTAATTGGTTCAGTTGAATCTGAGCTGTCCGTAATGAGATGTTCAAGAGAATTGTCTATCCTGGATGTGTTCTTCAAAAGGCTCATTTAACAATTAATCTAGTCTTGCTTATGTGCCAAATCATCGATGCTGATCCCTAGGAAGATCTGAAAAGCAGACAATAACTAAGGATTTGAGAAAATTATTGCTTCTAAGTTTATGATTAGGTCGTCCTATCATGTGCTTCTGTTTAGGTCAGTGTTACAGGACAAAAGATTAAATCACCTTTAGGTTTGGCGACAGCCTTTGTAACTACATACAAACGCTCCAAAAAGGGAGTCAAATGAATGCCTTATGCATATGCATTGTCTGCTTTTACCAGATCCGACTTCCATAATCACTTGCGTTAACCCACTATCAAGTCTCAAGAACTTTGGCAAAATTAACCCATCTGGGACACTGTAATTTCACCCCTATCGGTATCAAAGTTAAGAGATAAAACAAGAAACAAAAACACGAAATCACATGCTCTTTTACATAAATGAACCTTGGAAGGGGAAAGACGGAAAAACGAATGGAATGGAACATTGCTTCTAGGTTACATTGAAACCACTCAACACCCCTCGCCATTGAAAGATGACATGCCCAAAATCGAAGAAACACAAACAAGGTTCCTCGGGTGAATTCAAGGCATGATAATGAGAAACTAGAAGGAGAAGATCATATGGATATTCAGACAAGGACTTGTTGTTTACCAACATAGCCACATGGTTTAGCGATTAGCAAACATGAGAACAAGAACTTCACTAGGATATCCAGAAACTTAGTAGAGGAAGCCAGAGGAGAACTCGACTTTAACTGGTACATTCACAAGCAATCCAAACACGACTTAGCATCTAATAAGTCACAGCAGAGTTGCAATTCAAGTTGGGGAGGGGGAGCTAATATGCCAGAACCAGAGGTGAAAATGCAAAACGAATCGCTAGGCACAAGCTGCTGGTCTAACTCTTCAGATAATTCTTACTCACCAGAAGCATTACGACAGGGAGAAATAAAAACGCATGGTTCGCATCATTGGTTCCATCTATTAATCAAAAGCAGAACTCCCCAACAGAACTAGTCGTTCGGATCATGACCAACTGTTTGTAGCCTCTCCGCATACATGATATCAGCTCTATCTCCCTCTCATTCTGAGAAAAGACTGCAGAAAACTTATAAACACCGATTCAGACTAAATCATTTAGTTCCGTAGTTGATAGGGCATACAACAATCTGCATCCATATAATAATATCCCTTCTCTGAACAGTTACAGTTCCCCTCAAAGTGGGGCTTTTAAAGTCTTCCCTGGAGTTAATGTACAGAAAGTAGAGTTCCGACTCTAAACAGTAACTAAGTAGAGGAAACTCAAGCATAAAAGATTCCGCTCAATGTCCTCGAATTTCAAGAAATCAGAGATAGCCAGCATTATTGTTATCACCTGCAAGCTTTAAGATCTGGCGGTTCGTCCCCCAGCGAGAACCCCCACTCCGAACAAAAGCTCTGATATGCACAAGAACTCATCTCATCTCCAAGCTGCAGTTTAATGGAAATTATAATAGACCGAGGTCGATGAATTCCACCTTCCACAACACTTCAGAATTGGTGGTAGATGTTTGCCAAGAGTGACCATCACACGATGACCACCGTCTCAAGAGAAAAAGGATCAATAGAACGTACAGACTGGTACCAACAGTTTACTCAATACATGTAGGAGCCCACATGAAGGACGACACGAGTCGACAATACCCACCAGTCCCACTCATCCAATGTAGGCGTGCCGTCAATTACACGACAGAGAGCTCTCGATGAAGCCAATTTAAGCTCTAGTGGAAGTGCATATCCAATTGCTCCACTCAAAGCTTTCACCATCACTTACTAACAGGCAGCTAGGACAACATAGACCAACTAACACCTAAACCATACTCTAAACAGTAGTTACCCGCAGATTACAGACACCACATTGCACAAGACACAGAAATAGGATCATCAAGAGTAAGAAAACAGCAAAATCAAAGAAAAAACTGCACCTACTACCCAAGTTCAATCATCCCCAGTTGGGAAGAGAGTGAGAACTTTCCTGCCACCGTTTGCATTAGCAGATTCCAAGTCCTCCGCATAAGGCTGCACCGGACTGTGCATCGGTGGTCCCATCCTATGAACCGGTGGCGCTTGCCTCGACAAGAAAGGATGCTCAAATTGCCCGTTCTGCGGCGGCCCGAAATGCCCCACCTGCCTGTGATACTGCGGTTGCAGCTGCGGGTGGCCGGCCGCGGCCGCCATCTGGTGGTGTTGCAGGGCGGCAACCGGCACAAACGGCAAGAAATGGTCCGAGCTGGGCCGGACCGGATGCAAGAAATGCGCCGGCACGGGCGAGCTCGCAAACAGATGATCGGTGGCAGGATCCGACGAGGCGGCCAGGCCGCCAGCCCCGCCCCCAGCGCCCCCGCCCCCCACGGACAATCCCTGCATGCGCTTGAGGTACAGGCGGTACTTCTGCAAGTGGCTGGCCACATTCTCCCGGGTCAACCCATCCACACTCATCAGCTGCATGATGGTCTTGGGCACGGCGTTCTTGATCCCCAGGTGGGCGACCGCATCGACGAACCGCTTGTGGAGCTGCGGCGTCCAGACGAGGCGCGGCCGCTTGAGGGTGCGGGCCGGCTCGTCGCCACCGGAGCCGGGGCCAAGCTCGCTGGAGTCGGCGAACTCGGCCGAGCTGGGCTGGGTGGCGGAGCCCGGCGGGGGGAGGTGGTTGGAGGGGTTTGGCGGGGTGGTGGGTGGGTGGCGCTGGGGGCTGGTGGTGGAGGGGTGGCCGTGCGGAGGCGTTCTGATGTCGAAGGCGAGAGCAAGATCGGGGGTGATTAGGGTTTGAGAGAGGGGCGTGAGTTCTTCAGGGGACGGCAGCTCTTCTTCCCATTTGGAGAACCAATTCGAGTCCTCTTCCCTCATCCTTGGGTCGCTTCTCTCTCTTCTTTTCTCGCGAAATTTGAGGCACCCACTTCACAAATTGCGTCCTTGATCCAGAAAGACCGGCCTAATTCTACGCAAGGAGAAGATTTAGCGAAGATGTTGGCCAAGAAAAGACAGGAAAAACTGGGTCACCAAGAAAGAGGGAAATCTAACAAGACCAACAGGAGGGGGGGGAAACGAAAACAAGAAGAAGGAACCAAAGAGTTAACAAGAAAGCGAGAGCAAACAAGACTGGACTTCTTCCAAGAATCTCCGTCTCCGTCTCCCCCTATCTCTATCTCTCTCAAGGATTGGATGAGGGAGACAGAGAGGTCGGCGGCGGCGGGGCGCGGCGGCGGCGCTGGTAGTAGGAGGAGGGGGAGGAGGAGGAGGAGGGGGGGCGGAGAGAGAATCGAGGTGGATCTTGTATTCTTATGGTCAGCTTTTATTCAAGGGAGGAGTGAACTGTAGCCGATAGCTTTTGGTTCTTCCCGACTCTGATTTTCTCGTGGGGCATTCGTGTGTTTTTTCTCTCTCTCCCTCTTTTCTCTCAGCTCAATTCGTTCGCTGATTCGCTCGTATATATCTCATCATCATCATTATCACCATCGTATTCGTATTAAAATAGCCCAGCAGATTTCCTTCCCCCCTGTCTTTCATTAATGTTTTCCCGGGATATTGGGGTCGCGTCGCAGCGCTCTTGAGAGCGAGCGCTGCAGAGGATCTCACACCACAAAAAGCCGAGCCGATCCCCACGCCAGTGACACCACCAACGACCACCCCATCACCAGTTCGTTCTCGCCTTGCCTCTTGACCGGAACAACACCAACATCATCATCATCAGCTCACGGACGCTGCTGGTGGGCGCGCGTGCGGGAGGCAAGGCTGGAGTATACAAGAATAAAAAGACGGATTGGAGCAGAAGAAAAATGTGTTGCCATATAAGGGAGCTGTACTATGTCGTATCAGACATGTACACGCCGGGGGGGAAAACCGCACTTAGGGGACGGGGTCCTTTCCCTCGCCTTTTTCCCTCTCTCGTGTGCGGCTTGCCTTACTTTCCCCTCTCTCGTTTGTTGGGCAAATATGGAAAGATTTTGCAATGCCCAACTCGGTTACTGTTTTCATGTACCCTGTTTTTTTTCCATGTTACAAGGTTTGGTATCTGGGTTTTACCTTTAATGACCCCGCTTTACACCCTCACGTCGGATATGCTTTGTGGGCGTATTTGCATGAGTATCGTCTGTTTACTTACCCTGAAATATCCCTGCCCAAGCCGTGAATTTCCCCACGCCTATCTTTCCGAGCCGGAGCATGACCGCAGGGCCTTTGCCGCAGACACCGGTGCCCTCCTAGCTTACCGTCTTCCGCCACTAGCCTTGGAGCAATTGCGTGCAGCCATCTGCTCACTGCGAGGCCCTCTCTCTCTCTCTCTCTCAGAGCCGGCCTCGATTGAGGTCGCGCCATTGCTACTATTAGCGTATGGATGACATTAGATCGAGGCCACCCACGATGGCCCATGACCTAAGTGGACGTCGTGGGCCCCTCCGCCTCCGTGGGCAACAGTGTGACTTCCAAAAAATGTCGCGTGCCACAGCGAGGCTATGGACAACCTCGATGGTGGTCACCCATTGAGGTGGTGAGGCTTAAAATTTTAGAGTTGGAAAAATTATTCAAAAAGTCATAAACTTATTGTATTTTTTCCAATTGAGTATCAAATATTTTCATTACTTGCCAATTGAGTCCATTCGGCTAATTTTGGCCATAAATTGCTAAGGTGGATGTCGACCGGCCTATGTTGCGCTGATGTGCATAATTTTCAATAATAATTTTTCGATTTTCTATTTTTTCCTTTTCCTTTTTTCTTTTTTTTCCTCCCCTTCTTCCTCATCTAGCCGGTCGCTAGGCCTCAACAATCGGCCAAAGGCGAGGGCTGACAAGGTCGACCTCACCTACCTCAGGCAAGGCTAGCCTAAGGCCAACGACCAGCTGGAGGAGGAGGAGGGAGGGGAGGAAAAAAAAGAAAAAGAGAAAAAGGAAAAATGAAAAAAAAATCGAAAAATATTAAAATATTATTAAAAATTAACCACGTCAGCACTATGGGCCAACTGGCACTCACGTCAGTAATTTCCATTCAAAATTAGCCTAATAGATTCAATTGGCTAAAAATGAAAAAGGTTTAGGATTCAATTGGCAAAATTAAAAACTTTAGGATTGAATTGATAAAAATATTTTATGATTTTTTTTGTACAATTTTTCTTCGTAGAGTTGGGCCACGAACTGCCGACAGCCGTGACGACTTCCACGAATTTTGTGCACGGACAGCAATTACAGTGCAGACAGGGCGAGAGAAGCATCGTGACCAGAAGTGGAGGGGGTTGGTCAGCGGCTGCAATAGTAGCCACGGGGGTCCAATGGAAACAACGATTGGGGTAACGTGCGGGCCGACGGCGACAGACAGTGGTCTGTGATGGAAGGGAGATGGGGTGGTTTTTTTTCTGTGGATTGAGCGGCCTTTATGTGAAAAGCGATGTGCGTTTTTGGTACTTCCCTTACAAATACTATTCTCGGCATTACTCCTCTTGTCAAGTACTTTCCTCACATTTTGAAGCCCGCGGATGACCATTCTCACCATTACATCGAATTTAAAGCTGCATCTCCCCACCCACCCATTATTTACAAATTGCCACCTTCTTTCCAAAACTGCCCCCGTCCCCAAAAACATCCCGCCACCTCTCTCTCTCTACACCCGCTTGATCAGCTCACACCCACGACCAAGCACAACCTCTCTACCACGACCTTTAGAGACTGTTGTGATGGTCGTCGCGCTGAGCAAGACCTTAAAAGGCTCAAAAAGAGACAGGGGAAGGGACTCCCTGATATGATGGAGGGATCTCCCTATAAGTTCTCTCCAGAAAATAAAAAGATTTGAGGGGCTTTTGGGTGGTGAAGATAAATACAACGTCAACTTCGTTTGGCTACCTCCAGGTAGGCCTAGCAGAGTAGCCTCCTGCTTGAGATGATAAAGGTGATTAGGAAAGATTAGGAGAGACTAAGAGGGATTGGTCCCATCAATTTTATGAACATTTTACATCCTTCCGAATCTCTCTAAATGTAGAGGGATTTGTGCATTAATGAACTATCTATTCCTCTGTCTCTGCGTCCTTATCATACATCCATTGATAAGTACATAAAAGCATATTTATGTTCAAATGCAAATTTTTCCTTTCTTGATCCTATTTAGCATCCAAACAATGTTAGAGCCCAATCCCTTCAAATCATTTCCCATCCTTTTCCTCATAATTCCTTTTCTTTCCGAATCACTTCATCCGAACTGAGTAGAAGTGTCCGTTAGTAAATTACTTGATAAGAAAAATATCCGAACCTCTAGTTTTCCTTAATACACTCACCTCGTGTCATCGCAAGTCAAGTCAGTCTCAATCATCTAATGTGGTGGACCTCACATGGATTGAGTTCCAAGTATGATTATGCATTATTTATAAGTGGGGTCAACGCTAGAATTTCTTCCTAATGATTGACTCTTACTTACAGGAAATATTTTTTTTTTGCCGAAGTTCGAGATCTCTTGACCTTTTTCACTCTCGTTTTTCCAACGCAAGCCATCTCTTTTTCATGGATTACAAGTTCTTCTTAACCATTTTCCAACGAAGTCGTCCTGGTCTTCTTCCCTGTCTGTCTCATCGTTTTCGAAAGACTCCACAAACTCGCAGATCATTTCTGACAAACCGAGCTGGGAATTGAAAAGGACATACTATTTTATCTAATTAAGGACTCGTTATTTAAATATCCAGACACCTTCAATTGACCTAAACCTAGAATTTCGAAAGCGATTGGTTCCGCATAATCGGTACGATTATGTTTTTGTTAATATAGCCTTGATCGGGACTCGGAATCGGAATAAAATAAAAAGGGGTTTGCTTTAAAATAACCGAATTTAAGTTCTGACATGATATGAGTGACCCAAAATACGTTTTAATATATTTATGCGATCAAGTTGAAACTTTTTTAAATGATGTGGTAGTCGACATTAATATGATGACACAACCCTGGATTTTCAGCCATTTTGTTAATATCGAGAAAGCGTAAAATTTACATTTTTCAAAAGCTAGCCTGCTTTTGATGTACGTTTACGAATAAAAAATTTTGGCAAAATGCTTACCAACAGAAATAGGAAATCGTCATTTAGAAAATCGAAACTTGAACCGATAGAAGGTAACAGTTAACAGTGTGATTGGCTCTAGAGTGGGTATGTTCCAAATTAAGAACTTGAAATTTATTGTGTCAAGCCGGTTCCCAATATTTGGAACTGAGAATTGAACCGGTCGATTATGGAACTGGGCGATTTGCCTCCAGACTGATTCTAGGATTGACCCGAGAGCGGGGCCAACTTCTTCTTATTATTTTTCTTTTCCCGTTTTGATTTTTCACTCAATAAGAAGAAATCTGCAATCACGAGGATAACGAGTCCTGTCATTGCACCTTAACCCGTCCTCGACATCGTTCTCAACTAACAAGTCCTTGCCCTTTTCTTGCTGTCAATCTTGGACTCTCTCTCTCTCTCTCTCTCAATTGCTGAGCCGCTTCTTTGATCCGATCGCGAACGACCCATTTGATTCTTGATGTTCAAGAGAATCAGTTCTTGGACAAACTTGATCCTTCTGATGTCTGCCAAAACTCTCAAGCTCTCAGATTTTTCTTTTCTGCCTTGCAATTAGAGAGAGAGAGAGAGAGAGAGAGAGAGAGAGAGAGAGAGAGAGAGAGAGAGAGAGACCGGGCTACTACTAATCGAGATTAGGGGATCATGATTGGTCGTGATGAATAAAAATAATCTGAAGCATTTCGAATAAATTGCGGGAATTACAGCCAAGAAAAACTCAACAAAAACAAAATACCGTATAATTTTCGCGAAAACTATATTAGGCAAAATGGGCTAGTGGGAATCTGCTGAGTTTGGTGTTAGGCATGGGACATAACATTATTCTTATCACTAGTTTTTTCGAATTAATTTCTTGTGGATGATGTACCGTACTGGCCTGCCCTAGGGAAGAATATCTTGAGCAGCCAACCTGTCCTAATGCCTTAACCCTCTTCCTTTTGCCTTTGATTTTTCAATAATTTTGGGGGGTGAAGATAAACACGGGAGGATAGTGGAGATTTGACTCCCGAACCCCTTAAAGAAAAAGGTGGTTTTCTTCCAATCTTTTCTTTTCTTGTTTTGTTCTTTCTTTCCTTTTCTTTCGTAGTGACGTTAACGTGGGGGGGGCTTAATTGCAGATATAATATCACATCCGCCATTCCATGATCTGACAAGATGGCACAAATCAGATTCCCCCTCGCAACCCACTTCCCTTCCCTAAACCTAGAATTTGCGGCAGCATCATGGTGCCGTTCCTTGTTTTGTTTTGGAGGTTGAGAGCAAATCTCCATGTTTATGCCATGGTTAAAAGAAACTCTCCTCTGTTTTTTTTTTGTTATGTCATGTCTCGTCTCCTGCTACTATGCCATAAGGTTATTTGGGTGATTTAATTCCCTTCCGTGAGGACGCGAGCTCGCGAGCGCCTCGTGTTTTTAGCCAACGTGGATGGGCACGGGATGTCGACCTGAGTTGGGGCAGTTTTTTCCCCGGCAAAAAAGAGGGAGGCGAGGGAAATGGCGAGGCACGCGGTAGGGCGGGGGCGTTAGTAGCCCCCTGCCTCGCCCCGTCTTATGCATTAAAATTACGAGTTTCATTACTAAAGTATATATTTTTTGATATGTGGATCGATTCCTTTCAAATTTACATTATGTCATATATTACAACAAATATAAAATCTTAGCAAAGTAATTCGAAAAATCAATCTTAGCATAAAAGAGTGTAGAATTTGATAATCACTTCTTTCTATAATCAACTTAACTTAGATATGAAAATATAATTGTGAAAATTAAATTCTAAGTGTGGCTATTAAAATAGACTCAATATGCAAAAATCATCAATTAACTTGACTGTTGATGATAGTTGTAATGATCTCCCTGAATGTGATGTATCTAAAACCTACATTCTTTCCCCGATACATCAGTTTTTTTTTTGTCGAACCCGATACATCAGTTAACACCGTCAAATTAGTAGAATAGAATTATTTTCTAAGTCTATTTGCGTATGTCTATTTATAATTTGACAAAATAATTTGGGAGAACCAATAAAAAAACCTTAGCAAAATAATATGATAAATTATTTAAAAAATCTTAGCACAACAATGTACAATTAGAGTTACTTGATAATCGACTCCTTCTATAAACAATTTAAATATGAGGAAAACATCTGTTTGAAGTAAATTCTAAATTTAGCCATCAAACTAGACTTAATGCGTAGAAATCATTAGTCAACTTCACTGCTAATTATAGTTATAATTTTATTTTGTAATTTAACAGACTTAATGCGGAGATAATCATTAATCAACTTCACTGCTAATGATAGCTATAATGTTCTTTTGTAATTTAATGCGTTTAAAAAAAAACTTTTTCAAATTAGTATGAATCATTTTCTAAGTCCCTCTATGTATTTATAACTTGAAAAAATCATTTTGTGAACAAACAAAACAACCATAAGTAAATAATATGAGGAATTATTTGAACAATCTCGGCAAAAAAATGTACAATTGCTTGATAAACAACCTTCTTTTTTGTCTATAATCAACTTAAGTATGAAAAAAACAAGTTTTAAAAGTAAATTCCAAGTCGAGCAAAGCTAAAATAAACTCGATATCTAAAAGTGATTAGTTGATTTTGTGATTGCATTTATAATTCTCTTTTGTAAGTAAAATGTTTACAAAACCTACATTTGTCCCCCGGTGGTTTATTGCGTTAGTTGACGTGGTCAAATTAGCACAACTATATTTCGAGTGTTATTTGCATATATCTATCCATGATTTGAAAATAGAATCATTGGGAAGAACAAATTAAAGAATCTTAGCACAACAATGTACAAATTAAGTTACCAGACAGTCATCTCTTCTTTTCTAAACAACTTAAACACGAAAAGACATCTGCTAAAACGAAAACAAAATGTGAGTAGAATCGACTTAGGAATTATGATCGATATCTGAAACGAAAAAAATAAAAAAAAATAGTTTTATTCTAGGAGAACAGAGAAAACCTGGCCCACCAAAACCTGGCTGACTTGACTAGACCAGACCAGACCCGACCCGACCCGATCCGACCGGACCGATCTGAACACGTGGGCCCCACCTTCCTCCTACTTTGTCCTCTCTAACAACCTAGCTCCAGAACTTATGGACAGAACGCCAGAACATCAAAACCTCTCACCATTTTTTTTTTCCAAATTAGGGAAGGAGATGGATAATCCACAGATTATGAAAAATATATATTGATTTACTTTGGAGAGGCATATTACAAAAATTACTACTTGTTAGCCGATATTATCAAAATGCCGGCTTGGGACTATGATCGCGATTGTTAAGGGGTATAATCAAGTCCATCTACTCATATATTATCGAATTGCCGCTTAGTAACTTGAATATCGAATCGAGCCGAGCGTGAACTTGAAAATATCGAGCTTCGATAACTCGTATATCTAATTAAATAGAAGACAATGTTCCCTTAATCTCATTAAGTGAACATTTCTTTATTTTAATTTTAGAATTACTAAAACAGTCGAGATTATTATTTTATTTTTTTGGGTATTGAAAGGGGCGAAGCACAAATGTTACATTAGAACCCGCCTAACAAAACTAGATCCAACTATCTCATATCAATAATGGAATCAAATCTCTCGGTGGCCCATCTAAAATTAAGAAGTCATTCGCATCGCAAGAGTGAATGACCCAGTTTTCTAACCAATCAAAACATGAGTTTCCCTCCCTAAAATTGTACAAAACTCAGACATGCTGGAAATAAGAAGGTATTGAGTTCCGGTTAAATGTTAAATATCAATTTGTTAAGGGTAAGAATTAAAGTAAAAAGCTTTAACAAAGTTCATCCCCAATTTCTTTCTGGATTAGCTGAATTAAGAAATACATCGTTGCATGTATGCTAAAAGTTGACCCTTTTACAAGCATTTACTTAAAATAATGGGCAGATCACAAAACTATAAACATCAAGCTGTTGCATGTATTACGTTACTGTCTGTTATGTGCTGTCTTATTAATTTGCTAGAAAAAAAAATATTTTTTTCATATGATTACAGTTTATTGATGTCAAGGACGTAGATATTGCAATTAAGAAAATAAAATCAGCTTTAGCATTTTCATATAATTCATGAATTAGTATTTCATTTCGATTAATATAAAAAGGAGATCGTTATGAGTGATTCAAAACGATGTGGCGTTTGAACTAATGTTCGCAACTACTCTGTTAGTTTGCAAATGGAAAATCAAAATCAAACCAAACCTTACATTCGGTAGAGTGCAAAACAAGTATCAAGCATCCGAACGCATCGCCTTCGATCAACCAATATTCCCATTTTCCAGACGGTGAACAGAGGTCTAATTTAGAGCCGTAACTCAGGACATGATGCACATGGATCCGGCCAAAGAATAGAAGTAAAACAAACAGAACTTCAGGCAGAAGGCCTTCTCACAAGTTGTCAGGGATTCGAAGCGTATAAATAATCGATTTTCAGCCGAAGACTCAAGGATGAGAATGCCAACACAGAGAATAAGATGCATTAGCGAGATATGAGACCAGTTTGATCCAGCAACTACCTCAGTTTGGATCTCATTTATCTCTGGATAAAACGAGCCTTTGAAATTGAGTCGAGAGCTCTTCAAAACACTCGACCACCGATGGACGTACTTGATTTATTGCGTTCCTGAAATGCTTCATTGCTACTTCCAAAGCGTCAATGTCCTCCTAATAGCATCAAAATTCATAGTAAAACAAATCATTCAATACGACGACATCCCAGATGGAAGATTAAATAAAAAGCAAAGAAATGATAAGACCTCCATAGCTGCAACGGCAGCCTCCCGGCAGATGAGTGATATGTCAGCCCCCGTACAGCCTTTGGTGAGATAAGCCAACTCCTTTATGTCCACATCAGAACCGCATGGGACTTTACGTAGATGGATGCAGAATATTTCTTGCCTATCTGCCTCATCCGGAGGTCCAACATAAAGCAGCCTATCAAAGCGTCCTGTTGAATTATATTATATGTTAGTATCCAACTTTGATGGTCACAAATGAGGTCATAAAACCTAGAACTTGATCACAAGAAAGCAGAGTTTTGCGTGGAGAGAGAGAGAGAGAGAGAACCTTGTCTTAACAGGGCTGTATCGATATTATCTGGCCTATTGGTCGCAGCAATAACGGTGACATCAACTCTCTGACGCAGTCCTATGCTCCAAAAAGACGTTATGCCGTTACTAAAACAACTAAAACAAAGTAAATACTAAATAAAAAGATTTTAAAAAATAGTGATTATCGCAGACCAATTTGAAGCAATTAGGGCCCCAGCAGTAAGAATATGCTCATTGACAAACATTTGAAAATTTGTTTCTCTATATCTATCTTTTCATGACAAAAGCCAAATTAAAAAATAGTTTATTGCGTCACCAGAAGAAGTAAACTCCTTACCATCTAGTTCAACAAGAAGCTGACTTATAACTCTATCCGAAACTGAAACACCATCACTTTCCTTTCCACGAATATTTGCAAGTCCATCAATTTCGTCGAAAAATATGATTGATGGAGCATTAGCCCTTGCTTTTGCAAAGACAGATCTTACAGCCTTCTCAGATTCGCCAACCCACTTATTGAAGAGTTCCGGGCCCTTTACTGCAATGAAATTGAGCCCAGCTTCAGAGGCAACTGCACGAGCCATGAGGGTTTTGCTGCAACCGGGAGGACCAAACAATAATACACTGCTTGGAGCATGGGTCCCTATGCGGTCTAATGCACGACGATGTTTTTGAGGCCACACCACTGCTTCCATTAGTTGAGTTTTAACTTCTCCTTGCCCACCAATATCTTCCCATTTGACCTTTGGTACCTCGAGTGTCACCTAAAGGTTAAAACAGAGATGGAGAACACAGATAAGCAGGTTGGCCTGTGTCTAGCTATTCTGATCCACCAACAAGAAGGCCTAACGACAGACTTCTCAAAATCAAGTCATATATCATATATTCTGAACAAGGATATACATAATACAATGAAATTATCTTATTCTAGTAGACCTGCAGTCTTCATATGGAATACTTTGCATCACTCACAAACAATCTAGCCCCATCAGTTCATAGTCTATACCCATCCGCACTGAATCAAATTAAAAATCACCTTATGTAGAAGGTTAATCATCTATTTATAATGATTGCATGGAAGAAACCAATCGGTTAAAAAATAGAAGCAATTTGAAATGCAACTTGAAAGGACGCTCTTATTCAATTTGCTGCATTATTTTCAAACAACTCCTGCACTAAGGTTCACCTATGGAAGGTGATCTGGATTCATACATGGTGAGGAGTCCGGTCCTTGATAGCTGAAAAAGAAGCTAAACAACAAGAGAAAGAACGCAACTATTCTTTAGCAGAATATCCATTGATACCAATCCTACATATACTGCCTAGATCTCCATAACATTTTTTGTCCGATCAATTTATCCACAGCAGATATGATGAGTCCCCAACTAGGATTTCCCATATCAACGTTTGAACTAAAGGACATAAAGTACAGCTTTTTTTTTTTTTGGCTTGGCATACTGTAAATTCAACTGAAGTAAGAAAGGATCAAGCTTATACAAAATGTAGTCAACAAAATCCAAATCGTCCAGGCAGTCTACATACCGTCTGGGTACAGCTGCGTAAACAACATCATACCATAACATTCAACAACTGATTTATCCAAATAGAACACTGGAGTCGTAACCAAATGCTTCTCAATCAAAATAAGACTCAATGCCAAAGATGCAACAATCATACCTCTCTCATTGCACTAGGCCTCACTTTCATTCTGGCCTTCTCAAAGTCCTCAAAAGCTACGGTCAGCATACAATTTCTATCAACTAAACCTCTAGAGCACCGCATCCTATCTTCATTTTCTGTGACAGTTTGCTCAGACAAGGAAGATGGTAATGTGTCTGAGGAAACATGTAATGTGGACAAAGAACGTGAATAATCCTGCTGAGCATCTCTTATGTCTCCCAAAGAACTAGATTCTTCTGTTGCAACATTAGCACTAAACTCAAAATCCATCTGTGGTTTAGAATAAGACTCTCCCTGTGACTTCTTAAAACAATTATAGCGCCTGAGGCATACCAACGCTGCTTCATTGCAAAGGGCTGCCAGATCAGCACCCACAAAACCATGTGTAGACATTGCCAGTTGTTGAATTTGCAATTCCGAGAGTGAATGTTCCATTAGACCGAGAAGTGTGAATAGTATTTCAAATCTTTGCTTGGAAGATGGGACACCTGCATGCAGGAATTACAGAAAAAAAAATGTTTTAGTGGAACCTATTTACCTTTTAATTAAGTGAACAAGCTATCCTTGCATTGTTCATGTACGACTCTCTTGGGGTTATTGATGAAGCTGGTCATTGGGAAATTGGGAATACAGTGGACTCAGACTTTTTCTATGATGGTGCTTGGAATAGCTGTGGGACAGCAGCTACAACTTTCAAAAAGGGTGCTTTAACCTCAAAAAGGTGTTTGATCGATATTTGAGAGCTGTAGCGTCTAATGACTATTTTTAAGGAAACTGCACCACTTGCTGCTGCTACTTCAAGAAGCTGCAGCTTCATCTAATGTAGTAACAAAAGCACTGATTATATGCAGCTAACCGCACATCATAGCACAGTTAAGACATAGTATGGTTACAGAAATAATAAATGGAATCATGTAAAGAATGAGAAAACTTATTTTAACCCTCCCTCTAATAATTTTTGTTGAAAATTTGGAGGGAACGAATAAGAGGATCTTTTATGAAAAGCAAAGATTTTTTGTAAAAGCAGGGATTTTTGGTTTTTACATTGTACTTGGGGTCTAGGCATCACACTTCTTTCACCCTTCTAGAAATTTTAGAGCCATTAGTATCCCTTTTCTTTTTTATTTTATGGATCATAAGTATCCCTTTTCTTGTAGATAAGTGTTCGTATAGATTAGTGCCCTCATGCTGTATTGACAAAACCTTTTTGACCAATTAAAAAAGGGTCTATGTTATTTATTATCAGTAGTAATATATGACTGATCAAGATTTCAATCTGGTCAAGTGTTTATTAATCCCAAAAATAGGTCAACGGAGCTAAGCTGTTTTCAAAACCAGCTTAAAATTGCTTGGTGCTGAAGCCCGAATCATAACTTCCCATTCCCCTTCTATACAACCAGCGCTGGAAAATAGAAAATAAAGAAACAAAGGTCATATGGCCCCGACAAAACAAATAAAGGTCATGGAAATGTGTTCAGTTTCCAATTCCACATTGCTTATCCAACATATCATACACTATGTGCCTCCAAATACCCCAGTCCCCAACCCCAAGTAGCCAAAGAGAAAAGGAAAAGACCTGTTAATTCCACTCCAATTGTTCTAAATAGACAAATTGACTTGGGTGAACAAAAGTCACTAGAACCTTTAAGTTACGGGAATGAAGTACCTATCTCAATTTCCCTTTCAAAGCGACCAGGACGCCTCAAGGCAGGCTCAATACTTTCTGGTCTGTTTGTTGCAGCAATTACAAGGAGTCTACCGGTTCCATTAATCCCGTCCATTAAAGTCAACAATGCACCAACCATTCTATGAGAAAGTTCTTCCCCTCCATCTTTTCGAGCAGGTGCAATAGCATCCAACTCATCTATGAAAACCTGCGTAAGACGACATTTGCAGAGAAAGGCATAACTCAATCGAAACAAAAATATAAATATAACTGACGTAATTAAATCAGAAAATCTAGTTTTGAAAATTCAATTTTGGTTGAGAAGTTAACAGCGCTATCATAGTACCCCACTGTTTCCCAAAAAGGCATTTATTCCCTTTGTCCTTAAGCTTCCTTGAAGTTACATGAAAATCCACAGGATACAGGAATATTTAAAAGCACGTGTTCATGCATGAAATACTGATTGTTAATATCATTTTAGCAGTAGGCATGCTCAATTAAGTTCAATAGTTGATTGCAATGCAAACTACAATAGTACATATTATGCAGGTTTGCAAGGCAAAACTTAAAAAGAATAGATGAGGGAAAAGAAACTGGAAGTTTGAAGAAGGCTCACCACAGCAGAGACAGCATGGCGAGCAGAATCAAAAACTTCTCGCAAGGCCTGCTCACTTTCACCATGATACTGTCTCACAATTTCAGGTCCATTCACTGAGAATAAATTAACGCCAGCGTCGTGGGCACATAATCGAGCCAAAGATGTCTTCCCTGTACCTGGTGGACCATAAAGAAGTACTCCTTTCGTAGTTTGGAGATCAAACCTTATTACATAACAGCATGATGGTGTGTCAGATAGAATTTCTTATCTAAATTAAGCCGAAATTCAAATATGCCTGACAAAAGTGAGAGAAGGAATAACAATATGTTTCATCCAAAATGTTTCGGGTCTTTCTAATACATGTTACCAATTGGTGGATATAACAATAGAGCTCTTCCACACGACCATTAACTGACTAATAAAATACTCAATTTCTACACAAGTTAAAACTGCATAATATATAGCTCATTATATCGCTGAACATTAGAAAAATAAGAGAAGTGGCATTCTCTAAATGTTTGACCTAAAAGATAGCTGCTGAGGTAAAAGGCTGGAGCAAAGATATACAGCTGCAGCTCCACCAAGTGTTGGGAGTTAAAAAAGTACAATACCTTGATAAAGTGTCCTCCAAAGTAGAGGAAATAATGTCCATCAAATCAGTATACTCTTTATGTAGTCCACCCAATTTAATGTCATCACCTTTGATGTCAGCTTTACAATATGTATGCTCAAGCTTCCCAACAAGTGATCCTGTCGCTGCTGGAGTTACTAATATTGTGTTCGTGGGAGAAGACAGATGTATGTTTGTTCTGCTTGTCACAGTGAAAGCATGAATCACATAGTCTGGCAATTGGGAAATGTTGGGGGATGAACCTTCAGTAATTTGATCTTTCATGGATTGATTCTTTCCATCAGACGCTCGTTGACAACCAATCACTCGGAAAAGCCAAAGCTTAGAAAGTATTGGGACAACCACCAGGTTCCCTTGAAGCAGAAAACGAGAACACAGCCATGATTTGGTGCAAGCCTGCAAAAGGTTCTTGGTGCTTTCATCTTCCAACAGCTGGACAATATCATATGAATCAACCACTGGACACATCTGACTGGTTGAACTTGATTGTGATAATGGTGAACGAAATTGATCATTTGCAGGAGTGCTCATCTTTGACTGACACACCGGCGTCCTAGGAGATCCAAATGTTACATTTTCATTAAGAGGTATCTCGCCAGGATGTTTCACTAGAGACAGTGCCCTTTTATTTGTTGTGAACTCATTTCTAGAAGCTAGCTCCAAGCACAATTCCTCACAGTTCTGCATTGCGAATGAGCAAAGACTGTTGTGCTGCAATTTGTCAATCCCATTGACCAGACCACCCGAGATCCATCTCTGTACGGGAAAGACAAACAGAACTCTACCTGAAGTGGGACACCCCATCGTATATGAAAGATTTAATGATAACCGCACTCCATTCCTAAGAACCTGACGGGAATAATGGAGGAGTCAAACAATATGCAGTTGACCGATATCCGACCTCTGTATGGGCAACAAGGCAGCTATTAAGAATTGAATCTTCCAACGCCACCAAAAATAAATAAATAATTAAAAAGAAAATAACTGGACGACCTACTAAACAGCTGAAAGACAGATTTCATATTCCATGAGTGAAAATGCTAATTTTTGTGCAAAAAATTTATTATCTTAAAATCCAAAAAGTTTGATTCAAAAACTCAATATTTCAGGATATCATCTCCATATTCACCAGAATAATGAAGAGGACTTTAAAGGGACGAGGCGCTTTATCAAGCTTAATTGATAGCAATTCCATTCCACATGTCAATTTGGCATGCTCCTCAAGACCCTACAAAGTCTTTTTCACTGTTTCAAGATGATTGTGATGACTTGAGTTGATGAGGACTGACTGGATTCAAGCTGAACTCTGTCGTTGAAGGAAGACTCCAAACGATATGGCAGAGGACATGCCCTAATTAACCAAAAGGCCTCAAAATGGCATTGCTGACACATTCAAATGCGTTTTACCATCAAGGGTAACATCTTTCACATTCAGTAGACGCTTGCCAGTTTCTGTCTTTCCTGACTTTCACATGGGGCATGGATTTCACATCAAGTTCAAATTCATAAAGATAATATTCCTATATTTCTTGGATCATGGTAAAAGTCGTGCAAATAAAACACCAGAAAAAAAGAGAAAAAACCAGAGATATTAAGCCTATATTTATCACACCAAAGTTATCCATGCTTTTGAGCTATTGAACAACCATTAATGCAGAAAATTCTTTCCTCGGCCCAATAAAAATGCTTTCCTGCCCTTTTTCAAAGACCCAAAATCACACAGATGTTATAAAGAGGCTTAGCTTAGACATGTTTTGTAGTGTTTCACCATTAAAGCATCACCACTTGTACTTTTCCTCTGCCATCCCCTTATATATAAAGAAGTATTTCAATCCTTAAATCAGATTTTCTAGGAGAACAGATGATATTGTAATTTAAGTTGCACTCGAACCTTAGAAGAAGGAAACACAGTGGCAAGAGCAAAGAAATCCCCAGCTTCATTTGTCATTTTATCCCCCGGGTTCGTCCCGATATGTCTAGCACATTCATCAGCAAATGAGCATAAGGGGATACCAAGTGAAATTTGGCTCCTTGAAGAAGCAAGGCACACCTGTTATGCAAAGATATGGAAACATCAGCAACAAAAGATTATGGGACAATAAAATTCTGATAAAGAAAAAAAGAAAAATAAGAAACATGCATGATGTTATAAGCCAGAGCAGAGCAATCAAGGAAGGTAATCACATAAAGGCTTTGTTTGGGAGAGAAGGGAGGATGAGATAATGAGAATTTTCCTAACCATCATAAATTTGGAGGGACTTCTAAAAGCTTTTCTAACCGTCCTATTTTCCTTACCCCTCTCTCTCCCAAACAAAGCCAAAGGGATCATAAGATATGCTAACTGAAGAGAAGGTGGGAAAACACGAACTGGCTTTGTGGCCTTGAGATTATTTCCACATAAATAGCAAATCTCATTACCTTTCTTGTGTCCGCTGACCTCCAACATCATTACCATGTGCTAGCCACAATTATCGATGTACAGCAATGACACAAACTCGATTGCCTACATTCATATTCAAACTGTGAAAAAAGCAGGGCAGAATGTGCTTGGCAAGAAGTAAATAGGGCTGTTCTCCCTGTACAGGAGGACGGATTTCCATTCTGAATTCCAACAACTACGACAAACATCAATGGCAGTCAGTAAGCCCACTTCTGCAGTCTTTGTAGTCATCTTATTCTCTATTAGATGTTATGGGGTGGGTTGAGTTCAAGACCAAGGGCAAGATTCGAGCAAACACTATTCAACAGAGAAGGGTTGCCCATAAATCCCGAAATAGCCGACTAAGGGGATGAAATGCCCATATCTGACATCACACAAATTATGAAACATCGCATTAGCAAATTTCCACTCTTGGACGCTTTGGGTCGGCAAGACTTCAAGACCAAGAACTATGTTCCTGATAATCCGCTTCATCAGAACATGATTCCACCGCACTTCTAAAACGGCCGAGTATGGGGAACAAAAACTCATATCTGATTCTTCGATAAAATTCAGGCACATGGCATGTATCAAAGTCTACCGACGCAACCGACGCTAATAACTCCGATGGGGGTCACTCACCGAGACGATCGAACCGGGCGCGATGGCGGAAGCGACCATGGAAGCCTCCGAGAGCCAAACCTTACAGCCACCTTTGGCCTCCGCGTCCGCCGCCGCGTCGTCCGAGACACGGCCGGCGAAGGCGGACTCGCCGATCAGGCCCGGGAACCTGGCGGAAGCCGCCCGGAGGGCGACGGGGATATCGTCTTCGGCGACGGCTTCCGAGCCCGCGAGAGGAGGGGAGGAGGAGGAGGCGGCGGCCGCCGGAGAGGGCGTCCGGGGAGACGCGCAAGGGTCCGACGAGCCCCGCGGCTTCTTCTTGCTCGAGGGCTTCTTCTTGCTCGAAGGCATCGGTGGGGAGGGCGGGGGCGAATCCAAAGACGCGACCTTTCTTCAGCTTGCTTGAAAGTATGGAGAGAGAGAGAGAGACTAGAACCCTGGTGAGCAAGGGGGAGGGTTTTGGACAGTGGCGCGAAGACGAAGGGAACCGGATCCGACCGACGGGTCGGGGCAGGAGAATCCGAATGAGAACGGGTCTCTGGACCTGGGCCTTCGGTCGGGTTTTGGTTTGGGTTTGGGTTCCGCATCATCCGATATAGTTAATTTTTGGAGTTATTCAATTATGCGCTTTGAGTTGTTCGACTTTTTGTCCTTTAGAATTTATTTTCGGAATACTTTTTTTCTAGAGAAGGTGGATTTTTTTTCCTAGTTTAGAAGTCGTGCAAATTTCGGTGGGTCTTTTTCCTAATTAATTTCGAAAGTTTTTTTTTTTTTTTTTTTTTGGTAACCCAGGGAACCCCCGCACGGCCGACAGCCGGGAGGTAAACCCTGGAGGCGACACGTGCTAGCCACCACACACGTGCACCGGTTAAGTCACCCTGCGGCGCCCGGGATTCGAACACTCAACCTTTTGCGAGAGGAAGAGTGCCCTTTCCAGCAGCGCCACCCAGGTGGGTGGTTAATTAATTTCGAAAGTTCATCATTTAGATATCGAAAGAACTATTCTATCAAGCCGATTTGAGTAACCGTTTGATGGTTGTTGCTCCAATTTTTTCCTCAGCCCAATTTCAATTCAATTCTCAGTTTGATTAAGGAAATTATTCTTTTATTTCAACACCTTTGCATTCATTCGATATGATTCATTTTTTGAGTTATTCAATTATGCACTTTGAGTAGTTCGACTTTTGTTTCTGTAATTTATTTTTGGAATACTTTTTTCTAGAGAAGGTGGATTTTTTTTCCTAGTTTAGAAGTTGTGCAAATTTCGGTGGGTCTTTTTCCTAATTAATTTCCAAGGTTCATCATTTAGATATCGAAAAACCTATTCTTTTAGGCCGATTTGGGTCACCATTCGACGGGTGTTGCTCCAACTTTTTCCTCAACGCGATTTCAATTCAATTCTCAGATTGATTAAGAAAATTATTCTTTTATTTCAATACCATTTATCCAAAAAAAACTACTTTTTTAGGCCGATTTGGGTCATGATGCTCGACCCAGTTTCAATTCTCATTTTGACCTAGTTCTTTCATTTCAACACTTATGCATTCTTCATAATCAAGTCCATGCGATGACCTTAAGTAGAGAGAGATCTTAATTTCCTTCGACATCGAATCCGACCAAATTCAATTGATGTGGCCATCGAATAACTGGCACAAATCTGTGGTTTCGTTTTGCATGACGAAGAAGAAATATTTTCGTTTTGCTAAACCTCTTGGTGCAATATTGAATTGAAAACTCCATATATTTTTGGTTCCCAATTATACAGCAGCGACATCCAACGAATGTTCAATCCAATCAAACAGAAGTCACAAATCTGTGACCGTAAAAGGAAAAAAAGAGACAAAGGGAGTCAATAATAGTCACATATGTTTTCTCTGGCCGAGAACAAACTCAAAAGCTGTGTGAACTCGTCTCTCGTCTCGTCTCTTGTAGCTGTGTGAACTCGTCTCGTCTCGTCTCTTGTAGAGAGCCACCCCTTCCCTTTCGTCCCTCCCTCATGAAGAAGAAGACGACGTCGAAGATGACAGACCGCCGCCGCCTTCGCAAAGCAGAGCTTTGGCCGGCGGCATCAGAGCCACGCCTTCCCTCTGAGGGTTCGAGTACTTCTTGTACACCACCTGCAGCTTGTTCTCCTTAGCCTTCCCGTGATACCCCACCAACAACTTCGCACAATCCCTGTTCGTCCAAATGCCACCAGTTAGTTATATTAAGGGGTACCCCTTGATTCAAAGGCTTTTTTACCTGAGCTGTGATTCGGAGAAACCGGTGTGAAGCTTGAGGGTGTCGTTCCAATGCGGGGTCAGGCCGAGGGTGCACCGCGCCGCGTACACCGCCGACGCCGCCACCATGGAGGGGCAGTACATGAGCGTCGCGTAGTTCATCACCCCGAGCTCGGCCAGGAAGTACACCATGTTCTCCAACTGCATTGACCAAATGCCACGAGGACAAAAGTATGTTCAGATTTTTAGCAACATATAGGGACCAATATATATGAAAAGAAAGGAGTAAAGGAACGGACTTTGCGATCCCCAAGCGACGCCTTGATGAATCGAACGAGGAAGACGTAGTGGGTGGGCACGGTGAGCGTCCACTCCAGCTTCCCCAGTATCGTCTTCTCCATCGCCAGCACTTGCTCGTGGCTGTAGGCTCTGTCCGCGATGCAAACCAGATCATTCACCTCGGGAGCCCAGATCTCTTCGTACTTGGAGGCTGTGAAGAGAGCCCCCATGCCCAGCAGCTGGAGCTCCCGCCTCGGGACCGCCTTCACCGAGAGGAAGCGGTCGATGATGTTGATGGTGAGGTAGAGGGTCTCGGGCATGAGCTCGAACTTGTTGTGGATCTCGATCAGCCAGTCCACCAGGATGGCCCTCATCTTCTCGTTTATCTCCGGCTGTGACGACATGTAGTCGCGGGGCAGGCTCTCATTCTGGCGTTCCAGAAAGGGGTTTGGACAACATCATCAGCCAAAAGAAACAATATTTGATAGCCAGGCATTCCTTAACGTTCTTAAAAGCGAATATATTGAGTGTACCTCGGCCTCCTTGTAGAAAGTGTAGATGTCTTCGACATATTCAAATGCAGCCAACTCGTTGTGGGCGTCACCCGCGTCGATGTCCACAATCTGCTCTTTGGGTTTGTTGGTCAATCCACAAGCTGCCTGCTTGGGAAATAGAATTTAATCTGTAAATTTTTGCGCTTATTTTTATTGATGGACTCATGCTTGAGAGAACAGAGTAAATTGGCAGGCACCTTGCTTCGAGCAGTGAGGACCGAAGTGAGCGTGGGCATGTTCCTTCTCGATGATTTCTCTCCTTCCTTCTTCTGCGCAGGCTCATGATGTTGCTGCTTCTTGGCCTCGACCACTTTTTCTGAATCCGATGTTAAATCGATAACTTCGACCTTTGGTTTCGGTTTAACTACTTTCTTTTGAGCAGCTTTCGCCGCTGCTACCGCAGGCTCCACCCTTTTACCTGCTCCAGGTCCATCAAGAATGGAAGGCGCTCCATTCACGTTAACTACGGCTTGTTTCTGTGGAATTATTTTAGAAGAAATTAGGTCAGCCATAGTTGTGAACATCCAGGTTTTAAGAAGAAGAACATCCGGGTTTTAAGAGGTAAACCTTGTTGTTTTCAGCAGCCGCAGCAGCTTGTGCATTTGCCAGTAGTTGTGCACAGAAGCTTCTGACGTCAATAATCACAATAAAGCCAGTAAGGAGCATGAGCACACTGTGGATCTAACAATTGGAGGGGGAAAAAGAGAGAGAGAGAGAGAGGAACCTTGTAATTGGGCGATGAGGCTGAACCTTGCCTTCGACGCCTCGAATGGTAACAAGATTGCCAATGTCGCCGAGGGCTTTGCGGTTTCTTCCCTCGGCTGCGCCGTTCTTCTTCTGCTGCTTACCTGCTACTCCTCCTATCGCTGCCTCGCCTATATCACGGTTGCATAAGAATGTAATCAGCATATACATAAACGATTAATTGGATGAAACACATACATGAAAGAAAACATATATAAACACGTTGTGGACAATTTGATTGCCCAGAAAATCCTTTATCAATTGATTGCTCCCCTGAATTTTCCGAAAAACCAAATATGAATTGAAGGGGGGGAAAACCCGATTTCCATAGGTACGGCCTATTCACTAATCAAGATCTGGGTGAGCGAGTATGAAAGAAGCCATCACACACAGACCCGGGGTTTCACACCAACACTCGTCGCACATAAGAAATCATTGTCGACAACACGCGAGAGCTTCGACAGATCACAAGATCATTCCTAAGAAGATGCGCACAGGGGCGACTAATTTCCAAGACTACGAAACAGAACCACCAAGAACAGAACATCAAAACGGCCAAGACGGTCTCGGCACGGGGCCGGGTTCAAAGCAGATCAACCCAGAAATCGTCACGGAAAGAGATCGAATACTATCCAGGCGAAGAAACCCCCCCCCAAAGATCTGATTTTTTTTACCTCTCGCTTGCACGGGAACAATGGGTCTGGAGGCCATTTCGATCAGAGAACAATCTCCTCCTCCGAATCCGATTGGCGAGGCGAAACCCTTCACACGAGAACGACCCTTTCCTTCTCTTCTCTTCTCTCTCTCTCTCTGTCTCTGGGTCTCTCTCTCACAGTGAGATCATGCGGATGAAGGAACAAGGAACGAGGATGAGAACTCTTATCCCTGTCCTTTATGAAGCTGACCAAGCGGCGCTTCCCTTCACAACGGTCTTCTCCCCTTCAATTTCTGACCGCTGGATCGGCTTCTCGATCTAACGGCCGCGGACGGGTCTGCCGAAATATAGCCGTTGGAAGAAAAGGAGTTGGGGGAGGCAAAGTTACCGTTCTCGCTAATAGAAAAAGAAAATGCAAAAAAGAAAAAAGGGTTAATATATTTTTTTAAGGGGAGTGTGCGCAGGCCGTGACCGCAGGGATCAGGGAGGGTCCGTGCAACCCCCTTCCGGAACTCGCCACGTGGCGACGGGGGATGGAGGGAAAAAAAAAACGGACTAGGGAAAATGAAATGGGTTTTGGAAGGAAGAAAGGATTATCAAAACTTCTTTTTCTTTTCAGCTCGTGGTTGATAGATTAAGGCAATTTATAATCGATTCGCGGGTCATCTGGGAATCGTTCCCAATTTGATGTGTAGACGTGTATAATCCAAGTCGGGGTGGAGGCGTCGAGAAGCAAAGGGCAACCGAAAAAGAGGGGAGAAATTGAAAGTAATCAGCAGCTACTGCGAATAGATATATTAATTTAGTGTTTGTCCTTTTGAAGATTGTCCACATATTTGATTTATCTAAAATTTTGAGGTCGAGGAATTTAAGGAAGGAAAGATCGAGGTGCTTATTTAAAGATTTTGAAAACTCATGAGGTACTCGATATGAATAGTTTTTTTTTTAAATCACGAGAAAGTCTACTTTAGATGGAAAACTTCAAGCCCATGAAATAGCTACTGATATGTAAGTGAACCGAACCTAAAATTTTTTACCCTTAGCGACATGGATTACGATACTTGCATTGCGTACCTAACCAATGACACAAGTCCGCCACTTTACTAAGCCAACCCAACCCACGAGGTAATTTCATGAACGTATTTGTTTGTATAATCATTATATGCAAGTTCATTCTTCATGAATAGAGGGCAACCGGATTGGACTATTTTCTTCATTCAGTTTAGAACTGAAAATTCATGTTTTGCTTAATCGAATTTCTCCTGCGTTTCATGAGTTGCAGGGTGCCCTAAAACAAAGCAAAAGCGGCAGTTCCAAGCATCCAACTGCACATCTTGTCATGAAAACTCTTTCTTCCTTGTTGAATTTAGACTTAAATTACACTGCCCTTTCGTGAATTTTGATGAGTAAATTTACTCGTTACTCAAAAAAAAAATTTATTGAATGTGGGGGGACCAATGCCCACTACAAGGCTACAAGCCCTTTTGTAGTATATCCATCATGAGCTATGTAAGCAACATGCCATAGCTATACAAGCCAAGCACAAGCCCCTCGGGAGCAAACAACTCCGATCAGACGGTCATAGCTGACAAGAAGAGACAAGAAACATGAAAGAGAAGTGACAATGAAGGGATGAGCAGCTTTGCAAGAGACGTCACACAACCAAATATATGCTGCGATTTCATCATGCTTTGTTTTGAATAATCTAAATCTAATGGTCGGGTTGGCCAAGGAGGGCGCGTTACCGCATGACTGCAGGAGTGCCATACATTTCTCAAGCCTGAGCAAACAAAGATAGTAAAGAGTTGCAAATTGGACAGAGGGCAAATTACCTAGACTTCCATGCTTCCAAAAAGTCCTCATCCGCTAGATCAATATCATTTTGTACAGAAATTGACCTCTTCATCTTCATTTTCAAATGAAGATCGAGGAGCAGAGAATGGATAAGCTCCTTTTGACAGTAAGACTTGTCGGCAACAACAAACGCATGAATGATATTCCCCGTCAATGCATATATATTAGACAACAACAAATATGTGCCAGCATTTTCTGGTTCCAACTCGAAAAGCTTCTCTGCAGCCACCTTGCCGATTTCCGCATTCCCGTGATAGTTGCATCCCGCCAGAAGGGATCCCCTAAGACATGCAGATGGCTTGTCCACAACCTGCTCAATCCAATTGAAAGCTTCCTCCAGCCTACCAGCTCAACCGCACAGATCAACCATACATGCAAAGTGATCTTCTCTCAGGTGCACGGATTCGTCCCGCACAAGTCTGCTGAAGTACTCTAGGCCCTCCTCCACTAAACCAGCATGGCTACATACGGAGAGCAACCCCACAAAGGTGGAGTCATCGCGTTTAAAACCTAATTCTATCATTTGGTTGAACAAAGTGATCGCCTCTCTTCCACATCCATGATGAGCAGCATAAGCTGCAATCATACAATTCCATCGTATTAATCCCTTTGGCTCCAAAAACCATCGTCAAACATCTTCCTTGCAGTGACTAACCCCCCAAATTTTGAATAAATGTTTATGAGAACCGATGCCACAAATGTATTATCATGATATGGAAGTTTACAAATTAGCTGATGAATTTTCTTTCCTTCCTGAAGACCCGCAGAGTCACTGCAAGCCCCCAAATCGCTAACCAAAGTTGCTTGATTAGGTTTTATCTCATCATCAGCGATCATTTTCAAAAATATCTTCAGCGCTTCTTCATTTTGCCCATCCTGAACATACCCTGTGATCATGGTAGTCCAAGAGACGGACATTCCTCTAGGGCATCTCATTGAACAAATCCCTGGCCCCCCCCCTCTCTATGTCTCCATTGTGAATAAGCCCTGTGATCATCGTATTCCACGACGGCACGTCCCTCCTCTCTGGCATTCTCTCAAATAAATTAAGAGCATCCCTTCACCTCTTATTCTGTGCATGACCAGTAATCATTGTGTTCCATGAGACGACATTACGTTCTGGCATTCTATCAAACCACTCTCTTGCCTCATCGATCATCCCACTTTTAGACAAACCTGCCACCATTGCCGTCCAGGAAATTAACATCCCTTCTTGGCATCTGATCAAAAAGCGTCATTGCCTCCTCGATCCTCCCACGCTTTGCCTAAGCAGTGACAAACGTATTCCATGAAACCACATTCCTCCCCGGCATGCTCTCAAACAACTTCAGCGCCGAGTCAACTTGATCATTTTATGCGTGCCCGCCAATCATGGTGTTCCACGAGATAGCATTTCTATGGAGCATATCATCAAACAATGTCTCCGCTTCACGTATTCTACCCAACTTCACGCATCCACCAAGCGTGGCAGTCCAAGTGACCGCATTTTTCTTGGCATCTACCCCATCAAACAGCTTTTCGTGCCTCTTCAATCAACCCCACTTCATATAAGCAGATATCAGAGTGGCCCGCGCTATCTCGTCTCTTGCACCCATTTCGTCGAACTCCTTACGTGCTTCCACAATCCTCCCTTCCTTTCCGAGCTTTGTCATCGGCCAAGTAGACCGAGCAATGTTCGATTCTGCACCACTAAAATCACTATTCTGCAAACGAACTCTGAGACCCTACAGAATCGCTTGCGGAGTGATAAACCCTGCAAGCACCCAGAACAGGGACGATTCTCCTCGCGGCCTTTGGTGGAGCTGAGGGACGATCTCCATAACCCCAACATGTCAAAGCCCGTCCAAGGCCACAGCAACAACTCAGCCAACACCAATTCATATTAACTCGCGAAAGCTCGAATGGGGCAATCTCCATCTGCTACGAACCTGATCTCCCAAGAAGCCAACCCCGAGTTTCAACAGAAACCATGGGGTTCCTTCAACTAATTCGACGACTTCCACTGACGGATAGAGTAATCTATAATACGCGAGCCAGCCGGGGGTGACGTTAACAGAGCTTTAATTCTCCAAGAAGATGATAGGTGTGCGAATTCGCCATGCGACTTCATAGGAAACCAGATTGGATTGTTTTCTTCTTTCAGTTTAGAACTGAAACTTGTGTTCAAGGAGCTAAAAGAGGTAGCAAAAGGAATAAATAAGGTATATATCAGGCGGAGATATCTCAGACAATGCTCTCCAGGATGGCCTGAAACAGAGCAAAAAGCACCAGTTCCCAAGCATCCACCTGCACATCTTTCTTCCCATCACAACTGCTCTTCTTCTTTGTTACAATTTAGACTGCATTGAGAAGCAACTTTTTGATGGGTAAATTCATTTGTTATTCACGGGAAAAAAAATTCGAATGCGGGAGGACTAATACCCACTACAAGCCCTTCTTCTGTACTTCTATATCCATCATGAGCTATATAAGCAACAAGTCATAGCTATACGAGCTAAGCACAAGCTTCCTGAACAAAAACTCCGATCAAACAGTCATAGCTAATATATGCAACGGGGTCCAGAGGTAATAAACACAGATTTTCACAAATGAAGAATCAAGCAACAGCTCCATTCGGCATTGGAAGTTTGGTCTTCAAAACAATGAAATCCGTCTCCGTGAGTTCGCCATCTGGCTAAGAGATTTTTCGATTCGAGCGCGTGGACCCGGACCCTTATGACTTGCCGGTTGCTTTGGGAGAGCAGGTAAAGCCAGCACTGTCCGCTGCCTCTTGGCTGTCAAAAAGAATGATCAGAGTGATTGCTTGCTATGTAGTAGGTCTAAAAAACAGTTGAACTTCCTGCGAAAGCAACTAACCTGACTCTGCTTGTTGATAATGCTCTTGTAATGTCCTCTTGGAGGCTCCAAATTTCTTTTCCACTGCAACTTCATCTGAGCTGTTGATCTTCTGATTGAAACAAATGACCAAGTCAGCTTTAAGTTGGAATGATAATCTGAAATTAAATAGCTTTTGCACTTACATCCCGTCGACCGGTGAAGAGTCTCTCACTGCCCATGATTCCGTTTGAGTTTTGAAGCATTCTTTCCTTCTCAAACTTCTGTGTCGCAATCTTGCTTGGTGGGATTGTCTTTGAGTTGATACTAGAAGATGTGTTGGGCTTCACAGTGGCCTGTTGTTGATTCATATTTGGTCTCTGGTTCCTCTTAGCAATTGAACTGGCCTTGTTGGCGTGTTTCTCTTGTTGCCATTTTGGGGTGTTCTGGTTCTTCACTGACGATGACGGTCCACTAGCACAATCTATTTTTCTAACTTTGCGAAGATCCACATAAGAATCTGACAAGTTTAAACAAATGAGAACGGGGACCGGATAAAGAACAAGCAACCTACAAGAACATTTGCATAGTAATGCTAACGCCAGCAACATCCTTTGTGCTGCGGCATATCTCTTCGACCATGGCCTTCCATCTCCTACAATTAGGAAAAGAATCGATCTGTGAGTAATTGCACTGGAAATCCTTATGAAATGACCATGCTCTTGCGCTTCCAATTAAGTGAAGTTGCTAAAGCACCCGAATCTGTGCTACAAGCAAGATATAAGCAAAAAGGGTGTCATTGCTGGATTATGCAAGAAGCAGGCATCGCAGGTTGAAGTTTTTCTACTTTTTATTCAAAGATCCAGTGTTTTCATATAGTTACGTCTAATCAAATTTGAAGTGCTTGGAAAGTCGGCATATGTAGTTACTGAGAAAAACTTGTATAGTTGGTTCATGTTGCAGCATACAGACATTAAGCCCAAGTGTCCGGTTCCTCAAGAAGCCATGGAATAAATGAGAATTGACAGAACTGAAATATATCCTTCCATACATAGTGATGCTGTGTGCAAGTTGAGCAATCTGCGTCGATCCACCTTTCCTCCAGAGACTGTTGACAGTTATCCCAATCTTTGTTTTCTGCAAGAACTCAGAGAAATTAGATGGATTAAAGAAGCCTATTGGCATTGTCTTTCAAGAACTTAATTGAAAGATAAGCTATTTAATCAAACCTCCAATACATCCATAGAGATAGTCATCAACTGGAGTTTTCTCAGTGATTCATAAATCGCGGAATCAGACTGCCATATCAAAAAAACAAAGCCACGTTATGTATGGACAAGGAACAAAACAAAAAACGACTTTTCACCACACTATCTGCAAAACTACGGAAATTCGAAATCAATGGCCAAAGAATGTACTGAATTCAAGTTAGGATATTCACCTCGTGTTGACTGTTGTCCAAAACCCGCTTGATCCTTAGAACTTCACCAATAATTTGAGACTGTTCATCAATCTCATCACTCAATGCCTCTGCGCCTCCATAATCGAGATAGCTTTCCGGGTTCATGTCCACCCCATCACGCTCAACGTCATCCTTACTATTGTCCCTGATCGTTTTGCTTTCTTTATTGGCGCGTACACAATCATCTCCACAATCGTGCGACGCAGGCAGATCATTGCACCCTAGGCACTGCCGACTCTGAGTCGTCGTGGTCGAGAACAGCTGCTCGGCGATGCGGTCTCTCTGTAGCCGAAAATCTCTTGGGCGATCCAGCACGGCTATCATGATCGCGGTGTCGATGAATTCAAAAATGTCCGTCGTTCCAAAGAAATCCCTCCAATCATCCAGCGATTCCCCCATCGTGGCCGCGGCTAGGAACAGAGTGCTTGGCGTGCAAGAAACTATCAAGAAACCACAACAATCTCTATGGTTTTCGGAATAGATTGTATCGCGCGCGACAACACCCTACCCGTTCGGAAACTCAATCAGAACACCGGTGGCGGTGGGACAACGGAGGGACTTGACGAGAAAATTCAGACAAACCTGAGAAATCCTCGCTTCAGCGATAGTGGAAACAGAGCCGTCGTTGTGTCGCTGGGGCTCGTCCCTGTCCGCGGTTTACATGCGATACGAACGTTTGTTTGAGAGGGAAAATTACTAGGATGTCTTTCTTGTGTTCTTTTGAAATTTATGACCAAATTCTCACAGCTTCTTTAATTGTCTAATAGATATCTGACCAAAAAAAAATTATCTAATAGATAAACTCCCCGAAATAGAAAAATAAAAATAAATGAGGGATTTTTTTGGATACCCGCTTAGCTTAGAGCAAATTTCTTTATTTTATATCTTTTTTTTTTTGGTAAGAATATATCTTTTGCCTTTACGTAAGCAAATATTTCTTCTTCTTTATTTTCTCGCTCCAAATTTGAAAAAGATTAATACCACAAAAAATCTCAAATCGGTACACTTGTGATAAATTTACCCGATAGTCATAATACTCAATTCTTTATATCACAATGTGCAAAGGATACATGACCAGTCCTCTTTACTACTTTTGCATTCTTCAAATTAAAAGATGTCAATACTTTGAATTTAAATCATCGTTAAATTGTAGATTATCTCTCGAAGACATGAAGGTTTATGTTGAAATTAACCCAAATCACAAGGGCTTTTAAACTTAATATGAAGAACTTGGAGTAATTTTAACAGATAAAATTAGTAATATGGTAAAAGATAAAGACGCTTTTTCAAACATTACGTCTTAAATGGAGAAACGTTTAAGTGAAAAAGAGAAGAGAGATTAGCAAATACTAACCGATAGCATTGTGTGAGGGAGAATATCCCTAATGTTGCCAACTAAGCAAAATGACCAAAAAGAGCGACAAAGCTCTAGAATCGCTTCATTAGCAATAGCTTCTACATCGTACGTATAGATATAGGTAAGTTCGTTTTTTAACCTCGTCTTTTCTAATAACAAGAAAAAAAACAGTGGGTAATCCCTATTTATCCACCCAACTAAATAAACATGAAGCAACAATTATCACAAACTTTTCCATTTTTCTTTAAAGAAAGCATTTTTGGAGATTGATCTGCCTAATTGGATGGACGATTCGGAGGCAGAAATGACTCTTCGCTCATCGTTTTATGTAACAGGAGTGATCATTGGTCCGACCCTGGACCAAACCCATTTCAACTATGTTTGTTATTTGTTTTGTTTTTCATGTGATTAGAATTTGAAGTACTTTTTATGAATGAATGAGGAATGAAGTTCTATAATTAATATTTTATATTACGTGTTTCAAACTTTTTATTGTTTATCTTATTTTATGTGATCATATTTATGGATTGTTACTACTGGCAAGTAGAGAATTCTGTTTTGCTTTAGATTTCATTTTGCTTGACTAAGAGATGAGTTGGATAATTTACTGTTGCTTTAGATTTCTATTTGGCTTTTACCGGTGTTTTACTTCTCCTCGTTTTATTACTAGGCATGGCAGTTCTAAATATCGTATTGATGGATATGTACTTTGAAAGAACAAATTTGTCATTTAAAGGAACATAAGAAAATGCAAAAACAAAAAAAATCAGCAGGTTACCTAGACCGACCCTAGAACCGGACCAGACCAGTAACGTCGGTCCAAGGAAGCAACCCTGCGTGGGTAGATTCTAGATTCCAAGCTTGGACCGGGCCAAACTTGAAACCGCTCACCCCTGATATAAGCGTCCAAGTGCACTCGTTTACTCAGCTTCTATGGTGGCAATTTTACATCTGCGTGACATATTGACCGAATATCTCCGACCAATCAATCGGAACTTACCAAACAGAACCTGTGCACCGGGTTTCAACATACATCAGATGATGATAGGCGTTCAGCTTTAAGATCAGACGGATTGGGGGAAGGATTATAGTTTCGCAGCAAGAATCTTCTTGAAGCGCACAACTCAAACAAGCATTTTGCTCATCAAATCAATCACTATATACCCAAAAACACGTTACATCAGATGATTAGGCGGGAAGAAAAAACGACGCCTAAAACCACACGAGAAGATTAGCGAAGCACAACCATTTGCAGCAAAACACACATGGTCGCTTAGGGAAATAGAAAGGGCAAAGAAAAAGGAAGAATCGCGAAGACATTTGGTCTTTTCCACGATAATCAGACCCATGCACACTGCTAAACCTACTTAAAAACTGATCATACTCACACTTTAAAAAGAATTTCAGTCAGTAAGGCGGGGCTTCAGAGATGATCATCAGGTCCACCAAGCAAAACCTGTTGATCAGAAAAAATTCAGGTTGCAATATAAACACCTCGAATTGAAGACTGAATATGTTTAAACCTTGGCAGTTAGTGATTAAAGAAGCACCAAAAGAAGCGACTTTTACAAAAAGAAACTTGCAGTGAAATGGAAAAAATAAAATGATGTATCAAGTGAAACGAGGGCGGAGTACATACATTGCAATCTAGGGCATATTTTCTTGCAAGCATTATAGCTGCATTTCTGTCCCGCTCTGATTCAAAGGTTAACACAAACGACGACCCTTTTCTTGGTTGCCAAAATAATCCCTTCGCTGCCGCACTGTTGTCGCTTCTGACTCCACATAACTGGATTTGAAAAAGATGAAGAATGAGAAATGCCTGTTGAGTTGAAACTGCTTCACATATAGTGAATATAAGTATCGAGACTACTGCACTCTTAGTTGGGGTTTTTAGCTAATTCAGTGGATGAACCTCATGGAACTTATAGAATATTTCTCTTGTTAAAGAGTAATTTGATTTTCGTAAGTATTGCAACCACTCGATGCCTATCCAGGAATTATTTTACTAGAGAGAACAGAACATTATCCTACTTGTAGACTCCAATTGCACAGTATATTAACACTTCCATACATGTACCTGCATTGATGCCGAGTATATGTCTCTGGCCTTTGTTATCCATCCCCTGCAAAGTTTTATCCTTGCTTTCCCCACATGAAACGTATGAGATGAATGCGACTGATGATCTTGACCGTTCATCTGAGAAATAGTTACCTGCACAATAGAGTAAAGATTAACTTTAAGGCATAGAGTCACCGTATCAAGAAGACAGGAAATGTAAAGGGAGTAGTATCTTCCAACAATCATACTGCTTGAGAAGAAAAAACGTTTCCACTTATAAGTAAATATAGAACCAGCATTGATATCATGGTACACACTCCGGATAAGGAGTGAGATAACATACGGTAAATTCAGCATTGGATTTCCGCATCAATGTCTCTACATGGCTATCCAGTCCTGCAACTGTTAGAAATTCAATTGGCTTCAGAGGAGAATCATTATTGAGCAGCCACAGCATTAACTGTTAAGCTTTTCAATAAATTCAAAAGTACCAAGAAAAATAGAGCAGAATGAGAAGTAGAGAACCATGTCAAAGCTTGTAGAAGAATCAATTATAATAAAGCACTTTATTCAAGTATGGTGAGTGTAAACCTACCAGGATCGATGGGACCGATGGTTGCCACAGAATCTTTGTTGCCACTGAAGATTATTTCAGCTTCTAAGATTCGTCCAACATCCAAGGGTTCGGGAGCATAACTCGGTGAGTTGGCACCTAAGGGAAATAAAACCGAAAATTACTTAATATTTTTTCAATTTTCTGGGTAGAGCAAGCTACTAAGTTTATTGCAGAAATCGCACAGCTACACTCAAGATAACGTGCAGAATTTTGACGCCTTGATCAAATTTGATTTTAGGTCAGAAAAGCACAAAATCATCTGATAGATGAAGCGATACACATGATTGAGTAAGAGAATTCAGAGTCTGGATAGAGCAGGCCCATTAATCTTCACAAATATCGTTGATGGGACAGATTGGAAACATAAAATTATCAGAAGCTTTTGAGAAGGCAAGCTCACATTATTTGTGTGTTCACACATGCCAAACAGCCTCTTTCAATTTTCCCTGAAGAAGTGTGCTTAATGAAATTTTTGTTTTTGATCAGTAACGTCCATAGAAGAAGCTTGTTTCTTCTTTGCCTTAATGTAAACCAGTTTACTTTGTGACGAAGCCGCAATACTTTCTCTTTTAATTTGCTTTTGTAAATAAGAAATCGACATGATGCAAGCATTCAGCAATCATCCACCTGAAGTTATTATTTTAGTTTGCAACTATGCATCAGTCTAACTCTGCAGGCTTTAGGCACTTAAAAAGCATTAAAAGATAAAAGTGGATAATTTCCTTCACCAGAGATATGATGAAGAACCTTGGTATCCAATTCTCAGAGATCGAGCCCTTCGAATAGTGCAATGGCTACAGAGTATTTAGTTAAGTCCTATTTTTTTTCATAGGTGTTTCTGGCTTTTATGTCTAATAAACACACGAAAGTTCACGAACTCAAGCGAATCATCATGACATCAATTTTCTACCTGAAATTTTTTCTTCATGCAAATACAAGGACCAAACTTTGACATCATTGCACATGTAAATTTCCTTACAAAACATCATAGTAAATCAGAAAATAATTCATGAATTCCTGTTCTAGACAGAACGATTTTTGCTCCACCATGTTAGGAGTGTTAACAAAATATCCGCATTGAAATAATAATGCAAATGCAAACAGACAATATTGTAGAGATAATCTATCAGGTACCACACACCCACAACATACATAATCAGAATGCATATGGTAGACTTCATGGATAGCAGGACAAAGCCTTCCGTCCTCTAGCCATGATTATTCTTGGAAACCATGGAGCATTATACAAACAAAAGCAAGAGTGCCAACGAGCTAGAGAAAGGTTATGCATAGGAAGACTTTAAGTGAATAATATATCAAATGGTTACCTGAAATGGCATCTCTTTGGCTTCCATTGGAAGATATGCGAAACCACTGGATGGAACACTTGCAAAGTGCTGGAGCATTATCTGCACAAGGACGGACCTGTAGATTTGACCCGAGAGCCTCACAACCATCTAATATATATAGACGAGATCTGTTCTCTTCAGCTCTCTTGCTCATGGTCAGCTGCAAGAGACCAGCTGAGATTAGCTCAAGAAAACACCTAATCGACAGGAAGAGCGAAAGACATGTCTAATTAAAACGATGCATCAACAAGAGTACAGCATCCACTATGGAAGAGATCTAAGTGCTAAAAACACTAAAGTGTAGAGAAGGGGCTGCCACATATTGTGCCACCTGTCAAATTGTTATTTCTCTTAACACCGCTAACAATAAAGTGTACACTTATTCATTTATCACTTTGTCTGAATATGAAGATAAAGCTCATATTTTTGTAGAAATATTTTATATTCAGATAATTGATTTTCTCTCATTAAATTAGTTGATTTTACCTAGCTAAAGCAAATAAAGAATTAGTCTAATAAATGAATATCAGCAAAACAATGAATGAATTTGCCAATAAAATTTAGTTCGCTTCACCAAATCACTTTATTTAAGTTTTTCTTATTGAATCATACAAATGTCTTTCTATATAAGGACATCTTTTTGAATTAACTTCTGTTATGCATGCATTAATCTTTTATTGTAATAATATAAAATTATAGGTAAATCATTTCTTTATCAAATCTAATACAATATGGAAAAGAAATACCTATTTTTCTATAGAAATACCGGGAAAAGTTATCAAGTGTCTCGAAAAAGTTAATATTTTTATTTTGTAAGAGGAAAAACAAAATTTTTAATGTGCCATATTGACACTATCTAATGAGATCACATAGCATGAGAGGACATATTTTTCTAATAAGTAAATTTGCTACATTTTTATCTTTGATTGTAATAAATTTCAACAAACTCATTCAATATTAAAGAAAGATAAAGATAATTTTTTTGCTAAAAGGAGAATTGCACAGAAAAAATTTGATTTTCTCCGCGACAACGGCCTGTTCTATTATAATACAAAGTGAAGAGAACGTTAAAACAATAGAAAGACAAGTTTAATATTAGAAGAGAAAAAACTATAAATCCCTATCATTTCCATTATCCTGGATCAAATAAAATTAGGCCTTATGTAATGTTACTGATAACTGACGGACCTCTTTCTGAAGCTTAAAGGAAAATATTGATTTCTCTCGAATTTGGAGTCTGAGTGCACGAAGCTCATGTTCCATATCCATCACCTGCACAAAAGCACACATTCCTCCTGAAGCAAAGTCTCTATTACAAGAACTCTACAGTATGCGCCAAGTGCAAGTTGTAATTCAATATGTATGCTGTAGAGAGAAGTGACTTCATTTATTTCGGCAAATCAAGGATGCTATGTTATTTGGACTTGTCATGGTTTAATTTCCTTGCGCTTTTGGTTTCATTCAAAATGGGAAAAGCAAATGCAAAAGGAGCAAGGGAAGTCTCGCATATTTACCGATCTTATATATCTAGAATTATTGCTTCAGCCAATGATTTGTGGCAGATTTATCAGCCAACAACATTCGTGGCATAGGCAAGCACAGTACTAGAAGGTCAATTTCTGAGGTGGTAATGATGGCCTTGCTTTATAATAATCCGTGCGACTACCCTCAATGAGAACTAATAAGTAATTGGGTTAACTTACATGTAAATAATCACAGGCAACAGAACTCTTGCATACGCAAAGATTCTTGGACAGATTATCTTTTCCAAATAATTAATTCCAGGAATTGCCCTTACTTTTCGGTAATAGATGATACTTTCAAAGATGTGCTACAAAGTAACACTGATAATGCACGTTAAGGAAATTGTATTTGCTACTCGAAAGTGGAAACATAAGAGACAGTGATAGTGCACCTTGCTTGGCTGGTGCATCAATTTGATTCTTCTGGCCTCTTGAACCTCCTGCAGTAATTCTTCCACATCCTATAACAACCAAACAACACGAGCATATATATGAGTGTTAGGTTTTAGCACATCATCAGATAAACAAACATGGTTGAACGCGTTTTTGTTGCATTTTAAACCATGAGTCACCAAGATGAAACTTGGGAATTTTAAGGAATGCATTAGGATATCACCAAGCAACCTTGCAGTGTAAGCTAGAGTACAAAAGAAATGCAAGTCATCAGGTATTATATTGCCCCTTTCACTGAGAGAGATTACCAAAAGCAAGACATGTACTTTATAGCAGCAGTCATTAAAGCCAGGAAGTTAATAGAAGGACAAAAGAAAGGTTGGCACAGAAATTACAGACAAAGTTTGACTAAATTGGTCTATTGGCATTTGCCTCTAATAGCCAAACTTGAAGACATCATTAGATCATATTTAAACCAAGGATAAGACAGCATGTGACAAGTGGAGAGGAAGAGGGAGAGAGAATTTATCAACATTAAGTAATGCAGAGCTAGTTCATGTGGTTTTTGAGATGGTTGGAGAAATTTTGTTAGCTTGCGACAGCAAATTCGAAAAGTTCTTTGGATGAGTGACCTTAATATATACCTCTCTATCTCCAGTCTCAGGCTCACCACTACCATGCAACTCTAGTGGGGAAAACCATTGCCCACCGTGAAGTAAAACAGAAGGAAGTAAAGTTAAAAGAGGGTGAGGTGAGAGAAACTCTTCATTTCCATTTTTTTTACGAGTTGATTTAGATAATGCAAAATTTTTACATATGCCAATAAACCTATGTTTCATCGTAACATATGTAAGCTTGACGGGCTGTTATTGCTTAATAACAATAAAGCATTAAACTAGGTACCTGTTTTTTAGATGTTTGGGAGTTTCTTTCTTCCTCTTCAAGGGCCTCCCCAAATCGCTGTACTACTGCTCTAGCACTCTCAATTTCAGCACAAGCAAAGGAATTTTCTTGACTAACAAGCTTCTTAGCATCTTCAGAAGCCTGCATATGAAGAGCTTAAGTGAGAAAAAGGACATCCCTACTAAAAAACATTACAGAAACTTAAGTTGAGACACTTCGCAAGTGCAGATATTATACTGAAATTCCTGGAACAACGGCTACAGTGACATATAAATACAAAAGAGAATGGTGAAGTTTCCAATGTATATCACTAGGACGAAAGCTAGCTTGGATAGAATATTAAGAATGTATCTTCAATCTATCATTAGCACCATCTTTTGCCATAAGACTGTCCTCAAGTTTCTCTAGCATGAGCATACCTGTTTGAGGAAGTTTACAAGCTTCTTCACTTCGAACTTTTCTTGGATTAGCTCTCCTTCTTTTTGAGTCAACTTGACTGCTAAAGCTTCCACCTGTGAGGCAATCGCAGTCCAAAAAACTCGTCATCATGCTGAACAATATGTACTCAGGAAGATAGCCACTAAATGCGGACATTCATATCCATTACATAAAGGATCTTGTTCATGAGGAAGAAGTCAAGACATATGTGAAGCATTCCTTCATCAAAGAATGATGATGATGGATTCCCGGCTCAATATATATGTGACAAGACAGCAAAAATAGCTAATCTCACCAAAAAGACAGCTAGGAACTCAAAAGTGAAGAGGATATCCCTCACCTAAACAGCATGGTAAAAGGAGAAAAATGTGGAACCAAAGTTGATACTGAACAGAGTGATAAAAGATCCTCAGAAACTAACTGGTAATAGTTTTATGGTAGATTCCTGTGATTCGATGTAATTCAACTTGCAAGGCCGGAAAACTTGATTGCATGCATGCATGTTCAGATCCATCTGATGAAGCTAACAGCAAAAGAGAGGTCCAGCTACTTTTTGTGTAAGGGATGGATTACATCAACAGATCAAGTTATGAAGTAGCGACAGAAGAAAGAACAGAATAGAATACTGGTTCTGTATTGTGAATCCAAATGTCCAAAGCCAGACTGCTTAGGCATATCATGAATATCTACCCTTCTAAACTTGCATCAGGTTAAAGAAAGGACATTCGACCCAGATAATTGATACATGTATAACAAAAAGAGTCAGTACAATGAAGGTTCGCTTATTTAAAAATTAAAAAAAAAAGTGAAAAGGACAAGAACATGGCCTTTTCTGTACGTCAATGTTGCTGCAATACCATGGCCGTTCATGCTTCAGTAAATTTGGCTATCCTTCAGTGCACTAGACAGCCAAATACAATTACAATCCAAATCGCGTTGGCTCAACCAGAGGAACCGAGAACTGAACTAGTCCATCAGGTCATGGAATAAAGGAGTTCGAGCAACACATGGATAATTAGCATAAGAACTAACCATTGCGATGGCTTTCTCTACATCCTCCTTGTTTTGCCCAGATAATCGGCCCCTTAATGATTCCAATGCATCTCTAAGCTTCTTTAGGAGCACATGACCCTCCAAAGAAGCAACTTCTCTCAGTTTTGCCTGATATACAGCAAAAGTTTATTGACAGTTAACTCTCTGGAAAGTTGATCAATTTCCAAGTAAAAAAAAACAGAAGACTTTGCTAAAAACCAAGCGCAGGAAACCAATTCGAGATCTTTACACAGTGAACTCCAACAGAATATGGCTAACGCCACTACTAGGATAAAGTTGGGGCACAATTAATCAAAGGTCTAGCACAATATCAAATTGATTAATATGATTGAATTTGGACAACTTTTATATGTATTCGGTACAAAGTTCAGCAAAACGGTGTAGACTTAAATACCTCATTGGACAATTTAGCCGCAGCAGCCAAGTTTTTATCAAATTTACTGGCAAGGTCACGAACTGAGAGGCGCTTATGTTGCTCTGACAACTGGGCAGTTTCTTGTTCTACAACTTCCTTTAAGGATGGACCTTTATTATCATCCTTTGGCTCTTCCAAAATCTGATTGTCTGGACCTAACTTGTACTTGGGAAAGCAATCGGAAGCAAAGCTGACATCCGCTGACACCGCCAGAACTTCTTGAGAGCCCATGCTACCAAGTTCAGGACTCACTTTCGTCATCCTTCAGACAAGTCTCTGTTCAGAAAGAGCGAGACTTTTGAGAACAAAGAGCGAGATAACATACTGGGGCAAAAAGGGATCGAACAGAGAACCAAAAATTTGAGGAAAAAAATATAGTGAGTGAAGTTCCTAATCCAGGTATATCTAGAAACTACCTCTAAATTTAAGGATAATCAAGCTGGATGTGTTAAGACACTCGAGTTGAAGGATTAGCAATCTGGTTGTGTAAAGCTCCAGTGAATCAAGATCGCGAAAGAATCTTTCAATCACCATGATGAGAGAAAAAGAATGAAGCAGCCAGGGACATTAAAAAAGAAAAAGAAAAGAACAAAGAGAGTCCATACAGAAGAGAAACGGGTATCAATTAGCTGGGGCTAGCTGGTAGAATTTCAGATTTAACAGGAACCAGTAGCACCAGATCAGTAATTATAAGGCTAAACAGTTCCTATTCGACTAAGACATGATCTCACTTTTCAAGTAAGGCAATCCCAGAAGAGAACAGACTAGATTCCACCCACAATAGTAACTTTCGCCAAAAGGCTGAATGTCCTCATTTGTCAACAAATAAATCAACATTAGAGCACTAAAGAGGCTTCCAAATCTACTGGATTCAACAATAAAAGGAGGGCCACTCTCTATTCTGGAGATTGAAGCGCCCAGTTGCATGCATTATTCACAACGAAGAGACAGAACCAAAGGACAAAAATACTCGAGAAAGAAAAAGAGTAAACAGAACACGATCATCTCCGTCGCGAAGATACATTCCCGAGAAAATTCCCAAAAGCACCTCAAAAGAAGTGGTTTGTTTTTCCATGAATAGACTGTGCTAAGCAATCCGGTCGAGTTCTTTCTTGCACATTAAGCAATTATAGAGCCGGAAAGCAAACCAGTAAAAAGCCATCACCCAAATTATAAAACAGGGACATGTCCCAACTAGAGTAATTCACAACCACATTAGACAAAACACGAAGAACAAAAAAAAAACTCCCGGCGCGAAACATAAATCGCGAACAAAATCCGCAAATGAAGCAGTACCCTCGTGACCATATCACGCGCAGCAAAACTTGGAAGCCATCGCCGGCCGCAAACGAGAGAAGGAAAAAAGACGAACACGGATGGCAGCAGGACTTGGGATTACAAGCTTCCAGCGACGAACGACCCAGCAAAAGGAAAGCAGACAGAGAGAGAGAGAGAGAGAGAGAGAGAGAGAAAGAAACTGCAATGCGGCTACACAAAGAACGTGGAAGTCACGGAACTTACAAATTCACCACCACCGGAGCAATGCCCGACGAAGGAGCGGAAGTGCCTCCGGAGCCTCGGTCAAATGCTACCAGAGACCGACCCCCCCGGTCTCTTCCCGAAAAGTTCAGACAGCACACGAAAGGAGAAGGAGAGGGGGGGGTGGGGAGAGAGAGAGAGAAGTGGTGGTGATGATGGCGAAGAGAAGAATCTTAAGGAATGCCTGCTCCAGCTTTTGCCCCTTTAAAATGGCCCATGAGCGAAAGAAAGCAAGAAGAGGAGGGGGGAGCTGCTGCCACAGAGAGAGAGAAAAAGAAGGCAGGGCCTCTGACCTCCAATGCCTGCCCCCCTCTCTCTCTCTCTCTCTCCTTCTCTGCTTCTTCCTCCTCCTTGCAACAACAACAACATGAGTGAGGGAGAGAGATAAGGAGGGAGGGGGGGGGGGCAGGGCACAGATGTTCTTGTTCCTCTTTTTCTTTTCACACCATCATGACCCCTCCTCACACTCTCTCTCTCTCTCTCTCTCTTTCTGCTTAACCAGAAAAAAAATGTTAAAAAATATTAAAAAGTAAAATAAAATAAAGGTGAAAAAAAATCATTTTAAAAAAAAGCCGAATTGACTTTTTTTTTACAGCTAGGAGGACCATAATGTCGCAGCGTCACCCAAAAAAAGGCTTAAGTCGCGGTCACGGCAGCCCCGAATTGACGTGCGATCGACTGTACCTGTTGTCCAAATTACTCCATGATTGCCGCGGTAAAATCGAGATTCTAATAGAGAACTGAAAAATACATGCGCCTGTAAATCGCGAAATGGCAAGCGGGGGGCAGGGTCATCCCACGACGAGAGAGGAGACGCAAAAGTTAATCGAGTTCCGACGCCATGGCAAGGTGTCTCGTCTAAAATCTTCAATCGATAAATCGAAATAGACAAGATGTATATAAAAAAATGTATGAATTCCGTAAACAAGCGACATAAAATACTTTAATGGCTCGCCCCCTCTTACACCGATGATTATAACAATTGCAAGATTATTTTCTTTATTTGCTTAGATTAGCGGGAGGGGGGTGTCGTGAGAAAATCCTCCCATGCATCGTCATTTTCCGGTTTCTTTTTACCCAAAAGGCCACAAAAAAAAAAACAGGAGAAGAAATTTCTGGTAAAGAAGGGATAGTGGGAAAATGGAAAAAGCGAGCCCCACGCGCTCGGACCGCTTTCTCTCCCTCCACGTGTGGGTCCCGGTCGCTCGCTACCTATTTTCTTCCTTCCTGCGAATCGCGTGGGAGCGCGTGGTTGACGGCGCGTGGGGAAACGGCACGTCACGGGACGCTGAACTTGTCTGGCGGGTAGAGTTAGTTTGCGATAACGACTAGAGTTTGGCCAGCAGCACTAGCCAAGCTTTCCTACTTGAGAAGGGCTAAACGAGGAATTCGAATTTCCACTTTTTCAAAAAAAAATTAGGGATAGGGATATATAGTTTCAGATGTGAATTTCGATTCTTACATCTTATAAAAGATAAGATGAAAATCTAAAAGCGAATTGAAAATTAGAATATAACATATCAAAAAAAAATTAATTTGCGATTGTTCTTCCCATGGTGGTTAGTATGGAACCGGCCTTGATTGCGTCATGAATTACGGCGATGACATGGTATATTTTAAGAATGTGTGTTGTCCAATTGTCCATCAATCCCATCACCTAAACTATAATCTTTTTTTTTATCAAGTGTGACCAAAAAAATATATATTATCTTTTTAATTTTTAAAGTTAATACCTTAGAAGACACTATATTACGTCCGTTATGACCATTAATCCAAACCTTTGTTTCTATCACCCAGAAACCCTAATCACACCCGCTGTAATATTTAATGCTTCGAACTTTTTTTTTTGTCACCAAACCCTCAAATTTATATTCGCGCTACGAAAAAATTCAGAATTTTTAATCATATTGATACAAGTTTCAGGTACCTGTGCCATGCAAAAATAAAGTTCATGGTATTGGTGTCACATTGAGCCAAGTGTGGGATTTTGTGTGGCAGACAGACAGTATTTTTGTCGCACGCTGATATGAGTTTTGGGATCTTGGTGACACAAAAAAATAAAAAGAACATTGGCGTCACGACGAGCATCATTTGAGATTTTCTTATGGTATTTTTTTCTAAATTTTATTTCCATAGAAAAAGATTACCTAACCTATTAAACGGGGAGGATGAGTCCAAATTTACATGCATGTGTGAAAATAAATAAAAATAATAAAAAAACTATTATATTTGCTGTGTTATGAGGTGATGGAACTATCATTTTCAGTAATTCTTTTTTTTTGGAGGGGGGGGGGGGGAGGGGATAGCCTACTTTTCCATTAAATATATTCAATTTTGGTCCCCATAAGAAAGACTTAAAAAGAAAAGTCGAGTTCCAGTTGGCAGCTTGTGCTTAACATTCTAATTTTATAATCTCCCACGTGGTTGAGGTCCCTATGTATCGAAGTAGATGGATAGGGTACTTTTTTATGTGTGCAATTGCCTTCATCAAATATTTCTTAACTGAAAAAATATATAAGTGCTCGTGATTCAATTATATAATTTTCCCCATTTCAAATTGAACTTAAATATGTCAAACAAAGGCAAGAGAGAACAGACCAACGGTATCCAATAATAATAATAATAATAATATATAGTTTGATGAATTGGGTGGGTCAATTTATTGCACTGTGATGGAAGTATGTGGAATAGAAGTGGAATGAAATTTTTCTTGTCCTGTCGTTTTCATTTCTTTTTTGAATGAAGTTCATGGGAGGTGAAAGAGACCAGCAGCATTATGCATGAACGGAGCATCAATGCGCAAGTTGTGGTGATAGCTTAATTTGAAGTATAGAGGTGGACTGTTTCGAGAAAAAACTTATGGTGAGATCTCAATTTCCGGCATTTGGATCTTTTGAGAATGGAAAACGTTTGCTTATATTCAGAAAAATAACTTTCTTTCTTTTCAAAGTTAGAAATCATTTTATAAAATATGAATGGACCCGGGACCCCGGCGACCGTGCTCCAATCACTAGCGGCTAGGCTCGAGTCCTCCGAGGGTGGGCCTGGGTTCCGGCGTCCAAACTTGGGATTTGGAGTTTTACTCAAAAAAATTTCCCAAATACGTGTTTCATAATTTTCTCGTAACAAGCATAGAAAATGCCATTAATATAGTTTACAAAATACATCCGATCATATAAAATTGAAATTATTTTCTCTTTTAAGGTATTTTCCAACCGAAGCTATAATTCCGATTTTCTCCCCTGTCAGCATGTTGAGCTTTGATGTTTCTTTAAATTTTATCCTGCTGTCCTTCTACAGCTATATACGTTGATGTATATATAACTATATTTGAATAAAGTAACAAAAACTTGTTTAGGGACATGAACCTATTCATCTGAATATTGGCGAGCTCGAGCTAGACTCGACAGTATACACAAAAGTATCTTGAATATAAGATCCGCTAGAAATCAATCGAGTTTGTTTCGAGTAACCATCGAGTTGAACCTAAGCAATTCGCACGACAGCTTGATCCGGTTTCGCCCCCTAATTTTTTATTTCCTTTTCTTAGATTAGGTTGCTATCCAAATAAATACCATTTACTAGCGTAACTATTGCAGTGTCAATGAAGGAAACCTTTTTCCACCGCCTTCATATGATATTGAAGCTATAGCAGTCTTTTCCAATTAAAGAAGGGAAGACGATAGAATATTTTATGCCGTTGTCTTCCAGTAGGTTGTACTTCAATTTTTGGTCATAGGTTGCAATTCAATTAAGTACCGTTTAGGAATGTGGTTGTTCTAGTGTTCACGAAGGAAACCTTTTTCAATTGCCTTGATATGATAAGGGAAGTTATAAATGTCTTTTCCAATTAAAGGAACATGATAGCTTTCTCCTTAACAAACTAAAATTAAATCCAGATGATTAACTTTTGTCCTTAACAAACTAAAATTAAATCTGGATGGTTAACTTTTGTTTTTACCTACCTAGTTTGGCCCTAAAAAGAAAAAGGGTTAATATCACACGAAAAAATCCAAACTAATACACCTATGATAAATTTATCTCAAACTAATTTTTTGACAATCATAAACCGCAAACTGATACAACTGTGATAATTTTACCCTCCGTTAATTTCGATTAAATTTTACTGTCAAATTTCTGAATTGAATGATATATGACAGTTGAAGTGTGTACAAGTTTAGGGTTTTACCTTAGTTTGTTACATGTTTACCAATTTGTGGTCATTCGTGGTATTAATCTAATTTAACGGAGGGTAAATTTATCACAAATGTACCAGTTTAGGATTTTTGGTAATCATAAAATTAGTTTTTGGTAAATTTATCGTATGTGTACCAATTTAAAATTTTTAGTGAGAAAAATACTAGTTTGGGATATATTTGTCACAACCAGTTTGAAATTTTTCATGGTATTAACTCAAAAAAAAAATAACAGAATATTTATCATGCTTGTTATGCACCCAAGAGAACCAACTGACATTCAGGAATCAAGGGACTATTTGGGTTGTAAGACAACTTGCAGTGAAAGTACCATCAATCTTTAAGATTTTTAACCAGCGCAACCAACTCTTAAAATTTATTTATAAATTGCAATTGAATGCTTTTGTTAACTCCGTCTAATAAAATAAACTGACATGCAGAGTCGGCGCATCGAAAAATTTTCAACTTGAGAACTAGAGGCCACCTGTCTAAATTTCACCAACTGTGTGCAACTCATGCCAGGTCGAGGCCGCTTGCATGTCGCAAAAGGTCTGAACTTACTTACGAGGTTTGCAAAGTATCCCTTGAATAAGTAAGTTCACACTTGAGCCCCTAAATTATTATAAGTAAGTTCACATTTGGCCATTAATTAACAAAAAACAGTTGGGCAAAGAATCCTATATGCTTCATATGCAGGCTTAAAGTTGTAGAACCAAACTTTTCTTTAATAATTAGAGTTAAACCATTAAAAATCCCAAAACAATACTAATGTGATATGTTTATCTTAAATTAATCTTTCTCTCATAAAAAATCTCAAATTGGCACCTCAATGACACAATTACCCCAAATGAATTTTCGTCTCCTAGAAAGTCCCAAACATGTACCCCTAATCTGAATATAACCTTCGTTAAAGTGCATCTGTGTCGACACGTGGATTTTTCACGTTGGATCCATCATTCTCCACGTCGAATCTCTCCTGTAGTCGTCTGGCACCAGTGTTGACATGTATGCATTTTAATGGGATGTTAGACGGAATGCCAACAGAGGGTGATCTTGGGTTGGTGGTACTAGTTTGTATATTTTCGCGTGACAAAACTTAGATCTGGGTAAACATACCATGAGGATACGGGGTTGGGATTTTTTGCTAGACCAAAATTAGTTTGGGTGAACGTGTCACAAGGCATTAGTATGTCATCTTTAATGGTATTAGCTCAAACAATTAACATGGTACTATTTAGACAAGTACGCACATTTGGATATCATGTTTGGTGTGAAAGCTACCACTCACACGGGCATATGAAACTACAATCGATGCGGACTTTCCACGAGCTCCCCTAGATTGGTAGCTATTCAACAACTGACTTTTCAGTTTCCGGCTTCGGGTGTTTGGTCCACCAAGCTATCTGATTTCCAAAACCAGTCAAAGAAGCAAACCCTAAAGCCAATTTGGAGCAACTTCTTCTGGCTCGTATGGTTTTGGCCTTTTAGGTGAAATCGACCATGAAAATTGAAATGGATATCTTGATTGACAACTTTTTTTTTTCATAATCGAGGATCTGCACGTACGGCCGACAGCCAATGGCAACTATATCTCGAGAGGGACTAGCACGGCAATCTACCGCCATGGCCCCCCACTTAAATCGTGATAGCAGTGCTGGGAATCGATTCTAGGTCTCACGAGTAAAGACTGGGAACGCCCTAACCAGCGTACTTGCCCACGGGTGGGTTCTTGATCGACAACTTTATTACTCATAATTGCAAGAACCATTTAATCACAGTTGCAGAAGTATACGTTAGGATATTTAAATATCAAACCACGCCCTCATTTAACAATATAACGTTTCAGTTGGTATCGGAGAGGGAGGTGTTGCGTTTCAATCTTTCTAAGCCTTTTATTAGTTATTATCACGTGTCGCATCCGTTCCTAATATCGGGTTCCACACTCCCCCCCCCCCCCCCGGCCCCCTCCCGCTCCCCCCGTCACCTCGAGCTGGCGGGGGGAAGCGCGTGGGGGGCGACGGGGCTGCCGGCGCGTCCCGCTGGAGCGGCGGTGGGCGTATTCCAGATCTGGAGGACGATACGGCTACCCAGCAATCGATTGGGGAGGTGGAGGTGCTTTGGGGTTTAAGATAACAAAGGCTTTTTAAGATTAAATTAATTGTGGGTGGGGTGCACCGGTTAGGTAAAACACGGGAAGCAACTCGATTGTCTCCCCCCCCCGCCGGCCACCTTAATCATCACCTCTCATCAATAGTGCCCCGGTGATCATGAGGCCGATGGAGCTGTGGCCCCTCCCTCACCCCGGAATCTTATGGGAATTTATCTAACCCACCCATGCTTTTCGTGCATTATAAAAATATAAGAGAGCTTATTATAGTAATGCCGATATACCGAACCGATAAGTTAAGTGACACGACGGACTACAAGTGAAAAAGCTAGGCGGGTGGTCACGCGGCATATTCGATGTCCTGATTTGGTAGATCGGTCTGAACATACCCGCCGTTATTTTTTTTTTTAACTTCTCCTTGGGTTCTGGATTCGTTTGTCTCGCGAATGAAAACGACAGCTCGTATCCGCTTGCATTAATTAGCAGATTAAAGATGTTTTCATTATTGACGGCCAATTATGTACAGACATCTCCGAGGACCGTAGAATTTTTTTTTCCGTTCGTTTTGTTTTGGTAAGTGATGCGATCGATATTTTTTACGAAAATATATTTCAAATTGTTCATTTTTCGCGGAACAAACTGATTATATTTTAGGATTACGGCTGTCTTAATCCTTGCATGTCAAGGATTTTAGTGCATGGTTCGGTCATGGGCAGTCCAACCAGCCTTTCCATCCATTTCTCTAAGCACGCTTCATTAAATTCGTCGGTCGTTTAGGGTTCGTGCACATGCTGTCGTACGATGTCGTGTGCTTTAAATATCTTATCCACTTAGATTAACACACGTGTACGTTACATGCATGCGGTACGGTTTTTTGCCTCATTGCATGCGGTACGTGGATTGCCAGAATTATTAGCTTTTTCCTCTGAAGCCCCTCCAAATTTTGTCTACCTCTTTCCTTCTTTTTCTAGAAGCGTCAATTATTGGTGCGTTTCCTACTGTAATCTGAGAGCAGAGATTGTACCTTGTTACATTCCGAAATCTTTAAGAGCAAGAAACTTGCAGTTACTTCGGGTATACGTGAATTTGACCCGATGATTTATGAGATTCGATGCCAGTAAATTCTTCGAACGATGAATTTGACGATGGCAACGGAACTTTAACGAGTCCGAGTCATAACAAAAGAATTTCGAAAACATAAAGCCCGAATCATGCTAGAGGAGATCACGGGTTTGATCGTCTGCCCGATAAAAGAGGCGGGTCATGGGCAAGCAATTCTCTTCTTGAGTCGACGTCTTACCGGCCAAGCCTATCAAGAACGATTGATTTGTATATAGAAATTTGTTTATTTATTATGGGTAGGTATGATTTTAGCCTGGTACTAGAGACCGTCCTCCCAATATATTGATTGGGTCAGTTCTAAACTATTCAAATGCTTAAGCTGAAAACTAAAAGTTATTGAACAAATCGTGGGTTAAATTATAATGTTCACCTCCTGTTGGCACTAAATTCAGATCACCACTTTGCACGAAGTCTAATTTTTAAAGATACCTATGGATTTATTTAGATTATTTCCGTCTCCATGCGGTACATATTCTTGCAGCTTAGTCACATGCAACAATAGTGACTTGAACTTTCGTATCTTTCTCCTACCATTTATTAACACTAAACTTGAGTTTTCTTAAATTGAGAGAAAAAAGGGCCGGGAGGGGCCCGATGCTAACGACCCGAGAGGAGTCGCGCTATCGTACATCGCCTACGCTTCAACCTTCCGAGCTAACTTGGTCGAGTACAAAAATCGACCTGTATTCGATGCTAACAAATATAATCGATCAATATCTCATACATGTTAAAGTCAAGAGGTTCTATTTCTAAAGGGCTAACTTGCGAAAATCACGAAACTTCGAGATCATAAATATGGTTATAATTATCATCATGAACGAAGCATAGTTATTGGGATAGCTATTTGGATTAGGCTTCAAGTTTCACATGCCCTTTTGTGATGCCTTTCCCCATAAACAAAAGAAAGCAAGCTCCCACAACATGCTATCGCTCAACCAACACAAACCAACATGCCTGTACCGTAACTCACCAACGAAGAACGCAAAAGGCATCCGAGCACAAAACGAACCCGGTCGAATGCCGGGACCCGAATCCAAACGGGATTGATCGGAAATATGGAATACTTTTACCCATATCCTAAAAGTAATTGCTCGTATCGCTCGAAATGATTAGGCTGGGCATGGTAACCATTCTGTACCCGAGAACAGATTCTGCTCAGAAATGATTCTTTTTTATTCTGTGCCCGGAAACAATTTCTAAGCATTTGAAGGCATTTGGTAATTGCCCAAAATTTCTATTCTTATAATAGAAAAAGAACAGAAATACGTGTGGTAACTACACAAAATTTCATTTTATTAATAATATTTTGAAATTTTTAATATTTCTTTCTTTTTTTATTTTTTTATTTATTTTTTCTTTCCCTTCTCTTCCTTGGCTACACTGGCGACTAGCCATAGGCCAGCGCTGGCGAGGGCGTTGCGGACCTCGCCGGTCGCGACGGCAAGGTCGGCCTCGCCTTGGCTGGGTGAGGCCTCGCTGTCGCGGCTGCGAACCACCCTCGCTAGCCTTGGCTTGCGGCCGGCGGGTGGCAGGCGGTAGGCCGAAGAATAACAACAAACGAAAAAAAAAGAAGAAAATGAAGAAGAATCAGAAATGGAAAAATTGTTCCAGAATCAAGAAGCTATTTTTTTTTTACTTCTTGATTCCGTTCCAAAACTGATTCTGGGAACAAATTTTTGCAAAATTGTGCTCGGGCACAAAAGATTTAATAAACGGATTTCTGCTCCTAAACTGATTCTAAGAACAAAAGAACGGAAATTTTTACTATTTGGCAAGTTGCCAAATAGGCCCTTAGTCAATGGTAAAATGCTTATGTTTCAAGCTTCACATGCCCTTTATGACGCCCTCACCATAAACAAAAGAAAGCATGCTCCGACAAAACATGCAACCGCTCAACCAAACGAACCGGGTCCAATGCCGGGGCCCCTAATTTCAACTCGGGTTGTCTAGCGTTTGTCCTTTTTTTTTTTTTTATGGTCCGACTTATTTCTAACTTTTTTTCTCTCTCGTGCTTTTGTTCTGTTTCTTGCAGAGCGCGGGAGTCGAACCCTGCATCTGTGTTACTAGCGCCTCTCCATCCATCAAATTCCTTTACCAGCAGGGCCGCATGCCTATTGGCATGTTTCTACCTTCTTTACGAAAGCAAATTAAGTACGATAAATCAATCAGGAGAGTGATTGAAAAAAAGTCAGCCGAGCAATGGCGTCCATTCTTTCCAACTTCGCAGAGAAGCCTTTCGATCATCTCCTTTGATTATGGTAAAAAGCCATGATTACACGCTTTGATTGCAAATCCTCAGCGCCTTCTTCACATGGGTAGGACCCATTCTTGCGATTTTGTTCGCATCGTGTTGCTCCGGAATCGTGCAATCTCTGCTCTCTATCTGGCCCCCCTTCTCTTGTAGCCCGTGGCCACCCCCCACATGCATCTAAGCGCTAAGTAGACCCAACTCTAGCTAATTCTCTATATACAGTTTCTAAGAATGGGTAAAGATAATCCCTAAAGATATTGCCAAGTCTCGGAGACGTGAATATGAGGTCTCGGGTTCAATTCTCGCAAGTGCTCAGGTCGATCTCTCGAGACAATGCCGTCGGAGCTAGCTCGAAGAAGTCCGACCCGTGGTCCGGATCTTACAGGTCCGGTTCGGTCGCGATATTTGACTACCGACCCGCCTTCGGGTTTACGCGAAGGCCGGCCCGTCGCACTGCCCCGGGGTGTAAAGAGAGAAGGGAGAGGAAGTCAATTAGGGGAACGTGCGTGGATGAGGATATAGATTCGGGGAGCGGTTGAAAACGACTGGCTCTTTTGGCATCGATCAACCGAAAGACATTTGCTATGGTCAAGATAGCATATAATAACAAGATGTAGATGCGGACGTTACGTTGGACTTTGGACAGTCAAAGTTGGGGGGTTTCGCATTATGTGACCTTTGGATGCACACGAGGGATCAAATCTACGTAACAGTTTTCGCTTGAGGAATCGGGGAAACTTAGCTCTAATTCCCACGGCACCGAACATACACGGTTTTGTGTTCGGGTCGTCTGCTCGAGCTTTTATCTTATCGCGCCTTGCCCGGTCCTGTAAGATCGGCAAAGCGTCCTGCGGGTTCGGACGCACGGGCCTTCTTCGCGGGCTTCGGCCGGCTAGCGGGGGAAAAGAGCCGAAGAAGAGAAGATGATGGGGGACTTGAGAGACCCGATGAGGACCGTGAATGGAGAATTCAGTTCGCGAATGATATAAGCAAAAGAGGGAGTAGAGGCTGATATGGCCCAAAAGAGCTAGGGATTAGAGCATGGAAAGATGATGGATTGACATGAACAGAAGCAGCAGCCTCTTTTCAAGCCCAATCTTATTCTATCAACCGGGAAAACTAGCGGGATTGCAATTGGGCCGAGATAGGTCAATTGTAAGATTTTACAAATGCTCTCGGGGGAGCCGAGAGCAACATTCGAGTTCGAAATGAACTTGCATTACGACACAAACAGCCCATGAATTTTATCCAATATGTAATGTGATCCATAAAATTTTAATTTATTCAATGCGATCATTGAACTTTACTCAATGTGCTATGCGGTCTATGAACTTTTAATTTTGTTCGATGTGGTCCATTGACTTTTGGTGCATGTTCAATTTAGTCCTTGAACTATATAAAAATGTTCAATGTATGGACTACATTACATATTGGGCCAAAGTTCATGGACTATTTGTATCATTTTCCGACATGAATTCTCTATCGAGATGAGAATGAATTTGTTTTGTATCAAATCAAAAAGTCATTCGGAGTTGTGTTTGTTTCGGATATAATTTCTTGTTAAAGGAAAATGTTTTCCCCTGCTCAGATGAGAGAATTCATTTTCCTAATTTTAAGCATGGATATTTTCTTCGATTGAAAATGATTTTCCGGTCAACTTATCATTTTTCGACAAAATAAATGTGTGAAAGTTCAGAAAACTAATCCGGTAGAGAATTCTTTTATTTAAGCAAACGCACCCTTAATCTGATACGTGGAATCGACTCCATAAGTCACTATAAGTGTGAAGCTAGAGGGCCGAGCCACTTTAACATTTACGGTTTCTTCAATGTGCTTCTCTAATAGATGATTAGTCACACGGGTTGGCTTAGTGGTTAAGGTCGAATATATGTATGATTTACTCGCGTGGCACAGATTCAATCCCTTACATCATCAAGTGCAAACAGTTTTGTATCATCACTCATTTGGGCTCGGGCCCGTGTCTTACCCCGTCCATCAGATTTCATAGATTCAAGATTTGCCTATCTGAAGCAAGATATCTTGTCATGTCATGAAAAGAAGTTAGATCTATCACAACCATTCGCAGGTGATCATATAAAACTCTTCTTATGGGCATCAACAATGAAAACAAATGTACATCAACACGCGCGCTCCGTTAATTTCAAAACGCAGCACGAGTGCTCACATGAAAACTATCTTGGTATTTTTTTATGGGAAATAACGAGCTGTGGCGACTGAATTAAAATACATCGTGCTCGTATAATACGAGACGGGTGTAATTGTGACTCGATAAATTAAGAATACCCTCCCACGGGATTCTCCTTAACGACACATGTCGTCCCACATGCTCCAATTACAAAAAAAAATATAGCTTAGAGATAATAATCAGATCAGGCACGGTTGGTCTTCCCGTGACTGAAGTAGTCCCCGCCCAATTTAATAAAGATAAGCAGTCGAAAAAGATGCTTACACCCCAAACCAAGCAAGCGTGATGGATTCCCCTCCATCTTACACGATCGGGTGCCCAGATTAACCGGGTTGCCTGGTCACATCCTAACCATGGTTAGGAGGATGGGAGTGAGTCCGACATCTTGGCTGGCACAACTTTGGCAGGTCACATGTCGATTTGGCCACCTCACGTGACGCGCTGCACGTGCTCGGGCCACTAGCCCTCTCCTAACTCCCCTGCTGCCCCAGAAAATGTTCCACTTTTATCATTGGCACTTCGCGAAATCAGTCCGATCTCCACCGTTGGATCGCGAGATGAAAAAAAAAACAAAAAAAAAAAACCTGCACCTAATTGGGAACTCTGTAAGTTTTTATACGGTGGGGGTACTTTACATATAAAAATTCAAATAAAATGTACGAAATACCGATTTATTGTCACCGACGGATTGATCTTTCAAGGAATTCTATTACTGTCCTTGCTTTGGAAATGAAATAGTATCTTATATAGGGGTTTGATGTATGTAACTTAATTAACGTTTCAATTGATTCAATGTAATCCTGAATTTTTGTAAGGAAATGCGATCAAAGCGCAATCAAGGCGCTCGGGCCAATTTTCACGTGATTTTCCTTACTCGATGGTCTGACCATCTCTATTGCCGATGTGATGTATCACAGCAACTTAGGAAAACTACATTTGAAATCAATGTCGAGCTTGCGTATTCGAGATGTATTTATTAATTATGACTTTCTCAATACCCATCTCGCTCCGATGGCTTATGACGTCACCATTGATGGGGCCAACAGCCGATGAAAGGCTTATGAGGTTGCTCTCGGCGTATTTTGCAGTACAAGTCGTTCGAAGCGTTATTCGTGATATCTCGCACATTCGATTCGAGAGCCCAAATGTGTCTGAGGGTATCGATTCTCAAGCACCCGATTAAATTTTTTTGAATTAGATCGCCCCTCACGAGTTGGAGCCGCCATTAAAAACGAATCGAGTGCATGTGAATTCAATACGGCGGTCGGATGACGTACGGATTGCATGTACGGAGCAAAGTGGTCGAGCGGATCCGGATCATCTAAACCCGACCGACGACACCCCGGAGTACATAATCGTCGGGCTACATTAAATTTCGTCAAACATTTTGTTTTCAAAAAAAAAAAAGAGAAAACGGCAAAAACGAATCCAAGCCGTCCGCGGTCTCCATCGGACGGCATCCGCGGTGACCTCATCGTATAAAAAGGGAGGGAAACGACGCTCGCCGTCGGATCTAGCGAAACCGTGCGGCTCCTCGGCTCGCATATATAAATAGGAATCCCCCGGTCGGCAGCAGCTTCGTGTTATCTCCACCAGTGTTCACCACTTCAGTCGCTCGCTCGCTCGGTCTCCAAATCCCGTCCCATCCTCCGGGGACTTTCCGCCTGCATTTCCGGTGAGTTCCGTCGCGCGCTCTGTCAACGACGATGCTTTGTCGTGCTCCGTTTCCTCTTCGCGTTTTTCCGTGGGAGGATCGAGTAGATCTCGTGGCGGATCGGTCGCCGTTCGCGAGGCGCTTGTGCGTGCTCGCTCGCTCGCTCGATTCGAATGCTGTGTGGCTGGAAATGCTTTCGATCCGCGTGCTTCTGCTGCGAAATCCGTGTCGATGCGGCGCGTCGGTGCTGGTTCGAACTGTTGCGGATCGCTTGGGATTTCGTTTCTTTGCGTGTGATCTGGGGAAGTTGCGGCTCGCGCGCGCTCTCGAGTTGTAGATCCGTTGACCGGTCGTGACTTTTCGGTCTGCATTTGATCGGACGGTCCGATCTGGCTGCAGAAACTGCTGGAAAACACGGACTCGTGTTTGTTATGCTGAAATCTTCTGATGCGAGTTGCATCTTCAAGATCTAGCGACGCGACTGGAGTTTTCGTTTTGCGTGAATGAAGTGAGAGGTTGGCTTGTTTCACGAGTAAAGCTGGCTTTGATTTTCAGATGAATAGCTGGTCACGTGGCGGTGTCATTCATTTTCTTAGTCAGGGAGAGAGAACTCTTCGATCTAATGCCTAGACAGTCGTGATCTATCTCGCCGCCTCGGTCGCTCTGTTTGTCATTCCTATGATCTGTTGTGCTTGGGTGAAGCACGTGACTTAAAAGTGGTTATCGTCCATATTGCATTCCGCTAAGTTAGGTGTAATGAGCAATGTGAACTTGACTTTGGTCGTTGTCCCGTGCCGTCGATGCTAATTTTACTTTGTAATGTACGCAGGCAAGATGAGGGAGATCCTTCATGTTCAGGGTGGACAATGTGGTAACCAGATCGGAGCCAAATTCTGGGAAGTCGTCTGTGAAGAGCACGGGATAGATCCGACTGGACGTTACGTCGGGACATCTGAGCTGCAGCTCGAGCGTGTCAATGTCTACTACAATGAGGCATCTTGCGGTAGATTTGTTCCTCGAGCTGTGCTGATGGATCTTGAACCGGGCACCATGGATAGCATTCGAACTGGTCCCTATGGGCAGATCTTCAGGCCTGATAATTTTGTCTTTGGGCAATCCGGTGCTGGAAATAACTGGGCCAAGGGGCACTATACTGAAGGCGCTGAGCTTATTGATGCAGTTCTTGATGTTGTGAGAAAGGAGGCTGAGAACTGCGACTGTCTTCAAGGTAAAGATTGATCGCGTTGCACTTAATCATTTGTTCTACGTTGGTAGACTCCAGTAATTTTAAGTTGATAAACTTACATCTGTAGCTAATAAACATTTAAGAGATACTATATCTACTCCTTATGGATCACTTCATGCTACATTTACTCGCACCTTATTTCTCGGGACAAATGTCATCAATTCATGAGCTATGGGTAAATAATCTCATTTTACTGTCGTCTACTGTGTTTAATGTGTTGATTTCCTTTCTTTTAGTTGGTTCTTGACTGATGCAGAAAGGGGACTTCAAGTTATAGGAATAACTTCAAAAGTATTTTATTCATCCACACCCTAACTTTGGGTGGTCTTTATGCAGGTTTCCAAGTATGCCATTCACTTGGTGGAGGAACTGGCTCTGGAATGGGCACTTTGCTCATCTCAAAAATCAGGGAGGAATACCCTGATAGGATGATGCTGACATTCTCTGTGTTCCCTTCTCCTAAGGTTTCTGATACAGTGGTCGAGCCTTACAATGCCACCCTTTCTGTCCATCAACTTGTCGAGAATGCAGATGAATGCATGGTTCTGGATAATGAAGCTTTGTATGATATTTGTTTCCGGACACTCAAGCTGACAACTCCTAGCTGTAAGTAGACAAGATTTCTCGGCCTTAGATGTAGTTTCTTCATGGTCAACACTATTTGATCTATTTGGTTTACATCTGACATGCTGAGGTGCATTTGAAAGAGAAAAGTGGCCCAAACGATAGAAATTCATACACATGGGCACCATTGCAAATTGTCTAGAATCTAGTGTTTACTGTTTTCTATTGGCTTATTGAATTATAGCCTTTTTTACAATTCACTAAGCATATCGTGAGTTCTGTAGCCTGGTCTGTTCAATTTAAACTAATGAAATATGATTAGTTTAAGAAGTATGCACTTTATTTATATCTTCTTGGGCTATGGAAGAGTGTTGTATTGGGCACTTTACTTTAGACTACTGTCCCATGCTTTTGTTGCCCTTCCTGTCATGTATTTCATATTGACAATTAATGATTGCCTGAAATCTTGGTTTGGTTTTTTTGACACTTTTGTAGTTGGCGACCTGAACCACTTGATCTCTGCAACCATGAGTGGAGTTACTTGTTGCCTCCGTTTCCCTGGTCAACTGAACTCTGACCTGAGGAAGCTTGCCGTTAACCTGATTCCCTTCCCTCGCCTGCACTTCTTTATGGTTGGTTTTGCCCCACTGACCTCTCGCGGTTCCCAGCAGTATCGCGCATTGACAGTGCCAGAACTCACACAACAGATGTGGGATTCCAAGAACATGATGTGCGCTGCTGACCCAAGGCACGGTCGCTACCTTACTGCGTCGGCCATGTTCAGGGGCAAGATGAGCACCAAGGAGGTCGATGAGCAAATGATAAATGTGCAGAACAAGAACTCTTCCTACTTTGTGGAGTGGATTCCGAACAATGTGAAGTCCAGCGTGTGCGACATTCCTCCCAGGGGGCTTTCCATGGCTTCCACATTCATTGGGAATTCGACTTCCATCCAGGAAATGTTTAGGAGGGTGAGCGAGCAGTTCACTGCCATGTTCAGGAGAAAGGCTTTCTTGCACTGGTATACCGGTGAAGGAATGGACGAAATGGAATTCACCGAGGCAGAGAGCAACATGAATGATCTCGTGTCTGAGTATCAGCAATATCAAGATGCGACTGCAGACGAGGAAGGTGATTATGAAGATGAGGAGGAGGAAATACCGGATGACGTGTGAGAGTTAGCAGCGGAAGTGTAATGGATGCATGAGTGTTTGTTATTGCGTTATTACGTGTCTGCCATAGTATCAGGGGACTATTGGACCGGTAGGGAAAAGAACTCGCTAATATCATTTTGGAAGGTCCGGGATCGGGTGGTGTTCGCTAATATCATTTTTACCTTGTTGTTGGTTCCAGATGTGTCGTCCTTTTTCTCTCATGCTACAGACAACGACATTTCATGAGAATCTATCGTATGTTCATCTGCTATCTCCATTTTGCTAGTCTTCGTGGCATTTTAGTGTTTTTTAACGACGACTTTTAGCTTGGATAGATAAAGTGGTAGTCTCCCTTTCTGTAATAGAATTTAAGGGGCTGATTTATAAGCACATCTAATCTGTGTTAGTGACCCATTTCTTATGGCCACAGATTACATGGTCTAAAGTAAATACAATATGGGGAAGAAACTGTATTCGCATCCACATGGCAAAAAAAAATTTAGGTATTGATTGATGACAGGTTGAAATGTACAATTTTTGGCAAAGAATTCATCAACACCACCTCCTACAAAACTACTCTAATGATCAACTGTCAGTTGTCTTATATCGCCTCCAGCTAAGAGGACGACTATGAACAATTCGACTCTTGCTTGATCCCAAGTCCAGAAACTTCGATCTCTTTGTGGCAAAATTGTCGGCGCAGGGCTTTTGTTCTTCAGATGCATGAGACCCGGCTCCGCGAAATCATCCTCCGCCGACTACCTCTTGCAATTGTGGCGCGCGAAGCCTTATGACTCGTTGCCATCTTTGGGAGATTACGCGGATCCAATTCTTGCACCGTCCGTCGCCTCTTGTCTGTCGAGTAGGAATAATAGAGTTATGGCCTGCTACGCATTAGGTTTATGAAATAGCAGCTGACTATACTACGAAATCAATCAACTAACCCGTTTCTGCTCTTTGATAAAGTTCTTGCATCTTCCTCTTGGTGGCTTGAAACTTCATGTCCGCCACAACTTGGTCCCATCCCTTGATCCTCTGATTGAGACCAAATGAACAAGTCAGTTCTTTTAATTGGAAGGATACTGGGCATATTAAATTGTCTTTTCTACTTACCTCCTGTCGACTGCCAAGTGGTCTTTCGCACCCCGCGACCGATCGATGTGAGCTTTGCGACTTAAGCATGCTCTCCTTCGCAAACTTCCTTGACGCAATATCGCTTGCTGGGATTGTCCTCGAGTTAGTGTTTGAGGACATATTGGGCTTCACAATGCCCTTGTGCTGGTTCGCATTCAGTCTCCGGTTCCCGTTAACAAGTGAACCCGACTCATTGACTTGTCCCGGTTTGCTGATGTTCTGGTTCTTGACGGAAGATGTTGTTCCGTCTCCTACTTTGTGAGGATCTACAAAAAGAACTCAAGCACACAGTAAAGAAAATTCAGCATATGGAGACTCAAGAATAAGAACAAGACTGTTTGTGCTGTAACTTAATACCAGCCACATCCTCTGTGCTGCGGCAGAAATCTTCCACCATAGCCTTCCATCCCCTGCAAGGAAAAGAATCGAACAATGAGTATTAAACATCATGCTATTGCAAGATCAAATTGTATGAAAAGAACTTATCCTACGATATAATCCAGACACAATTCAAAAAGAACACTCCATACATAGTAATGTCGTGGGCGAGTTGAGCAATCTGCTTTGATCCGCAGTTCCTTCGGAGACTGTTGACGCTTATCCCAATCTTAGTTTTCTGCGAGAAACCGAAGAAATTACGTGAATAAGATATAGGTTGTCGCTGCAAAAAGAATATACTGCTCGATATAGAATTTCAATCAAACCTCCAATATATCCAAAGTGATGCTCATCGACTGGAGCCTTCTCAGCGATTCATATAGTGCGGAATCAGACTGCCATACCAAGAAAGACGCAAATAAGTTATAAATTGCACGCACTACAGACGATTTCAAGAATTAACAGAACTCGAAACAACTTTTTATAATCTATCCATACATTCATCTCAGACACCCATTTAAACCGGTAAAAATTGGACAAGAATCATAAACACGCCGGTCAGGCACCGAATTCAGAGTTAGGACACCCACCTCGTGTCGACTGTTGTCCAAAACCCGCTTGATCCTCAGAACTTGACCCACAACAAGTTGAGAGGTCTCGCTGTTTGCCTCAGTTTCTCCGTGGCCGCAGTGTATGCTAACCACATCAAGCGCAACATTACCCATGTCGCTGTTCGCCCTGTTTTCTTTAATCGCGCGTGCGCAATCACTTCCGGCCTTAGTCGTCTCACACGAGAACAGCCGCTCCGCGATACGGCCTCTTCGCGCCAGAAAATCTTCGGGGCAATCTAGAGCGGCGATCGTGATCGCCTTGTCTATGAACTCGAACACGTCGGTGTCCGTGGTTCTGAAGAATATCCTCCAGACATCGACCGACTCCCCCATCGTGAAAACGATCGAAGAGTGAATCGCTAGGAGCGCAAGCGACAGTCGAGAAACTGCGAAAAGCAAATATAGCGATATACCCCGTTTCGAATCAGCAGCAGAATCGTAGGCAACAACAACGGAGGAACGGGTAAGGAAAAACAGTTAAACTAACCTTGGGAGAAATCTTGAAGAGAAATCCTTCAGCTCTGTGAATGTTGGAAAGAACAGAGCAGCGTTTCGAGCGTGTCCGCAAGAGAGCGAAGACGGAGGAATTTAAATGCCGCCGTCGTTCTAAAAAAGGAAACATGACCGGTTTACTTGATATCCGCTTTCCACTAATTCGAAACACCCCCAAGAAAAGGCAAAAGGATGGATTGTTGAGTAATTATCTGTTTAATAGGTTAATAAATCAAGATAATGGGTATGGATTTGGAGTAATTGTTTTCGATAAATTTGTAAATTTGAACTATATGCAATGTCGCCAGGATCGGAGTTATGAAAATTACTTTTTGTTGTTTTGGGTATATACCAAACCCCATAGAAAACTTGTTACTAATTAATTAATTTTTGCTCGCATTTCAAACGTGGTTACTAACCAAGTCTAAAAATCACTGAATTGATATATCAAGATCTAATAACGTTATATAATTTACCTTTCTATATGAAAGATTAATAATCTAGTGTAAAAGTTACAAACAAATTTCATATAGCTTTTAAGTTACTTTTAACGTAGATATAATATTAGAGATATGTCCAAATTACTAGTTATTGACATAAGAGGAATTATTTTTTTGCATCAGACATAATTACTAACCAATATGGAAAAAAAAATGGTCACATTGGTATGCACAGAATGACAAACCATGTTTAAAAGTTACTAACTAACTTATGGTTGACTGAATTTAAACTTGAGAATTTACTAAAAAGGAGACAAAAAGTTAATAAAAGTTTCCACCGCTAAATATTTGATATTAGCATGAGAAAAATTAATCCGAAGAGGATTATTCGGGTTATTATTCTGTATGAATCATTAGAATCTATATGGAACTGACATTGCATAATCTACATTTCTCATAATTTTTTAAGGAACTAACTTTCATCAAATTTTAAATATCTAATTTCACTAATCTCTTTCTTATCTTTATCTATCGTATATTGTCAAAACTTTGTTCGAGATTAAAATTTATTTGGAACCGACCACACATATCCACCTTTATCTTAATTTTTCAATAAGCTAAATTTAGTCAAATGAAAGCTAATTTAATGTAGCGATAATTTTGGAAACTTTTTTGGGATTTCTTTACCCTTAATTTTTTGGCGTCAAGAATTTATTTGTAGAAGCCAGAAGTAGAAGCTGTTGTCCTCTAGCATTTGCCTTTCAGGAGAAAATATACTTAAATAGTAATTTACTATACTCCATGATCTCAATTTTTTTTTTTAGATAAAAACACCAAGAGTTCAGAATTTATATCTTCAAGAACAATGTTTTACAAAAGACACAACTAATATTATTTGTAAGAAACCATAAAGACCAATAGTCTCTTAAATATCTCCCTTCTGGAATTATTTTGGGGGAAAATTATCCAATCAATTTTAAATTTATTGCACGGATGCCGATTCAATCTGCACTATTTTGCCAATCTAGTCTTAAAATTGTGTAGAATTTTAATGTAATCATTCCAATCAATTCTCACTGAAAATCGCTGATGTGGTGGTTCAATAGTCATTGACTGTGTTACATGGTACACTACCGCATTGGCAATTTCCTAAGAAATTTGATCGTAAGGGTTCCATTAGAATTAAGCGGAAGGCTTAGGACAAAATTGGCAAAATTGGATATTTTAGTATTGAATTGACATTCGTACAATAGATTTAGGATTGATTTAGACAATTTCCCCATTATTTGGTTAATTGGTTGAAAGATATTGACCGGATAAAGTGATCAACTACAATTGCCTTAGGTTGAGAATCAGTTGATTCCCAATCTATTTCTTACAATTTGATTTTAATCTGAACAATGTATCTAATATTATGTGAACCTACAATTTATTGAATTGCGAGAAAAAATTCTATCGACTCGCTCATGAACATTTTTAATTCGACATATCTACCATGAAATGATGTTGCCTTTTCTTTTCGTACTTTATGATGGATATTGTTTATGTAATTAAAATAATAATTTAAATAACAACGCTTTTAAGAATTTGCCATGACCCATGATCTTCAATGTAATCTTTCGGTTTAAAAGGTGGCGAGTAACAGTATCTATTTATGCACCGTATTCATAACATGTACTCAAAATTTAGATATCTTTATTATAAGGCTTGGATCCCACTAATATATTCATATTAAATAGTACTTCATTAAATTGAAGTGTATTACTAAATACTCTTACGATTCAATTTGATTCCCATCCATGATACGATTCATCATTTTAAGGTTCCGATTGACAATTTGCATCCCGATTTAATAAACTATGTTGTTGGAAAACTGAGATATCTTTATTAGAAGTAATACTATTATTAGAATCATGGTCCTACCCAGTGAATCAAGTGAGACACAAAAAATGAGTTTTTGTTTGCTCTCCCGAAGTTCTATCGACATTCCAGCCCCAAAAAGTCACTCCCACCACCGATGGCAATAAATTAAATTTTCTAAAAATAAAAATATTTCGTTTGATTTAGTGATACCACGTTAACACATCATGAGATATCATTATCTCACCACGTGATAAATTACCTTGTGCCAATTGAGAACAGGTCGGATTCTCGGTTTGTCACTTTGCAAAGAATCAATCATGCAACGTTTGTGGAGAAAGCCTCTAACATCAAGACAATCATCGCGCCTAATGGACAACAAAACAAAGATGATTAATTGTCAACGTGTGCAAAAAGAAAATTACATTAGAAAATATAAATGATTTATTTGGATATTAGGGGTAAAACGGGTACTAAAAAAATTGCCCCATTTACCATATGTGATTATGCAAGACCCCACAATAGAAAGGTAATGAAATTTCCGCAAATGCCATTTGTGAGCATGCAGGAAGATCGCATTTATGCTTTTAAGGTTCATTATATTCAGAATCTAATGTAAAGCCAAGACTCATAGGCAAGTCCATAAATGATTGTTTTTAAGTGCTAAATCAGTTGATTAAGATAACAAGGCAGTTCCCAAATCTGCTTCTAGGTAGTGGAACGAATGACTGAAAATTCCAGAAATGCAAAAATGACAATGGGGGTTTAATTTCTCCCCGAGCAAAATTCAAACTGAATAATTGGAGATTTTTCTTGCCTTCAACTGATTCCAATTGCTTGGTGCTTTCCAATGGCAGGTACATTTGAAGTGACCAGCTTGGCTATGGCCACAAACCACTGCATTCCGTGAAACCACATTTTTCTTCGACGAATGAATTGCGGTGCCGAATGTGAATTCATTGGGTCTGATATTTGAAGCGAGCACCCTCGAGAACTAATGGGTGAACTTCGTCGTGGCGGCGGCTACAAACGTAGTGGCCGAAGCTGACATCACATCCCAGTTGGACAATTTGTCGAACAATTGAAGGGCATGTTCACTGGGAGAGTGTATTTAAGTAGTTTATTCTTACATGTGTCACGGTCTAGAGAATTGAATCCATCTCGAGGGTTTCTGAACGAAAGACTGATTAATCCATGAAGAAAGGGCGGACCATGAGGATTCCAAGTCCTAAGGTTTTCTTGCATATTCTAGAATACTCCAGGGGACGGGCAATATTGTAAATGTATACTCTTGTAATAAATGCGGATAGTTAGTAGGTGGGAGATGCGATCTCCACGATTAGATTGAAAAGAAATCTACAGTTGTGGTTAGGCATGTACCTGTATACAAATGGATCTTCCCATCATTTGAGAAATTACGCAAAGAAGATATAGGTTGTCGTCGATGCAAAAAGAATATGTTACTCGATATAGAATTTCAATCAAACCTCCAATATATCCAAAGTGATAGTCATTGATTGGAGTCTTCTTAGTGATTCATGTAGTGCGGAATCAGACTGCCATACCAAGAAACAAAAATTAGTTAAATTGCATGCACTACACAAGATCTCGAGAACGAAGAGAACTAGAAGCGACTTTTAACAATCTATCGACACATTTATCTCGGAAACCCATTTAGATTGGAAATCAATGGTAAAAATTGGACAAGTAACAGAAACTCGCCGGCAATGGACCAAACTATCTGACCTCGCGTCGATTATTGTCCAAAAGCTGCTTAATACTTAGAACTTGAGAGACCTCTTCAATATCATCACCGAGTGCCTCAGCTTCTCCATGCCTGTACTTTATGCTCAACACATCATGCGCAGCATTACCCACACGTCACCCTTCGCCTTGCTTTCTTTACTCACGGCTACGCAATCACCTCCGACCCGAGTCGTCTCGCACGAGAACAACTGCTCTGCATACGGCCTCTCAGTGACAGAATCTTTCGGACAATCGAGTGCAGCGATCGTGATCGCCTTGTCAATGAACTTGAAGACATCGGTGTTCATTGTCGTTTTGAAGAATACTTTCCATACGTTGAGCGGACTCCCCCATCGTTTAAACGATCAACAAGCTTACGGCGCAAGCAACAGTCAAGAAACTGCGAGATAAATTTTTTTCTTTGATCAACCGAATCGATCCTAACGAAATAACCCGTTTCAAAACAGTAGCGTTTGAGTGTCTGTAGCCAAGACGAGGGGAATTTAAATGATTTTCCTATCTTAGATCATAACACAGCGAGGCCATCTCCACCATTGGATTTTAAAGACTATAATCCGGCTCATTTGAGATCCGAACCGTGTCTCTTCTTCTATTGTCCGTTAGGATGCAACAGCAATTCATATGATCGCTTTTTGCTAACCCATTTATTGAATTCGAGAAAAAAGGTATGGATTGCTGTATTTATTTTTTTTATAAGTTTGTAAATTTGAATGAAATGTAAAGTTTCTAGGATCTGATTTATGAAATTTTTTTTACCTAGATATAAATTATTAGAATATGATCAAATTACTAGTTTTTGATATTACAGAATTTACTTTTGTATTAGAGATAATTACTAACCAACATACTTTTGCCACAGAGATAGTTACTAATCAATATGAAAAATTATGAAAACTTATTTTTTATAATGCAAGATGACTAACCGTGTTTAACAGTTACTAACCAACTGACGGTGGACTAATTTACCCTTGAGAAGTTACTAAAAAGTTTATAAAAAGTTAATAAGGTTGTACTGAAAAGAAAATTGATATTAGCATGAGAGAAGTAAATAGGAAAGAGTTATACAGATTATTATTTTGTATGAATGATTGAAATTTATTTGGAATTGAAACCCAATGATCTACCTTTCTCCTAATTGTTCAAGTAGCTAACTTTCATAAAATTTTAAATATATTCTAACGATCTCATCATTAATATTTGTCCAGTGAAAATTTTTGAAACTTTTCATGGGATTACAATTTATTTGGAACCGACCGAGTATATTCACCTTGATCTTAACTTTTCAACAAACTAACTGTCATCGAATTAGACTTAACCAAAAAAAAAACTGTCATCGAATTAGAGATATTATGATGCAGTGAATAGAAATTTTAGAAATTTCGATATTTTTATAATGATTTACTTTATTCCATGATTTCAACTTTTTTTTAGGAAAAAACACCAAGAGTTCAGAATTTATAGTTTCCAGAACAACATTGAACAAACGACACAACTAAAGCTAAAAGTAAGCCGTAGACACAAATATAGTCTCTTTAATTTCTCCTAATCTTTCTGAAATAATTTTGGTTGGTTGAAAGATATTAACGAGAATACGATCGCCTGGGGCTGTGAATCAATCGATTCTCGATCCATTTCTCCCAATTCGATTCTGATCTAAACAATATACCTAATATTAGGTGAATCTAGGGTTTATTGAATCGCAAGAAAATATATGTCTACTCGTGAATATCTTTGATTCGATATGTTTACCATTAAATAATGTGATTTTTCTTTTTCGAATTTTATTATGAATATCATGTTCTGATAGTTAAATAATAACTTAAGCTAGATTTTGTGCTTTACAAACCCATCGTAAAATAATAACGTATAAAAATTCATCGTTGCCCTCAAATGGAATCTCCTGGTTTAAAAAGCATCGAGGGACAATATCTACTTACGCATGACATCCATAACATGTACTCATAAAACCGAGATATCTTTATTATAACTCATGGTTCTTACTAAAATATATTAAATATTGCTTATTTTTTAAGTATTTCACCTAATGCTGTTACGATTCAATTCGATTCTCAATTCACGGTTCATCGATAGAGGTTTTGATTGACAAATGCTATCCCTTGATTTAACAAACGAAGCCATTGAAAAATCTCAGATCCCCATTCATACATAAATCATATAATATATATATATATATATATTTAGAGATACTAAAAGGTAAATGGATTTCTCTCCCAGGCTATGACACAGATTCAAATAGTATGGGGCATGCACGGAATTTTGTTTGCAATTTCATTTATTTTGTATACATATGCATGTATAATACATATATGTACACTAGACCCGCTTATGTGCTTGGTCATGTCGTGCAGAGTCATAGTTGATACTTGATTATATCCTAATTATCCAAAAGATAAAGTTATTAACAATCTTAACGCATAAAACTCTATAACGTATGAGCAGATTTGCTAAATGAGAAAATTAATATTATCGACGGCATATACATAAAGCAAAATTCATATAAATAAAAAAATTTCAAACGTAAACGCGTTTAATGATTAATTAATTGATGAATTACCTTTTTGAATTCGAGAGTGTAGCCGTTTGGAAGTCTTACCTTTTTCATGAAAGAGATTTTACATACTATACTCATATTACAAAGTAAGGTCCGTCTTAAATGCAAACGCAAGCCGAACATACCAATTCAACTGTCATAGACATGGTGGCTAATGTTTGAACTACAAATATAAGGGGTGCGCACGATAACCATTTTGTTTTTGTCCAGAACTAGTTTTCTGTTCCCGGAAATAGGTTTGGAACAGAAATCCGTTTGGTTACGCAATTCTTTTTTTCTATTTCTAGAACAAATTTTTGTTCTAGAATTGGTTCTGGACAAAAAATCAGAACAAAAAAAAAGCAAGTTTTTTGTTTTTGGACGAGAAATGAAAACCATTTCTAAAAGAACCTATCTCTCTCTTCAAAACACATCTCTTCCTAAATTTAGCCCCAGTCTGACCTGGTCAAACAAGTCCAAACCGGTTCGGTCCGGTTCATTCCCGGCGGGAAAATAAAAAAAATTAGAAAAATCAGAAAAAAGTAAAAAAATTCAGAAAATTCATTAAAAAATTACAAAATCTGGAAAATTCCTAAAAACCTCAAATTTTTTTCCATGAAGATTGAAAAATTCCAGAAAAATTCATAAAAATTTCTAGAAAATAAAAAAAAGCCAGATTTCCGGAAAATAGGAAATTTGGTGAATGTTTTCAAAAAAAATCAAAAAATAAAAAATTTCAAAACTTTTTGAGTGAAATTTAAATTTTTTGAGGTGTCCAAATGATATTTTTTAAGAATCCTTAGTTTTAGAGATTTAAAAGGAGTTTTAACCCCTAAAAAAACCCCAAAAGGGGTTTAACCCCCAAAAGGGGTATTTACCCTAAAAATCCTAAAACCCTAAAAAACAACACAATCCTTTGAATGAACAAGCCTTTAGAGCTTTATTAGGGTTTTGATATTTTGATTGATTTTCATTTTAGAGACCATTTCTAAAAAAATGGATTTCTGTTTCGAGAAATAGAAATTTGTGTTGTTATTAAATGGGTTTATGTTCTAGGAAATAGAAATTTTATGCTGTTATTAAACAGGTTTCTGTTCCAGAAATAGAAATTTTAGATCATTATCAAATGGGTTTCTTTTCTCAGAAACTTGTTCCGGGAATAGAAATAGAAAAATATATTTAAATGATTATCATTCGCGCACAAGGTAGCCAGACAAAAGGCGGGTGGCCGAGCTTTAACGAATTTTCAAACCGTGATCCATCTATGTAAACCCTAGAGATCTGCAGAACGATCAAAACCCCACTTTTCTGCTCAAAAAGGCAGATTGATTATAGTCTAACCTCGTGGATTACGACGGATATAGTCATGAGCTGTAGCTTCCTCAGTGCATCGCAGATTCCTGTTCGAGACTGCACCAATGAAATTACGGCACGGTCGGAAACCCTAGAAAGTATAAGAGGAAGCAAACTGACTGGTGTCTTAGGGGAGAAGCAACAACCCAGTTAAATTTGTACCTCATTTTGACTGTTAAGCATAATCTGCTAGATCCTGAGAACCTCTTCGAGAGCCTCATCCGCTTCGTCCTTTTCATCGTTTGAACACCTGAGCTTCCTTGTAGCTGTGATTGCTGACATCGAATGTGTTGAGCACGGCACGTTCGTCCTCACCATTTCCACCACTATGGTTATTTAGGCCGTGCTCTAGATCTAGTTCAATGGCATGTATTCATTTTTTAGGTTGGGTCGCATATTCCGTTCACCACCATGTTATTGTGCATTACGAGATCAGGGTGCTCATCGTCGCTTCGCCTTGAGCATCCACATAAATGGCACAGGTAGAGTTTCTCTCCAATGTCGGGCTGCAAGAATTTGAATCGCTTAGGGTAATCTTCCACTACCAATGTAATAGCTTGATCGATGATCTCAAATATGCATGCATTTGAATTGCGAAAGTATCTTCTCCACCAGTGGAGACTCCTTGAATTCATGGTCATCACACCTCAAGTTGGATAGAGCGTCACACATAAGGATCCTAACAATTTGCGTTTAGAGGGACAATTTCCGTATGAAAGAGCACTTTTGTACTAGAAATACAGTGCAAAAAGCCCTCGTGATAACAATTGCGATGAAGGAAATTTAGATGGTTATACTACCACCAGCTTCCTATCGAAATTTAGCAAAAAGGTTTGTGTAAAGATCAACACGTTTGCTCGACTGAAAAACGTTCCCCTTCAAATAATAAAGTGCAAGAACAGATCACTTCTTCTTTCATTATGGTTCGTTTTCTCTCGCATTCTGGAGAATTGAGTAGATCTCTTAGTTTCAGTCGCAATTCATGAGGTGTTCGTTTGCTTGATTCAAATGCTGTCGCTGGAAATGCTTTCGATCTGTGTGCTTCTGCTGCGAAATCCATTGCGATGCTGTGTGTATCTTGGTTGGTTGGAATTGTTATGGATTGTGGTCTTTTTCCCGAGCAATCACTGAGAACTTCGCTTGATATTTCGTTTTTCCATATGCTCTGTGGAAGTTGCGGCTCATGTGTGCTCTGATCTAACTGCAGAAACTGCTTAAAACACAGATGAATGTTTGTTGTGCTGAAATCCTTTAATGCTTTATACTTCGGCATCCATCTTCATTTATTAGACAAGGCTAGTTGCATCTTCAAGAATCAGCGATGCAAGAAGTGAGGTTGTTTTTTTTAATGAGTAAACTGGCTTGTTTTCAAGTTGGAGTAGGTCATATGTCATTTCTATGATCAGCTGTGCTTGGGAAAGACAGATGACTTAGGTGGCTATAGTCTAAATTGCATTCCATAAAGTTAGGTATAACAAACAAAACGAGCTTCAATTTGGTCATAACCTTATGCGGTTGACACCGATTTTAGTTTGCAGTGAGTACAGGAAAGATGAGAGATCCTTCATGTTCAAGGTGGACAATGTGGTAACCAGACTGGATCCAAATTTTGGGAAGTCGTCTGTGACGAACATGGTATCCAACGGGTCGGTGAACTGGGACATCTGATCTGCAGCTTGAGCATGTCAATGTGTACTACAATGAGGCATCTTGTGGTAGATTTGTTCCTCGAGCTGTGCTGATGGATCTTGAACCAGGCACCATGGACAGCGTTCGAACCGGTCCCTAGTGGCAGATCTTCAGGCCTGATGACTCTGTGTTTGGGCAATCTGCTGCTGGTAATAACTGGGCAAAGGGACACTATAGTGAAGGCACTGAGCTTATTAAAGCAGTTCCTGATGTTGTGAGAAGGAGGCTGAGAACTGCGACTGTCTTCAAGGTAAAGATTGATTGTACTTAATGATTTGTTCTAGGTTGGTAGGCTCCAGTAAGCATGGGTTGACAAACTTTCATCTGTGGCTAATAAACCTTTAAGAGACATCATAGCTACTCTTATGGATCACTTAATGTTACATTTGCATGCACCTTTTTTCCCGGGAATAATTTTATTTTACTGCCCTCTACTCTGTTTGGTGTGTCGATTTCCTTTCTTTTAGTTGGTGCATGACTGATGTAGATAGGGGACTTCAAGTTATAGGAACAACTCCAAATGTATGTTGTATCTACTGTGCGGAGATGCCACAACTTTTGTGTGGTCTTCTTTATTAAGGTTTCCAAGTATGCCTCTCTCTCGGTGGAGGAACTGGCTCGTCATTGATGCACGAGTGCTTGTTGTTGCATCATGTGTCGGCATAGTATCAGGGGATGATTGGAACGGTTGATCCTAATCTCCACTTTGGGAAAAGCACTTACTAATTTCTGTTGGTGATATCTTTTTACCTTGATGTTGTTTCCAGATGTGTTGTCCTTTTCTTTTATGCAGCAGACAACAACATTTCATGCCAGGGTGTCATGTTCATCTGCAACGACTGTTTGTACTCGTCTTTGTGAGATCCTCTGTTGCTTTTTCCCCTTGCTCAGGAAGACAATTTTTTTTTCTTTTGTTAATTTCAGTTGCTTGCTACATATCTCCTTCGGTGATAAAACCACTCCTAACTTACAAGCCAAACTAATTCTAACTTCATTCAGAGAAAGTGGTAGTCTCCCGTGTTATAATTGAATTTAACGAGCTAAATTCTAGAGACCCAAAGCACATCCAATTCGTTAGTGATCCATTTCTTATGGCCACAGAAGCAATTTGTAGTAGGAGAACGTGAGACGCCCAAGCAGTAAAAAAAAACTTGCATCTTAATGCTCAGAAATTAAGGTTTTGATTACAGGTTGCTAGATACAATTTCCGATAGAAAGTACATCATCACCACCTCCTAGAATACGACCCTAATGATTAACTCCCAGTGGTCTTAATTGTGTTCAACTAAGAAGAGAACTATAGAACACTTGCTCGATCACCAGTCCAGTAACATCGGTCTCTCTGTGCAAAATTGTCGGCTCTGGAATTTTGGACTTCAAAAGGATGAAACCAGGCTCTGCGAAATCTCCCTCTGCCGATGAGCTTTTCTAGTTGTTGCTCACGGAGCCTTACGACTCACTACCATCTTGGGGTGATCACATAGATCCAATACCTGTACTAACCGACGCCTCTTCCTCCTGGTGGCTTCATGGTTCATCTCCGCTACAACTTTGTTGGAGGATTCGATCTTCTGATTGAACCAGATGAACAAGTCAGTTATTTTGGTTGCAAGGGTACTTGGAAATTAAAGTTGTTATTCCACTTACGTCCCGTTGACACGCAAGTGGTCTTTTGCCCCCAGCGACTGATCCATTTGAGTTTTGCAACTGAAGCATTCTCTCCTTCTCAAACTTCCATGACGCAATCTCGCTTGGGGGGATTTTCCTTGAGTTAGCGTTTGTGGACGTATTGGGCTTCACAACGCGCTGGTGCCGCTTCACTTTTTGCCTCCGGTTCCTGTCAGCAAGTGAACCGGCCCGGTTGAAGTCGTAGTGTTCTTGTCCTGGTTTCCTGATGTTCTTCTGGTTCTTGACGGAAGATGTTGTTCCGTTTCCGATGTTGCAAGGACCTTTAAAAGAAGTCAAGCACACGGTTAAGAAAAACTCAGCACATGGGGACTCAAAGAATGTGCAGTAAATTAATACCAGCAACATCCTCTGTGCCACGGCAAATCTCTTCGACCATAGCCTTCCATCCCCTGCAACGAAAAGAATCGAGCAATGAGTACAGCCGATCGTGCTCTTGCAGGACCAAATTGGATAGAAAAATTCTGTGAAATGGCCTTATTTTGTACCATAAACCAGACACTATGCAAAAAGAATGCCTTTCACTCCGTACATAGTAATGTTGTGGGCAAGTTGCGCAATCTGCTTTGATCCACAACTCCGGAGATTGTTGACACTTATTCCGATCTTAGTTTTCTGCGACAAATCAGAGAAATTAAATTAGTAAGATACTAACTATTGATGCAAAAAGCATGTACCACTCGCTATAGAATATCAATCAAACCTTCAACGTATCCAAAGTGATAGTCATGGACCGAAGTCTTCTCAATGATTCAAGTAGCACGGAATCAGACTGTTATACCAAGAAACGATACTAAGTTAGATTGCATGCACTCCACAGGAATAGGACTAGAAGCAACTTTTAATAGTGCATCCACACATTTATCTCTGAAAACCATTTAGATTCGAAAACAATGGGTAAAGAACGGACAAGAAACAGAAATAAGCCATTGATGGACCAGATTCAGAGTTAGGACATTGACCTCATGTCGGCTATTGTCCAAAACCTGCTTGATCCTTAGAACTTCACAAACAACTTGAGAGGTATCTTCGATATGATCGCTGAATGCCTCAGCTTCTCCATGGCGGTACTCTATGCTCACCGCATTGCTCGCAGCATTGCCCTGGCCTCTGTTTGCCCTGCTTTCTCTACTCGAGGCTGCACAATCACCTCCCTCCCGAGTCGTCTCTCGTGAGAGCAGCCGCTCCGCGATACGGCCTCTTCGTAACAGAAAATCTTCGGGCCAATCGAGCTCGGCGATCGTGATCGCCTTGTCGATGAACTCGAAGACGTCGGTGCCCGTCGTTCTGAAGAATTCTCTCCAGACATCGATCGACTCCCCCATCATGAAAATGATCGAAGAGTTAATCAATCGCTTACAGCACAAGGGAACGGTCAAGCAACTGCGAGGTAAATTTCTTTCTTTTGATCAACGGAATCGGTCCTAACGAAATAACCCGTTCCAAAACACTAGCAGAATCATCGGAACAACAACGGAGGAATGGGTAAGAAAATAGTTTACTAACCTCGAAAGAAATCCTTCAGCTATGCGATGTTGGTTTGGAACATTTGTGCATCCGAAAGACCGTGCATATTGTAGTGTTGTGAGAACTCGCGAGAGAACCATAAATTTAAATATCTTTCGTCTCAGAAATTGATTTTGTCAGTGGATGTAGACTTGAAAAGTGTAACATAACTTCAGCCGGAATGCGACCTACCTTTTTAAGGCATTAGAGGTCGGATCGAAGCCATATCCACCGTTGGATTTCGAAGATTATAGTATCAAATAAGATGCAACCGCGATCCATCCAACCGCTTTCTGCTAATCCATTTCACGAATTCAAGAGCATGGGTACAAATAGCTGTAATTGTTTTCGATGAGTTAAAATTAAATGAAAAGTTGCTCGAATCTGATTCTTGAAAATTAATTTTTGATTTGGGGAATTACCAAACCCCTAGAAAACTCATTGGTAATTTAACTTGCTTGTACTCAACTTTTCAAGTATATATAGTTCTGACCTTGTCTACAAGTTACTGAAGTCGTATGTAATAGTTATAAACAAAATTGCTGATAGTTTTTAATTTACCTTTAAACCTAGATGAATAATTGGAATACGACGAAATTACTAGTCATTGAAACAACGGAATTTACTTTTGCAGCGGAGATAATAATTTTCCAATATGAAGAAAATGGAAATTTACTTTATTATACACGGAATGGCTAACCGTGTTTAGAAGTTACTAACTGATTTATGGTAGCCTAATCTTAACCTTAACAATTTACTAGAAAGGTGATAAAAGGTTAATAAGGTTGTACCGCAAAACATTTGATATTGGCATGAGAAAAATTAATGGGAATTAGATTATTCAGATTATTATTTTGTATGAATCATGGCAATTTATTTGGAGCTGGCATAGATCTCCCTTTCTCCTAATTTTTTCAAGTAACTAACTCTTATCAAATTTTAAGTATATTCTAATGATCCCATTTTTAATTTGATCTTGTGAAATTTTTTAAATTTTTTTATGGGATTAGAATTTATTTGGAACCGACCAAGCATATCCACCTTTATCTTAGTTTTTCAACAAACTGACCTCAAATTAGAGATATATTATTGTAATGAAATTTTTAGAAGCTATTTATGGGATTCTTTACCCCTAATTTATGCTTCTTACTTTGGGCTTTTATCTCCTCTCTTCCTGAAATTATTTTGGTTCGTTGAAAGATATTAACGGGATAAAATGATGAGAATACGACCGCCTCGGGTTGTGAATCAGCCGATTCTCGATAATATACCCGAAATTAGGTAAATCCATAATTTTAGTAAATCGCAAGAAAAAATTCTAACAATTCACTCGTGAAGGTTTTTGACTCCTCAATGTAACGTGCCTTTTTTTTCTTAATATATGATGAATATTATATCATGATAGTACCACCCGCCTGGGTGGCGCTGTTGGAGAGGGCACTCTTCCTTTCGCAAAAGGTTGAGTATTCGAATTCCGGGCGCCGCAGGGTGACTTAACCGGTGCACGTGTGTGGTGGCTAGCACGTGTCGCCCCCAGGGTTTACCTCCCGGCTATCGGCTGTGCGGGGTTCCCTGGGTTATCAAAAAAAAAAATATTATATCATGATAGTTAAATAATAATTCAAACTAGAGTTTGTGCTCTACAAACCCATCATTAATAAAAACGTGTAAGAATTTTGCGATTATCTTCAAATGTAATCTTTTGGTTTAAAGCTGCGAGTGATAATATCTACTTATGTGTAGCATTCATAACAGTACACAAATCCGATATAACTTTTTTCGTAAGTTATGGATCTTACTAAAACATTCATGGTAAAGAATTGCTTTTTGTTTGAGCTCCCAAAGTTATGTTGACTTTTAAGCCCCGTTGGGCGAAAAGGCACAAAGTCGTGGGTCACTCCACCAATGATGACAATAAATTAATTTTTCTGAAAATAAAAACATTTAGATTGAACAAGCGACATCACGTCAACGCACCATCTAACATTATCATCTCATCACATCATAAAGACTATAATCCGGCTCATTTGAGATCCGAACCGCGTCTCTTCTTCTATAATCCATTAAGATGCAACTGCAATTCATATGATCGCTTTTTGCTGACCCATTTATTGAATTCGAGAAAAAAGGTATGGATTGCTGTATTTATTTTTTATAAGTTTGTAAATTTGAATGAAATGTAAAGTTTCTAGGATCTGATTTATGGAATTTTTTTTACCTAGATAAATTATTAGAATATGATCAAATTACCAGTTTTCGATATTACAGAATTTACTTTTGTATTAGAGATAATTACTAACCAACATACTTTTGCCACAGAGATAGTTACTAATCAATATGAAAAATTATGAAAACTTATTTTTTATAATGCAAGATGACTAACCATGTTTAACAGTTACTAACTAACTGACGGTGGACTAATTTACCCTTGAGAAGTTACTAAAAAGTTTATAAAAAGTTAATAAGGTTGTACTGAAAAGAAAATTGATATTAGCATGAGAGAAGTAAATAGGAAAGAGTTATACAGATTATTATTTTGTATGAATGATTGAAATTTATTTGGAATTGAAACACAATGATCTACCTTTCTCCTAATTGTTCAAGTAGCTAACTTTCATAAAATTTTAAATATATTCTAACGATCTCATCATTAATATTTGTCCAGTGAAAATTTTTGAAACTTTTCATGGGATTACAATTTATTTGGAACCGACCGAGTATACTCACCTTGATCTTAACTTTTCAACAAACTAACTGTCATCGAATTAGACTTAACCAAAAAAAAAACTGTCATCGAATTAGAGATATTATGATGTAGTGAATAGAAATTTTAGAAATTTCGATATTTTTATAATGATTTACTTTATTCCATGATTTCAACTTTTTTTTAGGAAAAAACACCAAGAGTTCAGAATTTATAGTTTCCAGAACAACATTGAACAAACGACACAACTAAAGCTAAAAGTAAGCCGTAGACACAAATATAATCTCTTTAATTTCTCCTAATCTTTCTGAAATAATTTTGGTTGGTTGAAAGATATTAACGAGAATACGATCGCCTGGGGCTGTGAATAAATCGATTCTCGATCCATTTCTCCCAATTCGATTCTGATCTAAACAATATACCTAATATTAGGTGAATCTAGGGTTTATTGAATCGCAAGAAAATATATGTCTACTCGTGAATGTCTTTGATTCGATATGTTTACCATTAAATAATGTGACTTTTCTTTTTCGAATTTTATTATGAATATCATGTTCTGATAGTTAAATAATAACTTAAGCTAGATTTTGTGCTTTACAAACCCATCGTAAAATAATAACGTATAAAAATTCATCGTTGCCCTCAAATGGAATCTCCTGGTTTAAAAAGCATCGAGGGACAATATCTACTTACGCATGACATTCATAACATCTACTCATAAAACCGAGATATCTTTATTATAACTCATGGTTCTTACTAAAATATATTAAATATTGCTTATTTTTTAAGTATTTCACCTAATGCTGTTACGATTCAATTCGATTCTCAATTCACGGTTCATCGATAGAGGTTTTGATTGACAAATGCTATCCCTTGATTTAACAAACGAAGCCATTGAAAAATCTCAGATCCCCATTCATACATAAATCATATAATATATATATATATATATAGAGATACTAAAAGGTAAATGGATTTCTCTCCCACGCTATGACACAGATTCAAATAGTATGGGGCATGCACGGAATTTTGTTTGCAATTTCATTTATTTTGTATACATATGCATGTAGAATACATATATGTACACTAGAACCGCTTATGTGCTTGGTCATGTCGTGCAGAGTTATAGTTGATACTCGATTATATCCTAATTATCCAAAAGATAAAGTTATTAACAATCTTAACACATAAAACTCTATAACGTATGAGCAGATTTGCTAAATGAGAAAATTAATATTATCGCCGGCATATACATAAAGCAAAATTCATATAAATAAAAAAATTTCAAACACAAACGCGTTTAATGATTAATTAATTGATGAATTACCTTTTTGAATTCGAGAGTGTAGCCGTTCAGAAGTCTTACCTTTTTCATGAAAGAGATTTTACATACTATACTCATATTACAAAGTAAGGTCCGTCTTAAATGCAAAGGCAAGCCGAACATACCAATTCAACTGTCATAGACATGGTGGCTAATATTTGAACTACAAATATAAGGGGTGCGCATGATAACCATTTTATTTCTGTCAAGAACTAGTTTTCTGTTCCTGGGAATAGATTTGGAACAGTAACCCGTTTGGTTACACAATTCTTTTTTTCTATTTTTAGAACAAATTTTTGTTCCAGAATTGGTTCTGGACCAAAAATTAGAACAAAAAAAAGGTAGGTTTTTTGTTTTGGGACGAGAAATGAAAACCATTTCTAAAAGAACCTATCTTCTCTCTTCAAAACACATCTCTTCCTAAATTTGGTCCTGGTCTAACCAGGTCAAACTAGTCCGAACCGGTTTGGTCCGGTTCATTCCCGGTGGGAAAATAAAAAAATTAGAAAAATCAGAAAAAATAAAAAAATTCAGGAAATTCATTAAAAATTATAAAATCTGGAAAATTCCTAAAAACCTCAAATTTTTTCCATGAAGATTGAAAAATTCCATAAAAATTTCCAAAAAAAAAAGTCAAATTTCTGGAAAATAGGAAATTTGGTGAATTTAAAAAAAAAGCAAAAAATAAAAAATTTCAAAACTTTTTGAGTGAAATTTAAAATTTTTGAGGTGTCCAAATAATATTTTTGAAGAATCCTTAGTTTAGGGATTTAAAAGGAGTTTTAACCCCTAAAAAACCCCAAAAGGGGTATTTACCTTAAAAAATCCTAAAACCCTAAAAAACAACACAATCCTTTAGAGCTTTACTAGGATTTTGATATTTTGATTGATTTTCATTTTAGAGACCATTTCTAAAAAAACGGATTTCTGTTCCGAGAAATAGAAATTTGTGTTGTTATTAAACGGGTTTATGTTCCAGGAAATACAAATTTTATGCTATTATCAAACAGGTTTCTGTTCCAGAAATAGAAATTTTAGGTCGTTATCAAACGGGTTTCTTTCCTTAGAAACTCGTCCCGGGAACAGAAATAGAAAAATTTATTTCTGTTCCAGGAATTATTTCTGAAATAGAATAATTATCATTCGTGCACAAGGTAGCCAGACAAGGCAGGTGGCCGAGCTTTAACGAATTTTCAAACCGTGATCCATCTATGTAAACCCTAGAGATCTGCAGAAGATCAAAACCCCACTTTTCTGCTAAAAAAGGCAGATTGATTATAGTCTAACCTCGCGGATTACGACGGATATAGTCATGAGCTGTAGCTTCCTCAGTGCATCGCAGATTCCTGTTCGAGACTGCTACAATGAAATTACGGCACGGTCGGAAACCCTAGAAAGTATAAGAGGAAGCAAACTGACTGGTGTCTTAAGGGAGAAGCAGCAACCCAGTTAAATTTGTACCTCATTTTGACGGTCAAGCATAATCTGCTAGATCCTGAGAACCTCTTCGAGAGTCTCATCCGCTTCGTCCATTTCATCGTTTGAACATCTGAGCTTCCTTGTAGCTGTGATTGCTGACATCAAATGTGTTAAGCACGGCACGTTTGTCCTTGCCATTTCCACCACTATGTTTATTTAGGCCGTGCTCTAGATCTATATCATTGGAATGTACTCATTTTTTAGGTTGGGTCGCATATTCCGTTCACCACCATGTTATTGTGCATTACGAGATCAGGTTGCTCATTGTCGCTATGCCTCGAGCATCCATATAAATGGCACAGGTAGAGTTTCTCTCCAATGTCGGGATGCAAGAATTTGAATCGCTTAGGGTAATCTTCCACTACCAATGTAATAGCTTGATCGATGATCTCAAATATGCATGCATTTGAATTGCGAAAGTATCTTCTCCACCATTGGAGACTCCTTGAATTCATGGTCATCACACCTCAAGTTGGATAGAGCCTCACACATAAGGATCCTAACAATTTGCGTTTAGAGGGACAATTTCCGTATGAAAGAGCACTTTTGTACTAGAAATACAGTGCAAAAAGCCCTCGTGATAACAATTGCGATGAAGGAAATTTAGATGGTTATACTACCACCAGCTTCCTATCGAAATTTAGCAAAAAGGTTCGTGTAAAGATCAACACATTTGCCCGACTGAAAAACGTTCCGCTTCAAATAATAAAGTGCAAGAACAGATCACTTCTTCTTTCATTATGGTTCGTTTTCTCTCGCATTTTGGAGAATTGAGTAGATCTCTTAGTTTCAGTCGCAATTCATGAGGTGTTCGTTTGCTTGATTCAAATGCTGTCGCTGGAAAAGCTTTCGATCTGTGTGCTTCTGCTGCGAAATCCATTGCGATGCCGTGTGTATCTTGGTTGGTTGGAATTGTTATAGATTGTGGTCTTTTTCCCGAGCAATCACTGAGAACTTCGCTTGATATTTCGTTTTTGCATATGCTCTGTGGAAGTTGCGGCTCATGCGTGCTCTGATCTAACTGCAGAAACTGCTTAAAACACAGATGAATGTTTGTTGTGCTGAAATCCTTTAATGCTTTATACTTCGGCGTCCATCTTCATTTATTAGACACGGCTAGTTGCATCTTCAAGAATCAGCGATGCGAGAAGTGAGGTCGTTTTTTTTGATGAGTAAACTGGCTTGTTTTCAAGTTGGAGTAGGTCATATGGCAGTATCTTTCGTTTTCTTTATCAGGGAAAGAGAATTACTTGATCTGATGCCTAGACAGTCATGATCTACCTTGCTAGCTCAGTCGCGCTGTTTGTCATTTCTATGATCAGCTGTGCTTGGGAAAGACAGATGACTTAGGTGGCTATAGTCTAAATTGCATTCCATAAAGTTAGGTATAACAAACAATATGAACTTCAATTTGGTCATAACCTTATGCAGTTGACACCGATTTTAGTTTGCAGTGTGTACAGGAAAGATGAGAGATCCTTCATGTTCAAGGTGGACAATGTGGTAACCAGACTGGATCCAAATTTTGGGAAGTCGTCTGTGACGAACATGGTATCCAACGGGTCGGTGAACTGGGACATCTGATCTGCAGCTTGAGCGTGTCAATGTGTACTACAATGAGGAATCTTGTGGTAGATTTGCTCCTCGAGCTGTGCTGATGGATCTTGAACCAGGCACCATGGACAGCGTTCGAACCGGTCCCTAGTGGCAGATCTTCAGGCCTGATGACTTTGTGTTTGGGCAATCTGCTGCTGGTAATAACTGGGCAAAGGGACACTATAGTGAAGGCACTGAGCTTATTAAAGCAGTTCCTGATGTTGTGAGAAGGAGGCTGAGAACTGCGACTGTCTTCAAGGTAAAGATTGATAGTACTTTATCATTTGTTCTAGGTTGGTAGGCTCCAGTAAGCATGGGTTGACAAACTTTCATCTGTGGCTAATAAACCTTTAAGAGACATCATAGCTACTCTTATGGATCACTTAATGTTACATTTGCATGCACCTTTTTTCCCGGGAATAATTTTATTTTACTGCCCTCTACTCTGTTTGGTGTGTCAATTTCCTTTCTTTTAGTTGGTGCATGACTGATGTAGCTAGGGGACTTCAAGTTATAGGAACAACTCCAAATGTATGTTGTATCTACTGTGCGGAGATGCCACAACTTTTGTGTGGTCTTCTTTATTAAGGTTTCCAAGTATGCCTCTCTCTCGGTGAAGGAAGTGGCTTGTCATTGATGCACGAGTGCTTGTTGTTGCATTATGTGTCGGCATAGTATCAGGGGATGATTGGAACGGTTGATCCTAATCTCCACTTTGGGAAAAGCACTTACTAATTTCTGTTGGTGATATCTTTTTACCTTGATGTTGTTTCCAGATGTGTTGTCCTTTTCTTTTATGCAGCAGACAACAACATTTCATGCCGGGGTGTCATGTTCATCTGCAACGACTGTGTTTGTACTCGTCTTTTTGAGATCCTCTGTTGCTTTTTCCCCTTGCTCAGGAAGACAATTTTTTTTTTCTTTTGTTAATTTCAGTTGCTTGCTACATATCTCCATCGGTGATAAAACCACTCCTAACTGACAAGCCAAACTAATTCTAACTTCATTCAGAGAAAGTGGTAGTCTCCCGTGTTATAATCGAATTTAACGAGCTAAATTCTAGAGACCCAAAGCACATCCAATTCGTTAGTGATCCATTTCTTATGGCCACAGAAGCAATTTGTAGTAGGAGAACGTGAGACGCCCAAGCAGTAAAAAAAAACTTGCATCTTAATGCTCAGAAATTAAGGTTTTGATTACAGGTTGCTAGATACAATTTCCGATAGAAAGTGCATCACCATCACCTCCTAGAATACGACTCTAATGATTAACTCCCAGTGGTCTTAATTGTGTTCAACTAAGAAGAGAACTATAGAGCACTTGCTCGATCACCAGTCCTGTAACATCGGTCTCTCGGTGCAAAATTGTCGGCCCTGGAATTTTGGACTTCAAAAGGATGAAACCAGGCTCTGCGAAATCTCCCTCTGCCGATGAGCTTTTCTAATTGTTGCTCACGGAGCCTTACGACTCGCTGCCATCTTGGGGTGATCACATAGATCCAATACCTGTACTAACCGACGCCTCTTCCTCCTGGTGGCTTCATAGTTCATCTCCGCTACAACTTTGTTGGAGGATTTGATCTTCTGATTGAACCAGATGAACAAGTCAGTTATTTTGGTTGCAAGGGTACTTGGAAATTAAAGTTGTTATTCCACTTACGTCCCGTTGACACGCAAGTGGTCTTTTGCCCCCAGCGACTGCTCCATTTGAGTTTTGCAACTGAAGCATTCTCTCCTTCTCAAACTTCCATGACGCAATCTCGCTTGGGGGGATTTTCCTTGAGTTAGCGTTTGTGGACGTATTGGGCTTCACAACGCGCTGGTGCCGCTTCACTTTTTGCCTCCGGTTCCTGTCAGCAAGTGAACCGGCCCGGTTGAAGTCGTAGTGTTCTTGTCCTGGTTTCCTGATGTTCTTCTGGTTCTTGACGGAAGATGTTGTTCCGTTTCCGATGTTGCAAGGACCTATAGAAGAAGTCAAGCGCACGGTTAAGAAGAACTCAGCACCTGGGGACTCAAAGAACGAGAATGTGCAGTAAATTAATACCAGCAACATCCTCTGTGCCACGGTAAATCTCTTCGACCATAGCCTTCCATCCCCTGCAACGAAAAGAATCAAGCAGTGAGTACAGCCGATCGTGCTCTTGCAGGACCAAATTGGATAGAAAAATTCTGTGAAATGGCCTTATTTTGTACCATAAACCAGACACTATGCAAAAAGAATGCCTTTCACTCCGTACATAGTAATGTTGTGGGCAAGTTGCGCAATCTGCTTTGATCCACAACTCCGGAGATTGTTGACACTTATTCCGATCTTAGTTTTCTGCGACAAATCAGAGAAATTAAATTAGTAAGATACTAACTATTGATGCAAAAAGCATGTACCGCTCGCCATAGAATATCAATCAAACCTTCAATGTATCCAAAGTGATAGTCATGGACCGAAGTCTTCTCAATGATTCAACTAGCACGGAATCAGACTGTTATACCAAGAAACGATACTAAGTTAGATTGCATGCACTCCACAGGAATAGGACTAGAAGCGACTTTTAATAGTGCATCCACACATTTATCTCCGAAAACCATTTAGATTCGAAAACAATGGGTAAAGAACGGACAAGAAACAGAAATAAGCCATTGATGGACCAGATTCAGAGTTAGGACATTGACCTCATGTCGGCTATTGTCCAAAACCTGCTTGATCCTTAGAACTTCACAAACAAATTGAGAGGTATCTTTGATATGATCGCTGAATGCCTCAGCTTCTCCATGGCGGTACTCTATGCTCACCGCATTGCTCGCAGCATTACCCTGGCCTCTGTTTGCCCTGCTTTCTCTACTCGAGGCTGCACAATCACCTCCCTCCCGAGTCGTCTCTCGTGAGAGCAGCCGCTCCGCGATACGGCCTCTTCGTAACAGAAAATCTTCGGGCCAATCGAGCTCGGCGATTGTGATCGCCTTGTCGATGAACTCGAAGACGTCGGTGCCCGTCGTTCTGAAGAATTCTCTCCAGACATCGATCGACTCCCCCATCATGAAAATGATCGAAGAGTTAATCAATCGCTTACAGCACAAGCAACGGTCAAGAAACTGCGAGGTAAATTTCTTTCTTTTGATCAACGGAATCGGTCCTAACGAAATAACCCGTTTCAAAACAGTAGCAGAATCATCGGAACAACAACGGAGGAATGGGTAAGAAAATAGTTTACTAACCTCGAAAGAAATCCTTCAGCTTTGCGATGTTGGTTGGAACATTTGTGCATCCGAAAGGCTGTGCATATTGGAGTGTTGTGATAACTCGCGAGAGAACCATAAATTTAAATATCTTTCGTTTCAGAAATTGATTTTTTCAGTGGATGTAAACTTGTAAAGTGTAACATAACTTCAGACGGAATGCGACCTCCTTTTTTAAGGCATTAGAGGTCGGATCGAAGCCATATCCACCGTAGGATTTCGAAGATTATAGTATCAAATAAGATGCAACCGCGATCCATCCAACCGCTTTCTGCTAATCCATTTCACGAATTCAAGAGCATGGGTACAAATAGCTGTAATTGTTTTCGATGAGTTAAAATTAAATGAAAAGTTGCTCGAATCTGATTCTTGAAAATTAATTTTTGATTTGGGGAATTACCAAACCCCTAGAAAACTCATTGGTAATTTAACTTGCTTGTACTCAACTTTTCAAGTATATATAGTTCTGACCTTGTCTACAAGTTACTGAAGTCGTATGTAATAGTTATAAACAAAATTGCTGATAGTTTTTAATTTACCTTTAAACCTAGATGAATAATTGGAATACGACGAAATTACTAGTCATTGAAACAACGGAATTTACTTTTGCAGCGGAGATAATAATTTTCCAATATGAAGAAAATGGAAATTTACTTTATTATACACGGAATGGCTAACCGTGTTTAGAAGTTACTAACTGATTTATGGTAGCCTAATCTTAACCTTAACAATTTACTAGAAAGGTGATAAAAGGTTAGTAAGGTTGTACCGCAAAACATTTGATATTGGCATGAGAAAAATTAATGGGAATTAGATTATTCAGATTATTATTTTGTATGAATCATTGCAATTTATTTGGAGCTGGCATAGATCTCCCTTTCTCCTAATTTTTCAAGTAACTAACTCTTATCAAATTTTAAGTATATTCTAATGATCCCATTTTTAATTTTATCTTGTGAAATTTTTTAAATTTTTCTATGGGATTAGAATTTATTTGGAACCGACCAAGCATATCCACCTTTATCTTAGTTTTTCAACAAACCAACCTCAAATTAGAGATATATTATTGTAATGGAAGTTTTAGAAACTATTTTTGGGATTCTTTACCCCTAATTTATGCTTCTTACTTTGGGCTTTTATCTCCTCTCTTCCTGAAATTATTTTGGTTCGTTGAAAGATATTAACGGGATAAAATGATGAGAATATGACCGCCTCGGGTTGTGAATCAGCCGATTCTCGATGATATACCCGAAATTAGGTAAATCCATAATTTTAGTAAATCGCAAGAAAAAATTCTAACAATTCACTCGTGAAGGTTTTTGACTCCTCAATGTAACGTGGCTTTTTTTCTTATTACATGACGAACATTATATTATGATTGTTAAATAATAATTCAAACTAGAGTTTGTGCTTTACAAACCCATCGTTAATAATAACGTGTAAGAATTTTGCGATTATCTTCAAATGAAATCTTTTGGTTTGAAACTGCGAGTGACAATATCTACTTATGTATAGCATTCATAACAGTACTCAAATCCGATATAACTTTTTTCGTAAGTTATGGATCTTACTAAAACATTCATGGTAAAGAATCGCTTTTTGTTTGAGCTCCCAAAGTTATGTTGACTTTTAAGCCCCGTTGGGCGAAAAGGCAAAAAGTCGTGGGTCACTCCACCAATGATGACAATAAATTAATTTTTCTGAAAATAAAAACATTTAGATTGAACAAGCGAACGTCACCTCGATGTACCATCTAACATTATCATCTCATCAAATCATAAATTATTTTATATTTAAGAGAGATCGATTGAGCTCCCGAGTCATCATTTCTCAAAAAATTAGGCACGCAAAGTTTGTAGATAAAGTCTCCAACATCGCGTAAATCATCGCGCCTACGGGACAACAACAAAACATAAACGAGTAATTTGTCTAGGTTTACAGAAAAAAAAATTACGCTAGAAGATATAAATATTTGATTGGATATTAGGGGTAAAAAAAGTTTACTAAGGTCTAGGACTCGTGGACAAGTTCATAAATGATTGTTTTTAAATGCTAGATTAGTTGGATATCATAAGACCTCAAGGCATTTCCCCAAATCTGCTTGCATGGAATGGAATGAATGACTGAATAATCAAGAAAAAAAATTGATGAGGTGGTTTAATTAGGGCATTTTCTCAAGTGAATATTCAATGATGGAGAATTTTCTTGATTTAATTAAATAAATCAGATAATAAGCCATATGTCGCGGATTTTATCACAACGATCTAACGAGAAACAGATTATTTTGTTCTATTTTCGACGTAAGATTAAAAAATATGGCGAAGGAAGCAAGAATTTTTTGCTCGAGGTTTAATCCAACCAGATTAACGATGCAACAAAGGAACAAAGAAATCAAAGGAGATGCGCATTTTAGTTTTAGAGAAAGAGAACCATGAGCTTTCCATCTAGTGTCAGTTTAGCTACCGCATTTGGCGCATTATTTTCAAAGAGCTTTGGAGCTCCAAAGGCCATTAAAACAAAATTTTGGTATTTAGTAACATAATTTCAAGGTCTTTGGTACAAAATTAAACTTTAAATGCCCAAAGTTTAAGGCAACTCTCACTCAGCTTCGATCTTATAGAACTTTCGAAATGCTACTTCGGTGTTTGATCAATTTTCCATCTTCAAATCTTGCCCTCAATATATCGGTATTCTTGTTTTTGCCCCTGCTTGGACAGAGACGGAGCTGGGAAGTTTTGCGGAGGAGGCCCGGGGAGGCCGCCGCCGTCGCGTCGCCTGGGATCGCGCAACTTCGGCTGCCCATGGCCTTAGGTCGCGTGAGGGCCGCGTGACGAGGGTCACCGAGGGTCATGCCATAATAGGGTTTTTCTATGAGTCAGTGTCGACGTCGCAAATTACGGGGCTCGATAGGGGTAGACTCGTCTTTCTACGAGCGTCCATTCCCATTTGGGCCATGGATGACTTGCAACTCTCGGGCCCATACTATGAATCTTTTGCTTTTTATTTGTTCGCTTTTGTTTTTTTGTGGTATTCATTCCTCTCTTTTTTTTTCAGCCAAAATAAATTGGGTTTTGAGAATAGTTTGCAAACTTTGATAAATGTACTTGAAAAGGAACCAAAGAGAAAACAAACGGATCTTCGAATGTGATCCGATTTATGGACTAATTATTTACTACAACTAAATTGCTCAATCCGCAGAACTAGCGATAAAAATCAAATGCATACGGCCAAAAAGATACATATATGCTATTGTAATTCATGTAAACTTTATAGCAGCAAGTGGGCTGACGAGGGCCCACCGCTCCTCTTAGTCACCGCTAAGTGTTCGACGTGATTTTTTTATGAAATGCACACATCGAGAAAACATACCCGTTTTCGGTTCCAAATATTTTCAAGTAAAAACTAGCATAAAAGCAGTCCATCACGAATACGATCAGTTGAGATAAATTATGCCTAAGTAAAAATATACCTATGTTGATCGCATTGCATGGCAAAAAAGAATTACATTTGTAGCAATAGTATACCTTTTTTTCTTGCTATAGTATTTCAAATCCAATCGGAGGAAATAATTCGAACTATTGTCTCGAACTTCTTCATAGCATTATTTATTATAGATGAATCCTAGCATTTTGACTTCGAACCACTGAAGAATTTGGTCGTACGCTTGAATGGTGGCCCAAAAAGTCAAAGAGAATAACTTCCTGGTTGAAAGCACTGGTATATTATAATACTCAGTCGCCCAAATGATGTAATCATCTTTTTCACTGGACTACATCCTCCGTCCCTTCCCCTTTTACTAGTCAATGACCGCAACTTCCATGGACCTCTCTGTGGCCCACAATTATTCAAACTTGGCAGATACTATCAAACTAAAGTCGAAGATCACTTTCAAGAAACCATGCGTTCCCTTAGGATCTAAGAAACCCTAATTGCATCCTTCTCATCGATCAAGGACTGCGGCGGCGAGGCCGAGAGACTCCAGGATGTTTTTACTTGGAGCCTCGTGATATGGTGCATGACAAGTCTATTCTGCTTCTATGCTTAGTCAGATTCCTGTTGGGAGATTTAAGGCCTGGTATCCGGCCAAACAGTACTTGATTTTTTTTTTGGTTTCGGGAAACAAAAAAAAAACAGAAATTCGTTTGGTAAATTTTTCGTTCTCGGGAACAAATTTGTTCTTGGGAATAATTTTGGAACAGAATTAAGAATAAAAAAAAAAGTTGATTCTTGTTCCCGGTTTGGGCGATCGACGGACGATTATGGAGGGAGGAGGAGGAGGAGGAAAGACGAGACGGGAATACCTCTGTTGCTTTAGCTGAAAGGGTTGATCTCTCCGATTCTAGGGTCCTGCACCGCTTGCAGCATCGTCGCTCGACGCCACGAGAGCATGGAGAGTTCCGGTGAGTGTCGGTGAGGGTCCAGCCCTCGCCCTTGCCAGGAAAAAAAAAAGAAATATTTAAAAAATCAAAATATTATTAATAAAAAGAAATTTTGTGCGGTTACCAAATGCATTTCTGTTCTTTTTCCATTTCAGGAATAGAAATTTTGGACAGTTATCAAAATGCCTTCAAATGCTCAGAAATTATTTTCAAGAACAGAATTAAAAAAATCATTTCTGAGCAAAAATTATTTCGAGAACAGAATGGTTACCAAACACACCATCCTTACATGCGACCTGAATTCGATTTGATCCGTACGTGGACTGATGCTTCATTGTGTGGGCAAGTTTGTAGTGGTTAGTACTAAGTACAAAAATGCTACTGAACGGGCTTATAAACATGTATATCAAGCAATGAAATGTGGATCAACACATACGGTTCAGCAGAAATGCGTGCACTTTGTTATTGTCTCGTGATGAACCTACGTTGAACAACGAAATCTAATTGTGGATATTAAACAATCAAATCTATTTTCTTTCTCCTTCTTGGCCTCGCCTTTCACTGTTCGTCGTCAATGGCCGCGCCATCTACCTGCTCCAAGATTCGAACTTGGCAGCATTAGACTAAATATGGCGGTCGTTTTCAAGAGCACACCTCATATTTGTTTATATACGAGAGATCCCTACTCGACTACACTGCTCAAAACAACAAAGCACGACCATGGCTAAGTTAAAGATCATAGTCTCTGCGACGAGCTTGTTCTGCACGAGAATCGAGTGGGCTCTGAAACTGAAGGGCCTTGAGTACGAGCTCACCGTTGAAGACTGGGACAAGGGGAAGAGCGAATTGCTTTTGAAGTCGAATCCAGTGCACAAGAAGGTCCCGGTGCTTTTGGACGATGGGGTCGCGATTGCAGAGTCGAAAGTGATTCTGGAGTACATCGATGAGAAGTGGAAGGGAGGTGATCTTTATCCCTTGTTGCCTCAAGACCCTTATGAGAGAGCTCAAGCTCGTTTCTGGGCTCAGTTTGCTGATGACAAGGTGACTCTTTTGACTTTTTCTCCTGGTTTTTGTTTTTTCGTCTGTGTCTGTTGTTTTGTTCACGTTATGATGAGTATGAGTTATGATGTAGCAAATTATTTTACTAGATGATTTTAGGAAAATATTGTGCAATCTAATGCATTTCTGTCGGAGACTCACTTTTTTTCCCCCAAAGTTGATTATTAAGAAGCTGAAAATGAATTGCCGTGCCAATGGTTGGAGTCTAGTTCAAGCTTGTCGCTGAATTGGCTGCTTCAATTGAATGTTCACTAGAAAAGCACAAAAACCGTGCAAAAAGATTCTTCGAGTCAAGAAGTCCATGTTCTTTTGTTTAAGCAAGGTTCCAAGTGCCCTGTGAGTTTATTCTGTGCATGCTTATCTTGCGTTTTCATGCTCGCTGGATGCATCACACAGAGAGAGAGAGAGAGAGAGTTATTCTAAGACAAGAATATGGAGGAGAGCCATATTAAGTAAAGGCGTGATGTTGGAGTGCCATGTTTGCTTCCCTTGAATCCCCAGATTCCATCTATGGATACTTAACACATATCGAGCTAGATGCCAGCTCCTCAAAGGAAAACTAATGGCAGAATCGATACCATGGAGTACGGATGAAGCTCTTTGGAATCGGGATTTCTTGCTTATATATGCTGGACAACAAAAAACGCTATCTTACAAATCTTTCTCCGAGAAAAAGGGTTTTCTGATGAAACCATGTCTGCAACTGAGAAAATTCCATTGAAAAGAACGAACCCTTAATTCAATCGATGCAGAAGATCAACCATAGAGCCAGGTTTACCAAGGGGATGCCTACCCATGTGCCAACAGAGTTAATGTTACTAAATCCTCTTTAACAGTTGCAGATCTTCTTGTCTGCCTTATAGGTCAGTTTTTCTTCTGGCACCCAAATATATAATTCACATCTTTCAGAAACACAGGACTTTATGGCATGCATGTTTGTGGCTACAGCACAATTAATTTTCCATCGAGTCAAATAGTTCTTGATGACAAGCTTGCTTGTTCTTTTTTTCCCATGTCATTGAGAACAGTGTGCCTTCGGCACTTGGGGAGCCTGTCGGGCCGAAGATGCCCTGGAAAAGGAGAAAGCAGTGGAGACTGCATTAGAGTCTTTCGCTTATCTGGAGAAGCAGATCGAAGGGAAGAAGTTCTTCGCGGGAGACAAGATAGGCTATTTGGATCTTGTGGCCGGCTGGATCCCGCATTGGCTTGGCGTCATGGAAGAAACTGGAGGCATTAAGATACTTGATGCTGAGAGGTTCCCATCCCTTCATGAATGGGCACAGAACTTCATCGAAATTCCGCTGATTAAGGAATGTGTTCCGCCGAGAGATTTTCTGGTTAACTATACGACTGCTCTTCTGAGCAACCTGCGTTCCTCGGCACCAAACAAGCCATAGAACACACCCTTCACTTTCCCTCGAAGTGTTGCTCTGTTTTGCTCGCCTGTTTTCCTCTTTTGTAACCTTCTGATATGGCGCAATAATATATTTATAATCAGCTTTCTCTTGGGAGATTATAAGTGAATTCGATATTACTCCTGGGATCACCGTTCCTTGTGTAAGCTCGTAACCTTCTCATTATAAGTGAAGATTTTGCACGGATGAAACTAAAATCGCAATCTAAATTGAAAGATTAAATATCGTTTACCTGTTTGACATCACGTCAATGCACTATCTAATATTATCATCTCATCACATAATAAATCACCATACATTTACGGAGGATCGATTGAGCTCCCGAGTCATCACCTCTCAAAAAATCAGGTACGTAAAGTTTGCGGAGAAAGTCTTCAACAACGCACAAATCATCGCGCCTACTAGACAACAACAGAACATAAATGAGTAATTTGTCTACGTTTACAAGAAAAAAAAATTACGCTAGAAGATACAAGTATTTAATTGGATATTAGGGGAAAAAAAAGTTGACTAAGGTCTAGACCCATGGACAAGTTCATAAATGATTGTTTTAAATGCTAGATTGATTGATTAAGACCTCAAGGCATTTCCCCAAATCTGCTTCCGCGGAATGGAATGAATGACTGAATATTCAAAAAAAAAATTGACCATGTGGTTTAATTAGTCCCCAAGTGAATATTCAATAATGGAGATTTTTCTTGTTTTAATTAAATAAATCAGATAATAAGCCATATGCCGCAGATTTTTATCATAACGAGCTAACAAGAAACAAATTACATCGTTCTATTTTCGACGTAAGATTAAAAAATATGGCAAAGGAAGCAAGAATTTTGCTCGAGGTCTTATCCAACTAGATTAGCATTGCAACGGAGGAACAAAGAAATCAAAGAAGATGGGCATTCTAGTTACAGTGAAAGAGAACCATGAGCTTTCATCAAATGTCAGTTTGCCACCGCGTTCGGCGCATCATTTTCAAAGAGTTTTGGAGTTCCAAAGGCCATTAAATCGAAATTTTGGTATTTAGCAACATAATTTCAAGGCCCTTGGTACAAGATTAAACTTTAAATACTCAAAGTTCAAGGCAGCTCTCACTCAGCTTCGGTCTTTCCGTAGTTTTCGGAACGCTACTTCAAGGTCTAATGAATTTTACTTCTTCGAATCTTGCCCTCAATACATTGGTATCCCTGTTTTTACCCCCTGCTTGGACAAAGACGGAGTTGGGGGAAGTTTTGCAAGAGAGGCCCGGGGTCGCTGTCGCCGCCTTGCCTGGTGTCGCGCGACTCGGGCCATGTGTGCGTGGGTGGCGCGACAAGGACCACCGAGGGTCATGTGACAGTAGGGTCAAGGAGGTGGCAGGGGGGGCGAAGACAAGGGCAAGTTGGTATGGTGGGGCTCGTGAGAGCTAAAGTTGCTTTCTAAAGCGCATTTTCTGATGGTTACCAAATGATATTTGCATTAAGCGAAAGTCCTTTGGAATCAAAATCTTTCGTCTATGCAAGGTCATTCGCCCAAACCTCTCGCAAACGCAAAGTCATTAGCTTTGACACCACGCGACGGCTATCGGTCAGTGTCAATGTCGCAAATTACGGGTTTCGATAGGGGTAGACTCGTCTTTCCCAGAGCGTCCGTTCCAATTTGGGCCTGGCCCATACTATGAATCTTTTGCTTTTTCTTTGTTCACTTTGGTTTTTTGTTGTATTCATTCGTCTCTTTTTTCAGCCGACATAAATTGGGTTTTGAGAATAGTTTGGGAACTTTGATAAATGTACTTGAAAAGGAACCAACCAAAGAGAAAACAAAAGGATCCTCGAATGCGATCCGATTTATGGACTAATTGTCTACTACAACTAAATTGCTCAATCCGTAGAACACACCTCATAGTTAAACATGGCGGTCGCTATCAAGAACACACCTCATAGTTGTCTATATACGAGAGATCCCTACTCGACTACACTGCTCAAAACGACAAAGCACGATCATGGCTAAGTTAAAGATCATAGTCTCTGCGACGAGCTCGTTCTGCGCGAGAATCGAGTGGGCTCTAAAACTGAAGGGCCTGGAGTACGAGCTCGCTGTTGAAGACTGGGATAAAGGGAAGAGCGAATTGCTTTTGAAGTCGAACCCGGCACACAAGAAGGTCCCGGTGGTTTTGGACGATGGGGTCGCGATTGCTGAGTCGAAAGTGATTCTGGAGTACATCGATGAGAAGTGGAAGGGAGGTGATTTTTATCCGTTGTTGCCTCAAGACCCTTATGAGAGAGCTCAAGCTCGTTTCTGGGCTCAGTTTGCTGATGACAAGGTGACCCTTCTGACTTTTTCCCCCGTTTTTTTTTTCCGTCTGCGTCTGTTGTTTTGTTCACGTTATGAGGAGTATGAGTTATGATGGAGCAATTATTCTACTAGAAGCTTTTAGGGAAAATTCGAAGTATATTCTGCAATCTGATGCATTTTAGTTGTACCGACGGTTTTCTGTTGAATGATGTTCACTTCTTTGCCCCCGAAGTTGATTATTAAGAAGCTGAAAATGAATTGCCTTGCCCATGATTCGAGTCTAGTTCAAGCTTGTTGCCGAATTGGCTCGACTTTCCGTTAGATACTTCAATTGAATGTTCTCTAGAAAAGCACAAAAACCCTGCCAAAAGATTCTTCGAGTCAAGAAGTGCATGTTCTTTTTTTTAAGCAAGGTTCCAAGTGTCCTATGAGTTCATTCTGTGCATGCTTAACTTGTTTCCGGATCAAATGTTTTTCGAGTATGGATGAAGCTCTTTGGAATCGGGATTTCTTGCTTATATATGCTGGACAACGGAAGATGCTATCTTTCAAATCTTTCTCCATGAATAGGTTTTCTGATGAAACCATGTCTGCAACTGAGAAAAATCCATTGAAAAGAACGAACCCTTAAATTCACTCGATGTAGAAGATCAACCATAGAGCCAGGTTTGCCAAGAGGATGCCTACTCACGTACCAAAAGAGTCAATATTACTAAATCCTGTTAACAGTTGTAGATCTTCGAGTCTGTCTTATAGGTCAAATTTTCTTCTGGCACCCAAATATATAATTAACATCCTTCAGAAACACAGGACTTTATTTCATGCATGTTTGTGGCTACAGCAGAATTAATTTTCATCGCGTCAAATAGTTCTTCTTAATGACAAGCTTGCTTGTTCTTTTTTTCCCATGCCATTGAGAACAGTGTGCCTTCGGCACTTGGGTAGCCTGCCGTGCGGAAGATGCCCTGGAAAAGTAGAAAGCGGTGCAGATTGCATTAGAGTCTTTTGCTTGTCTCGAGAAGCAGATCGAAGGGAAGAAGTTCTTCACGGGAGACAAGATAGGTTATTTGGATCTTGTGGCCGGCTGGATCCCGCATTGGCTTGGCGTCATGGAAGAAACTGGAGGCATTAAGATACTTGATGCTGAGAGGTTCCCATCCCTTCATGAATGGGCACAAAACTTCATCGAAATTCCGCTGATTAAGGAATGTGTTCCACCTAGAGATTTTCTGGTTAACTATACGACTGCTCGCCTGAGCTACGTGCGTTCCTTAGCACCAAACAAGCCATAGAACACACCCTTCACTTTCCCGCGAAGTGTTGCTCTGTTTTTCTCGCCTGTTATCCTCTCTTATACTTGTAACCTTCTGATATGGCGCAATAATATATTTATAATCAGCTTTCTCTTGGGAGATTATAAGTGAATTCGATATTACTCCTGGGATCACCGTTCCTTGTGTAAGCTTTAAGTGTTGAATGGGTAAATTAAAAGGTAGGCAATGACACCTAACTCTGAATCATAAATTCATTAAAGCAGCTATACCTTGGTCGGGCATTCTTTCAGCAAGAACTTAATTTAGTGGCTCGAAACAAGGTACTCAAGTAGATACATACATTTTCACAGGATTGCCCGGACACCCTATGAAGTTAGATGCATATGATGTATGTACTGTCTCTACATGCCAAAGCTCGACAACCTTCAGTGCCGAGTCTGCTTAATAGACAAAACCAACTTCTTCACAGCCTCCCCTTGCTTCTGCCATTCTAGCGTTGAAGCCATGGCTTTGACTTGGTTTTGTGAGATTGGTAAGTTCTTTTTGTGCAGATGTAGCACTATCAAAAGTGCAGGTGTGACGCAAAGGTTGAATAAGTACTCGAACGAAAAAAGATTGAAGCAGTTCTCGTGTGGTGTCATTGAATTCGCTATGACTTACAGGTTGTTGATGTGACGAAATAGAATATGTAGCTCCAAAGTTCAAACCCAGATGCTTTAAACTTGCAGCATATAAAGCACTTGAATTGAGGGTTTTGATCATGTCAAAGTGCAATGGAGAGATACTTAGATATTCGGACTAAATATTTACTCTAGACAACTATTTGCTGCTCATTAAGTTACTCAATGCACTTGTCATCTTTTTTTTTTTATTCTCCTTGTCAAGCCAACTTGCCATCCTTTCATTACAATCCCTCGAGATTAATATCCACTAAAATTGTACTATGTTCTTGGAGTTTTCATCTTAAAGATTCTCCAACCTTTGTCTCACAATAATGAATAGACCAATCATCGAATCAATATGAACTCTGTTGACTATGGGGTAGAAAGTTCACCTGCCTAACTCAATCCACTTGTAAAATTCAATAACTAGCGGTCCGTTGGAGCAACACGAACATGATGCAGCCTTTCACAGACCCAAAAATGGACGACTCTTCATGCTTTTGAGTCGGTGAGTTAAAAAAGATCATCTAATATCTCGTTCCCCAATTGCTCCTTCAAAAGTCCCTCATTAATGGCTCTCCAATGAGAAGTTAACTCCTTGGCTCTTGCAGGATTTCCCTCTGTGGTGTTTATAGGCAGCTCCACAGTTTTCTCTGTGCAAAAGCAACCATTCCTCTCCTCTTGATCCTATTACTTCTTCAGGAAATGCAAAATACACCGGCATGTTAAAGCCATCCACTCTTCTTCACTTATTGTTCCCTTCAAAGAACCAGGAAACGGAAAAGGCAAGTCGGTTTCGTGAAGTTATGGTTCTCAGGTCAGATGAATAAACTATTCTGAAAAGAAAGATTTTCACTTATCCACAAAAAACTGCAACTATTCTGAAGCCGACAAATGAGGTATGTTCATGTATAACGATCCAGTTTTCAAGGCAAAATGTTGCTGGGAATTCTCCAAGTTGACCGGGGGAACCTTGAAACTTCTAAGGACCTTTCCAAGTGTCTACAATCTCAATTCTAGTGGGAGAGCTAAACCATTTTCCATTGGAAGAGCTCATTTAACTTGAGTCCGTTTTGTCAAATCAACCAACATAGTTTTGGGTGAGGAAAGGTCTCGTACGCAGACTTGAACTAGATTCTAGCATTGTATTATAGCTCTACCAATTTGCACGGACGAAACTACAACCGCCATCTAAATTAGAAGATTTTGCTCGGATGAAACTAAAATCGCAATCTAAGTTTAAAGATTGAATAGCATTTACCTGCTTAACGAGGTCCATGAGACAAGAACCCAGCAAATCCATGGACTTGGGGGCGACATTTCCCCTAATCTGCTTCCATAGAATGGAATGAACGACTGAATAATCAAATAAAAAAAATTTGACGATGTGGTTTAATTAGTCCCCAAGTGAATATTCAATAATGGAGATTTTTCTTGTTTTAATTAAAATAAATCAGATAATAAGCCATATGTCGCGGATTTTATCGTAACGATCTAACAAGAAACAGATTATTTTATTCTATTTTCGACATAAGATTAAAAAATATGATGAAGGAAAAGATTAAAAAATATGATGAAGGAAACGAGAATTTTGCTCGAGGTTTAATTAAACTAGATTAACAGTGCAACAAAGGAACAAAGAAATCAAAGAAGTTGGTCATTTTAGTCACAGAAAGAGAACCATAAGCTTTCATCTAATGTTAGCTTGCCACCGCGTTTGGCGCATCATTTTCAAAGAGCTCTGGAGCTCCAAAGGCCATTAAACCAAAGTTTTGGTATCTAGTAACACAATCTCGAGGTCTTTGATGCAAAATTAAACTTTAAACGCTCAAAGTTCAAGGCAACTCTCACACGGATTCGATTTTATAGAACTTTCGAAATGCTACTTCATAGTTTAATCAATTTTCCTTCTATAAACCTTGCCTTCAATATATCGGTATTCCTATTTTTACCCCTGCGTGGACAAAGACGGAGCTGGGAAGTTTTGCACAGGAGGCCTGGGGACGCCCAACTTCGGCCGCCCATGGCCTTAGGTCGTGTGAGGGTCGTGTGACGAGGGCCACCGAGGGTCATGAGGTAGTAGGGTCAAGGAGGTGGCCGGGGAGCGGGCGCAAACAAGGGCAGGTTGGGATGGTGGGGGCTCGTGAGAGCCAAAGTTGCTTTCTAAGGTTGCATTTTTCGTTGACTGCCAAATAATATTTGCATTGAGAGAAAGTCCTTGGAGTCAAATCTTTTGTCAATGCAGAGCCATTCTCTCTAACCTCTCGCAAACCCTAGTCAGTAACTTTGACGCGACGCAACGGCTTTGAGTTAGTGTCAATATTGCAAATTACGGGGTTCGATAGGGTTAGACTCGTCTTTTCATGAGCGTCCATTTCCGTTTGGGCCTGGTCCTGGGCCTGGCCCAGGGCCATGGATACGATGACTTGCAACTCTCAGGCCCATACTATGAATCTTTTGTTTTTTCTTTGTTCGCTTTGTTTTTTGTTGTACTCATTCCTCTCTTTTTTTCAGCCAAAATAAATTGGGTTTTGAGAATAGTTTGGGAACATTGATATATGTACTTGAAAAGGAATCAAAGAGAAAACAAAAGGATCTTCGAATGTGATCCGTTTTATGTACTCATTATTTACTACAACTAAATTATTCAATTTGTATAACTAGCAATAAAAATCAAATGCATACGGCCGAGAAGATATATATACGCATTCGCATTTCATGTAAACATTGCCGCAGCAAGCGAGTTGACAAGGGCCCACCGCTCCTCTTAGTCACGAAGTGCTCGACGTGATTTTTTGTACGAAATGCATATATTGAGAAAACATCACTGTTTCCGGATCAAAATGTTTTTCGAGTAAAAACTAGCATAAAATCAATCTATCACAATAAGATGAGTTGAGATAAATTGCGCCTAAGTAAAAATATACCTATGTTGATCACATTGCATGGCAAAAAAGAATTTTTTTTTTCCTAAAAGCATGACAAAAAGAATTAAAATTGTAGCAATAATTTACCTTTTTTTCTTGTTATCATATTCCTGATTGGATCAGAGGCATAATTGAAACCATTGTCTTGAACTTCTTCATAGCATTATTTATTATAAATGAATTCTAACATTCTGACTTCGTACCGCTGAAGAATTTAGGCTGCGTTTGGTCGTCCGAATTTTTAAATAGGATGGGACTGGATAGGATAGGATAAGAAATCCTGAAATTTCTTCATATCATGTCCACTCTTTGGTAGACTACAGATTTAAAGTCGGATAGGATAATTTTTTTTTTTGCTATTTACGGATCTGGAGGAGTCAATGAAGGAAAAAAAGCCGAGAAATTTTTTTGGTGAAAGCGCACAAGGTGTGGTGATGAAGATGACGACGAGTGGAGCGTAGGTTTCTGGAAAAATAGGCATTAGAAATCCTATCCAGGTCTATCCCACCCACCCCCCGTATTTTTTTATCCGATCTATATCCGACCTTATCATATCCTGAACCACCACCAAACACAGGATATGATAAAACATATCCTATCCTGACTTTTATACGGTCGACCAAATGCAGCCTTAGTTGTACGCTCGAATGATTGCCCAAAAAGTCAAGAGAATAGTTGCCTAATTGATTTGTATCGATCCTTCCTAGTTGAAAGCGTTGGTTTATTATAATCTTCGGTCGCCTAAATGAAATAATCTTATCTTTTTCACTGGACTACATCCTCTGTCCCTTTCCCTTTTACTTGTCAATGGCTACAACTTCCATGAACCTCTGTGTGACCCGCGATTATTCAAACATGGCAGATATTGAACTAAAGTCGAAGATCATTTTCAACAAACCACGCGTTCCCTTAGGAGTGAAGAAACCCTAAGTGCATCCTTCTTTTCGATCAAGGACCGCGGCAAAGACGAGAGACTCCGAGATTTTTTACTTGTGACCTCATGATATGGTGCATGGTAAGTCTATTCTGCTTCCATGCTTAGTGAGATTCCTGTTGGTAGATTTATATGCAACTTGAATTCGATTTGATCCGTGGACCGATGCTTCATCGCATGTGCAAGTTTGAAGTGGTCAGTACAAAGTAAAAACAGCTACTGAACTGGCTTATAGACGTGTATATCAAGCAATGTAGTTTGGATCTACATATACTTCAGCAGAGATGCGTGCACTGTCTTTGTCTCGTGATGAACCTATGTTGAACAACGAAGTCTAATTGTCTATATCAAACTATCAAATCTATTTTGTTTCTCCTTCTTTGCCTTGCCTTTCACTGTTTCTCGTCAATGGCCGCGCCATTTACCTGCTCCAAGATTCAAACTTGGCAGCATTAGACTAAACATGGTGGTCGTTTTCAAGAACACACCTCATATTTGTCTATATACGAGAGATCCCTACTCGACTACACTGCTCAAAACAACAAAGCACGATCATGGCCAAGTTAAAGATCATAGTCTCTGCGACGAGCTTGTTCTGCATGAGAATCGAGTGGGCTCTAAAACTGAAGGGCCTCGAGTACGAGCTCACAGTTGAAGACTGGGACAAGGGGAAGAGCGAATTGCTTTTGAAGTCGAACCCGGTGCACAAGAAGGTCCCGGTGCTTTTGGACGATGGGGTCGCGATTGCAGAGTCGAAAGTGATTCTGGAGTACATCGATGAGAAGTGGAAGGGAGGTGATCTTTATCCCTTGTTGCCTCAAGACCCTTATGAGAGAGCTCAAGCTCGTTTCTGGGCTCAGTTTGCTGATGACAAGGTGACCCTTCTAACTTTTTCCCTCGTTTTTTTTTCCGTCTGCGTCTGCTGTTTTGTTCACGTTATGAGGAGTATGAGTTATGATGGAGCAATTATTCTACTAGATGCTTTTAGGGAAAATTCGAAGTATATTCTGCAATCTGATGATTTTAGTTGTACCGACAGTTTTCTGTTGAATGATGTTCACTTCTTTGCCCCCGAAGTTGATTATTAAGAAGCTGAAAATGAATTGCCTTGCCCATGATTCGAGTCTAGTTCAAGCTTGTTGCCGAATTGGCTCGACTTTCCGTTAGATACTTCAATTGAATGTTCTCTAGAAAAGCACAAAAACCCTGCCAAAAGATTCTTCGAGTCAAGAAGTGCATGTTCTTTTTTTTAAGCAAGGTTCCAAGTGTCCTATGAGTTCATTCTGTGCATGCTTAACTTGTTTCCGGATCAAATGTTTTTCGAGTATGGATGAAGCTCTTTGGAATCGGGATTTCTTGCTTATATATGCTGGACAACGGAAGATGCTATCTTTCAAATCTTTCTCCATGAATAGGTTTTCTGATGAAACCATGTCTGCAACTGAGAAAAATCCATTGAAAAGAACGAACCCTTAAATTCACTCGATGTAGAAGATCAACCATAGAGCCAGGTTTGCCAAGAGGATGCCTACTCATGTACCAAAAGAGTCAATATTACTAAATCCTGTTAACAGTTGTAGATCTTCGAGTCTGTCTTATAGGTCAAATTTTCTTCTGGCACCCAAATATATAATTAACATCCTTCAGAAACACAGGACTTTATTTCATGCATGTTTGTGGCTACAGCAGAATTAATTTTCATCGAGTCAAATAGTTCTTCTTAATGACAAGCTTGCTTGTTCTTTTTTTCCCATGTCATTGAGAACAGTGTGCCTTCGGCACTTGGGTAGCCTGCCGTGCGGAAGATGCCCTGGAAAAGGAGAAAGCGGTGCAGATTGCATTAGAGTCTTTTGCTTGTCTCGAGAAGCAGATCAAAGGGAAGAAGTTCTTCGCGGGAGACAAGATAGGTTATTTGGATCTTGTGGCCGGCTGGATCCCGCATTGGCTTGGCGTCATGGAAGAAACTGGAGGCATTAAGATACTTGATGCTGAGAGGTTCCCATCCCTTCATGAATGGGCACAAAACTTCATCGAAATTCCGCTGATTAAGGATTGTGTTCCACCGAGAGATTTTCTGGTTAACTATACTACTGCTCGCCTGAGCTACGTGCGTTCCTTAGCACCAAACAAGCCATAGAACACACCCTTCACTTTCCCTCGAAGTGTTGCTCTGTTTTTCTCGCCTGTTATCCTCTCTTATACTTGTAACCTTCTGATATGGCCCAATAATATATTTATAATCAGCTTTCTCTTGGGAGATTATAAGTGAATTCGATATTACTCCTGGGATCACCGTTCCTTGTGTAAGCTTTAAGTGTTGAATGGGTAAATTAAAAGGTAGGCAATGACACCTAACTCTGAATCATAAATTCATTAAAGCAGCTATACCTTGGTCGGGCATTCTTTCAGCAAGAACTTAATTTAGTGGCTCGAAACAAGGTACTCAAGTAGATACATACATTTTCACAGGATTGCCCGGACACCCTATGAAGTTAGATGCATATGATGTATGTACTGTCTCTACATGCCAAAGCTCCACAACCTTCAGTGCCGAGTCTGCTTAATAGACAAAACCAACTTCTTCACAGCCTCCCCTGGCTTCTGCCATTCTAGCGTTGAAGCCATGGCTTTGACTTGGTTATGTGAGATTGGTAAGTTCTTTTTCTGCAGATGTATCACTATCAAAAGTGCAGGTGAGACGCAAGGGTTGAATAAGTACTCGAACGAAAAAAGATTGAAGCAGATCTCGTGTGGTGTCATTGAATTCGCTATGACTTTCAGGTTGTCGATGTGATGAAATAGAATATGTAGCTCCAAAGTTCAAACCCAGATGCTTTAAACTTGCAGCATATAAAGCACTTGAATTGAGGGTTTTGATCATGTCAAAGTGCAATGGAGAGATACTTAGATATTCGGATTAAATATTTATTCTAGACAACTATTTGCTGCTCATTAAGTTGCTTAATGCACTAGTCTGTCTTTTTTTTGTTCTCCTTGTCAAGCCAACTTGCCATCCTTTCATTACAATCCCTCGAGACTAATATCCGCTAAAATTGTACAATGTTCTTGGAGCTTTCATCTTTAAGATTATCCAAACTTTATATCACAATAATGGATAAACCAATCATCGAATCAATATGAAGTTCACCTGCCTAAATCAATCTACTTGTAAAATTCAATAACTAGCAGTCCGTTGGAGCAACACGAACTTGATGCAGCCTTTCACAGACTCAAAAATGGATGACTCTTCATGCCTTTGAGTCAGTGAGTAAAAGAAGATCATGTAATATCTCGTTCCCCGATTGCTCCTTCAAGAATCCCTCCCTAATGGCTCTCCAATGAGAAGTTAACTCTTTGGCTCTTGCAGGACTTCCTTCTGCGGTGTTCATAGGCAGCTCCACCATTTTCTCTGTGCAAAAGCAACCATTCCTCTCCTCTTGATCCCATTACTTCTTCAGGAAATGCAAAATACACCGGCATCTTAAAGCCATCCAATCGTCTTCACTTATTGTTCCCGTCACAGAACCAGGAAATGGAAAAGGCAAGTCGGTTTCGTGAAGTTATGGTTCTCAGGTCAGATGAACGAACTATTCTGAAAAGAAAGATTTTCACTTATCCAGAAAAAAATAGAACTATTCTGAAGCCAACAAATGAGGCATTTTCATGAATAACGATCCAGTTTTCAAGGCAAAATGTTGCTAGGAATTCTCCAAGTTGACCGGGTGAACCTTGAAGCTTCTAAGGACCTTTCCAAGTGTCTACACTCTCAATTCTAATGTGAGAGCTCAACCATTTTCCATTGGAAGAGCTCATTTAAGTTGAGTCTGTTTTGTCAAATCAAGCATCATAGTTTTGGGTGAGGAAAGGTCTCATACGCAGACTTGAACTAAATTCTAGCATTGTATTGTAGCTCTACCAATTTTGCACGGATGAAACTAAAATCGCATTCTAAATTTAAAGACTGAATATCGTTTACCTGCTTGACGAGGTCCATGAGGCAAGAACCCAGCAAATCCATGGACTTGGTGGCAACATTTTCTACAAGACCAGATGCATGCAGGCACCCCGGAATGATAAGTGCCATTAGTCCTCCAAAAATAACGTCAAGTGCTCAAGGACATAAAAAGCAGTTCATGTTTTTGGCAATCTGAGCTTTAGTACATATCTCCAGGCGAGTTCTTACACAAAAATTTTCAGGACAGACTAAGCTGGTTACAGCATTCTGCCTGAAATTCGCCTGATCAACATTGAAAACAGCCAAAAGTAGGCAAACAAAAATTTACTTGTGAAAAAACTTTATGCACAACTACTTCTCCATGTGTTCACAACGACATCAGCGAGCGGAGATCATTCAACCCAATCTCCTTCCTATCTTTTGAAGCCCTCTTCCCGAAAGCTTCCCTTGCCAATTTCTTCTTCCTTTCCTGCAACTCCAATATCCTCTCTTCAATACTGTTACGTGCTATCAACCTCACGATCTTCACATCCTCCTTCTGCCCTATCCTGTGAACACGATCCATGGCCTGTTCCTCGACCGCAGGGTTCCACCACGGTTCCAACAGATAAACCGTTGTTGCAGCCGTCAGATTTATACCAGTGCCAGAAGCCTTGAGGCTGGCGAGCAACACGGTGGGTGTACTTTGCTCGTGCGCTCCAAACTCTTCAATCACTTGTACCCTCTTTTTTGCATTCATAGAACCATCCAGGCGCAAGATCTTGAAACCGGCTGATCTAAGTGGCTCTTCCAAAAATAATAGCATTCTTCTAAATTGAGAATACACGACCGATTTTGAAGTCGAATTTCGGTCCTTCGCTGCGAGGAGGAGCTTCAAAAGAGTAGAAACTTTGGCAGAGGAAACGGATTCGGAACATTTTTCCACTTTGCCATCTTCAGATGATTCCAGTGGAGCAGAGAACAGGTCAGACTCAGTCAAAGGATGGCGACAAAGGGGACAGTTCCTTTTCGAGTTCTGTAGAGTCTTGAGAATGCAGGCTCGGCAATAGATGTGAGCACAACAAGTAATTATGAGATCAGTAGATGGAGAAATGCATATCGGGCAATCAAAATCTTCACCATCTTGTAGCACTGCAACCAACTTCTTCAGCAACTCCGGGTTATTAGATACATCTGCCACATTTGAGATTTGGATTATTAGATATATTTGCCACATTTGAGACCGCAGTTATCTATTGTACATTGCACATCTAAGAAAAGCACAAAGGACCTCCACAACCGTAGTTGGTCTCCCAAGGGCAGATAATAGAATTGCAATCTTAATATATGACACCATCTAGGCCCTGGTAACTTAAAAATAGAAAATTCAATTGCATAATTAACCAAAAGTAAAATCAAGGATATCAATGATTAACCAAAGTTTAAGTTCTATAGAGTCTTAAAAGTGTGTTCTTCAAACTCAACGTAACAAAACACTTCTTCATATCCTACTCATAACTCCCAATTCAAATTTAGATAGCTGAGTAGCAGCCAGATTGCAGATAACATGTACCATATTGAGATTCCGTAATATTATAAAAAAACCCCACATGAAAGGAGAATAAATTTTATCATGCGATGCTGCCATGGGTTGACTGGCATGTACCAAATATCCAATTAATACTGTTGAAGTAAACCGTCTTCATATTTGAACAGACCAGAGTTTTAGATCCAGGCTGACTCCCTCACAAGCAAGCTCTACACAGGTCAGAAGAGTAAACAAGTCCAACTCTCATCCTTGCCATCTAAGAGCCTTACTCAAAATTTAATGACTAACAAAAATAGCCATTGCCCAAATTAATGTCCCAATATAGGCAAAACTTCCTTTGAGTGTAAATCATGAGAACATCCAAATACACATGCTGATTCATAAACAGATTGTTAAGCGAACTAGAGGAAGCATTATGACAGCAACTCTTTCTTTTTTCCCAATTTTGGCTAAGTTGGAAACTAGGGGAAATTCAAGAATCAGAAATGTTTAAACTACTGCAACCTAGTTTTGCGTGACAAAGTTTTACAAACGTAAAACCACAAAAAACAACTGTGACAACAATTAAACAACACTAGCTCAACCACGAAAACTACCTCAAACGATCTTTGCAAACTTGTCTTCTCAACGGTGAAATAATATACCAAGTCAAGTATAAAGTGACACATAGTATCAGGCTATTAGGACTTGGCAATACCTTCAATATTGTTAGATGGGAGAAGCGACTTCAGATCTGGAGGGCACAAGGCCATGCTAATGCATATCTGTCTAAGTCTTAGAATTATACCAAGCACAGTAGTGTAATTACGCATCAGACTACCAGCATCAATACATTCCTGGACAGCACTCTTGGCCTCTCTTTCCATCTGGTCATACAGTTCACGTTCTTCATGAGAAAGTTCGACATAACAAGTCTCTATTGTTTTTTTGGGTAATCCAATCAAACCCTTGTCCTTTGTCCTTCGTAGAGAAATGGTGGCCATCAGAACCTGAAATTGAGCAAAGTACATTATAATTCCACATAAAGACCACGTCCCACCCATGAACAGAAATTAACAGTCACAACTATTAGGCACATGAGAATAAAAGCTGTATATGAACCAACAAGGCGATTTCATCATCAAAGACATTTATCCTGATTTTATAAGTCAAAGCGATTGTTATAATGCTCAAACTAGTCAGCGAATCACATGGAAGAAGGAGAAACTATACACTTCTCTCTGTCCCTCACATTTAAATAACTGTGTTATCACATGTATTAATAATCTCAAGCAGCATTTTAAGATTTCTTAAGTAAGATAAGATAAAAATTAAGCTGCACAGATGACTCGTTACTGAAACAAACACTATGCCTATAAAATTCCATTTTTAACATAACCTCCTATATGGACATGCTGCAATATTAATCCTCAAAACTGGACATGTACCTTTCTCTTCAATGCATAAATTGTTAGAGAACATCGACACCAAAAAATACCTGCAGACGGGAAAGCCCTGTTTGATTCCCTTGGCTGAGTGGACGCTGGATCAAGCTTTGCCAGTAGCTCTTTATAGAAAAAGGCTCAAACCGCAAAAATGCCATCAAAGAGAACAAGTCAAAGGAACCATTCTGAATAGGCGTTCCAGTTACCGCCCATCTCCTCTTAGCCTTCAAGTTAGTGACCGCTTGGCTCTGTTGGGCATTCACATTCTTAATCAAATGAGCCTCATCCAAAATGACTCTCCACCACTCTATCTTTTTCACAGGAGATTCTTCCCAAGGTTCCTCAGTAGCCAATATGGTATATGTCGTCAGCACAATATCATATTTCCTAAGCTCCTCAGCATCTCTCGTCCTGTCTCCATAATACATATACACTTTCATCTTCCCAGGTATAGTATGCTCGCTTAGCTGTGTAATCCAAGTGGAAAACACAGATGGAGGGCACACAACTAATGTCGATTTGGTACTCAGTAAATCAGGCATATTATCATGTAGACTTGAAGAAGTTGCCTTCCAATTGCTAGTCGAACCAGTGTTTCGAGTTTTACGCTTCTTTTGAGACTGAGAAACCCCTTTACTCGTTCTAACCCTCTTACCCTTTCTCTTAGCCGAATCAGATGGAACCTCATCATCCCCACATTGTTCACCACCACTGTTTACACCAACACTACCATGCCCAAATCTGGATGCCATAGAACTACCAAATTTATCAAAAGCAATCAAAGAAAGCAAAGTCAGAGTCTTACCCAACCCCATATCATCCGCGAAAATACCGCCTCGCAGAGGCTCCGGCCGCTTATCAGTGTGATAGTTCGTCAACACGTTAACATACTCACCATCTCTCTCCTCCCAAAAAGGCGGCAATTCCCCGGAATTCTCTCTATGAACCAACCAACCCAAACCCTCCTTCTGATGTTCAAACAGCACAGACTTAATCACCTCTCTCGGCGGCTCCATGGCCTCCATCTTCGCCTTCTTCCCGACATTCTCGTCGACCAGCTTAAAAATCTCATCCACACTCCTCACCTCCTTCCCACCCTTCTTCTTCTCCTTCACCACGACCGCCTCCGACAAGGCAAACGAAGCACCCGCGTCCGAAATGAGCACCAACCCGCCTCGCGAAATAGCCGACTTCACGAGGTCGAAGGCCTCCACCCTCGCAAATATGTGAACTTGGCAGGCGATCCTGAACTTGCTCCCGCCGCTACGAGTGTTGGGCACGATGCCCTCGACAGAGATCAACCGGGAGTCGATCAAAGGGGCCAACACCGCCGCCACGTCGCGCTCGACGTGGCCGACCTGGACGGTCCGGGTGTTGAGCACCTTGATGGCGTTCTCGTCGTAGGGATTCAAGGGTTCGCGGACGAGGCCCACCATCTCGCGGCCGCTGATGGTGCCGGAATAGTGGCGGATACCGACTATGTTGGCGATGATGAAGCCGACGAGGTAAGTATCGGAGGAAGACGCTTGAGAGGAGGAGGAGGAAGCAGAAGACTGAGAGCCTTGAGATGGGTCGTCGTCTGGTTCACAGAACTGCCAGTAAAGGGTTTGGAGGAGGTTGCAGACGAGGTCCCCCATGGCTAGAGAAGAGGGCAGAGACGGAGAGGGAGAGGCGGTGAAGAAGGTTTCTCTTTCCTTTGAAACTAAAGGTCTCTCTTTTGAAATTTAAGGTTTCAGACAGAGAGAGAGAGTGTGTCGGTTGATGATTGGACGACCGGTTTGCGCCGCCCGTTTCACTTCGTCTGAGATGTTGTTTGAAATGCAAAGGGAACGGGACGGGCGGAGCTTGGGCAAACGGGAGATTTTTCTTCCCTGTTTTTTTTTTTTTTGGGAGGGGGATAAATAATATAGTGAGGGAGGGAGATGGACACAAGCCCACCAGGGTAACCCTACCAAAACACTAGCAGTTAGGAAGTCTCGCGATGTATGGCCTAGTTAGATAACCGTAACACGAGACCTTCGAATGTTCGCTTATGATATATACCAAACTCACGACCTCTTGAAAAACAGATAACACCATTATTACCATAACAATCATCTCAATGATCGTACAAGTAAAGATCTTAGACGTATTATGTGTATCAAGCGTATCGAATTAAGCTAACTCTTGTAAGATTTTAAAAATGAAAATAAATTAATTATTGGGTAAAATTGCACCACGTATGGTATGTTGTCCATTTTATCGCATTAGATGGTCTGTCATTTTGATCACGCTACCAATACATGAAGTGTTTTCTCATTTCTATGGGCAATGTTATTAGATCTTTATATGCGAAAAATAAAATCGTTGGCTTGTGGCATTTGTGCGAGTGTCCATGAAAATCACGGTATAAGAAAGTTACACTGTTTGTTTGTCCATATTGGGTGAATTGGTGGTGACAAAGATGGCATTAGATAAGAAATCTCGCGAAGACTTTATAACATGTGCCTTTTTTTCTAGTAGGCGGCTGGATTCAAGACAAATTTAGACATGGAATGTTCTACTATGCTTACAAATCTTATTACAATGTATGATGGCATTTCGCTTTCCTTTCCGTGATAAATGACTAAATGTTGTGTTCGCTGGGATGGAAGGAACATAACGGGAGGAATGGAATAGGAAACGAATGAGATGGAGTGGAATGGAGCGAGAATTACTGATCGCTTTGTTTGACTGAAGGAAGAAAAAATCGCGCTAATAGAATGGAACGAGGATACTTTGGTTTGGACTTGCGATATGGATTCGAATGAATTTAATTTAGAAATTACAAACACTAGCATTACTTCATAAAATGTGATTTTATCATAGTACAGTATAATTGATTTTATAAGTTAATTTGCAAAATAAATATTATCTTGAGAATCAGATTTAATAAATAAAAATCGTAGTTTTAATAGTGATAACGGGAGAGAGAAGTGCCCTTTTAGCGTTCATGCTACTAGCGTGGACAATCTCCGGGAGCTAGCAGGAGATTATTTTGCCATATTATAATGATTTTCAGAAAGTTGATTTTGTTGATGATGCTCCTGCATTGCTCTTTTGAGGACCCTCTCCTGTTGAGATGGTTTAAACTTAACAAGAAATGTAGCCTCTACAGGAAATCCAGGAATGGCGGGTGCAGGCGGTCTTCATTCGCGATGATGGAGGAGACTGGATGTGTGGCTTTGCTCATTCGATCTGGTGTTTGTTCTTCAGCACAAGCAGAACTTTGGGACGAGGGTGAAATTGGGTCGATTCGTTTCTCTCGAAATGAACTCACTTGCTACTGCAGAAACTCTGAACCATGCTTACAATGCGGTCTCCGATGATCTTCCGGCTTCTCACAAAAAAATCCTGCAAGCAGTCCATCAGGGCCGGGCGCCTTATATGGGTGCATATTGTTTAGTGTCATCAAAATTTCATCTGCTGTTGGAAAGAATTGGCCGTGGGGGACCGAGTTTTCCAAGAAGGCATCAGATTTTTTATTGACTCTGAGTCTGATCTCAGTCCGTGGAATCAGAATTGGAGCGTTCCTGATGTGCTCCGCAGCCTCATTGAAGGCCCTCTTACTAGAGAAGTGGAGGTGTTATGAGTCAAGGATTGAATCACAGGGAGTGGGGCTGGGACTACAAGAATTTCCTTTAATATTCCTGATTACCTGAAGAAAATTAGTGTTTGTTCATTTTCGCAGCAGGGAAAATCAAGAAGATCAAGTTTGTTGGAACTTTTCAAAAATGGTTCTTTTGGTTTGAATTCTACGCATGGAATTGCAGCAGGCAGGAATCCACTTCAGGGCAGTAATGAAAATTGGACATGGGTGTGAAAATCAAGAATGCTGGCCTGCTGAAGGGACAGATCCTGAGCATATTCTGAGAAATTGTGTGGTTGCCAAAAGATTCTGGAATGAGCTTGGTGTTCTAGACGCATGTCTTGCTCATTTGAGCTGCCTCTCAAAGATTGGATTAAATCAAATATCCGATCTAAGCAATTGCATGAAAAGCCTGCTATCCCGTGGGCCGTGGTGTGTTCTAATCCCTATGGATAGACTCTGTTCTCTATGGATTGCTAGAAACAACAGTGCTTTTGGCAACGACAGATCATCAACAAAACCTGCAATGATATGTCTGTCAAAAGCGGCTGAATATTATTCTGTCAATTGTAGTAGAATTAAGCAGAAAACGCAATACTACAGTGCATTTCAGGTTGCTTCCGCCACAGGTTGACCGGTGGAAATAAATCATCGATGGTGCGGTGGGTGAAGCCCTCGGATGTGCTGGAGGAGGAGGCCTGATCTGAGATAATCACGGCCATCAGAAAATAGGGCTTCCGTGTCATTTTGGTACCCAAAACCCAGCTGAGGTTGAGTGTAGGGCACTAAAAGACGGCATTCAACTTGCTCGGGCGTTAAATGTGCAAAAGCTTGAGATTCAGATTGATGATGCGGATCTTGAAGAAGCTTTTCAAACCGAGTAATGGAAAATCCTTTACTAAAACAAGATTTTGATGTTTGCAGGCAATTTTTGGGACAGCTGCAGCAGTTTCAGATCACACACATATTGTGCAAGGCCAACTGATGCGGTGATGCACATGCTGCGATTAGGAAGCTACAGAAAGAAATGTCTGAGAGTACTTACAAACATTCCTGATGATGTTGTTAGGAAGCTTTTTGAAGGAGACTGGATTCCTAGAACTGTATCTGTTGCTACTTTGCTTTCCTAAGCTTTGTTGAGCTCCTATGTTTATGTTTTTTACTGCCTTGCATTACCAATTGATGCCTTTTTTTAACTCCTACTTTTATGCTTTGTTGAGCACATATGTAATCCCCCATGCAGAGCCAAATTACTGCTGACTGAGGAGGATGGAAATATGCGAAGTGAGTATATATTTCTTAAGTTGGTTAAAACTAGTATAACTATTATGTCATCTCATTGGCTACTTTCTCTTGTAAATTCTGTAGCAGAGTGCACAGAAACTGAAGGGTGTTTGAACCTCACAAGATGCTACCGGTTGACCGTAACTCCTGATTTCTCCGTGTGTCTATCGCTAGAGAGATTGATTCTTCAAGGCCGTCAGCAATAGGCTGAAAATCGACCCATCAATTGCTCGATGGAAGAGCCTAGTTTTCTTAGACTCGTGATTTTGTCATCCACTCTACTACTTGCCAGAAGAACTGGGTGGCTTGCATGCTTTGATCTATGTCCAGCACAGAGTCAGCTGCCTGATCTATGTCCAAGAAGGTTTATGGCAGACTGCCATCACATGCCTACTACAATCTTCAGAAATGGATTACAATGAAACAGTCATTCCAGAAGAACACAAACAGTGCAATGAAGGCCATAAAGTAGTGATGACTCCTGCAGTTTATATTACTGGAAGCAAGTGCCGAAGAACTGATGTGCCTAAAGTCATTGCATTTCATGTTTCTTTCCTTTCAGACAAAAAAACAACCTAATCAAGATTCAGTGTTTACATCAATCCAGAAGAATTGCAACAGGTTTGATCAACCGAACATCATCAATTTAACACGGAAATCTTAAAATTCCACATCAAAAATCTCTACAAACGTGTTTGGCTGTGTTAATATAGGTAGAGATAAGCATATTCACTACTAGTCATGTTGTATTTGCTGGAGATTCCTAGTAGACAAGGACAAACTTCTGCAAATTGAAAAACTAGCCACGCATGCAACAACCCACTAAGTAACATCCTCAAGATGGACAATCTCTTCAAACAGAGAAACAGAGGAGCAGAGATCATTATTTGCATATAGGAAGCTATGATTTGTCCAGGAACAACTAATCTGCCCTTGAAAAAAGAGGACCGCCTTACCCAATCTTCAGTCGCACTACCACTGCAATGCAAGATGTGCATTTTGTCACTGTTTTTGAGTCTGCAAAGTAGCAATGAAAACACGAGTCATAATTTGGCCCATGGTTGTTCAATGATATCAGGAACCCACAACAAGGAGCTTAGAAGGGGATTAAGAGCATGGATTCAAGAGAAAATTGATATCCATCCAGAATTGTATCCATTCTCGGAAACTCTAAATCTTAAAAACAATATGGAAATCTTATTGATGCGCCTGGTCTGATTTTCTTTTTCCGCACCACAGCTCTCTAATAATCACAAGAACTTAATAATCTAGCTGAAAGAGATGCAACATTAATGTCTAAGCCAATCACGCATGTGTAAAGTATGGTGCCACAACATGCTTCATATGTATCATTTGCCAAGTAACCTAGTATTTTTGCAAAAGAATGTAGATGTAGGGAACAGTGGCACCACTGGGCCAATAGCAGATTGTTAAATTACAAGTATATTTATCTGTGCAAATGAAAAGGACAAATTCCTTTAAGGAGAGGCACATTCCTTAGGTCACATTAGGATGACCAGGCAGATCTAACTAATAGGAAAGATAAAGAGTCTCTCAGTTCTTTAGTCTACCTCACCTTCAACTAATTCACCGAGCACGAAATTTTACCGTCAAATATATTTTGAACTTTGTCCTCCAGATAAGTAACAAAAAGAGAGTATACAGACCCCCCCCCCCGGTACAATTTACTGGCCATTTTTTTGCAGGGCTGAAATTGTATGGAAAAACTGAACTTCAAAAGCTCAAAGAGTCTCAACTACCCAAAAGTTTGAAATTTCAGCATATACCCAAAAGATGCTACTTACAGAAGTAATGCAATTCGGGATAACCTATTCACATTTTTTCTGAATCATGACTCATGCTAAGGTAATCTGAGGACGTCAACATTGTTCTGAGAACGTCAGCATTGTTTCTTGCAAAACTATACAACAACACAAGCTGGGAAACATCTTACAGAAAACTCTACGGCTACAACCAGGAAGAAATTCCTAAATACTGCAGGTGACACATTCGAAAATTTGCCAATGATCTGTCCAAGAGAATCGACTAGAAAATGTCTCCTACAAGGGTTGAAAATGGAAGTTTCAGGTGGACATGGATGGATAAAAAGCCGGGAAATGGCAGGCGATATATCTCAAGGAACTACAATGTCAGCAATTATAGTGTTTACCCCTTACATGGTGCGAGGTGGGTTATCTTCTATGCGTCATTGACGCAGTGCTCGAACAAAGAAAAGGCAGAAACATCAGACATGACACTTAGCAAAATACTCAAAAATTCTTCAAAAAGAGAGGCATTGCATACTAAGAGCTAGTGCTCGAACCAGCCCGAGGAACCGGCCAGAGATGGCGACAAACCTGATGCGGACTCGGCATCGCCACGACGGACGGAGAAGGCTCCCTGTGGAGTTCCCTGACGACCGCCGCGAGCGCCTCCGGGTTCGCGCCCAGGTCGCAGAGGGCAATGAGGACGGAGAGGGTGTGGCGGTCGAGCCCCGTGTCGAGGATTTTCGACATGTGGAACGCGAGGTCCAGAGACTCCCGGGCGGTCCGGGCAGCTTCCTGGTCCATCGCCGTCGAATCAAGTACTGTCCCGGCGAGACCTGCCCACGCCACCGAAATCGGAACAGCCCACCTCGTTACGGGCCAAGACCCTCGGAGCAAATGCGTTCGCGAATTCAAAAATCCGTCCGCGACGGAAACAAAAAACCCAGGAAGAAAAAGAAGAAGCCATAGCCGCGGAGCAAATCCGGCTGTGAATCGAGGGTTACCGGAATCGCTCGTCAGGCTGCGGTCGCCGGCGCTCTGGATGGCCGGATGCGGTGCTCTCCAGCGGAGCACTTGTTGAATGAAGAAGAAGAAGAAAGACGGCGTTGGGTCAGCAAGAGGAAGACCCGCTCACCTGTTTTGGTATCTCTTTTTTCATTATTATTATTATTTAAAGATTTTAGGGACATGATTTTAAAAAATAGTGACTAGAACTCTGCTTCGATGTTCATTTTCACTCATTGGATTTTAATTTTGATCAAATTTAATGTTCTATTGCTTAGAAGGGATTGATATGACCTTTTCAAGTCAAATTGGCCGGATCGATAACTTAAGGATTAAGTTTGTCAAGAGACGTGCTGGCTTAAACATGACACAGCCTATGCGATCGGGTGGTCTTCATAATAGAAGAGACAATTTACGATAGGCCTATACTTGTTTGGAGAGATCTCTTCGCGACAACTGAACTTGGACCGGTCCACATCCGTTGGCTCTAATAAGGCAACCAGGACCTAAAATTGTTCTTATCTTAATTCCGACGATTGGGCCCATGCGGCACTAATTTGGATAGAGTGACCATTGGAAGAAAAAAACAATAGATTTTCCTATAAATTTAACTCTCTTCGTCTTGCATTTTCACTATTCTTGACTCGCATATCGCTTTCCAAGGCTTCCACTCTCTTAAACCTTTCGTCGTTCTCATTTTTTTACCCTCTCCCCGTTCAAATGATACAGTAGCGCTCTAAAAAATATCGCAACTGACGACGTGTTTTGAATTATTCGGCTACAGTGTGAATTTCATCGAGCAAAACACGTTCGAGTCCATCAACGAGTTCCACGAGGGCGATGTGTCCATGCCCACTCCACCTTGGCCTCCGCTTGAACAGCAAGACCATCCGACAAGACACTGGATGATTGGAAGGAGCTGCGTGGGCGAACTAGTCTCTGGAATCACCGCCAAGATGCTACCCAAACGAAACCCCCTAACCCCACCCCCACAAACAAAAAGAAAAAAACCCTCTAAGCAACCGTTGCGAAGATTATGCAGAGAAGAACATCTTGTGTCTAGAGGACAATTTAGATCAAGGTCGAGACAAGTGGCATTGAGAAGGCTGTTTGTACCCACTTGAGGAGCCACCAAGCCAAGCGTGACGTAGAGATGGCTGGGCTCGGGGGTAGCATTTCAAGCACAACGCCACGTACCATCAGCCTGCTCAAGTATGACGAGGGGACGAACTCTATTACCCTTCGTCGCTGACCGACCGTTTGGCTTCGCGGAAGAGCTCTAGTCCATCTGCAACATGCAAACTACGATGACACCTCAGTTCAAAATTGTTCTGAGGACGAAAGAAGAAGAAAATGCAAAAGTGGCTATACAAAGCGAAAAAGGGTGAGTTGGTGCATCTTCTTTCCACGGGTAATTTTCGGGTCTATCGATTTCTAATTTGTAGACCAGTCCTACCAATTACAAGTGCTGTGTCATCACATGCCATTGGATCGGTGCAATTGTGAATCGTGTCGCCGAACTCCAAACGTTTGCAAAGTTACCATTTTCACTCGATTTTCAAAGTGAATCCATATGTATAGTTAGAGTCGAGGTTCAAATTGTCCGAGCTCAGAACTTTGCTTACCCCATATTACGACAATTTGGGGCTAGGTGAGGAGATTTAGGTTAAGCAGATTTTGGCAACGGTGAGAAATTGGATTTATAATATGTATGACATTTTATCATCTAATTTCATGACAAGATTCACAGTTCTAATGCTGAAGCCATCATGTTAATGTGATATTTTCTTTGTTGCAATTTGTTTTCAATCAGTGTGTATTTGTACGTGTAATTTTAAAAAAAATTGAAAAATGTAATTTGCGTTTTATTCGTATTTAATTCAATGAGAGTTTTTATATTGGCTAATTAATTTTTATATTAACAAAATAAAGCCGCAAGTCATTGACCAAAGGCGACAAAGTCCACTTTGCAGGTGTTGGCCATTTTAGAATATTGAAAAGAAAAGGCACAACCTCGTTTCCTTCAAATAGAGCACCAAAAAGTGCTTTAATTTAATAAGTCTGGACCATCGGATTGAAGAACAAGTAGTAATCGTAACCCTTCATTCAAATTAGGATTAATACCACGAAAAATCTTAAACTGGTATATTTATGATAAATTTATCTCAAATTAATTTTTTGATCACGAAAAATCCCAAACTGGTACACATGTGATAAATTTACCCCAAACTAATATTTTAACTAAGAAAAACCCTAAATTGGGACATTCATGATAAATTTACTCTAAACTACTTATTTAATTGCGAAAAACCCCAAACTAGTACACTTGTGACAATTTTATCCTAAACTAATTTTTTGACCACAAAAAACCCCAAATTGGTATACATGTGAAAAATTTAACCAAAACTAATTTTTTTACCACAAAAAATCCCAAACTGGTACACCTGTGACAAATTTACCCTTTATTAGCGAACTAATTTGGGATTTTTTGTGGTATTTATCCTATGAATTTTCACATGGACTTGCCATGTCACCATATCACATCACCATGTGTCATCCACATCAGCAAATTTAACGGTAAAATTTGACGAAAATTAATATAGAGTAAATTTATCATAGGTGTACCAGTTTGGGGTAAAATTGTTACAGGTGCACCAGTTTGGAGTTTTTCACGGTTAAATAATTAATTTGGGGTAAATTTGTCATGGGTATACCAGTTTGAGGTTTTTCTTGGTCAAACAATTAGTTTGACGTAAATTTATCACATGCGTACCAGTTTGGGATTTTTCATGATTAAAAAATTAATTTGGAGTAAATTTATCACAAATGTATCAGTTTAAGATTTTTCGTGATATTAACCCTTCAAATTAAGACACTTTACAAGTGCAACCGGTAGTCCTTTCAATCTAATAATTTATTATGCACTTTTAAAATTCTGAAATTTCACTTTTTTTTTGGTATGAAATTTCACTCAACAAATAGGAAAAAAAATAAGACAAAAGAAAAGAAAGAAAAGAAAGAAAGAACGAAGAAGGGCAGAAAATAGATTGAGAGTATGCATCGCCATCGTTGTTGTGCGAGGAATTGAGGTTGACTTGAGGAAAGATCGTGTAGATTGTCGGAAAAATTTGAAGAAGATGAAAATTAAGATCAAATATCTAAGGCGTGCAAACACTTTTCTTAAGATAATTCCATTCCTCATTAGTATGAAATTCGGGTGCAACAAATTCTAGTGATTAACCTCCGAAGATATAACATACATTCTTCTTTATTTGCACTGAATAATAGAGGGAACGAGAACAATAAAATTATCTGTAAAACCCAGCAAAGAAAAGAAATGGAAGGAGAAAGAAAATTTTCTCGTTGAGGTGTGTATATTTGGAATGTTGTTTAGAGGTTCTATTTACAGGTAAATGAAAGAGAGTTGGGTTGGTGAGAAACAAATCAGGGTTAATATCATGAAAAACCTCAAATTAGTACATATGTGACAAATTAATCCCAAACTTATTTTTTGACCACCAAAAATTCCAAACCAGTACATTTATAGCAAATTTACCCTCCGTTAAATTGAATTAATACTACAAAAAATCACAAATCAGTACACCTATAACAAACAGATGATAAAACCTAAAATCAATACATCAATCAATTGCCGCGGGTCATCCAACTCAAAAATTTAACCGTAAAATTTAACAGAAACTAACTGAGGGTAAAATTGTCAGGTGTACCAATTTAGGATTTTTCGTGATATTAACCCAACAAAAATAATCAAGCGGTGGTGATATTTAAAAATCAAGCCGTTACAAAACCATTGCAAGCAATTACTTTCAATTCTACTATTAAAGCTGTAACAAAATAATCTTTTAATTTTTCAAAACTGTTGAAATATTCAACGTTATAAAAGGCATCCTTGGAAAAGGAGCAGGTAAATAAGGTATTTGTTCTTTTATTTAGGGGTGTACAAAAGAACCGGGACCAGCCCGGACCGCCCGGAACCGGCCGGAACCGGTGGTTCCCAAGGGAATCGGTCCGGTTCCCGGTTCCAATTTTTTGGAACCGGTACTGTTTGGGCCGGTTCCCGGTGTGGAACCGCCCACCCGCCCATCCGGACTGGATCGGTAATATAATAATATTTTTTATTTTTTTAATTTTTAATTAAAAATTTTGACCAAAAAAAATTTTTAAAAAAAAGAAGAAAATTTGTTATCATATCTGAAGCTCTTGTGTAATTGGGATACCTTGGTCATTTTTCCCAATAATTAATAGATATCCACTTGATTTATGGATGGTGTGGTTAATATAATCGATCATAGTATAGGAATTGTATAAAAAGTTATGTTATTTTCCTTTTGTTCTGTTAATCCGATGTTGGTCCACAGATTTCGTTTTTATTTGTCTAGGAAAACTTGTTGAGACCGGTTCCATAGACCTGCCCGAGAACCGGACCGCCGGTGCGGTCCGGTTCTCGGGTGGGTCCATGGAACCGACGGGCGGTTCTCGGTTCCAATTTTTGGAACCGGTCCTGTAGCGGGTGGTCCACGGTTCCGGGGTGGGAACCGCCCATCCGGACCATGCACACACCCCTACTTTTATTGGTGTGCCAAGTTTGTTTGTGTATAATCAAAATCGAACCTTGATTATCGAGAGGTGAGAACTACTTAAAAATGTAAAGTATAGAAACGAAGAATTAGAACATTGTCTCATAACAACGCTTTCATCTTCTATAGTTCATTAACGAGGTGCCAAGAGAGCCATACTGAGCTGAAGAATGAAATTCAGCAAATGAAGGATGATGTCCGACGAGTCATCAGGGTGTCAATCAACGTGTTTGCTACAGCACAAGATTCGAGAGATGGCGCACCCCCATAAGATGTGATAACGATGACGAAGATGACGATGAAGACGCCAACTAAGACCAAGTCGTCGGCGATGAGGATATGTGTGATGATCGATGTACAACCGAATCCGAAGAATGATCGGGGATATGAAAGTGATCAGGCAGCCGAATCCGAAAAGTCTTTGATCCCACTCAGATCACCCACCCATCATATTCAAAAGGAGTAAACTGACAGATGAAACATTTACAAGTCCTCCTGATGTCAAATCTCACGATCCCTTAATCTCATTAGACCAGTTGATTGCTGTTCATAGAGGGATAGACAGCTTTGAACCCTTTGGCTTTTCGAGGGCTTAAAAGCCATCCTCATATCACACCTAAAGATCCCAAATTGAGAACTAAACTGGACAGGCAAACAAGACGAAACTGTTGGAAGGCAATGAACTAATTAGTAAAACGCAGTGCTGATATATTTTATGCCCCATGCCAGAAAATTTACTCGGAGCACTTTGGTAGATTGATAGCATAATGGCAACTGTGTTTCTGCAGAAGACAAGATGACCGCCTTTTATTCGCTGGACCCAGATTTGCACAAAACGTCCGAACCAAACAAGCGGAAGTTTTTTTTTTTTTTTGATAACCGAGGTGTCCGCGTGGCCGGCGAGCTAGAGCTCCCGACTAGCCCTCAAGAGGGGCTAGCGCAGCATCCCACCGCCACGATTCCCCACTTAAATCACCGATAAACGAGTTTGAACCCAGGACCTCTCGTAAAAGAAACCGAGTGCAAATCAACGCGGCCACTGATGGATGGGTAAAGAATTCACAACCGATACTCTTGTTGTGTAGTGAGATCGTGACACATTTAAGCCTGTTATCGCATTGAACAAGCGACCTTTCCGTGCATCCTCCAACCAGGACAATGGCAGTACTGTGCACTTATGATACTTGCTTCATGCACTTTGCAGTTCTTTAAGTATATCTCGTGGCATTATCAGCTCTTGGTCAATGATGCTTTCTGCCCGTTCTGTTATCTTTGACAGCAACCTGTGCTTGGTGAGAGGTCTCCCTCTGTGCCGAACACGATTAAGACGTGGGCACACCGAAAGATTCATGGGAAATTTGTCAAATTGTACAACATTGTCATAACTAAATACTCTTATTTTATAATTGCAGATGTGTTTTTTCTTTATGTCCTCTTCCAATGCGAGGCATTCGACCAAGGTCAAGAAGTGATTGTATGACTTGGGCATTGAAGAATGGCCAAAAGTTGACTTGGGCATATCACTTTACATTTGTAGAAGACCATTAGACTTGGCTTGCTCCCCTAGCCCAGTGCCCATAGGAGAATAACATCAGAAATTAATTTCGAGTGAACCCCTAATGGATTGGTTGACTGGTAAATTGTGACAGATTTCGTGTTCAGAGCACATTATTCCGTTTAACGTACTAGCGGTAGCCACATGGATCATTTTATGGGTGACGTGTTGCTTAATATACGTGGATGCAACGGTTTGTATGCATTTGCAGAGATTAGTCAAATCAAAATGTTCGGATATATTACATCATTTTGCTAAATTAGAGTGAATATAAATGAGAGCCAATGCATAGAGAGCTCGATTGAAGTATAAGACCATAGCGATTTGGAGCACCTGCTACGCAAGTGTGCAAAATTGAATAAATACGCAAAAGCTAAATTAAAAAATTATTGAGAGTCCCTCAATAGCATGGGAGATACATCCTAACACAAACCACATTCGTTTTCAAAGTCCGTGAATACAGAAACCGACTTCAACTATAGCCATATAAACTTGATCCCAAAAACTTGAGAAAAGGATAGTATCGGTGTCGAAATTATTGCACGATGCTCACTTTGATGTCCAAACTATTTAAAGGATCATTCAAATGTCACAACTTAAAAAATAAAAAAAAACAATCACTTAAGTGACTCCTTCGTAAAAAAACTTGATGTCGTATTATTTTAATAATAAAAGCTCATCGAATAGTTTAAAAAGTGTTGAAATACACGTGTGAGTTATGTTAAAGAAGTTCAACATCGGATAATTGATGTAGTGTTGAGCAGTTAATATATCTTAGTTGACCTATAATTTATTGGCTTAAGCTTTTAAGTAAAGGTAGATCTAATTGCATATGTTGACGGGCTCGGACTTGAGCTGCCTTTTTGGCGATCTCCCCAAGTGAAGGTATCGAACTTCCGTTGCGCATTCTCAACAAGTAGTAGTTGGCTCATAATTCATTGGCTTAATCTTTTGAGTGAAGGTGTGATCTCCCCAGGTGAAGGAATCGAGTTTGCATTCTCAACAAAAAGTATTGATATTAAAGTGATATACACGAACTAATATATAGTTTATAGTACTGAAGTCCACAAATTGTAGTAATTGAAGCCCTCTGTAGTTGGAAATAAGAGGGAAACCCTAGGTATTTAAATAGTGAAGAACCGTTTCCAGACTTCTTAGCTCAATCTATGTGGTGAACTAGATCGCAATATGACTCAGTCTTCATACTTTGAGTTTGGCCAGGTTTTTTTGGACGACGGAGCTTCTACAATCCTAGGAAACCCAGTTTCACCATTCGAGGTGCGATCTACATACTAAGAAGGCTCGATTTATTAGGTTTTACTTTAAGCCTAACTAGCAGGAAATCAGGAGAACAACCGCTGATAGAGCTTTAGAGAGACAAAAACACTCCAATCATTTTTGTGAGAATCTTGGGTGTAATTAGGGTTGAGAAGCACCTGAACGTCAATGTAATATTAAATCCCATCAGTCTCTTCCCTTGAAATAAGCGCACGCCAGACTACTATTATATGCCCCTCTTCTTCTATATGCAATCTATATGCAATCTTCCATTTTTATTTAGAAAAATGACACAAATAATTCATGAACTTTGATATCAATGTTCAATATGATCTCTAAACTCTAATCCAATATACAATATAGTCCACGAAATTTTAATTTATTTAACGTAATTCTTGAATTTTTTATACATGTTCAATTTAATATCTGGATTGTACTTGATCTTAAATTAATAGAACAACAATATTAAATATTTTCGCATAGTACAGATATTACATTGAACATATTTTAAAAGTTCATTAATCATATTGAAAAAATTAAAATTTTAGAAACTATATTAAATATTAGGATAAAATTTAATAATCACATTGAATAAATTAAAAATTTAAAAACTTATTATACATTAGATTAAAATTTAAAGACTATTCATATAATTATCCCAGTCTTCTTTATAGAGAACACCAAAATTATCGAGAGACAGCTTTGCCTGGACAAAGTGCTGATTAGACCGCCCCTCATGGACCAAATAATTTCGACAACCCCACAACGGTTGACCATTAAAATTCCTATCACATCACCCCTAGGGGGCGTACCTCAAATCAAAGCTTTTCAACCTTGTATTATTGTAATAATTTAACCTTATTATCCTTGTCAAGCCATCCCCACCATCATACAATTTCTCTGTAACTTCCACTCTAATCTTTCACAAAACTCCTATTTCTTTTTCTTTTTTTTTTATCGAAACAAAACTCCTATTTCGAGTAGCCCCTTTTAGTGCGTAATATATCACCCGAGCTGACGTCATAATTAACTAATCAGATTAGCAGTCCCAGATCTATATAATCTACACAATTAGCCACCAAGACCTGTCATTATTGACTATTTCATGTGGACATCTATATTCCCAATGATGAAAGAGGCAACAGTTTGACCGTGTGGGCGTGGGAAGAAATAAAGGCGAGGCAGGAGGAAAAATGATGAGACTTGCAGCCCCAGTAGCTTGCAAGGCAATGTTTTCTTTGTTCTAATAATTCATTCAAAGCAATCATGGCGATATCGCCCATGACAAGGATTCGATCGATCCATCTTTCTTTTGCCTTGCTCACTTATGCCATTGTTTTGACCATTTTCCCTTCATCGTGCAATCAAGAACTTTAGTTCAAAACCCTAACCCCTTCAATAAGTCCAACATCTTCCGGATTACAATATATGAAACAATGGGCCACTGAATTTCTTTGCGGTTTTTCATTGGCCATGTCGGACCGTACATTCTGCTTCTTTCGCGAGAATTCTCACTTAGAGCCGTTTGTAAAAAGTTTCGCAAATTGAACTGCGAATTAGGGTTCGGCTAATAAATAAAGTTGAGTCATAATCAAACACGTTACTAGAATAATAAGATATCTTGACTTCCCTTTTTAGAGCTAATACGAAACACGGCAGCAAGTAGACAGATCGGCTCAAAATAAGTCTTGTACAATGTGAATTGAGCAATGATTTCAGATGGGCTAGTTGGGTTGCCACTACAGCATTCAGTTGGGGCTGAAAAAGAAAACAATAAATTGATGAATGAGGTCAGGAATTACTTTGGGTCCTTGTATATTTTGTCAGGGAGCACAAAATTCATCAAGGTGTCTCTGACTTTCACAAAATGCAAAGTAGTTGGCAAAAAAATAAAGAAAGGTAAAAAACATCATCATTTCGTGTAAGAAAGCGACCACTACTACATCCACAGTAATCTTCTTGGCCCCACCGTTTGTCCTGTTTTTTCCTTCGTCTAGTTCTTTCCATTGCTCCATTTTTTCAACGAAATGCGTTTTCATGAAGAGTGATGTGCGTCTATTCCTCTCGTGAACAAGACTAAATTGGACTATCGACAAGCTAAGTTTCTTATTCTATTCGAGAGCCGCAGCATCAACATCTTGTAATCATGGAGCTTATAATATACAATGCGTTAATTTATTATCTCCCGATAACGTATGAAATTAAATAATCACCCCCCAAAAATTCAGCAAGATCTGGATTTGATGGGTATGATGGACTGCCGGTCTACTGCCGATAACAAGAAGGTAAAATATCACCTTAATACAAAGATTGAGCTTTATAGAATATGCTAATAATAATTCATGTCCAAATATGAAATCAAAATAGTTGATCTCAGCTCCAATACTTTTTAGTTTATTTTTTTTATCTCAACTATAGTCCAAAGAGAGTACTCCCTCTGCTGATTATCGAGTGTATGTTTAATGTAGTATGATTAGATGCTTTGATCTCAAAAGTCATCCTGCAAATGCTAATTATTTGAAGCGAGGAAAAAAAGTGAGATGTTTGGCTGTTAGGTGCTCCAAGCTCTTGGTAGATTGAGGGAGCACTTATTTCCCTGAAGTGAGGAACATTTGGTGCTTGGAACTTGAAAGGAGGTCAAGTAGAATTATGAAAGCATGGTGCTAGGCTAGTGTTACCAATCCAATCTCTTAATAGATCAAGTAAACTCCCAAAGATGGCTAGCTTTGATGACGGAGGAATGGGATTGTGGCTCCTTTATCATTAATAGGCGCAACCATCACCTATGTCCTTCACATAATCGTGACACTTATCTCTCCCTCTCTTAAGGGAGGTCAAAAAAACCATAATCTATCTTATAAGGAGATCGTCAAATCCGGATATGAGGTCACGATGTCTCATTCATGTTAAAATCAAGCTCCATTCAACTTGAAATCACTATTGGCCATCTTCAACTTTATTTGCGCTATATGTGTATGTGAACACGGTAGAGAGAGAGAGAGAGAGATGGTGGTGGTGGTTTTCTAGTGGTGGCTTGAGGGGGAACACAGGTGAGAGAGAGGGCAGAGATTGAAAGGAGAAAGATAATGAGGCAGCCGACGAGACATGGTCAGGGGAGAGGGGAGAGGGGAGATGGCGTGTTGGTGGTGCCACATTGGACAAGGCGGCAACGACAACCTCACAGTTGAGGGTTGACAGAGTTGTGAGAGAGGTGTGGATCCTTAGGGTATAGGTTTGATTGGTGTGGCAAAAAGACAAGTGCAATTGAATCATATCTATATCCATGAAGGAGACAAGTAATGGGAGCATCACTTGGACGAGATCTACGTTCCAGAAACAAACATGTCAATATATGAATTAAGTCATGGTACAAGTTTGATTCTCCACACCTTCAAGTTAAATAATCTCATTTTTTGGCTACTCGTCGAGCTTTTACTTGAGCTCTGCCCCAGCTAAAGTGAAGTTGCTCACGATAGAAACAATAGGTGCTTAGACTTGGAAAGGTGACCAAGAAAAATCCATGCAGCACATGGTGTTTGACGGCTTGCAGGGGTTCGACCTCCCGCAGATGCACCTAATTGGAAATATTAAAGCAATTTGCAGGGAATAGGTTGAAAAGCCACTAAGGATTTGATGTTAGAATAGGCAGTACCCTTCTTATGTTTCTTATCGGCAATGGGTTTTTTATGCCAAACCCTATATTATTAGGCAAACCAAGAAATTACGCACGACTTACAAAAAGGCACTTTAGGCATCAAATGACAGAAAGGCTTCCAAACGGAGAGCATTCAAAAGTTTATGTTTGTGTGTGCATGAATAGTGAAAACTAGGTTACCCATGAATTATCTGTTCTTTCCTTTTTTTCTTATATTGTCAAAGCAAAATAAGATATCTCCAACTCCAATGCACTTTGACTTGCAACCCTTACATTAAACTACACCCTGCTCTCTTCTTCAAACTCCTAGGCTTCCAAAGACAACCACGCACAAAGACAAATAGTCCCTCATTATATAAAGCAAATAGGAATCCCACTTTGTCTCCAAGACATCTTCAAGTTTCTGCTTCTTTTTAGAGAAAAACGAGAGCGAGTGAGAGGAATTCAGAGAAGTTCTGATGCTATGGACTGGCTTGTGAGCAAGAAACTACAAGTGGTTGGAGGAAAAAGAAAGCTCGCTTGTTTGTCCCTTCTCTTGCTGATGCTCTTGCACTTGGAGCCTCGATGTTATGCAGACAGACATGGAAGGTTCTTCTCCAGAGTAAGAGGCGAGTCGTCATCCTCCAACAAGCTGAACTACAAAGCTCACTTCCATGGCAGTTGGAGAGGAGATGCAGAGAAAAGAGATGGTGGTGATCAAGCGTTTGGAGATGAAAAGAGACGTGTCTACACAGGTCCCAATCCTCTCCACAACAGATAGTGCGGAAAAAAGTTCAATTAGCTCCTCCATTTCTTGGTAGTTTTTTTTTTATCCAAAATTTTCTTCTGTTCTTTTTCTTTTTTTACCCTTCTTCTTTCTCATGGGTTCTTGCCATCGCCAAGCAAAGATGTGCATTTCCTCAATGCTTGATTGAGACAGAGTTTCCATGGACTCTCTCAAACACTCAGTGATCAGTCCTTTCAACGACTGTTAAAGATGTTTATACTAGAATTTAGCTTTGCAGATTTTGTAAGCGAAGAAGTGAAGTGTATGTAGTTAACTGTATTTTCATGAGATTATTTTTTCTTACTTTTTCTTCTTTTCTCTTTTTGAAAATGATATTGTTCAAGAGAATTAATGCTAAGTGTTGGGGTTGGTGGTGATATGAATGTTGTTTCTGCTTTTATCTGGAGGGGTTGGTGATGGTGTGTTAAGTTTTTGGACTGTGTTCATGTTGAGCAAGAAGGGGAGCAGCAATTAAAAGCGACTTTCTCCAGCATGTGCCTAACGCTGTTTTTTCTTTCTCTTTTCTTTTCTATTCTAGTGTCATAAATTTTCCAGGGGATTTCACTTGGGACATTTCTGAAATTCATCTAAGGGGAAAAGGGATCATTTTCTCGTAAGTTGAAACTATACAGTTCTTTCACATGTCATCATAAGAAGAGGTCTATATCAATTTGAATATTCTAAAGTTTAAATCAGTTCGGCCACATGTGGGTTACTTCTAATGTCGAACAGTTGTAAGGCTGCCTCAATGATGATTTTTGGGATATGACTCTCTCTCTCTCTCTCTCTCTCTCTCTCTCTCTGGTGTAAGCCGTGTAGCATAAGACACTGCTAAATAACTTTATGCACACGCCACGTGCGAGAGAAAATATTCTTTTTGCAGCATTATTACAATGACAATTACAAGATGTGCATACTGTAGTCTATTTAAATTGAAACGTAGATATATGGGTAACAGACAAGTTACGAAAACTAAGAAGGGGTGAATTGGTTGTTTTAGGAAACTCTAGATCTTTTTTGTGAATACGTGATGGACAGTATGTAAACAGTGCATCGATGCTATAAAAATGTATGCGCTTGTGTAGAATCACAATCTTCTATCATACAAAAATCGAAAGAGTTTAAGGAATAGATTAAATGCGAATCAAATTTACATTAGTTCGCCCTTCCACTTGACCTATTTTACTCTCCCAACTTTAACAACCTCGACAAGACTGGAATCTATTATGTAATCTTGAGATGTTATAGTCTATGCCAAATGTACTGCTTTTGCTTGAAGCTTATGGGGCAAATTCAAGTACTTCTCACAGCACTATATCACACCCTTTCCAGATTACAAATATTCACATTCTCTAAAGAGAATTACCATTAGAAACCACTCTATTTTGCATAAAGAAAAGCAAGAAAATTAAATGCAACAAAGAGAATTGTTCCTGAACTTCTTAATCCCACCAACCACTTTGATCTGCTTTTAAAAACTTCCAATTTTCAAATATTAGTTGGGAAGCTTTATCCGGTCAAGTAGTCGTTGGTCTGAACTTCTTCGACCCTTAGAATGTCCTTCTGCAAAGCACTAAAGGCCATCCCCAAAGGAGAACACTCTGCTCCTGCAGTCTGCCTTACATCTTTTCTACTTATCCAAGAAAAGCAGAAGTGGTTTCATTAACTCCATCCTGTTTTTAGCGAATTCCAACACTTGATGATAGTTGTAAAACACTAATAAGTCCAATTTAAATTGATGAAGAGTTGGGTCTTCTGACTAGGATCATAGAGGCTCGTATGTAGAACAATCTACTTCATTTGTAGCATGTATTGCTCCTACAAAACGGTCCTTTGAGACCTTTCACAATTTTTCGTACTAGCGTATGTTCACCTTCTGCAAATAGGTTCTTCTAAGCAAGTTGATGTCCTCATGCTATATAAACTGTTCACCTTCTATTCGCCCATCCAAGTTCTAACAAGCCCGCGTTCTAAAGCTTGTTCTCCTTCTACAAAGGCCCTTCCAGACTTAAGACACATTTCCCGTCTCATAGCTTGTTCTCCTTCTACGTAGTCAAAGTCTTTCTATGCTTTGGACATCATGAACCTGCTTATGGCTTGTATATATAGAAATTATTCAATGGGGAATTGGGAAGTTTCGATGGGGAACGATAACAGAGAAGAGGATGATATGGTAGAACTAGAAAGGGAGGAATGAATTAACAGAGTCCGCACAAAATGGAGTGATCTGCTGTACTGAGCTCGCTCCAACGACCTGCTGTATCCATAGGTTTCATGGGTCGATCATAGCATTCAAAGCCTCGTTTGGTCCCATGGCCAAGGAATTGACCAACGGAAGCACATTCCAATTAATCATATTACAAAGAATAGCTATCGGTTTCAAGTCTTTTGGACCTGACGAAAAATATGTAATTTAGAGTGACATGCTTTTAGGCCTTGGTTTGTCAATGGCCCGAGCGCTAGGTTCTCTGGCTAGGATCCGGGGCCCTTAACGTCGAGGTCCTGAAGGCGCCGATGTCTCAAGTCTACGAGCCGAGGTCTCGAGCAGCAGCAAGTGGCGGCGGTGGACTTGCTATTCCGTGATTGGGGTGGTGATGGAGTATAATTCTGGCAATAGCGGAATCTCAATATAGGTGATGTTATGTCGTCCAATTCTACATTTTTCGAGGCATTCTACTGAAATAGGCACGGCTGCAAAAGACTTTCCGGATTCGGACAAGCAAAAATCCAACAAGCGGGCTCGGGACAAGAATATGTCCCGCCAACGACAAACGACCGTAACTTTTTACGGAGCCCACAATTAGAATTCGCAAAAATCGTTCCGAGCACTACGTTGTGATTGAATTGGTTTTGCCCATTTAGGCATGTTTCGAAGCACTTCTCTGTTTTTAGGCCTTCTGCAGTTTTGTTATTTTCCTGTTATTTCTTTTCTGCAACTTCGTTCTGTATTCTGTTTCCTCATTATTTACAAAATTCCTTGGGTTAAGATTGAAACACTATTCTTTTGTTTTTTGTTTCCTGTCTGATGACTCGGTTTCGCCTCTTTTCAGAAATACAGAAGAAAATCGAGAGATTTCTCTTTGTGCCCTTCGTGCATGTACACTTACTGCATAAGCAAATCCTAATCAATGAACAACCCACTCGCATTTCTTGGTTAATCCAATTCCAAACAATCAGAAGGAAAGCTTGATCAAGAGATTGAAGTTTAAAGGCTGTCGAGGAAATTCCTATTGCAGAGAAAGAGTGCCGAGGAAAGAAGCGGCAATTTCACTGTCAAATGCCCTGGGCTTATTCAGCCCACTGGATTTAGACGAATACTTGAAGTCGTTGCAGAGAGAAACAAATTCCAGGCCACCTATGATATCAATGCAAGGCACCGAACGCACGGATTCTCGAATCGTAACAGATAGTAACTTGAAGGCCTTCATGGTCAACGGGTGAGATTTTACTCTTCTTTTTACCTAATGGTCACGAAGGAGGTGGGAATTCATTCTACACGCGTGTTGAATGGCTTTGCTCGGTTTCATTTTAAGATATAGAAATCGATAAAACTGAGAGATATCACAAGCTTTTCCTTCCCTCGGAGTTCATATCATTCATTTCTTCTGGTGCAAGAGTAACTATCATTCGTACGCATCTAAAATTCTAAACTAGAGCAAACTTAAGTAAGAAGACATCTAGGTTAAAGTTTTCGTTTTGCATTTGAGAAATAATATCTTGTTTCGAAAATTAATCAATAATGGGCGATAGATAAGATGCATTAATTTGATTAATTGCTCGAAAAACGGTACTTATTTACTTCTCAAACCGTAGTTATGAATATATATCGAGAACTATATTCAATAATGAGGTTATCATTAGTATAGAAAATGCGATGAGAGGATATTGGTATACTAAAATCATTTAAGCTAACCCCCGGGCTACTTGGCCCATAATCACTTCTATTTTGAATGCTCTTTTTTTTTTTTTGAATGCTCTTAATCCCTATATATCTGATGAAACCACAATACAAAACTTCATTGGCATTTTTTTACAAAAATAAAGGGTTTAGCTTTCTCTCTTCTTCTACTTAAAAAGATTAGTTAAATCGAAATATTCAAATACCCTTTTTATAAAAGATAGAGATAATGATAAATTGCAAAGAAGTAGTAATCAATTGTAAAATGTCCATTCGATTTGCCACTTAAAGTTTGTGTTTATACATGAAAATGGAGCTTTTTCTAGCTGCACAAATTGTTCCAACACTTTTTTATTGAACAAATTATTATTCGGGAAAAGGTCACAAAAAATCCCAAACTATGTCCATTGTGACAAAATTATCATAAGCCATTTTTACAACATCAAAAACCTCAAACTATGCCTACTACAACACATTTATCCTGCACTTTTTTTATGACATAAAAAAATTACCAAACTGTTACCTATGCGACACACTTGTTTTCGGTCAAGATTCTGTTAGATGATTTTTTAGTCCAAATAAAATCATTATTTCACTTAATTCATATGAGCGCCATGTCAACACAGTTTATTTTCTAGCATCTATGTAGGCAGATTTTTTACGGTTCTCATTGACAAAACTTTGACGGAGAAGTAAATACATCACACAAGTGTAAGTATGGATTTTTAATGGTTTTTGCCTTTATTATTTTGTTTTGGGGTTTTGGAAACTTTTGGTGTAAGAGAAGTATCGCATAAAGTGAGGAGATTCCTCCAATCTCTCTCAATCAATCCTCAAGGCCAAGGGGTGCTGTATAGATTTCCCTCTTTATGGCTCGCCGGGGCCCCTACCCCCATCACCTTTACCAACAAGATGCCTTGCCTTGCATAATCAAGCAATGTCTTTTTAATGATTTCATTTTTGTCTTTCTTTCCTCCGATCACAAAAAAAGAAAAAATAATTGAAAAATACAAAATAATTAAATGGGTCATAGAGAGAATAAAGAATGCGATGTTAAACAAAATAAATGAAAGTAAACAAACAAATTTGCATTTTGGGAGGACTGTCAGAGAATCTCTAATCCCTATGCATGTCCAACCAAAGAATAATCACATGAAAATCTTTCTAAGCAAAGGGGGAGGGAGGGGAATAGTCAGAGAATCAGCCCCGTCTGATGATTGGACGATGGACCACGTGTCGGCTCTTGGATTTTTCCCACTTACAGAAAATAAGGGAGAAAATAAAGACATAGGAAAAGGAAGGGTTTTGGACCGGCACAAGCTGCCAATTTCAAGCCGCCGGTCCAAGTTTGGCCCCCAAATGGGAAAAAAATATAAAAATTTGCTTTGTCTAAGCCGTACCTTTTAAGTGATGCGGTGATCTTGTTGGATATGTCCGACCTATCTAACTTATTTACATACCCGATACAAAATCGGTATGTCCAATGCTATGTAGATATCGAAACGCTAGGATAAAATTCTATAAAATTGTGCTTTTTTGGACTCGATCTTAAAACAGACTAGATTGGATTCAAAGATGAATTTAAGACACGGACACCGATACAAATCATGAATCATGACTTTTGAAAGGGGACAATTCGTGATGTTTCCATACCTATACACGAAATCTCGTGCGTTCATACTTCAACTTGAAAGCGAGTTGTCATTTTAAGTTATATGCACTTGATGCAGCTAGCCCACTTTTGAATAGAACCACTCAATGTGTATAAAAAGCATGTACAGTATTATAGTTGCACAACAGCTATGATTGTCTAAGCCACAATTGCCTAAATGGGTGTTTTCAGCTTGATCCTGTGAGGCATTTGGCAACTTTTCATAGTTGCATCGCTATGACACCTCACATCAATTTCGACAAAGCTGCTCCATTTAATTTTAAAGCCATATCGCTTCAAACCGCTCGTCATCAAACAAATAACTTACAACACATTAACGCGCGTATGACACAAGTTGTTACTACGTCCATGCTAAACAAGCTCTTAAAAGGTTGAAGAAACCCCTTTTCGCACCATATTTGTGCGGACATTTTTAGGGCTACTCAATCTACGTTTATAATGTCTGACTTCAGTCTCTTTCCCAACAAAAATTTAGGTTGTACCAAATTGCTTATCGGGTAGGTGCACTCTATATAGAATTCGCATGCAATTAGTATCAGATTGAGAAAAATTGTGCAGGTTCAAACTCTAACATGCTACAAACTATACATTAATCTTATTTCTGTTTTTCAAAGAATAAGTGTTCAAAAGAACTATATATCTAAGGCCATACTTAGTATAAGTAGTCTTGACACTACCAAATTTTTTTCCTTGTGTTCTCTCTGGACATATTGTGTGCGGTCAGAGTATCAAATAAGACGAAGACTTGGATATTATTGGTGGGTCACTGCTCACCAAACAACATCATAATGCTGATAAAGTTGGGTTATCATATTTCAACACTCCATGCATAATAATGACACTTCTTCGAGGCATTCAAGTGCAAGCAAAACAAAACTATTTTTTAACTACATTTCGCATTCTCAACATGTTGTTTCACTTTCTTTAATTGTGGACTTTGGGCATAGAGCAACCCTTTTTCTTCACGGACACAGAGAACTAGACGGGAGCTGAGAGAGGGGAGAGAGTCCAAGTGGCTTTTTTCTGTCGTGATTGGCGCTCTCATTGCCCTTTGGATTCCCATTGAAGCAATATGTTTAACAAATGGTTGACCACAAATGATGGGAACAAAAGGAAATTTTTCTTGGTGTGCATGGAGAACATCTGTACTCCATGTTCTTGCGTGTTCCTTACCAATTTGTTAAATCACACCCTCTCGAAGTCCTCAGCCATAGAAAACCCTAAACCACGCTACATGCTACTACAATCAAATGTTCTTATTCGCTCGGATATCAACTGATGCATGTCCCGATATCGAAGCACACTTGATTGATTGGCAATATTGTGTCCGGAACATCAAGAAAATTCTCTAAGTATGCCTGTCGCTCCCTCACCAACCCGACGAATGTCAATTTCTTTTTCCCTTTTCTTTTTTTGTGTGTGACTAGATTCTTGGACAAAGAAAAGGAGGCTGATAATTCTCCATGGAAAAGGAGGGTGATAAACTCTCTGTGGGCATATATAGCAACTTTATTCCCTTCAAAAGAGACGAAAGAAAAGAGAGAGAGATAAAAGGAGGGCATCAAAGAATAAGAATTCATTCTCTCTCTCTTTTTATGGGCACAAAACTCCACTCTGCAACAAAAGGGCACCGTCAGTATCTCCTCCTGACCGCTCCTTTACATTTTTCCAATGTACTATATATCATTATCATTTGGTATTTAGTTGCCGATAAAGGCATCATAATAAATAAACAATAATGTGATTTAGGGTTTGTTCAAGACAAAGTGTGTCACACCATTCAGAGAGCCCCATCTATTTGAATATTGACCCGGTTTTTTCTCTGTCTTGATTAAGCTCTTATGAAAGAAATAAAATACTGAGGCTCCGTTCGTTTGGCGAAAAATATTCTTCCGGAAAATATTTTCTGGATTTTCCGGTGTTCGGGGGGCGGAAAACGTTTTCCGTGAGAAAATATTTTCCTTCCCCCTCTCACAAAATAGCCTAAGTCTATGGAAAATGACTTCCGCTTCTTCAAAAGCGGAAATCATTTTCCGGAGCTGCTTTTTCTTCTTCTTCACTAAGGTCGCCGGCCGCCGCCGGTCACTCGCGGCAGCCGGTCACCGGCCGCCGCCGCCGCCGGACACCTGCCGCCGACCGCCGGCAAAAAATATTTTCCGAAACTTTTTTCATATTGGTAGCCGAACACCGGAAAATCATGTTCCGAAAAAATATTTTCCAGGAAAATGACTTTCGAGAAAATATTTTCTAAAAGGAGAATATTTTTCCGGAAACGAACGGAGCCTGAGATGACCATCGAACGCCCAACCACCTCCACTTTCCCTCTTCTTCCACCTGCTGCACATGGAAGAGCCAAGACCAGAAGCTTATGTCATGAATGTGATCCCACTGTTTTTATTTTCAACTGTCAATTCCATCTGCACACTCATGGAGGATTTGAATCTGGTGGGTTCATATGTGTTGATTCAAATCACATCGACTGAGATATGGACAGAAGGCGCGAGATAAGGGCGAGAACAGGTGGAGGGGCAATTGTCAATGACAAGAGAGCGGCAAACCTCATTCTGGGGAAGAGTCAGTAAGAAAAGGTTCATTTTTTTGTCATATTTTCAGCGCTGAATTTCGTCGCTGGAGGAGGGAATTGGAAGTCAAAGAGGTTTTTTGAAAAGCGGTAAGAATGAGTCAGAAAAATCGATTTTTATTCAGTAGAAAGTGCCACGGAATCATAGATTAAGATTAGGTTTTTTTTTATGGATATTATTACATTAAATCGTGTCAAGAACCAAGGCACTCACCTTAATTTCTGTGGTAGAAAGCATCTAATCAAATAACATGTCGTTTTCCGAATTCAAGAACACGCGACCCTAGGCAATTTTAATCCATCGATACTAATCACTTGAGCTAGGGTTAACTCGAGTCTGACATCCTGTCTTTAACCTTGAACTCGGTCTATAATCTCGAAGAAATTCTATTTCGCAAACGTGATGAAATGAGACGTGTAAGTGGGGGCGTGAGATTTACATGGATATACTTCCTTAATCGACGTGAATACACGCTTGTTAATAATTTAATTGAAATTAAGGTGCATATCGTATCTCAAACCGATGTCAATCTCGCGAGGTTAAACAGCTAAGAAGAGTGGATATATCAGCATTTCATTTAGTGAATATTCAAATGAGCAGCATTCATCCCTTCGAACTCAAACAATCAATATAACCCTAATAACTTCAATTCCCTCGAGCATACACATGTGGAGGCACAGTGATACATTGGTTGTCTCTGTCCTGTTTGGACGCGCTTCGCATTGCAATAATAGGATTAGAATACACAGCTGCTGGCTCTGAACTTTCTGACGCAATCTTTAGTAGCAATCTAGAAATGTCGGGAGAGGACTTGCCTGTGAATTTTCAGGATTCATCTTTCTTATCGAAGTATGTCTTGGCACTTGAAAAATTGTTACCGCAAGTGTATTTAATTTATTTAGAATAGGAAATAAGCCACCAAAAATCTTAAATTATAATCACTACGACACATTTACCCTAAACTTTTTATTGTAACATCAAAAACCTCAAAATATGTCTACCGTGAACATTTATCCTAAATTTTAAAAATCTCAAACTTGTGCCTATGTAACACATTTACCCTCCATTAATGTTTCGTTAAATGATTTTTCATACAAAACAATGCCGTTTTTATTCATTTAAATCCCGTGGGCATCATGTCAACATTATTTTCCTTTCAGCGTCCATATATGCATATTTTCAACGATGCTCATTGATAGATTCTTGACGGAGGGTAATTGTATCACTTAGGCTCCGTTCGTTTTCGAAAAAATATTTTTCCGAAAAATATTTTTTGCGTTTTCCGGTGTTTGGGGGCAGAAAATGTTTTCCGTGGGAAAACATTTTCCTTCCCCACCCCCAAATCCTTTATTGTTTTGAGGAAAATGATTTCCTCTTTTCACAAAGAGGAAATCATTTTCTCCCAAAGTTAAGGCAAAATTGCCCATGGGAGGGAAAATGTTTTCCGTGGAAGAGAAAGTTGATCGCTGGTCACCGCCATTGCCCCCCGGTTGCCGGCCGCCGCCGACGACCGCCGCCCGCCTCCGCGGCCGCCGACAACCGCCGCCCGCCACCGGCCGCCGCCCGTCGCCGCCAGTCGCCCGCCACTGATCGCCGAACGCAGCCGGATCGGCGGTCGCTGAACACCAGAAAATATTTTCCGAAACTTTTTCAAATTTTAGCCGAACACCAGAAAATTGTGTTCTAGGAAAACATTTTTCAGGAAAATGACTTCCGGAAAAATATTTTTCAAAAGGAAAATATTTTTCGACAAACGAACGGAGCTTTAGGTAAAATTTTTGGACTTTTTGTGTCACAGAAAAAAATTTGTAGCAAATGTATTACGATATGCATAATTTGAGATTTTTGGTAGCTTTTTCTCTTTAGAATATTTAGCTTTTTATCACATGCAATTTGACTTAAAAAGAACACAAAAAGCATGCTCTCTCGAGCTTCCCAAAAATAATTATACAAGGGATTTTTGATCGGCGGGCTACTTTTAAAATATCAAAAAATGAGATCTGACACATAATGTCCCAAAGAAAAATTTTAAAAAAAATCAAAATGATGCTTGATTTCTTAGGAAAATAGTTATCATCATCGATAAACATAACGAGACCCTAACCAACCCTTCTTCACACATAAAATGATGAATTCATTTTGATCACCGTTCAAGCCCCACAGCAAACGCCAGAGCTTGATCTTCCTCCTCCTTAAATAAGCCAAACTCGTCTTGGGTCGTAGGTTTTGGTTAATGCCATTAATCATTACGGTTGCTTATTTTTCCATTATTCTTATTGCTATGATAATTGTCATTATTGGAGCCAACTAGCCTTGTTTTTTTAAATTGATGTTTCGACCACACGACTTTCGCGTCATTGGTCCGGACGGTCGTTCTCGTCATCATTGTCCCTGTCGTCGCTGTTTCTTCCATGACTAGGAATTAATGGCCGTGATGCTTGCATTCGAGAGAAAAAGAGGATGGCTCGATATGAATAATGGGGCAAACCCTGGGTCTACCTCAAATCGCTATTGGAGATTCGAACGCTCGCTTGGCAAATGGGTTGTGCACTTAATGTGATGTGAGGCAAAGGGTGAGCGAGTAATTCGAGTTAATAGGCCCCATAAATTCGAATCCATTTAGCATATGAGTCTCAAAATGTGTAGCATTATTCATCCAATTAACATTGTGGCATTTATCGAGACATTTAGAGTTCGGATGAGATATAATTCAAATGGTCTGTTGAAGGAAAGATTTTTCAATTTTGTACGGATTCTAATGCAGTGCTTGTGGCTAATTGCAACCCGATATCACTGACGTGATGATTCACAAGCTGTCCATGTTAGAGTGCCGCGTAGGATAATCGGCAGTTACTAAACGCCACATCAATAATTTCCAGCTATAATTGGTTAGAAGGTTTCCATGCCGTGTCACTACATTGTACTTTTGCGCAAAGGCTAGGGACGATGTTGGCAAAATTCAAAAGTTTGGAATTGAATGGAAATTCGTATGACAAATTTAGGACTAAATTGGCAATTTTCATGTCTTCTAAATGAAAGATGTCTTCGGATAAACCCGAATCTAGCCTTGTTACTAAACTTAATTATCCCAGTATCAACCTTTTAAAATCTCTCTATATCTTAACAATTTAACCGTGTTGATGAAAGAAACACAATTTGATGTGAAGGCTAATCGGTTGTGTGTTTTAATCAAACCATGTGGGGACATGCAATAAAAGAAATGAATAATAATACAAATGGCCTCTGATGTTGTCCCTGAATTTTAAATTATGCAATATGATCCATAAACTTTGATCTAATATGCAATGTTGCCCCTGTACTTTTAATTTGTCCAATGTGATCCGTAAATTATTGATAAATGTTCAATGTAGCCCATAAACTATATGAAAATGTTTAAAATTTCGAGGATTACATTGAATATTATATCAAAGGTTATGAACCACGTTCAATAAATTAAAAGTTTAGGGACGACATTGCATATCGAGCTAAAGTTTAAAGACGAAAATGCACATCAAACCGATGTTCAGAACTATTCATGTTATTTTTCCCAAAAGAAAGAAAAGAAGAAGGCGTAAACCTTGGGGCTAAAGAAACAGCAGACTTTTGTAAGGTTTAGTGTTATTTTCGTGGATCGACCGCTGCGCAGAAAACGACATTGTGTGTCGTCGACTCGGCTTGGCCCGTGACGTACCCAACAACGAGATTCTGCCAAACCTTTCCAATTTTCCACGATTGATCTTCTCTTTTCTTCTTTTAAGGGATGATGGGACGAATAGCTTCACGTATTCTTGGAGTCGTGGGGTTCATAGTCACCAACATGTACAATCACATCAACTAACTAGTTAGAAGGGAAATGAACGAGTGCGGGGGGCGGGCCGCACCACCATTCTTCGAAGGAGGGAATGCCGCTCTCTTTCTCTCAAGTCTTTTTCTCTGATTTTTTTTCTATAATTTTGCTAACGGGGAGATCGAGAGACACATTAACTATGGGCGTTTCAACAGTAGAATCGAACCGTCGCATTGGATGCTTACGAAACCAATTTGATTAGAAAGACAAAAATGGGTGGACGTAATGAGTAGACTAGACTGAATAAAATTTTTTAAAAAATAAGAACCTAATTGAATCGTGACTAAAGGCATGAATGACAACATTTCCCTTTCCCGACCCTATTTCTAACTAGAAATTAAAAAATCTATTTCTCTTTCCCGAACGAGTTTCTAAGCAAAAAGTAGCGTTTAATAATGACACAAAATTGCTATTCCTAAGACAAAAATTCGTTTGACAACGATGTAAAATTTTTATTTTCGCCGGCCGGTGAGTGGCAGCGGCGGCGGTGGCAACGGGCAACGACTAATGGCTGGCGAGTGGTGGTAGCAATGGGTGAGTGACAATGGGGGGCGGAAAGCGGCAGTGGACGGCCAGCGAGTGGCCAGCGGTGGCGGCGGACGACCAGCGAAAGGCGGCGATGGCTGCGGTCGGCCGGCGAAAGGTGGTGGCAGCGACGGTGGTGACGAGCGACGGCGGATGGCTGGCGGGCGGTGGCGGGCGGCAGATGGCCGGCAAAAGGCGATGGCGGCGGATGGTCAGCCGACAAGCGGCGGCGGACGGTCAGCGAGTGGGTAGCGGCGGGCGACAAGGGAGAGCAACAAAAGAGAGTTGTTATTTCTATTTTTGTTCCAGAAATATAAAAGTAAAAAATTTTAACTTTACATTTCTGTTCCAAATCTATTTCTAGGCCAAAATTTGTTCCAGAAATAAAAAAAATGAAATTATTTTACCAAATAGATTTATGTTCCAAATTTGTTCTTGGAAATAAAAAAATAGAAAAACAGAATAATTATTATTTGCACCCTAAGAGTGTAAGCACATTTTGTAACATTATCATTTTTTTATTTTTGACAATGATACCTCAAGTATCTGTATTTTCTTTTTCCGATTCTACAATCGAGAACCTAAACCTTTTATTCAATCTAGTATCTAATCTTTTTTGACCGCGTTCAATGTGAGGTCTTCGTTAATTTGAGTATTATGTCAGATGATTTTTGTGGACATGGACTACGTAATTAAGTCAAAATAATGAGATGGATTACCAAGTAATTTTGTTTTTTTTTTCACCAAGTGAGCATATAATTTTCCTTTTCTTTTTTTTCTCTTTCTTATTTGACTCACGATACATATTTCGATTTAACAGTTGAAGTGGCAATGGACTTAGTGGTGAGCTGGTGTTTTTTGGCGAATGACAGTAGTTAATTAGTCGTCGGTGGCCGGATTGAGTGGTGATGGCGGTGGTGGGAAATTACGTCAGAGAGAGAGACAGGGAGGGGCAGACAAACACATGGACACCACCGCATGAGCATATTTTACGATCGCATAAGCATATTTTACAATTACTTAACGGAGTTAACGCTACGTCAACATATCTACACGCTATATATATTTAATTTTTCAGAAATTGATGATGCAATTCTCCCCAATTTTACTTTCCTTTTAGTGTCCATGCAATGCGAGCCTATGATGAATGAATTCAAAGGTGACCAAGCAACGCATAAGATAAAAAAAACATATTTGGACCCGCCGGTGATACCTTGGCGACCACGTCTCCCCCTTTTCTTTATATATCCGTCACTTCACATTGGGTAAGCACCGCAACCACTCCCACTGCGATTACGTTATCTTAATTAACAAGTGACAGTTCCGGCCAACAAAATAATGTTGATAAAAAAATTAACAAGTGACGTCAAATTTTTGTTGCTTCCTTAGTGGAGTCCAATTGCACCCGCATGTCGACGAAATATGAGTTATAAACAAATTATATTTGGGGATATTAAATGAAAGATCTAGATTGAGTCTGTAATATTGGCATGCAATTTTGTGTCTCGTGAGTCATGGCTTTAGATCTAATGTTGATTAGTGGGACGTGGAATTTTTGCGGGTTAATGTCAAGTTTTCGACTAATAAAAAGTTTAAGTGGTGTTGATTTTTCTTTCAATTCGTTCTATCTTGTTACTTATTTGAATTAAAGGTAGGAAGTGTATTTGATATCAAAGTTGAAGGAACAGCTACACTCTACCCCTCGAAGGTGCACGGAACATGCTAAAAGAGAAAGTTAACTATGTCAACGAGTGTAACAAAATGCAAGTTCAAGAGGGTAAATCAAATTTTAAAATTCGGGGTTTAATGTGCAGCAATCCTAACTTGTGGAGGGTAACATGAAATATTCTGTACTCTTTTTAATCCGATAATGTTTCTTATGAGATTCAGTAATAATTTTGATAGTCAGCTTTCGCGAATCAAATTAAGGTCAAACATGAAATTCGATGAGATATGCTTTTCAAAAAAAGAAATAAGTGATTATTTGTGGGACATTAATAGGATCTCTACAAAAGCCTCTTTCCCATTATTTTTCTACCCTGAATTGATATAATCCATTTCATTATTAATCGAATGTGTTTCGGGTAATCTATTTTAGTACATAGTTAAAGCCCGAGCTGAGAGAATACTCTTTATGTGCTTGTCACAGGGCACTTCTCTTTAACTCTGTACTCATCACATTTCATGATACTCAACATTGTTTTGTCATGTGGCTCAATACTCTTACAAAAAAAATTTATATTGTAACTTGTGCTTCTATATATATGTTTTCTATATATTAAATACTTGATAAAAAAATTATCTCGAGTCTACCTTAGCCACTATTTGAATTTGATAAAAAAAATTATTTCGAGTCTACCTTAGGCACTATTTGAATTTGATAAAAAAATTATCTCGAGTCTACCTTAGCCACTATTTGAATTTGATATTTACCCAAACATAGATTTTTGGTTATAAATAAATAGTGCAAACTACACAAACGTCGTCTTCCTCCTCCTTTGATACAAATCATACGATTAGGTTAGGAGGTCGTCTTCTGCTTTTCTCTTTCTTTCACGTTTAAGGATCCATGCATGGCTCCAACGCGTGCACATGGTATTTTTTTAAGCCTTTTTTAGTGATTTTGTTCATTCATGCATTTCTAATTTGGAAATCATGCACACTATTGAGAGGGCATAATTTATTTTATTTTCTGAATTTATTTTTCTCGAATGTAACCTAGTCGGTATTATCTTAGATAAAATCATTATTACGAATTTTTAGATTAGATATGAAGCTATTCACAGTTGTGAATACAAACATGCTCGTGCAGAGTGTGGACCAAGTATCCGGTTATTATCGGGTGATAAATCGTAAAATGATCGATCTGGTATGCTTGGAAATTTAGTTCAATTTTCTTTTATCTTTTTAACGTTACTTGGAGTTATTAGTAATTTAAAAGCTCTGCCTTTTAGATTAATATTAGACCTTTAGTCTAGAGATGGCCACGGTTCGGAACCGACCGGTTCCGGTTCGGAACCGGCGGTTCCGGTTCGTGGCCAAGTGTGAACCGGAACCGGAACCTCCTCTGGCGGTTCCGGTTCCGGTTCTGAACCGTACGGTTCAGGGCCGGTTCCGGTTCGGAACCGGTTCCGGGCCGGTTCCGATTTTTTTTTCTATTTTTTTCTTCCTCCGCCGCAGCCGGCCATAGCCGGGGTCGGCGCGGAGGTCGGCGGCCTCAGGCGAGGCGGCCCTCGCCGGCGTCGGGCGAGGCCGGCCCTCGCCTGGGCTGGGCGAGGCCGACCTCGCCCGACGCTGGCGAGGTCGAGCCTCGCCCGACGCCGGCGAGGTCGAGCCTCGCTAGATCTGGCGAGGCTCGACCTCGCCGGCGTCGGGCGAGGCTCGACCTCGCCTGGGCTGGGCGAGGCCGACCTCGCCCGACGCTGGCGAGGTCGAGCCTCGCCGGCGTCGGGCGAGGCCGGCCCTCGCCGGGGCTGGGCGAGGCCGACCTCGCCCGACGCTGGCGTCGCGAGGTCGAGCCTCGCCCGACGCCGGCGAGGTCGAGCCTCGCTAGATCTGGCGAGGCTCGACCTCGCCGGCGTCGGGCGAGGCCGGCCCTCGCCTGGGCTGGGCGAGGCCGACCTCGCCCGACGCTGGCGAGGTCGAGCCTCGCCGGCGTCGGGCGAGGCCGGCCCTCGCCGGGGCTGGGCGAGGCCGACCTCGCCCGACGCTGGCGTCGCGAGGTCGAGCCTCGCCGGCGTCGGGCGAGGCCGGCCTCGCCCAGCCCAGGTGAGGGCCGCCCTCGCCCGACGCCGGCGAGGGCGGCTCTCGCCCGACGCCGGCGACCTCCGCGCCGGCCCCGGCCATGGCCGGCCGCGGAGGAAGAAAAAAAAATTGTAATATAAATTATAATTTTTTTTTTTTTCGTAGAACCGGCCCGGAACCGCCGGTTCCGGGCCGGTTCAAGTTTTTCTGGAACCGGAACCGGGCCCGTATGCCACGGGCCGGTTCCGGTTCCGAACCGTTGGCCCGGTCAACGGGCCGGGCCCGGGTTTGACCGGGCCGGTTCCTGGCCGGTTCCGGGCCAAACCCGGCCCGTGGCCATCTCTACTTTAGTCAATATCAAAAAGCCAATTGTCACTTTTTTCTTGATTTGTGAATTTCAAAAGCAAATTTGAATACCTTAAAAATTCAATTCCGCATTCATCATTCCTTCATTTGACAAAAAGGATTTTTTGGTAGGCTGCATATAGAAATACCATTATTATTTATATCACGACAATTAATGAGATATTAATTTACTTGGATTCTAACATTTATCTCAACGGTAAAATCACACAAAGTTTTCATAATTTATCGTGTTCCCAATTAGTTAATATAAATAATAGAAAAAATCATTCACTAACTTCTTATATATTACTAACAATTTCTACGAAGATATGCTGGACCAATACTTTTCCAAAGTTTTTTGCCCTTGAAATTTTTGAACAGGATAACCTATGTAAATACACGATATAAAGTAGGGATAATGACACAAATGATATGTGGTCAATGATTTTTTAATTTATTTAATGTGATCGTTAAACTTTAATCCAATATGCAATGTGGTCCTATAACTTTCGATTTGTTTAATATGGTCATTGGACTTTTGATACATATTCAACTTAGTACTTAAATTATATGAAAATGTTCAATGCTATTCCTAAACTTTTTTATATAGTTTAGAGACTAAGTTGAACATATACAAAAAGTGCAAAGACCACGTTGAATAAATTAAAAGTTTATGGATCAAATTATATATTGGATGACGATTCATTGACCATTTATGTCATTTTTTCCTATGAAGTAATAGCTAGCTATTGCATCCTCGAATCCGAGTTATCTAAAAATATATATAAATGGTTATACTAATATGATGAACAAAAGATGTTTATGCGACAATAAAGTTTCGGTTTATTTTCATTCAAGCGATTAAAAAGATTAAGTAAAATTCTAATCTCCACTCTGAAAATGGTAAGTACATCGGAAATACTAATTCATTTTGTTGTAGTTGTTGTTGTTGTTAAGTCATTATTTTTCCGCGCACGGCTCGAGTTTCATTCTAGTATTTTCCAAAGAGAGATGGGTATAAAAAGCAGGCTTCTTTTTTCCTCCTGTCCTTTTATTGGCCTGGCCAAAAAATTGAAGTTGATGAGAAACGTGGTGCTTTTATTTGAACCAAAAAATGGATAAAGTGAAACCAGATAAAGAGGAGGTCCTAAAAAAACAAAGAAATTGCAAAAGACAAAGGAGGCCTCTCCCTCTCTCTCTCAATCTCGAAAGGGCACAAAACAAAAAGCAGGTCAAAGGTCCACACCACAGACAAGCTCGCTCTCTCTCTCTCTCTCTCTCTCTCTCTCTCTCTGCTCTCTACATTAAGCTCGTAATCCTGTTATGCAAGCCCCTCCCTCCTCCTGCACATATATAATTCAATAACAACACCCAAAACCATGCAAATTAAATGCATTCTCCTCTCTCTTTCAATGCTCTTCCCCTTGCTTTTTTTCACACGGATCAACAAAAGGACAGGCTGGGAGGATCCAAACCTCCCCCCCTGCCCCACTTCAATTATTATTGACAAGGGAAGACAGAGAGAGACCGAGAGAGAGACACGGGGAGAGAGGGAGGGAGAAAATAAAAGAAAAATGGGGGGGGAGTTCCCTTGTTACAATAAAGTGGCTAATTTCTTGCACCACCATTAACAAAAAAGCTTGGCATAAAGCAGAAAAAAGGGAGACTTGGGGGTTCCTTCTTTTTCTTTTTCCTTGTAGACTCTGCTAGGCATCTTTTTCCCCCCCACCTCTCTCGCCTTTTCCTCCTCTTACCTCTCTCTCTCTCTTCTCTCTGTCTATCTCTCCCTTGCGATTCTTTCCTTCTTCTTGCACAAGATTTTCCCTTGGAGTTGTTTCTTGCTCTGCTGTTTTCACCTCTATAACAAGCTTGAGTGTTTTTGCACCTGTTGAGTTCTTGTTAGTTCTTCCTCCCTTTCTGGGTTTACTTTTTTTTTTGGGGGTTTAACAGAAAAGAAGAGTTGGGTTGCTTTCCCGATCAGTCTGCTGAGAATTTGCTGGCTTGTGGGGGGGTGGATTTTTCCCGGAAGATGTTCTGCAAAATCTAGCTCTTTCCGGGAAGATCAGAGATGAGAAGCTGCTTGTTTAGAAGAGCTTCGGTTCATCCGCTAGAGCTCTTCTCTTCTGTCTTTCAAATGGTTCATAAGCCAAGAATTTGTTGATACCGGTGTAAAAGAGAAAGGAGCCAAATAAAGAAAAAGAATTGGCAATCTCAAAAAAGTTCCCTCCTTGAAACTCAAAAACCCACTGTAAGACTCCCTCCTTTGGTCGTCAATCTTGGGAAATAGGAAAATTTTTTGAAGCTTCCCAGTCCAGTTGGAAGTTTCTCTTTCTTTCTTTCTTGTTCCATTAAAATTCTTTCTTGAAACTCAAGTGTTGAGATCAGTCATAGTTTCTCCACCTTGTTGGGGGCTCCCTTGGCTTCTTGCTTTTGCAAAGTTCCATGGGACTCTGTCATGGAAAACCCATCGAAATCCAGCAAGCTCAATCCCAACTCGCAGCTAATTCCCTTCAACACGACCCCTTCTCGGATGAAGCTTCACAGATTCATCAATCTGGTCTCTCAGGAGTGTCTGAGAACAAGCCCCTGAAGATCCCCAAGACACCCAAGTCGTCAAAGTTCCCATTCTACAGCCCAAGCCCTCTTCCAAGCCTCTTCAAGAACTCGCCTGCTGTTGGCAACTCGAGCAGCGTGAATTCGACACCGCTTCGAATCTTCAAGCGCCCGTTCCCTCCCCCTTCCCCGGCGAAGCACATCAAGGCTTTTCTTGCCAAGAGGTATGGTACCGTGAAGCCCAATGAGGCCTCCATCCCTGAAGGGGGTGAGTGTGAGATTGGTTTGGACAAAAATTTCGGGTTTTCGAAGCAGTTCGGGGCGCAGTATGAGATGGGTGAGGAGATTGGGAGGGGCCATTTTGGGTACACATGCTCGGCCAAGGCCAAGAAGGGCAGCTTGAAGGGCCTTGAAGTTGCCGTCAAAGTCATCCCGAAATCAAAGGTTTCGATTTCTTCTGTGTTCCCTCTTTGGATCTTGTTCCGTTGATTGGGTTTCTTGAAAGGATTTTATATGGATTCTGATTCTTGTTCAATCAGTAGCGTCATTGTGTATTTAAATCTACAGAAAATTTGTGAAGGTTCTCTTTTTTGTGCGGTTTCTTTCAGAATAGGAATCATAGGACATGGCCATGTTATTTGGAGAAATTTCTTGTTCACTCACTCCCTTGATTTATGCCCATGTGTTTACAGTTGTCATGTTTGGTAATTGGAGTCTATCGTCTCTGTTTAGTAAGTGGAATCTATCTAGAAGGTCATAAAGAGTCATGTTTTTGGTGGAATGCTCCTTGGATACCATGGTTGAAATGTCATAGCTCATATACTAAGGAAGTGTTGAGTCATACATGCTTGACTTCCGAGGCCCATCGGTCATATTTTACTTATGAAAGCAAAAAGGATGATCAGTGATGTTTTTTAGGAAGTAAGTTCTCTTGCCTGCGCTGAAGGTGCTCTATAGAGTGGCACTAAATTCCTGGGAAATGGAAAGATGATAGGGATGTATGTGTTGGTGTTGCTGCTAAAGGTGTGATGCTTTGGAGCATTTGTCTGCAGGAATCATTGAAGTATCTCTTTTTTGTACTTTGCAGATGACTACTGCAATTGCTATAGAGGATGTAAGAAGAGAGGTGAAGATTTTGCGGGCATTAACTGGACATAAGAATTTGATCCAGTTTTATGATGCCTATGAAGATGAAGACAACATTTACATTGTCATGGAGTACGTCTCAATTGCGTCACATGCCTATGCTTCTGTTTTCTGTCACATTACTGTTTCTGGTGTGAAGCTGTGAGCTTGTCGATTTAGAACATGTCATACTATTTAGACCAGATCATGAGGGGAAATTATATGGTAATCATCCAAGTAACATATGAGTAGTTAACTACAAAATGCACATTATTCTGTTCATCTGAACTGAGAGACTCCCAACGAATTGGGGAAATGTCATGGTTAATCAGCGCTGAAGAATCAACAATTTTTCAACCTATTTGACTGTGCTCAGTAACTTGGTGAATTTTTGGTTTGCTATACTCGAAAAACATTTCAACCATGGAACTTCTGGTTGTTCAAAATTTGTCTTAAGCAGAATATTTGTAGATTTATATCTGATCATTAACTTTTGGGGTTTATATAGTGTATTCTCTGTTGTCCAGGTTATGTCAAGGAGGTGAATTATTAGACAGAATACTTTCAAGGTAAAGAAGTGTTTCTAATGCTTAGTTAATAAAGTCCTAAGCTTGTTTTTCCAATATTTTTAGTTGTGCTTAAGTGCACCTTTGACATCCTTATGCAAATGGAGCCATTTTTATCTTGTATAGGGGTGGAAAATACTCTGAAGAAGATGGAAAGGCTATTATGGTTCAGGTATTGAGTGCTGTAGCCTTCTGTCATCTCCAAGGAGTTGTTCACCGTGATCTAAAGCCAGAGGTAATTGATCAGTTGCTGATTATACTTCTTCACATTGTCTTCATGCAACTTAAATCATCTTTGAAGTTTAATATCTTGATCTTCTGGTTGTTTCAGATACATTAGCTTGGTTCCCTTCTGAGCTAGCCTTATATTTCTGTCTCAAAGTGTACAATAATGTTGTTAGCTTTGATAAGATTTTGATTTTTAGACATGGCAGCACCTTCCCTGCTTAAGCTTTCTCTATGGGATTTCATACTATCCCATTGTTTTTATGTTGGTTTCTCATTATGGTTATATACTAGAAACTAATGACCTTGAATGGCAATATAACTGATTTTGGATGAATGAGGTCATTGTAATAATCGTAGCCAATACTGATGTAAAATGAGGTCTTTCCAGCCTCCAGGTGTTCTGTCATCCTTTTAAGTATATAAATATTGAATAATGCAGTGGGTACTTGGCCTTCCCTGCCTACCTACTAATGAGTGGTCTCAACCTCAACAATCCTGTTTACTAATGGTGGCTTGATTTTCTTTCCAGAATTTTCTTTTCACGACAAAAGATGAGAACGCTCCTCTGAAGGCCATTGACTTTGGACTTTCTGACTATGTAAAGCCAGGTTAGAACTACAGATTGAGCTTTAAGTTATTTGAATCGGTGGACAATGTGGAATTGGGCTTAAAGTGTGAAGTCTCTGCAGATGAAAGGTTGAATGATATTGTGGGAAGCGCGTATTACGTATCTCCTGAGGTTCTACATAGATCCTATGGAACTGAAGCAGACATGTGGAGTATTGGTGTCATTGCCTATATATTACTCTGTGGCAGTCGACCCTTTTGGGCACGGACTGAATCTGGAATATTCCGGGCAGTTCTTAAGGCAGATCCAAGTTTTGATGAAAACCCATGGCCTTCACTATCCCCCGAGGCAATTGATTTTGTGAAGAGATTGTTGAACAAGGATTACAGAAAGAGACCAACCGCTGCCCAGGCTTTGTGTAAGTCTATAGAGCCATTTAAACTGGAATAAGACAATAAAGAACAACAATCAATTTCTAACTGCCAATTGCTGATTGATATTGATCTGACTTTCACATTCCCATATTGTTCAATAGGTCATCCTTGGCTGGCTTCTCACCATGAAGTCAAGATACCACTAGATATGATTGTGTACAGGCTTGTAAGAGCCTATATATGGTCATCTTCTCTACGAAAAGAAGCTTTGCGTGTAAGTGGTGATTTTACTGCGTTTGTCTATCTCCTGTTGTCTGCTGTCTCAAAGATTAACTTTGCTTGTATGCTGCATCTTAAATTTCATGATTGGACTAATCAGAGGACGGTCAGAGCTTCCATGAAATTAATCATATACTGTGAAACAATTTTCACTTTTCAGCGATTTTCTTTCTCTGCCTTAAAATTGGGCATTAGTCCGCAAATGTTCAGATTTCATGTACTATTCTAAAAGTGAACTTATGAAAGTTTACCACTATGGCAGGCTCTCGCAAAGACATTGACAGTGGCTCAGCTGGCTTACCTCAGGGAACAGTTTGCAATATTAGGGCCAAACAGAAACGGTTTTATTTCCATGCAGAACTTTAAGACGGTCAGTTGTTTTCCTATTTCTTGTGGCCTTGATTGGTTTTGCTTTTCTGTTTTTTCTTTCAATTGAGAATTTATTGTAACAAGTGTCAATTGACCAGGCGGTGGCAAAGAACTCTACCGATGCTATGAAGCAATCACGGATACTTGATTATGCCCACATGGTAAGGCTCTAAATTATCAATGCCCAGAGCACTTTTTAGGCAACTGAACATGGAAATATTGCAATTTTCAATGCTCTAGTTCTCGTGATATGCATGATTAATGCTTTAAAAATCGAAAATTTCCTCATTATTTATATTTAACAAGTGTCCCGGAAGCACTGGTTGACAATACCTCTATCATTACATCAATTGAGCTGTGCCAACAAGCAACTCATCAAAAAGAATATTGACTTTGGAAAATTCGTCTTAATGCTTGTGTCAGGTTAGTAGTTTTGAATATGGAAAGTTCGATTTCGAAGAATTCTGTGCGGCTGCCATAAGTGTCCATCAGCTGGAGGGAACAGCCAGTTGGGAAGAACATGCAAGGAAGGGTTTCGAGCTTTTCGAGAAAGAGGGGAACAGACCCATAATGATAGATGAACTAGCATCAGTACTCTCTCTCTCTCCCCTCCTGTCTTTCAAGGATAGAGTTGGGTCGAGCTTAGTATTTGCTTTTGTTTTCGCCGAAATGGACTTATTTTACTTTGATCTGCAGGAACTTGGGCTTAGCACTTCAGTGTCTATCCATGTAGTTCTCCAGGACTGGATACGACCTTCAGATGGGAAGCTAAGTTTCTTCGGATTCATCAGACTTCTTCACGGTGCTTCTTCTCGGACGATTCAAAAGTTTTGACATGAAGTCTGACTAGAGTTTCCCAATCTTCTAAACTCTCCTCGAACGGAAAGATCTCAAGGGGACCAAATGCATGCAGATCGATAGACGTATCATAAAAAACCATTGTCATGATGCTTAGAACCAGTGCAGCAGGCTAACTCTGGTCGAATGCGTCTATTACGAACGAAGCAGGTGTCTAGTACGAACGAAGCAGATGTTGGGCACACCGTCTTTACTGAGTATGTCATTACTTTTGTCTCTTTGTTTTTCCTTTTGGGCCTAATCTCTTCGGTTGAGTTATATAGTTTTTCTTTTTGGGGCCTTTTGTGCCTGTCCACATGATTGTTGCCCTTGATCAGAGGGCTTGTACAGATGATGATGATGGTTGATGGATCCCCTGAATGCATGTAGGATCATCAAGCTGCTGAATGCTTATGAGTTTCGAGGGTGTCACACTTGTCTCTAGATGGATCGATTATTCGACTATATATTCCGAATAAACTTTCTCTTAGCGCCTATAAATAAGCGTACCGATGCATGTGCCAGACAGATAGCGGTTGCTTATGTCACACTAAGCTCCTCATGCTGATAAGTCGAAAGAGGTAAATGCCAAGCTCCGAGATCTTCGTAAACACCAGATCAAATTGCTGTGTCTAGTGCAACTTAACCGTAGTATTTCTCGTGAGTGAATAAAGGGTTTCGACTAAGTTTAGAGCCAAAGAAGGAAATAGACAAATAAACCACAAATGGTACCACTGCCGGTGATTGTTCAGATCATGGAGTGATACAGAATTATAGTGAATTGAATTCACATGGTGGCTTGGGTTTTGACAGCAACATCTGCCAGCACAACCACAATGTGCTGCTGGTGCAAGAGCTGCAGGCACAACCTGTATTAATATATCAAATACACCCAGATTTGGCTGGATTGCAGATGCAAGTCACTTAAATCCTATCATCTGTACACGGCACATGTGCATGTGCACTGCTTCAATCGTCCAAAGGAGCGAGGAGTTTAGAAACAAAGGGTGGTTACAACCACCACCTTTTAAATATCAACAGCCCGTTCCGAGTGATTGCTCATTATGACAACCGATGCAGGCATGATTCATATGTTTCTTCAACTGCGTCCTTAATCCATCAACGCAAATCACGCCCTTGTTGTTCATGTCGGAGTAGACGGGGTCGAAGATCGACCGATGAGATGGAGGAATCATTTGGATGGTTGATGTAGATGGAGGCTTCATGACTCCACAGATAGAAACAATTGATTCTGGCCAGCCTAATCCTCTCTGTAATCAAGTGGTTGTACAAGAGTGATAATGGTTTATCTAAGGTATTGTTTTAATCATCTCAAAAATAAAGCATTGGACCACTTGTTCCCAAAAAGAATAACTTGTTATCATTATTATTATTTATATTATTCTCATTATTATTTTTAAAGTTTGCTCGGATCTCAGGAGGAGTGAATTGATCTAGTTCCGAAAAAACAATCCTTATGCTTAAACTGTTCTTTTCTTAATTTATATATATTTCCCATGCACACTTCATTGCCAATGCTTGGCATGATAATGCTTCTCACTCGACTGAGTAAATTTAGCATAAAATTATCCAAAAAGTCTTAAATCTATTACTAATTTAGTTCTAAACTTTTAAATTGTGCCAATTTAATCCTAAACTTTTGAACAAGTTGCCAATTAGTTGTAAACCTGTTAATTGTGCTAATTTTAGTCCAGAACCTCTGAAGCATTTACCAATTTAGTTATAAATCTTTTAACAAATTGCCAATGTATCCTTTTGGCTAATTCTGGGTGGATATTATTGACATAACGATCCAGTCAGTGTCAGCCATCTTACATGGCGTGGTTGATATTGAAATTGATAGTTTTTTAAATTTTTCCAAATTTTTTATTGATTTTATATTTTTATATTTTCTTTTTTTTTCTTCATAGTTGGGCAAGAGTCGGCAACCTCCATTGGCCCTAGGGTGAGGACCGCAAATACCTCGCCGGCCATAGCAAGGCTAAGCGAGGGTTGCAACGCCCTCACTATGGCTCACGAGGGCTTGGGAATTGGTGAGCCCTTGCCTAGATCTTGTGAGGGCCGTGACCCTCACCTGCCGGCTTTGTGAAGAAAAAAAGGAACATAAAGAAAAGAAATAAAAAAAAGAAACAAAAAAATCTGAAAAATTTTAAAAAATTGTTCACTCTAGCGCCGCTCACGCTAGCGACTTCGGGCCAAAATTAGGTAGAAGGATTACATTGGCAATTCGTTAAAAATCTTAGGACTAAATTGACAAATCCTCAAAGGGCTTATGACTAAATTGTCATAATTGAAAGACTTAAGAATAGATTGGCTAATTGTTGAAAGGTTTATGATTGAATTGACCACCGCATAATATGTTTAGGAGCTGTTGGACAATTTTCCCGTAAATTTAGGGAAAAAAAGATTGACATTACGAAATTTGCTCATGCAGCGAAACGATAAATGATATTTCGATTCACAAGAAATAAATAAAAAATAAGTGGAATTGTAATCGAAATCGGATTTGTTTTTCGCTGTGGATAATATGCAATATACTCAAAAAGAAGTTTACTACCACATCAAGTCATTTACCTTACTATTGATTAAAAGAATTTGCGACTTATCTTAGTGCATGAAATTTGACGATGAAGTTCATAAAAGTACCCTTTGAAAGTTTGATCACTCCTAAAGATTAGTGGGTCATAAAAATAATTGATAATGAGTAGAATGATAATCATTTTTCACCCACCTGCTTTTGTTTCCCACTTCTTCGTGACCTGAATCTTTCATTGATTAGTGGAGTCATTGTTCTCGCCACACGCGAAAACTATCTTTATTTCGAAATAAAATAACACAAATATTTTATAAATTTTAGTTTAATATATAATGTGATCTCCGAACTTTTAATTTGTTCAATATGGTCTCTGAACTTTAGTCCAATGTGTAATGTCATCCATGAAATTTTAGTTTATTCAATATAATCCCTAGACTTTTGGTACTTGTTCAATATAGTCCCTGAACTATGTGAAAATATTCAATATTGTCCTTCCATTAATTCAAGTTCAATGACTAAATTGAACATTTTCATATAGTCCAATGACTAAATTGAACATGGACCAATAGTTTAGGGACCATATTGAACAAATAAAAAGTTTATGGACCACATTGCATATTGGGCTAAAGTTCATGGATCACATTGAACAAATTAAAAGTTCATGAATTGCATAAAGTTCAAAGACCATTTATGTCACCTTATTTCGATCATAGTCTCTCATGTGTATCTCTAGTTGGCATGTTTCAATGGTTTAGAATCAATAATCAATTTAAATGGGCTTGGCCCGATTCGATCCGTCGGGCCATAACACACCCCTAAATGATGGGCAAGACCGAGCCTGTCTGGCTCAGTAGGCCACCCGATTCGGGATCATCTTTAGCCCGGTCGCGTTACCGATGCTTCAAAGGGTATCTATGGCTCGATATGATCCGATTTCGATGTCGAGAAATTTTGAGCACTTCTCAATTTAGGAAAAGATATTCCAAGCAAAGAATCAAACTAGACTCATCTAAATTTAAGGGCTGCTCTTTTTCTGCTCCTAATTTGGCTAAAACACTCCTCAACAAAAGTGTTTTGATCATTTCACCTATTATGGGTCTCACCTTTCGGTTTTCTCTGTATTCTCTTATTGTCTTTTTTTTTAATCTTCTTTTGCGGGTCCCACTTTCCTTCATCTTCAACCTTCTCTCTTTCTTTCTCCTTTTAGTTTCTTTTCTTTAATATTTTAGATGGTTTTTGCGTTGTTTTTTGTGATGGGTCCAGGATAAATTGATTAAATTTGAAGTTTTTGTTAATGTTGAGTAATGTGGTAATTTTTCTTGTTATTGGTTCAGGTCATTGAAGTCAAAAAGTGTTTCTTTTTCTTTTTCTTCTTTCATCTCTTTTTTTTAATATCTAGGAAAAAGTAGGCACTGATTCATTCCTTGTTAACTATTGAATTTGATTAAAGTTTATGCTTTTGAGGATGATCTTTAGTGAGGTCCTTTGGCATTTCTGAGTTTCTCTCCTTCTAGGGATTTTGCTAGTTGAAGATTTTGAAATTTTATGAGGAAGAGTGGAAAGAGAAAAGCGAGTCTTGTCAGATCCTAAAGAGTTTTGCTTTCATCAAGTGAAAAAAGATTTATCATCCCATTAACTTTTAACAATTGAACTTGCTAATTTCTTTGACCCGGTTAGGATGGAGCATGCATTTAATTTTTTGATTGAATTTTGAAGTCTTTTCATTGAAAATTTCCCCAAACCCATTTCCATTGACCTCTTTCTTTTCTGCAATTTGTTTGGCAGAATGATTTCAAGATACACATATTGGTCTACTTATGGTTCGAACATAGTAAAGGATGAAGGCTTTTTATCCAATAAATTTCAGTTTTCTTCTCATTTTAGTAGGTTTGTTAAAACTTTTTACCATTTTGTTTCTAGTTCTTGATAAAGTGGAAAACGAGTAGACACGCCAAATGCATTTTTGCATATTAGATAGTAAAGTCTATTGGTGGGGGCGCAAAGTCTGGTTGAATCCCTCCTCAGCACTATATTTGGTTTTGAATTTCATATGTTGCACAGTCACCAATTAGACCGAGAAAACATCATTTGATTGAGTTCTGTGATTTTAAAGAAGTGAATATGGTGGCATTTTCTCTACAAAGAGAGACAAAGAAAGAAAGTTTATTAAAGGTGGGATGAAGAGGGAAGGAAAGTGGGACCCGCAAAAAAAAACAAAATAAGACATTGTGAGAGAGTTTGAGATGTTGGAAGATGGGATCCACAATTGGTGAAATGATCAAAACACTTTGTTGAGGTGTGTTTTAATCAAATTAAGAGTGGAAAAAGCGTAGCCCAAATTTAAAGCCTTAAATTTATGTCCGGAATATAATTAAGTCGTAGAATCTTCAAATGGTGCAATTAAATTCTAATACATCGGAAGGAGAAGAGGTTGAAGGTGCGTGCGAAGGAAACAATGAAAAATTAACGGAGCTCATCATCTTCCTTTAGCACATGCAGCCCATCGTCCGCCGCCATCTATGGCAAGTTTGCCACCGCGTCGAACTCAAATATCCTCGCCGGCGACGCCTCATCCATCGCCAAAACTACAATTCAACTCATCTTGAACAACACAACACCCGCAACCGGATCGAACAGAGATCCGTTGCAACCATCCCTCCAACTCCTCTCGCTCGGATTTCGATCTCGATTCGATCAGGGCCGGTCGTGTACGCGGCGGCGGCGGCGGCGGAGGGTAGGGTCGGGCGGCGCATTCTCCGTCCGCTCGACGGCTCTTCAATATTTGGAAGTGGTCGGGACATCGACCATGTGGGAGAGATAGCTAATTAATGCCATGTAAGAATTTTCCGTGCAAATCTTGCGACAACAAACAAAAAAAAAGTAAATTAATTAGGATTCGATTGCGCAATTTGAAAAGATTTAGGGACTCAAACTATGTGATTTATAGCATTTTTGTTAAATTTATTCATATGCCTTTCTTTAATTCCTTCTTTCGCTTCTCGTTTTCATGCCCTTTCTTCTTGAGATTTTACTTTCGTGTCCCCCAACCATGTCGGAAGCATGAAGGAGCTCCTCTCTTCTTGATCTCTTCTTGATCTTGGATCTTGGATCCTCAAAACCTTCCCACCCTGCAACTCCCATGGCCGTCAGCAAGACCCACAAGCCCAAATCCAAACCCGGGTCCCCGCTCTCCTTCCTCGTCGCGTCCGTCGTCGCCATCGCCCTGCTCTTCCTCCTCTCCGCCCTCGCCTCCACGTTCGGGGTCTCGCTGCCGTCCTCCGCCAGGACCCTCGAGATCGTGGGACTCCTGAAGAGGCCGAAGCACCAGCACTCGCTCCATGACAAGTACCTCTACTGGGGCGGCAGGATCGACTGCCCCGGGAAGCACTGCGACTCCTGCGCGGGCCTCGGCCACCAGGAGTCCAGCCTCCGATGTGCCCTGGAAGAGGCGATGTCCCTCAAGAGGTACGAGGTTTTGGGGTGCCTCGCGCTGTGTTTCGGGGGAATTGGCAGGTTTTTGGGTCGGTTCTCGTTTGGTGTCTGCGGGTTCTGATTCGTGTGCTCTGTTTTAACTTGGGAGGAGTGATGACATTGTAGTTGTTTAAAGTGTTTCGAAGCGATGGTTCTGCGCTAGAGAAGTCTTGAGTGCTTCAATTGAAGTGGGTTTGAGCTTGCCCAAATTTAGTTGTTTGCGGAAACTGTGATTGGGAATGTTCTAGGTTTCAGTGCGCGGATCTGAGTATGGCTTCATTTTGGAAAGATGAACCTGTCTATTTTGGTTTCTGGTCTGAACATGATGCTCGCATTCGCTTGAGCTGTGTGTTTAGGAGTGAGCTCAATTTCACTCCTTTAATAAAATCCCCTTTACCTTGAATTGCAGGACTTTTGTTATGCCTTCCAGGATGTGTATCAACCCTATGCATAACAAGAAGGGAATCCTTCATGAGTCCACAAGTATGACTTCTGAGGAAGGGTGAGTTCCTTCATGCATAACTCAATGGTCGAACCCGAAAGAGAGAGTGGGTTGATTATCATTTAGCAGATGGTTTCTCCTTCTGGAAAGTTGCTGTTTCTATACTGTTACTTCACTTAATCTCAAAGAGTTTTCTTGCATTGGTTTTTCTTTTCCTCATCTGCTTACACATCCCCTTTTGGATTGGAAAAATGACAAGAAAAGTTGGAGCAATTAATTACCCGAATCTACTTGTTTTTGGTAGGTGGGCAGCATCTTCTTGTGCCATGGATTCTTTGTACGATATAGATCTGATATCCGACACCGTGCCTGTGATTTTGGACAATTCAAAAATGTGGTATCGGGTGCTGTCAACCAGCATGAAGTTGGGAGCTCGAGGGGTTGCTCATGTGGAAGGACTCAGTCGGAATGATCTTAAAGAGGATCAACGCTATTCAAACCTTTTACTCATCAACAGAACTGCTAGTCCGCTTTCTTGGTAAGCCCTTTCTAGGTCCATTTTTTGAACATTTATTCTCTGCAAAGCATGAGGGTTCTTTCGCTTCATTCTTGTGCATAAGTTGTTCACCGTAGCTTAAGGTTTTGAAGGCATGCATGTGTCTTCAGCATTTTTCCCTTAAACAAGTTACTCCTATCTGTTTGGTTGAAATGTTGCTAAGTCTTCTTACTCCTTCAAGCTCTTTTTCTTAGTAGTTTAGATCCTTCACGGAAGAACCTGAGATTGTATCACATGTTTGTCAGGATAGAGGATTTAAGTATGTGAGAGCTCTTTTTCATATTTCCAAAAGGCGTTTGATACTATTTTGTTTTTAAGGGGCATAGACATTTGATGTTCATAAGCTCTAAAAGCATTATATCTGTAAGATGTGCTTTGAAGAATTAAAGTTTCCAACTTGTTATTTTTCGCTCAGGAACTGACCATGAAATTAATACAGGTTCATGGAATGCAAGGATCGAAAAAATCGAAGTGCCATAATGTTACCTTATTCATTTCTCCCTTCCATGGCCACAAAGGAATTAAGAGATGTAGCTGCCAAGGTTGGTAATTTACCTGGAGACCTAGGAATTCTGTACATTCATACATAGCAAATAGTGTTCTTTCTGGGGTAACAATTATCTTCTATTATCTTTCACTTCCAGTAAAAGTGGTTTAATGTAGGTTCTAAAAGATGAGGACAATAACCTATGATGTGTTAGCACGAGTATTAAACCATCATTGCAAACCTAATAACATAGGACATCATGATAAACCATTTATAGAAAATAGTCTCTGTCAAGTATCATGAAGGGATGGATGTCTAGACTTATATATTCTTTAAACAAACAAGTATCTTATTGGATTTGCCTATAAGGTACTGGTAGTTGATATCACAATAACTTACTAGTAATCTGCTTAAAATATGAAACAAACCCTATATGGACTGGCAGGAACCTACCAGTAACTTGGAGGACACTATGGAACTGAGATGATTGAAGTCCTTGGAAAAATAGTGTCGTATTTACTAAAGCAGTCCTGCTGAAATAAAGCCATTTCCGAAAGTAATATTTAAGAAAAGCAGGTCTGTTAATCAGGTAGTTAAGACTTGAAGAAGATTGATAAAGAGTTAATATGTTGAACTCCAGAACATCCACACAATCTGGTAGTAGGATAAGGCTTCTTGTTTTTGTTGAGAAATGAATATGGAGTATTTTCCAGTTTGATCAACTTGGTTTGTACATCTTCTAGCTAATGTATTACCCTGGTGTGGAGTCCCTTGTAGTAAGTATTCTTATAGTTATAGATAGAGCTAATGACCTTGTGAAAATATGAATTTCATGATACTGCAGGTACTGTGCTAAAAGATTGCCCTATTACGTCTTTTTGTATTTGCGAGTTGGCATCTGAATAATCTCCAATTCACAGATTAAAGCCTCTCTTGGTGATTATGATGCCATCCACGTTCGTCGAGGTGACAAATTGAAAACCAGGAAAGACAGGTTTGGGGTCGAAAGGAGTCTAAACCCTCATCTGGACAGAGATACCCGTCCAGAGTTTATTCTTCGCCGAATTAAACAGTGGGTGCCACCTGGAAGGACTCTTTTTATTGCTTCAAACGAGAGGACGCCTGGATTTTTTTCGCCTCTCGCTACAAGGTGAGTTATCCTCGAACTCATTAACTACCTGTACAAATTAGAGGGCATAGGAAGGTACAGACTCGGCATGCTTTAATTGATAAGCAAGAACTAGGTGCATCTTTGAATTGTGGGAACTAACCTTTGAGGTATTTTCATTTGTTTTGCACCTAGAAATGTTAAAAACTAATAACTGATGGAATGAATATGCTTGAATCTGGATCCATCGTGGTTTGAACGTAGATGCAGTGGTTGTAGAATTATAAGTTTTATGGCTCACTATGGACTATGCATTTTGTGATGCCAAGTGTAAATTGCACTTCTATCTTGGCATGATAGATATGAAATTGCAACTACCATGCACAGGATACTGTTTTAGAGTGTTTGGGAGGCATTTAGCGAGATAGGTGGATGTTGCCACTTGCCAGTGTGTTTTTGTTGGTTATGAAGACCAAAATTATGGTAATGGGCTACACAATTGGGCTTATTGTTCTATAAAGTAAAGATATGATTGATGGTGGCAAATGGGTTCCATTTCAGATGGTTGTTGATGGAGCTGTAGAGCAGAGTTCCCAGGAACATGATTTATGAATGAAAAAACTGTATTTAGACGAGGACAATGTCATCTTTGTAACTGGTTGTAATAGCAGACTGGTGATGAAGATGATGGGTGCTTTCTTTGTGAGAGCACGACAAAATTGACATGAAAAGGTTTCATTGTATCCTGTAACACTAGAACAATCAACACAGAAAAGGCATTTGTTACCTGTTTCCTTAGTGCTGGCCGACAATTGAATTTGAGACTACGCGCTCTTATACTTACTGATTGAATATAAAACATCTGTCCTGGAAATGAAATCGCCTTTGACCATGTAGCTACTTAACTTTATAGTTGCTGAACGAGTATAAAACATCTTAGGTAATGAAAGGACCTTTTATGCAGTGGGATTGTAGATTAACCACTGAAATTAAAGTGCCTCTTATTCTCTCTTTTGGATTGTAGGCGTGTTTATGTTCAATTGTATGTCATACATGTATGTTGCATAAGTGTGTACCCTGGTAGAAGTTGAAGCTGATAAATACTTATCTTGACCAATTTTTACAGGTACAAGATGGCATACTCTTCAAATTTTAGCGAGATCCTCGATCCCTTTATTCAGAACAATTACCAGTTATTTATGATTGAGAGGCTTGTCATGATGGGAGCAAAAAATTTTATCAGAACATTTAAAGAAGATGATACAGATCTAAGCCTCACCGATGACCCGAAGAAGAACACTAAGATATGGCAAATACCTGTTTATACCATTGATGAAGAGGAGAGCTGACAATTTTAAATGGGAGTTTGACTGTTGCCTGGGAGTTCGTTCAAAATCAGGATTTGAGCGATACGTATGCTCAGTGTCTGCTAGCTATTCTTGTACATGATAATAGGATGCACTCACTGAAAATGGGGACACTTACAAGCAAGAATTCGAGGAGGGGGACGTATTTTTTTATTATTGTGAAGTGCGGTTTCTTCTTAGTGCCATGAGTGAGGAGCGCAGTTTGATGGGGAAAAGAGGCTGCACTGTTCATAGAAACCCCTCCCAAGTGCCCAGTTTTGTTCGTCACGTGCTTTGCTGAAGAAATTCATTCCTTAGGGCTGTTTACATACATGAGAAACACCGTGCCACTTACATAAGACTAGGCTTTTTCCTGATCTAAGCTGACTCATTTGAGACTTTTCATTTTAAGATGTTGGATTCTACTTGGAGTTAAAGACTTCATGTTCATGGCTTCGGCTGTCCCTCTTGGAATAGAGGGAAAACCTAATGATACAGTGGCATGTTTGATGGTTCTTAGCTTCGAGTCTTGATCTCTTTTTCTTCTTTAAATCCACTTGCTATCTTTGCGAATGTGTTCTAGCAAATCAGTGGACACACCACGTATTAAGTGTTACTTGCGATATGCTCGAGTCCATCATGTAATACGTATTAAGTGTTCCCCCTTTCCCATTAGTTGCATTCTGATAGATTCTGGATATATTTCTCACATTGGATAAGAGAGGAAGCATTTTCAGCTAGAGCGCACATAGCACAAGTAGAAAGGCACGTTGTTTGAAGTTCCCGACGTTAAAAACTAAACATGTTCATAAGTTTGGTGGATGTTGTTCAGGACATTTCTGTAGAGAAGTTGGGTTTTCCCATTGAGGCAGAATATCATGCAGTGATCGAGGATGTACAAGATAAACTAGTAGAGTTTTTCTTTTTCTTTTTCCTATTAAAATCAGACTTATCCTAATCAAATATATTGTCGATGTCGAGAGGTCAAAAGCGCGCCACACGGGTCATGATAGAAGGGTACATAGCCGTAAAATTTGCTAGGAAGCTAACTGGGTCTACATCTTTTAGTCAATGCTTCCATTAGCCAGGCTCTATTTCGGCATTGCATGCATAACTTAAAAGATGTGAACCTGCCAGTCGTTACCATTTTTTACCATGGAACAGGGAGAATGTTGTAAAGAGTAGTATGGTCACTAACCTTTTCATGTTTTGATGGCCCTCGCGGCCAATTTAGAAAACTTACTGCCGCCTAGAGAAACTTAACCAATCATAAGATTAGGAAAAATAATGAGAACAAGGAGCATTACATACTTTATAATCAAAGTTACCACCGCATGAAGATTTTCAAGCACTGAAACATAGAAAGCCTACTAATTCCAACAGTCCACGAAACGCCCTTTTACAATTTCAACCACTAACAGTCAACGGCATAATCGTCCTTAACACTTGCATATCCTATTAACAAGGCACATTTACTACTGACCACGGTGTGCTGTCTAGAAAACGACAACCCGAGGAATGTCTTGTTTACTGGCTGAAGACAAGAATTAATTAGATAGACACTGTACACAGTTTTCTCCATAGGGCTTTCTTCTAAATATAATAATTAACCATGTAATGATTCTGGGTGAAATCCATCTAGGCTTCATCCCAACAGTCATACTGTGTGTGAATTGCTTTCAGCTACAAATAAATACCTACCGCTTATAGGGACCGAAGGATCTATGCTGAAGGGAAAGTCCCAAGACCGACATGGGCGAGGACATTCAGAAGCTCCTGTTAGAAGATTGACTGACTTGTCAAATGCCTATCATGGAGGTCACAGATCTCGTCACTAATCAACTCCTCCCCCTGAACTTAATTAACAGAGTTCAAGTAGCATCACCATAACTTCTCTAAACAATTAGCGAGACTGAGCTTCAAGAAGCATGTTTGTTGCTGTATTGACGTCATTTCTAGCCTGTGCTAGTGCTTGTCTAGCGGAATTCCTGTCAAAGCCCATTGAAACAAGGGTTGCAACAGATTCCTCTGATGGCTCTACGGTGGAAGGTACTGAAGTATAGTTTCGCTGCAGGGAAAGAGTATTTAAGTTGAGGCAGAGGTAATAATGATGCAGATAAAGACTGTAGAAAGAGATTTCACATGTACTAGGTACATTGGAAGTATTTATTAAAACATTCATATGATGCACTTTTACCTGGTGACTTGCAAAGGATGGAATATTTCCCACGACATTCCTAGTTGGTGAGACACGTGGACTTCCCATAGACAGTCCTGGTAGCCGTGAAAAGAATGAAGAGACAGGTGCTGGAAACTGCTCACACAAGGCATTTAAAAAACAAAATTTAGCTACCTTAACAGAAAAGATTTATCTTCATCATAGTGATGATGCAGATCTCTAGCTTTCAAATGTGACACTACCCTTGAAATAGAACAAATCTCCCTATCAACTGTCTTGTAGGAAACTTACATAATATTGGCGGATACAACTGCTTTGCAATCTTAGTGAAGTATTGCATGAAAGTAACTCGTGACATGCATTAACAAGATGCCCTTCAAGATATGCATCCATGAGGTAACATCTCGTATGACATGAAATAAACGTAGCATATATCTCAGGAGAAACAAGGACGATTTCGCTAGACTTCCAAGAAAAAAAAAATGATGATTCTGACTTTTTTTTTTTTTTTGGTAAAGATGATTCTGACTTGATCTGCAGTAATTTCAAGAATGATGGAAATCCTTTGAACACCAAAAACAGAGCATTCTGCCATCAATAACATTGAGATACTGAGGCCATCACACATTGTAATCATCACAAGTCATGATGGACTTAGACAAAGATTACATATGCTTGTCAAGTATCAATCAATCTCTCTCTCCCCTCCCACTCCCCCCCCTCCCAAAAAAAAACCCCTACCAAAAAAAAAACACACACACACAGAGAAGAATTCTTTTTTAGCTAATTATATTCATAAATAATCAAGGTAGATGGCATTCTCGCGCAAATTTGGTTCTAACAAGATCACATTTACAAATGGTACCAATCAAAAAGGATAATTTTAACACCACAGCAAACGACAGTTAATTGCACAGTAAGAAGGAAACGGTCCATTATAAATGTTCTCGAGTATAACCTTCGCCTTTCGGATGCGGAAAACATTGAGACGATACAGGGCACCAGCAAGAATGCCGCAAATCCCTGGCAAGATGGACCTTTTCCAGGATGCCAACAAAAGCTGCAATATGTAAACTAGGTTAAATAAAAAGACAAAAAGGATGTGTCTGATAGGCACAAAAAGTTAATGCAGGCGATAAATCACCAAACAGATATATCAATAAAGCTTACCTGCAGACCAGCTAGATATATGAAAGATTTATCAGAGAAGCTGATGCCTACCACCCGAAATCGTGTTGAAACCGGAATGTCAAAGAAAAATGGTACGAACAATGAAAATATGACAGCATAAGGACCTGAACTGACTAAGTTTGAGGAAGGAACTGCAGATGAAAAGAAAAAACATTACATCAGTATTGTCACGGGGAGACTTGACGATTATTCAAGAATCACGACATGAAGGAATGTGCATAGAAGTTTCAACAGTCCATTGTCAAGCAAGAGGTTAAAAAGTTAACCAACATTATCACAAGGTAGCCATGACAATTTTTAGGAGCGTGATAAAGAAACTAGCATGCCAATCTTATCTACACAGCAGTCTAAATTTAGATCTTTATCTCCCTCTACATTGCTTAAGGAACTAGTAATGTGTCTAGCTATGGTCCACCCTTAACAAGATTTCAAGAGAGCTTGGGTTCTTTTCCTACCTTCCTGCTCTACCTACTGGCCTATAAGATAAATTATAAGTTTAAGCCAATCATGTTACTATACTATAACGTTAGGGTTTCTTGCACAATGTATATAATCCATAAGCAACCGCTAAAACCATTACATTCCTAACATTTGTCAACTTTCTCCTCTGATATCCAACAATTATGGAGAAAGTTTGGTCATTATAAAGGATCAGTCAGCTTTGCTCCATATGTACACGGGAAAAACGTGAAAGCACTCTTCAGCCAATGCAACATGCAGGAGGAAAGGTAGGTCTTCGCTCAAAGTTATGGCAAATTTTTCTGCTGAACATAGGAACTTTTTAGCATTTGACAAGGGGGAGTACCATACGTTTAATTATCTCAATAAAGATTATGATTGGCTTGAAGAACGTCACTTGTTTCTTTCATTTTCTTTATCTTTGACTTGAATAATATGTTTGGTATAAAGTATTGTCATAGCAAATACATAAAGACTTTTGGATTAGCTTTCTGAAAGTAACTCTTTGATGATGGCATCTCAAATCTGGAGTATTGATGGAATGATTTATATCGACAGTCTACATCCAGAAACTTAGAAATACCAATTTCTCTCACAATAGCAGTCTTCCAACCAGTGAAACTACTGCATAATTTGGGTAAATTATCACAACAATTCAAATCATGGCATCAGACCATATAAAGATTGTATATCAACCGCATCTAACTTACTAAATTCCTGTGACAGGCAAGGCAAGTGTTTAAGAGCTTAATAGCCCATTCAGGCATTTGTTGTATGACCGCCAAACAAAAAGGGTAATTGTGAAACTTGTACAAGAAGGCCAATTAGGAAAACTGTCATTCCAATATAGACTGCATATGAAGTAAAAACTTTAAAGTAGGTATTGCAAGGTGATAGGACCTCTGCTTTTCCGATAGAGACTCATATCCACCAAAAAGGACATCAATATTCACCCACTGCCATGTTTCAATTTTCAGAGTCATCTTTTGGATTCTCGGACCAAGTTGTACCAGATCAAGTAGTAGTATGTAAGTAACCACAAATGAAGGAATTTCAAAATATAGAAACAGATTTCCACCAGTAAAAGGATGAATGAAGTGAAAAGAGACAGCAAGAAGAAGCTTCCACAAAGGTAAAACGAATTGACATACCATTAACAACTGCCAATGCGAGGACCTGAAGGACCATTGATACTATTGTAGAGAACAAAACAAAAACCTAGGAATCCACAGAAAAGAATTAGGTATACATCAAACGGAAGGAAACGAAAATGTTTTGGAATGAAAGAACCAGTTGACTGTCAAGCAACCCATAACATCTATTCTGCTCTAAGTAAAATAGCATTGAACATGATAGCATAGATGCTAAAGCACAATTAAGAACAGTTAATTTTGCCGAACAAAGAGTGGACACGAAGCTGGCAGTCTTCCCCTTGATTGCCTTTCTGCATGTCTCACATCTTACTAGCAGTTCATGCATTCTCCATCAACCTCTTAGATTTACTGGAAACTAATCCACCCAATAGGATAGCATGTTACAAATGCCAACTTCCATTCTCATAATAGTGTCAACTTGTGAGATGAGGCCATTGGCAGATGTACATTGACTTTTAGACAAATAGTCAGGGTGCTCTCGCAAACTGGAATCAAATGAGTAAAGACACAGACAAGAAAAACTGTGACAAAAGTAGTAGCTCCCCAAACATTCTTTCATGTAGGACAAATAGCTTAAGCATCATCCTTACCGCTATGACATTGCATATAAAAATTCATACCTCGAGTGGAGCACAAAACTGAAACATAAGTTTAGTGTTACTCCACCGAAATGTTGTGCGATTTTTTGATTCAACATAGCTAACGAAGAAAAATCACTCACCAAGGACTTATTAGAACCTATCCGTCTCTCAGCACAAAACAGAAACAAAACTTTAGCGAAACGCTACAGAAGTGTTTCGTACTTTTTTTATTCTACATTGTTACGGAGAAAATTACTCACCAAGAACTTATTAGAACCTATCTGTCTCTCAAAAATTCTGAAGTAGTAGAGCAGATAAAGGCCAAAAATCAGTTCTGGTGTTGAAGAAAAGGCAAAGATTGCTGGTATTAGCTTCCACATCTGCAACTTTTGGAAAATGTCCTGCCATTGAAGATCGAAAAATAAGGAAGTAAGATACTATCCTCTTCGTAGAGTTTAAGAGAGCGTGGAATTCTCAAAGGAAAAGCTATTGACATGGCAAGCATTATGCTCCCATAAATTGCTAAGGGTGAGTCGATAACAAAGCAAGAGGGTCGTTTACTTGTTTCCTTCGCAGCACAGGAACTCAATCAAAGTCAAGAAGTTATATTAGAAAAGTGATAGTAAAACCTCAGAAGAAGCTAAAAGAATGTCAATGGAGAAACTATTTCTCTAATATAGAGGAGAGAGGAAGACCGCTTGAGGGTCTCAAAATAGTATTGCAGCTAGCAAAGAAGGCAGACTTCATTATTGCCAGTTATTTCCTCCTCACATCATCATTAAGAAACCGATTCACTAATTCGATGGCACATAAGCAATTGAGTTCAACAAGTAGCTGAATTAATGGACTTGGATATATGCAAGTCTATTATTTATGCTCATCCTTCATGAACAAACAGCGAGTGCCCCTGCGCTATTTTGAAGTCGAATATTAACATCCATATATCATCATTCAAAGAGAGTTCTTGAATCTAGCCCTCTTATTGACATAGGCAAACCTACACAATAACCAGAATCCTATTTCACTTTCGAATTTTGATATGAATGTCCTTGCAAGCGACAAACTTTGAATTCATTTTGGCAACCCAAAGCGTTACACAAAACCTCAGCCTACACTGGTCTTACAAATAGATGAGCTATCATGACTAAACTATAATGGTTTAGACTTATTCATTGTTTAGATTGGAAAACACATCATATAGCAATTCAGTGATCCTGCGGAGTATATAAACAGAGACTCCAAATTCCATATTGTTGATTGTATGCGAACACAACTACTTCGAGCAACGACATTAGAAAGAGATGCGAAACAGCTTCGACTACACTACCAGGGCAGCTGGAAATATCAAATCAACCATACAGCCAGAAATGACAGTTTTCGCACCGCAATTAGGGCCATGAGCAGGAAGAAAAAAGAAACCCTACAGATTCATCTTTCTGACAAAGAAAAGAAAAGGAAAGCGAAAAGATCGTCCAGGCTAACGTGACCATCAAGCACCCTTCATCATTTCCAAGACCCAGATCAAGAATCGATAGCGCGAGGAGAACCCACAAGCCAGTACGGGCACAGAAGACAACAATCCGCCAAAACCCAAGTGCCGAATCCACCAAAAAAACCAACCCAAAAGAAACAGCAAAAAGCCCAACTGACTTGCCTGGTAAGACACTCCGAGCTTGTTAGCGCGGTCCCTGATCCCGAAGAAGACGGTGAAGACGCCGGAGGCGACGACGAACGCTCGGGACACCGGCGCATTGTCTGCAAGAACAAAAGGAACGAACGCCGGACGCTCGATTGGTGGGGGGAAATTCGGGCAGGGGCAAGAGGAAGAATCGATGCGGGAGGATTCCGAATGCGCGACTGGTCAAAAGAACGGAAATTGACGAAACCCAGAAACAGAGAGAGAGAGAGGGATGCGTACTGAAACCAGAAGGACCCACGTTCATCATCTCCAGGTGCAGCGGAGGGGAGAGGGAGACGAAGAAGAAGCTCGCACCAAGCCTTCGTTCTCGTCGAATGTGTATCTGCGTCTTCTTTCTTCCGCGTTCGAAGAGTCCCCGTCTCTCTGCTTCTCTTCTGGGGCTGGGTCTCATTCGACCTCACATTTCTGTCTTTCATGTTTTTTGGCCCCTGCATTCATTGCCAATTCTAAAAAACACCCGCTTCTCTTGTCTTTTTTTTCACAGATAAAATCCCGTTTACTTAACAAATGTGCATCAGGCAGGACCACAATCTGAGGACATTTTCTCTAAAAAGGTGAAACGAACAAAAAAAAGATTTGTAGAAGGGGGAGGGGATTTTGGGGGTGATGCGCAACAAGGTCGCCCGAGCATTGGTGCCTAGCATTGGGGCCTAGGTATTGGCAAGTGTTGGGTATCACTTGTTAAGGCCGCGAAACATCCATTGCCCTAGAAAACGGGATTCACTAGACTTCCATATGTACTCAACCTCGGTTGGGTATCTCTCTCTCTCTAGCTCTCTTTCTACGTGGGGTTCGATTGTCTTTACTTGAGCAAGGCTAGGTCCATCGGAAACCTAGCCATCCACTATAAGAGTCATGATACAGTCGCTAATCCCTACTTCTCTATTATATATATTGTGTTTATTGATGTAGAGCCTATTTGGTGCCACGTCAGTGTTACATATCTATTTTGGTCCGCATGGGGGGTGCCACAGGTCCATGGGTCACTGTCACGATATTGCTAATGGCAATTAAGGATAGGACCTAATTATATAAATTGCAAATGGCAGAGGATTCAATTGCACAATTGCACAAATAATGAAATCTACAGGACTAAAACTACACACTTAATCCCGGATGGAAAGATGGACAGACAAACAGTATGCACAACTCTAATTGAGTTTGGACATATATATTGACTCGTGGCTTTTCATCATTTTTTTTAATTGATTTAATGTTTCTCCACGCAATTTTTATATCTTGATGGATTTTTTCATTTATACTCTGTTTATAGCTGCCAATAGTTTATATATAAATAAGAACAATCCACGATGCTAAAAGACCACATCATCCAAATACCAATGCCTCACATCGCAATGGTAATTTATATATTATGTGGATTTTTTTTTGCAATATTATAATTAAATAGTAATTTCAATTTGATAAAAAGTAACAATAAAATAAATTAAGTAAAGAGTGAAACTTAAAACAAAGTCAAGAATCTCGAAGATAAGATGAGAAATTACTACTTCCACTCCTTCAAGCGGTAACTTTCTTTGTGAAATCCTCATGTCTATTTGAACCATCCCAATCAAAAGAGAATTTTTTAGAGTTATAATGTAGGTTTGGAATTGGATTAAGAAATGAAAGACCTGGTAGGCTAAATTTTTTTTTTATACGGTTCAATAGTTGGTGATTATATGGATATCATTACCGGCTCATTCAATTTTTTCAAAATCTTTTAACTTTTGATGTTGAATTTGTTTTGAGAGTCCATCAATCAATCATTTACATTTGAAACATAGGAGCTTCGCTCTTTTCTAGATATTTTGCATTCAAATAAATTTCTTTTCATACAAGCGTTTTGCTCTTGATGTAGCTTCTTTTTTACAGGCATCAGCTTTATTTTTATCAGGCACACGGCTTTTTTATATCCCTAGCTACCATTTTCTTTTGACTTTTGGATTCCTTTGACTTTTTGATTCTTACGACTTTTTTGATTTTAAAGGCTTTCGAGACATTTTTCTACTATTACCAATCCTCTTGGTAAATCACATGCCATGCCCTACGTAGGGAGATAATCATCAACTGCGTTTAGAAATGAATATTAGGGCTCAATTTAGCTAATCAAAGGACAATTAGTGTTTGGGTAGAGAAATGAATACTCTTTTTCGCTCTTCGATGTCTCGAGGTTTTATGAGAAGTCATCTAAAATCACCACAAAATGGTTGATAAGTGGAGGCAAAAAATTCTTTCTTAAAACTTTTTCTCCAAATGTTTTCAACCTTAACCTCGTATTTGTCCCAATGCGAAGTGATTATTGATAGGGGTATTTCCAAAAAAATTCTCTTTATTTAGGCTCAAAATGGCTAGCAAGGGTTATATTTAATATTTATGCTAGAAGAAAGAAATGCCTTTTGTCATTTAGATCTATGCATTCCTTGCGACTAAAACCTCTATTCTACGACATGATTTTCCTTATTTTTATTCACTCAACTCAACTCTCAAAATATGTATTAGGGTCGTGTTAAGGCATACCCCTTGACTTTTCTCATCCCAAGTGCTTTCACTTGGCATATCGAATACTCTCTTTTTTTCTGTTGTCAAAGTTGCATGTTCAAACTATCTTTCAAGGAGATTTTTGGTTAATTGAGCATGTACCAACACATGAAAAGCAATTTTCGAGTAAGGAATGTCATTCAAAACTTCTGAAGAAAATGTTTTTGAATTCCTTTTATGTTCATTTTGAATTTGAACTCGGAAAAGAACTAAAAGATTTTTCTTTGAAAGATTTTTCTAATAGTTTTTTCATACAAAAATTCTAAAAGAGAGGATACTTACCAATGTCGTGTGATAATTCGTTCATAAATTAGTACGAATCTCTACATCACAAGTTTAAGTTTAAGTCGTGTCTCTCCTTCAAAAATATTTAAAATTATTCAAGCTCACAAGAAATTCTATCCATTTAAAGTTAATATGGTTTTCATTTGGTAAGAACATCAACCTATATTTTTTTAACAAGAAATTAAAAAAAAATAACTCTCCAAAGTAACCAATATGTCTCCCATTATCTTCAATTCCATAAATCCACCAAGTGAAGTATGGTGGTGAATGGGGCCTTCCATCTACAGTGCACCAACCACCAAATTTAATACTTTCCCACTGTCCATATGACTACAAAAATCACTAACCCACTTGATAAAAGAAAAAGAAAAATACCACAAAAAATCACAAATTATGTCACTTGTGATAAATTTATCCTAAACTTTTTTTTGTGACACGAAAAATCTCAAACTATGCCACTTGTGATAAATTTACCCTAATTTTTTTTGTGATGCGAAAAATCTCAAACTATGTCACATGTGACATATTTACCCCATAATACTTTGACCCATAGATATTTTTATCTTTTTCCTTTTTCTGTTTTTCTTTTCTCTCTTCCCCGGCGACGGCGACCCTTGCCGGCATCGGGTGAGGGTCGCCCTTGCCTAATCCGACGAGGGTCGCCCTCGCCCTCGCCGAATCCGGCGAAGGCAGGCCTCGCCAGGGAAGAGAGAAAAAAATTTTAAAAAAAAAAGAAAAAGGAAAAAGACAAAAATGCCCTTGAACGAAACTATTGTAGAGTAAATATGTCACAGGTGGCATAATTTGGTATTTTTCGTATCACAAAAAAAGTTCAGGATAAATTTATCACAAGTGGTATAGTTTGGGATTTTTTGTGTAAAAAAAAAGTTTAGGGTAAATTTATCATAAATAGCATAATTTGGAGTTTTTTGGGGTATATTCCCAATAGAAAATGTATAAACCCTAAAATTGACCAACCACTAGTGTCACGCCTCTTACCTCACGAAGCGCGAACATCCCACCACAGGTCGAATAATTGCGACGTCCCAGGAACGTTGCTGACCCAACCCAAACATCAGAGCCACATGTGGAAGTGGATATAAAAACCCCCGGACTAAAAGATGGCGACAACGGGGTAGAACAACAGAACAGACAAACAATAATAACAACATTTCATATAATATTACTGCACCAAATATACAAACATTGTATTACAGACATAATTATCAAACTAGCATCTGAAATCACCGTTATAACAAAAGATCAGGGTTTGGTTAACTTAACTTCCCTATGGGTCAACCCGATTTACACAACCCCTAAAATACCCTAGGGAAAACCTAAGGATCGCCTTCCGTTCTGCTCCTGATTCTTCGGGCTTGAGCCTCTAGACATTTACCTGCAGTTCCACCGGGCACCAAAAGCGGTTCCTCGAACTTCCAAAAAGAAGAGGCGAACTTCCCGGGTTTACGGCTTGGGGTCTGAAATTGTGGATTATACAACTATGAGACGAATCTCAATAAGTGTACAACCCAAACCCTAAGTAGGCACTCACGTACCGCCAAACTGAACACATATCTCACTCGACGATCAATCAATCTAACAATCACACACGAACCTATCTGGAATCCATCATGCGCGTTCCTGCACATTATATCATAATACAGCCAGCACATCACAGCAAGGAATCACAGATGCGCGCATACCTCAATTATAAGACATAAATCACTTGGGCACGTCCCATACCGTGCTTAGCAGTTTCTACCCCATAATTAAGCATCACATCACGCGATACAAACACACTCGCACACTACTCACACCATGCACCACTTTCTCAAACCTTGCACCTCAAGCCAATTCCTGTTCATTCTCAACTCTTCCACCACTACCGCGCCCATGTAAAACGCATCAGGCCAACGGTCTTCTGACCTCGTCAGGCATCGACACCCCGTCGGGTCGGGCATCGTCATATCGTCAGGGATGGTATTATCTCGCATAAACGAACACGCCTCAGGACGGAATCCTACCTCTCCCTTTCCTTAATTACCGTGCTCGCGTAAAACGCATCAGCCAAACGGTCTTCTGACCACGTCAGGCATCATTACCTCGTCGGGCCGGGCATCGTCACCTCGTTAGAGACGGCATCGTCCCGCGTAAACGAACACGCCTTAGGACGGATCCTTTCCAATCAATCCTACATTTCTGTACCCTCGTTCCACTCAAACCACACATACACACGACCAACAGTCGCACGACCAAACACAATTTCACATTTCACGCACATTTCACAATTCACGTCTTCGTCACACGAATACACCACACGATCATACACATTTAGCATGCGAATCCAATACACATTCACCTCGACACACCACCGTACTTCACGGCTCTACACACGCGACACATGGCCAGTCCACAATCAGCCCAAGCACAATCCCCAATCAGCCAACAACCACAATTCACACAGTCAATCAATTAAATCCGTACGAGCCATAAAATTACCAATCATACACCCAATTTAATCCCGATCAATCCACAACATCACAGCCCTAACTCAGCCTCCTAAACCTCGAAATTTCATCGCCAAATCAATCCACAACAAACCAATTTCCAGCCTTCAATTCAGCCTCAAAACAGCCCCTAAAATGCCTAAACCGAGTCCTAAACGAGCCTAGCAATATCCGAGGTCCTAGGTATCGATTGGGGAAGTCACTTACCCTATAAAAACAGGACAAGCTGGCTGGATTGTGGCCGGAACAGCAGGAACAGCAGTAGCAGCAGCGGCGTACGGACACGTACGGACGACGACGTATGGACGGCTGAAGCGTCACGGCGGCAGCAGCTCTGCTGTTCGAGCTCCGGCGTGGCGGCCGTGAGCTCCGGCGTACGGACGGCGGCTGAGAAGAAGGAAGAGGGAGAGAGATGTTTCGGGGGAGAGGAGAGAGAGTGGTCTGGCCAGAATGGGAGAGGAGAGAGAATTTGGGTCCAACTTAGTCAAATATAATGGGATTGGGTGGACACGTGTCGGCGATCCGCGATTTTTCCCAAAATGCCCTTGATCCAACGGTCCTCGTTTGTCCATATCCAATAATTGAGGGGCAAAAGCATCCAAGGTCCAATAATTGAGCTGATCCAATATTTAAAATAATATCCTTAATTTCTGAAATTTTCGGAATTAAATTTGGCCTACGGGCAAAACGGTCATTTTTCCGTTCCCGGGTCGAAATTTCAATTTTTGGCTATACCAACCCCAAATGTGAGTAGCCAACATAATATGACGTCGGAATCGTGAAAATAGTCTCTTAAGCCCTCGAAAATCGGCTTCAAAGTCCTGAGGAATAAAATAATAATTTTTTTCACTTCCGAGCCAAAATTTCAATTTTTAACTGTAACAACTCTGAATGTGTGTGGCCACCCTAAAATGACATCGGCCTATAAAAATAGTCTCATACGGGCTCAAAATCAACGTCGGTGTCCAGAGGGGTAAAATCGTAGTTTTTTCGATCTCGAATCGAAATCCATTTTTTTGCAGAAATGGGTGGCCCCAAAGTTGGTCAAGCCAAAAACGTCATCAGTTACTCAAAATTATCACTTTCAAAATTCTCGATTCCCGGGCCCGAATTCCAAGAAATGACTAAAATCGAACAATCACAACTTTAGCTTATCTCTGGCTAACGAGTGGCTCATTGGGATTACGTGCTCTCGACAAGTGATCGACACTAAGTCAAATCATGTTTAAGTTTACTCTACCCAGGACGACCTCGATTGTTATATAATTACGAGGGTCTGTCACTAGTTCCTTTCGGACACGATCAATCAATTAGATCGCTCTCTTTTGGTCCAAAACATTCCCTCGTCAATTTTTATGATCGAAGGTCGAGTCCAGGTCGAGTTCTTTGGTCGTGCGAACTCAATCCCGTAATGGCCTTATCCCTAAGGTTAGCATCCCGAGAATACGCTGTTTCGGATGAGATCTCATTATAGTGCATTAATCAATATTTATTTCTTAAATCCCGAAAAAAGGATCGAAAATTCAGAATGTTACAACCAGAGCTCGAAAAAGCATAAAAATTTAGAGCTGGGTCCTTACCGCCGAGCGTCGAGTCGAATGTTAGAGTAGGTCGTCAATGTGGTCGATTCGTGAAAAGTAACGGAGCCCTAATTTTTCTCCTCCAAAATTAATCCTTTTCGTTCTGATTTTGCCCCTCCAAAGGCGACAACATTTGGCAACCCTCGATGCAATGCGAAATGACATTGTATTGGCAGCCGTTCTCTTATAAACACAGTCCGTATCATTATCCGTATGCCGAGCAATCGCTCCCCTGACCCGACATGCGATTTTTTTTATTATTTCTCTCCTCTCTTCTATGTACATGTACGTGATTAGATACGTGATTAGGTAATTCAGAAAATGATTTTTTTTATCTTTTTATAGATTTGCCCCCGGTTTTTTGCCGAAATTACGGGATGGCCACCCCGCCGGCTGAGCCCCGAGAGCTCGGCGTAGCATCGCCTGCTGCTGAGGGTTTTTAGGGTTTTGACAGCGAGAGTGTGAAGTTGAACCGAAGCTCCTCTGTTCTCTGACGCTTCCGTAGGGTTTATCCAAGCCATAAAGCTTCGATCTTTCCCTACCCCCTTCATTCCATTTCCCTGCAATTTTCTTTGCTTTTTCCTTTACTCCGTTCGGGTTCAGCAGCAAGCTCATCATGTGGGCTCTTCGCCGAGCTTCTCATCCTCTCAAGTAACGTTCTCTGCCCTCCCTCTCTGCCCCCTCTGTTCTGTTTTCTCTGCAGTTCATCACGCGACTGGTTTGCGCTTGCACTGTTTTGTTTTCTCGAGCTCTTTGCGTGAGGTTGCTCTGGGAGTGAAATGAACGGGAGTGAAAGGCCGGAAAGGAAGCCCCCCCGCCTTGTTTGGGGTTTTGGGTCTTTGCTTGCTGTGGGATGTTTCTTGGAGTTGGGATCTCTCTGTTTTTTATCTGGCATGAAGCGGGGCAAATTGTGTTGATAAGAGGGTTTTGTCGTTGATGGGTTCCGTGTTCATTGCTCTGTTTCTTGCTTCGTTTTATTCTTTCCCGCTAGCAATTTCAGAATGTTAAGTTCTCTTCATGAATTTTTTGGTCGACTTGCCTTATGCTTCTTCGTTCGGGGCTTTTGGGTTTTACCTGGTAGCCTTGACCGTGGTTTCTGAGAGGTAGATTGAACGTGGCATTTTAGATGCGTGGTCTTGAACTGGATATCAAGGAGAATGCGGAATGTTTTGCTGGTCTTTTAGGTTGATTTTCTGTCGATCTCTCTTTCAGTGATTGTTGGTATTTGAAACAAATGTTGCCCAATCTAAGGCTACTTTTGAACTGCATTACTGCAATTGTTGATTATTTGACACCCATGATTGGGCACCTTGACAGCTCCATCTGCTGTTTGTCCTGCCCAACCCTTTTTCTTGACTTTGACCCGACACTTGCTTTTGCCTGCTGTGTTTATGTTTACTGTAATCATTCAGGACAAAACAGTTGATGGAGTAATTAACAACTCTTTGCTTCCAGCAACATGTGTGTGCTTATATAATATTCTTAGAGCATGCTTGCTTTATGTTTTCAGGAACCACAGATTTAGCATTTCAATATTGCAAGTTCACTCCCCTAAACCCGATTGGAGTTGTTTTGGAGATAATGCTGGCATTGTCGAGTCCTCTCAAGCAACATCTGGTAGATATCCATCTCTGGAGAGATCTTACTGTTCAACAAGCTTCACTCACCGATTGTCTATGGGGAGCCGTCTTCTCTCTTCACAAGCTGGTGCTGAGAGCAGCGGAGAAGAAGAAGAAGATGCATTTTCTGAACTTGAAGAGCCTGTCAGTACCAAGGCTGTTCAGAAGGTTGATTCGGCAGACGAAAGTGAGGATGAATTAGTTTCTGAGCCAGAGCTCTCTGCTGACGAGGATGCAGAAAAAGCCTCTCAGAATGAGTTCGATTTGCCAGAGAATGAAATGGAGTCAACTAAGAAAAAATCACGAAAAAGAGCTACATCGGAACTGTTTGAGGCCATCAACAGTGCTCCTGGCCTCTCTGTGCATCAAATTCTTGACAAGTGGGTAGAAGATGGAAAGGAAATTAACAGGGAAGAGATCTCATTGGCCATGTTCAATTTTCGTAAACGTCGAATATATGGGAAGGCTCTGCTGGTAAATCTCATTGGCCAGGCTCAAGTCTTGACACTCTCATTCTGTAGTCACTTCTCCTTATGTATTTTCTCTTTGGTCATCTTCTGCTTGTGGTTTAGTTTAATCATTGGCTAACATTTGGCTGTTAGAGGAGAACTGCCTTCTGAGGCACTTGTGATCATGTTTCGGTATACTGGCCGCAAATCATCTTTTGATTTCAGATAAGCTGCTTCTTAGATATTTAGTTCAGCCAAATTCCCAACATATGACAGTACAGATTTATAAAGTGCTTCTGTTTTTGTAGGTTAAAAACAAAATTTACAATGGAGATTTTGTAAATCTTTTTTATGACAAAAAAGTTTGAAGAAACAAGGGAGATCTGTATATTATTCGTTAACACCGCCCTTTGCTAACAGTTTTGAGTGAAAAATTAAGACTCTGCTTTTGCATTGCCTTGTCATAAGCTTGTCATTTGGATCAAATATATTTAAGAGGATCTTTATGATTAAGACATTAGCCAGTGATGCAGACAGTTTATGAGGTATTGGTGCAAAACCAATGGGGCTTCAGTTCTTTTCCATTGGGTAGTATTGTTTTGCTGGATGTGATCAGTTGATCCGGCTAAGTTAGATGGTTCTCCTAGGTCCTTTATCATTCATCTCTTATAAACATGATTTTCAAGGTGCTTTATTTACATATTTTTACTTTTGGTGGTTTGCAGCTTTCAGAGTGGTTGGACAGTAGCCAGAGATTGGATCCTACAGAGGGAGATTATGCATCTCGACTTGATTTGATTGCTAAGGTACGTGGACTCCCTAAGGCTGAGAGCTTCTTTAATAAGATTCCTGAATCCTTCAGAGGGGAACTAGTCCATCGGTCCTTGTTGGCCAACTATGTTACTGCCAGCAATGTCACGAAGGCAGAGGAAACTTTTAACAAGATGAGGGATCGAGGATTCTCCCCTCAATCATTTTCCTTCAACCAACTGCTTCTCCTTTACAAGAGGCTTGACAAGAAGAAAATTGCTGATGTCTTGTTGTTGATGGAGAAAGAAAATGTCAAGCCGACAATGCTTACGTACAGACTTCTGATAGACACCAAAGGCCAGTCAAATGACATTACAGGGATGGAAAAAATTGTGGATGCTATGAAAGCTGAAGGGATCAAACCCGACATCGGCACACAAGCTCTCCTGGCGAAGCACTATGCATCCAGCGGATTGATAGAAAAGGCAAAGGCTGTCTTGAAGGAGATGGAAGGTGGAGACCTTAAAAAGCACTGGTGGGCTTGTCAGTCTTTGCTTCCGCTATATGCTGAAATAGGAGAGGCTGATGAAGTAGAGAGAGTTTGGAAGGTCTGTGAACCAAATCCACGGCTTGAAGAGTGCATTGCTGCTATTGAAGCCTGGGGAAAGTTGAAGAAAATCCCGGAAGCTGAGGCAATTTTTGAAAGGATGTCAAAGACATGGAAAGTGTCATCAAAGCATTACACGGTACTTTTGAAGGTGTATGCGAGCAACAAGATGCTGGCCAAGGGGAAGGATCTAGTCAAGAGAATGGCAGATAGTGGATGTCGCATCGGTCCATTTACCTGGGATTCGATTGTGAAGCTTTATGTGGAAGCAGGTGAAGTGGAGAAGGCTGATTCAGTCTTGACGAAGGCATCACAACAGAATCAGATGAAGCCAATGTTCAGCTCTTACATGTCTCTCTTGGATCATTATGCCAAAAGGGGTGATGTCCATAATACCGAAAAGATCCTCTACCGGATGAGACAGTCTGGGTACACGTCTCGCATTCGGCAATACCAGTGTCTCCTCAACGCTTATGCAAAGGGAAAAGTCCCAGCTTATGGAATTAGAGAGAGGTTGAAGGTGGAAGGCATAACTCCAACTAGAAGCATGGAGTCTCAGCTGGCCCAAATCGATCCATTCAGGAAGACTCTGGTGTCGGATTTGCTCGACTGAGGGTTGGGTTGCTCTTTATATAGTCTCTTTGCATTGTAAGCCTTGATCATTATTATTTATCGCAAGTCAAATTTTCTGATCCCGCCTGTTGTCACAAATTCCTCTTTGGTTTGAATCCTTTTCAGATGCTTTGTAGGACTTCTAAGTGCTCAATACTGGTGTTCACGTTAGGAAACTGTAGTTGTAAAGTTACGATGAAACAACATGCGGGTTGTCGAGGCATGGCTACTACAATAGTGTTTCTTTTCGTGAGCCTGATGATGCCGATATGGCTTTGGACAACCGTAAGACGGAAATGTCCGTATTTCCTGCTTTGCGTGAGATCACATCAGGCAGGGTCTGCATATACTTCTATTTTGTGCCTCTGTAAGTCGGTATTGTTTTCTTTTGCTATGGAGCCTTTTGCTTGCACTTTTTGGCGATTGTTTGAATGCCAACGAGTTGTTAATGGACTAGTAACCAAGCATTGGCATCGACTAGTAACCAAGCACCGGCTGTGCTCGACTCAAGGCAATGGTCTAGATGTTCGGATTCGGCTTGACCTGGTGAGGGAACTGCGAGCTTGGCCCTGCATAATGATCATTAACGACAACACAAGGAAGTCGGCCAAGCATTCATTACGCCGAATAAAGAGATCAGAATACTTATATTACATACCTTTTCTATTTCATTCACTCATTCTAATAATGACCAATGAAATCAGCTTCCATGTCGGGATAGGATGGCATACCACAAAAACGGACGAAGCATCATCATCATCGGAATAAATAAATTCTGTTCCCCTTTACAATGAAACCTCTATTTATTCACTGCCAAATAGGATTGTTTCTAATCAATAAGAACATTCAACCTGAATAGTTTATCAGCTCAACCGTCCTAGAGGGGGGCATTATAACAATATACAACCACTAGCTAAAAATGCTACAACAACAAACACATGATTTTGTTACAGAGACATGACTTTGCTCACCCCAAATTAGAGTTAAACCGTGCCTCTCGAGATCAGCAGCGGCGACAACGGGAGCACTTTCAATCAAAGGACTCGCTGTCTGCGGAAAGATTTCGCCTCCATCAACTTAACGGCCACAGGGAGTCGGTCAGGACAAAAATCTCGATTTTCTGTCACTCCCGTGGCCTTGCAAGCCATAGAGAACTGAGAGCCCGGAGTCTTGAAAAGTAATCGTGTATTGCGAGGAGAGCACGTGCTGACTGCCGAGTCGTGAGTATACGGTGCATTTGCACCAGTGTTTGCTGACGCAGATTATCAGCCTGGTAAAAAGACACAAGCGAATGGCCTCCCGTAAGAAAATAGGCACAGCAATGCGTACAAACTATCCCACTCTTTGGGATTGTTCTACGAAGGATTCAAGAAACGAATAGTCCATACACGTCAGAAAAGTCCGAGGAGAACAATGACATGAAAGAGCGACAAACTAGAAGAGAAGATGAATCATTAGTTGGAGGAAGAAAGAAAGAAAATTGTGTAAGTTGAGATCAGATCGACATCCAGAACAGCCTTTGACAAATTGTGTAGAGACAGTAAGTATAGCTACTTCTTTGTTTTCCCCGTATTAGAGAAAGAGAATTCTATACTACTCTTTCAGGCACTTCTTCCGTCCTAAAAGTACCACATGCAAATGAGAAACATAAAAGGGAAGGCATCCAAAAGTACACAAAATGTAGGTAAGATGCTGCCAGGCTCATGCAGCAGTGCTAGCCGAACTTGACATCAACAAGACATGCGAATGAAGAAATGTAAACAGCCAACTCAATTTTTCCACTTCCAAGTTGAGCTTTTTCTCAACATGAATGTTGGAGAATCCGGCACAAGCAGTTAATGCTGAAACAAAATCACATTTACCTGGCGAAGGAAGCCCTCCAAAGTCCCCAGCTTCCCCATTGCCATCGCCATTTGTCCCATGTAATTTGCCACATTACCAGATGATTCAGTTGAACCAGGTGGGCTATTGGCCAGCGTCTCAGCCAGAGATTGCTGCAATGCCTCCATACCCTGAGAAAGAGCATCTTCAGCCTGTTGTGACGTGTGCTGTAGGTTGTATAGGCCCATTAGTTGTTGGTCTGTCAGAGGCTCCAGCTGATTCAAAAGAAGCTGCAACAAAGACAGAGCGTCCTGATTCAGAAAAAATGAACACTCTTGTTGAAAGAAAGAACCAGCAACAATATAACTAGAAAGGAAAATCAAGAGCAGCGGCAAATAGAATAGACAAATTCCAGGAGTTACAACCCTGTGGTATACATCCAACTATTTTTGAAGACAAGACAGTCACTTACTCTTTAGCTTATGCCTGGATAAACAACATATATTTATGGCAGTGGTTTTGCAACTAATCCTGGTCAAGGACCGAGAAATCACAGAATTGTTCAATTTTTTCAAAAGTGGACAATCGAAGTATTGGTCAGGCCTGTGGGAAAAAAACGGAGAGGATTACTGGTCAAATGGGCTCGTTGGCAGTTCAACCAGAGATCAGATAACATCATTAAAAGTACAAATAAAATAGGCTTTGGGTTATGCACCCATCAGGCACACCAGGTACAGTCGGGGGAGCATCACCGAGATGTTACAAGGAGTCCAAGGTTCGAAGTGTATGGCTACATCTTCTGCTTTGGTACATAAGCAAGACAAGAACAGCCCAACAAAAGCACATGGAAGCCTCAAGTCAAATTTACAAAGTCTAGACTGAACCATCCACGACTTCTCATTGTGACCCATTACAGAAACTGCAGGCCGACCAGATTTTGATTGGTTTCATTCACCAGTCCATCAGTTGAACCGGTTAGACAATCAGGTTTTGACCAAAGCCGATTCTGACTCATGACAAGCCCGGACCAGCGACTGATTCCCAGATGAACTGCAAGTCCCCTCCGGTTTCACAACATTCTAATCATCAGGCACTTCCGAAACTCTAAACGTACTTCACAAGAGATGGCATTTTCATTTGCATTTAAATTATCAAGCTTTCATGGATCACGTTATCTTTACAGAAGTTAGTACATGAATAGAAGATATCACCTTAAGAAGCTCAGAGGAACGGAAGCCACCAATCCACATGAAACACCGCTCTGCTGGAGTCTTCCACATTCCTGACAAAATGTGGAATACATCAGCTTTTGCTGCGGTATCTTTCAGTCTGTAGATGTCATCATAGTGTGTCGTGACATTGTCAACAATTATTCGGAGTTCCGTGTCACCCACATGCGAATTTACAGCACTTCTCAGCTCATTAATATGCCTGTTCTGCTCCTCAAGCCACCGTGCATACTCTACGTCAAAAGCCATGGCACCTGCGGACCATTGCAATGTTAAATAACACATTTCAACTATCATGATCCAATCTGTTCACAATAAACCAACTCAACCACCACCAACTAATCAAGACAATCACAATGGGGAAATACATCCTGCAGCCACACAAGAGACAAGACTATATTCCTTTGTATACCACAAAAGAAAAAAAATTTCGTTCAGCACATAATATTACACACATGTGAACCTGAAGAGAGGGAGAGAGAGACCTGGGGGGGTGAACACCGCACTATGACCCTACCAACTTGTCTGGCAACCAAAGGGAAAAAACAAGGGGAGACAGAAATGAACACCCCGATTTCTCCACACAAAGGAAACCGAGAATCTACATGATATAAATTTCAATATACTAAAAGGAGGTTATAACTGATCAAATTGGCATAAAATCGGCACTGTCAAAACCAGCCTACAGGTGGAAAAAGAGACTGCAAAAGAGGGAAGCAGGGAGGACTGGGGGGGTGGGGAAGAACAAGAGGGGAGGGGAAACACTCTAAACAAAGAGATGCTTGAAGACTTCTACAATACCATTTCCACTGTTGGAATGGGACTGATCACCAGAGCTTGAAATGAAAATTCCCTGCATTTGAAGAAACACATTGGATTACAAAGCAAAAGAAATAACCCATGAAAAAGCAAACTAAGAAAAAAGCACAAACCTGCTGGCGAGCTCTCTGGAGCTCTTGTTCAAGTTGGGTTAATTTCAAACGGCTACTCTCTAGTTGTTGTACATACGCCTGTAGAGGATAGCCAAAAGAGAAAATAAGGAAAAAGAGCAACATTTCAATATGATTAAAGCTTGCGAACATGAAAGAGATCAGGCCAAAAATTTGATTGATGCCACGATCACATTGATACGTTTCTGCTTTAAAACTCATATTCAATCTTGGAGGACATCCAAATATCTCGTGCGCTAGAAACATTTTATATTCGTCTTTTTTTGGGGGTTCAGAAAATATCTGTCCTTCAAAAGCCATATTTTGGAACACAATGAGTTAGATATCATGAAGGGGAAGAAAAGGGCTGCTCTCCAGTAAATATCAGGAGGTGATTTGACAATACTATGCATGAAAACAAGCATCTAGTATGCTAGAATCAAGTACAATGCAATTTCCCCTCTAGTTGGACAAGAAAAACCTGAAGTTGTGATACCTACTTTTTTCCTCAGTCGGCTTTTCCTCGCAGCTTCACGATTTTGAGCAAGTCTGCGTAATGTCTGTAAACAATCTCTGCCGATTAAAAACTTATATTACAAGGCTGCAACACAGAATCATAATTTGATTAGACCTTATACCTTCTGATCTGCAGGCTTTTCTTTTGATCTACCAGTAGAGTCGGAAGCTACCAGAGCAGCTGATGGACCTGCTTCAAGCTGCTGAAAGAATGGAGACTTTGGTGAATTTCAAGCCTTCAAGCTACAGCCAAATGTAGAAAAAAGCTCCAAGAAAAACCCATCAATTATCCCAGTTGCTTTCCACATCCAAAAAGCTAAATAAAGCAGCATATAAACTGTAGTGGTAGACATACCCTTTGATTTCTGTCATCCGTGTCATCAGTTGATGTTTCAGTCCTTGGACTGGTGTCTGCCATATTTGAATCCCCCCAATTTTCAGAATGACCACCAGGTATGGAGACCAGATTTCGCTGTGACTCTTTTTGTAAAGGTATTCTCTGAGAGGCTGAAGCGGTGGAAGACTGATCTGTTTCCGAGGCTACAACAGACTGAAATCCACCAGAACAAAGAGCATAAGAGCTTTTGATTTGACAATTTACAAAAAAAACAAGAAGCTTAAAGGTAAAGAGACCTTATTAAGAGCACGAACTTGAATGTCAGCTCCAAGCGCTCGACTGTTCGATTTTATCTGATTAAAGACAGGATCTGCTGAGAAACATCAGATGGCAGTCAGTTGAGAACTTCGCAGCGATACAAAAGGCAAAACGCACAAGGAAATCATAATTAGTGCACACCCAGAAAAAAATTTCACCTCTTTTACCACAAAGAAACAACTTTCTGTAAAACCAATAGAAACTTAGGTACGTTCTCTACTACGAGTTCCCACCAATTTGTCAACAAGATTTGGCAGAAAATTTTGCAGGTCAAACCCTAATAATCTCTCTAAAAAAATGTAAATCACCCTTAAGGACCATTGAAGAGTGAGGTTGGAGTATGGGATGGGTAATTACAGGTTAAGAGAAGCTCAAATTTCTGGTGACAGACACAGCCAATAGAAGTTGAACAGAACAGTTAGGCCCATAGACAGATGAACTAGGGGCTGAGTTACTCATGAGACAGCATCATTGGATAAGATGAGACAGAGCTGCAACTCTTTCCAGATTTATGAGCATAAACAAAAGGTACATGGTAACTGATAGAAGTGACATTGAGCAGTAACATTGTCCATCCTCAATATAGTTTAGATTATTACATATCAAAAGATAAAGAGGCCAAACACATACTTCTGCTAAGGTTGATAGCATCCTCTATGCGGAATCCAAAAGAATGCTCAAAAGACCCAAAATCTGTATTTTGAGTAGACTGGACAATGTTTCCCTCCGAACCACTGGAAGACAGATATTGCATCATTAGTACTAATCCCAAAATCACACTAAAATCTGTACAAAGAAGAAATTACTAATGACAAGCAACCAGGAACAGTGAACCATATCCAGGAAAGGAATCATGAGAAGGTATCTTTTCTTTTTAAAAGTCGACTTCTGTGACACATGGTCTCACATATTTTGTTGCATTTATATATTGACAACCATTGAAAGAAACTATAAATAAATTTCCAACTTGACAAAATTAATCACTAATGGTCTATCACTCCTACAAATATTCAAGAAAAGGAACCACGAATTCACATCCCATTACCAATGAAAAATGATGGATTAACAAAAAGGAATCAAACCTTCCACGCATTAGAAGAATGCAAGAAATACTACTCAAATACTATGGAAAGATATATTATTTCTTTCTGTTATCATTATTGCTTATGTAAAGAACGAAAATTTATCAGAAAGTAAAAAGTATGCTACCCAAGTATACAAGAAGTACATGAGAGATGAAGCAGAAAAGAAAAGCAACGTAAAGAAGCTATAAAAAAAGGTCAAATAACATCCTAATCCAACACCAATATGAAAATCGAATGTATAGCATCCATCATGTTGGTGGATTCTTTGTACACGGTTTCTAGTTCAGAGAAAATCTTCTCAACAGTTGACAAGTGGCAACTCCGATTCCTTAAAACTTCCATTTCTCTCCAGCAGAGAATTCCATGAGATGCAACGCAAGACAAATCTCCAGGTTGAAATTTCTAACTCCGTTGCACCACTCTCCCTAACAGAGCTTGGTGTCCCACAAGGCCCTTTAGCTTTAATCCGAAATGAAGACCACATTGCAAAGGCCACTTCACATTGGATTAAAAGATGAATCACAGTTTTGGTATCCTTTCTCCACATGCAACGCTGATCGACATAATGCGACCCCGGCATTTTAAGTTTTTTCATTCGTCAGAATTTCCCCAAGGCTGCTTAAATAGCTGAAGAATGAAAGCTAGAAAGAACCTCAACGCTCCAAATATTCTGTTTCCAAGGCAAGCAAGTGTTTACTCTAGGACTAAGGGGGCCTTGTAATAAGATAAAACCATCTCAAAATTCCTGCTGTCCAAACATAGTCAAAATCCGTTCTTATATGCGATATTTTGCGTTGTTTCAATCGACAAACTCTTTCATAGATTCCGAATAAGATCCAAAAGACAAAGACCGGGTACAATAAACCTAGGTAACTGCAAAGTTCTGCCATATTCAGGAGGGGGGACAGCCTCAGTCCCTCGGTCCTTAGAAGTACAGCAGTGCCAAGAAAAGCCTCTGGGCCCACCCCTACTGCACGGAGGCACACCCCTTTCTCAGATAACCGAAGCTTTTACTAAACTCGAAAGTTACAATATTTTCACCTCCGCACCACATCCGAGCCAGTAAAGAAAATCCGGACAATCCCATCGAGCTAAGCAAGGAAGACAGCTAAAAACAACAATCCCAGCGTGAAAACCTAAAAAAAATCGAGCGTCGCAACGCAGGGGAGCCGACGCAATCGCAACTTCAAATCACTTCCCGACGCCCCCCGAAATATAAGCTCGGACAGCTCGAGCTCGCGAAGCGATCGGTCAACAAATCCAAAAACCCAAACAACAAACCCGTAAGCAAAACTCAAAGCCAGCTCGGGAGGGAAAGAGAGAGGAATTCACATGGAATTGGAGGCCGGATTCGCTGGAACAAAGCTCGGCATCCTCAGAACCCGATTACCATGTCGAGCGCCCCACTCCCCTCCCCACCACCACCCCCACGCGCGCGCTTGCTCCGCCCTCCTTCTCCCCGCGCCCCGAACCTCAGCTCCGCTGCCGCGCGACCGCCGCTCCGGGAAGCCGAACCCGGCACCAACCCAACCGCCGCCCAATCCTTTCCCCGGTTCCGTCGGCCGACGAGGAGGAGCTCGAGCGCGGGCCGGGGGGGGACGACGACGGCGATCGGGACGGAGCAAACGCGAGGAACCCTAGCCGGCGAGAGCCTTCGGGGAAGTCGGGGACGAAGCTGGAGGAGCCTCCGGTGGGGTTTTGGACTCCCTCGCAAGTCGCACCGCCGGGGGCGGGGGCCGGTTTTCTATACGTAGCGAGGCGCGACACGCAAAGCGAAGCCCCGGCTGTCGCTACGCTACTCCATCCGTGGAAAGGCGGGAGCTTTAAACCCTCCTTCACTCGCTCTGCTCTGCCCTCTCTCTCTCTCTCTCTCTCTGTGTCTCTCTCTCTTGCAGCAGAAGTCGTCAACGGAGAAATTCGCCGAGGAGAGAGAGGAGGAGGAGGAGGAGGAGGAGGCGCAGACTAAGTCCCAGATGATTCCAAGCTCCCGAGCGAGGGCCGTCGCTTTGGTCGCGAATTTCTTCATTTTTTGTTTTTGTTTTATCTCGTTTTTTTTATTATTTTATTCGGAAATATTTTGGCCGCCACCGTTTTTTTATTTGTGAATTTGTCCGGACAAATTCTTTTTTCCCCTTAATTTGACTGGATTTTTTTGGGACGAGGCGATTGTCCGAAATTCTTCTTTTTTTTTTTTTTTTTTTGGGAGGGGAGGGGGGTCAAATTGTCCGCAATCATTTTTTGAGGAAATCTGTGTTTTTGCGTGAGAAGCTGCCCCGAATCTTCTTGGTTATTTCTTTTTCCTTCTCTTTATTATTATCATTAATATTATTATTTTATGCGGTAGGTAGATATTGCCATCCTAAATAGTAAAGAACATATGCTCTCTTTCTTTTCTTTTTTTTTTAACTTCCTTTATTTCTCCTGGAAAATAACCCGAATTCGCCGCCTCCGAGAGCAGGTCAACCCCGTCACGCATCCGTGCTAGTCGGATCGCTGTTGTAGGCGGCTGATTTAGCTTGCCAGCAGCTGAATTTCATCAGAAAGATTTGGGATTTTTTTTTAAAAAAAATAAAGAGACCAGTGAAAGCCCCTTTATAAAGTGTAGTTTTCTCTTAATGGCAATTGCGTCAAAATTGCTTTTGAATGTGTTTTTAAATTACATTTTATTAAATATTATTTGCATTTTACAAATTTCCTTTCTCGCCTACATTTTTTTGTATTTTCCCAAAAGACTTTCCCCCTAAGTTGAACCAAACGCGTCCAAAGTAGCTCGAGTTTCTGTCCTGGTCATGTCTTACTCTGTTTCGGCTTTAAAAGGCTACTTTCATCACCTCTCGGTATTCTAGGAAAATGAATGAGAAATTAGTCAGGGGCTTCCTACATCAATTTTTATATATCTCGAAAGGGTTTTAGGTTTTTGACAAAATGAAAAATGCGAAAATGATACATATGACATCATCCTGACGTCTCACATCGTGGTAAATAGGATAACTCATCTTCGCATTGGGGTCATCATCATGAAGGGCAAGGGGCATTCCAACTTCGGAAGACGTCATATATTACAAATACTAGTACACGATCTATATATCCATTGTAATTTGGGTTAAATACCCTTTTAATATATCTTTTATAGCAAATAAAATAAAATAAATTGAAGTTTTCTTTGGTCAAAAGGAAAATTGAAGGTGGATACTGACCACGGGAAACATCAAAAGTTTTCAGGGCGGCGGCGGAGGAGGATGGTTTTTCGGACCCCCGTGTCGGTACTTGGTGTTGGAATCCGATGATTGGAAAAGAGCTGGCAATTTGTATCTCCCCGTCTCATCGTGGTCGTGTTGAATTTATGCTCGAATTGAATGTATATATGAATGAAACGCTTGCTCGTCGTGTCGTGATTTTGAAGTTCAAGGGCGCACATTTGCTCTTCGGGATGCACTGCGCGATGTGTTTAAAGTACTGGATCCGTCTCTTCACGATATGTTTCTCCCTCGAAAAGTGTTTCTTCTTGTTTTTTGATGTTTGGATTGTTTGATAAGATGAATGGACGGGAAATTTTTTCGTAGTTAATTGAAAGTTGATGCTTAAGTTCAGAAAAATGACATCATATTTTTAAAAACAAAAAGCTTAGAGTATGAATGGATCATGGAGTTTTGGACTTAGGACCTTGATGCTCGAGCCTCGGTTCCTCAAGGCCGGACCAAGGACCTCGTCAGCCTAGCCCCGAGACCCTTGAGGTTGGGCTCAGATCCCCACGCTTGTGTTCGGGACCCCAACAGCTAAGCCTAGTACTTGGCTCCCACACTCAGGTCGTTGGTGCCCTAGCTGGGAATCCGCAAGGCCAAGTGTCACACCCGTGCCCCATTGAGATTGCTAACATCCTTTTTCGGTCGTTAAATGCGACGGCCTTGGGTGCGTCGTCGACCCATTCTTTTTATCTTTCAATTAAACGCACGCGGAAGCGTACTCAAACTCTCCAACAACAATCAACAAAGTGAGATAGTAAGGAAAACACTTTGAGATGCTAAATAGCTAAACCATTTTATAAACATTCCAATAACTCTAGGAAGGTTTCATAATTACAAGCCTTATATCTCAAGGCTGCTTCCTAAGAGACCAAGCATACAAAAAGGGATAAGGACGGTCAGATTAACCTAGCTTCTCTGTCAAAAAGGGAGACGGTAAAAAAGATGGGCATCCAAACCTATCGCCAAAACTGATGGTATCGAGGAGGCGTCTCCGGATCAAACTCCATGTCATCCGGATCAGAAACAGTTCCATCCGAAGAGTTGAGATCTATAGGGTCCTAAACCTCCTTTCCAACTCCACCATTAGGGGGTCCGTCAAAACTTCTAATCGGTCCAAACAATTTATCTCCTTCTCTTATGAACCGAGCAAGAAATTCGTGCGGTTTCCACATAGCTAACTCCTCATCAACCCAAACAGTTGTTGAATACTTCTGATATGCTCTATCCGATCCGACTGGATACTCCGCTACTATAGTGCCCATATCCATTGGCACCCTAAACCACATAGGAGGTCGATTCATAATCGAGGGCCTGAAAATAGTTAACAACAACAATGAGATAAACTCAGTAAGTAAGCTTCCTAAATCTCGTTTAGGAGAACACATTGCCTTTGGATCGCCCTAAACATGCGATTCTAACATCGATGGCACTCGCTCCATTGAGCACATAACAGGGCCACAACAACGTATAAGTTCAAGAGGCACATTCAACGTATCTTATTGCATCATCATGCACAATTACAATTTAATAATCCAGACATGCTTAATTGTCATTCTTAGACACGTATCACTCATCGATGCACCTCGCACTCGTGAAAGTCCAGATTATTAATGACCCCTCGGGCCACGGCACAACCTGCGTAAAACGCATCAGGTTGCCGATTTTCCGGCATGACTGAGCATCGTTTCGCCCCATCATGCACGACAACATCCCGTGTTAAATGCATCAGGATGGCATTCCATAAGGAGATCGATTCGGCCTCTACCGCGACTCGGCATCCTTACACTCTCCGAGCATCCGATAAATCAGTAATTGTCCCTTGTAAAACGCATCAGGACGGGTTCAACTTTGTGTAAAACGCATCAGGATATTATGTGATCACACGAGTACAACCACCGCACAATTCATTATCATCTCCGTATTTAGCCAAAGGCAAACGTAGTTTGTGCTTACACAACAAGGTACTACAACTTCACCCGTAAAAATGCAGTAATAAATTCATATGTGGCATCCAAACACGACTTCTCGTTAGTCACCATTTATATGTCCATAAAATCTTTTTTTAATAATAGCCACCAAGGTTTTTAAATTGGGCAATCATCTTTCATGGTATATCAAGCTTCAAACCCCATACAAGCATGTAATTGATTATCAAACCAAAATACGTCGCCAATTTTAACATGATAAGTTATCACACAAAACTTGATAATCTATCACCCAAATCTTGATAAGCTATCACACAAATCTTAATAAGCTATCACACAAAACTTGATAAGCAATCAACAAACCAAGATAGGCTATCAACTAAACCATGATAAGCCCTTATCTAATCCACCTTTAATCACCCTAATCAGCCCTTAAACCAAATCAATTAACAACATATCATCCTAATTAAGGTTTAGAGAGTAACTTACTCTTAAACTAAGGGAAGCTAGCTAACTGCGGCCCGCGATGAGGAGTGGCGGATGGCAAACAGCCACGACGATCACGGCTATGGATGGCGACGACGAGGGCGGCTTGAGGGCGACGACGATGGTGGCTTGTGGCAGCGGCAATGGTGGCGGGTTGTGGCCAAACAAGGGGAATGAGAGAGTGTAAGGGAGAAAGTGAACGAAACCAAAGTGAGAGAGGGATCAAGAGAGAGAAAAGTGTCTATTAAGACACACCCAAAGATGGATGGCCAATATCACTTCTTACCCAACAAGCCAAGATCAATGGCTAGAATTGAATCTTGTAAAACATGCCAAGGTAAATATCCAAGGGCAAAAATGTAATAAAGAAAATACGAGACGGTAGTTTGGTCATTTTTCACCCCTATATGGCCGGCCAATAATGGAGCGGAAGAAAGACCATTCTGCCATTCCATAAACCAAAGGAATCCAAAAAGGCTTAAGGGTAAAAAGGACTTTTTACTCAAAGATACAATTCAAGCCTAAAAAGGGTAAAACCGTAATTTCCATGATCTGGGCTCTTGGTGACCAAATTTGATGTCCATGAGGCCCATTGGGCCTTTCCAAATTCGGGGGTCTCTTTGTGGCTCTCAATTTTCGGCCCGAATTTCACTTTACCAAGAATTTTGGGCGAACCGATAAACAGGTGGTTTAATGAGGCAATCCTTGAAAGTTCAATACCCAAATTCAGATTCTAATTCATAATCAAAATCGATCAATTGTAACTTTAGTATATCTTAAATTAACGGCCGGCTTTTAGGAATTACGCGTATTCAACCCGTATTTGATTCAATATTAATCCACGTTTAAGCTTTCAAGTCGTGAGTGATCTCGGTTGTCATATAATTGCAAGGGTCAATAGCTAGTTCTGAAGTACACGATTATTAAGAATTGGTTTAGGGTCGTTCGTAATCCATACAATGGTCAGATGGAATCACCCGCGATCCCCTTGCGATCCGATTGTATACTATTGACGAATCATTCTATAACCATTTCAAAATTGTTCCTCGCTAATTCTTTTGGTCGAATTATCAATCCATGATTGAATTTTCAAGTCGTGCATACTTAAATTCCTTATAACCTTTCCTTATTGATTAGTCCTCTCATGAATGATCAATTCAGGACGAGATTTAACTAACAGTGCATCGATGAAATAATCATTTCATATATCTCGAAAAGGGTCGTTACACCAAACTTGGGTACCCAATGGTGGTGCCCAAGTCCCCTAAAGTCAAGGTCAAGACCTTAAAGCTTGTGCTTGGGTCTCTGGAGGTCGAGCCCGTCAACCAACGGTCATGCCCTAGTCCTTAGCAATTGGGCTTGAGTCCCCTAAGGATGGTCGGCGCCCGACTCGGGACCTCGCACCGGGGTCCAAGTGTCCTGGATGCATAAACTTGGGATATGAGTTATACTCAAGACTTGTATCAAATGGGTCATTCATAATTTTAGACATAAATAAAAAAACTTCTATATTATTTGCAAAATAGAGTCAAACATAGGAATCATTTTCCTTGAAAATAAGGGCCCGTTTGGCAAGTCGCCAAATAATGCAAATTTCTGTTATTTTGTTCTTAGAATTAGTTTGGGAACAAAAATCGGTTTGTCAAATTTTTTGTGCCCAGGCACAAATTTGCAAAAAATTATTCACAGAATTAGTTTTGAAACAGAATCAAGAAGTAAAAAACAATAACTTCTTGATTTTGGAACAATTTTTTCATTTCTAATTTTTGTTTGTTTTTTTCTTCCTTCTTGGTTTGTTGTTCTTCTTCTTTCTGGCTTGCCGTTGGTGGTCGACGAGGGCGTTGTGGCCCTTGCCAGGCCAAGGCGAGGCCTCGCCAGATCTGGGCGAGGTCAAGCCTCGCTCAGCCAAGGCGAGGCCGACCTCGTCGCCGCCACCTAGGTGAGGGGCCTGGGTTGTGACGGCGAGGGCGGCGGTGAGGGCCGTGACGCCCTCGCCGGCCCTGGCCTGTGGCCGGTCGCCAGCGTCGGCAACCGGCCATAGCCAAGGAAGCGAAGGGAAGGGAAAGAAAGAAAAAAAAAGGAAAAAAAAGAGAAAAAAATATTTAAAAAATCAAAATATTATTAATAAAAAGAAATTTTGTATAGTTTCCAAATGTATTTTTGTTCTTTTTCTATTCTAAGAATAAAAATTTTGGATAGTTACCAAACGCCTTCAGATGCTTAGAAATTATTCCTGGGTACGGAATTAAAAAGAATCATTTATGAGCAGAATCAATTTCCGGGCACATAATCATTGCCATGCGCATCCTAAGTTTCTTTAAAAATATATGGCAGTAAAATCCATTTTCATTATAATTCTAACATACAAATATGTAAAAAGTATCTATACGCATAAACGTGCATAAATGTGTCATATTGACACGAATACATACTATATTGTATATAATTACATGTGTCAAAGTGTGCCATATGAAAATGGGTAAAAGGGTCAATCCGCATAAGACACGTTGATGATGTATGTATAAACGACTGGACCACTTTACAATTTAAGCTCGATGCAAACATGCTTAATGACATATTGTGGAAATTGGACTACGTTGAAAACTCACATTCCTAAAATTCGATCAGCCTTTCTCTATTTATTTTTGTTCATTTTCTTTAGCGCCGCCTGCATAATTGCTTGCTTACCGGAAATTCACAGCGCAGCAACATAAGTTGATTCCTTTGAACCTGACCCAAGAAACGTCTCTATATCGGGTATTAACATACATAAAATATATGATCATTTGGCGTCACCAATCATATCTCGGCGTTGATTCTCTACTTTTGAATCTGTTGCCAGGCAAGTGCACGAGAATTGAGAAGGAAGAGCAAATTCAAAGACGCAAGCGTGGAGTCAACCTACGTTTTGGAAAAGAAACAAAAGCTAGTGTGACCCTGTCCTGACACTTTCAATAATTCAGTTGCATTGTTTACGGTTTAGCTATTGAAATATGCCTCTAGTAAAGCAACCCCGTAGAGAAGGTTACATAGTTGGCAGGTTCGGTTGTAGAGGACTTGGGCAAGACTTGGAACTAGGGCTCTCGGTAGGTTTGAACTCCGAGGTCCCGCCTTCGTGGATGCGGAACCTAGTTTTGGCCTTTAAGGTCTTATGTCTGAGTGTCGTGGAGTTGGTTCAATGGTCTACACGACTATGTGTGATTAGATCATAAGAGAAGCTTTGTGGTCTTGTTGTCGGGGTCCCAAGTGTTGTGGTTGCTGGGGACCTAGTCGTAGGCTCGAGCTCTAAGGACCTGGGATACTGTGCAAGGTTCCAATTACTAATGTAGGTTCTAGGGACTAGCTGTAGGCCCGAGCTTTCGAGACTTGGGTCATAGTGCAAGATTCTAGATCTAATTGTACGTCCCGAATCTAAGACATCGGTTTAAGTTGCAGACGACCCTAGTCAAGGCTCCTTAGGCCTGAGTATATGTTGTCTACCCCATTCCTACCTAGGCTTTGGGCACCTGGGTTCAAGAGCTAGGGATTTGGGTCGGGGCTTTGAGTTTTCAACATCAAGTATCCCGGTCTAGCACCAAGGTCGACGTCCCGCGCTAGGGACTTGAGTTCAATCACTAGAGTCTCTCGTTTGGCCTCTAAGGTCTTGATTTCGACCATGGTAGACCCAAGTTCCACGGACTGGCTCCCAATCGGACCATTAAAGGCTAGTTTGGACGGCATAACTAATTATGGTCATGATTGAGGTCAAAGCGAACTTTTAAAAATAAGGGTTAATACCACGAAAAACCCTAAATTGATACATTTAAGACAAATTTACCAAAAATAAATCTCAAACTGGTACACCTATGATAATTTTACCTCGAATTAATTTTTTTATTACGAAAAACCCAAAACTGATACACCTATGATAATTTTACCCCAAACAAACTTTTTGACCACAAAAAACCCAAAACTGGTACACTTGTGACAAATTTACCCTCTGTTAGTTTCCGTTAAATTTTACTATCAAATTGCTGAGTTTGATGACACGTGGTAGTTAACGGGTATATTAGTTATGGGTTTTATCCCTCTGTTTGTCGCAAGTTTACGAATTTTTGATTTTTTGTGATATTAATCCAATTTAACGGAAGGTAAATTTATCACATGTGTACCAGTTTGGGATTTTTGGTGGTAAAAAAATTAGTTCAGTGTTAATTTGTCACACGTGTACCAGTTTAGGTTTTTTATGATCAAAAAATTAGTTTTGGGTAAATTTATCACAGATGTACTAATTTGAAGTTTTTGATAGTTAAAAAATTAGTTCGGAATAAAATTATTATAAATGTACCAGTTTAAGATTTTTCATAATATTAACCTTAAAATAATCTTTCGCTTCTCATCAATTCTTTTAGATGGTGATAGGGAAAATGTTTTTTTAAAGTTTTTTTGTTAAAAGAGGCAAAGGAAGAGTGATGTTCAGTCAGCGGGACACACCAATTCAAATCAAACTTCACTTCTTGAAATGATTAAAAAAAGAAGTGGCCCAGCAATTTAGGGTAGAACTTCAAACCCTCTTTTTGTCTTCAACCTGAAAGAGGATCCTACAGTTTCGCAGCCTTTGTCTCTATTATCTCAGGTTTTCCTCGGTCTCGTATTGACCAAGCTGCTTAAATTAGCAAAGACAATCGAATTTTTAAGACGAAATATAGATGGCAAGGACATATCGGCCTAATAAAGCCACGACTATGACATATTGAAATTTCAATCAAATTGGGTCAACTCAAGTTTTCAGTTCGGGTCCTGTGCAGTTCGGGTCAGGCTCGGATCAAAGAGGGCACACATTCCTTATGGTTTGATTTGGGTTGGGTAGCGTGGAAGCCCAAACCGACCCGTTGACTCTTCTAGATTTATGTAGTTGTTGAGTACCAGAACAGCACGAAAGAATTACAATTCCATCCAATATTATTATATTTAAAATAGTATTGTTTATAAGTCGAGACGAAAGTTGTTCTCCTCTTTTTTCTCCTTTTACCTACGCATAAAGAGAATTAGGTGACATGTGCAAAGAAAAAGGATGGAAGATGTACAAAATTGGAAAATCTGCCAAAGAAAAAGAATTGACTAACATATTTGCAAGAGTCAGTAATCATCGTGGACCGTCACACCAAAGAGGAGTGAACATGTTGCATTACTTAGGCTCCGTTCGTTTCACAGAAAATGTTGCGTTTCTGAAAAATATTTTCCCGAAAGTCATTTTCTTGAAAAATGACATAATTTTTTGGTGTTCGGCTGAAATTAAAAAAAGTTTCGAAAAATATTTTTCGTTGTTTGGTATGAAAAAGATTTTCCTCCATGCAATACTTTTAATAATTTTTATTTGTTAAAAGTATTTTTAATTTTCTTTTTCTTATTTTTCCTTCTTCTTCTTCTCCGGTAGGTCGCCAGCCACAGGTAAGCTCGAGCCTCGCCACAAGCCGACGAGGCTCGAGCTCGCTAGATTCTGGCGAGGCTCAAGGCCCGAGGTTGCCAAACGTCAGCGAGGCTCTGGCAACTTGGGCGAGGTGAGCCTCGCCTAACTTGCCAGATCTGGTGAGGCCTGAGCTCGTCGAACAAACATTGGGCAAGTTCAGCCGCGCCAAATTAGGCGAGTTAGAGCCTCACCACCGTGGCAAGGCTCGAGCTGGTGAGTTGTGGTGAGGCTCGAGCTGGCCGGTTGTCGATCGCCACGGTAGCTAATGATCGGCTGAGGAAGAAGAAGAAGAAGGAAAAAGAAAAAGAAAAAGAAAATAGTCAAAATAAATGGTGAAAGAAGGCTTCCAGGAAAATGTTTTCCGCTTTTGAGAAAGAGGAAGTCATTTTCCTCAAAAGCGAAGGAGTTTTGTCGATAGGAAGCAAAATGTTTTCCGTGAGAAATTATTTTCCATGAAACGAATATCGGAAAATTCGAAAAATGCTTTCTCCGAAGTTATTTTCCGTGAAACGAACGGAATCTTAATGTTTGGTAAAGTTTTAGATAGGCATGATTTATTTGGACATTATACTTTAAATCTTTTAGATTTGATGAAGCACTGTACTTTTAGATGCATTCATGCTTTCCAATTCATGCATAGAGATAAAAGCTAATCTATCTTTTCATCAAAGCAACATGTTTTACTTTAACGACAATTATTTCTCGGATCAGGATGATGTGGGGCTTGTACGAACCAATTCTTACTCTTTATTTGGGGCTTAATCAAAATCTCGCGACTCACGCACTTTGATTTAAAAAAAAATCCCAAAAACTCGAAACTATCAGAAAAATGCAAATTTTGACACGTAAAATTCACATCTAATTTCTTTCATATTTTTTGAAGCTTAAATAACATTTAAAATTTTTGGCGGATTGCCTTTTCCTTGATCCTGAACAGTCGGTTTATTTCTTTCTTTCGCGATCTATATCAATCTAACTTACTCGAGGTTTTAACGATTGTCATGTTGCATTTTGGATGCTTTTCTATAGCTATAGATATCATACGACTCTAATCAATGTTAGGATTAAGATTAAAGATTAAGTACTATAGACTGGCCCTAGAAGTAATTGAAGATTTCTTAAAGGCCCAATCCAACCACAAGAGACCAAAGAAGTTTTACGGCCTAGGACTTTTTGACCCAATCTCTCTCAAAATAGACCAAGAAATTTTGGCTCATTGACTTGGACTTGGACTTAAATCCGAAACACCCTAAAAGATTCATGGCATGCGAATTTGACACGTAATTCTTTTGCACATTTTTTTTGTGCAAAATTTGTTGAAATTAAATAGTGTTTATGATTTTAGCAGGAAAATGAAAGTAGTTTTTGCGCTCTTTATTAAGCGAAACTATATGCGCCATAACTTCCAACTTTTACTATCTTTGGTTAGGTCAAGTTATCTTTCACATCACATTTCTCTAAACTATAGAAAATAAATTGTCAATTTCAGTTATCCTCTTTGCCAGGATATGCTATGCATATGTGTCAATGCCACTAATTACTCTTGGTAAAATTTGAGTTTTTATTTCGTAGAGCGCCGATGTGCACACGAGCATAACGAAAAATTTCAAATTGGGACTTGAAGCGCGACGGTTTTTTCACTAAGTCTCCAGGGTGGATGTTGCCTTAAATAAGGCTTTGAAGTGGCCAGCTTGTCGGCCGGCTGGCTTGCACGTGCGACTCATGTGCTTATTTTGTCCAAAATGTTTCGATTTTACCCAATTTGAAGAAGCCCCAAATTGAAGACAAGAATGAAACTGATCCAATGACTCATCTTGTTGTCACCTCCACGCAACTGACATGAATGTGTCAGGCATTCGAGTAAGACTGGCGATGGCATCCTCATCCACGAGGATCTCTTGTAGGCCCTTAACCTCCTCAGCGTTGACGTTGATCGCTCCGACATCAGGTCGATCCTTCGGCCCCACATCAAGGTGGGGAGCAACAACCTCAAGTTCAATGATTCGTCAGCCTACACCCATCGATTGACGAGGCCTTCCTCGGAGACGACACGTCCATGGTGGAGGTGGGGGTGTGGAAGCGGAGGAGAAGGCTGCACGTTGAAATTGAAGTAAACATTTTGAAGATAAGAATGAAACTGACAGTAAGTTGAATTGAAAATGGAATTTTGAAGACAAAGAATGAAACCGGTAGCAAGGGTGCGTTTGTTTTGCGGAAAATGGACCATTTATGAAAAATACTTTTCAGGAAATCATTTTCCAGGAAAATGAGTTCATTTTTGGGTGTTTGGCTAAAACCTAAAAAAGACTTGGAAAGTATTTTCAGTTATTTGGTGAGGAAAATCCGATGGTGAAAAATATCAAAACTTTTTGTATTTTTTAAAATTTTTTAAAATTATTTGTTATTTTTAAATTATTTTTATTAAGAAAAGAAAAATACATGAATGTTTTCCTTCTTGGAATGAAAAGATAACAAATTTAAGATGAGTAATTCTGGAAAGTGTTTTCACCTTCTTAAATTAGGGAATTCACTTTCTTAATTTTATACATGAATGTTTTCCTTGATCGGAAAGTGTTTTTAGTTGACTTACCATTCTCGACTAACCAAATGGGTAAAAGTCTAGAAAACGAATTTCCCGGAAAACACTTTCCCACGAACAAACGCACCCTAAGTTGAATTGAGAATCTGTAGTTCAATAGATGATATCAGCCACTTGCATTGCCATGGCAAGTCATGGGCTCTAGGAATAGTCCATGGACTCTGCATGGTCCGGTACGGTGGCGGACTACTTGTGGAGTGCGCGGTGTGCTTATGCGAGGTCGGGGTAGTAGAAGAGGCGAGTGAGTTGAAGTGCTACGATCATGTCTTCCGCAGGGCCTGCTTGAACCGATGGCTCAACTGCAAGAGCGCGACGTGCCCTCTGTGCAGCAGGTTCGTGGCTTGCCGGAGGAGCGTGAGCACCGTCACCGAGGTCGGAGGTGGAGGTCACAACATGGCCAAGGAGTCATCGTGCTGTTACCTCCACGAAGCTGGCAGTGAGTCGGACGTGATAAATCAACACCAAAAGTCGGCACGCAACTGACCTCGGCTGGATTACAGATCCAAAAGCCAAAGTCACAATCGAAACGGTGAAGCTACGTTATTAATATTAGGGGTAAAATTGCCCTCAGAAGAACACTCGAAGAGCCGTAACTTCAATTTAGTAAAATCAGAACATTTAGGACAAAATTGCCCTTGATATGGCAATTGGACTAAGCGTGAGTCATACGTACAGACTAGCCACTCACATCACAGTGGCGAGCCAAGAGCTCCAGGAATAATCCATGGACCTGGCATAGCCCCGCATGGCGGCGGACCACTCGTGTAGTGCGCGTTGTACCTGTGTGAGGTCGAGGTCGAGGTCGGAGAAGAGTTGAGGGGGTTGAAGTGTTGCGACCATGCCTTCCATAGGGCTTGACTGAACTGGCGGCTCAGCTACAAGAACGCGATGTGCCCTTTGTGCCGCAAGTTCGGGGCTTACCGGAGGAGCGCGAGCGCCACCACCGAGGGCCAGAGTGGAGGTGACAACATGCCCGAGGACTCATCAAGTTGTTACCTCCACGAGATTGACAGTAATTTGGACGCGAGAAATTAACACCAAAAGCTAGCACGAAAACGACCTTGGGTGGATCATAGAACCAAAGAACGATAGTCATGATCAAAACGTAAAGCTACATCAATGACATTAGGAGGGAAATTGCCCTCAAAAGAACCCTAACTTTAGTTTGGGTAAAACGAGAATATTATGGAGAAAATTGCCCCTGATGTGGCCGCTAGAATAAGCACGTGCAGGCCGCCGGCGAAAGCGAAATAAGGTCATTGTTGGAGGAGGAGAAAGACAAAGAAGAAAAGAAATGGGCTGGTCAACCTTAGATCAATTCTGACCAAAAAAAGAAAAAAAAGGTATGCTGCACCGAAGAGGTTCTTCTAGTGAAATTAAGAGTTACAAATCAACAAGAAAATTACCAAAAAAGTTCTAAACTTATCAATGTAGGCCAAAAAATATTGACGTGGTGATCTAGTCAGTGCCAGCCATCTTAATCTTTCAATATTTTATGAATTTTTTCCTTTTTCTCGAGAGTGCCTAGCCTTCGATATACATTTCTATACTTACTTCTTTCGATTTGATTTCCTCCATCTTCAATCATAACTTTTGATGCATAGTTTGAAGTTGCTTCTTTCGATTTGATTTCCTCCATCTTCTATTCTAATGTTCCATGCATAGTTCGAATTAACCTTCTTACCTAACCAATATGCCGTCCAAATCTTTTTCCTCACGTGAAATGCAATTTCGTCTTGCTTACCTCGAGTCTCGACAGCTCTCTATTTGTCGGCCGGGAGGATGATGATGATGGTTTTACAAATCGGTCAAAAAGGCCTCGTGCTTTTTTTCTCAGCTATCGTTCGTCGTTCGCCAAAGAGGCGGGCTTTGCCCATTTTCTCGTTCTAGCGCCAGCTTCGTGTCTTTGACCCTGTCAAAGTTCACCTTTCTCCAGTTCAGACAGTTTTTCTGTCCTTGGAAGGGCTTCCCCGTGCATCCCATGAAATTTCTAGGAAAGTGACTTCCCTCTTGTCCTCATGTCCGAGCCCTTCCCTTTTCCAAATTGTTCTCCTATCGGCTTCTCGTACTAAAGCAATATGATAAATGAGTCGACCCATTTTCATAGGAAAAAGTATTAAAAAATTCATAAACTCAATGTACGGTTGCCAATTCAGTCCTAATTATTTTAATCGTACCAATTGAGTCATAAACTGTTTGACGATTTGCCAGTATAGTCCATCCGGCCATCCTACGTGGTGGCGCCGACATAAACATTTTTTTCAATTTTTCTGAATATTTTGTTCATTTATTATTTTTTTCTTTTCTTTCTTATCTTTTTTCCCAACTGTGGGCGGCGAGGGTTGCATGCCCTCCCTTGGTCCGGCCAAGGGCCACGATGCCCTTGCCGGCCACAGGCGAGGGTCGCTGGCCCTTTCCTGTGGCTAGCAATGGTTGGCCGGCGACCTCGCCAGCCCAAAGTTTAAAAAAAGAAAAAAGAAACAATATTAAAAAATTTAGAAAAATATATAAAAATTGCAAAATTTGTCTACATAAGCTTCAGTCGTGTCATGTAGGACAACTAGCGTCCATTTCAGCAATTTCGGCCAAAATTGGCCAGATAGACTATATTAGCAAATTGTCAAAATGTTTAGGACTTGATTGGGACAATTGAACTATTTAGGACTGAATTGGTATAAGTGCATGAATTAGGAGTGAAAGGAGATGACTTAATGGTTAGATCACAATGATACTTGATGTTACATTTTTTATGAGCACGAGGTTTGAAGAACTTTGCGAGGTTAAATGTCCGGAGTTAGGATGAACTCTCTTGAAATTGCTCCATCTAACCGGAAAAAGAAACCTCGGGTATGGTCAATGTGTTGGGGGGGGGGGGGGGGGCGGCAATTCTAATGCGACATAAGAAGGCGATCCGCAAAACATGAACTTATTGGGAGAAATCCGGACTCAACAAAATACGAGATGACTTAACTCGAAAACTCGATGTGCTCTCACCGATTCCATTTTTAACGAATAACTCGTGATCATTTCGATTTTTCGTGCATGGACGTAAAATCAATATGTTTCCGACTCGAACCTATGCTAACTTTTGAGGGCCAAAGTCCGTACCCATCCGACTCAATGCACGTGGGCGAACCTATTTGCACCTGACTACGAAGATCGGTCAAGCATAATCTTTAGAATGCCTTCAGCTATACTCCACAGTGTATGTGTGTGTGTATATATATATAAGATACACAGATTAAGCACCTTGTTTAGTGTGATTACTTAAATAAATGAATTGATTAATACATGCGGAGTTGGACGTACTCCTGTCTATGACCTTGGTTGGTCGCGGCGCTTAGTCCGTACAGGCAAGGATCTTCCGAGCGTACAAGTGCGCCGCACGCCCACAGTTCACCCAAAACCCTAATCCAAAGCCAAGGAATATGGAAGCACTTGGCAATTTTATATGCTATTCTTCAGAAGAAATTGTTTTAAAAATCCATTGGAATCTCTGGCTGCTAAGATCACAAAGCCTAGGGAAACAGGAAAAAGGCAAAAGGCAAAAGGCAAAATAAGAAACCCAAAAATTCCAGTCGGACAATGTCAAACCTACCTAAGCTTATCGATCATGTACATTATTCATCATACAGGAAACCCCACGTCAAACCAGAAATTGCGGACACTTTTCGAGTGCATCGGCATCATTAAGTGCCGCCGGCGGCGGCGGCGGCGGCGGGTTACGGAATCCAAGGCTCTAGAATTCGAAAACCGTCGCCGTCACTGAAGAGAGAATCTGAAGCAAGACAACGTAACAAAACTTTCTTGAACCTCGATCGCCTCTGTCTGCCTGGGTCTCACGCATCTTCCAACTCCAGGCAAGTTCTCGCCACGTTCTTCCTCCGCGATCCTCGTCCACACGGTGCATCGGATCTGACGAGCGCGATCTTCCGTTCCGCTCGTCCACGAGAGCACAGGATGGAGATGGTTTCTCATGCAATGGCGATCCGTGATCTGTCAGTCTCGAGAATCAAGATCAGACGGAAGTGACGATGACGTTGGTCATTTTGGAGGGCGAGAAGGCGAGGAGGATGAGGACCGACATGATGAGGACGGGCACGAAGAGCAGCAGCGCCGGGGGAGGCGGGAGCGGCGGCAGGACCAGCGGCAGCACCAGGAGCGATATCGCCAGGAGGGCCAGAAGCACGACAGACCTTGCGCTGAAGTACTTGACCATCAAGGCGTCCGGTTTCTTTTCGATGATCTTCTTCATCCGACGAGGACGTCCGACGACAAGCATCGGGTGTCACGCCTCCATTCGCGCATAACCATCGAACGCAGCTCTTCTTTATATGCGAGAGAAAGAGAGGGAGAAGGAGAGAGATAGAGAGATAGTGGGAAGGGGAGAGAAATGTGAAGAGGGGGTTTTGACGTGGGAAGGTGATGACGAAGCTCTTGTGGAGCGTTACCGGTCCAAACAAAAGAAGGAAAAACGCCATCTGATCCTGAAGTTTGTGTCCTGGTGCAGACAACCGCAACGTATCGAATTCCTCTGATCAGAAACGAGGTCCAACTTTGACCAATGACTCCTCAGAGTCTTCATTGCGCTTTTCGCTTCTTTAAATTCCCCACTGTATAAATTCATGATTCACACGATTGAAGTACCTCCCCGTTACAAAACTATGCTTCTACAGAGAGGTAAAAATCTCAGATTTACTTTGCCGCCGTGTAATCGATCGGATAGACAACGCCACGGCATCCTCTAAAATAGCAATCTTCAAATTTCGCATTGGAAGTGTTGCTCGAAATGACAAACATGTTCATCAAAAGATTGAAACCATTTGCAGTTTGGGGTAAATTACCGCTAAGTTAACCAAACTATACCTATTTTTTGTGTACATTTTCATGAAAAATCCATATATAACGAATACACCCTTCGCAGTTGGTCATTTTTTGTTGTCGACACTTAGGTAACTTACGAGGGCCAAGTCCGCCACCATTTGACTCAATGCACGTGGATGAACCGATTTGCACCTGTTGACACCTATAATTAATTAGGTTGTCGACAACAAAAATAAATAAAGTAATGGAGACAAATGTGTGAAGGTCGTCAAGGAATGACTTAGCCCATATAATGTTGTTTACATAAGCAGATAGCTGGCAAGCACTGAAATATCTTGGCGGAAAATTTAAGAATTTGAAATTGAAAACGCTAGAATCGTAGAGGAAGCAAGTGCCACCTGAGCTTTCGTACTGAAAGTCGTAGATGAAAACTGCTACATGGAGCCCAAGTCATCGAAGCTGTTGACGAGAAAAGAAGGAAAGACATGTATCAAGACGGAAAGAGATCGATAATAATTATCACCTTGGGAAGGACAAATGTTCAGACAGAAAGAGATCGATAACAGTTATTGCCTCGGGAGGGACATGTGTCAAGACAAAAAGAGATTGATGACGGTTATCGCATAGCGAAGGATAGGTGTCAAGACGGAAAGAGATCGATAACGGTTATTGTCTCGGGAGAGACAGGTGTCAAGATGGAAAGAGATCAATGACGGTCATCACATAGTGAAATGACAGATGTTAAGACGAAAAGAGATCGATGACGGTTATCTCATAGAGAAGGACATATGTCAAGATGAGAAAGAGATTGATGACGGTTATCGCATAAAAAAGGACAAGTGTTAGGACGAAAAGATAAGATTGATGGCAGTTATTGGACAAGTATCGTTAAATGAACGGCGAATATGAGATCAACAGTGGCTATTGAATATGGTATCAAAAGGCGATTTTTAGACCCACAGTATAAATATTACCTGACAACCAGAAAAAGCCCTCCCCACGAATACACATCAAAATGCTGTCTTTCAATTATTTTTACTTTCCAGTGCTGCATTTTTAGTTCCCATAGTTATAGTTATCTACGTTTTAAGCCCGTTAGCTTTGTAATGTTGCATCAATGGAGTTCGGATGCCACTAGTCTATAGCTGGATGGATTTGTTTGAATTGTTTATAAAGTTTGAACTTTTATTAGCCAAATTTCGTCACGGCATGAAACCTGTGTTGATGATCAAAACAAATAAGCTCTTTGTTCACGTATGGATATCTCATGTCCGGAATTAGTCACAGAACCCGGTCTCCTTTCATTAATAACTAAAGAATGACTTTCGGTGAATTATATTTCACTGCGGGAGCATTTTCGGCAAAACAGCACCCGTCAATCATAATGTCTAAAATGCCATCGGCTCTTCTCCATATACACAACTGTGTAACTATTGATCAATAATTCGAAGATAAGTGTAGAGTAGGGGTGGCAAATGGTTTGGTTGGGTTGGGTTGGGTTTGGGTGGGTCATAAATGGGTTTGACCTAAACCCACCCATTTAATTCACATTGACCCATTTGTTTATTAGGTTAATACCATGAAAAACCCTCATTTGGTACACCTGTAATAAATGTACCCTAAATTAATTTTTTGACCACAAAAAACTCAAAACTGATATACTCATGATAAATTTATCACAAACTTATTTTTTTATCACAAAAAAATCCAAACTGGTATATTTGTAACAAATTTACCATCAATAAATTTCCGTTAAATTGGATTAAAACTACGAAAAATCACAAATCGTGACAAAAAGAGGGTAAAACCCCAAAGTAGTACACGTCAACTTGCCAGATGTCATCTAACTTAATAATTTGACAGTAAACTTTAACAAAAACTAACTGAAGATAAATTTATCACAGATGTATTAGTTTGAGATTTTTGGTGGTAAACAAATTAGATCATGGTAAATTTATCACAGGTGTACCAGTTTAATATTTTTCATGGTACCAACCATTATTTTTTAAACAATTTAGATGTCTCATACCCAATCCAACCCACATCCAACCCAAATCCACCAATTTAAAAAACAGAGAAAAAGGCCAAAATATATCTAAACATATTTTTTTATCCATTAAATTGACTTGCAAAAAATATTTAAAAATTAGAAAAAATTCTAAATAAGAGCATGAAGTGTCTCCATTTTCTCAAGGAAGTGCCTAAAGTGGATATTGTTTTAAATAAAGACTTGGTGTACCATCGTTTTCTCAAATAAGGACCTAAAGGCGAGGGCGGCCCTCATCGGAGATTGGTGGAGGTTGCCGACGATGGTGAGGGAGGGAATAGGGAAAAGGAAAAAAAAGAAAAAGAAAAAGAAAGTAAAAAATCAAAATTTTTTTAAAAAAATACACTTAATTTTTTTGACTAAAATACCCCTTCTCCAATGGCCGGAGTAATCACTGGCCAATCAAAAGTACTTATTTGAGATGATTTGGCTACTTTAAGCCCTTATTTGAGATGATTTGACCACTTTAGATCCTTATTGGAGACAAAGCCCACTTTAGACCGTTATTTGAGAAAATAATGGCACTTCATGTCCTTATTTGAAATTTTTTCAAAAAATTAAAACCATTTCATCGAGAAGAACCCTCGTCTAGGATGTTTTGGAGCATCATCCTCATTGGTCAAGATCTTCCAAGTGAGTCCCAAATCCAATCGATAGGGTTTTGATTCGTTTTCATCTCGTCTTTGATTCTTCATCTTTGTTCCTGATTTGCGAAAATGGAGGGATGTTGTACCATGAGGTGCAGGAGTCGAAGCTGTGCGTGGTGCATTGCATCAACACCATATTGTAGGGCCCCTTCTTCTCCGAGTTCAATTTGGCCTTGTCGGAGAAAAGCATCGCCGCCGCCACCGCTGGGGGCGGTGATTTCCACTCCCAAGAGTCCCACAACGTCTCTTTGGACGGCGATTTCATGCGAGCCTCGCTCCCCGAGGGGAAGAGCTCGCGAGTCACGATCCTTAGGAACAAAGAGGGAGAGACGGTAGAGACCAGCGTATAAGGAAGAAGAAGATGGACTGACCGGTTCACTTTACTCTTTATATATGGGTTGAAAGTGAGCTTCATAATAGACCCATTTATTTTGGACTTTTCTTTTCAAAATCCATTTTGGTCCGTATAACAAATTTGAGCTGATCCATTTATGACCCACTTATATATATATATATATATATATATATATATATATATATATATATATAGGTTAGTAACCCATCTTGACAGTTTCATTCTCTTAGGAGGTGTTTGGTTCAGATTTGAGAAGGAGCTTTCAGCCCTTGGGGAAATGCTGAACCGTTTGACAAGCATTCTCAATCCAAAGCTGGTTCGGACTAGCTTTGGACTTTCAGCATTTGACAAATGATAAATCCAATATTTTTGCCCCCAAACTATCCTCACTTATTCTAGCATATTTCGATTTTGCCCCTCTTATTACTGTTCATCTTTTTCGTGAGAGCGGTTGGTGAGAGAGGCTGGCGAGGGTGGCCAACATCAGATCGGGCCGGCGAGAGGCCGATGAGGTCGCACGACCCAGGCAACGGTGGCCTGAGGTTGCGCGATCGCCCAGGCGCCATCGGCTTGGGTCAGGCGACCCTCGGCGAGGGTCGCCCGACCTATGATGACGGCCGCCGGCAGTAGATTTGGCTTGCTAGGGGTCGCCTGACCTCGGGCGACGGCCGCTTACGTTAGATCTAGCTCGCCGGCGGCTATAGGCTTTTACCGGCTCCAACGAAGGGTAAGGTAAGTTTTTTTTAAATAAAAAAGAAAATTCTCAAAGGCTTTTGCAAAAGAAATTTGCCAAACACCACTTGGCCCAAATTAGTTTCACAAATTTTTTTTTACAAAATGCCATTTGCATTTCCCCATAAGGCTTTAACCTAAAGGTATTTGTATTTTTTCAAGTCTCATTTGTAAAGTTGAACCAAACGGCCTTTAGTCCGTTTTGACGAGAATCTTCAAAGCGCAGACACGCCATAGATTACGCAAGACCCTAATCAAGTTCGAGACCAAGGAATATGCACGTGTCAAGCATTGCAGACACCTGACGGACATACTTTTTTTCTTTTTTTTTGTTAAGCTAAGAAGGAGGTCTCGGCCTAATTTATTAAATCACATAACCTCCTCGCAATCTCTGGGGTCTGCGAATGATGGAATATAGAAGCACTGGGCAATTTTATAGGCTATTTCCAAGACAGAAGTTGTTTGAAAATCGATAAGAGTCTCCGCCTGCTAATATCACAAAGCGTAGGAAATCCAGATGGGTCAAAATGGATCCAAGCTTGTCAATTGCGCATGTCATACATCATACAGAAAACGCCGCGTCAAGCCGGAGACTATGCATTGACCATAAAACAAAAGCCGGAGACTATGGATGCTTTTCGAGCGCAGCCGCGTCATAGATTGATTGCCATCGCCGCCGCCGCCGCCGCTGCACTACCAATATCCGTGACTGCAGAATTCGAAAACCATCGCGGCCGGTGAATAGAAAATCTGAAGCAAGTCGATGTGACGAAGCTTTCTTGAACCTTGATCATCTCTCTATCTGGGTCTCGCGATCTTTCAACTTCGGGCAGGTTTTCACACGTTCTTCCACGGCGATTCTCGTCGACACAGGCATCGGATCTGACGCGAGCGATCTTCCGTTTCCCTCCCGAACAAAAGTTCTCCGACAAGGTTTTGGTCGGCCGAGCCGCCAGATGATACTCGGGAAAAGCACCAGATGGTTTCTCATGCAAGAGCGATCGTCGTTGTCTCGAGGATCAAAATCAGACGGAATTAACAATGACGTTGGGCATGTGGGCGGGCGAGAAGGCAAGGAGGATGAGGACAGACATGATGAGGACGGGCACGAGGAGCAGCAGTGCCGGAGGCGGCGGGAGCGGCGGCAGGAGGAGCGGCAGCACCAGGAGCGATATCGCCAGGACAAGCAGGAGCACGACGGACCTCGCGCTGAAGTACTTAACCATCAAAGCCACCGGTTTCTCGATGATGTTCTTTGTCCAGCATCCGATCGACGATACGTCACGCCTCCATTCGCGCATAACCATCGACCACAACTCTTCTATATACGAGAGAGAGAGAGAGAGAGAGAGAGAGAGAGAGAGGAATGTGAAGAGCGAGGCTTTTAACGTGGAAGGTGATGGCGAAGCTCTTTTATGGAGCGTCGCCGGACCAAACAAAAGATGGAAAAGAAACGCCAACAGACCCTGATGCTGGCTGTGTCCCGGTGCAGACAGCCGCGACGTATCTTCTCGATCAGCAATGAATACAACTTTGACCAATGACCCCTCGAGTCTTCATCATGCTTTTCGCTTCTTTAATTCGCTACTGTGTTGTTCCACAATTCTGCATGATCGCCTGCTATCCACAAGATTGAAGTGCCTCCCTGTGCTGTTATCAAACTATGTTACTATAGAGAGAGATTTCAAAAAAAGAAGAATTAATCTTGATTCGCATCCTGCTGCGTAATTGATTGGATAGATCACGCCACAATCCTAGTACAGGATTGTATACGACAAGAAGGCGACATTAGCGCAGAGGCTATCGATGAAATCCTTCGCCTGTAGAAAGCTGGAAGGAAAGTTGACAATTAGAAGGCAATCGACCGCTAAAGTCAAAATAATTGTCAATATTGCTCAATGTTGAAGCTATGTAATTCATGACCAATACAGAGGTTTGCCAACATATCAGTCAGAAACGAATGCGGTGGATTGACACGAACACATGACTGCTAGATGGTTATGCCCATATTTTTGAAATTTATAACTTATCATGGATAATCATTATTAGATGACATATAATGATATCTAGAATCTCGGAAATGGTGACCGCTTATCGATAATTGCAGATAATGCTACGAAGTTATTCGTATCCATATCCATCCGTAAACAATTGTTCATGGTGGGATATAAAAGCCCACATTGCAATCTTTGTGAAGCCACAATCAGTCAACGAAGGGACACCTGTCCTCATGCACATTTACTTTTGTCTCTAGTTTTTCCACGAATTTATCCTCTGAGCACCTTTAGATTATTTTGCGCCTTTTATCTTTCTCGCAAGCTTTAATTGCCAAACGCAAGTACGGACGTCGCAGCCATCAACGAGAAAAGCAGCCCCTTTGCACATACGGCACCCACGCTGCTTAGCCGATAAAATCACGTAAGTCGAGCAATCTTGGCCGAATCCAACTGGAAGTCAATTTGGTTTACTTTCCTCTTTTGCTTTCCTTTCACTTCGCTCAGTCAGAACAAGCTGGCCATAAGAAGTCCAATTTCAGACCTTTCTTTCGGGGACGCTGCATATGAGGGTATCGCAGAACCGGCCAGATTCCCGTGTCGATGAGTTTCCATTTACAGGCTCCGACTTGAGATGTAATTTCTAACAAGCGATCCATAATGCTCAGGCGAGTTTGAATCGAGCTTCGTACACTGAGTATGTATTAAGGCGACTAAAGCTCGAGACCGACAAGATATCGGCTCGACCCGACTCCATTGCATCCCTATTTAAGACCTTGGCAAGAGCAGAGTTCTATGAAGTTTCAAGGATGCAAAAGATTGGATGAAACTTAAATTTTGAGAGAGAAGTTTGACGGACTCGCTACCTACTACGTTCACTATACAACGATCGCTTGATCACAATGTGAATTTAACAATTCTCATCAAGGCTCGTTTTTTTTTTTTTGCTATCTAGATGCGTTGTATCTAAAAATTTGTTTGAGTGAAAAGTAAAAGAATAGAGATCTTTGTCCATTCGTGAATATTAAAGTATTATCATACATCACTTGAATGGGTTCCGCCGGATCCTCAAGCCAAAGGCGGAGGAGATGTGTAGAGCCCGTCGATAATCGATCTGAGGCAGTCGTTTCACATGACTTTTAAGGAATCTAGCCAACGACCATAATGAATGATCCATCCTTTTCCCCGAGCGGATTGATCTGCCACAGATTCAGGACGAGAAAACAAGCAGATCCCATGCACTTCATCCACCAACCTCAGTTCGACCTCCCACATGTTCAGTTGAATGCACGTCATCGATCCATATCTGACTTACTGAACTCGGATGAAATGCAAATTTCAGACTGACCCACACCTTTCTTTCCGCCATCCTTTTTGGAAACCAACGATGTGGTTTCCTTCTTTGCTTTTTGCTGTTTGCTTCTTGTCTGGGCAACCCACGATGCTTCCTTGCAACCCTTTTAGCAATTCATGTACTATGTTTCGCTTCATGTTGCTGCTTAAATGACCCAACATGATGTTGGAAACTGTCTCTTTCGAGGAAGATGGTCAGAACTAGTACTTGCCACATTGCGTCGGTTGTTCTTTTTCTAGAAGGTAGGCTCATGGGGTTTCCTACTCGTTTTTCTCTTATGTCTGATTGGAGTGTCTTCTATTTACAAATTTGGTGTTGTTTTTATTTAATTTAATCATCTGAAACCTTTCCAAATGTAAAGACGTTAACCATATAGAACCATACAATCTTGTCAAAATATATTATAGTTCAAAAAATAAGTTTTCACAGGAAAGTCAATAATATGTTATACTTCAAAATTTGATAATTTTGCCCACATAAGAATTCCAAAAAAAGTTACAAGAGAAGTAATTATCCCACATTTCCTCAATTTTTGCCCCTATAGTTAGAAACCATAATAGACAACCGTGAGTTATCAAGAAATAATTAATTCACAAGCAAATTCCAGTTGTTATCGTACATACTCCTAACGGAATAACCCTGATGAAATTTACTAAGATTAATTAGATCCACAAAAAAACATATCATTATTGATTAAGTTTGCCCCTGCTCAAGAGAAGTTCTAGGTCTGCTCCGGGACACTGTCATGTCCTTTTCCCCCACAGAAATGCAACCATGTCCAATGAACTGATGCTTTGCATTCTGTACACATTCTAACCAAACTGTCAAAAGCTAGTTCTACTACCAAAGCGCAATCGACGGGTCAAAGGGGGAAACGATTGATTCCACTTACAGGCGGTATCTCTTGGCGCACACGAAAACGTGTCCCACATGATATTTCTTGCTTGGGACAAGCAACCCTAGTTATAATTGCGAACGATGTCTGATCAATGCTTTGCAAGCCACCCCCCACCACCACCACCATCAAGATAAATGCATGCACTTCGAGGAGAAACGTGGCTTCTATGATTGAATCCCACCATCTTTTTCTGGTGAAAACACAGCACTTTGCGTTATCCAAAAGGTGGGGGTAAGAATTTTCAGTAGGATCATTGTCACTGTGTGAAGTTTCAATAGAATCATTGTCCCAGACTTTGCATGATGTTCCGTGGATTTAAACTGTTGTTTTCCATCTTTGACTGATCTCCATTTTGACCTCCCCTCGTCAACTTATGTAAGCTCATGATGGTACTCATTATACTTATTATGGTATGTCGATATCGGTGTGCACTTCTTATTCTTACTATGGTACTCAAGTAAGCTCACATTGGAAATGTGTTATAATGTATAGCTACATCATGTGTCATAAGTATGTCTGTCTAGATATGTTGATGGGTTTGAATTTGAGCTTTCCTTAAATGATCTCTCCCGATAACATATTTGGCTGTTGGGGCATTGAAATTGGCCAACAAGTGGATTCTCTACCCATTCCCATCTTTATTTTAGTTTGACAGTAGTATGGTTGGCTTAGTCATCATCACTTCTACATTACACTAAATTACACCGCATCTTGATTAGGACAATTTTTTTAGATTCCATTTGTTTCGCGAAAAATGAATGATTTGAAAAATATTTTATTAAAAATGATCGCTTGTATCGTTTGAAATAATTAGTCAATGAAAAATATTTTCATTATCGACAACAATTTATACCTAAACTTGAGATACAAGCGATCAATTTATATTCATTTTTGTAAGTAATACAAACAATCATTTTTAAGAGAATATTTTTCAAATAATTCATTTTTCGTGAAACAAACAGAGCCTTAAATTGAGATTCATGCTAAACTTGGTGGTTGAGGACAAGTTACAATGTTTGATGCAATAGAAAAAAAGAAGATATTTGGTCCTCTATGTGTGAGTATGTAACATGAAAGAATAACGCACGAGCAATGCATTTTAATCAAGTAACAATTTCATATTTGATATCTCTTTTATTATAATCTACACTTTTAAGTAAAATATGATAAAAATTTTGGCATATGTTTGTGGTTGTTTCAAATATATCGATCCATTATCGACACAAACTTCTAAGTTCCTCCGCAAAATCCTCTTTGAAGGATGTATCTGAACATCGTTTGTCTTTGTCATAAAAGATTCGACAAAATCAACTCTTTGTAATAACACAAGACGCCAAGAATAGTCGTGCAGCGAGTTCACAAGGGAGATGAACCCATGTCAGGCACTTTTGTGTCTCTGCCAATGTCTGGTCAGCGCTAGCTCCAAGAAGATCCAATGAACATAAACCCTAATTTCTGTTCACCTTCTGCATTGATTGACTTAAATGTTTTATGTCTTTAGTGCTTGCATTTATGGATTCAACCCCCACATTAGTTTCTTCTTGCCACATGGGTGTAAAAATTTGTACTTATTGTAAGTGCATTTATTTCTTCTTCCAATGGATTGTCCCTTCAGACAGGACTACAGAGAAACGAAACAATGGCCCAAAACTTTATACTAATATTTCTGTTAATATAAAACATTTTCCATTGAAACTGCAATTCGACCTGCAACGCACACTTTCCGAATTATGGTGTCAATGAAAAAGCGTGTTACGATGCGGTACAATACATAGATTTACGCAAAGTTGGCTGCCACGTTCTACGATCAAAGATCAACAGAAACTAGAAATTGGATAAGAAATCGATTTTAAGAAAATTGATACTAGAAAGTTGGCCTGGGGTTTTTGGACCACGAAAAACCCTAGCCAGTGTTTACACAACGCTTTTGCTTTCAAAAGTAAAGAAATCAGACTCCTTCTTACGGGATTAATACTATAAAAAATCTCAAATTGATATATTCGTACCACATTTACCCCAAAATTAATTTTCATATCACAAAAAATCTCAAACGGTACATAGAGCCACATTTATCCCAAACTAATTTTTATGTCATAAAAAATCTCAAATCACCAAAATCTTGGATAGAGAAATTTGCTAAAGTATGTTAATTTTACCCTAAGAGCTCCCTCAAGTTTTGAAAATTTGGTAAAATCTGTAATTTTTCATGGCACGAAAATTAGTTTGTAGTAAATGTGATCAAAATTAGTTTTGGGACTAAACGTGTCACTAGTCTACCGGTTTGGGATCTTTGGTGATACGAAAATAAGCTTGAGATAAGTATGATAAGTATGTATCAATTTAGGATTTTTGGTGATATTAATCCCATCATTTCCCACATTTGAAATGGTTGCTTATTCGGATAGCTTTTTCTTGAATGTCAAAAATTTACTTCTGGTTGACAAAGATTAGATTCCTGTCGTCATGAATGGTGACGCAAGTGGAGGTCGGTGCCTCCATTTTCTTCGGACAAAATTCAATGCACCTCTTCTCCGCCCTCGCAGAATCGTCCCCCACACGCACCTATGCTACATGTTTTTTTCTTTCTAGGGTTTGAAAGCAACAATGGCTGAAGAAGAAAAAGTGTGGGGAAAATATTTCCCTCCGATTGCGTGGTTGAATCTCAACCTAACTTGTCTAGACAACATGAGATATCATTCTACCTCGATACGGGGGCCGCTTAGGGAAACATCGATGAACCTAAACCTCAACTCGGATTTCATATTGATAAATTCGATTTGCTGGATACACAGTATTTCAAGTACCTTTCTTTTTTGCATAAATAGTTACGTACGTGAGAATGATAGAGTTCGTATCCATAAGGAACCCGACACATCATCTAGAAGTGTCCATACCACACATAGGATTAGGGTTACGATCTGGTATTCAAGTTGGAACCTATTTGTAAATACAGGATAATTATAACGTCCATCTGAAGAGTTTTCTTTCCTTTTAAAGACCAGCAAAAGGACAAACCCACGAAAGGAGGATAGAGGTCAAGTCATACTAAACCAAAACACGTCATTTGCAGAAGTCTACACATCGTTCCCAGGCATGGAATTACCAGGGCGGCACAATGCTCAACTTGGGCACGTTCTTCGTGATTGAGTTGTTCTCGGTGATTACTTCTTTTTCCAAATCAGGGTGCGCTTATGTCTGTCTCATTCGTCGTGATCGAGTTGTTCAGGAGGCACATTCTTCTGTCTCATCTATGTGGCTCAGCAACTAGGGTTTCAACTCGTAATGTAACGAACGGAAAACTTACAAGAGCAACCCATTAAGTATCCCGTCCCCTCCTTTTATATGTTTTTAAAATTGCAAGCAAAGGTAAAAATAAAGTCAAGTTGGTGAAGACATTAGGATTCATGCACCTAACCTGCAAAAGGCCATATCTAGATTGTACCTAGAAAGCTTCATAATGCATTGTATCTTGCTGCTTATTTCGTGATGAGAGGCTAGACTCCGCAATTTTTTTTTATTTAAATGAAGCTTGTTCTTTTATTGATTTAATGGTAGGGTGGGTCCAACCACGTTAGCAACTCTGAGGTGCATTATCATGGGGAATCTTGTACCCAGAAGGAATGCTAGTTGAGGCACAACTGTTGGGAGTGAGCAATAAAAGCGTGATCCGAGGAGATTGCTAAGGGAGAGCCTAGTGTGAGCCCATTAACATATCCACTTGTACCTATATTCACTCAAAAGGTTAAGTTAATAAATTATGAGTCAACTAGAATATATATAGTAACTGCTTCATATCACATGTTCAATTCTTTGATATGAAATTTCTTTAACATAATCACACGTGCATCTTAACAATCTCTCACTCATGTGTGAGCTCAATGTTAAGTCTACTCTATCTTAATTTGGGTATCCTTTTGCATCAGAATATCTCAAACTTGAATCTTCATCAACACCCATCAGGCTTGTGTTGCTACACCACAATGTCCATTGCCCGGAAACCATGTTGGTCACTAGATTCATTCATTGAGATATTCACCAAACATCGGAATAGATTGAGAGTTTACCAATCTACTATTGGCTCTGATACCATTTATTAGGAGTGAGCAGGAGAAGTCTGATACCTTTACCTGGGGAGATTGCCAAGAGAGAGTTCAAGTCTAAGCCCATTAACATATCTAATTAGATCAACATTCACTCAAAAGCTTAAATTAATGAGTTATGAGCCAATTAGGATATATTAACTATTCCACACTACATTAATTCTCCAATGTGTGATATTTTTAACACAATTTACACATACATCTCAACAATAAGTACCATCTATATGGCTGACCGTTTGAGGTTGGCATGCATTTTATCGCCACATCTACAATGTGTCATGTATCACAACTTTCTCTGTTAGAGATTGGATAGGTTTCTCCACAGAATTCTTCCTCTCCTGATATTCCAAGAACGAAGATGTAACTTCTTTTTGCACTAGCAATTGAAAGGAGCAATGAAAGTGTTGATTTCTCTACTCAAGGATATTTTAGATATGAAATGCAAAAAACAATATTGATGTTCTCTAATTTGAATATCGCATCGTAAGGTTTGAAATTTCATCACATTTATTATATACCGTGACAAATTCGAGTGAGATTTAATGTAGGTACAACCTTCCATACTATTGTGGATTCAAGCGAATCTAGGGGGATCACCATGGCTCCTCTCTTCTCCAGAATTAATCCAAATTAGTCTAATATTAGGAAGAAATAATGGTTGAACATAGTGAACCGATATAGAATTGGGAACGTCACGGGTGCAAAGTGTACGTTCTAAATCAGCGAGGACGAATTGCTAATAAAATAGTTGTTTTAGGATTTCTTTTATGAGTCTCAAGAACCCATCCAGTGCATAACGTTCTTAAAAATCAGTAACCAATTTCGTTGTAATCCCTCTAGTATAATGTCATTAATTAGCAAAGTCCCTCTTTAACTTGACTTCGTAATTCCAATCTAAAAATTTAAGGGATGCCGATCAAAAGAACGGGAGTACCTACTGTTAGGATTAGACGCACAAGCACAACGAAATAGAGTAAAGGCAAGAAAGAGAAATCAAGACATAAGATTTATTTCGGTTCTTTCTTAAACTAGGGCTACCTCCGACAGAGGATTCTACTATAATTAGCATTTCCCACTTCTCTGTTACAACTTTCAACTACAAAAGAAAAAGATTATATATAGGCAACTACTTTTCATGAGTCCAAGCCTAAACTACTGATAAAATATAGACCCGAATTATAAAAGGGAACCCGCGCCCTTTTGAGGTTGTGATTATGAACCGCACCCCAACATCTATGCGTGCACAGATTAACTAACATGAGCATGGATGAATTTAATCAAAACTCCGATGTTATGTCCAGTAATTCCCACCCGGAAGCTTAATCTGTTTGCTTGGATCATGACAATCCTAACATATAATCTCATACTATGATGAGAGGTGTAGTATTTGGGCCTTTCTTTTAGGTCGAGATAATTAGCATGAACATGCAGCGTGATTAGGTTGGAGGTTTCTTTAATTTAATCCCAAGTGTTTGATTTTTCTCCAAATTAATTTAATCATACTAAGTTTTTGTTGTTCCCTATAAGCGCAAGTAGGCTGAATGGAGGTGGGGAGAATTGCACTCATGATCTATGCAAATAGGTCGATAGGCCCGCTGATCACATAATTGAGCGTGAAGACGATCATTTTATCATTTTAGGACAGTCGTCGGGCCGTGGAAGATTAATTGGTCCCAGTATATGTACCAAGATCAGCTGGGACAAGGGAATTCTTCAGGAATAATAACGTACAGTATAATTTGTTCTTTTACGATTTTCTTACACTTGGTTAGGATGTTTTTGTACGTTTTCACGATGATGAGTGGTAATGTTATACGGTACACTTGGTATATTATAGAAGTGCCCGTTGAAACAGTGGTAGTTGGGCTCGATATTGGACCCTTTCTTTTACAGAGTCCCACCTAATTTACCTATGCTTGTATCGTCGATCGGTTTTCGTAATTGCTATTGCTAATATGCAAAAGAATGTACGGATTATAACTTTAAATCTAGCCTTCCTTGAGTACGAATGAGAAAATTCATAAAAACTCCATAGGCATAAGGAAGCAAAAACAATGGGTGGGTGAAAAAAGGTGCGAGGAATTGAGGGAAAAGTGCCAAAAAAGTCCTAAACCTTTTGCATTAGTGTCAATTTAGTCCTAAACCTTTTTTTGATGCTAATTCAATCCTAAACCTTTTGCATTGGTGCCAATTTAGTCCTAAACCTTTTTTTGGTGTCAATTTAGTCCTAAACCTTTTAAATTGGTACCAATTCAGTCCTAAACCTTTTAAATTGATACCAATTCAATCCTAAACCCTTTGTTTTTGTGCAAATTTAGTCCTTCCAGCCAATTTTGATCGAAATTTGCCAACGTGGATGCCTGCCGGCCGGCGGCTGGTCACTGGCGCTGATGTGGACAACTTAAATAATATTTTAATATTTTAAAAAATTTTCTTTTTTTTTTCTACTTTTTTTTGTCTCTCCCCATTCCTCTGGCCGGTCGCCGGACCGGTGGCCAGAGGCCGGCGAGCTCGACCTCGCCGGCCACTGGCGAGGGCAGGCTTGCCCTCACCGACCACCGGCGAGGGCAGCCTCGCTCGACCAAGGTGAGGCTCGAGCCCTCGCCGGAGGCCGCGGTGAGGGTGAGGCCTGACCTCGCCAGATCTGGCGAGGTCGTTGCCAGATTCGGCGAGGTCGGGCCTCGCCCGACCATAGCGAGGCTCGCCCTCGCCGCGGCCTCTGGCGAGGGCTCGAGCCTTGCCTTGATCGAGCGAGGCTTGACTCGCCAAATCCGGCGAGGTCGGGCCTCGCCCGACCATGGCAAGGCTCGAGCCCTCGCCAGAGGCCGCGGCGAGGGCGAGCCTCGCCATGGTCGGGCGAGCCCCGACCTCGTCGGATCTGGCGAGGTCGAGCCTCGCCCTCACCAGTGGCCGGCGAGGGTGAGCTCGCCGGCCTCTAGCCGGTTGCCGATCGCCAGACCGGCGACCGGCCAGAGGAAGGGGGAGAGATAAAAAAAAAGTGGAAAAAAAAGAAAAAAAAGGAAAAAAATAAAAATTCAAAAAATATTAAAATATTATTTAAGTTGTCCACGTCAGCGCCACGTCGATGCTGGTGACCGGCTGCCGATCGGTAGGCATCCACGTTGGCAAATTCCGATCAAAATTGACCGGAATGACTAAATTGGCACAAAAACAAAAGGTTTAGGACTGAATTGGCATCAATTTAAAAGGTTTAGGACTGAATTGGCACCAAAAAAAAGGTTTAGGACTAAATTGACACAAATACAAAAAGTTTAGGACTGAATTGACATCCAAAAAAGGTTTAGGACTAAATTGGCACTAATGCAAAATGATTAAGACTTTTTTGGCACTTTTCCCGAGGAATTGAACTAAACGTGAAGAGTGACCAAGAAGCCATTGCAATTTCCGAACATACTAGGCCCATGAAAGGCTGAGAGAGTGAGTAGTTAAGAGATGTTATTAGGATGGATATCTCAATTAATTATTTATGCTTGGGCAATAAGGATATTTTTTAATAGTTGCTCTTCATATATAGTTATATTGAGTGTATCTAAATGAATATTTATAATAAGGAGTAAGTGCAAGGGATGGATGATTGAATGTAGAAGAGTTCTTCTTCTTTATCTTCCTACAAGGTAGCCCACCTATAATAATCTATTCTTGTCACGTATAATTGTTTGTATCGATTGGTCCCTCTGACTGAAATATTTAATTGGGCTTTGAATCATTTGGATATACAGCAATTGCACACTCTTGCACGAGACGCCATCAAAGACAATAAATTTCTACTTGCCTTGGACGATGTATGGAGCAATGACCATAGTAAATGGAAAGATTTAAGAGATCTGCTAAGCGAAAGCGCCGGCGGAAGTAAGGTAATTGTGTGACTACACTCAGCGTAGAAGTTACCTCTATGTTGGGCGCCAAACCTGCACATAATTCGGGAGGTATCTCTCATGGAAAAATCCATGATTTTATTCGGAAAATGGACATTTGACCAAAGGCAAACAGACTGATTGAGCGCTCTTGCGCCAAAGATGAAGAGGCTAAACGATCTGCCGAAGCTTTTGGGATGTAAAAATGTTGCTGGAAAGGCTAAGCTTTGACACTACCTTTTGTTGAGGAAAACTCCTACTAATTTTGAAGTTGACAAAACCTTCTGTTATTATTGTATAATCTGATACTTATTCTGAACCTTTTGATTACAGGAATATATATATGTTCTGGAAGCTCAGAAAGAAGTTATTCAGACTTTACAAGCTGAAAAAAAAAATTTATTAAAGACTCACAAAATCTAAGTTCTGTAATTCAGACGCAGAAATTATTCCGATGCAGAATTCAGAACGAAACAAAAACAGCTAGAGATCTGGCATAGATTTCACCGAAGGAAACTTTTGATTAGTTCAATCTTAATCAAATTGATTGACAATCAAATATTACGATAAGAATGCATTACAATGGACAAAGCTTTACTTTTGGAAACCAAGATTCTGATTGTATGTGCGACCAGAATCAACGGGATTCAGAATTTGTCATCCAACGGCTACTCAATCCTTATTATACAAATCTGTCCAAGGTGAAGATTGGAAGATGATCCTCTGAAAGCTGTCCAACGGCTAGTTTGGGAGTAGAGGAGTATTTAAGGAGATCAACGAGCAGCAAAAGGATACAACAGATTCAAGAATCAACAAGTCCAAAGTCTGAGTATACTCCAATCATTTCTCTTGTTGTTCTGAACCAAAATACTGAGATCTTGAGGGTTATTTTGTAAGAGTGACTGCGTGAGATAGAGAGTCCTATCATACACAAAAGTGATATCACTCAAAATCTGTAAATTCCTCTTGATTACATAGTGAAATCCAGCCGGTAGGCTGTAAGCGTGGGAGAGTGGACGTAGACTTGCTATAAGCCGAACCACTATAAATTTGTGTGCAGATTCTCTATCCCTTATCTCTTACTTTACTTTCTGCACATCAAAAGCTTCATCTATATAATTTGTCTTGAATCTGAACTTTATTCAGACTCTTCTGTGATTTATTCTATTTCCGCATAAATATATTAAAATTATTTAAAATCACCTATTCACCCCCCTCTAGGTGATTCCTACTAGTCACATCAATTGGTATCAGAGCAGGTTGCTCGTTTATTGAAGTGTTTTACTTCTGAGCTAACGATCTACATGGCTAGCTTTGGTGCTCCAGGGCTTATTGAAGGTCAGAGTAATAACAGGCCACCATACTTCGATGGCAAGGAATACAGCGTCTGGAAGAATAAGATGAAGGCATTCATAAAGTCAATTGATCATATGCAATGGGATGTCATTATTAGAGGAGTCAAACCGAAATCTTCTGATTCAAAAGAAAAGGCAGATGCAAGCAAATCAGCAGATTCTCCATTATCTCCCACTGAGATTTCTAAAAGAGAAACTTTAGATTCCAAAGCAATTTATTCTCTTTATTATGCTTTATCTCTTATTGAATATAAAAAAATTGCTGCTTGTGAATCTGCTAAAGAAATCTGGAATACTATATATATCAATTATGAAGGAACAGATCAAGCCAAGGAAACTCAAATCAATCTTCTGCTTGGCCAATATGAGTCCTTCAAACTGAAGCCTGAAGAATCAATTGCTGATATGTATGATAGGTTTACTGACATAGTAAACGGTCTTGCATATCAAGGACAACCAGTCCCAGATGCATTGAAAGTCAACAAACTACTGAGAGGTCTGACAAAGGAATGGGACAACATCAAAACATCTCTTCGTGAGACACAAAGGATCAAGCCTCTATCAGTGAATGAGTTAATTGGAACTCTTCAATCATATAAGACTGAGAAACGAAATGAGGAGAATGAAACCAGAGGTAATAAGTCAATTGCATTGAAAACTAACATTGATTCTGATGCAGATTCTGAAGATGAAGATGTTGATGATGAAGAATTAGCTCTCTTCATAAAAAAGTACAAGAGAATGAAAATCAGATGAAGAAACCTCAAAGGGAAAAAGCCTTTTGAAAATAAGAGGCCTATCGATGAAACAGAGAGATCAAAGGAGGTGATATGCTTTCACTGTAGGAAATATGGACATATCAAGCCTAACTGTCCACTTCTGAAAAAGAAAACTAAATTTGAGAAAGCAAAGAAGGCCTTAAAGGCAGAAACCTGGAGTGACACAGAGTGCGAAGATAGTGACGAAGACATCTCAAATTTCTGTCTAATGGCAAAGTCAGATTCAGATTCAGATTCTGATCCTAGAGTGGAAATCGAGGTAAAACCTTCTGAAATGACTATTGAAGTATCGAATTACATTGATGATTTATGCTTTGAATTTAAGACTGCTCTTAAAAGAATCTCTTCTTTGAAAAAGGAAAATTCTTCTCTGAGACAACAGGATGTTTTACAAAAAGAAAAGATTAATTTCCTTCAAAAAGAATTTTATCAAATCAAGAAAAATCGAGATTTACTTTCCAAAAAAAATGTTGTTTTGAAAAAGGAAGTTTCAGAAATCACTTCAAAATTTTCAAAAGGTTCAGAAATCTTGAAGCATATCCTTTCCATTCAAATTCCTTACTATAACAAATCTGGTTTAGGGTTTGTAAAGAAAAGTGACAGCTTGATTGATTTTCCAAAAGTCAAGGAGAGATTAAAACAAAGACCTCCTCGACAAGCTTATAAAAATCATTTTAAAAGAAATTTTGTCAAACCTGTTGGACGAAATGCTCTTAAATGCTCAAATTGTGGAGATCGAAAACATTTTGAGAATGAATGTCCTAAGGTCTGGAGACCTGTTCGAAGAGATTTTGTTAAGACAGCCTACACTAATGCTTAAGGACCCAAACAAATTTGGGTACCAAAGAAAACTTGAGAGGTTGTGATCTTTGCAGGTTACAACAAAAAGAAAAAGAAAGTGGTACCTAGACAGTGGATGCTCAAGACACATGACAGGAGATCCAAGTATATTTGTTGATTTACACAGTCTGAATGGTGGAAAAGTTTCCTTTGGAGGAAATACCAAAGGAAAAATAGTTGGCAAGGAAACAGTTAAAATTAGAGGACTTACAATCAATGATGTTTCATTGGTAAAAGGACTCAACTACAACCTGATAAGCATAAACCAACTATGTGATACAGGTTTCAGAATAAACTTTCAAGAAAACACATGTTCAGGAACAAGCAAAGACTCTTCTCAAACATTCACAAGAAGAAGACATGGCAATATCTATCTTCTTGATGTGAATACTAATTCTACTCATTGTCTGATCTCAATCAAAGAAGATGAAGACCTATGGCACAGAAGGTTGGGGCATATCAGTTTGAAACAAATCTCAAAGATTTCAAACAAGAAACTGGTTCGAAGCTTGCTAGATCTGAAATACAGAAAAACAGAATTATGCAATACCTGCACCCTAGGAAAGCAAGTAAGGAGCTCTTTCAAATCTATACATCATGTTTCCACTAATCGTGCTTTGCAGCTTCTTCATATGAATCTGTTTGGACCAACCAGAACACAAAGTATTGGTGGTAAGAAGTATTGTTTAGTAATTGTTGATGATTTTACAAGATTCACTTGGGTGTTCTTTCTTACTCATAAAAATGAGGCATTTTCATACTTTTCAAAATTTGCAAAAAGAGTTCAGAATGAAAATGGCTATACTATTTCCTGCATTAAAACAGATCATGGGGGAGAATTTGAAAATCAAAGTTTTTCAAGTTTTTGTGAGGAAAATGGCTTTCAACATAATTTTTCAACTCCATATACACCAGAACAAAATGGTGTCGTGGAAAGGAAAAATCGTTCTTTGCAAGAAATGACAAGAACACTGTTGATTGAAAGCAAGATTCCTTTTCATTTCTGGGCAGATGCAGTCTCTACAGCGTGTTATATCATAAACAGAGTCTTTCTCAGACCTATTCTTGAGAAAACCCCCTATGAGCTTTACAAAAGCATAAAGCCCAGCATATCATATTTTCGTGTGTTTGATTGTAAATGTTTTATTCTCAAAAATCCAAATGACCGCACTGAAAAGTTTGATGAGAAAGCAGATGAAGGACTCTTCCTTGGATATTCAACCACAAGCAAAGCATACAGAGTCTTTAACAAGAATTCTCAGACTGTAGAAGAATCAATGAATGTAAGGTTTGAAGAAAATATTCAGACTCACAAAGATGAATCTGAATTATCTTCCTACATTCAAGAGTTAACGGAGACTCATCAAGAATCTTCAAAAATTGAAGAATCCTCAAGAGAAAAAGAAAAGGACACAATCCAGACTCAACCGGAAAATTCAGAGTCTGCACATATTCAGAAGGAAAGATTTGACAAAAACTGGAAACATAAATCCAGTCATCCGAAGAACCTCATCATTGGAGAAATAGAAGATGGTATCAAGACTAGATCTAAACAAAAGGAGAACATTAGCAACTTGGCATTAATATCAGAAATAGAACCAAAAGAAGTTGAAGAAGCCTTATCAGATGAAAGCTGGATAGAAGCTATGCAGGAGGAACTTCAGCAATTCAGAATCAATGAAGTATGGGAGCTTGTGCCACGACCCAAAAACCATCAAGTAATTGGAACAAAATGGGTGTTCAGAAACAAACTAGATGACAAAGGGAAAGTCACAAGAAACAAAGCAAGACTAGTTGCGAAAGGCTATTCTCAAGAAGAAGGCATAGACTATGATGAAACATATGCACTAGTTGCAAGGTTAGAAGCCATTCGACTATTATTAGCTTATGCTTGTTCCCATAACTTTAAATTATTTCAGATGGACGTGAAAAGTGCCTTCCTGAATGGATTTATTAAAGAAGAAGTATATGTGGATCAACCATCTGGTTTTGAAGAACCAAGGAAAGGTGATTATGTCTACAGACTCAAAAAGGCCCTTTACGGTCTGAAACAGGCACCCAGAGCATGGTACGAAAGGTTAAGTAACTTCCTTCTGCAAAATGAATTCACCAAAGGTAAGGTTGACACAACTTTGTTCATTAAGAAAAAGGGTAAGGACTTTCTACTTGTTCAAATTTATGTTGATCCTCTAATGAATTGCTTTGCAAGGAATTCTCTAAGAATATGCAGAACGAGTTAGAGATGAGTTTGATGGGAGAACTAACATTTTTTCTTGGCTTACAAGTGAAACAAACCAAAGATGGTACTTTCATTTGCCAAGAGAAATATGCTAAGGAGATTATCAAGAAATTTGAAATGCAAAATGGTAAGAAAACAGACACCCCAATGTCCCACACATCCAAATTGGATAAGGATGAACATGGTAAAAAGGTGGACCAGAAGATATACAGAAGCATGATAGGTTCATTATTATATCTTACTGCATCTAGACCTGACATACTTTTTAGTGTCTGCATGTGCGCAAGATTTCAATCAGACCCAAAAGAGTCGCATCTTTCTGCAGTAAAAAGGATAATCAAATATATTGGAACTTATCCAATGCTAGGTCTTTGGTATTCAAAAGACTCAGATTTTACTCTCACTGGTTATTCAGATGCTGATTTAGCTGGTTGTAAAGTGGACAGGAAAAGTACCACGGGGACTTGTCAACTGCTTGGAGATATGTTGGTATCTTGGTACTCAAAGAAACAAAATACAGTCGCTCTTTCTATAGCAGAAGCAGAATATGTAGCATTGGGAAGTTGCTGTGCGCAGATTCTGTGGATGAAACAGCAGTTGAGAGACTTTGCTATTGAAGAATCAAGAGTTGCAATAAAATGTGACAACACAAGTGCTATTAATCTGTCCAAAAATCTTATTCTTCATTTACGTGCAAAGCATATAGAAATCAAGCATCATTTCATTAGAGATCATGTTCAAAATGGCGATGTGAATATTCAATTCATTGATTCTAAGAATCAATTAGCTGATATATTCACCAAACCTCTTGACAAATCTTCATTTGAGTATATTAGAGGCAAACTGTGCATTACTTATCCATTCTATTGAAGTGTTTAACAGAGATGAATCTTCAGACTCAAGGGTTCTCGATCTGAACATTTTTCAGACTCTCAACAAAGGTACGTACATAGTTTAAAGTTTGGCGGGAATAATTATGGCAAGATATTTTCACATTTGTTTTATTTGGAAGCAAATCAGGTACGTATCCTAATTTATCTGATTACTTATGCTTAAAATATTTTCATAATATTGTCCTGATCTTTTGTGCTTCCAAAAATATATTTCATTCCTCATTATCCGGGTTTATTCTTACCTTCTAAAAATAACCTTTTATTTCTTAAACCTGTCCTCTTCGTTTATAAATCTGTCCTTCTCTTTTCAAAACTCTATCAGTACGTTTTCTTCTTCCTCACAACCTTCCGATATTCAGAGACTCTCCTCGTCTTCCTTCTACAAAGATCGAAACTTTCTGCTCCTGGAATGATCAAAATACCGTTCAAAAGAAGATCCTCACGCATTCTGAACCTAGACTCTAAATCTACTGCATCGGCGGAGTTTATGGAGATTTCCGATACAGAATCGGAACATCATGAAGAATCTGCCGAAGCGACACCACCTTGTCAGTCGTCGCCTCCCAAAGTTTCTGGTAAAACTGATTTCCGTTTCAAAAGCATAAAGCATGTATGGAATGCTTATTTGAAGTTGAAGAGAAACAATGCCTCTGCATCTACTTTGCGTGACTATCTGAGGGATAATGGATTCTCCTCTGAGGAACATCTTACGCAAAACTACTCTAAAGTTTGCGTTGATTCTGACAATGTTCCTGTCAGTACTACACCAAAAGAATCCTCTTCCAAAAAGGGCAAAGAAAAAGTCGGAGAATCATCCGCACCCTCTGACAAAAAATCTGCTCGCTTCAGCCCTAAAACTACCAGTGCAATCAAATTTTTTATACCTGATGATGATACTCGTTTGTTTGAGTTTTTTGAAATGAAAGTTGGTATAGCATCTGGTGTGCCAGGAACAGGTGGATTATTCAGAAGCCCTGAACATAATACCTGTTACAAGTTGTTGCTAGCTCGAGGGATTATGAACCACAGGACTGTGGATTTCGACTATCTAGAGAGGGCTGGAATTTCAGTAAAACACCTGTTTCAAAAGCTAGGCATTTATGAATTTTGCCTTCAATCTGCAAATGTCTATGCTGAATTAACTGCCTACTTCTATTCAAATCTCTCTATTTTGTCTCTCAACTGTATCCAATTCACTGTTGGTGACAAAAAATTTGATTTAAAGGTGGAAGTATTGGCAAAGATTATTGGAGTACGACACTACAAGTTTACTCCTTTGGCTGTGAATCTTGAAGATGCTTCAAAGATTGCTTCTGAAAATTCCAACCTTGCTCTAGGATCAAACTGGCATCTCTCTTATTCTGACTTATCCAGAAGATCAGTGATTCTGCATAAGATCATTATCAACTGCTTGAGGCCCAAGGCAGCTTCTAAAACTGACCTATCCAAATCAGAAATAAAGCTCATCTGGGCTATCTTGAAAGGTCAACCTTTTTCTCTCCCTCATATCATCATCTTTCACATGTACAGAACATTACACAAAGACAAGGGACAACTACCATATGGTGCTTTAATCTCTCGTATTTTCATGTTCCTACAAATATCAATTCCTGATGAGTTGCGCCAGAATATTGTTCCCTATATGTTTGTTGGAGAAAGAATGATCTCCAAGATGAAACAGTTTGATGATGTGAAGAAAAGAATCAAAGGAAAAGATGCTCTTCAGTCTGAAGCGAGATCTGCTGAAAAGTCAAGTATTAAGAAGACAGGGCAGAGAAAAGGAGCAAGTTCAGCACGCAAGAAGTCAGATTCTCCCATTCCACTAAAAGTGTATAGCAAGAAAAGAAAAATTCTTCTGCATGATGAAAGTGATGAAGCAGAAGCAGAACATTTTGATACAGGCCATGCTGATACTCCAGAACATGTTTCTGAACCAATTCCAAAGGTTTCAGAACCAACTCCTACAGAACATGTCTCTGAAGATCCAGCACCTGTTCAGGGGGAGAATCCACAAGAAGCAACTATGGGGTTCGATGAGTCTGAACCAGCTAACTTCCAATGACAGCCTTCAGAAAATCATAGCATCCTCTCTATTCTGCTCGAAATTAAGAATCAGCAAGTTGCACTAGAACAGGACATGAAGAATCTAAAGAAAATTGTTGAGGAAAACTACAACACTCAACGACTTCAAGCAGCAGCAGATAAAACAGAACTTGAGGAAGTCATTACCCTATGCTCATCTAACATGGATAAGGCTGTAGGGCAGTGCAGTTCGAAGATTGAGGAAGCTGTTTTGATATTGGAAAATTTTCAACTGATTTGTACTCCGTCAAAACAATAGCCTGTTTTCACAAATATTTCTCTCAAAGTCTTCTTTATTTTCATTTTTGGTCTGTAGCTTAACTAACACTTCTTGTTAGACTATTTGATTATTCAATATAAATGCTTCATACTATCTGATTTACTTTTTGCTGATGACAAAAAGGGGGAGAATTTATTTGGTGCAGATCATATGCATGCTATTTACAAAGAAAGTAAAGACACAGATATCAACAGAGTTTGCTCTCTCAATTTCAATCTGTGATCCATGCGCTATATATGCTTATTTACTTCAAATTAATTTCACATTGATTCAATCTGCAGGAAAGTTTTGTCACCATCAAAAAGGGGGAGATTGTTGAGGAAAACTTCTACTAATTTTGAAGTTGACAAAACCTTCTGTTATTATTGTATAATCTGATACTTATTCTGAACCTTTTGATTACAGGAATATATATATATATATATATATATATATATATATATGTTCTGAAAGCTCAGAAAGAAGTTATTCAGACTTTACAAGCTAGAAAAATAAATTTATTAAAGACCCACAAAATCTAAGTTCTGTAATTCAGACGCAGAAATTATTCAGACGGAGAATTTTTTCAGATGCAGAATTCAGAATGAAACAAAAACAGCTAGTGATCTGGCATAGATTTCACTGAAGGAAACTTTTGATTAGTTCAATCTTAATCAAATTGATTGACAATCAAATATTACGATAAGAATGCATTACAATGGACAAAACTTTACTTTTGGAAACCAAGATTCTGATTGTATGGGCTACCAGAATCAACGGGATTCAGAATTTGTCATCCAACGGCTACTCAATCCTTATTATACAAATCTGTCCAAGGTGAAGATTTGAAGATGATCCTCTGAAAGCTGTCCAACGGCTAGTTTGGGAGTAGAGGAGTATTTAAGGAGATCAACGAGCAACAAAAGGATACAACAGATTCAAGAATCAACAAGTCCAAAGTCTGAGTATACTCCAATCATTTCTCTTGTTGTTCTGAACCAAAATACTGAGATCTTGAGGGTTACTTTGTAAGAGTGACTGCGTGAGATAGAGAGTCCTATCATACACAAAAGTGATATCACTCAAAATCTGTAAATTCCTCTTGATTACACAGTGAAATCCAGCCGGTAGGCTGTAAGCGTGGGAGAGTGGACGTAGACTTGCTATAAGCCGAACCACTATAAATTTGTGCGCAGATTCTCTATCTCTTATCTCTTACTTTACTTTCTACACATCAAAAGCTTCATCTATATAATCTGTCTTGAATCTGAACTTTATTCAGACTCTTCTGTGATTTATTCTATTTCCGCATAAATATATTAAAATTATTTAAAATCACCTATTCACCCCCTCTAGGTGATTCCTGCTAGTCACATCACCTTTAACGGTTTTGCAAACTTAGCCGAGCCACTCTCCGATACGAGGGATTTCTGATATGAAATAGAAAGACCAAAATTTAGGATGGATTTTTCATATACTTTAGCTATAGCCTCTCCAATGCGTACGTAAGAGAAGAGATAGGCTCATCCCGTCTTTCTTTCCATGGAGATTGGAAACGAAGTCGTCAAGAAACGTCAAGGGGTTCCTCTTGCTGTGAAAACTTTAGGGAGCTTACTTTAGGAGAAGGATCATGAACACCATTTAGAAATTTGTTAGAGACAATGGTATGTGGAAATTGGTCCAAATTGAAAGGGATGTTTTGCCTATTCTAAAGCTCGGATATGATAATTTATCTTCACAGTTGAAGCGATGGTTTGTGGTCTTCTCACTGGTCGGCAGAGGACGCGCAAACACCAACGTGGTTCCTGTTGACGTGTGATTGCTTTTAGATTTATTACTTCATCAAAGGAGGATTTAGCAAATAATAATTCGAACATGCAAGTCGAAAATGCGAAGCAAGCGAATGATTCTATGCATTATCCCACATTTCCTTTATTTTTGCCCCATAATTAGAAACCATAATAGACAACCGTGTTAGAGGTAAGCAAAAGAACCCGATCGAACCGGCCAGTTTTGGACAATTCCTACGGGAACTAGTTCGGTTCCCAGTTCCTCGTTCCTAAAATTTAGAACGGGTGAATATCGGTCCGATTAACGATTCCAGATCCATGCACATGGACTGGACCGATTTTCTTATTTATTTTTAATTCTTATTATTCTAAATTTCCAAACCCTAATTCCCATTCTATTTTACTTAGACTCAGTCACGCTCGCTTGTCACTGACGCCTCTCACTATCACTTCTCTCAGTCTCAGTCATGCAGCACTCAGACTTGGTTCTTGATGATTATTATAGCTTTGTTCGTGAAGATGATCATCATGTTTAGCTTATCAAGAGCTTGTTCTACTACCATCACTTGTGTAGTTGTTTAGATTACGCAACAACACTTGCAACCTTGCAGGGAATAAGAAAAAAAAAAGGAGATATGGCCGGTTCTTGGACCCACCGGAGAATTAGACCAGAGTGGTCGGTCCGGTTACCGGGTGGGTCTATGACCAGTTGGGCTGGTTTCCGGTTTCATAAAAATGGAACCAGCTTACCCTGAAACTGATTACCCCTAAAGTCATCAAGAAAAAATTAGTTCACTAACAAATTCTAGTTGTTGTTGTACATATTTGAACTACAAAAACCCTAATAATATTTACGTAGATTAATCAGATTCACAAAAACATAGTTCTAGATCTGCTCCTGGACACTGTCATGTCCTTTTCCCCCACAGACATGCATTCATGTCCGATGAACTGATGCTTTGCATTCTGTCCACATACTAACCACACTGTCAAAAGCTAGTTCTATTACCAAAGCGCATTCGACGGGTCAAAGGTGGGGAATGATTGATTCCACTTATGGGCGTTCTCTCTTAGCACACATGAAAATGTGTCCCACATAATATTTCCTCTTTGGGACATGAAACCCTAGTTATAATTGGGAATGATGTCTGATCAGTGCTCTACAAGCTACGCCCCACCACCACCATCAAGATAAATGCATGCGCTTCGAGGATAAACGTCGCCTCTATGATCGAATTGCACCATCTTTTTCTAAAAACACAACGATTTGCCTTATCCAAAAGGAAGGAAAAAAAAAACAGAGCAAATTGTGTGTGGAGGGTGAGAATTTACAGTAGAATCACTGTCATTGTGTGAATTTTGCGCATGATGTTCTGTGGATTTAAACTGTTGTTTTCCGTCGTCGACTGATCTCAATTTTGATAACTTTGATATCTTTACGGAGAGAGAGAGAGAGAGTAGGATAAGCAAAATAATATTGTTGAGGTAGACGTGTGTGGGTGTTAAGTGATATCACATTAGGGATGTGGGATAATGTGGAGCAATTAATGTATCCTAAGTTAATCTATCTGGATATGTCGATAAGTTCGGACTTGAACTCTCCTTGTATCCTAAGTTAATCTATTTGGATATGTCGACAAGTTCGGACTTGAACTCTCCTTACAAGATCTCCTCCGATGAGGTATCAAGCTTCCACCGCATCGAAATCGATAAACAAGTACATTCTCCACCCAAATCCTGTCCTTTTTATTTCAGTTTGAGGGTTGTGTTGGTGGCTTAGTCATCATCACTTCTAGACCACACTAAACTAGACTGCATCTCAACGAGGACAATGATTTTAAATTGAGATACATGCTAAACTTGGTTGTTGAGGACGATCACACAAAAGTATTCATTACATTGTTTGATGTAGTAGATAAAAGATATTTGTTACTCTGTATATGAGTTTGTAACATGAAATAATAAGTTAGAAGTAATACATTTTAATAAAGGCTCCGTTTGTTTCACACAGAAAATGAATTATTTGAAAAATAATTTCCTAAAAATAATTAATTTTTCAATGGAAAATATTTTTCATTATCGAAAATAATTTATATTTAAATATTTTCATAAACATTGAAAATGTATTTCGTTCACTCATTATTATAAGCGATCATTTGTAGAAAAATATTTTCAAATTATTTATTTTTCGCGAGATAAATAGAGACTAGATTAACATCATAGTCTACACTTGTTTGTGGTTGTTTCAAATTTATTGATACATTATTGACACAAACTTCTAAGTTCCTCCGCAAAATCCTTCTTGAAGAATGAATCCGAACATTCTTTGTCGTTTTCATAAAGATTCGACAAAATCAACGATTTGTAATTACGCAAGACGCCAAGAATTGTTGTGCACAGAGTTCACAAGGGAGATGAACCCACGTCAAGTACTTTTGTGTCTCTTCCAATATCTGATCAACGCTAGCTCCATGAAGATTCAATGAACATAAACCCTAATTTCTGTTGACTTTTGTATTGGCTGACTTTTATGTTGCATGCCTTTAGTTTTTGCGTTTGTAGATTCAACCTTTTCATGTACATGGGACTAAAAATTTGTACTTATTGCAAGTGCGTTTATTTATGCTTCCAATGGATTGTCCCTCAAAACTGGACCATAGAGAAACGAATTAATAGAACACTTCCATTGAAATTGCAATATGACCAACCCACGTGCAATGCACATTTTCCGAATTTTATTATCGATAAAAAAGTCGTGTTACCATGCGGTGCATTACGTAGATTTATGCAAAGTTGGCTGCCATAATATGCTAATTTTGATTGAGAAATCTGCCAAAAAATGCTAATTTTGCCCTAAGCGCTCCCTCAAGTTTTGAAAATCTACTAAAATCCGTAATATTTTGTGACACGAAAATTAATTTGGAGCAAATATAGCATGGATATATCAGTTTGAGATTTGACATAAAAATTAGTTTAGGGCAAATATGTCACTGGTATATCGATTTAAGATTTTCGGTAATATGGAAATTAGTTTGGGATAAATGTGACACGAGTGTACCAATTTATGATTTTTAGTGATATTAATCTCTCCATAATTGTTTTCCACATTTGAATGGTTGCTTAGTTGGAAAGCTTTTCCTAAAGGCTTCGTTCGTTTCAAGGAAAATAACTTTCGAGAAAAAGTTTTCCGGATTTTTCGGTATTCGTTTCACAGAAAATAACTTCCTACAGAAAACATTTTCCTTCCTATGGACAAAACTCCTTCACTTTTGAGGAAAATGACTTCCTCTTTTTTAAAAGAGGAAAACATTTTCCCAGAAGCCTTCTTTCACCATTTATTTTGACTATTTTCTTTTTTTTTTCCTTCTTCTTCTTCTTCCTCTTCCTTAGCCAATCGTCGGCTAGCTTGAGCCTCACCACAGGCCGGCGAGGTTCAACCTTGCTAGATTCTGGCGAGGTCAAGCGTCGTCGGCCTGTGGCAAGGCTCTGGCTCACCTAATCCGGCGCGGCCAAGCTCGCCCAAGGCTGATTGGACGAGCTCGAGCCTTACTAGATCCGACAAGTTGGGCGAGGCTCTGGCGATCTCGGGCAAGGCTCAAGCTTGTGGGCGTTGGGCGAGCTCGAGGCTCGACGAATCTAGCAAGCTCCGAGCTCGCCCAATCAGCCTCAGGTGAGCTCAGCCTCATCAGATCAAGCGAGGCAGAGCCTCGCCATAGGCCGGCGAGGCTCGAGCTCGCCTATGGCCAGTCACCGGCCGCTACTGAAGAAAAGGAAAAAAGAAGAAAAAGAAAATTAAAAATATTTATAATAAATAAAAATTATTAAAAGTATTGCAAGGAGGAAAATCTTTTTCATACCGAACAACAAAAAATATTTTCTGAGTCTTTTTCAGATTTCAGCCTAACACCGAAAAATTGTATCATTTTCTAAGAAAATGACTTCTGGGAAAATATTTTCCAGAAACGTAATATTTTTCGCGAAACGAACGGACCCTAAGGGCCAAAACTTAAGTTGTGGTTGAAGAAGATTACATTCTTGACCCAAGTGGAGGTCGTGCCTCTCTTTTCTTCGGACGATGCATCTCTTCTCCGCGCAGAATCGTCCCCTACACGCACCTGTATTGCATGTTTTTTTCTAGGGTTTGAAAGCAACAATGGCTGAAGAAGAAAAAGTGTGGGGAAAATATTTCCCTTGGATTGCGTGGTTGAATCTCAACCTAACTTGTTCTAGAAAACATGATGATATCGATCTACCTCTCTTGCCGGCCACTTAGGGAAACATTGATGAACCTAAATCACAACTTGGGTTTCATACCGATAAATTTGATTTGCCATAGACATCGTGTTTCAATTACCTTTTTCTTTTATATAAGTAGTTATAAGCGACAGAATGATAATAATCATGTCCATATGGAGCTCGACACATCATCTAGAAAAGTCTATATTACACGTAAGATTAGGGTTACGATTTGGTACCCAAGTCATAACTAAGAAGAGATTTTTTATTCCTTTTAAGATAACCAGGAGTACAAACCCACAAAAGCAGGATAGGGGTCAAATCATACAAAACCAAAACATGTCATCTGCAAAAGTCTAGACAAATGTTCACGGGCATAGAATTACTAGGGCGGCGCGATGCTCAACTTGGGGCACGTTCTTCGTGATTGAGTTGTTCTTGGTGATTCTTTCTTTTTCCAAATCAGTGTGCGCTTATGTCTATCTCATTGTCGCGACCTACCCTCGGGTGTGGCACCACCTAGGAGTTCGCTAATAAATTACTAAGTCTAAACCTAATTCGGGCTCTCCCAAATCCTACCAATTTGCGACTTAGGATTTAAATTCTTAACATGCAAACGTTTTCATGCTAGAGTCGTCACTAATTTATTTGCGATAGGTTGATTAAAAATCCAAAAAAAGCATAAAATATAGGGAGATATGTTTTATTTCTACGAATTAGAGATTTTAAGTTCGAAAACTTGGTTACGCTAGAGCTGGTCTAATGCCCTTTCGGTACATTTTCTTTTTAAAAAAAATGTTTAAGCAGGCAGTCTGGATCCATTTTATTACCTAGTTGCTAACATGTGGGGTGACTATGCGGGTACGCAATCTACCAATTTAACACCCATAAAGCAGTAGATAAATTATTAGTTTAGGAGAACAACGTACCTTTTAACAACGTAAGCATCTACATTACTAGTTAGAAAATCACACAGACAGTCCTATTATGATTTCTAATTAACAAGCACGTCAATCAATGTGTTCTTTAGGGTTTTCTCTTTATTTAAATGAAAACTACCCTACATGCAATGACGTACGAAATATGACACGCGATTAATGAAACCTAACATGCAAACTATATGTTATGCGACGATATGACCTACTTCTAATGACTGGCAAATGATGGATTCTTTTTGGTATTTTTCATTAAAATTCGGAATAATAAAAACGCATAAAATAACATGCAATCTATTAAAGAAAGACACTGTAACTTATTCTAAAATGACTTCTTTTTGGATTCTTTTTTATGAAAATTCGAAACTAGAAAATATCCTAAATAATCCATCAAGACTAGAATAATCCCTAATTTAAACTAGGAAATAAGCTACCCTAAATCCCAATTTTAATTAGAAAAATATCCTATCTTTTAGATATACCCGGGATACCCTAAACATGCAATATCTCTAACTTAAAACCTAACTAATATTTTTGGATTTTCTTTTATTTCAAAAATAATGCAATCAAACAAAGGATAGCAATCTCACTCAAACAATCCACGCAATCCACAAAGTTTATTTATCATGTTCAAATTAGGAAAACGATTCGGGCTAACAATCATATCTATATGGTCATAAATATCAATGGAAAGCCGACTGTTTGAATTTGGAAAGCAAATAAGATATATTATCGTATCTAAATGATTATGGATAAGATAACAATCTTCCGCACCTTCGCGTATCGTACCTTGAGGTTAAGGTCATATAGTCGTTCAAGTATGTTGCTAAATTAGGAAAAATTCCTAATTTTGAGTATTTTCGAATATTGCGGATATAGCACACATTATCCCTAAAATATCTAGTAATCCACAGAATATTCACAAAATATCTAAAAATTAGGAAATTAAATATTTAAAAAATATTTAGATAATAATCTTACCTAATTTGCCGATATTTCCAATTTGAACTCGAATAGGGCTCGGAATCGCGGATCAGGACGGTGGCCGATAGCGAGGAATCGACGACGGCAAAACTGGGACAAGGTGGCACAGGCTCGGGCCTCGGTTCAGTGGGTAGCAAGCGCGTCGGGCACGATCGGGGATGGCTTGGCACGGCTGGGCGCGGAGCAGCAATGGCAGGGCGATTAGCAATAGGGCTCATCGGGCATAAGGCTTTAGCAGCGCGGCAAGGGCACGGATAGGCGCGGCTCGATGAGTGGCCGCAAGAACCAGTCAAGCGGGAGCAACAGTAGGCAAGCCGGTGTGGCAGGGCACACGAGCGCAGGTGGCTGAGCGACAAACGCAGTCGGTTGGCTGCTGATGGCGACGACGGCACGGGCATGCGCAAGAGTGGAGCTTGGCCGGTTTCTCTCTCTCTCTCCCTTTGGCTCTCACTATTACTCACGTGTTTCACTCTTGTGTGTTCTGAAAATTATGAACGCTCACCCCTTTGATTGAGGGGTATAACCACATATTTATAGCGCCTAGGTTAATTGACCAGGCTCTCAGGACCTAATGGGTTTTGGCTTATGCTTTATCATTTAATTTTTTTTAAATCCAAATGGGCTGAATTAATTTGAGCTTTTCTCTAATTAAGCTTAATGGGCATATTTAAGCTCAAATTAAGACAACCAAGGTCCTTTAGACTTGCAATTTTCTTCGGCTCTCTCCCCCTTAGCTTGGCCAAGCGGGACTCGATGCGCGGGCCGGGCTCGCGCGATGGATTTCGAGCTTACTCGCCACCGCCGACCCAATGTGGAATGCAATTAAATTATATGGTCTTAAACTACATGCTATGCGATTTTGATATTTTTGTTTAGGGGTTAAAGTTTAATCTCTAATTTTTTACGTAATTAATTACTAAATTGTTAGCTAAAATTTAGGTGTCAACACTCATTCATTGTGATTGAGTTGTTCCGTATCTTCTGTCTCATTGATGTGCCTCCCCAACTAGGGTTTCAACTTGTAGTGTAGGAAAAAAGAACAAAAAACTTACAAGAGCAACTAATTAAGTATCCTGTCCCCTCCTCCTACATGGTTTTTTAAATTGCAAGTAAAGGTAAAAGGAAAGCCCAGTTGGCGAAGAAATTAGGAGAATTCATGCACCGAACTTGCAAAAGGCCATATCTAGATTCTAGCTAGAAAGCTTCATAATGCTATGTATCTTGCTCATTTCATGACGTGAGGCTAGCCTCCGTATTTTATTTTTATTTAAATGAAGTTTATTCTTTTATTGATTTTAAGGGTAGGGTGGGCCCAACATCGTTAGCGACTCCCAGGCATTACCCTAGGGAATCTTATACCCCCGATGGAATGTTACATGAGTCATAAGCACCACCTATATGGCTGACAATTTGAGGTTGGCATGCATTTATCGCAACATGTACAACGCGTCATGTATCAAAACTCTCTCCGTTAGAGATTGGAAAGATATCTCCACCGAATTCTTCCTCTCTTGAGGTTCAATCTTCATTTTGGTTGAAATGAAGAGATATAACTTCTTTTGCACGAAAAATTGAATGGAGCAATGGAAGAACCCCAATGATACTTTAGACCTGATGTGCCCAAAACATTATTGACATTATCTAGTTTGACAATTGCATCGTTAGAATTTTGTAATTTCTTAACCTATGTAGTACGGCGAACGCAAGTGAGTCTCAATGTAGGTAGAACTTTCTATACATTTGTGGATTCAAGCGGGTCTAGTGGATCGCCATGGCTCCTTTTGTTCTCCGGAATCAATCCAAACTAGATCTAATGTTAGGAAGAAATGATGGTTGGATATAGTGTACCGATATAAAATAGTTGCTCTAACTATAACACTTAGTCAAGATTGATTATGTCCCGGGTGCAAAGTGTTAGTTTTAAATTAGCATCCCTCCAGTATAATGTCATTAAGGTGCCTCTTCAACTTGGGTTGATAACTCCAACCCAACATAAGGGATATCGAGCAAATGAATGAGAGAGTAAGATTATCCGATGAGAATCCATGTGTGTCGACACCTGGTTTTAGCCGGTCTAGTAAATTGGTACATTGAAATACAAATGGGCCAATATGGCGTAAAAAGGGAGACAGCAAGGTGAAATAGTCAGGTTTAAAAAAAATTAAAATTAATTAAAAACAGGGGGGTCGAACCGGGCCGATTCTACCCGGCCCGACCGAGCCGGGACACCCCCCCCCCCACCCCCCCCTTCTCTTTCTTTCTCAATTGGGCCCAAGCTTCCTCTTCCTTTTCCCTTCTTGAGCCCAGCCCCATTCAGTGTTCTTTTCCCTCTCCCTCACGCATGCTCGGTACAAAAGACAGAAGGGACAAAAGAGAAGGAGGGGGAAGCCTGCACGGGAGGTACAGAGCAGAACAGAACGTCGCGCTGCAGAGGGAGAGGTCGCGCCCAGCAGCGTCCGTCGTCGCGCGCTCTGGGTAGAGATCAGGCGGCCAGTGGTCCCAAGAGGAGAGAATGTTCGAGGATAAAGAGGGGGCTGGTTTTTAACGGAGGGCAAGAAACAGAGAAGAAAAAACGGAGGAGAAGTGAAACCGAGAGAGAAAAACTAGGGGGGAGGCTGAAAGGGGGAGACCGGGAGCCGGAAGAGGTGTTTGAGAGGGGAGGGCTCCGGCCCCTGAGCTCAGGAGTGCCGGCAAATCCCCTCCCTCTTCTCGGTGCGCTGACCCGTCAATCCACGCCGAAAGTTGAATCGGAAATCGGAAGCTTTTCGGCACGAGCTTCTTGTTCCTCGAATCAACGACACGAGCGTCCGAGCCTCCGTGGAAGAGTCCGGTCGCCACCGTTCCTGTTCACGCCGACTACGATTTCCGCTCCACTTCTGACCGGTAATTCTCCTCCTCAATATATCCCTGTTTTTTTGTACCCTGTTTTGGCCGAGTTTATGATGCCGAACTCCTCCGACGAGTCCACTTCAGACCAAGGCAATTTTGTTACTAGCAAGGTAGATCTAGAGCTTAATACACCACATATGAGCCGAAAAATTACATAAAACTCAGATCCGGAGCCCTTACTCTAGTCGCACAGCACCTGCTCGATAAAATGCCCCAATGAGTCCCTTTGAGCTTAGAACCCCGAAATTTGGACTTGTTTTTTTGGTTGTTTCTTTGCAAACCGAAACCATTTTATTGCAAAATATGGCTGTTTGAAGCTTCACACTTCATGTTCAAGTCATAAAGCACTTCGAATCTCGTCCTAAAACTCTCAATGAACCACACCCGCCATATGCTCGATGAAATGCCCGAATGAAGCTTCAACTTTTTTCTTGTGAAATCGAGCTCTAAAGCTTTGTTGTGTGCGTGGTTTGCATTGATGCTCTTACTGACTCTACGTTTGGTTGCCTTTCATGTGTTTTTTCCAGCATGTTAACGTTGTTCGAGTCGGCCTCGTGTATACACCCCCTTGACTGAGACGATCTTCCGCACCGCCGAAGCCCGCGGTTTGAGGCCGCCCTAGTCAGTCCATTCCTCCTCGTTTTAGTGTGTGTATGCTTGTTTATTTACTGGTTTATGGTGTGGATTCGGGAGGAGAAATCTCCGGGGCCAAAAGTAGGATAGTCGGGGAGTGCATCTTTTCGTCGTCGGAGTGGTCCCTGAAGCTTCGGCCAGCGGTGATGGTGTAAGGCCAGCGCCGGTCGTCGGCGCTGGCAGCCTGAGCCGACGGCCGGCGGCGGACATCTCCTGGTGTAGTCACGGTGGAGCTCGTTTCGGCGATGAAGAGCTCTCGGTGAAGGAGTTCAGGAAGAAGATCACGTGCATCGCAAAAGGCACATAGGGGAGGAAGAGTAAAAAGAAAAAATAGAAAAGAAAAAGAAACCAAAAAACAGGGGGAAAAAGAGAAATAAACAAATCAGAAAAGAAAATAGAAAAAGGGATCCTGGGCGGGTCGGGGAGTGTCGGGTCAGATAGTCGGGCGGATCGGGTCAGGGGACCCGGTCCGGAGTTTTCATTTTATTATTAAAAATTCCAAAAAAATTCGAAAATGTTTAAAAAAATCCAAAAAAATTTAAAAGTCTGAAAAAATTTAAAAAAACATTAAAAAATTCATAAAATTCCAAAAAAATTAATTAATAAAAAAATTTAAAAATCAGAAAAATTCCAAAAAAATCAAAAAATTAGGAAAATTAGGAAATATTCAGAAATCACTTTTTGGGCTTAATTTCACTAAATATTAGTGTTTATTTCATTTTAGACTTAGTTTAAAATTTGTAGAAATTGAGAAAACCTTAAAAAAATTTTCCAAAAATTTGGACAAGCCATTAGGGCTTTACTTTAGGGCTTTGGATTGCCTTTTCTTTCTAGAGACGATACTAGGTCGCTGGTTGTTTATTTTCTTTATGATTAGTTGGTTTTGCATTTTTAATACATTGGTTGCTATTTCCCATTTTTAGCATGGTTAGGTGGAATCTTAGCTTTTTTCAATAGGCTAACTGGTACGTTAGTTTTCGAATGTTCAAGTTTAGGTACCAAAAGGGCACTAGTTAGATTATTAGTATAATCAAGTCCCCAATTCTTAGAATCTCTGATTTTTGCGTATATCGATACGACGCTCCCGCATCTCGATGAAGGTTTCTAGCCAACCCTTGATTATGGCTAGTGGCGACTTCAATCGAATGAGTAAATTAAATAATTCTCGTCGCGCGAGGTATGAGGTTTGGGAGTGCCTCGATCCTTGGATTATTGAACTATTTGGTTTGTCTTTCAAACGAATCAATTAATATTCATATCCATCAACAAATACCTCTTGGCCTAATCTAATCAGGACGGATAGGTCGCGACAATGTGTACATTGATTAACTAATGATAAGCATGGATAAATTCAATCAAAACTTTGATGTGATGTCGAATAATTCCAACCCAGAAGCTTAATCTATTAGCGGAGATCATATCAATCCTAATGATAATCTGATACTAGGGTGAGAGGTGCAGTATTTGGGCCTTTCTTTTCGATCAAGATGATTAGCATGAACTCGCATCGTGACTAGTTTAGAGGTTTCTTTAATTTGATTCCAAGTGTTTGATCTTTATCCAAAATTAATTTCTAATAATACCAAGTTTTTGTTGTTCGACAATTATCGCAAGTAGGCTGAATGGAGGAGGAAGAATTGTACTCATGATCTAGGGGTGTGCAACCGGACCGGGTTTACCCTGAAATCGGACCAACCCACCCGAAAAACAGGTTCGGGAACCGGTTCTAACAAGAACCGGTCCGGGTACCGGTTCCATTTTTTGGGAACCGGTTAGAACCGGTCTGGTTTTCGGTTTCAAGTAAAAACCAACCCAAACCTGTTTTAGAACCGGTTTTAGAACCGATTTTGAGATAATATACAAAAAAGTAAAAAGCCTATATCACGTTGCCTTACTTCACCGATTTTAGAACCGATTTCCGGTTTAATATTTGAATATGTTTCACAACTATGAATGAAACAGTACGACCCTTAAAGTCATCTAAATATTGTGTGATTCAGATGAGATATATAGATATTTTTCTAGTGAGAGCATATGCCTTACCGCTAAGTCTCTTGATTTTTATATTTCATTCAGAAACAGAAGTGAGGAGTTATCTCATCATGGCGCAAAATAAAGAGCTAAACATGTTGAATAAATTCCTTGGAAATGTGACTCTTAAAGATTTATGCGATTGGACTATGCCTTTTCACATAGTGCTTTTGGATTGTTGATTTTGATGGATTGTAATTTCAATTGCTCATTTTGGGGATTATTACTTTTGGCGGATAGTGATTTTTGTTATTTATCTTTTATTTTAAATTGTTTCATTGCTACCTATATTATTTTGCTAGAAAAAAATGAAATCGAAAAAAGGAACAAAAAAAAAGGGTTCTCGGGTAGACCCTGAAACCGGATCGGAAAAACAGGGTTGGTTCCAAAACATGGTCTAGAAAAAACAGGGTTGGTTTCAGGTTCCAAAATTAGGAACCGGTTATAACAGGGTTGGTTTCAGGTTCTAGATCCAAACCCAACCCACCCTGGAACCGATCACCCCTATCATGATCTATGCGAATAAGCAAGATGAGTTCGATAGGCCCGCTAATCACATGGGTGCGCATGCATAGAGAAAATAGGTCCCTTAACATTGAATGCAATATGAACTTTTAATTTATTCATTGTGATCCCTGAACTTTAGTCCAATGTGTAATGTCTTCCTTGAACTTTTAATTTATTTAATATAGTCCCTAAATTTTAGTACGTGGTCAATTTAGTCTCTAATATGAGCTGAATACTATCCACGTATAACGTTATTTTTTTATCCACTATTTAAAGTTCCATTAACTTAAATTAATGGAAAGATAATATTGGACATTTTCATATACTTTAGAGATTAAATTGAATATTTACTAAAAGTTAGGAATCAAATTAAATAAATTAAAAGTTGAGAGATAACATTGCACATTGGGCTAAAGTTCATGGTCCATTTGTGTAATTATTCCAACATGAAAATGATGATTTTATCATTTTAAGACATTCAAGCCGAGGTAGATTAATTGATCCTAGTTTATATTTTTTTAGAATGTGTGTCAAGTGGCTTAAAAAGACGGTTCTCTTTTTAATTGATCCCAATTCATACATCAAGATCAGCTGGGACAAGGGGATTTCTCAGGTATAATAATATACTGTATAACTTGTTCTTTTACGACTTTTTTTTTTACACTCGATTATACCATATCGCCGTGTGTTAGGATGTTTTTGTGCTTATTTACAACAAAGATTAGTGACGTTATACGGTGCACTCGGCGTACTATAGAAGTGCCCATTGGAACAATGGTTGTGAGGTTCGACATTAAACCATTTATTCTTACAGGCCTCACCCAATTTACTTATGCTTGTATTATCGATTTTGTAATTGCTATTGCTAATATATAAAAGAGTACACGGTTTATAACTCTAAATCTACACTCTTCGTCACTTGAAAGTCGGTAGGATAGCGAAAGCATGATACACAAAAAAGTCGAGTACGATTGAGAAAATTTATGTAAACTCGAGGTGTATGGAAGAAAAGAGCAATGAATCGATGAAAAAAGGTGCGAGGAATTGAACTAAACGTGAAGGGTGACGGAGAAGCCATTGCAGTTTCCGAAAGCACTAAGCCCGCGAAAGGGACTGAGAGACTGAGTTGTGTCAGAGGATCAAGGGATTGGTGACGGTAGGATTCGAACTCGTCAGTTTTCGAAACGGAAGGCCAAGCGCGTACCCATTTAACCAATTTTATGAAGTTGGCAAATTTGAAAGGTCGTGTCCTGGAAACTCTCTTTCTCTATAGGTGCTTAGGAAGCAAATCCACTTTCTTCTTCCTTTGGTCAAACCTGCTATGATCCATGAGGCATTTTGAACGGAGGGAAAAGAATGATTTATAAAATCTATTTCTTCTGGAAGCCCACCAAAGCATACGTTAGATGGTCTAAGAAATCAATCTGGGTTTGTCCAAGGTATAATGACCTTTTGAACCAGCTAAACGTAGTTATTTATGATCGGAATAGGATCAGGCAACGAGTAAAAGTCGTTGATTTTTCTCATCACAGAACATCATCCCCAAATCTGCACTGCCCCGGAAACTAACTTGATTTCAAAAGTAAAAAATTGCAGGTCATATTTGAATAAGAATCCTGTTTTCTAATGAAAGAAAAACCTGTCACTGAGCTGACTGCCATGTTCTGAGTTGAACGTTTTGTCATCTGAACAATATATGTTTATCAATTGCAGAAGACAATGGCAGTTGAAATCTAACAAATTTTTAGGTGTTTCTTTCACACTGACCTGTTTCAAAGTTGATATTTCAAGTTAATCCTTGGCCAGTTGAGCAATCTTGCATCATGTATCAAAGCTCTCTCCGTTAGAGATTGGAAAGATATCTCCACCGAATTCTTCCTCTCTTGAGGTTCAATCTTCATTTTGGTTGAAATGAAGATGCAACTTCTTTTGCACGAGAAATTGAATGGAGCAATGGAAGTACCCAATGATACTTTAGACATGATGTGCCCAAAACATTATCGACATTATCTAGTTTGACAATTGCATCGTCAGATTTGTAATTTCATAACCTATGTAGTACGACGAATGCAAGAGAGATTCAATGTAGGTAGAACTTTCTATACAGTTGTGGATTCAAGTGGGTCTAGTGGATCGCCATGGCTCCTTTTGTTCTCCGGAATCAATCCAAACTAGATCTAATGTTAGGAAGAAATGATGGTTGGATATAGTGTACTGATATAAAATAGTTGCCCTAACGATAACACTTAGTCAAGATTGATTATGTCACGGGTGCAAAGTGTTAGTTTTAAATTAGCATCCCTCCAGTATAATGTCATTAATTAGCAGGGTGCCTCTTCAACTTGGGTTGATAACTCCAACCCAACATAAGGGATATCTAACAAATGAATGGGAGAGTAAGATTATCCGATGAGTATCCATGTGTACATTGATTAACTAACAATAAGTACGGATAAATTCAATCGAAACTCCGATGTGATGTCGAATAATTCCAACTCAGAAGCTTAATCTCTTAGCGGAGATCATATCAATCCTAACGATAATCTGATACTAGGGTGAGAGGTGCACTATTTGGGCCTTTCTTTTAGGTTGAGATGATTAGCATGAACTCGCATCGTGACTAGGTTAGAGGTTTCTTTAATTTGATTCCAAGTGTTTGATCTTTATCCAATATTAATTTCTAATAATACCAAGTTTTTGTTGTTAGACAATTATCGCAAGTAGGCTGAATGGAGGAGGAAGAATTGTACTCATGATCTATGCGAATAGGCGCGATGAGTTCGATAGGCGTGCTAATCACGTGGGTGCGCATGCATAGAGAAAATAGGTCCCTTAACGTTGACCCAATATGCAATATGAACTTTTAATTTATTCATTACGGTCCCTAAACTTTAGTCCAATGTGTAATGTCTTCCATGAACTTTTAATTTGTTCAATATAGTCCCTAAACTTTTGGTACATGTTTAATTTAGTCTCTGATTTGAGCTGAATACTATCCACATGTAACGCTATTTTTTATCCACCATTCAAAGTTCCATTAACTTGAATTAATGGAAGGATAATATTGGACATTTTCATATATTTTAGAGATTAAATTGAATATTTATTAAAAATTTAGGGATCGCATTAAATAAATTAAAAGTTGAGGGATGACATTACACATTGGGCTAAAGTTCATGGTCCATTTGTGTAATTATTCCAACATGAAAATGATGATTTTATCATTTTAAGACATTCAAGCCGAGGTAGATTAATTGATCCTAGTTTATATTTTTTAGATTATGTATCGAGTGGCTTAAACTGACGGTTCCCTTTTTAATTGATCCCAATTCATACATCAAGATCAGCTGGGACAAGGGGATTTCTCAGGTATAATAATATACTGTATAACTTGTTCTTTTACGACTTTTTTTTTACACTCGATTATACCAGATCGCCGTGCGTTAGGATGTTTTTGTACTTATTTATGACAAAGATTAGTGACATTAGACGGTGCACTCGGCGTACTATAGAAGTGCCCGTTGGAACAATGGTTGTGATGTTCGACATTAAACCATTTATTCTTACAGGCCTCACCCAATTTACTTATGCTTGTATTATCGATTTTGTAATTGCTATTGCTAATATATAAAAGAGTACACGGTTTATAACTCTAAATCTACACTCTTCGTCACTTGAAAGTCAGTAGGATAGCGAAAGCATGATACACAAAAAAGTCGAGTACGATTGAGAAAATTTATGTAAACTCAAGAGGTGTATGGAAGAAAAGCGCAATGAATCGATGAAAAAGGTGTTAGGAATTGAACTAAACGTGAAGGGTGACGAAGAAGCCATTGCAGTTTCCGAAAGCACTAAGCCTGCGAAAGGGACTGAGAGACTGAGTTGTGTCAGAGGATCAAGGGATTGGTGACGGTAGGATTCGAACTCGTCAGTTTTCGAAACGGAAGGCCAAGCGCGTACCCATTTAACCAATTTTATGAAGTTGGCAAATTTGAAAGGTCGTGTCCTGGAAACTCTCTCTTTCTCTATAGGTGCTTAGGAAGCAAATCCACTTTCTTCTTCGTTTGGTCAAACCTGCTATGATCCATGAGGCATTTTGAACGGAGGGAAAAGAATGATTTATAAAATCTATTTCTTCTGGAAGCCCACCAAAGCATACGTTAGATGGTCTAAGAAATCAATCTGGGTTTGTCCAAGGTATAATGACCTTTTGAACCAGCTAAACGTAGTTATTTATGATCGGAATAGGATCAGGCAACGAGTAAAAGTCGTTGATTTTTCTCATCACAGAACATCATCCCCAAATCTGCACTGCCCCGGAAACTAACTTGATTTCAAAAGTAAAAAATTGCAGGTCATATTTGAATAAGAATCCTGTTTTCTAATGAAAGAAAAACCTGTCACTGAGCTGACTGCCATGTTCTGAGTTGAACGTTTTGTCATCTGAACAATATATGTTTATCAATTGCAGAAGACAATGGCAGTTGAAATCTAACAAATTTTTAGGTGTTTCTTTCACACTGACCTGTTTCAAAGTTGATATTTCAAGTTAATCCTTGGCCAGTTGAGCAATCTTGCATCATGTATCAAAGCTCTCTCCGTTAGAGATTGGAAAGATATCTCCACCGAATTCTTCCTCTCTTGAGGTTCAATCTTCATTTTGGTTGAAATGAAGATGCAACTTCTTTTGCACGAGAAATTGAATGGAGCAATGGAAGTACCCAATGATACTTTAGACATGATGTGCCCAAAACATTATCGACATTGTCTAGTTTGACAATTGCATCGTCAGATTTGTAATTTCATAACCTATGTAGTACGACGAATGCAAGAGAGATTCAATGTAGGTAGAACTTTCTATACAGTTGTGGATTCAAGTGGGTCTAGTGGATCGCCATGGCTCCTTTTGTTCTCCGGAATCAATCCAAACTAGATCTAATGTTAGGAAGAAATGATGGTTGGATATAGTGTACCGATATAAAATAGTTGCCCTAACTATAGCACTTAGTCAAGATTGATTATGTCACGGGTGCAAAGTGTTAGTTTTAAATTAGCATCCCTCCAGTATAATGTCATTAATTAGCAGGGTGCCTCTTCAACTTGGGTTGATAACTCCAACCCAACATAAGGGATATCTAACAAATGAATGGGAGAGTAAGATTATCCGATGAGTATCCATGTGTACATTGATTAACTAACAATAAGTACGGATAAATTCAATCGAAACTCCGATGTGATGTCGAATAATTCCAACTCAGAAGCTTAATCTCTTAGCGGAGATCATATCAATCCTAATGATAATCTGATACTAGGGTGAGAGGTGCACTATTTGGGCCTTTCTTTTAGGTTGAGATGATTAGCATGAACTCGCATCGTGACTAGGTTAGAGGTTTCTTTAATTTGATTCCAAGTGTTTGATCTTTATCCAATATTAATTTCTAATAATACCAAGTTTTTGTTGTTAGACAATTATCGCAAGTAGGCTGAATGGAGGAGGAAGAATTGTACTCATGATCTATGCGAATAGGCGCGATGAGTTCGATAGGCGTGCTAATCACATGGGTGCGCATGCATAGAGAAAATAGGTCCCTTAACGTTGACCCAATATGCAATATGAACTTTTAATTTATTCATTATGGTCCCTGAACTTTAGTCCAATGTGTAATGTCTTCCATGAACTTTTAATTTGTTCAATATAGTCCCTAAACTTTTGGTACATGTTTAATTTAGTCTCTGATTTGAGCTGAATACTATCCACATGTAACGCTATTTTTTATCCACCATTCAAAGTTTCATTAACTTGAATTAATGGAAGGATAATATTGGACATTTTCATATATTTTAGAGATTAAATTGAATATTTATTAAAAATTTAGGGATCGCATTAAATAAATTAAAAGTTGAGGGATGACATTACACATTGGGCTAAAGTTCATGGTCCGTTTGTGTAATTATTCCAACATGAAAATGATGATTTTATCATTTTAAGACATTCAAGCCGAGGTAGATTAATTGATCCTAGTTTATATTTTTTAGATTATGTATCGAGTGGCTTAAACTAACGGTTCCCTTTTTAATTGATCCCAATTCATACATCAAGATCAGCTGGGACAAGGGGATTTCTCAGGTATAATAATATACTGTATAACTTGTTCTTTTACGACTTTTTTTTTACACTCGATTATACCAGATCGCCGTGCGTTAGGATGTTTTTGTACTTATTTATGACAAAGATTAGTGACGTTAGACGGTGCACTCGGCGTACTATAGAAGTGCCTGTTGGAACAATGGTTGTGAGGTTCGACATTAAACCATTTATTCTTACAGGCCTCACCCAATTTACTTATGCTTGTATTATCGATTTTGTAATTGCTATTGCTAATATATAAAAGAGTACACGGTTTATAACTCTAAATCTACACTCTTCGTCACTTGAAAGTCGGTAGGATAGCGAAAGCATGATACACAAAAAAGTCGAGTACGATTGAGAAAATTTATGTAAACTCAAGAGGTGTATGGAAGAAAAGCGCAATGAATCGATGAAAAAGGTGTTAGGAATTGAACTAAACGTGAAGGGTGACGAAGAAGCCATTGCAGTTTCCGAAAGCACTAAGCCCGCGAAAGGGACTGAGAGACTGAGTTGTGTCAGAGGATCAAGGGATTGGTGACGGTAGGATTCGAACTCGTCAGTTTTCGAAACGGAAGGCCAAGCGCGTACCCATTTAACCAATTTTATGAAGTTGGCAAATTTGAAAGGTCGTGTCCTGGAAACTCTCTCTTTCTCTATAGGTGCTTAGGAAGCAAATCCACTTTCTTCTTCCTTTGGTCAAACCTGCTATGATCCATGAGGCATTTTGAACGGAGGGAAAAGAATGATTTATAAAATCTATTTCTTCTGGAAGCCCACCAAAGCATACGTTAGATAGTCTAAGAAATCAATCTGGGTTTGTCCAAGGTATAATGACCTTTTGAACCAGCTAAACGTAGTTATTTATGATCGGAATAGGATCAGGCAACGAGTAAAAGTCGTTGATTTTTCTCATCACAGAACATCATCCCCAAATCTGCACTGCCCCGGAAACTAACTTGATTTCAAAAGCCAAAAATTGCAGGTCATATTTGAATAAGAATCCTGTTTTCTAATGTAAGAAAAACCTGTCACTGAGCTGACTGCCATGTTCTGAGTTGAACGTTTTGTCATCTGAACAATCTTTGTTTACCAATTGCAGAAGACGATGGCCGTTGAAATCTAACAAATTTTTAGGTGTTTCTTTCACACTGACCTGTTTCAAAGTTGATATTTCAAGTTAATCCTTGGCCATTTGAGTAATCTTGGGTTCTTCCTGGATTTACGACTCCGCCTTTAGCCATGTCGTGCTTGATTTTCATGGTGTTCTTGCTGCTAAAGGTGGCATGTTCCGACACCGTTCAGGGGAATTTCAGCTTCTATGGGCTATTAAAGCTCGAAGGGGTCCTAGAGGTAGATTCCAATGGTGTAATTGTCATAACAAACTCGACGGCACAAGATGCGGGCTACGCATATTACAGCAGTCCCCTCCAGTTCAAGAATTCATCAGCGGGTAATGTCTTCTCTTTCTCGACGACTTTCGTCTTCGCTGTTCATTCTGCAGACCTTTCGAATGGGAGCACATTTTCCTTGGTCATTTCGCCCTCTAAGGTGACTCCTGGAATCTCGCCAAACAACAGTGCCTGGTCACTGAACGATTCCAATGACGGGAACAGTTCGAACCACGTGATCGTACTTGAACTCGACCGGATCATCGGTAACAATCAATATGGGAGTTCTGAGAGTTTCATGCTCAATACAGGAGAGCCGATCCAAACTTGGGTGGAATACAACGGCACCAACAACCAAGTCGAGGTCACCTTATATCCGGTTAGTAAGCCGAGACCTAGTGTGCCCTTCTTGACCTGGACGCAAGATGTTTCTTCTTACATGTACGAGTACATGTATGTCGGCTTCTCATCATTTGCAGAAACATCTTCGACATCTCATTACCTATTAGCCTGGAACTTCCAAATGAAAGGCGAAGCTGAAGAAATCGAAGCGTCTCGGCTTCCTAAACTTCCTATAGGCACTGAAGGAAATGGAGGATACAGAAAATTAAAGAAAATCGTAGCCGTAGTTCTGTCCCTATCTGCGGCTACTTTTGTCCTGGTTTTAGTTTTTGGTGCAATCTTGGTTTCGAGGAAGAGGAGGTCTAGGGAAGTGTTGGAAGATTGGGAAGTCCAGTATGGACCGCACAAGTTCACTTACAAGGAACTCTTCGCCGCCACAAAGGGCTTCAAGGACAGAGAGCTTCTCGGGAAAGGAGGGTTCGGCCGAGTGTACAGAGGACTATTGCCAGTGTCGAACATGCAGATCGCAGTGAAGAGGGTAGCCCACGATTCCAAACAAGGGATGAGAGAATTCGTCGCAGAAATCGCAACCATTGGCCGCCTACGGCATCCGAACCTTGTAAGGCTCCTTGGTTATTGCAGGCAGAAGGAAGAACTGTTCCTAGTCTATGATTACATGCCCAATGGAAGCCTAGACAAGTACTTGTATGGGCAACCGAAATTGACACTCAATTGGGGAATGCGATACAAGATCCTGAAAGATGTGGCGGCGGCGCTCTTCTATTTGCACCAGCAATGGACACAAGTGGTCATACACCGGGATATCAAAGCCAGCAATGTCCTTATAGATGGCGAAATGAATGCGAGATTAGGAGATTTCGGCCTGGCCAAGTTAGTCGACCACGGGACCGACCTCCAAACATCTGTCTTGGCGGGCACGCTGGGCTACATCGCACCCGAGCTTGCCCGGACCGGCAAAGCGAGCACAAGCACCGACTTGTACGCGTTTGGGGTTTTCATGTTGGAGGCCGTTTGTGGAAGGAGGCCGTTGGATCCCCGAGCGCCAGCAGATCGAACTCTTCTGGCCGACTGGGTGCTAAACTGCTGGGAAAGGGGAGATCTGCTGGAGGCCGTGGACGGCAGGCTCCAGAACGAGTACACAGCCGAGGAAGCCGAAGTGGCATTGAAGCTCGGGCTCTACTGCTCACACACGGTGGCAGCTGCTAGGCCCAGCATGTCTAGTGTGGTTCAGTACTTGAACGGAGTCTCGAAACTGCCCGACGACTTGAGCGACATAATTAAAGCTCGGGACTTCCCGGGAAGCACTAGCGCCACGAGCTCGGTCGTGCCACGGAACATGTCGATCTCTTCATGGACGTTCTCGGCATCTCTGGTCGCCGAAGGCCGGTAAAGATCGCTGGGTTTTGTTTCGAGTTCTCTGTCTCTCGGCTTAGTATGAACAACTGGCATGAAATGGCCATGTACCAAATAATTTCTCGTCTCTCTTTAGCAGAATTCTATTGTTCCCTCCGCAAGGATACAGATTCTTTTTTCCTTGCTCTAAATTTCAATAATTATTAGTAAGTGTCCAAAAATTGTTAACAAAACAATAAGCAATAACTATTTTCAGGTAACTCATTTTTAATTTAGCAACCCTTTGATGAAATGATTGATTTTTTTTAACATTTGCATATTACACTTTTTGTTTCGATATACTGACTTTTTGTTTCTATAACTTATTAACGCATCGATGAAATTAACAACATAAATTAGAGTAATTTACCAACTTTTATCGGATTAAATTACCAGCTAGTCTTGAATTACTAACTCTCATTTGAGTTACTTAGCAACTATTAATTCTTTGTTATTAATTTATTAAATTTTCTGTTGAGTTACAAATTTTTATTTGGCTTGGTTAGAAGCCTTACATTTACTAAACTTTTTTTTTATGGAGAACCAACCTAAAATAGCATGATTCACTGACCTTTATTTGGTAATTTTTAAAAAGAATCGGCAAATTTAAAAAGTTGCGAAGTAAGGCAAACAAAGAAGGTAACTTAATAAAAAAAAAAGTAGTAAATTTAAGGAAAGAAAATAAAAGTCGTAAATAATAGAAGTTGGTAAGTGATCCACACCAGCATTATTTGGTTTTTTTTCTAATTTACCAACTTTTTCTTAAGTAACTTGATCAGCAAAAGGGTTGGTAATTTAATCAAATAAAATTTGTTAATTTCATATAAAAGTTGATAAATTTAAAGCATTGGTAAGAAAGATAAAAAAAATAAAATGTTAAATAAGGGTACTTTTGTCGCAGAAAATAGAAGTTAATAATTTAGCAAAAACCAAATAAACGTCGAAACTAACTTAAATAAGAGTTAGTAAGACTATAACTTACTGGTAACTTAATTGTAGAAAAGGGTTGGTAAGTAAGAGTCATAAAAGTGTTTAGGATCAATAAAATTAAGGCATTGGTAATAAATAAGTAACAAAAGTCGGTAAATGACCAAAAAAGTTGATAAATTAAAAGAACGTCGGTAAATGATTCAAATAAGAGTTGATAACTCAAAATTAGTCGGTTGTTTAGTCCAAAAAAAGTTAGCTAGTAACTCAAAGAAAGATTGGTAAATTCATGTAAGAGTTTGTAAATTTAAGGGGTGAGTAAAAAAAACAAATAAAAATTGGCAAAAGACAAAAATAATTTATTAATTTGCGAACTATCAAAGAGAGTTGATAATTTTTATAAAAGTGTTGGTAAGTTACCAACAATTTTAATCAAAACTCAGGTGGTCACTAATCTTTTTTGGCGGATATTTTTTTTACACATAACAACTCTTTCAGAAATTTACCTGTACGGTACATAGAATCCGATTTTTTAAGAAATGGATCAGTGGAAATGTCCCTCTTTTCGTGAGATAGTTTTATGAACCGGGAAATTTCCAAACGAATAATTTCAACAAAAATCTTCCAATTATCGTATTTTACTCCGTGCGGACTTTTTGAATCACTCCCATCGCATCAATTGCGGTGGATCGATGTCTAAGGACTACAGCAGTCCATTGTCTTTATCCCAAAGTATTCCAGTCCTTCATTGATTTTGGAATGTCCAGACCATATTCATCGGAATTTTCCTGTGGAAGGACGGAATTTTCGGTCCGTTTGTTTCGACGAATTCGTTTTGGTAAAAAAATACAAGTTTATCTTCGAAAATAAATTACGAGAATTTTCCTTTCAGGCCGTGCAGAAGAGAAAATCTCGACACTATTGAAAGGAATGGCCAACAAAGGCTCAGGGTCCACCTGCCGGCCGTAGAGATCTCCAGTCCGACTGCCGGGGTTCCGGCGAGGAAAATATTATTGGACGATAAAGGCCGATTTAGGTAGCTCAAGCCCAGCGACCTTGTTAAAAGACTGCTAATCACGTTACCCATTGGACTTGAGGCTGATCTGACGGCCCATGCTTTAAGTGCAATGGATTCAACATGTTGCATCAATTTCCTTCTCTGGTCAAATATAGGTTACAGGCATCTTGCTAAAAGACTGTCATCTTGTTAAAAGACTGTTAATCACGTTACCCACTGGACTTGAGGCTGATCTGACGGCCCATGCTTTAAGTGCAGTTGATTCACAATCTTGCATCAATTTCCTTCTCTTGTCGAATATAGTTTACACGCATCCTTCCAATTTGGAGTCATATCAAGAAAAAAATTAGATGATTTGAATAAGTCGTGATCGAGAGATCTTTGGCGTCGAAGAAATGAAAATCACAGCGAACAATCTCTCGGAAGGCGCAAATTTGCAATGTTGCGCCTATACTTCCACAATTTGTCGCGATGAAATAGTTTAACGACGATTAGATGTTTGGAAATTGAATTAGGGTGCCATGAAAACTCCGATGTGGTTGGAAAAAGCAAAAGCCTCTGCTAACATCGTCAAAGTCGAGGGGAAAAAGATGAGCATTAGAAAAAGAAAATTAAGAAAATTGTAGCATTCCCGACATGTGGGATGTGAGAAAGTATTTATGCGACGGATACACGACATGATATGACGTAACCGATCAATTATCTTTATTTACTCGACGTCATATGTGTATGTATATCACTCAATTGGCAGGTTTCCGCCGCGTGACAGCTTCGCCCGAAATAATCGCGGCCCACAATGCCCGCCAAGAACCGTGACTCGAGGAAACCCGGAAAAAAAAAAGCTAAAGAAAAAAGGGGCAAAAGAAAAGGCTCCTCCTTCCGCAAAGTTTCCTTTGTTCTGTGTAGCCAATCTTTTTTCTAGGAAAGAGAGACTAATGGCGCAACTTCTTTATTCAAATGGCAAAAATTTAACTGGGACTTTGTCTTTTGACCTTTGCACTAATTGGATGATGAAAAGGGATCTAATTGCAATCATGTAGCTGTTTGGATGCCTTTTGGTTGAGCGTTTGGGACAATGGGGTTGGAAGTCAAAACTGTGCAGCCCTTGGTGCGTGTGAAGAAGCTTTATGCGATTGGGTTTCGTTTGAATATTTATGCACATAAAAACCATACTGGGAAAGTGAACTAAAAGTGGACACGGGTCTTGGCGGACGCATGGTCAACATCCTCCCCATTCCCATTGGCCTTCCAAAACTTTTCTTTTAATGTATTTTTCGGCGTACTCATCATATTTTATACGAATATAAAGTAAAGGATTAGTTGTGTTTTTTTTTTTTGCTAGAATTAGCTCGAAAAAAGAAAGCGAAAGAAATCGATCAACAAGGTATGGCAGACATATATGTAGTGGTTGAATATTTAAGTGCTTTTTTTAATTGGCTAATGCTTTAAATGCTTTAACACTACCGACTAAGATTACCATTTATTGAACTAAGGCCACCTTTAAGTTGTAGTGTATTTGGCAAGAAGAACTCTCTTGAAGGCCTTTTGTTTCCAATAGTGGCAGGGACCATTTCGAGGAGTTTCAGCAGCTAGCTATGTTTCGATTTTTCAATTGGGTCTTCTCGATTAGAATATGTAATCAACTTGGTTGTGGCTCAATATGGCTTGGACCTATTGGTTTTGTCCAACCTACTCTGGAGCTCCCCCCCAAAGAGCTGGTTTAGGGTTGCAAAAGTACGATTTTAATATGCCAACAGAGAACTTCGGCCAAAATGAATTAATTAATAACCATAAAAAACTACTTATTCGAAAGTATATGCTTTCTGATATAAACCCCTTAAATAAATTGCCCAACCTTTTGAACAAAGGAAAAAAAAACAGGTGGAAATAACTCCGAGTTTCTTTTATCGTAAACCCTTTTTTTCTGTGGTTTCGTAATCGAGCGATGCTCGGGGTCAGCTCTCGAGCACCTCGACCGATCTATTGTCAACCCTTTTTTTTAAAAAAAATTTCCTTGCATTTGGAGCTAGGACGCGAGATTTCTTGAGCTTATTTTTCCGGCTTACAAAAAGCTCGGAAAAAACGGGAATAAATAACAAAAAAGACACGTCAAAGGGGCAAAGTCTCTTCCCACGACTTTGCTCAAATCTCTCCCTCCCAAGTTGCAATTTTCTATTAAATCCCCAACAATGGCCTAGGTAAGCCATGGCTGTTAGCTTGTATTAATATACATTGACGGATCCTTCCTTGTAATTAAAGTACATTATCGAGAAGATCTCATTGTACCCAGCATATCTCTTAAAATTTAAATGAGCCAGGTTGTAGGGTTCATTGCATCGGGCCAACGGCTTTAATAATATAAATTATTTTTGCCCTAATTATAATAATGGAGGCATTTTCCAGCTCCCCAAAACAATAAAGATTTTGATTTCTTTTCCCAAAGCTCCATTTCTTATTCCTTACCTACAAAAGTTTCATGTCCTCGCATGTACAACTTGACTAGACCGAGATTTAATATCGTTAAGCATAATCGGTACGTGATTTTGACATTTGCGCCGCTGATGATATGCCGGAAATTTTTATATTCGTCGCCTTCTTTTGGGAGTATATTACCGAAGATCGGACTAGGGTCTACGAATCTAACCACATGTTGGACTTAATTAAATTTAATTGATTAATTTGTTTATCATATTTAGACGATGTCAAATTTTCATGGACATTGGCCAATTTACAATAAATATACTTGTTAAAAGTCAAATGTTATTTTTCACTTTTTTTTTTGTTCATAAAAAGTCAAATGATAATTTTCAAAATCGGTTCCACACTCTCATTCGCGTGGTATGCTGAATCGAGAACAAATTTTTTTTTTCTATGAACGTGAACCACACAAAGGGAAATTATGAAATAAGCATATGACTTGACTTGACTTCTAACAAAATGGGAGAGAATATATTAGCATAACACCGATGATTTTATTGACATTTGCTATATTTAAATTAGGCTCCGTTTGTTTTAAGGAAAATGTATTATATATAAAATATTTTTCTAAAAATTAATTGCATGTATCACTTACAAAAATGAATAAACAAAATATATTTGCATCATTCACGGAAATGTTTAAACATATAGGCTCCATTTGTTTCGTGGAAAATGAATGATTTGGAAAACATTTTCATAAAATGATATCTTATATCACTTACAAAAACAAACAAATGAAAAATATTTTCATTACCTACGAAAATATTTAGACATGCTTTATTGTTGATAATGACAATATTTTCCATTAACTAATTATATTAGATACAAGTGATTATTTTTAGGAAAAAGTTTTCAAAATCATTTATTTTCCGCGAAACAAACGAAGTCATATTGTTGCCAATAATGAAAACACTTTTAATCGACTAATTATTTCAAACAATCATTTTTAGGAGCACATTTTTCAAGTCATTTGTTTTCCGCAAAACAAACGGACCCTAAATTTTGTACTTCCCGAGTGCTCACTTGACAAACTTCAAACTAGTGTGTATAATGTTTTCGTAGGGTATTTAAGCTCTACCGTTCTTGGTGGGGCGAGATGGATGTATAGATTCAAGAATTTAAAGCACATAAATGTCACCGCTTTATATGAGCAGACATAATATTTTCCAATTGATCTGGTTAATCATCCACCAAATAATCCTAACTTCTCTCGTCCGGTTGCCGTCACTTCAGCACCCCCACCAATTCGTAGATGCGGGTAAAAGTTGTGCCATTACAAGAGCCACCTCTTTAACTTGTTTGAGATGAGGTGGTACAAGAAATAAGCCACCTCTTGACTTGCGAGAGCCATCTCTAGAATTCTACTTGTTCACTACTATTCTTTGATGAAAAACGATTAAATGACTGTTATTAATTCACTATGGGATTTATTTTTGTCTGGTTTTATCCCTTTTTTTATTTATTTATAAGCCACTGTGTGTGCTATATGATGTGCGCAGATTTTAAAACCTTGCTCCCCTACTCACGCATCCCAACCTCCAACTCTCCTCGAGAAGGTGGGGGATCAAACTTTTCACCTCATTCTTCTCAAATGGGAAGGGTGGCCACTAGGAAACCCTAGTGGCTATCCACTGTAAGATTAATAGCCTACTTTTTGCCACAAAAATATATATAATTAAAAATTATTGTAAGGTCCACTATTTCAAGAATTTGTGGCTCTCAACGTGATGTTACTTTCACAGTGGCCTAAAGGTTATTATGCAAGCAAAGCCCTTCTTTGAAATATAGGCCCACGATTGCGAAGAAGTCAATGCTATGAGTGTGGAGTTTGTAATACCAAAACCCAAAGCTCAGGATAACACAAGGCTAGAGGATTTTAGAGGTGACCCCTTTACATTCAAGAAGTGGCTCCACCGTTTAGCATTTGCCAAATAGGGTTGAGAGGTGACACTCCTAGCGCAGTATTCATCTCGTATGATACTTAATTCGCACTCTCCTGATTGCTACACGGCTCAAAACTATAACTGTTACCCCAAGTTCCACTTCAAATGGGAGAAACTGTGCAAAGTAATTCGAAGGTAAGATTAACGTTAAAAGGTCGCCAACTTGAGTGGTCTTTGTAGAGGCTTGGTCTACATGGATTGAGCCGAGTCTTTGAAATGGTATCGGATGAGGACCTCACCAATAGGCGTGATTCAGGGATGAGCTTGGCCCAACTTGCTCCGATGATGGGAAGGAGTGATCATCAATGTAAAAAGCACCTGAATAAGGCATTGTTCCTGGTAAGTTTCTAATTAGATGACGAGGGGGAAGGAATAGCCCTAATTACTTATAGAATCGAGGAAGGTGGTGAGTTTATGATATCTCAAGTTTATCAGATGAGAGATCTTGTGGAGTGTGATAAGTAATGACCAAACACACTTCACGTGAGTCAAGTTTCAAAAAGAGCACTTAATTGTAACTACTCACCACTCAAGGCGGTGACTTTTTGAGGGTGGATTACACTTACGAATTAAGTTATAAATCATCTTTCACCTTATGCGAAACTTGAGGTCTTAAAAAGTCAAGGATGCCGTGAGAGCATCATACCAGCCAAAATAAGAAACAAAGTGTCATGCGAGACAATGTGCTCATTGTGCGAGTCACCTAAGATATTCCAAGTCCCACGTTAGATGTGAAAGGGTATGCGAGATAATGTGCTCATTGTGTGAGCCACCTCAGATATTCCGAGTCCCACGTTACATGCGAAAGGGTTTGTGACCGGTGAGTTGATTCTAAATATTATGCAACCCACTCTCGAAGTATCGCCATCTTAAATGACTTCACCCGAGTACTCGTTTTGGAGGCCTATGTGAAACAGGTTGGATCAATTGCTCGTGATAGCAAAAAGAAAAAATTCGTATTTCCACACGACGTATGTTAAATGTGTCTACAAGATTAGGTCAGAAATCTCCTTTTTTGTCTCGATAGATAGTGCTCGATCTCGTATGATCTAGCCGAGTGCTCTTATTCCACAAAATCTAGGTCCATGATGTAACTTTTGACATTTCATTATGGTATAGGCAAATGATTCTTCTTTAAAGTGTTGAATACAAAGGAGAGGGATTTGTTAATGGTGAGGGGACCATGGAACGCGATGGCCTTATTAAAGGGAAAATTATCAGCCGCGCCCGATTCATACAAGCTCGGCGCACAAGATCCGTCGGATCACGCAAATCCCATGTCGAACCCTACATAATCCGACAGATCACACGAACCGGATCGATCTTTCCTGGTGCAAGAAATGTCTCTTAATCAAGAAGGTGAGGAGAAGAAGCGTTGGGGGGACCATACCAAAAGCCAGCTGGTCATTATTGGTGGTCAAGTTTCAGCGTGACACGCCATGTTAGTCATGATCGGAGATGCCCCTCCCCCCCCCTCAACTTTCTTCCCATCTCACGGTACAACAAAATCCAGCATCAAATCTTTTCCATCTCTTGCTTTTATCTTCTTCTCGATGTCTTTGCCACCTTTCTGGTAAATTGCTCGGCAATTGTCTGGATACATACAGAAAACCGAATGATGGGGGAAACACCCAAGTTTGAAAAGCCGCGTCTACTGGTCTTTGCCGCGTCGTGCGTTGTTGCTCAAACGGGTAAAGAAGCAGGAGATCTAGGGCAAGAAGGATGAACCCGAAAGGGACCATATCTCTCGGTTAACTGCTCGTTCGTTCAATGATTTTAGCCACACAAAAAAAAAAAAAAACAGCTCGTTCGCTCGACAATTGTAATGACCATTACATTATAATTTTACTGATCTTCACTCGCGAAAATAGGTATCTGGAATGTCGTATTCCATCAATCTGATAGTTATTACAGCAAAAACTATAATAATAGCTATTTTCAAAATGCGGTTTATCTCTTTAGTTCATCTTGTAGTATAGGTATTAAATAATTTAATTGCAATCGGTACGTAATTAACATATATTTAATAGTACGTCGATGATCGATATTGTGACGGTATTTGAATAAAATATGATACTCGTATACCAAATTGTACTTATGCAAGTTCCATTAACTAATAAAGAACTAATATGTATATCATAGATAATTACAATATTATTATCATGACAAACAATATCTCAATTGATATCGTATATGATTATCAAGAGTTTCGTAATTAAGTACAGTAGTATTCGTGGTTATCCCAACATTAATTGTTTGTCCAATTGATATCATGTATGACTATATAAAATTCAACAATTTCAATAGAATAATGATTGTCCAGTGTAAATTCACACTACTATTTTGACAGGAGGATGCAATGATAATGAAAATAAACAAAAGAAAGATGGGAATAATGGGGCAAGATCCCGAGATCGATTCGAATGGCTGAGGGAAGGAGCAGACTCCAAAGAGAGAAAAGGCAATTCTTGGTGGGGTCAAAAGTGATGATGGAGGGAAATTCTGTGGGTGGGAGCAAAAGCAGAGGAACACATGTGAGAGGTTGTGCCATGGGCATGACAGAAACCACTGTGTGGTTTATGCATTTGTCTGAGATGTGGGGGACCTCATTGGCTAAGAACTGTCCCAACCCCTCTTCTCCTCCTCCATTCCAAAGTGACTAGTCTCCATCTCTTAGGGGCCAACCAGATTAGATGTTGCATTTCCATTGGCTGTCTCTAGCTAGCCCTAGATACTTAATACTTTCGTATAGTTTTACTTTGCTTCATTTTTCTTTTTTTGAAAAGAAAGAGTCGAATTTTTCACGTTGCCCGACTAATCTCGCCGGATCTTGACAATTTCGTTTTTCGGTGGTAACATACTCAAATGGGGGGTCGGGAAGGGGGTGGTCCTGGTTAGGATGACTCCAAGGGGGTTGTCTTTTTCGAGACGATGGCATGGAGACAAAGCATGTTTAACTCTACCATTCGTAATCTACTCTTTCTTTTGTGTGTGTGTGTCTGTTGAGGATGATGGTGTTGTATGTCACTGTTCAAGTTGCATGCTGAAAATGTAGAGAATGATTCAAAACCTAATTTCATTCTTCAAATTGTTAGAAATATATGGATTGCTTGGGAAGAAAAAGGATGATCAATTTTAATGAAGATGGGTAACAAAAATGGGAGAAATATTTTACACTGTAGGACGACTTAGGTCTACTCCACGGTAAAAAGCAACACATTGAATCCCTTGAAAATCAGTTGAAGATTACTACACGGTATGTCAAGCACACGAATTATTTGATTGATGGGAACTTGAACGCTAGGGGCGTACACATTTGGCTATAGTAAACTCATCTAGAATGATCATCCAATCAATCTATACACTAGATTTACTCTCAACCCGATCACTCCATGAATTTCAAACCAGCCCACCAAGAACCCGAACCACGACTGATACGAGATGAACCGATGGACCTATGCAAGATCTAAACAACCAAGCCACACAAATTAAAGAACATCAACCCGCTCAATGATCACCGCCGGCCACGAAGACCCCATTTGTGCCACACCCAGCAACAAACACATCGAATATTTCTCTTCTGCTAGATTATCGACATTGGTTGTCATTATGTTTGTCATGGTTATGTCATTGGATCCTGCATTTAGAACCTAGCTCTAATACAAATTTATCAAGAAACTCGACGATGGTTCGAATGAAAAAGAGCACATCACATAACGAGAAAAACGGATGTCTGGGGCTACTTATGTCTCAATCTAGTGCATAGTGCTGCTATTACAAACTAGTAAAGAGTTAACTTGATCTCAGCTACAGATTTATAATGTCTTAAGCTCCCGGAAGTTAGTCAAACAAATCATCTGTTCAAAATTGAAAGAGATGATAGGCTGAGAGCAGCCTCCAAACAAGGGAGCTACAAATCTCTTTTTGTCTATTCCACTGGATGGTGTTCAATGCTTTAAAATTCTTTCATGAATTTCTTGTCATGCCTTTTGGCACTCTCGAGTGTGCCAGATGATTTCCTAGGTTTGATAACATGTTATTCAAAGAGTATATATCTATATTGATTCTTATATGGTTTATCGGTGATATCTTAGTCTATTGCAAGAGTTCAAAGGAACATCAATCAACAAATTGATTTTATCGACTCTGTCCGTTGAATAAATAGACCGATAAATTTAGTAACTGCAAATTCCGACTTGATCGTCAAAATTTCTATTCGGATATACCATTTAATTGAGCATCCACATTCCTTCTTCAACGTCGATAAGTTAATTGGCAAATCGCTCTTCTCAAGTCCCTTTCCCTCCCTCTCAGTGGCACAACATCAAGCATAATGTGTACTTCGCAAGTTACTCCCCCCACCCCACCCCCGAACAATATCCAATCACCTCCTACTATAATTAATCCAGGAAGATTCTAATCCGACTTTAACCACCTGAAATCACATCACGTAGCTCCGCGAGAATTTAATAATCTTGCCCTTTGGGCGCGATCATTCGATTTTGCTCTAACTCGATCTAAACCCAGTTTCGCACCCACAAAGATTTCCAATCGACATCAAAACTCTCGACCGCATGATTTCGAAACCAAGATCACTCCAATCTTCCCCCCATCAAAAAAGAAACCTATAATAATAAATAATAACTTGACGTGGCATGCACTTTAGAGTTCGGATAGGTCCGATCAAAAACATTCCAATCAAAGACGTCCTCCTCCTCCTCCTCATGCCGTGCCTCCCATCGGACCGTCCGGATCGTGTCAAGTCGGATCGGGTGAGTGGGGCCCGCAGGATAAGATATGAAGATCTTGGAAAGCGTTGGATTTATGTGTGACACTGAAATTATAACATGTCGGGGAATCTTTTGCCTAGAAAAGAAACCCTTCGTACCCCCGATTCTCTGTTTCCATGTCACATTCTTTTGTTCCCCTTAATTTTCCCCCTTTTTCTTTAATCCATTTTTACGAATTTTTTGTCCTCTGTTTCCGTGTGAATATATATATATATATATATATATATATGTATGTATGTATATATACATCGGTTTAAATAAAGGATCAATGCCATTGGAAATTCCGAATTGTTAATCCAGTACATATTTACTTTTATCTTATTTTCATTTGGTCAGAGATCATATCCAGTATCACCATGATACATTCGCCCTAAACCGATCATAAATAAATCTTAAACCGATTTTTCCGCAACACACTTATCACATTCATAAACAATCTCAAACTAGTACTCCGACCCCAATTTCCTCTCCGTCGAATTGCGCAAATGGCCATGCATGTGAATTTCCCACGTCGGATTTGTCCTTCTCCACATTAGATCGGTCTCACAGTCAACTCCCACGTTAACAAGGTATTGGTTGGGATTCTAATAGAGGGTGGATTTGGATTAGCAGTACTGACTTGAGTTTTTTATTTCAAAGACGAAAATCGATTTTCTAGAAAATGTGTCTTGGGGTACTGATTTGGGATTTTCAATGGTATTTTTTTTTTCAATGGTATTAACCCTTAAATATGTAAAACAATTAATCGGGTGCGTCCCGAAGAATTTACAATAGCACGCTTGGCATGGACAAAATTATAAACGAAATGGAATTAGCTAGCTAGCGAGCAAATTGGATTAGAACCGTTGAATATTACTATTATGGTACATGAAAATTCAATTAAACTTATTGTAATTTTAGGATAATATGTAAAGTGATTTGTCACTATTTTGTTACCAAGAAATCAAATCTCAACTTCTTTCTTCCTTAGCCTTGAAGTTCTCACTGTGGAGATTCTCGAAATAATGACAATTAAGAGCAATAGATTTGCATGTCGCTTTGAAGCTAATCAATCAAACCGAAAGTGTGCAAAATTGAAGAACCAAAGTCCGCTTTTCAAAGTAATCGATGATTGATTCGATTTGAGCGTTGAAAAGGTTCACTCATATGAAAAGACAGAAAAATTTACCCAATCCATCCTAAACTTGCCGTACATGTACCGATTCAGTCCCAAATTTTTTAGATTTTACTAATTCAGTCCCGAATCTTTGCTCGAAATTCCAACGTTATTCTTCAGACCAATTTCCATCGAGTGGAGGTCCATTCATCGCGGGACGCCATATGATTTCTCGTGAAAATTAGCTGGAAGGATTGCATTGAAATTTCGCTCAAAGGTCTGGGACTAGATTGGTAAAATCGAAAAGCTTGTGATCAAATTAACATCCGTACAATGAATTTTAAGGCCCATCTGATAATTTCTCTCGACCTTGTGAGGATTTGATTCATTTTCTTCCTAAATTCTTAATATGTACGTTAATCATGTGCTCTTGTCTGACGACAAGAGCATCATTTTCAGCCGACCATTGACTCCACATGAACATCAGTACATATAAAATATTAAAATATTAGGGTTTTATTCAACAATAAGCTCCGATTAGTGGGACTGCTATTATCTTTTGAAATGAATGGACATAATTTCTTCATTAAAGTTCCTCGGTCGAGTTTTGCGTTGACCAAGACTGAGACTCGGGTCAACCCTTTTTCACATAAAGTTTTAGGCCTTTTTCATGAATTTTCCCCCTAAATACTGCTAATCTCGTTGATAAACGGGAAAATGGAAAGTGCACCGGAAATTCTAAATCTTGTTTATAGAATTTAATCAGGTCCTGAATTTTTCTGATAGTTCCATCAAGTCCTCGACCTTTCTCAAAACGCTCAATCAAGTCTTATGTGCCTATAAAATTACCGAAAAGGAATCGAACTGGTGTTGGAATTCATGGGCTGGTCTCGAGCCCAGTATAAATGATTTATAGCTCGATTTAATCTTGTGTGTTCGAAGTGATAGAATCTTTTTGAGAAATTTCGTTCCGAGATGCAACTAGGCTCACATTCACCTATCTTATAATATCTCAAATATTTGAAATTGAGATGCCACTAAGCGGCAATGGAATTTCGCTTGTAAATAAATCACTTACCTGTACAGATAAGTATAAACGAGCAAGAGAAGTAAGTATAAACACTCATCTGTTTCTCTAAACGGTTTGGTTTGTAAAAGTACCGGATTTTTCCATGAACCAGATACATAAATTAAAAACTTGAATCGGGTACGACGTAACACGCCATTTTCAATATTCCTTGCACCAATAAATCTCTGACTTGATTTTGCTCCACTTCTTTTGTTCTCCCTTTTCCCGGTAAAATACCTTATTCCGATCCGTAATGTCGGGTGTTCATGCCACTCGAGTACCCAGCCGATCGCATTCCCGTTTCGCGATACGATCGGTACCGGGGCATATCGAGGAACCCCATGCTCCCGAATATGAATATATCCATCTGTCACATATTTATTGGCAGATGTAGGCTTAGGACCATTGGAATATACATGGCACACAAAAGCAAAAGAAAAAGAAATGCAAAAAGCCATAGGAATGAGCCAAACAAGGCAAGTGAAGGACCCGCCCAGATATGTGATGGGTCATGAGAGGGAAAGAAATGAGAAAGGAGCAGCAAAGTCACACACACACATGGGAGTGCTTGTTGAATGAGAAAGAAAGAAAGGAGGAAATACACAAATATAATAATAAAGAAAAGGTATGGCCATGGGAAGCAAAATCTTGCAACGGAATCAAAGAGAAATTGCCCACTCTTTGGACACTGCCCCCACCTGCCCCCAAAGGTATTCTGAGCTCCACACATGGTCTCAATTTTTCTTCCAACCCCCATTGACAAAAAAAAAAAAAAACCAAAAAACAAAAGAAGAAGAAGGAGGATTGAATAAAAAGGGAAAGCGGCACCAACTGCTGACATCACCTGTATCTCTTGGGAAGATTTGGTGTGGGCCCCGCCCTCCCACCCCCCCTCCATAATCTCCTTTGGCCCTTGCTTGCTTTCCTCCAAATCCAATGAAGGAAAACAACTCCCAAACTCCCCCCCAATTTCACATTCTCCCCAAAAAAAAAAAAAAAATTCATTTTTTCTTTTTCTTGTTATTTTGCAACCCCCCTATATTTCAATATATAAATCTTGGTCCACCCCTCCACCTCACCTTTCTTTAAAAAAAAAAAATAGCCGCCTTGAGATCAACTCCCTCAAATGCCCCCGTTTCTTTTTGTTTTTTTTTTTGTTTTGTTTTGTTTGATTTTGCATTGCTTGTCCTGTAATTGAAAATCAAGTTGGAAGATTTGGGATGAAATCTGGCCAGATCTTGCTTTGTGGGGGGTGTGTGGATTTTTGGTGGCTCTTGTTTCTTTCAATACAAAGCCTCTTTCTCTCCTCCCTTCCTCCTCCCATAATAAGTACACAAAAGAAAACCAAACCACCGAACAACCACCAAAGGCGAAACAAGCCAACCTTCTTCTCTCTTGCACGTCCCCCTCCTGCTCCTCCTCCTCCTCCTCCTGAACCTCATCTTGTTCAGATCTTACATTGGTCCCAATGGGCATGGCCGCAGCAGAGTCGCAGTTTCATGTTTTAGCTGTTGATGACAACATCATAGAGAGGAAGGTGATTGAGCAGCTCCTCAAGACCTCCTCATATCAAGGTGGGTTTTGTTTTTTCAGCTTTTCATTTATTCGTTCTTCCCAAACCCAGATTCATTTCCACCTGGAAAGATGGGGAAATTCAGTGATGGTGATTGCTCCTTGAAGTTTCCCCCTGTTAGTTCTGGATATTTCGGTTCTTTGCTCTCAAATGTTCGTTTTCTCTCAATGGCAGTTACTACAGTTGATTCTGGTAGCAAAGCTCTAGAATTTCTGGGCTTGCATGAGGATGATCAAAGCAGCTCTGTTTCGCCATCCATTTCGACGAACAAACATCACCAGGCATGTGTTCTTTGGAGATCCTCTGTTGCTGCTGAGTTTTGTCCTGCTTTCACGTTTTTCTTCTGTGGTTTGTGATTCTGATCTCGTTCTTGTTTCTTATGTTTTTTTTTTGTTTTTGCAGGAATTGGAAGTGAATCTCATCATAACAGACTACTGTATGCCTGGAATGACAGGCTATGACTTGCTAAAGAAAATCAAGGTACAAATTTTTTTTCCCTCCACCCATCTGCATCACTTTCCTTTCCTGGAAAGTTTTGGTCTGCCAACAATTGGGGAAACCTTCAGATTGATTTTTTATACGGATTCCACATTCCAAAATTGATATTGGCTGGGAAAAGTTGTGTACTTTTAGCTGCCCCTTGCTTGGGAATATCAATGATTAATTTCCAGAGAGTATTTGTGCAATCCATTGCGGGTCCTGTAATTCTTTTGATGCTTATAAGTTTCAAGATCTGCACTTTCCTTTCTTTGGTTAACTCCGCCTGCACTTTTTGTGGCTGATTCCTATTTATACTCAGTGCCCCTGCGGACAATCTTGTAGAACTTTGATTTTAACTATGAAAGAAGAAAATATTGATAGGACTTTCTTGACTGTGCAGGAATCATCATCTTTGAGAAACATCCCAGTGGTCATTATGTCATCTGAAAATGTTCCCTCAAGGATCAGCAGGTAAAAAACGAAGAACCGGTTTCTCAATATTTTCAAGAAAGTATAGGGAATCTGATTAATTGGATGATATCTATGAGGCTAACTAATCTTCTTTATTTGATGTTTGTTGTTTAAATCCAGATGCTTAGAAGAAGGAGCAGAAGAATTTTTCTTGAAGCCAGTGAGTTCATCAGATCTAAACAGGCTTAAGCCCCACATGATGAAAGCCGTATCTAAGGATCAGAAACAAGAGAAACATGAAGAAGAAGAAGAAGAGATTCAACCACAAAAGCATCAACAGCAGCAGCAACAACACCACCAACAACAATCATCACCAAGACCATCAGGCAATAGCAAGAGAAAGGCCATGGAAGAGAACCTTTCACCCGATAGAACAAGGCCGAGATACAGCGACATTGCTGCTGTGGTGTGATCAATCCCCCCACCCCCACAAACCCTCCCCCCCCCCCCGGCGGAAATTTCTTTCTTTTTACCGGGGAAAGTCGTATACACAGAGGAAGAACTTTTGATGCTGGATCATTACATACACGGTTAAACAGAAGATGGAGAGACAGTTGTGGAGATAGGTTCCTGCCAATTTTTGCTTTTGACGATATGGAGGATGATCATCACCAATCAGAAAAAAGAGGAAAACAAAAAGACAGAGAGCGTGAGAGAGAGAGAGAGCAAGAGATAAGACATACTGTGCTCGAGAGAAATTTGACAGATTGTAGAAAAGATTAGAATCACGAATCATAAAAGCAAACATGTTGTCAATCAGATGGTTTCAAATCTTGGGTCTCTGATTTGATCTGCTCCATCAGTTAAGGACTGGGCTTGGTCCATCTATTGCTTTGATAGAGAGTTCGAAAGAAAGGTGGGGGGTAGCATCATCCAACCTTCAAAGACATGTTTTTTCTGCTGACATTGTTGGCAATATATTTTGCACATTCATTAGTATTTTCTGATAATTTTTTTCAAACTAATTCTGTAAAAGGAAAAAAAAATTCCTGTTTGAGCTAAATCTATCTGTACACGTAAATTTATAGAGATTTCTTTCAACAAAAGTTCAATTTGCTCATTGAGAAGTACATCTTAAGTAGTTGATTCGAGGCCTCTTCATTTTTTGAGAGTAAAGACCATAGTGAACCTTTCTTAGGCCAGAGATAGCATAGTGATAGCCCGCCTCAATAGTCCTTAGCCCATACTTTTATCTCTAGACAATGTGTGAAATGAGCCCAATATGGGCTATATCTTTCATGCATGTGCACTAATCATAGTTTGGCCCATAATGGTTGGACCGATTGGCCAATACTGATAATTGATGGTGTTGTGTAATTATAACAATTCACCATTAGAATTTAAGTTGTTAGATGAATGCGTGATTTAATATTTAAGTATTTTTGCACTCTCCTTCACATATAGATTAGATTTTGGTCTAAGAATGAAGTGTGGAATCCTATGATTGGAGAGGCAAATAAGAGCTAGGTAAAGATTTTAAGTTTGGGCCTGCTACTCTAATAATATGAAAAATGTGAGACACATCCAATTGTTTTAAAATTTTGAGTTCTTAGAGAAATAAATGAGTGAACCTTTAAAATTTTAACATGCGTAGCCCTAAAATCTCAAGAAAGACTAAGAAACTTATGGTGCGTTTAGTTCAGCATTTCCAAGGGGCTTTGGGAGAATGCAAATATCTTTAACTTAAAGCCCATTGGGGAAACGCAAATTGTGTTTGGTAAAAAATTATTTGTGAAGTTATTTTGGCCCAAATAGTGTTTGATAAATCTTATTTTGCAAAGGGTTTTGTGAATTTTTTTTTTTGAAAAAAGCTTACCCTTCACCGAAGCCAACGATGGGCTACAGCCGCCTGGTGGAGGTCTGAGGTTGCGCCACCCAGTGGTTGTTGCCTGGAGGCCTAAGTAGCTGTCACTGGGGACAGGTGACCTCGCTGACCTCTCGCCGGCGCTTCGCTATTCGATTTGGCCTCAAGCGGCTTTGATCGGCCGCCCTCAGCCCAAAAGAAGATGACCAATCATGAGGGGCAAATTTGGAATATTGAGAAATTAGTGAGGGTTGTTTGGGAAGTAAAAAATTGATTTTAGTATTAGGCAAATGCTGAAAGCTTAAAGCTGGTCTGGACCAGTCATGGGCTTTCAGCATTCCTAATGCTGGCTTTCGATTGAAAGCTCGTTGGAAATGTTCGCCAAACACCTCAGCATTTCCCAAAGGGGACTTTCGAGGTTGACATACCATTGGGAACACTGAACCAAACACACCCTTAGAATCTTATCATTGAGATGTCAGGGTTAATCAGGTTCTAAGATGAGGTCCATTCCCAAGCTAGAACTAGGAACATTCCTAATAAGGGCTGGTTGCTCGGAGAACAACAAACATTTTGTGACTACTGTGTAAAAGTTATTGTAAAGAGTGTGAGGTGAGAAACAAAGAGAGGTGCGAAAGGCGGGGTGAAGAAAGACAAATAGAGATGTGAGATGAAAAAGAAAAAGAAAATAGATTTAAGGACATGTTTGTGTTGGCTGCGCTTTATTTACAATATACCAAAATAGCGATTTAGTGTTCAAATTAGAAACCGAACTAGTTAAGGCCGATTCTAAGCTAGGGTACTTGCAAAGCTACTTGGTTCACATGTAAACCTTGCCTCGACTAGTGCTCACTCTTTGGAGATCTCATAATCCTCAAATATACCTAATTAGTAGAAGGGCCTGGCATAGACTCGAGCCGGGCCTATTCTAGGTGGCGGTAGATATTTACTCTATCTAGGCCCACAAGCTTGAAAGTTCAAGCCTATTTTATCATCAAGGCCCGCCTAGTCAAATGACAGGGTGGGCTAGGTCCGCCCAAAAATGATCATTTATATCGGTTACAATAAGGAACAAATGAAAAAACAATCCATTTATCATCATTCAAAATATTTAAATTTAATTATTGATAATAAAACATTTTCTACAAGCTGATTTTTTCTAATCAATACAACTAATCGTTTCTAAAAAAAATGTTTGTTTAATCATTATTTTCCTACGAAACAAACTTTTGAATAGGAGTGTAAAAAAAACCCGAGCTGACCCGGCCCAGCTCGACTCGAAATTTTAGGGTATTTTGGGGTCAGGTCTTATTTTCTCTGGATATGGATTGTGGATATTTATTAGGATCGGGCCGGGTCAGGCCGGGCTAGGTTTTTTTGATCTGGCACTAAATATAACCCTTCCCCCCTCTCTCTCCCCTTCGCTTCTTCTCTCTGGTGGCCGTGAACTTCTCACTCCCCCCTTTCGCTCTTTCTACTCCTCGTCGCCCTCGAGTTCGAGTCCCGTCTCTCCCCTTCACTCTCTTCTCTCTCTACGCGAGAGCTCGAGTTCGAGTTCGTGGCAATGGCGGTCGTGAAGTTCGCGAACATGGCCGTGGTGGCCTTCGTCCTCGCCCTCATAGCGCTCGCCATGACCGCCCAGATCAAGGCCCTGGCACTGAGCCCCACCTCCTTGGCGAGCTCCGTCTCCCTGTCGATCCTCTCTGCCAGAGCAACGGCCGTCGCGACTCTCGTCTTCAGTTCCAAGTAGAGCCTTAACACTCTCCACCTACATCACACAAACAAAAGCACGTAAATTACACAAATTACAGAAGAGAGGAGGAGGAGGAGGAGGAGGACAACGCGGGTCAACTCCAGAATTAGGGTTTAGAACAGGGGTGGGGGAGTACGGATTCGTGAGGATCGACTTCCAAGGAGGTGATCTGCTTATCGGTGGTCATTACGGTGGTCCTCATCCTTGGGTCTTCTTGCTTCCTCCTGCTACTGCTTCGTCTTCATCTTCTTCGGATTGAGGGATGAATTTGGTTTGATTTCGTGCTGCCGATTCCAACAATCTTTGCTTAGCTGTCTGGCCTTCTGATAACTCTATAAAAATAGAGTTATTTTATCTACTTTAGGCAATAAATAATGCAATATTTGTTAGAATATATTTGGATTTCCTTTTATTTACTTAATATTTCCTTGTTTATGCAGAATATTGAGATATGGAGAAAATAAGGAAAATATGGCAAAAAGAAGGAAAGGAATATGCGACCTAAAGAAGAGTTGGAAGGTGGATATCACGTTGGGAATTCTGCGATTTGTTCTCTAATTTTATGTGAAAAAAAGAAGTAATTGCCTTGTGAGAGGAGTCTTGGATGTTATTATATAAATAGGATAACTTGGGGGAACATTGAGTTTTTTTGAGATAAAGAGAGAGAGATCGTTTTTGTTTTCAGTGTTCTGAGAGTTTTTCAAGTATTTTGAAGAGAAGACAAAAGTGGTGACAGAATTCTTGTTCTTTGATTCAAGATGTTTGATTTAATTTCTATTTTCGTTTCTTCTTCTATTATGTTCTAATTTTCTTTGTTAGAGCTACGATGTAGCCTAACCATGATGATATGAATTTCATGTTTTTTATGCTTTGCAAGTAATTTCATTCATGTGAGTTATATATTATTGTGCTTAATGCGTTTAGGTGATTGGCCACCACTTGAATGATCTGATGTGCATGTTTGAGACTGAGAAGTGATAATATGTAATTGCTTCTTATAATATATAACCATGAATTAAATGTGGATAGAAATATACCATGTTATTTGTGTAGCTTTCGGTGATAAGGTGGTCAAAAAGATTCATTGTAAACCGGGAATATTCACAGATTTTAATGCGCTTATGTTTATTTAAATTCACATAGAAATATAGTGAATTGATAAACTGAGTAGGTTTGCTATACCTAGAGATAGGATAGTAAATAGATTAGGAAATTCCGCTATCACATGCTTGATATCTTTCTTGTATGCATAATAATCCAGAATTCATATCTAGTGGTTACGGTGAAATCGGATGCTCTAACATATTTTACCTGATTGATTATCTGCCTTTAGTTTATAAAATTTCGTTTTTAAAAATTGTCAGTTTTTATTTATTCTCAATTATATTTTGATCTGTTAGATAAATTTTAGAATTAATCTATTTTTAATATTTAATTGGTTTATTATCATCAATCTCTGTGGGACGATACTCTTCTCATCATTGTATTACTTGTTCAACACGTTCGTTGATACGTGCAGAATTTTACGAACACCTTCCGCGTATGGGTTTCGATCTCGGACTGATGAATTGGGTCGGGCGTGAACGCCGACAGAATCGAAGGAGCTCGGAATTGGAAAAGATTGGTCCCTGTTAAAAAAAAAAACTTAAACCCGACCCGACCCTATTCTTAGAGTATATGCTGAACAGGGTCTTGGGTCGGGTCAAGTGTGACCCTGTATATTTAGGGTCGGGTGGGGTATCATGAAAACCCAATCCGACCTGATCCAACTCATTGACACTCCTGCTTTTAAATGTATTCAGAGGCCGCTAAGCCATCTTGATGAAGTTTTCATGGATAGGTTTCTCCACAAACAAGTAAAAGAAATAGGAAAATTGAAACCAATGACTTGTTTGGTGACATTCCCATTTCTCTATGTTTATGTTGTTTTGTTAATTGGAATAAAAAAAGAACAGAAATCTGTTTAATAGCGTCAATTAATTGTTCTATTCCCTAGAATAAAAAAGTAAAATGGCGAGGAAATAGATTTTGAATAGAAATAAGAAGTAAAAAAATATACTTCTTTGTTTTCGGGAAAGATTTCTAAAACAAGGTCATTTTTTTTCTTTTTTTTTTATTCCTTCCTTCTTCTTCCTTCTCTTGTCGATTGCCAGACCTCGAAGATGGCCAGCGAGGTTGGCCTCACTATGGTTGGGCGAGGTCGGCCTTGCCATGGTCAGGTGAAGCTGACCTCGAGGTGGCTGGGCGAGGCTTGCTTGAGGTCAATGAGGTTAACCTCGCCGATCGTTGTCTTTGACCAGTTGCCGGCCATTGCCAAGGCCCGTGCGATCGGCTATAGGAGGAAGAAGAAGGGAGGAAAAAGAGAAAATTTCAAGAACTTAGAAAAAAATTTCACGTCATAAAATTTTTTTAGAGTCTTACCAAACACTTTTTAATTCTATTTCTATCCTGAGAATAGAAAGCCTGTGTAGATGGTGAATACGTTCTTTTGCTTGAAAACTCGTGTAGAGAATAAAAATAGAAAAAATTATTTCTGAAAATAAATTGTTTCCTAGAACAAAAATGTTATCAAACGCACCCCTAAGACATTTGCAGAAAATCAAAGGATTCTGAAACAAGTAAAACTACATATCTCTATTGAACTTATTATCATACTCAAGTCAAGTACAAGAATAGGAAGTAGATCTCGACCAAACAAAAATCAGAAAAAAAATAGAAAGCAAAATAAAATCTGAAAATCTGAAAATCCAAAAATAAAAATAAAAAAAGAGGAAGGAAACTCCGCACTAGACATGGCCACGGTTCGGAACCGGCTGGTTCCGGTTCGTAGTCATGTATGAACCGGCGGTTCTGGCCCGGTTCGGAACCGGCCGGTAAAAATTTTAAAAATAAATTATGAAATAAAAAAATAATGAATTATCAAATTATGAAATAATGAATTATTTAATATAAAATGTAATCAAAATGTACATTGTAATCAAATTTGGGGAAAAAAAGAGTTTCTCCATTTATCTGTATTTTTTTTGAACCGGGCCCAGCGGTTCCGGGCCGGTTCGAAAATTGTTGGAACCGGAACCGGGCCCGTAGGCCACGGGCCGGTTCCGGTTCCGAACCGCGGGCCCGGTCAACGGGCCGGTCCCGGGTTTGACCAGGGCCGGTTCCGGGCCGAAACCGGCCCGTGGCCATGTCTCCCGCACTGTACAGAGACGTGTACGGCCGTTGAACGGGCCTTTTTCCACCATCCAAACTCGATGGTTCGGCACCGTCGTTGGCGTTACCCGCTTCTCCGTTCGCGTCTTGGGCTTTCCGAACTCGTCCAGATCGAGCGATTTCGATCTTGCTTCCTTCTGGGTGATTCGGCGGGAGCAGAGCGTAGCAAACCACCGTACAAGGATGGCGACCCGGCTGCAGCAGCAGCTTCCGGGGGACGAGTCCGTGCTTCTCTGCCTCTCCCACTCCAACCTCAAGACCTTCTCTTCCGATGTCCGCCTCTCGCTTCAGGTACCTGGGGCCATCGGGTTCTCGCTCTTGGTCGGTGACGGCAGGGATTTTAGCTTCTGGGTTTGATTGGCAGTCGGGTTCCGGGTCGATCTTGATGTTTGAGGGAAGCTGACGAGTGTTGAATCTGATCAAGTTGTTGTTTTTTTTTTTTGGTTCTTAATGGGCAGACGACGGTGGAGTCTGTGAAGGAGAAGCTCTGGAGGAAATGCGGGACGTCTGTGGATTCAATGTGCCTCGAGCTCTATGATGACACTGGGTCCAAAGTCTCCAACTTGGATGATAACTCCAGGCCGCTCGGTTTCTATTCTCCACTCGATGGGTCGGTTCCCATTTCTGTGCTTTGATGTGTGTTGGTTGTGCAATTTGGGATGCTTGAGATTTTCTGGAGTCCCTGTTTGATTGTGGCATTGTGGCATGCTAAATCGGCATATTTGTTCAGTAGAAGTGTTTGCAAAAAGCCAAGAAAAGGTAATACTTTTCCGCCCCTCTGTTTACATGGCTTACCGGATCATCTTTTAGGTAAGGAATAAAGCTGCGTTGGTTGCTTGTCACTTGTGATTTTGGTGTCTGCATGAAAACCGATAGTGAATGTTCTCGTTTTCTCCTGATTTATCAACAATGAACTGGCGATATTTGGCGCGAAATTCTTTTGTACTTTGGACCTCTGTCTTGGTTGTTCATTAATTAATGTATAGCTTGGCGTTCCTTTTTTTTTTTTCCTTAAAAGGTATCGGTTGCATATTATAGACCTTGATCCATCATCGGTCACCTCTGGTGGCTGGCTAGAAGATACTTCACTGGTGGAAAAATATCAAATTTCAGAAGAAGCTTATGATAAACGCAACGGTGAGTTTGTAGCGTGAAGTTTTCCCATCCGTTTGTTGAAGTTTATCTATCATATAGCTCATCTAGTCATTTTGCTTTCACCTTACTCATAACATACTTTTTAATCATGGACACCCAACTTTTTTTTTAAACATTTTCTTATGTACGAAAGTTATCAAGAACAAGTTGGTGCAACTGCATAACAAGAGATTTGCTTGTTTTGGAATCATCTGAGCTCTTACTACTAAATAAAAATGGATATTCTATTGGCCCGTACTGCCCTGCCAGGTAAAATGGATGATAAGATTAAGAGTGCATATGATGAAGAAGCTGATCACGACTGATGTTGAAGTATAAATCACCATGGTGATTGTTTGGGGGACATATGTATCCTACCGTTCATACCTTATTGTGCACATATGTGTTTTCTGATTTTACTGCTTCATCTTTTCCTTGAATGGTTATGAAGATGCATTTTTTCTTTTCCAGGAACTTTCAAAAAATTTAAGGAAAAAATTGCATGCCAAAATCCATCAGCTTTTGAACCGAAGGTAACCTTTCGAGTTTGACTTAGCTGAAAGGTACTACTAGTATAGTCATTTGGCTCCAAAGTCGTGTTTCTGAAGAACATTCATTTTTCCCCTCTTCAAATGTACCTTGTTTGCCAGTCCTGGAAGGTGTTTTTTTCCTGTTTCCACGTCATGCTTGTCCAATCAATGATCCCTTGTCCTTATTTGACAATATTTCTGGATCAAGCATTTGACGATTTCTAGTACCATTATCTACAGATAACAGACAACCACATGGAAGATCTCTGCCCGAATGTCAAGGTCAGTTAGTTTGGTAACTTTTTCCTTTGGTGATCAACTGTTAATTATATGGTGCTATTCATAAATCTCAGAAAAATATGGCTACAAGTAGGGGAAGCTTACTTGGTAGAAAGGAGGTGTGAGAGTGAATTAATATAAAATGAAAGAGCAGTGATCACTCTGAGTGCTCTGACAGTAGTATATTAAAAAATCATCCTAGCATCTTATTTTACATTGCTGAAGAGATCAATGAATCTGGGTTCCTTTCTGAAGGATTCCTTTATCATATGAAATATTGCACGCAATAGTTATCATCTGCTTTGGTTATGGTAGTTCCATATCCAAGAGAAACTAAAAGTAGAGAATGTTTTGGCAGTCTTAACTGTTAGACAACAGTTGCTATCCGCTTTTCTTTTTGTTAGCATGGTGGATGCCAAATTACCTTGATAGAATTGATTGCTGTAGAGGTCTTTTGGAGTATAAGATCTGTCTTTTGAACTGTTATTTGAAAGTGAAGTGGAACACATACATTTGCTCTGAAGATTTCTTATTTCAGGCGCAGAGTCATTTCTTGACTTGTTCTATTTCTCTTCCTTGTATTGTTTCTTGCTGTCTTTCTGTCATATTTTGTACTGTTTCTGCGCCTTGCTAACAGGATGCACGTAATATGTGGTCTGTCTTCTTTGATTGTTAAGGTAGGAGATAGATGTGAAGTTGAGCCAGGGGCTAAAAGAGGAGTAGTAAAATTTGTGGGTAAAGCAAAATCTCTAGCACCTGGTTTCTGGATTGGAGTTCAATATGATGAACCATTGGGAAAGCATGATGGCACGTATGTCCTTTTTAACAAGGTTTTCTGTTGGCATTTACTTGATTTGTTATATATACTTGTCACTGTCAATAACACTGTCAGTGTCAGTCTGTATAGCATGACTCCGGATTAAAACTTTAACGTTCATTGGTGGAGAGAGGAGTTTTTTTGGTAATGACATTGCTAACAAAGATAAAACTGTGCTTGTATTGATAGATAGACGAAAGGATCAACGAACATTAGTAAACAACATATCATATTTTGAAGCTTGTTCTATTATGCCAAAATCTTTGTCCCAAATTGGAAAACATATGATATTCTTCTTTTTTTTGCTCTCTGTTTTCCACCCAACAAAGCCTTCCTGAAGAGCAAGGCCTGGCTCAATTCACAGGCTGCACCTATGCCCTGCTTGCTTTCTTCTGAAAAATGATTGAATTCCACAAAAAGCTGAAAACACATGTTAAAAAGGAGGATAAATAAAGGCTCAAGGGTATAATTTTACCTTTGAGGTGTGCCAACTCTATTTTGTTAGATCTCTGATGCTCTGGGTTCTCAGGAGCACAATGATTGATAGGCCGAAAGGCATTTAAATACTGGTACTGCAAAGATTCTAAAAACTAACATGCTATTTTCTGCTCATTCCATGCGTGCTTGTTGCCATCTGCTTGTACTAGCATGTGTAAGTTCTTTTCCTCATGTCTGTCTTTGTGCATTTACATACTTACCGGACATTTTGATGTTGCAGGGTAAAAGAGATACGCTACTTCGAGTGTCCTCCACTTCATGGTGCAATGGTCAGACCAGACAAAGTAAAGGTGAGGAGACAACTATAGTTTAATAATGTTATTTTGTCTAATACTTTAAACGTCTTAGTGCTGCTATTACTAGATGTGCGAATTATGAGCCGATTGTTTACCTGGAAAAATTGCTAAAAGTGATGCATCATTTACTATGGATGTGCGTGCATCTCTCTTGAAACATAATTCTTCCAAATTTATTGTTCACACTTTGAGATGTGTTTTGAGAATGCGAGATGCAACAACTTTCAAGTGTTGAATTTTTTTTTTGTTTAGCGATTGATAGAAATGCTTGCGAAAATTCCAAAAGGCAGTGTCCTTGTTAAATAGAGTTGGGCTCTGTTGCCTTTGCATGGTGAACTGCAATTGTCCGTAACTTGAAGTTTCTCATTGTTATATGTTTTCCAGGTTGGGGACTACCCTGAACGAGATATTTTTGAGGAAGATGAGATATAAGCACCCAAATTGAGTGGGTATATCTGTTTTCACATAGTACTTTGCAGTTTGCGCTAAGTAAGTTTTCTTTCAGTTTTGCTGGTGCTGGTTCCCAACTTATTTTCCTTGTGGACATGCTCTTAAGTACACAAACATTTTGTTTATGATTTACTATCTTGTATCCATTACTTAAGCAATTGTGCCCTCATTTTGCAGCGTGTGTGGAGCACCTGCAAACAAGGGGTGAGCAGTAGACGTCGACCTGTGTTGTACACTGGAAAGAAGTGGGAAAGTTGTCATTTATTACTGTCTAAGGCAAAATTCGAAAATAGGAGCTCTTGGGCATTTTAATTTGCTGTATGAATCACAAGCCGACTATGTAAACTATAGTTCCTAATGTGCTGCAAAGATGCCATATTTCTTGTAGCTTGAAATAGCTTCAAGATGCTTGTGTACCTCCTCCATATGGTTGAATTCCCTTGATCTCTCCTATTTGGGGGCCTTAGATCACAATAAAAGTTTTAGCTATTCTGGAATGATTTTGCCGAAACTATGATTCTCTAGGGCCAGGGCTATGTATCGGCTAGTTAAAGAAAATAAAGGAAACAGAGGGATAGACGCATTTGGGTTTGCGTCGAACTGTTTCCTTTTCCAGGCAAAAGCCTTTGTACACTCTGAGCAGGTAGTCTTAGGGTTGTCCATTAATGGTGAAAACGACTAAGTGCATATTCGATATGAGTATCGTGACTTTGGAAACGTGTACTTAATATTGTAGCTTCTGGACCTAATCACGCAGGTTCCACATTATGCACGGGATATAAGCTAAAAACCCACATTATGCACGGGATATAAGCTAAAAACTTATTAAATTGAATTGAGAGAAACATTTCTTCAAGCAGAGACTTTGTTCCATCTTGCTGTGGAGTCAGCTTATGAATCGCATTGAATGTTTTTCTAAGGTATCTTGGCTGACAAACATCAGGAGCTTCAAAATTTTTGCTTTACTTTGGCAGCAGACGAGTGATGTAGTCAACGAATTAGTTTGCAGCATCCATCAAATTCGTAGCTAAGTAAATGAACGGCAACCGGGAAAAATTAAATAGAGAGGGGAATATGAGTGAGACGACAATGACATTGCCAGAGAGATGCAGATTGTGAGGACCTATAAAATCGAAGCGAGACCCCTGGTGTGATCTTGATGTGTCTTAAACCAAAAGCTGGCCTTGAACCTCGATGATCTTCACCACTGCTGAGTCTCCAATTTTCTGGAAGACGACGACGCGGTCATTAGATTTGAGCAATCCAACCAATCTACCATGTTCAATAGCTAGTCTCAGTCCAGGTTCTTCGCTGGAACTGCCTGAAGTGGCCTGCATCGATGTGCAATCAAGAAAACAATTGACTGCTGCAAGTGTTACTAATTATGTGCCAATGCACTAGAACCTAGACCACACAAACTATTCAAGTAAGAAGAAAGATGTTCTTCGCACACATTGAAACATATGAAGGAAGAAGAAAGAAAAGCTCTTACAGCATCTGGACTACCAAAAACAGGGTAAACACCTCTCACTCCAAGCAACTGCCTAGCCTGTTTCATGGAAAGCTCATCAGATAGGAGATTTTTCGATAACCGAACACAGGATCAAACCAACTAAGGCAGAGAGAACTTATCCATTACCTGTGCAGCGCCAGAGAAGGTCCATTTCAGTGAATTAGCGCGGAGACGGGGGGTCACGATAGCGACTACAGGCACAGGTGGCCTGTATTTTGCAATTAGCCTACAAATAATACCACACCACATTTAATCGTCTGATCATTTTCTATACTGGAAGTCTTGATCCAGGCGAAATATGAAAACTAAAACATAATCATTTGTTAAAACACCTTGCCGCTCTGCCGGAAGATGTGAAAACAACAATTATTGCTGCCTTGACCTTAACAGCAGAGCGTACCTTCAGAAATACCAAATAGGATAATTAGAGCAGCTTTTATGGGTCCAAGTTGACATATAAAAATTATCTTTAGGCAGCTAATACATTAAGAAGTTTAGTACCGCTGATGAGGCAACAGATTCTGCATACGACATGGGTTCTTCAACATGTCTGATGATCCTCTTGAAATGGAGGGAATGGTTGTACACATTCTCAGCCTGCAATATCAACGAAGCCCCCGTCAAGTAACATTCATCAGCATGAGAAAACATATTACCTACAGGTATAATACCATCCTGGGGACTGCTACTGTTTTCAGATAAATATTCCTCCTATCATTTTTTTGGTAAAGAATATTCCTCCTATCATTTAGTCACTTACTTCAGCACAAATCTTGCCCACAATATTTATGGACTCCACCGGATAGAGACCCCGAAGGGTCTCTGCACCTAGCATTATTCCGTCGGCACCTGTTTAATTACACAAAGAAAATTACTAAAGTTTGCAGGTGAGTCTCTACATGTGAAAAAATGTAGTATCGTTGGAGTTCATTGCAACACAAACCATCAAGAACAGCATTAGCAACATCAGTTGCTTCTGCCCGAGTTGGACGCAGGTTTCCAGTCATGCTATCAACCACTCGAGTAATTACAACAGGTTTACCCATGATGTTGCATTTATTCACAGCATATTTCTGAAACAAGAAGACCTAGAAAACGAGGAGGAAACATTAATCAGCTACTATAATCGTATTATAGAAGTGAGGAGCATGCATATATCCGATATACGGTATTGGGAAATAAATATATCTCTTATGAAATCATATTAATGGCTATACTTATAACTTCATCATGGATCCTTTGATATTGATTTTTGCATCATAAAGAGATTCAGTGGCTCATGTATCAATTTCTAGAAAATCACGAGAAAGAATATATTTGGTGCTGATTATATGTATCTACAAACAACCGCGCTGACCTTTTCTGGGGGTAAGTCGATTCCTAAGTTTCCCCGACCAAAGATTATGCCATCTGCTTCTTGCAGTATCTCGTCGAAATGTTTCAAACCCTGGCATGATTGTAGACAAGTGACAGAGGTCAGAGGAAAGGGCCGATTGAAATGAAGCCATGGTTGATAAAAGAACTATTCTTCAAACCCCCCACTAAAAGGAAATGTGAATGCTACAATTGAATTATAAATACCACAAGAATCATGATTACGGGAAAAACTGAGATTGTAATTGTTTATCCAGTCAAAATGTCGGCTCACCTCCACAGTTTCAACTTTTGCATATATTTGAGTCTCACTGAGATTCTGTTTCTTAAGGAATTCCCTAAGCTGTAGAAAAGAAATAAAAACGAAGTTTTACAACGGAGGGACTCCAATATGATACCCAACGAGAAAAAGATACAGCAAAGACATGCGGTCCTAACAGACCTCCTTTACATCTTCCGCATGACAGGTGTATGAAAGGGAGATAAAATCAACATTGTTGCGTGAGCCCCACTTTGATATAATCTGTCAAGCATGGAAAATAGCAGAAGCAAGATCACTTCAAGTGATTTTGGCAGATTTGCAGTAGAAAGAAAAGTTTGTATTGGTAAATACGGCGACAAACAGTGAAGTCCATAAGTGACCCTGAGGTTATCAAAGTTTCACTCATCTACTGTAATGTGTGCGTTTTATTGTATCTTAAGCCTTTAAGGAAGAGGAATTGCACAACCCACTCATAAATCCAACAAAAACTGAATTGAGACAGAAAGTTCCATTGGTGATGTACTCCAACCAGGTGACATAACTAAACAATTTATGGTAAAGAAACTATGATTATGGTGGCAAAATTAGGTTCTGTTCCGGTATAAAATTATTTGCAAATGGCCTATGCAATACAACTTCTGATAGGAGCGACTAGGCATTCTTACAAACTGCTAGTTATTTTCCATAATTGAATGAGGCAAAAATAAAGCAGCATTGATTGATTGATAGACCACCTTGTTCCCATCTATTACTGTTCCTTATGCAAAAAGTATTAATAAGCTTTCTAATTGCCGAGAAAGAAGATCTCTCAGGAGGCAATCTGTACTTCAATAATGCCTAATATTTGGCTGACTAGTACATCATCCTAAGCACAAGAGAGAACTGAAAGTCCAGATCGCAAAGTTGGAAGTTGTAAAGATGAAAGCAGTGCCTGCTTGTCATGTTCAGTTAATGTGGGCAAGTTGATCGGGACATTGGATACGTAGACAGTGAACATGGAGCCTGCGAGAGTGGCACTGTTTTTCACAAGACAAACAACATCTTGACCTTTTGTCTCCAGGACCTGCGAAATTTGTCAACAGAACTAGTAAACGAGATTAAGCTACACAATCACTGCAATTTGGAGGGCTGACGAAGAAAGTCACGCAGTTACTAAGCTACCTCGAGCCAGACAGATGAAGTCTCATGCCCTGTGAAGAGATGCTGTCCAAGATAAACGGTGTCACCCTTCCGAACCATCTGCATTGAAGAAGTAAATAGAAGATATAGTTAGGCTAGGCATATCCAGGAGAATTATTCTAGCATTTGCAGTTCTACACAGAGTCTAATCCTGTTTAGTGTTTGTCCTTTGTCAGTCTATTTCATGCTTATAATCCGATTAGTGAAAAAATGATAATCTTCATGTCGAGCATATTAACATAGTGCAGAAGAAAAACATACCTTAGCTAACTCTGCATAGTCAACTGGTAAGACTTCAGCACATAGGTCCTTAGAAAGGTCTGAAGTTACGGTTACGTGACTATTGGCCTTAAAATCAATTGGATTCCCAGTTTTGTTGCATACTTGCAGCTCTGGACCCGTCGTGTCCAGCATAATCTGACAATAAACCAATACTTGCATCAGACGAGGTACCTTCAAACACCTAGGATGTTTAATGAAATATGAGAGCTATGCCTTTATCTTTTGAAACAGGAAAACAAACATCAGAGATAACTCATAAGCTCTAACAAGGGTTGTTGAAACTTGAAAGTGGACATGCACTTGTAGCGTCATAATGCTCGGTGCGAGAGGGAACAAGACAGATCACAATTGCAGTGAGCACTTGTTAGTGAACACTTGGAAGGATACATAGTAAAATGACAGAAGTCTCTATTCAGCAGATAGCTATCGGAGAAACACAAATGCCAGAACAGTTTACTCACTGCGCAAAGCTTCTTAGTGTTTTTCATGGCCATCCGCAAATTCTCAAGAGTTTCCTGATGGTAGTCTCCATCTAGCCAAGAAAAATCGAAACGCGCGACTAACCAAACGAAAAGCCGAAATTAGTATTTGTGGACAGATCAGGGAATATCTTCAGGTAAATCAAAATGGCTGAATGAGCAGTGGTCAGCATGTACCTGACATTCCTGCCTTGAGGCATGCCTCGATAACTTCAACGGAGCGTGAATTAGGTCCGAGAGTGCCGACTATTTTGGTGAGTGATTGTATATAGCTCTGCAAGGTGAGAAACCAACAAAATGAAAATTCCCGCAAGCATATATTTGGATGAGATCAACAATAATATCGGAACTTATTATTTGCATATTATGTGTGTTCATGTCCTCAACAAATCTATTTCTCAAGACACCGGAGCACGTGATTGAGGAAGAATCAACCTGCCTGTAAGCACACAATTCACAGAATTAAAGTAACATAAAGCACATTCACTACGGATAGGACTTCAAAAGGAGACAGAGAGAGAGAGAGAGAGATTAAGAAGATGTACAGGTTTAGAAGGAGTTAGAACTGATGAGAGCTTGGCATTCTCTTCAACTATCATTTGGCCTCCCTGCATTTTTTCCTGTATGGGAGACTCTCTTTGCCTGTGGAAGTCTCGAATGTCAGAGAGAGAGAGAGATATGTTAATGTGGAGTGAGTTTGTGACTTCACCCAGAAAAGGAAAATGTGAGTTTGTGACAGGACTTTGGCGGGTGAAAGAGAGAGAGAGCGAGAGAGAGAGAGAGAGAGAGAGGGTGGGTGGAAGGTAGCAACTTGGCGCCTACGGGGTAGGTGAGAATTATATATGAGTTTTACCAAATATTCAATGCTCTGCCATTCCTTTCCACAGCCACTCCGTGAAAGATTTTGTAAGTAAGGGCGTGAATGGTAATCATTCTGCTTTAGAAATTAAATTTTTGTCAGAAATTAATTTTTGGAATTCTTACCAAAAATTAGTATCCAAATTTTTTATGTCATGCGTAGCCAATATCCTGAATACTCTTCCCAGCATACATTTCTAAATATTAATGACAAATTTCTCCGTTTTCACTAATTTTCTTGTCATGTATCTCCTTTTTTTTCCCTCATCAAATTCTTTGTACTCACTTCCTTTGTTTACCAAAAAGTTGGCAGATTCTTTCTGGAATTATTAAAAAAAACCTATGGTAGCATCGCAAAATCTTTAAAGTTGCAATTTTTTCCCTTAAAAACCCAAAATTTAGGACGTATGTTTAAAGCATGGAATTGTTGCTAAAAAGGAGAATTCTTGTATCGTCGAGGAAGTTGGCCCAATGGTAAACAGGTCACGTGAGGACACTTTTTCCATATCTCAAGCCAACAACTTCCTAACACCAACCGACCCCACGAAAGTTGTAGGTTTCCTAATTGACGGGAGATGGAACCTTAGCCGGTATCTCCACGTACTCAAAAAACGACATCTCTTTGCCCTGCTTGTGCCCCTACACGACCATTGATTACAATGTGACATTGCAGTTGGTGGCTTCATTCGCTCATTTCACGTTGAATCACACTAAAAGACTTTGAAAATTCGCCATTTCACAGTACCAACAAAAGGAGCTAACACAAGCACGTGTCCAAAGCTGTAGCGGGTTCACTTCAACAGTTTCAAGTTATCAGTGAATGAGAGAAGCTGTGGATAGAATAGGAGAGGCTACTGAACAGGAAAAGAACTGAATAAAAGTGACAACGTGACGATTGGCTTTGCGGTCACGAGATAAGCAGAAAACAGATGGTGGCCAAAGGCCATAAGGACAAAGCCATCTGCTCAAGTGAAGCCATACCTGCTGTGACTGGCCAAAAAGAAAGAGAGAAAACTGCAAGGAAAAACAGAGGCTTCTTGATGAAAAAGCCTTTTGCTTTTGATATCTGAAGTTCTTTTTTTTTTTCCATTTAGTGTTATCACCCCTTGAATTTTTAGAATACATAGAAATTTCCATGTTGAGTCATTTCAAGTCTTACAAAAAAAAATTTTGAGCACGTGTATTTATGTTTAAGCTAAAGCAAAAAAGAAACTTTTTTTCCGGTCAGAATTTATAGGATCATTCGAGATTCAAGAAAATAATAAAAAAATCACATATTTACGCGTCTAAATTTGCATTTATTACAGAATTTTCGGGGGTTAAAGAAAAAGTTGTAGTGCGTTTATCGAAAAATTATAACAAGTTCCAGTGGAAGTAGCAAAAAACTGCTCTTAGTCTTTTGATTTATTATTAACCCGAAAACAAACTCAACTCTTCTAACTTAGGCATGTTCACATAAATCTCTACCTTCTTGCTCTTTTACTTTTAACTTAGTTTTTAAATCTTACCACATATGCACTTTGACTTTTTTTTTTTTGGCCCGAAACACCCGAAACTTTCGCAAAATACAGATGTTGATTCGTAGATTTACATATAATTTTCTTATAGTATTGTGAAATTCGAAGAACATTTTGAATTTCGGTGGGAAAAAAAAACCTTTTATCGTAATTTCTCAAGTTTCACCCTCCAGATGGACCGTTTGTCTCTTTTTCCTTTTCTATTTTTGGCTTCGGCAATGATTTCTTTCTTCTGGTGACTCTGCTTAGCTAATAATTAATCTAATTTTAGTGAAGTCCATTTCGGCAGGCCCTCGTTCATTCTAGAGGATGACAGGTGATGTGCTCACATCCACAAGTTATTCAGTCAGAGAACTGCTCAAAGATCCTGCTGCTGCTGCTGCTGCTTCTTACGTGTTGTGAACTTGCTAGTTGAAGACAATGTTGAACAGAGAAAAAAAAAGGGAGCAGTGCGTGGAAACACGAAGAAACTGCCAATGTAGAAAGCTGTCTGCCCTGTCCAATGAACGTGGTGATGGAAAAAGACAAAAAGAGAGAGCATAAAACGACCTAGATTAGAAGTGCTAGCTTGATCACCAAGTGAAGAACATACATAGTTCCTAGGAGGATACTCGAGGAAATCATTTATCTAGGGTCGCATTCGAAGCGAAATTCGATGGCCAATCAGAAAAAATGTTACCTTCTCCGTAGATAAGAATGAAGCATATGTCGGTAAAAGTCCTTCAATAATAGGGGCCGTCGACAGTCCGGGAACGGCGAAACTGAACATAAAGAAAACATCTTTATTATGACTTGCCTTGAATAGAACCTTAATCGAAAATACGATTCGGGTCGATTACTTGATGTGTGAGCAGTTCTTTGGTAGTACAGAAGTGCTAGCTTGATCACCAAGTGAAGAGCACACATAGTTCCCCGGAGGATACTCGAGGTTATCACGATCCAAAATCACATTTGAAGCGAAATTCAATGGCCAATCGGCGCACATGTTGCCTTCTCCGTAGACAAGGATGAAGCATACTTCGGTAAAAGTCCTCGATAGTAGGGTGACATCGACAATCCGGGTTGATTTAGGTCCTCGCTAATGCCTCGGCCCGAACATAAAGAAAGTATCTTTATTATGACCCCGCCCGCATAGAAACCTTAACCGAAAACGCGGTTCGGGTCGGGTCTCACGACGCGTGAGCAGTTCTGATATTGCTTTTGAATCAACACCACCAAGCCAGATTCTCCGGAAACCCTATTGGGGCCTGATTCTTCCGGTCCGGTCGACGTCCGGGCCCGGCCTGGTTAATACCGTTAACCGGCCCATTTCGGTCCGGTCCGGTTCGGCCCGGCCTGAGCATCATCACTCTTCTCCAAGTCACTCCCTCACGCTAGCTTCCCCATTCTACTTCGGAGGAGGATAGCATGGCCGCAAGCGCGATGGAGGGGGTCGACGGCGGCCCGGGAATGGCGGCGGCGAACGGGCAGACGAGGCCGCGGTGCATGAGCAGCTACGTGGACGAGGGCAGCACCGAGAGCCACCGCTACTACCTGGCCCGGCGGACCCTCCTGGAGATGCTCCGGGACAGGGGCTACGCCATCGCCTCCTCCGAGATCGACCTCTCCCTCGCCGAGTTCCGGGCCGCCCACGGCCAGAGCCCCGACATCGACCGCCTCCGCATCTCCAACTCCCTCCGCTCCGACCCTTCCAAGCGAGTAAGCACTTCGATCACCCCCCTCCTTCTTGATACGTTCTCGCTGATGTAGAGCCGTTCGATCGTCTCCGATATGGTTGTATGCTGTGAGGTGTATGGGTGCTTCTCAATGGAGTGGGGCGAAATGCTACTTGCTCGAGGGTCAAGTAAGCGAGATACTTTGACAGTTGAGTCTGAGATAGGTAGGGTTCGACCGTGCGTCTTGATTGTCAAATTTGAAATTTTTTTTAGTGTAGTGATGAAATTCTTTGCTTGCATGTCTTCTCAAGTTAGCAGAAAACCGAGACGCTGGTTTTTTGGTTTTGAGCCCATTTCGCGTGTTGTGTGATCAACTAATTTCCACTAAGAGGTGTCTTTTGCTTATATAGCCTCCTTTGTCTTTGGTGCTGTTCACATTTACCACCATCTCTCTTGTTACTTTACGCTGTGTTATACCCTTTTCTCATACTGTTCTGGGGAGGGTTCATCTTGTAGTTTTTGTGGAGTCACTTTGCTGTTCAAGAACTTCAGGTCGATCTGCATTGTGCTTTAAGTATTTCAAGTTGTGTCGAAAGCGTTGTCTCTTGAGCATTTGTGCTTCAGTCTTGGGAAACCATCAGAAATTGACAGCTCTCTTTGGAAGTAGAAATGCTTCCTTGGTTAATTTTTTTCTTTAATATGAAACTAAATCATATCTTGTGAATTTTTTTCAGCTGGCATTTTCGATTACTTATAATTTTCATATACTTAGTTATTAGCAAATTTTTGTTCCCTGAATTGAAAAGTGCTCTGGCTGCAGGTGTTGGCGTACTTTTGCAATCCTGGTCCTGTAAAAGTCAATAGTATCCGTTATATTAGTGGGCAAATTGCTAATAAAGATGGTTTGAGTGGGTTGATATTGGTCTTGCAAGGTGATATGACCAATCAAGCTCTTAAAGCACTGGATCTTTTCTCGTTTAAAGTTGAAGTATTCCAGGTATCACGATGTTCTATTCACTTCTTTTGCCCCCTCGTTACTGTGCGTTAGACTGTAGATCATATGTTGGCTACAGCTAGTAGTTTCAGTTGATTGGAACTAAGAATTTTTGTTCTTTTTCCGAAGTTGATTAAATGTAAGCATCAATTCTTTTTAGAGGGAAAGGTGCTATACCAGTCACTAAATCTTGTCAGTGATTGAGGTGGTTGTTGCGAAAAGAAGGCTCATTTTAGGTTGAAGTAAATTTGCGAGATCCAAATTTAGCCCTAATGTACCTGAAGCCTCGTTATGTTACTTGTTGGAGTAAGATGTGAGGGCTTTGAGTAAATAAAAAATAAAATGTGGCAAGACTCCTTATCAGAACTTCTTCCCTCTGATAATGTATGCAGTTGTGTTTTCTAATGAGTAAGTCAAGATTTTTATTAATCATGATATTTAGGGACATTCATATTGAAAGGGGAGGAATATGATTTTTAAAAGGAGAAAGATGGAGGGACGAAGAAATGCAGCAGCCTATTGGAATGGTGCAGGAAATGTAATATTTCATTATAAGATATAAGAAGCAATGTGATTTTTCCTCACCTTGTACCTGAAGCTTTGGTGCCTCGCCTTGTCTTAGGCAAGGTGACTTCACCTAGCCGTCACTCAGGCGAGCAGCTCGCGGCACCTGGCAGCACTTTAGCGAAGATTTAGCTATGTCTTAGTCTATTACTTGCCTATCTATATCTAAATAAAGGTAAGTATTAGTATGGGAAGATAATTTGGAAAAAGGAGAAATTTCTTAATAAAATGCAATAAAAAGTGACAAACAATGGCTTGTGCTGTCAGAATTAGATTTAACTATTTTGGCCTCTTTAACATTTGCACCTCCCTTTGCTCATGAACTTTTACATTATCGTTTCCCATTGCTCGTGCGAGGGCCTAGCGCCTTAGGCATTAGGGGAGTGTCTGCATCTTAAGGGCTCTTGATAAAATTAAAAATACTGATTGAGATGGCTCATATTAGAGGGGATGGGAAGCCCAAGAAGACATGGATGAGAATAGTTACCAGAAATTTGGTGAATGAGAACCGATGTGGCCGACTTATGATAGGAAGAGAAAATTATTTTTGCTTTTGCAGCTGGTCGAGTTTGATAAAAAGAAGTAATATAGTATTCCGGTATCTAAGTGAAGGTATTGAAAGGTTAAATTGGTATGCGAAGCGAAGTTGTAAAGAGGGGGAGAGTAGAAGACTCTACAGAATAGACATGAGAGTAATAGACTCTACAGAATAGGCATACTCTTCTTCTTTTCTACTCAAATAACTTGGCTGCTTATGCTTGCATGCTTTTAGAACCTGGCTTCTCTCCCCTTTCTATGGAGTCACTTGTGTTGCCTGTGTTTGCTTGCTCTCATGCTCACTTGGAGCATTTTCCTATCAATTCCTGATGTTGGCATGACTTCAAGATTTATTTCACAAACCTATTCTCCTTTTGATCCATTATTCTGTGGATTTATGCAGTCCTTTATGAATTCATGCTTTTTGGGGACATTAGTATCTAATCTCAAACTTATAAAAAAGTCTTTACGATCAACGCTACTGTCATCTGGTGCTGTCTGTTATTTTCTAATGCAGAGACTCATGTTTCATCTTTTTCTGTATTTAACTAGTTTGTCAGCTGATGCTCCTATCATTCATTATTTCCTGGTACCTTGTCAGATAACCGATTTGCTTGTCAATATAACTAAGCATGTCCTCAAGCCTAAACATCGTGTTCTGACTGACCAAGAAAAGCAAAGGCTTCTAAAGAAGTACAGTATACAGGAGAAGCAGGTTAGCGGACTATTATCTCTACCAATTTAGCATATTAGAAATCTTGTTTCATACCGACTTTTTAGCAGTAATATTCGGTCCTATTGCATAAAGTTTCTTTCTTGAAAGCAATACTCTTATGGTAATCCTTCACAATCCAAATGACCATAGTTTAAAACATTAAGGTACTTCAGATAACTAAATATATACATGTGAATGTGGTGATGTGCGAATTTAGGTAAGTTCGTCAAGTTGTACAGGGAAGAAACTATCTGTTATTAACTCTATTTTAATGGTGGTTTTCTTGATGCTTCCATTTTCATAAATTGGAGACTGGGAAAGAGAGAAATGCATATGTCAGTATGGATAGAATTTGGTGGATTTTTTTTTTTGTTTAAGCTGTTAGAGTTTGAAATTTCGATAGCTGCAAAGCATTAGAGTAGCCCCTAGTTGGTGAATAATATTCAATCAAGTTAATGCATGAAAGTTAATATAACCGATGCATAATTTGATTAACTTTATGTTACAGCCTTATAGTTTATTTTGCTGTGCTCCATAGATCTAGATCATCAAGATATCTGTCTCATTGATGAAATTTCATTTTTGTTTATGTACCTTTCATTTTGAGTAAACTAAGTACCCTAATGAGTTTCCATTTGAGGTCATGAATTTGCTGGTCATTGGTCACCCATCACATATCTACTAATGGGAACTGACATGATCCAAGTAGATGTCTTTCGACTTTCTAGAAGTTTGCCAGTACACAGTATTGTCCTATGAATTGTGTGCTTTATTTAGATTACATAGTTTGTGCATTCTTAGTTACATGATCCAAGCTTGTCCGGATGTAGTTACAAGCTTGGACTGTGGCACGGAGCACCAATTGTAGAATGAATTATCTTATTTGGAATCAGCAGCATGTGCCTTTTAAATTCGTGTGTTGATATAGGAAAGATCGTGTACTCTCTTCAGTTTTGTGATTGGAGATCATGCTGATGGTGTGTGGTTATTTTGTTTCTCACCAGCTTCCAAGGATGCTGAAGAATGATGCAATCGCAAGATATTATGGACTCGAGAAGGGTCAGGTAGTAAAAGTTACGTACAGTGGTGACATAACTGGCACGCATGTTACATACCGCTGTGTCTGGTGATTCTATGTTCTCCTGAGATTGGGTTTTTTTTGGTATCAATATGTAATAGGAGTTTCCTAGCATAATTACTGGTGGGCAGAATGAGTCACCTTGTTGACTGTTCCATAATCATGGTCCCGTCCAGTTTTGAACGGTGGTTCGCTTATGGTACCATCCAGATGTTGATAGTTTTGGATGGTCGAGCTGGTTCACTTGGTCTCTGGCTAGGAGTTGAATTTCATTTTTATGTAGTAGGTTTCACTGTAAGTAGTGGCAGCGATTTAAGAATCGCCGATTTGATCCTGTTTTATTGTTCTGTAGTTTTGTCGTGAATTGATGGAAAGCATGTCCAAGAAAGTTTTACCGATTGTTTTGTAGTGATCTTATATCTCGTCACATTGCTGGCTTACGCAGGTGTCACTAATGGGCAAATGCTCCATAACATTCTTCTTCTCTGGATAGACATTATCTATTGCCAATCAAGTCGAATTTTGACAATGTTCGAAAGATACTATAGCGCAATGTCGATATTAATGGCAACTTCCGTGGAATTTCAGGTCAAGATGTTACGTGTATTGTAATCTATCATCCTCCTTCCAAGGTAGTTGAGTTCTTATGCTAGACGAAGAAAAAGAGGATGATAAGGGCTTTCCCAAAGTATGAAGTTTATTTCAATAAAAAAAAAAGCACGAGGTTTATATTTTTGAAAATTATTAGGTATTATTGACTCGTTACCTTACTTCACATGAGCCGTTAGGTCATGTGAGTCGCTCATGTGGATTGGACTAATGTAGGTTGGGAGTAACCAATAGAAGCTCCTCTGTTACCCTCTTCAATCAGTCATAAACCATTTAGGATTCTTTTATTGAACCTTGAATCAGTAGACCGTCATGCGATGCACGATTATAGGCATCATTCACCATCGTTCATGGCTTCCAAAAATTTATCGAATAACCCGTGCAAAGCACGAGTTAAATATATCTAATGATAATACTATGAATATTGATGAAATAGGGCCGTGAGATTTCACTTAGTGGTTTAGGAGGGGCTTGTGGGCAGGGTTGGAAAAACATATTGGGGGGCCAAAAATGCATGAAGGAAAAGTCATATGAAGGTTATTTCAATATTAATTATATTAAAATGAATGACTAGGAAATATTTAGGACATCATAGCCCTTTCGTTTTAGGCTAATCAAGTTGAAAAGCCCTATTGATAAGGTTCAATTTCAATATAAATTTGTTGTACTTAATCTCTTTGAGAGAGAATCTGTAAGTCACCAATAACTTAAAATTCAAAAATATCGACATCTTTTTAATTTGAGGAATGCAAAAGTCATAGAATAATTAAAATTTGATTTGTCATGTATCCTTCACACAATGTGATACAATGAATGGAGAATTATGACATTTAAGACTACATTACAATAGGATATTAAACTGTTGCTATCTCTACTGATATTATCTCGTCGTTTATCTCTCTCTCATTTATCTTTTTTTCTATTTCGGAGAGCTACTCTATTAAGTAAATAAAGAAGGGTGAAAATTTAGTCATAAATTTCAAAAGAATACAAGGAAAATAACTAAATTTAGTCATAAATTTAGTTATTTTCCCTGTCAAACAAACGTTCGTATCGCATACAAACCTCAGACAGAGACGACCGCAGTGACACCGAGACAACTCTGTTTCCACCATCGCTGAAGCGAGGATTTCTCAGGTTAGTCTCAGTTTTCTTATCGACTCCTCAGTTGTTCTGCTCAAACGGGTTGGTGTTCCGAAAACCATAAAGATCGTTGCAGTTTCTTGTAGTTTCTTGCGCGCCAAGCACTCTGTTCCTAGTCGTGGCCACAATGGGGGAAATGCTGGATGATTGGAGAGAATTCTTTGCAACGACCGACACGGACATTTTCAAATTCATTGACACTGCGATCACATTAGCTGCGTTGGATTGCCCGAGAGATTTTCGGCTACAAAGAGACCGCATCGCAGAGCGGCTGTTCTCCACCACGTTGACTCAGAGTTGGTGCCCAGGGTGCGATGATTTGCCCATGTCTCGTGATGGAGTTGATAGCGTACACGCGGATAAAGAAAGCAAAAGGATCAGAGACAACAGTAGCGGTGTCATCGAGCGCGATGGGGGTGGACATGAACCCGGAAAGTTATCACGAGTATGGAGGCCCGGAGGCATTTAGTGATGAGATTGATGAACAGTCTCAAGTTATTGGTGAAGTTCTAAGGATCAAGCAGGTTTTGGACAACAGTCAACGCGAGGTGAATATCCTAACTTGAATTCAGTACCTTGATTCTGATTTTCTGCTTCTTGTGCATTCTTTGCCCATTGATTTCAAATTTCTGTAGCTTTGGAGATAAATGCATTGAAAAGTCGCCTTTTCGTTTTGTTTCTTGTCCAAATATAACGTGGCTCTGTTTTTTGGTATGGCAGTCTGATTCGGCACTGTATGAGTCATTGAGAAAACTCCAGTTGATGGCTACCTCTATGGATGTATTGGAGGTTTGATTAAATAGCATATCTTTCATTTAAGTTCTTGAAAGACAATGTCAATAGGCTTCTCTAATTCATCTAATTTCGCTGAGTTCTTGCAGAAAACAAAGATTGGGATTACTCTCAACAGTTTTCGGAGGAAAGGAGGATCAACGCAGATAGCTCGACTTGCACACAACATCATTATGTATGAAGTGATATATTTCAGTTCTATCGACACTCGTTGATTTCATAGCTTCTTAAAAAAATAGGACACTTGCACTTAATGTCTCTGTGCTGCAACATGAAGCAACTACACAAGTTTTTCTCAGTAACTACATATGCCGACTTTCCAAGCACTTCACACTTGATTAGACGTAACTTTATGAAAACACTGAATCTTTGAATAAAAAGTAGAAACACTTCCACCTGCGATGCCTGCTTCTTGCATAATCAAAGCAATGACACCCTTTTTGCGTATCTCTTGTTTGTAGCATAGGTTCGGGTCACTTAGCAACTTCACTTAATTGGAAGCGCAACAGCATGATCATTACTTCATCCTACTCACTTATCAATACTTTTCTTATTGCAGGGGATGGAAGGCTATGGTCAAAGAAATCTGCCGCGGCACAAATGATATTGCTGGTATTAGCATTGCTACGCAAATGTTCGTGCAGCTTGATCGTTCTTTATCTAGGTCCCCATTCTCATTTGTTTAAACTTGTCAGGTTCTTATGTAGATCTTCGCAAAGTCGGAAAAATAGACTATGCTAGTGGACCAATATCGTCAGTGAAGAATCAAAACACCCCAAAATGGCAACAAGAGAAACACGCCAACAAGGCCAGTTCAATTGCTAAGAGGAACCAGAGACCAAATATGAACCAACACCAGGCCACTGTGAAGCCCAAGACATCTTCTAGTATCAACTCAAAGACAATCCCACCAAGCAAGATTGCGACATGGAAGTTTGAGAAGGAAAGAATGCTTCAAAACTCAAACGGAATCATGAGCCGCAATAGACTCCTCACCGGTTGACGGGATGTACGTGCGAAAGCTGTTTAATTTCAGATTATCATTCCAACCAAAAGCTGACTTGGCCATTTGCTTCAATCAGAAGATCAACGGCTTGGATGAAGTTGCAGTGGAAAAGAAATTTGGAGCCTCCAAGAGGATATCACAAGAGCACTATCAACAAGCAGAATCAGGCTAGTTGCTCTTGCAGGATGTTCGGCTGTTTCTTAGACCTACTACATAGCAGGCAATCACTCTGTTCATTCTTTTTGATAGCCAAGAGGCAGCGGACAGTGCTGGCTTTACCTGCTCTCCCAAAGCAACCGGCAAGTGATAAGGGTCCAGGTCCACGGGCTAGAATCGAAAAAACTCTTAGGCAGATGGCGAAATCACGGAGACGGATCTCATTGTTTTGAAGACCAAACTTCCAAAGCCGAATGCATCTGTTGCTTGATTCTTCATTTGTGAAAATCTGTGATTATTACCTCTGGACACGTTGCATAAATTAGCTATGACTGATACGAGTTTTTGTTCAGGAAGCTTGTGCTTAGCTCGTATAGCTATGACTTGTTGCTTATGTAGCTCATGATGGATATAGTACAGAAGAAGAGCTTGTAGCGGGTATTAGTCCTCCCACATTCAAATTTTTTTCCATAAATAACAGATAAATTTACTCATCAAAAGTTGCTTCTCAAAGCAGTCTAAAAAAGCAGTTGGATGCTCGGAATTGCTTTTGCTCTGTTTTAGGCCATCCTTGAGAGCATTGTCCGAGATGTCCCCGCCTGATATATACCTTATACTCCGTTTTGCTCGTCTTTAAGCTCCTTGAACTCAAGTTTCACATCTCTGCAATTCATCAAACGCAAGAGCAGAGGCCATTTATTTGTAGGTATTAACTGTAAATAGGATAAAAATGCGACAATTGGACGTGGGAATTTATTTGTGGACAGAAGATTGGAGGACCAAACTTCGAAAGAGCAGAGGAGGAACATTTCTCCTTATAATTCTGGAAAGATATAGAAAGAGAAGGAAAACATTAACGCCTTTTATAGCCTGGAATTACAAAAATAGAAAATATAAGAATATGGGGGCATCTGAAATGTCAGTTATGACAAAAATAGCCCTGCTTTTCCTATCAATCCCAGATGTTGGCATGACTTAAAGATATATTTCATGAACCGATCCTCCTTTTAATCCAGTATTCTGTGGATTTGTGCTGTCCTTTATGGACTCAAGGTTTTTGGGGACATTAGTATCTAATCTCAATCTTATAAATCTGCTTTACAATCACGAGTTCTGTCATCTTGTGCTGTAATATTTTCTGATGTGAAAGTCACGTTTCATCTATATGTGTATTTTAACTAGTTTGCCATTTGATGCTGCTATCATTCATTATTTTCTGACAATGTGTTAGATAACCGACTTGCTTGTCAACATAACTAAGCATGTCCTCAAGCCTCAACATCGTGTTCTGACTGATCAATAATAGCAAAGGCTTTTAGAGAAGTACAGTATACAGGAGCAGGAGGTTAGTGGACTATTATACTCTACCAATTTAGCATATTCAAAATCTTGCTTCATACTGACTTTTAAGCAGTAATATTCGGTTCAATTGCGAAAAGTTTCTTCCGTGAAGAGAATATTGTTATAGTATTTCTTCACACTCCAAATTATCGTAGTACAGTCTTTAAGGTGCTTCAGAAAACTGAATAAATGCATGCGGATGTGGTGATATGTGAATTTACGTAAATTCATCAAGCTGTATAGGGAAGAAACTCTGTTGTTAACTGTATATTAGTGGTGTTTTTCTTGCTGCTTTGGTTTTCATAAATAGGAGACTGGGAAAGAGAGAAATTAAGGATATATATTTATGTGCGCATAATTGCTGAGGAGATGCATTGATAGGTCAGTTTGGATGGGATTTGGTCGATTTTTTTTTATTTCGTTTAAATGCATGCGGATGTGGTGATATGCGAATTTACGTAAATTCATCAAGCTGTACAGGGAAGAAACTCTGTTATTTCTATATTAGTGGTGTTTTTCTTGCTGCTTTGGTTTTCATAAATAGGAGACTAGGAAAGAGAGAAATTAAGATGTATATTTATGTGCACATAGATGCTGAGGAGATGCATTGATACGTCAGTTTGGATGGGATTTGGTCGATTTTTTTATTTTGTTTAAGCTCTTTATGGTTTGACATTTTGATAGGTGCAAAGCATTAGAGTAGCCGCTTGTTGGTGAATGACAGTCCATCAAGTTAATGAATGAAAGTGCGCTATTATAACCGATGCATAATTTGATAACTCTGTTATATGGCCTTGGAGGTTATTTTGCTGTGCTCCAAAGATCTAGATCATGAAGATGTCAGTGTCATTGATGAAACAATTTCGGATATTTTTTTTTGTGCCTTTCATTTTAAGTATACTAAGGGCTTATTTGGTAACTGGCCAATAATGTCTGATTCTATTCTTTTGTTCTCGGGAACAAAAAGAGAATAGAGATCCGTTTGCTAAATATTTTATTTCCAGAAATAAATTTGTTCTTAGAAATAGTTTTGGAACAAAATCAAGAATAATAAAAAAAGATGATTCTTGATTCTGGGAACAAGAATCAGAAATGGAAAAGAAATTTTTTCTTCTTCTTCTTCTTCTTTCTTGGCCGGTGGCTGATGATCGACCATAGGCCAGGGCTGGCAAGGGCAAGGGTTGGACCCTCACGGCCTAGGCAAGGGCTGGACTCTTACGGCCTTGGTGAGAGCTGCCTTCGTCAGATCAGGCGAGGGCTGGACCCTCGCGGCTTGGGTGAGGGTCACCCTCGCTAGACCCTCGCCCAGGCCGCAAGTGCAGCGGCCCTCACCTAGGCCGCGAGGGTCCAGCCCTCGCCCTCGCTGGCGAGGGTGGTCCTCGCTTGCGGCCAGTCGCCAGCCATGGGCTAAGGAAGGAGAAGAAGAAAAAAGAAAATAAAAAAAAGGAAAAAGAAAGAAGAAAATATTAAAAAATTCAAAATATTATTAATAAAAAGAATTTTGTGCAGTTACCAAACGCATTTCTATCCTTTTTCTATTTCAGGAATAGAAATTTTGGATAGTTACCAAATGCCTTCAAATGCTTAGAAATTACTTCCGGGAATGGAATAAAAAAATCATTTATGAGAAAAAATTATTTTCAGGAACAAAATGGTTATCAAACGCATCCTAAGTACCATAACGAGCTTCCATTTGAGGTCATGAATTTGCTGGTCATTGGTCACATGCCACGTAACTAATAACGGGAAATGACATTATCCAAGTTAGAGCACGAATGACAACTATTCAATTTCAGAAATCAATTTCTGGCTAGAAATAGATTTTATATTTCTGTTTCATAGATGAATTTCTGACAAAAAATACGCATTTGATAACGACACAAAATTTATGTTCCCGAAACAAAAATTTGTTTGATAACGGCACGAAATTACTCCCTCTCGGTTGGTCGCGAGTGGATGGTGGGCGCATGGCGGCGGCGGACAATGGGCGGCAAACAGTAGCAGCGAACGACGGGCAGCGGAAGGCGAGGAGAGGCAGCCGTGGACGGCGACGCGGCCAGTGTGAAGGATGGCGGATGGAGGCGGCAGGCGTCGGGCAGCAGCGGGAGGTGGGCGACGGCTGGCGGCGAGAGGAGGGCAGTGACGGGAGATGGGTGGCTATGGGAGGAGGGCAGACGATGGCAGCGAACGGCAGGTGGTGAACGGTGGGGGGAGGCGGCGGTGGATGGCGACGCGGCTAGTGCAGAGGACGGCGGTTGGAAGCGGTCGGCGTCGGGCAATAGCGGGAGGCGGGCGACGGCCAGTGGCAGGAGGGGGGCGGCGGTGGGAGGCGAGAGACAGTGGCTGGCAGCCAACAATGGGCTGCGGCGGAAGTGGGCAGCGGCTAGAGGAGGGCGGCCGGTGGCAGGAGACGGTGGCCGACAAACGGCGGCCATAGACAGTGAATGGTGGAAGGCAGTCGCCGGCAAGTGGGTGGCAATGGGCGATGGGTGGGTGATCGGCTAGTAACGAGAGTGAGCGATGAGAAGAATTTTTATTTCTCATTTTTATTTTAGAAATAGAAAAATAGAAAATTTTTGCTTCTCATTTATGTTCAAAACCTATTTCTGAAATCAAAATTTATTCTAGAAATTGAAATATGAAATTGCGTTGCCAAACGGATTTCTATTCGAAACTTGTTTCTGTAACAAAAAAATAGAAACAGAATAATTATTATTCACAGCCTTATTGTCCGTCGACTTCCTAACAGTTGGCCAGTACACAGTATCGCCCAATGAATTGTGCGCTTTATTTCGATTGCATAGTTTCTGCATCCATCACGTGCATTCACAATTACATGATCCAAGCTTGTCCGGATGGAGTTACAAGCTTGGACTGTAGCATGTAGCGCCAACGGTAAAATGAATTTTCTTCTATGGAATGAGCAGCATGTGTGCTTTTAAATTCGCGTGGTGATATAGAAAGCTTATGTACTCTCTTTAGTTTGGTGATTGGAGATCATGCCCGATGGTGTGTGGTTATTTTGCTTCTCACCAGCTTCCGAGGATGCCGAAAAAAGATGCAATCGCAAGATATTATGGACTTGAGAAAGGTCAGGTAGTAAAATTTACCTACAGCGGTGACTTGACTGGCATGCATGTAATGTACCGCTGTCTGGTGATTCTATGCTCTCCGGAGAGTGGTGTTTTTGGTATCAATTTGTGATAGGAGTTTCCTAGCATTATCAATGGTGGGCAGAATGAGTCAGCTTGTTGACTGTTCAGTAATCACGGTCCCCATCCTGTTTTGAACGATTGTTTGCTCATGCTACCATCCAGTTGTTAATAGTTTTGGATGGTCGAGCTTGTACATGTTGTCTCTGGCTATGAGTTGAATTTCAGTTTTATGCGGTAGGTTTCGCTATCAGATGTGGCAGTGATTGAAGAATGGCTTGTCGATCCTGTTTTGCTGTTCAGTAGTTATGTGGCGAATTGATGGAAAGCATGTCCAAGGAAGTTTTACCGATTGTTCTATAGTGATCTTGTATCTCGTCACATTGCTGGCTGACAAAGGTGTCAATAACGGGCAAATGCACCATAACATTCTTCTTTCTTTCAATAGACAAATTATCTATTGCCAATGAAGTCAAATTTGACAATGTTCGAAAGATACTATAGGGCAACATCAATGTTAATGACAGCTTTCGGATCAAGATGTTATGTGTATTGTAATATATTATCCTCCTTCCAAAGTAGTTGAGTTCTTATATCCAAAGCATGAGGATTATGCTTTTCAAAATTATTATGTACTATTGAGTTTTGTTACCTCACTTCACATGAGCTATTATATTATATGAACTGTTAGGTCGTGTGAGGACTACGTGATTTAATTACTCATGTGAAGTGGACTAACGTTAGTTGGGAGTAGTCAAATAAAAGCTCCTCTTTTTGCCCTCTCGAATGACATAAATCAGCTGGGGATCTTTTATTAAACCTTGAATCACTAGATTGTCATGCAGTAAACGATTGTAGGCATCATTCACCGTTGTTCATGGCTTCCAAAAATTTATCGAATAATCCGTGCAAAGCACGAGTTAAATTCAAATATATAATGATTATACTAAGAATATTGATGAAATAGTCCCATGAGATTTGACTCAGTGGTTTAGGAGGGGCTTGTGGGCAGGGATAGAAAAACATATTGGGGGTGCCGAAAATGCATTAAGGAAAAGTCATATGAAGAGAGTTTCTTTAGGTAATATCAATATTAATTAGATTAAAATGAATGACTAGGAAATATTCAGGACCGAACGAAATATATCATGAAATAGCCCGTTCTTTTTTGGCCGATTAAGTTAGAAGGCCCTATTGATAAGGTTCAATTTCAATATAAATTGGTTGTACTTAATCTCTTTGAGAGATAGATAATTTATAAGTCACCAATAACTTAAATTCAAAAATATTGACATCTTTTCTAATTTGAGGAATGCAAAAGTAATAGAATATTTAGATCTGATTTGTCATCTATATCCTTCACACATTTAGTTTGGTTCAGTCAAATTAATTGATGTTTTCTTCGTAAAACAAACAAAGCCAAATCAATAGATAAATAAATCAAAAAGTTCTCATTTATCTAAAAATATCTTGATTTAGTCCAATCTATCGATTTTGATATCTCTCCGAACACCTATGTGCTACAATTCTTTCTACGTTGGCAGAAATTATTAGTCAGGCCAAACCACAAAAATGTTTGTAATCAATAAAATTTATTTATTTGCACCAAATATGTTTCCATTTACCGCTCAAAACATACCGATGCGTATTCTTCTCTTCACACAATACATGATGGTGTGTCTAGAACAACTTTTTTTTTTTAACTCGAACCATCTGAAACTTTTACAAGATACAAATACTTGCAATAAATTGACAACAAAGCCACGTGATATGCAAAGATATTTGGATATCATTTCAAATTTGGAGCGAGAAAATAAAAGAAGAGAGGAATATTTGCTTACGAAAAAGCAAAAGATATAAAATAAAGAAAATTGCTGTAAGCTGGTATCCAAAAAAACTCCCTCGTTTATTTTTTTTTCTTTTTCAGGGAGTTTATCTATTGGATAATTAAAGAAGCTGTGAGAATTTGGTCATAAATTTCAAAAGAGCACAAGAAAGACAGCCTAGTAATTTTCCCTCTCAAACAAACGTTCGTGTCGCATATAAACCTCGGACAGGGACGAGCCCCGGCGACACGACGACGGCTCTGTTTCAACATCGCTGAAGCGAGGATTTCTCAGGTTTGTCTGAATTGTCTCATCGACTCCTCAGTTGTCCCACCGGTGTTCCAACCGAGTTCCCGAACAGGTAGGGTGTTGTCGCGCGCGATACAATCTGTTCCGAAAACCATAGAGATCGTTGTGGTTTCTTGATAGTTTCTTGCGCGCCAAGCACTCTGTTCCTAGCCGTGGCCACGATGGGGGAAACGCTGGATGATTGGAGAGATTTCTTTGGAACGACGGACATTTTTGAATTCATCGACACCGCGATCACGATAGCCGCGCTGGATCGCTCGAGAGATTTTTGGCTACAAAGAGACCGCATTGCGGAGCAGCTGTTCTCGACCACGATGACTCAGAGTCGGCGGTGCCCAGGGTGCGATGATCTTCCTGTGTGGCACGATGGTGGAGATGATTGTGTACGCGCGAATAAAGAAAGCAAAACGATCAGGGACAACAGTAAGGGTGACGTCAAGCGTGATGGGGTGGACATGAACCCGGAAAGCTATCTCGATTATGGAGGCTCAGAGGCATTTAATGATGAGATTGATGAACAGTCTCAAATTGTTGATGAAGTTCTAAGGATCAAGCGGGTTTTGGACAACAGTCAACGTGAGGTGAATATCCTAACTTGAATTCAGTACGTTCTTTGCCCATTGATTTCGAATTTCTGTAGCTTTGGAGATAGTGTGTTGAAAAGTCGTTTTTTTGTTTTGTTCCTTGTCCATATATAACGTGGCTTTGTTTTTTGATATGACAGTCTGATTCCGCGCTTTATGAATCACTGAGAAAACTCCAGTTGATGACTATCTCTATGGATGTCTTGGAGGTTTGATTAAATAGCTTATCTTTCATTTAAGTTCTTGAAAGACAATGCCAATAGGCTTCTTTAATCCATCTAATTTCGCTGAGTTCTTGCAGAAAACAAAGATTGGGATAACTGTCAACAGTCTCCGGAGGAAAGGTGGATCGACGCAGATTGCTCAACTTGCACACAACATCACTATGTATGGAGGGATATATTTCAGTCCTGTCAATTCTCATTTATTCCATGGCTTCTAGAGGAACCGGACACTTGGGCTTAATGTCTGTATGCTGCAACATGAAGCAACTATACAAGTTTTTCTCAGTAACTACATATGCCGACTTTCCAAGAACTTCAAACTTGATTAGACGTAACTTTATGAAAACACTGAATCTTTGAATAAAAAGTAGAAACACTTCAACCTGCGATGCCTGCTTCTTGCGTAATCCAAGCAATGACACCCTTTTTGCACATATCTTGTTTGTAGCATAGATTCGGGTGCTTTACCAACTTCACTTAATTGGAAGCGCAAGAACATGGTCATTTCATAAGGATTTCCAGTTCAATTACTCACAGATCGATTCTTTTTCTAATTGCAGGAGATGGAAGGCCATGGTCGAAGAGATATGCCGCAGCACAAAGGATGTTGCTGGTATTAGCATTACTATACAAATGCTCTTGTAGGTTGCTTGTTCTTTATCTGGGTCCCCTTTCTTATTTGTTTAAACTTGTCAGATTCTTATGTGGATCTTCGCAAAGTCGGAAAAATAGATTGTGCCAGTGGATTATCATCGTCAGTGAAGAACCAGAACACCCCAAAATGGCAACAAGAGAAACACGCCAACAAGGCCAGTTCAATTGCTAAGAGGAACCAGAGACCAAATATGAATCAACAACAGGCCACTGTGAAGTCCAACACATCTTCTAGTATCAACTCAAAGACAATCCCACCAAACAAGATGGCGACACAGAAGTTTGAGAAGGAAAGAATGCTTCAAAACTCAAACGGAATCATGGGCAGCAAGACACTCTTCACCGGTGGACGGGATGTAAGTACGAAAGCTATTTAATTTCAGATTATCATTCCAACTTAAAGCTGACTTGGTCATTTGTTTCAATCAGAAGATCAACAGGTCAGATGAAGTTGCAGTGGAAAAGAAATTTGGAGCCTCCAAGAGGACATTACAAGAGCATTATCAACAAGCAGAGTCAGGTTAGTTGCTTTCGCAGGAAGTTCAACTGTTTTTTAGACCTACTACATAGCAAGCAATCACTCTGATCATTCTTTTTGACAGCCAAGAGGCAGCGGACAGTGCTGGCTTTACCTGCTCTCCCACAGCAACCGGCAAGTCATAAGGGTCCGGGTCCACGCGCTCGAATCGAAAAATCTCTTAGCCAGATGGCGAACTCACGGAGACGGATTTCATTGTTTTGAAGACCAAACTTCCAATGCCGAACGGAGCTGTTGCTCGATTCTTCATTTGTGAAAATCTGTGTTTATTACCTCTGGACACGTTGCATATATTAGCTATGACTGTTTGACAGGAGTTTTTGTTCAGGAAGCTTGTGCTTGACATGTTGCTTATATGGCTCACGATGGATATAGAAGTACAGAAGAAGGGCTTGTAGTGGGTATTAGTCCTCCCACATCAAACATTTTTTTCCGTGAATAACAGACGAATTTACTCATAAAAAAGTTGCTCCCCAATGCGGTCTAAATTGTAACAAAGAAGAAGAACAGTTGTAATGGGAAGAAAGATGTGCAGTTGGATGCTTGGGAACTAGTGCTTTTTGCTCTGTTTCGGGCCATCCTGGAGAGCGTTGTCCGAGGTATCTCCGCCTGATACATACCTTATATATTCCGCTTTGCTCGCCTTCTAGCTCCTTGGGCACAAGTTTCCCATCTGTGTAAGCTTCAACTCATCAAACGCGGGAGAAATTCGATCAAGCAAAACACCGAATTCTTCAGTTCTAAACTGAATGAAGAGAATCATCCAATCTAGTTCGCACACCCATCGTCTGGTTGGAGATTGGCTCCATTCGAGCTTTCGCGGGTTGATTTGAATTGGTCGTGACCAGTGAAGCGAATGCGGTCGCTCCTGAATGGGTGGTTACAGGGGCGTGAAAAACTGTGATGGCGAAAGGCGATTCCTTGGTGTTGGTCGAGTTGTTGCTGTGGCCTTGGAAGGGCTTGAAATGTTGGGGTTATGGAGATCATCACTCCGCTCCACCAAGGTCGCGCGGAGAATCCGCCCTGTTCTGGGTGTATTCAGGGCTTATCGCTCCACAAGCGATTCCGTGGGTCTCGGAGTTCGTTTGCAGGATAGCGATTTTACTGGTGCAAAGTCGAACATTGCTCGGTCTACTTGGCTGATGACGAAGCTCGGTAAGGAAGGGAGGATTTTGGAAGCACGCAAGGTGTTCGATGAAATGGGTGTAAGAGACGAGATAGCGTGGACCACTCTGATATCTGCTTATATCAAGTGCGGGTTGATTGAAGAGGCACGCGAGCTGTTTGACAGGGCGGATGCCAAGAGAAATGTGGTGACTTGGACTGCCATGCTCGGGGGATACGTGAAGTTGGGTAGAATACGTGAAGCGGAGACTTTGTTTGATGAAATGCCCCATAGAAATGCTGTCTCTTGGAACACCATGATTGACGGGTACGCTCAAAATGATCAAGTTGACTCGGCGTTGAAGTTGTTCGAGAGCATGCCCGGGAGGAATGTGGTTTCATGGAATACGATTATCACTGCTTTGGCACAGCGTGGGAGGATCAAGGAGGCAAAGGCGCTTTTTAATCAGATGCCGAGAAGGGATGTAATTTCCTGGACGGCGATGGTGGCAGGTTTGTCTAAAAGTGGGATGATTGATGAGGCAAGAGAGTTGTTTGATAGAATGCCAGAACGTAATGTTGTCTCATGGAACGCAATGATCACTGGTTATGCACAGAATAAAAGGTCAAGGGAGGCTCTTAATTTATTTGAGAGAATGCCAGAGAGGGACGTGCCGTCGTGGAATACGATGATCACAGGGCTTATTCACAATGGAGACACAGAGAAGGCCAGGGATTTGTTCAATGAGATGCCCCGGAGGAATGTTGTCTCTTGGACTACCATGATCACTGGGTATGTTCAGGATGGGCAAAATGAAGAAGCGCTAAAAATATTTTTGAAAATGAAGGGTGATGATGAGATAAAGCCGAATCAAGCAACCTTTGTGAGCGTTTTGGGTGCTTGCAGTGACTCAGCAGGTCTTGGGGAAGGAAAGCAAGTTCATCAGGTAATTTGTAAAACACCATATCATGATAATACATTTGTGGCATCGGCTCTCATAAACATGTACTCAAAATGTGGGGAGTTAGTCACTGCAAGGAAGATGTTCGATGATGGTTTGTGGAGCCAGAGGGATTTAATATCATGGAATTGTATGGTTGCAGCTTATGCTCATCATGGATGTGGAAGAGAGGCGATCACTTTGTTCAACCAAATGATAGAATTAGGTTTTAAACCCGATGACTCCACCTTTGTGGGGTTGCTCTCCGCATGTAGCCATGCTGGTTTAGTGGAGGAGGGCCTAGAGTACTTCAGCAGACTTGTGCAGGACAAATCCGTGCAGTTGAAAGAAGATCACTTTGCATGTTTGATTGATCTGTGTGGTCGAGCTGGTAGGCTGGAGGAAGCTTTTAATTGGATTGAGCAGGTTGTGGATAAGCCATCTGCATGCCTTTGGGGAGCCCTTCTAGCGGGATGCAACTATCACGGGAATGCGGAAATTGGCAAGGTGGCTGCAGAGAAGCTTTTTGAGTTGGAACCAGAAAATGCTGGCACATATTTGTTGTTGTCTAATATATATGCATCGACGGGGAAATGGAGAGACGCTGCAAGAGTGAGGCTGGAAATGAAGGAGGAGGGATTAAAGAAACCGCCAGGTTGTAGTTGGATTGAGGTGGGGAATATGTTTCATGTGTTCGTTGTTGCCGACAAGTCTCATTGTCAAAAGGAGCTTATCTATTCTCTGCTCCTCGATCTTCACTTGAAAATGAAAATGAAGAGGTCTAGTTCTGTACAAAAAGATGTTGATTCAGCGGATGAGGACTTTTTGGTAGCATGAAAGTCATGATTTTTGCCTTCTCTGTCCAATTGCAACTCTTTACTATTTTTGTTTGCTCAGGTTTGAGAAACGGATGGCACTCCGGTAGTCATGCGGTAACACGGCCTCCTCAGCCGAGCTGACCATTAAAATTTCATGATTCAAAACAAAGCATGATCGGATCTTAACCTATATAGGTTGTGTGATGTCTATTGCGAAGCCGCACATGCCCTTCACTGTTACTTCTCTTTCATGTTTCTTATCTCTTCTTGCAAGCTCCACCAACTTTCTTCCCCCAGGGCATATACTAAGATGAACGCGCAAATTTTGGTAAAACATTCGTCATTGCATGTCTTTGGCAGAGTCAGCTGTGTACGAGGTAAGCTTGATTGCCATTAGAGAAGTATTTTGATAAACCATTGTGTTCGCTCCAGCAAATCAGAAAACATCCCGACTTCTGCTCTATCTTTTCAGCGTTGATTGGACACGGTATACCAGCAGAAGAGTGAGCTCAACTAAAGAAAAGGTAAAAGGTATGGAGTGTGATTTTAGTCAATTTCTACCTAAGCTGCTTTTTAAGATGCCTGGAGTAATATGCTGGGAATCTCCTTGGGATTGACAGACTTTGGACCAGACATACAAACTGTTCCGATCAAGAGACCACTTTAAAGCGCCAACTCTTCTGAATATCTAAAAACTATGGTAGTTGCACATACATACATACATCCATACATACATACATACAACTGAGACCCCTGCTTCTCTTGCATCCGCAACTAGTGCCGACTCTTCTCAAATTTTCTGCTTGATTGAGGCTTTGCACAAAAGCAATAATTAATTATTTCAAGTAACTCTAACAAATGAAAATGGAGAATGAGACCCGCTTGCAAGAAGGTTTTGGAGCATACATACAAACTATGGAGCATCCAAATCTCGTTTCATGATGCTTTGGTAAAAAACTTTAAAAGAGCAACAATAACCCAGTTTCAGAATCCAGGTAATACAGGTACTTTTTTCCTGGCCAAAGGTTCCAAAGAGAAATTGGATTTATCATTTCTTGCGAGCCAATGCTGCTGCGATACCACCAGCTACAAGTCCAACGGCAGTTGCCGTGATGCCTATTCCGATTACACCATCTGTATTCCGATAGAAGTTATCAACAAAACTTCCGATATTTTGAAGCATTAGCACAATTATCAGGACTAGGTAAATTTTTTATTCATACCCTTAGTGATTCGACTTTCAACAGTCTTTTTGAGTGTCAACGCTTGCCTCCAATCAGGTGCAATCTACATACACAAAGATACAGAGGAATCAAGACAAGAAAAGAAGCCTGTGAATTAAAATTCCTCAAAGAAGAGGGACAGCTGATCGTCTGAAGGAGAAGTGCAGTGACCATCCCATATCAATATGAAGCTAAAAGCCCTTGACTTATAAGCACCAGTAACACTTGAACAATCCACATACAAATTTCTCCAAAAAACAAAAAACAAAAAAACAAAAAGGGGAAAGGCCATGTGTCAGGGAATGGAAATTTGAGCCAACAAATTTGCTGTTTAAGTGAGTCAAATCACATTTTTAAGGAAAAGCCCAACAGCGGCATCCTTTTAAAGAGGCTAAATCGTTAATGATAATTGACAAAATGATAATGAGTACTAGCTAGTAATCGACACTCGACAGATTGATAATGATAGTTTAACTCATGCATATCTCACAATCTCTTGTCTCAGAAATGTTTAAACCTCCCATAGTAAAATGTGATCATAATTGTAAGTTCCAATAAACCACAAGAAACAGCTTACCTTACCAAAAAAAAAAAAAAAAAAGAAACAGCTTATTTCGAGCAAAAAACGTAAAGCATACTTGGTACAGAAGACAAGAAACGCAAAGAGCTGCATCAAACGGTTAACCAACCTCCAAACATCGCTGTACAAGCTGCAAGCTTTTGGAATACTCCCCACTTCTGTAATATCCAACAGCCAGAAGATACAGCTTCTCCCTCTGTTGTAAAGGGGTATTCGTGTTCCCTAAGGTAGCTGAAAACGGATGTCACCCAATTGAGCATTTAAACAGGCGAGCATTTTATATAAGGCCAATTAAATTTCTAACATCTTCCCAAGTTTGAAAGTAGCCTATAATGATAGGCAGATTCAACCAACATCAAGGTCAAAGGTCACAGGAATCACAAATATATACCTGCCCCACCAGCCAAGGGTTCCTCTTTCAAGGATTTGTTACTTTTTATCTCTTATTTAAATAAAAAAAAAATCATGAGGTGAATGCAGATTTAAATTGGTGCAGATCTCAATAAATCAACCATCAAGATGGCTTATAAGATGCAGCCTAAGACACGTGACATGGTCCTACCGGGAGGAAAAGGCCGGACCGCCAGAGTAAAGAATTCTGATAAAGAGACATGATTGGAAGTTTTTTTGCCATGTTCAACCAGAGATCTTGCAAAGAACATAGTAAAATAAAATATTTCTTGGGCAGATCTAGTCCCGTTAAATGATCTGGAAAGATGAAATTCTTGCGCAATTTGCAGTGACTTCCAGGAAACAAATTATGATAACAAGATAAAACAGAAAAGACAGTCATGGCACACATGATTAGAGTGATTAGATAAATTTTGCACGAAGATGAATGAACAATATTGGTTAGCCAGAGGTGCTTCAGCATGTACTGATTATTTCTACACCGAAAACCGAAAGGGAACAAGATAAATAGTAAAATGCCATGTGCCATAAGTGAGCTAACAAATAAAAGATATTATTGAGCAACAAATTAATGAAATGGAAGTTAGAACAGACGATCTAGTCACTTGACTATCACATTAAACAGTTACTGCTGCATAAAAATACAATTGTTGACAACATTGAGCTAAAACAACACAAAAAAACTGAAACAGAAAAGACGGATAACTACCTTCAAGCATGGCTATCCCTCGCTGCACATCTTCTGGTTGTCTAGAATGAACAAGGGCCCATGATAACCTCATTATGCTATCACTTTTGAGCTCATCTGAACCACCATTGGCAGCTTCTGCAACATCTCTCTCACAGCCCTGCCAATGTGTAATAAATTGACTCACCAATAGAAAAGTTGAGATATGCAATAAGATCAACCGTACAATTGAGTGTGGAAGCAAAGTGAGTTCAGGTTTGCCTTTAAGGAGTAGGTTTTACAATCTACCAAGCCGCACAGAGAAAAAGAACATGCAGAATCACTATTAACAGGCCATCATAGTCAATTACGTGACAAACATATTGTTCAGGCAATGCATTATTGAGTGAGAACATTATCATGAAAAAGTAAAGACAAGTTATGGATCTCAATGACGATTCTTATAAGATGAAAGTAAACTTGTAAGGAAAACCATCACCAATATACATGGAACTAAGAGAAGGAGGCAAATCCATAATCACTTAAACAAGCGACTTGGCTCCTTGTAGCCCAAAATAAAAAAAAGGAACCAAGAAAGCTTTCTTGCAGAAATAATCCAAAAAACTTGTTCCCCTGTGCAAGACTGCCACCAGTACACCAATGATATAGGGTACATTTGTTTAACAAGACACTTGAGCAAAATAGTGAACCATGAACATTTGGGACATCAACCAAATTCTCTGAACAATCAAATGCTTTCCATCACCAATTTCGAATTAGTTGGCAGAGAAGGAACCTCTCTGTAATAGTATGATAGAGGTTCCAATGAGGTTCACTCAAAAAAACTCTTCCAAGAGCTATATCATAAATAGTGTATCATCCAGCTAGCCAAGTTTTTGAATGAGTAGATTTCTAAGTTCTAGTCAGTGGGCAGTAATTTTCAGCATGAGATATTCATTCTCCTTATTTCTATGACTAGTTGGAAAGTCACCACAAAGACCAAGAGAATCACCAACTTATACGAATATTACCATCCAAGAACCTTCACTGGATAAGATAGTAGAAGGCTTCACCCAATTCAGTAAATGAAACAAAATAAGTGAGGGTTATATAGAATAATAAATTTCTGGACAAAAGAAAGGCACACACACTAGTTTATTTTTTCATTTTTTTAGCATGACTAGTTTACCAACAATGAATAAATGAATAGTCACAATTTCTATTTTCATCCAGGAAAAACAACAATCAATTGGAAAAATAATTTCCAGAATGGGAAGTGGCTTCACTTTCTACTTTTCCCTTTTTTCTTTTCTTGTAGCGTTTGAAATTGGACTTTGATTCACGGTTGAATACCCGAGACCTTTTAAATATACAAGTATTGAGATGTTTAGTCATCTAGAATTTTTTCCGTGATGTTTTAAATAATAAAAATATTTTCTTTCGCATGTACAAAGTCTTGGGGGCAAAAGTAAGCCAAACAGACCTTTCCCTGCAGCCAGAATAGGCCTGATGAGGCATTGAAGCAACTTTCCTATTTAAGGTACCACAGTGCAAAACTTAGAAAATCCAGAACTTAGGTACAGTGCCAGATATTGATCCTTTCCTGAAAAACCAGGTTCACTACCTCCAATAGATCCAACAAATCAGGTTCACCCTGACCATGACTACCAGTTAGATGGCTGTTGCTTTGCTCTTATTATTGAAGACACTATGAATTCACAAAGCATCAGGTCATGAATTCTTCACGGCACCCACCTACAACCGTGTCATAAATCTTCTAAAAATGTCGAGTAGCAGCCCCATTAGGCAGTTAGCCGTGATGCCAACTGGTGATGTATGTTAACTATGGATGAGTATATTTCTAGACTTCTTGAATTACCCAAGTTGACTTTCCTAAATTCTATCAACAACCACTTGCTATACCCGGAATCAACCGTCCCCAAGTCAACACAAATCCCCGGGGGGACATCATTCCTCTCTCCAGTTCGAATGAATGAGACACAAACGGAGACGTCGTTAAACAAAATGAAATCGACAGATGAACCGAAACCTTCGTGATATATGTTAACTATGGATGAGCGTATTTCTAGACTTCTCGAATTACCCACGTTGACTTCCCTAAATTCACCCATTTGCTATACCTGGAATCTACCATCCCCAATTAAACACAACAGACGAACCACTAATCACAGGCTATAAACGTCTGCGTTACGACCATGATCGAGAGCAGATAGAACCATAACTTGCACCCATTGCTGAAAAAGCCGAGACCCATCATTCCAAATGCGCGAACAAATCGAAAACGAGCGGGAAAACAGAAACAAAAGCGGGACTCCCTCGAGATGGGTACAGGAGAATGGCTTACGACGATGATATCGCGGTCGCACCAGGGGATCAGGTCGTCGCCCTTGAAGAAGCCGCCCACCGAATCGAAGAACCGCCCGATTTTCGCTTCCATTTCCCGAATTCCCTCAGCGAACGACACGAACCGGAATGAACAAAGCAAACGATGCCCGCGACGATGCAGACCAGAGAGAACGAGAGGGGGTTGGGTGGGCTTTGGCTTTCGGATTTCCCTTGGAAAGGAAGAGAGGCAGGTGCTAAGGAAAGGGGAGTGACGTGGCGTTACCTCGGGCCGGGCCGGGCCAGCTCGAGATCAAGGGGAAAATTCCATTTTGGTACATCAAGTGGGAGCGTTTTCTCAATTTGATACTCAAAATGGACACGGTATCAAATAAGAGCCTAAAGCATTCAATCAGTCTCAAATAAGAACCTGAAGTGCTCAAAAAATCTCAAATAAGGCCTTGAGTTGCCAGCCGGCAAAAATGTTACTGTTCCGGCATAGGAACAGTAACCTTTTTATTAGTTTTTCCTTTTCCTTTTCCTTTTCTTTTTCTTTTTTTTTCCTTCTCTTTCTTCGCCGGCCATAGTCGGGCCCGGCGGAGGTTGCTCGCCTCAGGCGGAGGCGGTCCTTGTCGGCGTCGGGTGAGGGCCGCCTTCGCCTAGGCTAGGTGAGGTCAACCTCGTCAGTTGCCGGCTAGGTTGGCAAGGGCTCGGCCCCGCTGGTCGATGGCGAGGCTCGACCTCGTCGGTGTCGGACGAGGCTAGCCTCATCGTTGCGGGTGAGACCGACCTCGCCCGATGCCGGCGAGGTCGAGCCTCGCCAGTGGCCGGCGAGGTCGAGCCCTTGCCAAATCTGGCCAGGCTTGACCTCGCCGTTGTTGGGCAAGGCCAACCTCGCCAGTTGCCGGTGAGTCTCGACTTCGCCGGCGTTAGGCGAGGCCGGCCTTGCTGTTGCAGGCGAGGTCAAGCCTCGCTAGCAACCAGCGGGGCCGAGCCCTCGCCAAATCTGGCCAGGCTCGACCTCACCGGCAATTGGCGAGGCTAACCTCGCCCAGCCCAGGCGAGGGCGGCCCTCGCTTGACACCGGCGAGGGCCGCCTCCGCCTGAGGTGGGCGACCTCCGCCAGTCCCGGCCATGGCCGGCGGAGGAAGAGAATGAAAAAAATAGAAAAGGAAAAAATAATAAAAAAGTTACTGTTCCGGTGCCGGAACAGTAACATTCTTACCGGCCAGTAGGTATTTTGGTCAGCTAGCAACCTAGGCCCTTATTTGAGACTTTTTGGGCATTTCGGATCCTTATTTGAGACTGATTGGGCATTTCAGGTATTTATTTGACATCATGTTCACTTTGGGTACCAAATTGAGAAAACGCTTCCACTTGAGGTACCAAAATGAAATTTTCCCCGAGATCAAGGCATGTTGGGGTTTGTTGGGGGGTGAGTAACTATGCCGGTTCAACCTAGGAACCGAACTGAACCGGCCTTAACCGACCAATTTGGGGCCGTTTCAAGTGAGGACCGGTTTGGTTCTTGAGTAAAAAAATTTGGGAGCTAGGCCTGTTGTCTCCCTACAACCATCGGTTCTACAAGGCCAGCTCTCGGGTAGAACTAGTTTCGAATTGATTTCGAAGCCAGTTCTCGGGTGAAATCGGTTTTGATCCGTTTCATAACCAAAAACTAGATCTCTTATGCTTAGGCAGTTTTCTACTTTTGTAGGTTGAAGTACTTTATTTTGGCCATTTATTTATTTTTTATATAGGAAATTTTGACATTGCAAGTACAAAAATATGTGCTTAATTTTAAAAAACAAAACAAGAGAGAAAATGAGAAAAAAAGAAGAAGTAGGCCGATTCTTGGGTCGACCCTGGAATTGGCCGGTTCGGTTCTAAGCTCGACCCGTTTGAGTTCCTTATTCCAGAAAAAATCGAAACCAACTCTGACATGATAGCCTGGTCTCTTCCACCACCGATTCTTCTTTTTGATGTCTGGGTACTCATGACTACCGCAAGGTCTCGTAGCCTGGTCTCCTCCACCCTCTCCACCACCTCCGGCCACTGCCTCTCCGTCTTGAGACAGAGCCTCTCTCTCTCTCTCTCTCTCTCTCTCTCTCTCTCTCTCTCTCTCTCTGGTATTTCTCTCGCCACAACGTGGCGTCGAGCTCCCCCTGCACGGAGGCGTCGCATCTAGATCTAGAGGAGGCGCCTTTAGATCTAGAGAATCGACCTTCACGGCCATGGACGTGAGCTCATGAAGCTAGGCTCGGTGGTCACGGTTAGGACGTTTTAATTGAGAGGTCCTTTTGGAGGGTCAAGGAAATTTAGAATCAAGCAAGGGTAACTTAGTAAGAAGAAGTGCCAGACTAGTGACTAGTTCGAAGATGTACACTAATGTCAGGTTCAATATATATTTTTGTCATGTAACTATTAAATACGATACCGTATCCATTTCGAGACATAAAGATTTCGCGAGCAAGAAAAAGTAAAGGAATTCCATGCACGGATCTCGTATGTGAAAAGACCTTTTTTCACAAAAAAAAAAAAAAGAATCACCAACTTATTAAAAAAACATGGCTTGGCAAAAAAAAAGCGAACTCGAAATTTTCGATATTTCATCTTAAACAAAGTGTGACATTAATTAAGGAAACAAGTTTCTAACATAGAATCCAGATAAGGGTGATCCCATGATGTTTCCTTTCGCATGATTTTTGAAACTATGGCTTGAATTGCCATATCTACATCGACCGAACTAGGGAAGCAAGTTAAAAGTCTCCCCTCCGACACCTCTGTACCATAGTCGGTTTCCTTCTCTTGATAGCCCTCCTTGCTCCGAGCACACGCCCATTGGAAAGTTTGTCGCCGCCTGCCGTGATGCTGGAGTCCCTGGACGACTGGAGAGAGTTCTTCCGAAGGACGGACGCCGACGTCTTCGAACTCATCGACAGTGCCATTGCAGTGGCCGCCCTTGATCGCCCAGATGATTTTCAGTCGCAGAGAGTCCGCATCATGGAAAGTCTGTACTCGGGCGAGATGGGGCGGCACGCGGCGGGCAATCAGGTTGGGTCGTGCGATGCCCTGAGTAAGGAAAGCACGGCGGGTGGCGACGGTAGGGGCGACGTGGAGCAAGACGTGGTGGACATTGACAAGGAAAGCTGCTGCAGCTTTGGAGAGGCCGAGGCATCCGCTGCTGACGTGGACGAGCAATCTCAAGTCATCGGCGAAGTCCTGAGGATCAAGCAGGCCTTGGACAACAGTCGACACGAGGTCAATAGCCTCTATAACTCCGAATCAGAACCATCTTTTTGCATGATCATCCGTTCTTACTGATTTCTTGTCCATTCTTCGTCATCGATTTCGAATATACATAAATTTTTGACGACAGGTCGCACGCATGTAGACTGTTAACGTGTCACTGCCATATTGATCATTGAGAATCAGAGAGCACGAGCAATCTTAACTTGTTTTGTTTCTCGTTACGACAGTGCGCTTCGGTGCTGTGCGAATCACTGTGAAGACTGTGGTCGATGGCTATTACTCCGGATATCTTGGAGGTTTGAGTAGACTCTTTCGTATAGAGTTCCTAAAGCACATTGCCAAATAGGCTTTCGAGTATCCTGCTTGTTATCTGTTGCACGATTTTGCTTGTTGACTGTTGAGCACTAAAATTCTGACCATCTGCAGAGGACTAAGATCGGGATAAGTGTCAACAGTCTCCGGAGAAACTGCGGTTCGAAGCAGATTGCTCAGCTTGCGGACAGCATCACAGTGTATGGTGTTCCTTATCATTCTCATCCCACGTGCAAGACCGAATTAGCTTTCGAAAAACACGACATTTATATTGCTGTCACACAAAGAAATGAAACAAATCTCTCTCGCTGACTGCTAATCAAGCACATCTTTTCCATTGCTGAACATCAGAGATCTTTAGAATCAGTTTGCACTGATAATCGATGATCATTTCTTGGTGACTGTTGATGATTCGGCCGGTTCTTGGATTATCCGAGATAGAAACACCCATGTTTTGCATACCAAATGCTTGGTTGATAGTATAGGCATAGATGCTTTAGCAACTTCGTTTTATTCGAGTTTTAAGAGCTTTGATTCTCTTATAGTAGATCCAATTCGATCGTCCTACTGGACAAGAAACAGATATCTACTCGCTTCTTGATTCTTTTCATTGCAGACAATGGAAGGCCATGGTGGATGGTGATGGAAGTAAGCAGTCTCTTAGAGCACATGGCTTTTTCGGTCTGCTGTTGCTTGCTATGCCTTAACTGTGAGCTGAACTTTTCTGTGCAGATCCTTGGAAAATTAGGGAAAAGAACTCTGCGATCCAGAAACCGAAGCAGCAGCAGCAGCTAGGGGTTGTGAAGCCCGACAGGTCCTCGCAAACTGGCTCGAGGACCGCCCCTTCTGACGAGATTGCGGCTGAGAAGTTTGGTAAGGAAAGAAAGGCTCGACCGGAAAAGCCGTACGAAGTCGCCGTGCACAACAGACAACTCACCAGCCAAATGGATGTAAGTAGGAACCGAAGTTTCTGAGTTTTTGGGTTATCCTCGCAGCAAGAAACTAACTAAATATCTCTGTTCGCTCAGAAGCTCAAGTACTTGCAAGAGGTTGCAATGGAAATCAAATCCTAAGCCGCCAAGAGGAGGACCCAAGAACAATATCGGCAAGAAGGAAACGGTTAGTGACTCCAGCAAATAAATCTTGCGATTACACTGCTTATTTAGCGGTTGTTAATTTACTATCATCCTTCAGCAAGGATTAGTTTAGTCTTCATTATCCAGAAAAGAAACAGGTACTAAGCCCCCGCGCCTGTTTGTTCGAGAATTAAAAAAGAGTTCTGCTTGGAAAAGGTGTATTGTTTTGGCAAATGATTGAACACTGCTATGCAGAATCTTGTCTAGGGATCAATGGTTACTACAAATGGAGGATTTAAAGGTTTTCCATGTACTGTTGAATCTTTCGGAATCACGCAGTAAGTCTGGTGTTTTCCTGGACAGCTAAGAAGCATCAGGCCATACAAGTTTCGAACTCACCACCCCATCTCCCGAAGCAGGCGGCGAGCAATAAGACTCAATGCTCAAGCACCGAAAAATCTCATAAGCAGTGGACGAATGGAGAGCGCTAAATCCCATGGCTGTGAAGAACAATCTTCAGAGGGCTTCTCCATTCTCTTCTCAATCGGCAGAAATTTTGGCAAAATCTGCAGAGACAGCAATCTTGTTCCGGATTGTATTGACTCTACGTTCTGAAATTCCGATGACAGATGAGAGTCGCGTATGCTTATCCTCTTTATCAGCTGAACCATTGTTGGATATGTAACAGTTACCTCGTAAGTTATGAGGGTACAATGATCTGTTTGCTAGTAGGAAGTCGAAACTTGCTATGAGTCACTGTTAATTTATTTCCTACAGCCTTATGAATGTTGCTACAGGATTTATACATGCTAAGAAGGGAGCCGCATCCTCAAATCCTGCAGATGCATACAGAGACCACGTTTTGGATTTAAAATCAAACTCCGGATGATACCATCTCTGCTTGCTCCACAATCTACTCACTTAGGAAGGAGTCAATCAGAATCTAGGAACACAAACATTGTCACTTTGATTACCACAGCATAAAGATATTCAATTATATGCATTTGCCGCCCACAAAGATAAACCTCAAAAATTCAAAGGTATCATCTGTCGGACATACACAGCTAAGACCAAAACACTTCATGCGCCTACACCACGACAATGTTAAGTCTGCTACAGTATAGATGGGGGGGATCAATAGCCACCGGAAATCCTATACATATAGTCAATGGTTAAAATTTTCATCACCAGGGATTTGGTGTTAAAAGGAGAATCTCCCAACTTCCTCATCTTCGTCCTCATCTATTACATCTTCATCCTCCTCGCTGAATCTCTCAAAACCATCTACATCTTCCTCCTCTTCATCTCCATATTCCTCATCCATCAAATCCTTGTTCTTTTCTTCTTTATCCTTCAACCCCGTGCTCAAAACCACAGTTTCTCCCCCAGTTTTCTCCATATCCTTCCGCAGCTTTTCCATGTTCTGTCTCCGGCGTTCTTCTTCCAAGTGCTGTTTCTCTGCTCGTCTCTTGTCAAGTTCAGCCCTGCACAAATAGATATAAATGGTCATACTGGCAAGCATATCAAGGTAAGCAACAAAAAACTGAAAGTTAGTATTAAAGATCATACTTGTAGTTCTCCATGTACTCCTCAGCACTAGCCTCAATGGTTTTAAAGAACTCAGCCATACCAGCACCAGAAATAGCAGAAACTCCAACTGATTTCAAGTTCTTATAGAACTCATCCAGCACAAGTGAAAGACTTCGGGTTAATGTAGATGTATACGAGTGATCTGAATCCAGCGCCGTTTGAAATACCTCAAAATCTTCCATCCACTGCAACACCAAAAAAGGATTTGCATTCTTTACTACAGCTGCTTGTGTTCATTGAAAAGGGAAAAAAAGATTATACTCATATGCCATTTCTTATTCCAAATTCTTCACAATTAAAATCTAGAATCTTATGAACTATAAGATATGCATTGTACTTTACAGTGGACATCTATGACACACGTAGAAAGGGTACCCAATACAGAAGAAGACAAAATTGGCACAACCCTGTAATTCAAAACTTCGTAAATATGAAAAATTTGGAACAGAGGGGCGACATTAATTGTTCCTATCTCTTCCTAAAAATTTTCCTCCTAGTAAATTCATTATTTACGGGTGTAACTTGGTTTCTTTCACGTTTTCTGATTTCAGTTCCCTAACTATTCGGGGGATCCAAGTTTTTCAACCCTGGATCATTTCACAGCTTAAGTAAAAATATAATATGGGATTCCAATCTGATGCACATAACCAGAAACATCTCGTCATCCGTTTTGATAGTACTTTGCCACTCAAATCCCAGTAGGGTAGATGGCTCCAATAAACAGCAATAAAAGAAACTTAATAGCCCCACATTTCAGGGTAAGATATGAACAACGTCGTGCAAGCAATCAAGCAATTGAATTATGAATAAACAATTAGAGAGGCATTTATGCAAGTAAGGTAGTTTCCAGCTCAAAGTCTAATATATTAGAGGAAAGAAGCACAAGGAACCTACCTCCAAAGCAAATTGGTGTTGAGCCACATCAGTCTTATTAAATGCCAACACCAAAGGCAACCTGGTTTTGTAGAGGATACTACAAGCATAGAGCATATTGCTCATAAAAGTAACAGGGCTTTCTGATCGAGGTGTGTCAACCACATAAGTAATAACAGTAGGAAAGGTGGAAGCAAATGCTTCTGTTATAATAGCTCCGGAAGCGGACCACGTGAAAATCTCAATTTGACCTGGAGTGTCCACCAGAACATAATCAAGCTGATCTGCTCGCCTCTCGATAACCGATACAACCTGATATTTGGATAAAGAAGACACAAGATCACTATAAGTAGAAAGAAAAATTGGAAAACCAAACCAGCGAGCAATAACGGCAAACCAATATAACACAACTAATGGAAAGTCTTACAAAGCAAACACAGTTTACAATCACTCGTTTCCTAGGTTTTACCTCATCAAACTTTGTGGCAAACAGGTTAAGCGATGTCAGAATGCCACCATTGGGCCCAAGATTGAACTGCTTCATCACTTCTTTATACTTCACAGTGTCTCTTATATCAATATTGGCACCAAATGGGAGGGTCATTACCGCAGGATCAAGGTTAATGACATAACCCCGGAGATTTGAAGCTTGCGTGTGGCAAACAAGCCTGTGCATAAATGTTGTTTTTCCGCTGCCTACACAATTTATATCATAAATCAGGGTACTCGCCAGAAACAAAAAAAGCGAATTTACAATTTCATCGACTTCCAGCAGCCGATGCCAAACAAACTAACCTGCCATGCCGATAACAATGATGATGACAGGCTTTCTCTTGAATGGCATCCCCAGCTGCCCGGATGACGACTCCGCGATGTTCAACTTCTCCATCGACTGATTAAGTTCCTCTTTCTCTTTCCCCTTCACCTTCAAACAGCATCGAAAGTAACAAGGGACCCATTAAGCCAAAGCAAAACGCATACACTAACTACCGACCCAGTCGCTCGAAAGTATCCGCGATCGTAGGGAACAACGAAGTCTTGCGGATACGCATCTTACAAAAACTAGCGAATGTAAAGAACAACAACTCGTAAAGAACAATGCTTGCTCCTTTATTTGCGGGGCCAAACGATTCACGGTAACTTTGAAAATCACAACTAGACAACAAAATGGTCGGAGACGAATCGCCTATACCTCCGCGCCGGCAGAGTCGAGGGTGTCCATCGGCACCGACGCGCCTTCTTCGGAGGACTTGACATCCATATCCTGAGCACCGGAATCGACGTCCATTATCCGAAAAACCGCCGCCGCCGACCGCCCGACCTAGCTTCCGGCGAACTCAACTGATCAGAAACCAAAAAACCGAACACCCCTCGGGGTCATCGCAAGCGCTCGTAGAACCTACCGGAATCAGCAAACTCCCGACCGCTAATCGAAAAACCCTAAACACATCGTCCCTTCGGGGCGACGACGTACCGGGAGGCGGAAACCACCGCACGACGAGGAGATTTTCCTCGACCTCGCTCCGGCCGGGACGCGCACGGCGAAGCTGAGGGAGAAGGAGGGGGCGAGCGAGCTTTACTGGAACAGTTTCGTCGCCGGAATCCCAAGCTCCGCCTTCGAGCGAGCGAGCGAGCGACGGGGTTTTTGGGGCGACCGTGCTTCGTTTCCGCGAGGGTTCTACTGAGCGTCGAAAGACGGAAGAAGAGTAAAGAAAGCCTTTTAATGTCCCCCCCGGCGGCGACGGTCGTATAGCCCGAACAGCTCCACCGGCCCGAAAACATTCGGCCGGAATAACGTTGGTTATTTATTTCGCGAAAAATAAATTATTTAAATTATTTACGAAAAAATATACACTTTAAAAACATAAATTATTATATGATATAAACATTTCTCGTTGGCTGATTATATCGAACTATACGAGTTATCGTTTTTGAAAGAAATTATTTTTCAAATTATTCATTTCTCGCGAGATGAATGAACAGAAATGAACATCTAATGGACCGTCTTGAATTGCTATAAGGGGCCAAAAGAAATAGCTATAAATCATTTTTAAAGGGGTTATTGCAAATGTAACCTTTTTTTCTTTTCTCTTTCAAATTCTGATAATTCTGTAGTAGGGGAAAATTTCAATTCAGTACACAAAGTAAGCTCATTTTCTCAAAAAGGGGTCCAAAAGGGACATAGTGCCAACTAAGGGCATGAAGTGCCCAATCAGTCTTAAATAGGAGCCCGAAGTGCTCAATTAGTTTCAAGTAAGGGTTTGAGTTCGCTGGCTAGCAAGCATGTCACTGTTCCGACAACCGGAATAAGGGCAATTTCGTATTTTATTTATTTTTTATTTTATTTATTTTTTCTTGTTTTTGTTTTTTTCTTTTCCTTTTCCTTTTCTTCTTCTTTTTTTTTTTCCTCTTTTCCCTCCGCCGGCCATAGTTGGGGCTAGCGGAGGTTGTTGGCGTCGAGCGGAAGCTGCCCTCGCTGTCGTCGAGCGAGGGCCGCCCTCGCTGTCGTCGAGCGAGGGCCGCCCTCGCTGTCGTCGAGCGAGGGCCGCCCTCGCTTGACCTTGGGTCGCCCTTGCTCGACCCCTCGGTCGCCCTCGCCCACCTAGCCTAGACGAGGGCAGCCCTCGCCCAACGCCGGCAACCTCCGCTGGCCCCGGCTATGGCCGGTGAAGAGAAAAGAGGAAAAAAAAAAAGAAGAAGAAAGGAAAAAGAAAAAAGAAACAAAAAAATTTAAAAAGTAAAAGACAAAATTGGCCTTATTCCGATCGCCGGAACAGTGACATGCTTGTCGGCCGGTGAGCATTTGACCGACCGGTGAACTCAGGCCTTTACTTGAGACTAATTGGACACTCCGGGCCCTATTTGAGATTGATTGAGCATTTCGGGGCCTTTGGTATTATGTTAACTTTAGACTCCTTTTTAAGAAATGAGCACACTTTAGGTACTGATTTGGAATTTTCCCCCGTAGCAGTGTAATTTGCTTCTTCTTCTTTCTTTATGTTTCACGTACACTTTACCTTGCATAAGAGCCCATTATTGACGTGTCGATGTTTGTATGGTTGGAAGCTATTGAAAATCATTACTTTCCCAATTTATTGGCGTAATCACATTTTACATGCAAACACATAGTCTGATTCAAAACGATTATGCGTTATCTTATAAAATAAAGAAAACGGAGTACCCAAATTAGGAATTTCATTTCTCTTGTCAAAAATAGGTTATATTGCTTGGAAATAACTAGATTTTAATCGGTTCGGATACCGAGAAAATTCTAAATTTTTGTCATTGCAACTCGCACCATCAAAATATTAAGATTTCTTTGTAGCAGTTCGCATGGAAAGTCAGACTTCCTAAGTGCAAGTGAAGGTTCAATCAAGAAAGTGACCCCGGAGCACCGACTGAACCTCCCTAGGGTCCAATTTAAGAAACTCTTGTCTTGTCAATGCCAGTATCCTCACCTTCCAACTCTTCTTTTAAGTGAAATCCCGACTTAAAGATATTTGGCTAATCTCACGAATCAGGTAAGATCCGAACGAAAGAATATTTATATATATCCCGAAAGAGCTGTCAGCACTCGATTGTATCTAAAATCGAGCATGTATTCCGTGTCCGATTCATACAGACAAAGCCCGCTTCTTAATCGCTAAGACAAACCGACCTCGCCTCATCGAACTCGAGCACAATTCAAGATGTTTCCTACATGGCCTAAGCGAAAGTGCTGGAAACCCAAAACAGAGCTGTTCGAATCGGAGCAATTGACCGTGTATACCGATTCCGATCACTTGAAAGCAGATCAGACAGATTTGTCAAGAAACACAGCTTAAATTTTGCTGCACTCGTGCTACAGAGAAGAGCTGTTCGAATCACAGCAAATGACCGTGGATACCGATGAAAGCAGATCAGACAGAATTGTCAAGAAACACAGCTTAAACTTGCTGCACTAGTGCCTCAGAGATGAGCTCAAAGATGGCCTTTTCATCCTAATCCATGGACGCATTTCCCACCTTGCCGATCTTGAGAAAAACCGGGAACCTGACGACCTTCTCCTCCTCGCCGTCCTCGCTCCAGGCCCGCTCGTAACTCTCGACGGCGTCGCCGCCCAGAAGCTCAATGCCATCCTCCTTCGCCTTCAGGTAGGGCGACGTCGACCTTACGAAGGTGAGAAACTCGTCCAACCCCATGGCTCTCTCCGCCACGAACCGGACCGGGCCTGTGTCCTCCATCCCCTCCACCGGCTCGAACGGGAACTCCATGTCCCTGTACTCGTCGATCACCAACTTATGGGTCGGGCTCCAGTACGGGTTCAAGTCCATCGAGTAGAACTCCTCGTAGATAGAATCGACCGGGCCCGTGACTCTCGGCATCGTGTAACCCCACGTGGCGATCACGCCGTGTGGCTTCTTGAGCAGGTGCTTCACTTGCCGGTAGAAATTGGGCCGGTCGAACCAGTGGAGGGCCATCGCGACGGTCACCAAGTCGACGCTCGATTCCGCGGAGACCTTCTTCTGAAGTTCGGCCCTCGACACGACCGGAGAAGTGAGCTCGTAGCGGACGTTAGGGAGTTTTGGCGCGAGCTCGAGCTGCTCCGGACTCACATCCGTGGCTACGACATTCCCGTAGATTTCTGCAAGCTGAAATTAGCATGCTTCACTAGGGACTTCAAAGGGGATCAAACAGCAACTGCGAATCATAGAACGATAGTGAAGTGGACTCAATTAACCGCGAGGAACTCACGGATCGGGCGGCCTGGCCGCTTCCCGTGCCGGCGTCCCAGGCGAGGTCATGAGACGGCGTTTTGGACGCGATGAACTGGAAGAGCTGCGGCGGGTAGCTCGGCCGACCGTTGGCGTATCGCCGGGCCTGCTTCCCGAACAACTCGGCCATGTCTCTCTTTGTACAGATGGAAGGAAACGAGATGGAGTTTAACCCATTTCAACTGCGTGCTCAACTCCTTAATTATACGAGCGAGTGGTCCATCTTTGAAAGCAACAGCATCGTGTCAAATTCGTCCTCTGCTACGTCGGTGTCACGTGTCCTTTGTCCTAGACCTTGAAGCTGCAAAAGCGAAATTGGAACGGCATCCGTCCCAGATTCGCGTTGATTGATGGTCTGTGGTCAAATTAGATGTTTACTGATCAATTTGACCAAAGTCCAGTTAATTATCATTAAGATAGAACATATGCCTCATATGGGTACTCGCCAGACGAAGGTTTCGAGCTTCGCATTATTTAAATTTGCACCCTAAATTTGTAAATCGATCTTAGTATATGTCGAGCGATTATTGTCATGCGTTCCCCACCCTTCCGATCTTGAGAAAAACCGGGAACTTGACGGTCTTCTGGTCCTCGCCGTCCTCGGTCCAAGCCCGCTCGAACCTCTCGACCACGTCGCCGTTCAGAAGCTCCACGCCCTTCTCCTTCGCCGTCTGGTACGCCGACCACGACCTTATGTACGTGAAGAAATCCTCCACCCCCATGGTCCTCTCCGTCACGAACCGGACCGGCCCCGTGTCCTCCATCCCCTCGACCGGCTCGAACGGGAAATCGACGCCCCTGTACTCGCCGTCCACCAGCTTGCGTGCCGGGTCCCAGTACGGGTTCGAGTCCGCCGCGTAAAACCGGCGGAACACGGAGTCGAACGGGCCGTCGACCTCCGGGATCGTGTAGCACCACGCGGCGATCACGCCGTGGGGCTTCTTGAGGACGTGCTTCACCTGCCGGTAGAAATTGGGGAGGTCGAACCAGTGGAGGGCTTGCGCGACGGTCACGAGGTCGACGCTGGACCGGGCCGAGACCTTCTGATCCAGCTCGGCCATCGACGGGACCGGGGAAGTGAGCTCGTAACGGACATTGGGGAGCTTCGGGGCCAGCTCGAGCTGCTTCGGGCTCGTGTCCGTGGCCACGACACCGCCGTAGATCTCCGCAAGCTGCAAATCAAAACACCAACTTCCTTATTGGGTCCGACGCGGGCAAATCCAAAAAAGCATACGGAATCGTGTGGCTCGCGAAAACTCACGGATTGGGCGGCTTGGCCGCTTCCGGTGCCGGCGTCCCACGCGAGGTCGCGGGCGGGCGTCTTGGAGGCGATGAACCGGAAGAGCTGCGGCGGATAGCTCGGGCGGGCCACGGCGTATTGCTGGGCTTGCTTCACGAACAGCTCTGCCATCTCTATATATCTCTCTCTCTCTCTCTCTCTCTCTCTCTGTAGCAATTGGCAAGTGTTTTGCCGTGCAGATTGGGTAACGAGGAGCTGTTCAACCGCCGCGCCTCGCAGATATAGGGGGCGGAGGCCGCTTGCGATGAAGCATCTTGCAGGCTTCCTTCTGCCGGGTCGTTTCGTCATCTCCTCTGAATTAGTCCTCAATTTGAGTTTGAGTTGGCCGAAAAGGATGCTTCAATGAAGGTTTTGTTCGAATGCTCTACGAATTGCCGATTCTCTGAAATTAATTCTTTCAAATTAAATTTTTTATTAAATTAATCTTGTGATTTATTTGAATTCTTTCAATTGAAAATTCTTGAAATGTTTGCGAAACTTAAATATAAACACGTGATAACAAAATATCACATATAATAGTGTTTGGCGATGTTTTTTTGGACCGGATAAGCTCGAATATACCTGGACAAAAGCAAAAATAAAACAATAACGATTTCCTTTCAACGATGGAGCGATGGAGTTTGGCTTCGCCAACCGCCATGCAAGGACTACCGCCACAACAACCTGTCAATCCTGACCACCATGCAATCGTCATCGTCTCTGACCAACGCTGATCGTCATTGCCGTCTAGCCGATTGTCCTCCGAATATGGGAAAGAATTTTTTTACAATTCGAAGGATATTTGAAAGATTTTTAATCCCATCTTATCCTATCATATCCCAATCCAAATCCGGACGAACCAAACTTAAAAGTGATTCGATATGAGAATGGCAGAGTGTTTAAGTAAGCCGATCACGGATAGCACTCGTTTAAATGCTTGATGTTATGACTGTTGTATTATGCAATGAATAAATTCTAGTAAGAAGCCCGAAAATCGATCTACAAAATTTGTACACCGTGATTTACTGCAAGATAGGATTTTGTTACAAGCGCTCCAAGCACGCTTAAAAAGCGGCCGAGTAAGAAACTTTGCAATTTCCGATTCATTAACTGCCTCATATCATGCGCGACCAGTGCTCTGAAAGTTCGAGTTTTCCCTTGTATGCTTTAGCTAGCATATTGGAGAGAGACCCTACTTGATATGGTTCGCCTCATTGTACTTTAGTGCGATTTACTAATGCCCCGAGGACCTTTTTGGTGTTTTTGGTCACCAAGGTGGTTGGCCTAGCGGTAAAGGTCCACGGGGTCTTCCGTGAATTCGGCTCGCGTCGTCTAAATGCAACACGACTTTTGTAGATAAACTCCCGAACTGCTAGCATCTCGCTGACTATTCTATATCGACACGTGATTCTTGTAATGACGCTCGGACGGGATCGCCAGCGTCGACCGGTTGCCTCCCGACCCATTCTTTAAGAAGGGCGGGCAGACAGCGTGCGCGCCAAGCCGCTGCCCCCTTTTTTGTGGGGCTCTTTTTTATAATCCTATTGGTGCGCTTTAGCCAGGCGATGTTCTATAGGATGGGAAGTCACATCATAGGTGACGTGGCATGAAAGTCACAGACTCTTGCACAAATTGAGTTTGTCGTCCGCATTATTTTGTTCCTTGTCTTTTACGGGTTAGGTAAGAGCATGATTGCCGCGTCAGCTCGCGCGGTTGGTGAAGTCGTCTCCCCCCATTTGCGAGGAAATTGCATGCCCGTGTACTTAATAATATGAGAAATTTCGCGTAGAATTCGGGATTAATATCGCGAAAAATTTCAAATCAGTATATTCGTGATAAATTTACTCCAAATTAATTTTTTGACCATAAAAAATCTCAAATTAGTACAATTGTGACAAATTTACCACAAACTAATTTTTTTACTATCAAAAATCACAAATGGTATATTTGTGACAAATTTACTTACCATTAAATTTGATTAATATCATGAAAAATCATAAATTGGTATACCTGCGACAAATGAAAGGTGATATCCCAAACTGGTATACTGATCAATTTTCATGTGTTATTTAACTCGGAAATTTAATTGTACCATTTAACGGAAACTAACGGAAGGTAAAATTATCACAGGTGTACCGGTTTGGAGTTTTTGATAATAAAAAAAATTAGTTTTGGGTAAATTTATCACAAGCATATTAGTTTAGAGTTTTTCATGATATTAATCCTAAAATTCATGATCAAATTGGTATCATGTTCTCATGAAGGAAAGAATGAGTGAATTCTATATGTCCTTGATTTCATATTAGACATGGCCATGGTTCGGAACCGGCGGTTCCAGGCCGGTTCGGAACCGGCCGGTAAAAATTTAAAAAATAAATTATGAAATAAAAAAATAATGAATTATCAAATTATGAAATAATGAATAATTCAATGTAAAATGTAATCAAAATGTATATTGTAATCAAATTTGGAGAAAAAAAGAGAGAAAGAGATGGAACTGGTGATAAAAATAATGTTTTTTTTTAATCGGGCCCGTAGGCCACGGGCCGGTTCCGGATCCGAATTGCGGGCCTGATCAACGGGCCGGTCTCGGGTTTGACCCGGGCCGAAACCGGCCCTTGGCCATGTCTATTTTAGATGCGTTCAACAAAAATTGAAGAAAAAAAAGGGAGTTGTCGATAACATCAATTTCGCACCAAAAATCTCGGTAACAGTAAAGGGGGCGAAAGAAAAAAAAAAGGGACAAAAGGTGGACGGCAAGCCAATAAATACACCCATGATCCGGAAAGACCACCTCGCAATGTCACGTCTCTAAAAATTAGAGAACTCCGATCTATTAAAGTAAGTATAAATAGCCTAGAATTGACCATTTGTGGTAAGAAACATTTGAGATATAGATTAATCATTACTCCGTTAATTTCGTGCGAGTGTATGCGAGAGATTAGACAGAGTCATTACATCGCACGAGAAGAAACAGGTGCGCGCGCATACCTTGCGCAAAGCGAGGCAAGATAGAATAAGGGTCGATCATACACACTCTTGAGGATTCAAGAGATCGAGATCGAGAGAGAGCGAGAGAGTGATACGTGCAAATTCATCGACATAATTTGACAACAATCGCCATCTCTCCTTTGTTCTTGATACGAAGGAAGGGTGACCATTTGGGCCCAGAGCAGGAAGGCTAAGCTTCAGCCCAGCCCATCAAAACCGGATGTCCAATGTCCACGAAGCTCGGCCCGGTGCAAGTCACCCGCCGCCGCCGCCTTCTTCTCGAACAAAAAGCCCGCTCCAAACGGTGGTCGCTCACGCCAGTCAGCCCCCTCTCGCAGTTCGACCCGGGTGAGTCCTCCTCTGTTTCGGGAGCCGCAGAGCAGCCGCGCGGGAGACGATGGAGATGATGGCGGCGCCGCTGGTACCGGCCGAGACGTACAAGCTCGGGTTCATCGGGGCCGGCAAGATGGCGGAGTCCATCGCCAGAGGGGTGGTCCAGTCCGGCGTCTTGCCTCCGTCCAGGATCCGCACCGCCGCCCACGCCAACCAGAGCCGGCGCGCCGCCTTCGAGTCCTTCGGCGTCCAAGTCCTCTCCGACAATCAAGCTGTTGCGTACCCTCTCTCTCTCTGTCTCTCTCTCTCTCTCTCTCGCTCATGGGAAACAGTAATGGAAATGCGAATGATCGAATCTTCGGACCACCTGCTGAACATGTAGTCGATGTAACTAGCGTCAAGTTTCGGTTTTTAAGGGAGATAGGTGTGAAAGTGCGAGCTTTTACGTTTGCCATGACATATATTTGCTGCCCCGGCTCTGCCTCGCTCATGGGAAGCAGTAATGGAAATGCGAATAATCGGATCTTCGGACCACCTGCTGAACATGTAGTCGACGTAACTAGCGTCAAGTTTCGGTTTTTAAGGGAGATAGGTGTGAAAGTGCGAGCTTTACGTTTGCCATGACATATATTTGCTGCCCCGGCTCTGCCTCGGCGCGTTATGATTACAGGATTTAGCTTAGTTACGGGAACGACATTGCTGTTCAATACTGAACAGATCAAATCTTTTATAAGTGTATGCGCATTCGCTGTCCTAGCTTTGCAATGGGGTTTTGTATTTGGTCACGGCGATATTCGGGCTGCTGCTTCGTCCTTTAGTTGCCGGCATTGGTCAGTGTAAGTTAATTGTGTGGACAATGACAATTTTTACGCGTCTTGTCGGCTCGAACAAGTTCTCGAGCAAATCCACTTTCTTGCCCAGGTCTTTCGGACGGAGAAATCTCTTTTTCTCCATAAAAAGAGAGTGAGCAAGTTGGTTGAGTTATTGTATAACTCGCAGTTCAGCAGACCTACCAGTTTTCCTTTTCTTCTTTGTGGATGTGAGACATGAGTGGACGTACATTTGCGAGTTATTCTACCTCCTGGAGTTTCTTGATGAGTTGAATCTTGATAAGCTTGTTCCCCTATACCCTCTCCTTCTAGATAAGAGACTCAAATTTTGTGAAAGCAGGTAGTTGAAGACAGTGATGTGGTCATCTTCTCAGTGAAACCCCAAGTTGGTATATAGCACTTAAACTTGTACTCTGTTGCTCAGTTTGCCCCTTTGCTTGTCTTTTCATTTTCACAAATTTCAATAATGGGATGAAAGCACGTGTTTGGTCAATATGACCATAAGCCGCCAATGTTCTTTAGCTTTGAGATGGTAGGAGCCAAACATGTAACATGTGATTTCACAACATGCTAGTTCATCTCAGTTTTCACCAGATTTTGGATGAATTGGCCTTCGCTTTTCTTTATCATAACTTTTGCAGTGATGATCGCATGCTTTTCAACAACATGTTCTCACCATAAAGGGATGATTAAATTCTGTTGATGACCGTCAATGGTCCGCAGAAATTAAGGATGACGATTTTCTTCTGTATTTTTACTAAGTGATGATAAAATCTGGAGGGGGATGTTTCAATTGATATTTGATTTCAAAGGTAGAATGAATTTTGGTTCTAGAGGTCATGCATCTTCCTCATTGCTGAAAATGTTACTTCTAGTAGAAATTACTTAGGATATTTTCAAATTAACTTTCGTTGTTCTTTCTCTAGTTAAAGGTGTTGTCTCCCAGTTGAGGCCACTACTATCAAAGAAGCAGCTTTTGGTCTCAGTAGTTGCCGGAGTCAAATTGAAGGATTTGCAGGTATTTGCCCCCACTGTCTTTTTTATCAGCACCATGTTTTTGGTTCTTGTCTTAAGTTTCATGGTATGGGAATGTCTTATACAATGCTGTCGAGGATTAGAGGTTCTTATACAATTCACATCATTAAATCCATGAAAACTGCATCTCTGCCACCCTTATTTCCTCCACTACCATTTTTTTCATTCTATAGTATGACTTTCTTGGTTTTAAAGAAGAAATTTGAATTACGTTACTACAATTTGTTATATTCATTCAATATGTTGTCCAGGGGTCAATTTCTCATATAAGCAATCTAATTTATGTCCTTTGGAGCCAATTTTGTGAATTTAGGCGGTGCAACATTCACCATGGATTAACATTTTTTTTGTCGGTAATCTTGATTTGTATTTAACAATGCTTAGGAATACCTCAATAATGGGATGGGGTTTTCAGTGTAAAATTCTGTGCGGCTTCTTAAGTAGAGTATAAAAATGATGCTAGGTAAAGAAACATATGGTTCAGGTATGTTATGTTAATGTTTGTAGTTCTCCAGATGGACAGCCGATAGTTGGGATAGTAAACTTTTTCTAATGAAACTTGGACTCTTTGAAGAATTCTTATTTAAGGAGCCTTTTCTACTGTTTATCATTTTGAATTGAATACCATAGTCGGTTGTCCGCTGTTAATTCCCATTTCATCTAATTTTTAGAATTGTCTGTTTTTGAACTGTCTAGAGTGAGTATGCTTTTCTTTTTTCTAGGATTGGGCTGGCCATGATCGATTTATCCGTGTGATGCCAAATACTCCTGCTGCTGTTGGGGAGGCTGCATCTGGTAATGTTTATACTAGTTGTTTGCTGATCCTTAACTTGTATGCATGGAAAGCCAATGTTGTTTTGGCCTTCGGACGTCTCATATAGAACTTTGACTTTTTTACGATACATGTCTCTTTGGATGATACATGCTTTCTGTTCACAGATTGTGTTGCTTCAGCAGAAAATTGAAATTCCTTTTACATTGCAAATTGTTGATTTTCTTCCATCATCTTCTTATCCTGTCCAAAACTTGGTTGCTTCCCTTCAGCCGCAGAGAATTAAATAAAGCATTGAACCCTCTTGAGTTGATGTTATTAGTTAAGTTCCACAAGCTTGATTTCGTAATATTGAGTTTTAATCCTGAGTATCTGCAATCAATTGTAATAATGTAAAGTGAAGGGCTTCCTTAGTTGAGTTAACGTTGCTGGGCTAAGTTATTTTCAAATTACCGTAGTTTATTAATATGAAAATGTGCAAAATAGATGAATATTTGTTTGGATGTTGAGGTTTCAAGTGTCATGAGAATTATTTGGATGCTATCCTCTCATTAATGATCAGGAAAGAAGAGGGTCAAGTCATCAGGTGTCCATGATTCTTGCAGTGCTAAGATATAATTCATGGCGCTGTCGTGATGTGGTCAGGATGGATTACTCTTTCTGTTATCTGTTCTTGTGATACTATGGCAGTGTAGTTAATGCAAGTGGAGTTCTGCCCTTTCATTGTATCGCTTCATTATAAAGTGGAGTTTGCTCCGATACCATATGGATTTACATTTACTTATTTTGTAAGTTTAATTTCCAAAGTGATTTCTCAGATTCAGCAATGTTATTATTGACACCTGATTTCATAAGATTGAATTACAATGATATTCTCTAATGTCCTTCATGTTGAATAGTTATGAGTCTGGGAGGAGCAGTAAAAGAAGAGGATGCAGAACTCATTGCTACTTTATTCGGATCTATAGGCAAGATTTGGAAAGCTGATGAAAAATATTTTGATGCAATTACTGGCCTGAGGCATGTGCAATAGCTTTAAAGCATCGGTTCCCTTATACTTCCGTGAAGTTTTGTTTAAAATCGTGCTGAGATTTTAGTTCGACTTAGAGTTTTCCTTTCTGTGTATATATGCAGCGGCAGTGGTCCAGCATATATCTTTCTGGCAATAGAAGCTTTGGCTGATGGAGGAGTTGCCGCAGGTCTTCCAAGAGAACTTGCACTGGGTCTAGCTTCTCAAACGGTTGGTCATTGTGCATAAAATCGCATTATTGTTTTGTTAATGAGAGATTGTGACACCTGCAGATTTATAGGCAGATGCTCTGATGCAGCCTGTGCTTAGCCTTTGAGGAAGTCCTCAAGAAATCCTCACTGGACCTTCTTTTGAGATGGAATCATCATCCTAATAGATCTTATTTTGTTATTGGCATGAAAAAGAGGATTGACTAATAGAATTGCATTCTCAAAGGCTTGGGCCTTTTTCCCTGGCTGGGTGGCTTTTTTGTGTTGCATGGCGTGATTACATATTTAATCTTCTCCACTTTCATTAACTAATATTTTTGTAGGGAAACATATAGAAGACTTATGTTTGTGGGTTACACATGTAGAATGCTCTGGCTACTCCAATAATTATAGTTACAGAAAGTGCGGGTCTAATTCCACCGCGAGAATAACTTAGTTTACAGCCTTTTGAACTTAGTTTACCGAAAGGCCCAGAAGAAAGAGATTCCCTTTTTCAAACAAGGGTATCTATCTTCCATTCCCGTCCCTCTCTCTACACCCTTACTTAAGTTTAAAGTCATTTGCAAGTAGTATTCAGTCAAAAAGGGCCACTGCCTCTTTTATCTTCGAATATTTCTTGCTCATCATTTTCTATGGATAGCTTAAGTGGACATTCTCAATGGAGATGGATGTTCTAGTGAGCTAAAGAACAAGAAAAAAATATCGATATCTCTTTTGTGATAGCAAAATTTGTGGAATGGTACGTAATAATGAATTTGGATGAACACAATGGACATCTAATAGTCCCTTTATGCAAACCCAAATTAAAAAAAAATTAAGCTCTTTACTCATCTAGATTAATGAAGTGAAGTACGGGTGGTGTACTTGAGGGTTTTGAAACATACTTCTATCACATTTTCGTTTTGGTAATTCGATTCATATTGCACAACAGTGCATTACATTCTTTTTACCTCTACTTCCTCTCTCTTCAGTCTTCATTGCTCTTGGCTCTTAATGTATTCCACAGAAAATTCTTATCCCTTCCGTTAACCCATTTTATTTCCACGAAACCCAAATGCAAAGGGTTTCTACATCATTTGACTAGATAGTTAATCTTCCTCTAGCAATTGGAGTTCGGCCAATATGATTGGCAACTATTTGATGAACTTCTTAATCAATTCATGGATGCGCTTGTGATTGCCATTGGTAGAAATTCGGTGTGGAGATGAGCCGGTTTAAATTGAAGGAGTTTTTGGTCCATTCAACAAAAAGGTTGTGTTTTTAGCTATTTTGGATGTCGAAATAGCCCCATCCTGACAAAAGCCATAGTGAAGATAGGTTATCATGTCTGTTATTTACACCTTTGCCCCTATACTTATCTAGAGTTCAGTAGCAGTTCATACACTCTGGCGGAAGAGTTGACAGAAGTCACATTAATACTGGATTATGGACTGCACTAGTTTTATTCCTAACTTAACAACTGTTGCTAGGTTAAATACCTTAATCATTTTAACAAGTCTGCACAATTTCAACTTCAGAAACTTTGCATGGAGAGATTGCCGTGGTTCCTGTATGAATGTCTGCTTGGATTATCAGTGGCTTGAACTGGCTTTCATTCATTTTGAAGTTTCAATGTTTTGCTGCTATATTTTCAGGTGTTGGGTGCAGCATCTATGGCCTCCAAAATGGGCAAGCATCCAGGTCAGCTCAAGGATGATGTTGCATCACCGGGGGGTACTACAATTGCTGGTATTCATGAACTGGAAAAGGGTGGATTCCGGGGGATTTTGATGAATGCAGTCATTGCTGCTGCTAAGCGTGGCCGTGAACTTTCCCCTTCCTAATTCTGACTTCAACTTTTCAGGCCACATCATATGGTTAACTCTTTAGAGAAAATGGCTCGAAAGGGTGAGCTTGGCTGTCCCTCTGATTTTGACTTGACAACCAGCTTCATTCTAGGCTAGGCTTTTCTAAACGTTATTGTTTCAGCTGTCAGATTCTATTTAGTTTCATGGCAATCCATCTGCTTGGTTTGTCTTTAACAAAGGAAGATTACTTATGGGTGCAGCTTGAGGTCCAACTAGCATGTAGTTCTTCAAGTCCCTTTCTTTCAAGTTCTATACTATCAAGAGCTTGCGAGGTCCGACTACCTAATCTTTGCGGTCATGTCATTTCACAAGTCGGCAGGGATTTTCTTCTTTTGGAATGCAGACGTCCCTGTAGCTCATTTTCTCTCGATTAGGTCGAGCAGATTGATTGTGGATGAATGGTATTTGTGGCGCCCCAACCCCCCAAGCATAGGGGAAATGACTCGACCTGCCTCCTATTCAAACGATGTGGCCAACTCACACATAATCGATATAAACATGTTCTCAAAATATATAGATATATGATAAAACTGCAAGCTGGTTAAAAGGACTAGATTATAAAGTCTCCCAAAAAGGACGTATGCATCTCATCGGATAAGCATAAAACTCAAGATCAAAATATACTGCTAATCTCCAATGAATTACAAAACTAGACTTGAAAAGTACATCCTATACCCAATTATCTCAAATTACTCCAAAAACTCGAACTCTATATAAATGCCCGTCCAAACCTTCTCAACCTACTTGTTGTTACCTGTAGAACTTGGACAAGAATTGAATCGAATAGCACGAGTAAACCGCAGCTGATTGAGTATAAATCTCTTCTAAGCAAATTAAGCATTTACTATGTATATTTATAAACATTTCAAAGAAAGAACACTGATCCATGAACCATGATATCATATACATTAAAGACCAAAGATGTTTTCATATGATTTTGCGTAAGTTCATATAATCAGTAACATCCAAATAAACACTAACTTAAACAACATTAATGGTCTAGTCCACTGATCAATCTAGTGCTCAATATCAAACAATTGCCATCTTAACACCTCATACACGGCATATCAAGATGTCCCCTGACATATATCTCCACCTATATCAGCTAGTGGCTTGATCCAAACAAGAAGTCCGGAGAACAATGTACTTACTCACAACCCCTCAATAGTTCATATCATAGTGATTAGAGCATCAAATCATCAATCACCACATTCTCCAAGGAGTCACAAAACTACATCACAATGAATTTCAACCAGATTGACAAATCAATACAAGTAGCCTTTCACAAGCCCTTCCACCAAGCAGAATACATTTTGCATAGCATTTTTTGAACCATTTCACAAATAATTTTGACCAGTGCTTTACTATGCAATTTCATATAACCAAAAAGGTAGTAAATGCTTTATAACCAAAAAGGTAGTAAATGCTTTATCCATCTTTATGCACCAAATATGTTCTAAACGCCACTTTTCGTTTCTAATAAGCAATTTGCCATGCGATGTCTCTTTCATAGCTTACAACTTATGTAATTCCTATCATTTAGGTTTTCAAATAATAGAAGATATAAGCATCACTGTGAGTGATGCTAATTGAAAGAACGAAAGATATTTCGGATGGAAAACTCAGAATTCTATCAATGAATAAGTTAGAAATAAATATCAAAATCCAGTACAAAGCTAACTTAATAAAGTCGTGACTAAACTAAACTTATTTGGTAACAAAAAGGAAACCCTGATATGCCTTCGAAAACTTTTTCCAAATAGACGAATGCTTGCTGTTAACCATATAGTCAATAGTTCACTTACCGAATTTTGGACGGTTCGTTTAAACTCTACCCAAGTCCTTTTTCAAATGGGTCCAGAGTCATTGGAAATCTAACTTGATGTACTTCAAAGGCGTAATGCGCCTCTGACCCAAAAGACAACCGGAGAAGGGCAAAAATGACGCCACAGACAGAGATGCTCTTCCTAATTAAGGTACACGGTAAACTTCAAAATTTCGTCTTCGTCACACTGTGACACAAATTGACTTCTCTAAATTTCCAGAGATCCACTCTAATGTCTACCAAGCAACTCAGAATTCAAAATAATCCTACATCGCAACTTGACTAGGAAATTCCCTCTGATTAAAGGAATCAAGGCTTAGAATTCTTACCGAGGGCTTTGGAACGATGTTAAATGGGTGCGTCGAGATGTCTGTTGCTTGCATGAACCGAATCCTTTCCATTCTTACGGGTTTTCTTCTTCCTTTCTTTTCTCATTCCTTCCTTTACTCTTTTCTACAGATTTTGCTCTTCTTTTATTGTTTGATTTCGCTCTTCTTTTATTTGTCTGCAGCTGCAGCAAAAATGAGAAACGGGCTGAGTTGTAGCTTCATGGGCATTAAAATGGGTTTGGATAATTGATATGGAACTTATTTCTTTTTGGCCCCTTAGTTTCATTATCTCTCAGCCGAAATGATTGTAATTATTTGAGCACAGAAATTGCTAGTCACTGATGGTATTAGGTTCGATCAAAAAAAAAAAACTGATGGTATTAGGTGCTGCAATGTACTTATAGAAGATTATCAAGGTCATTAAGTAGGTGTACGAGTTTCTGATTGATCGTGTTTTGGGCACTGAGGGGATGACATTTCGTGAGTGAGGATGCCAAAGCCTCGTTGATTTCCAGAATCTAATGCATACTGCTAGCACTTTTATGCATGCTGTGTACATGCCAACCCATGAGAAAATGATCTTTTCTTAGCAGAAGTACGGTAAGTGAAAAACAATAAGGGTTAATACCACAAAAAACTTCAAATTGGTACACTTGTGACAAATATACTCTAAACTAATTTTTGACCATAAAAAATCCTAAACTGGTAAATTTGTGACAAATTTATCCTCCGTTAGTTTCCGTTAAATTTTACTATCAAATTACTGAGTTTGATGACACGTGACAGTTGAAAGGTGCATCGGTTTGGGGTTTTATCCTTCATTTATCATAGGTGTACCGGTTTGTGATTTTTCATGATATTAATTTAATTTAAAGAAAACTAACGGAGGGTATATTTTTCACAAATATACTAGTTTGTGATTTTTGGTGGTCAAAAGTTTGGGATAAATTTATTATAAGTGTATCAGTTTGGGATTTTTTGTAGTATTAACCCAAAAAATAATGCCAGTACATTGTTTTCTATTGATTCTTTAAGTTCATGTAGATGGTAAGTACTCTATTGTGTACTTGGTAAGAAACTAAACTTCATGCTTACGAAGAACTTTTTTGGTGCTAGCAAGCAAATTGAGTTTGTGATCACAGGAAACCTCGATGTAAATATTTTGTATGCAACACCATCTATGGCCACACGTGATAAAATTCTCAAAGGATATCATCTGAACCTGATGCCAATGGCTGATGAAGGGGAGTAAAAGCTGAAGAATAATAGCAACATGCCAGACAGGAGCAGCAGCCCATTAGAGCAACCTGGCTGAAGTGTCGGGGAACCACAAAAACAAGTCATCAAAGAACAGTCAGAAAACTTAGTATAGTAGCAGAGAGAGGAGTGAAGGTGAATGGTGATTCAATTGCTTTTGAACTCTGTTGAGATTGGACGTTTTGCTCATTGATGCATATATGATGCATATCTTCAGTCGAAGCTAAAAAAAGAAGGCGATTCTTGTTGGCTCACCATATTTCCATGAGGCTTATCCCTTCACCTCCTTTCCTCTTCGTGCAAGGCCTTTTCCCGGCGTGTGGCGGGTTGTCTGCCGGGTACCCTTAAAACAAAAAAAAAAGGAGGTGAAAAGCTTAAGCTTTCAAATGCGCCTTAACTTTTGTCACTCCGTTGAATCAATCCTTCGATCAAGGTTAACGAGAACAGGGTGGGAAAGTACCCGGAGGAGGTGGGTTCTGTTGTGCTTCTGACTCGGGAATTTGGGATAAAAGAGACAGCAGGAACGAAGTAACTACTACCTTTCACTGCCCTTTTGTGTTTGCTGAATTTAGCTGAAGGTGTGATGTTTTTTTCTTGCTTGTGTATGTAGGCGCAATATAGACATGTCTGCAAATTTATATTGTTTCAAAAGGTGCATGTGGATGCTCTTGGAACACCCGATTAGGAAGAGTTAAGAGTCAGAGTGGAAAACGGAATCAGCCTATCGAATAGTGTTCTCAATGAAGAGAGAGATTATTAGAACCAAGAGCATATTTAAGGAAGAATTGGGTTCTCCAATTGTCCTTAGCATTCGCAGAGGAATAAAGTGGGAGCTCAATCTACTCCAAGTTTGAGATTAACTGCATCCCGATTCTTCACCTGTAAGCCAAAGCCAAAAAGCATTGCGGGATTTGACAGATAATTAAGTTTGCCATCATATGCTCTTAATTCACTCATTCAAACGCCCAATTGAATCATGACACGGCATCTAGCATATTAACTTTAGTACGTCTTCTCGACATACCTTATCTCACTTTTATCCACATTGGAAGTGGATCAACAATCAACCATTGGCCATTTGTTAGAAACGTGAAAGGTAAGATAGAAGAATTTAGAGAAGAAGAGCGCAAATTTTTATGTGGGAAAAAACCTTTCAAAATCAGAAAGTGATGAACACGGTGTCGCACCAGGACAATTTGGTACAAAGACGAGGGAAGACTATGAGAGTATTGTTGTTTTAATGATTAGCCTCTGAGTGAGAGATTGATGGAGTCGTGGAGTATGATAGAAAAATACCGCTGTTAAGGGTATATATGTAATTTCCACCATAACTTTGTTTGCCATAGATTCCTATTATATATTGAGGTCATATCTCTAGTAATTGTAACTTGAAACTCGATCCTTATAGTAAAAAGATTGTCTTGTATGGCACTGTGGTTTTTCCCTTTCTATTCCGAAAAGGGTTTTTCATATAAAAATTCGCCTGTCTTCTTCTTTGATTTCTTCTCCTTTACATTTTGGGCTCCTAACACAATCTTATGGGAAAGCTCTAGTTGCACCTTTGTTGCGCGCTCTATTTGTAAAACATTGGTACTCCAACGTATAATATATGGAAGTACATGATATGACAAAAGAAAAAGACATTTGCCTTCCTCACGCACATTTACTGAACTTCTATACTCATTCTTTTGGAGTAAGACAAATTATACACGTATAAAAACTTATGTCGTGTTGTCCTCAAGTAAAAATACTCACAATTCTCCACTTGCTAATTAGCCAATCAACCATGTAAGATTTCAATTATCGTTTACGTATAAAAAAATGATATTATCATGTTACATTCACAGAAACGAAAACAATATCGTTCAACTTGTAATTAGATGCCAAAAAATAGTAGTAAAAATTTAAATGAGATGAGAGATTTGCATGACTTGTAATTTAAATGGTCATACATCAAATTGGAAGCATTTTTGTGATTTGTAATATTGTTGATGTAAAACCATGGTAATATCATTTCTAGACTTCATTATGAGGACACCAAATTCTTTCATTCCGAGCTGAGATCACAGAAAACCTCGGTATGAATATTTTGCAGCCGATACCATCTTCAACCACACGCGATAAGATTCTGAACAAATATCATCTGAACCTGATGCCGATGGCTGATGAAGAGGAGTAAAAGCAGAAGAATATGTTCCTTATTCGGTTCGATTTCCATCTAATCTTTTTCGCTATTTGCTTTAGTTTCTATCTTCCTCTCGAGAATTACTCCAATCATGATAGTCCATGACCTGTTGTCTCCTACCTCTTTCTTGCCTGTTGTTTACCAGTTTTTGTTTGCTAAAATGTGCATGGAACACTCAGATTCGGAAAACGAAAGGAGTATTGAAATCAGATACAGATGGAAAATCAAGAGAGACCTGCTTGTGCCGAGGGAAAATATCGTAGTGATGTACTATATCTGCAGAAGACTTACATTACACTGACCATAGCGAACTCTTACACTGTGACACACACAAACACTCCAAGTCGAAGATTGGCGAATTCTCCTGCAAAGCTATCGCTCACACTCACTAGTCGCAACATTCCTCACAGAGCCAGCAGCAGCATAGAGCAAACAGGCTGATTGGTCAAGAACCACAAAAACATGTTATCAGAGAACAGTCCGAAAACTTAGAATAATAGCAGAGAGATGAGAGACGATGAATGGTGATGCAGTTGCTTTCAAACTCTCTTGAGATTGAACTTTTTTGCTCATTGATGCATATTTGATTTATATGTTCAGTCGAAGCTCAAAAAGAAGGAGATTTTTGTTGGCTTACCATCCTTCTATGAAGCCCCTCTCTCCTTTCTTCTTCGTGCCGGAGCAGCATAAGAACTTCCTTTTCTTGGTGTGTGGCAGGTTGTCTGTCGGGTACCCTTAAACAATTACAAAAAAAGGAGGTGAACAGCTTGAGCTTTCAAATACGCCTTAATTTTTGTTACTCCGATAAATCAATCCTTCGATCAAGGTTAACAAGAACAGGGTGGGAAAATACCCGGAGGAGGAGGTTTCTGTTGTGCTCCTGATTTGGGCATTTGGGATAAAAGAGAGAGCAGGAACAAAGTAACTTGTGCCTTTCACTGCCCCTTGTGTTTGCCTAATTAAGCTGAAAGTGTGATGTTTCGCTTGCTTGTATTTATAGTCGCAATATACACATACGTACAAATTTATATCATTTCAAAAGGTGCACATCGATGTTCTTCGAAGACCCGATTAATTTGAACGGTTTGAGTTTTGTGGGCGCCAATTAGAATTCTGCACCTCATTTTATGCTTTGTTGTGCCGATGAAAAGAGCGAAAGCATCACCTTTCGGCAAAAAACAGAATCAGTCCATCTAACAATTGTCGCGAAAAGAGAATGATCTGTAGCCTGGATGCATGCTAAGGCATATTTTAGGACAGAATTCTCCAACTGTCAAAAGCATTCGAAAGAGGAATATAGCGGGAGCTCAACCTACTCGAAGTTTCAACATTAACTTCGTATGGATTCGTCACTTGTAGATCACGCAAAACGAATGGCCAAAGTCAAAAAACATGGCTTGCGGAAGTTCTGAGAAGTGAGAACAAAGTAACATATGTCCATTGAGAAAGGTTAACTCGCCTGGAACGCGGGATTCGACAGATAATTAAGTTGTTATTGGTTGATCCTTATTCACTTCTTTAAACACCCAATAAAATCATAACATGGCATTCAGCATATTAACTTTAGTACGGCTTCTCGACACACCGAATTTTACTCTACCACCACTGACTGTTGAATCGATTAGAGTTTAATGCAGCAGAAATGACATTTCACAGTTTCACTTTCTGAAGGCTATGTGGACATGTCTGAGTATTCCGTCGTTCATAAAACAACTATGAAATTACTGCCAAAGAGCATGGCCAAGGACAGGTTGTTATGTGTCTTTTTCTCATTTGTAATATATGTAAAAACCATGATAATATCGTTTCTAGACTTTATTATAATAATGCCAAATATTTTCATGAAAAATGACGATGTATAGCATTTGGAAAGGTGATTTTTATCGAACTTTTTCACGTACTTTTCAGGTACATAACCTCGGCACCGTGTAGTTTCAATCCATGCATAGTATAACCGACAGAACAAGCACGTTTACCCAATAATTTTTGGTACACATAGCCAATGCCTAGGTTTCTGGTGGGTGCCCCAAGATATTGCATAAGTACTATTGTTTGAATCAAGGCCCAGGCCGAAAACAAAAAAACAAAAACAAAAAAGAAATCAAGCACCCACATAATTGAGGAAGACAAATACCATTGTCACTAAAGCAACCTCTAGAGTTCCAATTATTTCATTAATTTCTTAACTCATTTTGCAGTTATCATTCATCTCCAGAGTTTAGGCCATCGAGAAATGATTTCATTATGTATGTCGAGCATATAAGGACACTCCCGCACATGTAAGCTGTCTTTTTGCATAATGAAACACATTATATGGGGATGTGTGACCATATCGAGATCTGAGCTTTCAAGCTCTAAGAAGTTTGGAGTGTGTGGATAGATTTTTATGTTTTACTTTGTACTTAATCTAAATTTTGCGATAGATGCACTTTGAATTTTTCTTAAACCGAAAATACTTGAGATATACTAATTATCGACCCATAGATTTACATACAATTTTTCATAGTTGTTGTGGAATTTGTTATTTTAAATTTTGGAGGGATAAAAAGTTTTAAAAGATTTATCCTTACCAAAAAAAAAGTTTTAAAAGATTTAACCAAATGCTATCACAAAAGCACACAGATAAGCGCCTTTCAAAGCATATTGCTTTCGAAGTCTCGACCGTATGCTTCTATTTACGCTAGCAGTGAACATTTGCAAAGTGCTGTTACCTTGAAGTGATCTTCTACTCATCCCCACCTTCAATTTATATGTAGTTTATTAAATAAATCATCATTTATGTCAAAGATTTCTTACAGATGTTATGAACAAGCGTTCTAATCCCTGCAAATTTGAAATACATAGGATGTTATGCATGTTTTGTACGTGGTCAAGTTATTGTCTAGATTCGTGATATTGTATATACTATATAGGATCTTTTATGACTTCGTTTGGTTATAAACAAGTCCTTTTTCACTATCTTTTCAAACTAATTAATTTACTCTTATACAAGCAAGTAATGTTGCATTGGGTTCTTCAATTTTTTTCTCCAGATTATTGTCAGTTTCTTCACATAATCTAACCTGTCTTTGTGTGTGCGTGTGAGACTTATATCAAACTTTCTCAGACATGAATAAAGTAGTGAAGATTCGGCACATGAAGAGAATTGTTCGGTTCTCAGGGGAGATTTGTCCAGGAGATACTTAAGGACATGAACCAAATATTTCATAAAAAATTGTAATAAAACCCTAATATAGTATAGAAACCCTAACAAGTCTTAGTCAGTCCTTCCTTTTGAAGGAAAGTGCACACAGCAACAGAGATGAAGTTGATATCACTAGGTTCATATAGTAACGGTAACTACTAGTCATGAAAAATAGGAGGTAATAGTCACCAGAGCATTGGAGATTATTAAACTATTTCCTTATTTTCGGCATCATATATTTGAAGATAGATAGCTTTCCCCAAGAATTGCCTCCTCCTGAATAGGAAAGTCGTCATTGCATCTTCGAATTACACATTAAGGGCTTGTTGAAGAGAACGCCAAGACACATAATGTAAGCACTAACCAACTCTAGAAGTTCTGAGTTTTCCGAGTGTGTACATTTGGACATTAGTCTTGACATCTTTCTTTTGTTAATCACAGAAGCTATTAACAGCACACATAGCGCCTAGAGAGCTAAAATGCATGCATCTTTGATGTAGGTTTTGCTTTAGGGCATAGAGTTTTGTGAAGGATGCATGGGAAACACGAAAATGCAAACAAAAGATGTAGCTTCTCAAGAATGAACATATACTTTTCTGGAAAAAGTAAAAAAGAAAAGAAAAGAATGATCATATAATAAGGAGAATACATGCATCCATCAACTATAGTCTAGCTGGAAAACTAAAAAGGTAAATCCCACTTTTTCCAGGGTAAAACATATATCCAAGCACCTAGGGTTCAGCCCTTAAGACACCATATAGGATTGTAAGGAGGGAATCCATATTTATAAATAGAAGTAAATATAATGTCAGGACACAAACATGGGCTTTCAGCATTGTTTCATTCAAAATAGTCAGTAAATAATGTACTGTACTAGTTAAGCATACCCAATAAATCTTTATCATGTAATTATTTTAAATCAGTATCCCATATTTATCTTTGTTTCGATGATATTATTCCAGAAATTGTCTTGTGGCGTGTGGTCACGATCAATTTTTGTCAATGGCCATTTGATTCTCTTAACATTTACTTAAAATATAATATCCATGGCCAATCAGCATTTCCCATAAAGCCCAGCGGGAGGCAAGAAAAGAAATCAGAATACAGAAAGAGACAGCTCATTTACCTGATTATATAAAAGTCACCCATGTCCAAACAAGTCCAAAAAATGTCCATCAATTATAAAAATTAAGGGCAGACCCACCAATTAATAAAAAAAAAATCTTCAAGTCTCGTAAATGGGACTTTTGTTGCTTATTATGCATCTCCACTAAAAAAATCTTTTGTGTATATAATTGGTAGGTGAGGGGACAAGAAAATATAAAGGTCAAAATAGATATATCGGATATGATATATATAATATATGTACCAATTATTTGTGATCATTGAAAGTGATATATATTCAATAAGTACAAAATATCAAGTTGACAGGCCTGGGATTGAAAAGATTGACCTGCGTCTCCTCCGTCACTGCCAAAAGAGACTAGCCAAAATACTCAGATTCCTCTTGTCTCATACCATGAGAGATCTCACATCATCTCCAACCAAAAAGAAGACTAAGCTTCATCATGTGATGATCATTGAAAGACCTGTGCAAGCAAACATAACACGAGGCCGACAAGAAAAACCACCCTAAAGAGAAGAAGATCAAGAAATGGAGGAGAACAAGAGATGAGGATTTACTTAACTCCTATTATATGTGTAGATAGTTGAGCTTGAGCTTGAGCCTGAGCCTAGCTAGAACTCGTTGGAGTGACGATACAAACCTTGAGAACCATACAAATTCATGGTTTCCCTCTGGCTATTTCGGCTACTTTGATCATCTTCACCCATTCTAGACCCCATTTGTGTACCGAGATTTAGGTACCCTCTTGAATCAAGGTTGATGTTGCCCATGTTGTTGCCGCTACTGCCACTGCTATGATCATCGCCACACATCGGTGGGTAGATAGTCGTGGTACTAGAAGAAGCATTTGTGTTTGCATTGGCGTTTCCGGCTTCTTCTCGCGAGATCACGAGAGCCGCCGATTGGACAAGCTCGAGGCATAGCCTAAGCTTGTTTGGTTCGATGTGGGCTAAACCCGGAACCGCTCCTTTGAAGAGAAAATCGGAGGTTAGGGTTCGGAGCACGTCAAGAGGTGTGACGCCATCAGCTGTGCGGACCGTGGGATCTGCGTGGTGGTCGAGCAGGACTGCCACCATGTCTGGGGAGACCATCTCAGCAGCAAGGTGGAGTGGGGTCTTGCCATTGGGCCCTGCCGGGTGGTTAACGTCTGCCGCCCCGAGCTCGAGCAATGCCTTGACAACCTCCCGGCTACAATTTTCAACTGCATAATGTAGCGCTAGCGCTGCGTCTAGATTTAGGCCCTCACCCATGACCATGAGCTTCACGAGCTCGACGTCGGAAGAGTCGAGGGCTCTCCTCATCCGCCGGATCTTTTGGTCCTCAAGCTCAGCGGCTGTGCTCAGGTCGTGGGGATGGTGGTGGTGCGGCATTACGGATCGCCTAGCCATCGACGACTTCAGCCTGAGCTCTTCAATCTTGGCCACGACGTCAATCGGGAGATGTTTGGCCAAGACTTCGGGCGGGAGGCCGGATTTCGCAACGAGGTGGGAGCAAGTAGTCCAAAGTTGATGCATCTCCTGCTTTCTTGAGGCAATCAGTACTTTCATTACATCTTCTACTGAGGCCTTCTCTACCATACTTGCCAATTGCTTCTGCCAAATGACAAGCCATAACCAGAAAAAAATTAGTCAGTGAAGTGCGACTTTGCATTACATCATTGTAGTAAATTTGAACCTTTTCGAAGTGCAAATTGATGGGAATATGCTTTCACAGATATGGTGCTCAGAATAAGTCAATCAGTGACAATTGTCTTTTCTTCTTTTCCCCCATTAGCAAAACCTCTAAATAAGGAAAGTGAAGGTCGGGCAAAATTTGGGAATTTCTGTGAAGTGGAAGACGAGTCTGATCATCACCATAGCTATATGTAGACAGCTCTCGAGAGTTACTACTAAAAGGTAGATCTAACCATTTCAAGAAACTCCAAGTTCTGCATGAAATCAACCCCATTATATCTCTCTAGCTTTTAGGTTTACAGTTGAATCAAATTGGTCATGGAAGATGTGAGCTGCTAGAGCAACAAAGTCAAATCATGAACAAAAGAGAAAGTGAATTGAGTTTGAGAGATGAGTGAGATTAAAATAAGAAAAACATTTGCAAGAAGACGCGCTCTGATATTCTGATATTTTGAGGGGAAAAGAATAGAACTTGATCGGTCTAGATTTGTTTTTTTAACACACCCAGCGTCACCCACTCCATGATGGATCCATAGTTTATTGAAGTCATCTACCAAGAAAAGTCTAATAGTAATGGCACCCAATAAACAATTCCACCTCCCATATCAAAGAAAAATAATCTGTTCTCAACTATCCTAAACCCCAAATCAGGCAATGTCCCCGGTAAGCCAAAGAAATCCCATGAACACTATAGACCTGTTATTGTTACTACTGGGAAACTTATCGGAAACCTGAGTGAGCAGTGCAAGCTGTTCGACACCGAAGGATCGCGCGGCGGCGAGGGTGTCGAGGGCGAGATCCACGGCGGAGGTGCAATGCGTGTGCCAGCACCCTCTGTTGCCGCAATTAGGCCTCGGCTCGTGCTTCTGCGGCACGATGGAGACCTGCCCGCTGTACAGGAACTGCAGCACCAGGAGGAAGACCTCGTACCCGACCGAGCTCACCGGGATCACTCCCGGCGGGGGCGGCGGCCTCGACGGGTGGTGGTGCGCCGTCGCCGCCTGAGGGCTGGCGCGGGGGCAGCCCGCCGGGTCGAGGAGCGCGGAAGGCGGGTCGGGGCCGCAGAAGAACTTGCGGAAGAAGAGGCTGCGGGCGGCGAGGATGCAGCGGTGGGCGTGGACGAGGCGGCCCTCCACGGTGAAGGTGACGTCGCTGAAGGCCTCCCCGTTGATGAGGAGGTTGAGGTAGTCTAGGGAAAGAGATCTCAGGGAGTCTTCTGGGGTCATTATTGGGGAGGATGGAGAAAAAGAAGGCTTATTGCCTATGAACAGTTGGCAAGTGGAGGGAGAGAGAGATCAAGGGAGTGTTGTGGTGGTGGTGGTGGTGGTGCTGGTGGGAATTGGATGATGAGGAGAGAGAGAGAGAAGAGGAGCTGAGCTTGTTGTGTTTTGAGGATGGTGAAGTACTGTTGATTTTGCTTGGGTGGGGAGATTCTCTCCTCTCTCTCCCCCCTGTGGAATGGTGATGGTGAGGTTTGTTCTGGGGCGAGAGAGAGAGAGAGAGAGAGAGAGAGAGATGAGTGTGTGGCTATTCTGGGCGTCCGGAGCTATTTAAAACAGGAAAATTCTGAGGAAATGAGGCATAATATATATAACGTGTCCCTCCCCCCAACTTGGCTGCTTGCTAGGGGGGTTAACTTTCCGCCTGTTTGAGCTTTGTTCAAAACTCACCAGTAACAATCTTCCCTAGGACATGTCCCTTTGCTGTCCTGCCTCAGATCCCCCCAATCTTATATCCCACCTCCAATCTGTGATTGACAAAAAGAAATGGCTGGAAGTGGGGATGGGGAGGGGAGGGACACTAGTCAATGTGGCTTTGTGGGTAATGTCGGGATCGAGAACATGATACGGTAATGAACATCTGATTGTGTGAGGTCTTGTTAGCCTTTGCCTGTGACTAGGCGAGGGTCTCGGCTCTTGTTGGTTTTGTAATTTTCACAAAATTTGTTACTTTGTCCATGTTTTCTTTAATGTGAGATTCGCTTGGTATCATGAATTTTGAAACAATATTAAAAATTGTCATGTTGGCTAGTCATTGCCGGAAGGGTAACATTTTACATCAGACTTTTGACGTACTTCTCTCTGGTTGGGAGGGTGAGAGCCGCTGTTGTTTTGCCCATGAAAACTACCCCCGTTTCTTTCTCCTTTCTCGTCACTTTATAAAGGAGGGCAAAAACAATATCGCACTGATGGACAACACTACACACATCAACCACACTGTCTCATGTCTTATGAATTCCGGCCCTCAGATTGGACTTTTGACTTGTCTTTTCACCATCAACACCCACTTTCCTCTCCCTATGTCCCTCCCCCCCCCCCCCCCCCCCCCCCCCCCCTCTCTCTCTCTCAATACGCTCATGCACGGCAGGCTTTATGACTGGAATTGGAACTCCAATTGACTCAACTGCAACACGGATGTGAAGCTTTTTGGTCCTGTACAAGCCCTCTTCTTCAACTTGGTTTCCTAAGAATGTGTCGAAACTCTTGGCAAAGCATTTGAAGGCAAAGATAGAGAACTTGGACGATCTTCCAAATTTAAGGAGGAAGATGTGGCAGTCGTAGGGATGGACAAACATTGAGTACATCAATAGGGGTCTTACTATTTATTTTCCGATATCATAAAACCAGACAGAAGAGAATTGGTTTAAGTAGTGCACATCTTGATTTAGAAGGCTTAAATTGAGTCAATCACTTGACATTCTACCTACATCGAGCCTTATAATATATCTTTTTTGAACTGTATCTATTTTTGGACTTTATAAATGTTGCTTGTGAGGTAATTAACTTTTAGGGTTAAAATCCCTTATGCATCATTTGGTTAGTTGGAATGAAAACATTGACATGAAAGTAAAGAAATTTTAATGAATATCGGGTAATTAGAATGGTGAATAAAGTTTAAATTATTATGCTGGCATGCTCTCCCTCACTTCTACTGTCTGTTCTCTCTCTCCTTTTTGTTGGTTGTCACTCTCTTTACGCCTTGCAATGTTGCTTTAGCCGTTAAAGACTTCATATCAAGGTTGCTAGCATCAAGTCTAGCTAGCCAAGGTTGTACAACATACCAAAATCTAAAAGTCTTAATGAAGTGATTAAGGGTGATCGATTTCATGGTGAGTAGGTTCTAACCACAAATCTAAACTTACCATGTCAGAGTCGATTGCATGTTTTCAAAATCAGAGACTGAATGGTTGCAGGAATGACCAGGGGAGCTAGGCTTGACTTTTAGGGAAACAAACTTTAGGTAATTTAACTATTATTCAGGAAAACATAAAATGTGAACAATTTGTGGCACAATGATTAAGTCATTGATGAATTCCCTAACCTTCCTAGATTTAATACCCATCTTTAAAAAAGCTAAAAGCAGGAAACTGAATGGATCCAGGCTGGTTTCCTAATTATTACCTAGGAACCTACTTAGTCCGGCCTACAACCGATCGCATAAGGCCAGTTTGATTTGGTTCATGGGTTGAGCCAACCCAATCTAATGATGGCATGGTGGTGCGCTTGTGGCGGGGCGAGTGGACTTACGATTCTGGTGCCGGTTTTGGAGCGGGCGATGGCATTCGCACACAGTGGGGTGGGCGGCGGCATCTAGTGCTAGGTTAAGCGGCTGGTTCTGTGGGGGTGATGTGCTGTTAGAGCCAGAAGGCTTTTCTTGGCTCTTTTGTGAAGGACAGTATTTTGGTCCTTTAAATCTAGGGTTTAAGATCTAAGACGATAATTGTAATTATTAAAAAAAACTGAGAATGCAAATTGATATCAAAGTTAAACTTGTAAAGGGTTTTTATAATTATCCTTGTTAAAATTTTAGATTCCTTTTAGGTCGCCTTGCTAGTATAGGATTTCACGTCCATCATTGTAAAGCAGGATTGGCTCAAGCAGGGTGTAGACTGTAATTTTGCATGTTTTTACCATTTGCAAGCCTTGGAGCAGTCAAGCGCAGGAGACGCACATGAAAAACACTTTTCTCACGATCGATGCGTCAATCCAGATAAAATTCCTGAAGAGGTAGTAAATAGACAATTCCTTACATAAGATTTGCCTGCGGTGCTAAGGATGAGTACACCCAGGTTTTGATCGGGCACGATAGAGAAAAGTAGATCTAAATTTGAGGTCACTAATTTATCAGCGTAACGACATGGACATTTGATGATATATAATTCGAGATAAGTCCGATATCCAACATTCCTTATAGGCTCTAAAACCGTGGTATATAACTCCGTCCCAATTTGTTGCCGACGTGATATTGTTTGCACGATCTAGTCGCGGTTTACTCACACAAACACAGCCTTAAAATGCACTATGATAATTTGAGGTGGTGTCAGACAGTTTGTCGACGTAACAACCTAGACAACACATTACTTAGCAATGAAAATAATCGCCAAACTAAACTATCCTTGTGATAGATCGAGCATGACAGAAACTTAACCAAGGTTTGAGATTTTTGGGTCGAAATCTTGTGCCTAAGATTGCGAATTACAACTGGTGATGGAACATGATTGCATCACTAAAAGTGGCCTTATACGAAGACAACTTTCTTTGCCATTATCCATCAATAACTTTCGTGGAAGACTTCTACATACTGTTCAAGTCGTCTTAAATCTTTCATCTCAATCTCACATCCTTCATTACCCGTGAGCATGTATTTCGATTAACGACAAAATTGGCTTATCATTGACGTGACACAACTTTATTGACAGTCGGCAATGAAATATAGACCTCTGGCGACGAAAGTAATCCATGCCATGACGCGACATGTATAACCAATCGAATGTCATTTCGCGCATGATATTATGTCCAAGGGACACATAATAGTCTGACACAAACGATTCAAATGACAAAATATCTAAGTTTGGTTTTTTTAGCAGATACAAAATATCTAAGTTGACTCTTGGGGAGAGGTTTTCCTTAGTGGATGCGATGTTTCATCATTTGTAGGTCCCTTCCAATGCCACACGAATTAACTTCAGCAAAGGCTCGAGATGGAGATACATGTGGAATGTCAATGGGAAGTGGATGAGAATCGAAATCATAAGTCTTTTGTGGAGGGTGTATAGGGGTCAAACAACACAAAATCACTAAATTTTTTCCCCTTAGTCCTTTCGATCGAGATGGTGGTGTGGTTGGTGATGTTTGGGCTGGAATCACTAAAAACAAATTGTACATGGATTTCCCACAAACGAAGGCTCTCGGTTGCAATGCCTTGAGGACTAGAGGGTCGGCCACAAGCATTTTGACTTTGGTGATGTGATGGACTGAAAAGGTGAAACAAGCATTAGTGAAGGAGATCGACTTTGCCATTTGTACTATCCCACCATTGCGTGCCGTATTGCCCATTTAGGTCTTGAGGTACATGATTGGCTTTTGACTAGAACATGTGTGGCAAATGTTATATGTGCACACGCGAAAAATTCTGAGTCTTATCGTGTTAAAGTTTGCCAGTTATATCTATTGATGTGAAATTACGATCTTTACTTCATAACTTGATTGAGAAGCAAATCATCCGAACATGCTAAGTGCTGGAGTTTGACTAATTGCGATTACTATATTAAAATTTGAGTGGTTGTGTGCAAGTGCTGGATTTTTTAATTGGGTTGTTATGGTAGGCCTAATTATTAATGTGAATGCTCGATTTTGTATTCTAACTTAGGCCTATGATCGTTGATTGCAACTCAAATTGTTCGTAACAAAGCGACATTCCATATTAGGGTAGGACGGAATTTATTATTTGCATGTTGTTTTAGGCTAATTTCAGGATAATTTATTGATTAGATCATAGACTTTGCATCGCATTTAATTTTCATAGAAGTTATTCATTACATGGTTATGTTATAGACATTCATTAAATTCTAGATTTGCATATTACTGGATGTTTAATTGATACGCATGTTTAGATTTATTAGTTACTCTGCACTGAGAAAATTTCATCTTGAGTATTTGCATATCTAACAAAATTCATATTGAGTATTTGCATATCCAATTCTAGGTGTCTTCATACTTGCTTGTTTCGACATATCAAAGATTTTGCATATCTTTGCATATTATGACGTGATTTTGCATCATGATTATAAAAAGTTCTAGGAAACTTAGTATTTTTTATGAATAAGTCTTGGAAAAGTTTAGACCAAAAGTTGAATTTATTAGTGCTTGGGAAAGTTTAGACCAAAAGTAGATTCTATCAGTATTTGGAAAAGTTTAGACAAAAAGTTGATTTTATGAGTACTTGCGAAATTTAGACCGAAAATGGAGTCTATTAGTACTTGGGAAAATTTAGGCCAAAAGTTGAGTCTATTAGTACTTGCGAATGTTTAGACCAAAAGTTAATTCTATTAGTAAGTTTAGACCAAAAGTTGAGTCTATTAGTATTTGTGAAAGTTTAGACCGAAAGTTGATTCTATTAGTACATGGGAAAGTTTAGGTTAAAAGTAGATTCTAATGTAAATCATATGAAATAAGAAGTAAATATAAAGCTCATTATTGTTTAATATTTGGTGCCTTTGGTTACATTATTGAATTACAAAGAATAATGTGCAGTAAAGCATCGAGGAAAATTTAGTTTTTACGTGCATATCTGTTCGCATTTTAATGCGTAATATATATATATATATATATATATATATATATATATATATTCCAAGAAACGGTAAAGTGTCGGGACATTCTCGCGAGGTCCACCATTTAAGGATTGACTAATAGATTACTAAGTTTAAACTTAGCTCGGGCTCTATCAAGCCCATATCAATTCGCAACTTATGGTTCAAGTTATTAAAATGCAAATTATTTTAGTTTTGGAGTCGCCACTAATAAGTTTTTGTGGGTTGATTAGAAACCCAAGTAAAGTGTGGGATAATATTTTACTTATACAAACCAAAGATTAAATGGATTTTGGGACTTGATTACACATGATTGCTCTAATAAAAAAAATATTTTTCTTGCAACTGGGATTAATATTAAATCTAGCCACTAACATGTGAGATGATTATGTGGGGGTGCAACCATTAATGTAATCCTCAAGGAAAACAAAGCAATAAATTGCAAGAAAGAGAAGGAATCAAACACACAAAACAAACAATTATTTTTTTTGGTTTTCTTTTATCATAAAATGAAAACCAAACTATATGTCATGCAATTTTAATTAAATAAACCTAACATTTAAATTTATCTGACATGCATATGATATTTTTGGTATTTTTATCAAAATTCATAATTAAAAACTACCATTATTTAAACATGCAATCTTATCTAGTAAAGAAATCTAATTTATTCTAAGATGATGTTTTCAGTATTTTTTTTAAAAATTAAATTCGTAATTAAAAATTGCTAAAAATCAATTATTTAGACCAAGATACATCTAACTTAAACTACGAAGTAAACTAAGTCAAATCCTAATTTAAAGAGGACTTATTCTTCTTGAATCTATCTAAATATGCAATCTACCCTAACTATCTTAACCGAACAAAGAGATCTTATCAAAATCTATTATATTTTATTAATCTATCATAATATGCAAGGTTATCTAAAATAAATCTATTCTAATCTATTAATAAAAGATTATTTTAAAAAGTTTACCCTAGAAATCTTATCTAATCTTTTGTATTTTTCAAATAAGGCAAACAAATTGAGATAAGATAACCATTCATAACAAGAAATAGGCATCAGATCACAAAAAGATAAGCTCAAAATATTTCTATCGATTCAAATTTGGAAACAAATAAAACCGGTAAATCGTATCCTATGGCATGAGGATCAGATTGACCAATTTTTTGCACAATTGCAAGTAATATCTCGAGCATGAAATTGGATTGTCGACCAATGCACGTTGTCAAATTAGGAAGGTTTGCTTATTTAGGGGATATGCCTATAATCTAAAAAATATCATGTTAGATATCAATATCAATGAATTATGCAATAATATCAAATATTCAAATATGAATAGATTCTCACATAATTTAAGGCTATCATTTCCGATTTCGAATTGACAAATGACGAGCAACTTGTAGTGGTGCTTGACCGGCCCACGGCGGTGCTCGCGATGGAGGGGGTTACAGATCATAGTGAGGGTCACGGAACACGGTGGTACTAAGTAAGGATAGTGGGGACCATTGATCTTGGTATAGTGCAGCAGCTCGGTCGCCTGCCGCCGGTCGCTGGCCGCTGCCGCCGCCGCCGCTCACCCGCCGCCGCCGCCGCCGCTCGCCGGCCGCCGCCGCCGTCCGCCGCCGCCGCCGCCGTCGCTCACCGGCCGCCGCCGGTTGCCCGCGCGCCGCCGCCGCCGCCGACGAAAAATATTTTCCGAAACTTTTTCATATTGATCGCCGAACACCGGAAAATTATGTTCCGGGAAAACATTTTTCAGGAAAATGACTTTCGAGAAAATATTTTCCAAAAATAGAATATTTTTCCGGAAACGAACGGAGCCTAAGGCTTAAATCTAATTGAACTCAAATGGGCTGAAATTGATTGAACTAAGCTCAATTGGGCCCTCCCCTCTCAAAATTTCGGCCAAGCTATGGTGTGCAATGAGCTGGCGGAATTTCATCACTTGTGGACTTAATTAGTGACAAGGTTGATCTCTTTAAGGTATATTTTGATTAAACTCAAAACCTTTAACTTTAATGGGCTAAACCCAACTCAATGAAAGCTCAAAATTTATCCTTTTTGTTATAAATATCGGCCATTACATCTCTTAGTTTGGCCGAACCTTGTTTGTAGTACAGGCCTTGGTCCACGTGACTGATTCAAAGTTCATTTACCATTGTTAGTTTAATGCAAATTGAATTAATAAACTAGCTATATGATGAATGCTCCTAAAAATTACGAGCCATCCAATTTATTTTATATTATTTTTTTAGGGACCAAAGGTTAGCCCCTAACTTTCTATACAATTAAATGCTAAATGATTTCGACATAAAAAAAATACTAAATGTTTAGCCAAAATTTAGGTGATATCACTTCTGTCATGCCCCGAACCCTATGGCGCGCGAGCATCCCAACCGAGGTCGAATGTGTGCTACGTCCCAGGACGCATCGCCGACCCAACACTCAACACAGAGATCAAGACACATGCGAAAGCAACATAAACACCCGTACAAATAAAACACAGAGACCAGGGATAGCACAAACAACAATCACATTATAAATATATACTTGCATTAACATCGGGAAACATATATAATATTCAATTACCACGGAATACATAGCAAACCAAAAGGTCAACGGCCACTACTGACAAAAAGAGGTAGGTGGCCCGGGGTCAGTCTAAACGCTAACCTAAGGAAGAGCTCCGGTCAAAAAGGTGTCGACCCAACCTAACTAGGGTTACGGCTGAACCCTAAGGTACCCAGTTCGGGTCAGATCCCGAGGACTCGGAAGAGCTGTCAGACAACTCGATCTCGGAGTCCATGGAATCCAGCTCGGACCCGGCCTTAGAATCGCCCTCCTCTGACTCGTCCTTCTGCTCGGGGTCTTGCTCCATCGGCTTCGGCTCACCATCCGAATCCATAGGCTTCGGGTCAGAGTCCCAGCCTTTCAGCTCCTCATCCATCAAGTCTGGCTCGTCGACCTCCCAGATGACGGGTTCGTGTCCGTAGTCAGAATCCTCTCCAAATGAGGCCTCAGGGCTCGCCAGGTCTCCATCAGCACACTAGGATCTACATCACCTAGCCTATTGAACAGGACATTAAAGGTCCTAAGAGGCCCGTAGGTTCCGCAGTAATCCTCAAAGCACCAACTTATGTACTCGTGGGCCTGAAAGTGTTGCTCACCCACATCAACCCATACTATGGTAAAATATCTAATATATGTATCCCCGTTCTCTACGGGGTACTCGATCACCTCCTGGTCTATCCGTAACGGGATCCCTAAAACGGATTGGAACTTTTGACATCCTCAAGGCCGGGGTTTTGAAAATGTGGGTTTTAACAACTGTGAGAATGAATCTTAGCGAGTAAATCCCCTAAACCTAAACTAGGCTAACATGCACTTCCTGATAGGCAAATAATCACACGAACAAATCAAAATCAATTGACCTAGGCCCTTGGTCCCAGATCAAGCACACAAATAACCCTGCAGGTTAGGCATATAATAATCGTGATAATGGCACATACGCGAACATACACACACCGTTCACCGATACACACGTACTTGCACACCTGCCAATGCACTCTTGCACACATATGCCATCAATATGTCCGTGCTCATGATCTGGCTCAATAATTCACACTTGCACACTGCCAATTCTCATTTATTAATCGACCTGTGTAAAACGCATCAGGTCTGACCCGCGTAAAATACATCAGGTCTAATAATATCCAACACTTCCTGACCCGCGTAAAACGCATCAAGCCCAGTGTCTCTAGCCCGCGTAAAATGCATCAGGCGCAACACCAATCTCCATATACGGACCGAACTCGCGTAAAACCCATCAGGCTGGCCGTTTTTCGGTAATTCGGGCATCGTCTCGCGTAAAACGCATCAGGACGGATTCAATATCCCGCGTAACATGCATCAGGGCTTTATGTGATCACACGTACATACACCAAATTTTATCTGAACCCCGCGTAAAACACATCAGGGCGATTAGGTAATCACATGCTCATGTCAGACACGCATACTCGCACAATCCTCATGTCATGCCAATGTTCGGTATGCGAAATGCGTGGCCACGCAATCCGGCACTCGGGCAACAACACAATATACATTGAGCATTCAATATCAACTCAGGCACATAATCAATCGATGTCATAACATGCTCATTTAATGCCACGACGTGCTCGCTTAACAATTTAGCATGCTCAATATGTCACAATGACATGCCCAATTAATCAATTCAGTCCTATTCGAACCCGACACACAATTGGCACATAAATCTCATGCACTTAGTCATGCAAATCACATAATTAATGGCCCATTAACTCCTCACTATTCGGCCACATTAGGCACGCGACATGGCATCAAAAGAATTAATATCCAACCAAGCAAAATCAGCCACCATAAGGACAATACAAGGCATGCTTGGGATTCCACAATTAAACCCTAAATTAACCGAACTTAGGCCAAATAAATCCAATAATTTCAGCCGTTAAACAGCCCACTCTAGGGCACTAAACCACATTGAAATCAACATATTATACTCCTAAATCATCACATAATCCACCACTAATTAATCAGCCCACTAATTGTCCCTAAATTCCCCTAATTAACCCCTAAATTAACCTAATCCTATCTAGAAATGCTAATTAGCCTAATTAGGGTTAATTACTCACTTAGGCTCCTAAGCTCCAAAATGTGGCTGAACCGGTGGGGGACACAAGCGGACCGAGCTGGTCTTGCGGCAGCTTAGTGGCGGTGGACGGTGGCAGTGGTCGGCGGATCTCACACGGCAAGAAGGGGCTGATGGTGATGGTGGCGAGACGGAGAGAGAGAGAGAGAGAGAGAGAGAGAGAGAGAGAGAGAGAGAGAGAGAGAGAGAGAGACGAGGGTGGCGGTGGTGGTGAGCGTGAGGCGGATGGCAATGGCGCTCGTGCGCAAGGCGGCGGTTGGGTGGCGGTCCTCATGGCGGTGGGGCTGATTGGTGTAGGTGGGGGTGACGGGATGAGGGAGCGAAAGAACGGAGAGAATGGTAGTTGGATGGTGATGAGCGGCGCTCCGGAGTACGGCGGCGTGAGCGGCGGTAGCTCCTCCGGCGGGCGGCAGCTCACGGTCGAGAGGGGAAAGGGGAGGAGAGTGAGGCGAGAGGGAGAAGGGAAGCTGGCCGATGTAAGAGCGAGAGAGAAATGAGGGAGAGAGAGTGAGGGAGAGTGTATTATTGGCTTGAGTGGTGAGTGGGGTGGTTGAACCAACTCCCAAAAATGACCATCATGCCCTTCCAACCAAGGGCCATGATTGAATCTAGTCTAAATATCTAGGGGCACACTTGTCCATCATTTTCGGCAATGAGAGGGCTGAACATGTCCATAATGCCCCTCCAATTAATCTCCCAAAATTCGGATCCAAGGCATGGGGCTTAGGGGCAAAACGGTAATTTTTCGTTTCTAGGCCGAATTTCTATTTTTCGACCGTACCAATCCCAAATATGGTTTGCCACACTAAAACGACGTCGTCCTGGCAAAATAGTTGCATACATTCACGAAAATCGACGTTCAAGTCCTGATCAAATTCAACGATCAAAATTGCTCAATTACAATTTCAAGGTCTCTCACTAACGAGCGTCTATTTAGGGGTTACGCGTATCGACCTAGGATTACTCGAATCGTGACAGTCTCAATTACCAAGAAAATGCGATGATTTATTGCTAGTTCCGGAGGTCGCGATCGTTCGGATTAAGTTCGGGATTTGTTCGCCACGCGCAATTTCGTTCGTGCGGAATCACCCGCGATCCGACCGTACGTCGTTGGCCAAAACAAATTTGTCACCTTCCTAGGATCGGCCCACACTGGCCCAAAATATTTCCTCGTCGTTTCTCGGAAATCAGAGTTCAATTCGCGATCGAGTTCCTAGGTCCACGCACCGTTTTCCTAGTTAGCCATTCCCTTTCGGTTAGTATCTCGAGAGTGATCAATTTTGGGCGAGACTCACTAAAATGAACTGAGAAATAACATTAATTTCATTGATCCCAGAAGTGGGTCGAATTCGGGATGTTACAACCTCCATCAGTTGAGTCTTGCCGCTTTACCTATTGCTGCACCTAATCTGAAAAGCATCAATTGAGCCTACAATCGAGACGTTTCTATTGTGTTGTGCTACTTTCGACTCCAACCCAAGGCGATGATGATGTCGGCTCTACTACTTTGCCGAGCCCTATAAAACCACGATAATCCTTTAGCCGAGAAATATTGTGAGCCATCCTTGCCATCATCGTTAGCCATACCCCAGTCGAGCACCATTGTGAGTTGGTACCCATCGTCGGCCAATCATCATGAGTCCATCACCGTTTGTCAGTTTGAAATCGGAAATTGTCACACCTCGAAAACAATTAGAAAGGGGGATGACAAGACTATCATTCCACATGAAAGATGTAACCTCAAATATAACCAACAATCTATTATCAATATATATATATATATCTCAAACCACATATATATAAGATAAACCAACAGATTTATAACAACATAAGAGTTTCTATAATCCACTAACAAGAATATGTACAATTAGAACTTAGCTAACCCAACAAATTATGAACAACCATATATACAACTCCCAAAAACCATACCCAAAATCTAACTTTCAAAAGTCCATATGATAGCTCTCTCGTACAAACTGCCGCTAGCCAAGGAACTTGAAAAGCTTGGGAAAGAAAGGGGATAGCAACCATAGTCTAGTGAGTAGGACATATTTTCTAAATAGATCGAACAACTACTATGCATGTATACAAAGCAATACCGGAACTTCATAACCCAAACTTAAGGTATAAAATACATATTGAATCACATAAGAGTTGTTTCGTTTCAACAGAACTTTGTATAAGTCAAAAATACTTATTTAAATCCATCATCACAATTCAAATATCAACGGTAAAGTCCATTAATCAATCTTTACAAAAATCACCTCAATGATCTATTCCATTGACTAATCTATTGCTCAATTACTACTATAGTCTTGACAAAATGCCTTGCGCCAAGGCGATCAAAATTCCTTCCTTGATAAGGTTTCCACCCACAAAGCTGATAGCTCGGGCTAGAAGGATCACCTAAACTGGTATGCATACTTGGAAACCCCTACTCGGGTTTACAGCCATATTGAGCATCAAACAATCATCCTCCGAATCCATAAATCATTTTATAAATCACAATACGTTTCCATAACCATTTCATAAATCTTGTTCACAAAGCAATACATATACGTAAACTATCACAGCATATTTCATAATATGTTTTTCAAACCATTCTCAAATAGCTAAAAGATAGTAAATACTCGATCTCTCTTTATGCAACAAAAATGTTCTTTTAAGTTATATATATATATATATATATATATATAAGTTATATATATATACATATTGAATCACTATTACTTCAAGGCAGGGGTTTTACAAAACCAAAGAAGAGATAACACTACTCACCTGGCCAAACAACACGCAGCTAAACGAGTCGATGATCTCATAATCCTAACAATTAAATGAGATTCGACATCAAAACAAAGCAAAATACTACAATAACTACAAAACAGTTATTGTAAACTTAAATGCTAACGAAACAACTCATACGCACCGATAGAAACTCTCAATCGAAGCAGATATTCAAAATTATTCCCAACACAGAGCGTGAGAGCAGAACTCGATCACGCCATAACTTTCTCTGCCAAACCTCGTTCTAAGTGAGCTTACAATCAAAAGAAAGATCTTTTGAAGCATTATAAGATCCATAACTTGGCAATCCCAAAATTGAGTTGAAAACCATTTTCGGCCCAAAAGTCACAGGTCGTGCACAATTATTACTCACGACCAACTTCAAAATTTTGTTTCGAGCAAACAGTAAGTCCAAATTGACCATAAAATCCCACGGCCCCACAACGCCTAAACTACAATTTCTATATATATCCATAACTAAATGACTCCTTAATCGAACCTCGTAGTTTAAAATCCACAAAACCCCGAATTTGTGCCCTACCCCAAAAAATTACTTTGATTAGATGAATGAAGGACGCGAGCACTTACAGGACGTTGCGAATCGTAATTGAATCGGCTTGGCGAGGCATCCGTGGTGAGCATACACGAAAACCCTCTTCTCTTCTTTCTTTTCTTTCTTTCCTTTCCCCTCTCTCTTTCCTTTTATTTCCTCTCTGCTTCTACATGCGTGGTCATATATATAAGCTAAAAAGTCCAACTTTTTACTTCTTTTTCCTTTTTCTTTTTTTTGAAAAAGTGGGCCCCACCACTAACTCTAAGATACAAATATTACATTCTAGCATCTTTAAAAGAAATTTAGTCATCGAAATTTGAACTTACCTTAACCAATAAACAACATAGATATTTACATCTTGCCTTCTTCTTAAGCTCCCATGTGGTCTCTCTTTTCGTGTGGATTTTCCATTGTATCTTCACATAAGGAATAATTTGTCGCTACAACACCTGATCTTTTTTATCGACAATGCGAATAGGCTGCTCCACACACTTAAAGTTTTCTCTTAACCTCAATGGTGTAAAGTCTAGTACATGTTTAGGATTTGACACATATTTATGTAACAAATAGACATAAAACATATTATGAACACCTGACAACGCCGGCGATAAAGCCAATTTGTAAGCAACTTTACCAATCTTCTCTAAGATCAGAAATGATCCCATATATCTTGGACTCAACTTTCCACGCGTGTCAAATCTCATAACACGTTTTGTAGGAGAAACTTTCAGGAATACATGATCTTGCACACTGAACTCCACCTTGCTTGAGATATGTATAACTTTTCTGACGATTTTGTGCTTTTCTCTCAAATCAACTTGACTTTTTCTTCTGACTGCTAAATGAACTTGGGGTCGGTTAGTCTTTTGTCACCAACATCATCCCAACAAATGGGGCTTCTGCATTTTTGGCCATACAAAGTTTCAAAAGTTGTTATCTTAACATTGGAATGATAGATGTTGTTATAAGAAAATTCTGCCAAATGTAGATGTTTATCCCAAGAGCTGCCAAAGTCAATGTTGAAGGATCTCAACATATCCTCTAACATTTGGATCGTTCTCTTTGACTACGCATATGTCTACGAGTGAAAAGCTGTATTCAAGTTGAGTTTAGTACCCAACGCTCCTTGTACACTCCTCTAAAGGTTAGATACAAATCTAGGATCTCTGTCAAAAACAATGCTTACTGGAATTCCATGAAACTTCACTATCTCATTAACATATCGCTTTGCATTGTCTTCCATTGAAAAGCCTAATCAATATGACAAAAAGTGTGCAGACTTAGTCAATCGATCAATAATCACCCATATAGCATTCTTACCACTTCGCATCCTCGATAGGCCAACTACGAAGTCCATCGTGATACACTCCCACTTCTATATAGGTATCTCGAGGGGGTGCAACTGTCCACCTATTTTTTTATGCTCAATTTTCACTTGATGGTAAACTAGGCCTTTGTTGATAAATTTTATAGCATCCTTCTTCACGTTGACCCACCAGAAGTTCTCCCTCAAGTCCTTATACATTTTAGTGCTTCCGGAATGAATTGAGAATCTAGTGCTATGAGCTTCCTGCAATATCTCATTTTTCAGTTTTGAATCATCAAGAACACATAGACGACCACGAAATCTCAAGGACCCATCTACATGTATATTGAAATCCACATGGCCTCCAACTTCCATGCCTTTTCTGATTTTCTGTAGATGAGGATATTCACTCTGTTTAACCTTAATTCTATCAATCAACGTTATTTGTACTCGAAGATTAGCTAACCAAGCACCAAGCTGATGCACCAATACCTCCAAGTCCAACTTTTTCATATCTTCAAGAATAGGTTTATGAGAAGTAAGCAAAGTTGCCAAATTTCCGAAGGACTTACGACTCAAGGCATTCACTACACGTTAGCCTTTCCTCAATGGTAATTGATAGACAAGTCATAATCCTTCAAAAGTTCTAACCATTTTCTCTATATCATGTTCAGCTCTTTCTAAGTAAAAATATATCTCGGACTCTTATGATTGGTAAAGACTTCACATTTTTTACCATACAAATAGTGTCGCCATATTTTTAAGGCAATCATAGCCGCTACTAACTCAATATCATGAGTAGGGTAGTTCTTCTCATGTGTTTTCAATTGTCTAGAAACATAGACAACAACTTTATCATCTTGCATATGAACACAACCCAAGCCTTCTTTAGATGAGTCATAGTAAATTATGAAGTCACTAGTTCGTGAAGATAAAGTCAATATATGAGCTTACATTACCTGTCTTTTCAACTCTTGAAAACTGCTCTCACACTGATCAAATCATTCAAATTAACTCTCTTCTAAGTTAGGCGAGTCAGTGGACTATCTGTTGAATTACCTTGATTTCTATGACCTGATTATTAGGAATATTCGATCATGATTTTTTGGTCCTAATTATTAGGGACTAGCTATAAATAATTAGTTAGGAAATGATTTCTTAGTATCCCTTAATTTGTGGGATTATAGCTATATTTTTCAGATATGTTTTTTCCTAGTTTGTACTTAAAGTAGTCCTATAAATAGCTTGTAATCGTTGTACAAAAGATATATAGAATTATCACAATTCTTTCCTCTAAATTCTTCATGGTATCATAGCATTAGGCTCGTTTTGCTGGGATTAATCTTTCATTCACAGCCTTCATTGTTGGATTTGTTTTTTTGTGCTTAACAATCTGATTGCAACCCTCATTGTTGTGATCTCTTTAGCCTTTATCACTTCTGTTTTGCTCTTCCTTTTCGAGTACTTTCCTCATACCTAGAAATATCCATGTCTCAAACAAAAATTAAAGACCCAAATACTTCAAGTCAAACTGAGGAGGTCAACACCAACCATATGACTAGAGATCTACAAAATGTGAGGACAACTTATAGGTTGAATGAAAAGAATTATCTTAAATGGTCACAGTTCGTCAAAACCTATCTAAAGGGTAAAGGAAAACTCAACCACCTTCTTAGAACAGGTCCAAAATAAGGAGATCCCACATTCAACACATGGGATGAAGCATATTCAATGATCATGTCATGGCTATGGGATTCAATGGATCCGGCTATAAGCGATACATGTATGTTTCTCAAGATTGCAAAGGAGATTCGGGATTCTATTCACAGGACTTATTCAAAGGCTTGAAATGCACCATAAGTGTATGAAATCAAGATTAAGACAAGTGCAACAAGACAAGGGAGCAAAACCGTGACGGAATATACCAATTCTCTTCAAAATCTATGGCAAGAACTCGCTCATTATTGAGTATTTGAGATGAAGTGCGTGGATGATGCTGCAACTCTAAAAGCCTTCATTGAAAATGATCGAGTATATGATTTCCTCTTTGGTCTTAATTTTGAGTTTGATCAAGTTAGGATTCAAATACTTGGAAGGGAAGAAATCCCCTCTTTAGAAGAGACAATCTTTCTAATCCGAGCAGATGAAAGTTGAAGGGGAATAATGCTAGAGCCTCAAGCTATGGAAGGATCAGCATTAATAACTCATAGTGTGTCAACACAAGAAAAAGGAAGGATGGATGCTTCAAAGCCTACATGAAGGGATAATCGAGACAGTATGTGATGTACCTACTCTAAGAAGCTAAGGCATAAAAAGGAGCATTGCTGGAAGCTAAATGGCAAATCAACAACATTAAGCCGAGAGTGGCAAAACAGAGGAGGACAGCCAAGGCCCCAAGCTCATCTAATTGAGTAGACCAGCTAGCAAATCAATCATAGTGAAGGATAGGAGAAATAATCCTTCAACAATGAGGAAATAGAAAGAATTAGAGACCTTTTAGGGTCTCTTGAAAAACCCTCGGGTGCATGTTCCTTGGCACTCTTAGGTAAGCGTCCATTCTCTTATGATCTATATGCCTCAAAAACACTTTCTAGTGAAGCTTGGATAATAGACTCAGGTGCTACTGATCACATGACTCGCACTTCACATTTTTTTAGTACCTATACCCCATGTCCAAGCAATAGAAAAATAGTGGTAGTAAACGGTTCCCTGGCTATTGTTGCGGGAATTGGTGATATCCCTATTACGCCCATTCTCACTCTCAAAGGTGTCCTTCATGTGTCGAAACTATCTGCCAATCTTGTCTCCATATAAAAGTTCACCAAATACCTCAAATATTATGCAATTTTTTACCCTTCTTACTATGATTTTCAGGAACAGAATAAGGAGAGGAAGATTGGACTTGCTAAGGAAAGGAATGGGTTGTACCACCTTGAGACGCCAAGGATTTTGAAGAAAGTCACAAATAATTCATCCGTGTCATTTCTTAGTACTTCAAATAAGAATGTCATTTGGCTTTATCATTTTTGTTTTGGTCATCCATCTTTCCGTGCCTTAAATATCATGGTTCCTTCTTTGTTTAAAGGATTAGATATGACTGAATTTCAATGTGATACTTGTGAATTTACCAAGCACACCCGTGTATCTTTTCCTATTAACATCAAAGGAAGTTCTCATCCTTTTGATTTGATTCACAGTGACATTTGGGGACCTTCCACAATTCCAAATATCTCGGGGGGTCGATGGTTTGTCTCTCTAATCGATGATTGCACTAGGGTCACATGGATATTCTTACTCAAACATAAATATGTTGTAAGCATTATTGTTCTTAATTTCCATTCTATGGTTCAAAATTAATTTGGAGTTAAAATTAAGAGTTTTAGGTCAGATAATGCCAGAGACTACTTTAATAAGATCTTGTTGACCCATTTCCAATCGGAAAGATCATTCATGAGTTATTTTGTGTAAGCACACCATAACAAAATGGGGTTGCTAAAAGGAAAAATGGTAATTTGCTTAACACTACTTGAGCACCGTTGTTTCATGGAAATGTCCCTAAGTCATATTAGGGGGAAGCCGTTCTTACATCTACATACATGATTAATAGACTGCCATCAATAGTATTAGATTTCAAAACTCCCATGACAGTTCTTTCTAGCTTTTATCCCCATTTCAGGACAACAAAAAATCTCACACCTAGAGTCTTCGGTTGCACCTTATTTGTACATGTTCATAATCAACAAATGGGAAAACTAGATCCTAGAGCAATCAAGTGTGTCTTTCTTGGCTATTCCTCTACACAAAAGGGGTATAAATGTTATCATCCTCCTTCTAGAAAGACCTACATATTAGCTGATGTTACATTTGTAGAAAACAAACCTTACTTTCCACAATCGTATCTTCAGGGGCAGAAATCATTAGTGAAAGATAAAAACTTTGACGATCTTAATCTTGACTTACCTCCTAATAATCTTCCAATCTGAGCTCCGACCTCTAATCAATCAGTCCTAGATCAATCAGCTCCTAACAAATCAGTTTCTGATGAACCAGTTCATGCTACTTCAATCCCAGGCTCACTCCCTACATCCGAGTCTATTCCGGAACAAGTGTCCACCCCTATATCTACCCATACTTATGACTCTATGACTCTATGAGATTTTCTCAAGTGTACTTAAGAAAGGCAGCTATTCCAGACCAAACACAGGTTCAAGATTCCCATCCGAGTTTTGCAAATGAATTGTCGGTGAGTTCTGACTCTCCTTTGCATAATCATTCAATTGATATGCCAGAAAATGACTCGCACCTTCCCATTGCTATTAGAAAAGGTACTAGAGAGTGCACAAAATAATCCTTATATCCACTATCTCACTATGTGTCACTTGAACGCCTCTCACCACCTCATAGAAATTTCATTGTGAGACTAAACACCATTGCTATTCCAAATACTTTATCTGAGGCATTGTTTAAAGAAGAATGGAGGAATACAATGAGAGAAGAAATGGATGCATTAGAAAAAAACCAGACTTAGGAGATTGTCGAAAAACAGAAGGGAAAGAATCTTGTGGGTTGCAAATGGGTTTTTTCCTTAAAATACAAAGCTAATGGTTCTCTTGAGAGATATAAAGCAAGATTGGTGGCAAAGAGTTATACTCAGACTTTTGGAGTAGATTATCAGGAGACATTTGCTCCCGTGGCAAAGATGAATACTATGAGAATTTTATTTTCTCTGGCGGCTCATTTTAATTGGCAAGTTCAACAGTATGATGTAAAGAATGAATTCTTACATAAAGACCTAGAAGAGGAGATCTACATGAGTATTTCACCGGGCTTTGAAGGAGAAATGATAATAAACAAAGCATGTAGATTACGGAAAGCACTATATGGGCTCAAACAATCACCTAGAGCTTGGTTTGGGAGATTTTCCAGAGTTATGAATGTAACGTCTTGAATTCGACCCACTTTCGTGATCAATGAAACTGATGTTATTTCTCATTTCGTTTTAGTAAGTCTCTCTTAGAACTAATGATTCTCGGGATACTGACCAATGGGGAATGGCTAACTAGGAAAACGGTAAGTGGACCCAAGAACTCAACCGTGAATTGAGTCCGATTCCGAGAAACGACGAGAAATTATTTTGTGTCAATGTGGGCCGATTCAAGGAGAGTGATGGATTTGGTTTGGCCAACGATATACGATCGGATCGCGGGTGATTCTTCACGATCGAGAGTACGCGAGGCGAATGATCTCGAATTTATTCCGAATGATCGCGATTTTCGAAACTAGTGATAATCCTCGTGTTCTTTGGGAGATCGAGATCGTCACAACTCGAGTAATCCTAAGTTGATACGCATAACCCCTAAATAGCCGCTCGTTAGTGAGAGACGCTGAAATCGCGTTTGAGCAAAATTGATCGTGGAATTGAGTCCGGACTTCGGTATCGAATTTCGTGGGCGTGCGCGACTATTTTTACAAGGACAACATCGTAAAAGTGTGGCCAATCATATTTGGGATCGGTAGAGTCGAAAATCGAAAATTTGACCCGGATCGAAAAATTACCAAATTGCCCTTGGGCCCCTAGCCTTGCATTCCGAATTTTGGGATTATTTGAGGAGTATTTTAGAGTTTTAAATTGGTTTATCTCAGCCCAATAATGCTGAAAATTTGGACCAAGATGCCCCTAGATTTTTGTTCTAGATTTGATCCTAGCCTTTGGTGTGAGGGCAAGATGGGAATTTTTAGAATTTGGTCAACCACTCCACTAGCTTAATGTGTTTATCTCTCTCTCTCTCTCTCTCTCTCTCTCTCTCTCTCTCTCTCTCTCTCCGTCATTTCTTCTCCCCCAAGCCGGTCAACCCCCTCCCTCTCCTGTGCTCTCTCTCTCCCTCGGCCGCTTGAGAACCTCGCCGGAGCAGCCGTCGCCAGAGGAGCCGCCGCATGTCGGCGCCGCGTCACCTGTCCGTCCACCTTGTCTCACCTTCACCTCATCCAGCCATCCCATTCCCTCTCATTTTCCCCCTCTTCCTCCTTGCTCGGCCGTGAGATCACCGGAGCACCGCCGCCGCTTGCTAGTGCTGATCGCCGGAGCCGCCGCTCACCCCGCTATCACCACCACCATCCAGTCATCCCATTCTCCCTCTCCTCCTTTTCCTAGCCGCGTGAGCAGCCCCCACCTTGGACCGCCGGCCGTTGCCGCTCGCACCGTCGTGAAGGCCGCTCGCACCGTCGTGAAGGCCGCCCGTCACTGCCGCTTGTGCCGCCGTGAGCCGCTCGATTTGCCCATTTCCCTGCCTGCTCAGCTAGTTAGAGCTTAGGAATTTTGGTGAGTATTAGTCCCTAAACCCTTATTAGGCTAGTTAGCATTTCTAGATAGGATTAGAGTAGATTATAGGTTAATTTGGTGATTTAGGAATTAATTAGTGGGCTGATTTAATTGTGGTGGATCATGTGATGATTTGCAAGCCTTATATGCTGAATTCAATGTGGTTTAGTGCCCTAGGCTGGGCTGGTTCATGGCTGGAATCATTGGATTAACTTGGCCTAAGTTCGGTTAAGTTAGGGCTTAATGGTGGAATTCCTGAGCATGTGTAGTATTGTTCAATTAGTGGCTAATTTGTGCTTGACTGGATGTCAATTTGGTGTTGCCATGTCACGTGCCTAGTGTGGCCGAGAGTGGAAGAGTACGGCGGGCCTCGAACATGTGAAATCATATTATTCTAACCGCGTGAATTATGTGCGTCGATTATGTGCCATGCAATATTGCAATGAGTTGCTTAATTGGACATGCTATTATGATGATTGTGCATGTGGTGATTAAATTGAGCATGTCGATTGTTTACTAGAGCACGTTGTGGCATTTATTAAGTATGGCTTGGCATTGATCGATTATGTGCCTATGCGTATTTGATGCTCATTGTGATTTGTGTCATTACCGGAGTGTTCATTGTGCATGGCCACGCATTTCGCATGCTGTGCATTGGCTTGAACCGAGAATTGTGCGAGTTTGCGTGCCTGACATGAGCATGTGATCACCTAATTGCCCTGATGCGTTTTACGCGGGGTTCAGATAAAATTTACTTTGTGCAAGTGTGATCACCTAAAGTCCTGATGTGTGTTACGCGGGATGTTGAACCTGTCCTGATGCATTTTACGTGGGACGATACCCGGTTCCACCGGAAGATGGCCAGCCTGATGCGTTTTACGCTGGCTAGAGACACTGGGCTTGATGCATTTTACGCGGGCTAGAGACACTGGACCTGATGCGTTTTACATGCGGGCCAGGAAGTGTTGGATATGAATGGACCTGATGCGTTTTATGAGGGTCGAGCTCTAAATGAGAAATTGGCAATGTGCATAAGTGAGTCGGATCACGAGCATGATCATATTGGTGGCATACGTGTGCGAGAGTACATTGGCAGTTGTGCATGCCTGTACGTATCGGCGACTCGTGTGTGATGCTGGCATTAATGAGCATGAGCATGTACATGGTGTATGTGTGACTGAGCCTGTCGTGTATGCGCCATTATAGTGACTGTTATATGTCTAACCTGCAGGGTTATTTATGTGCTCGATCTGGCCCGAGGGCCTAGGTCAATAGATTTTGATCTGTTCATGTGATTGTTTGCTTGTCAGGAGGTGCATGTTAGCCTAGTTTAGGTTTAGGGGGTTTTACTCGCTGAGATTTATTCTCATTGTTATGAAAACTCAATTTTTCAGACCCCCGGTCTTGAAGATGTCTGAGGTACCTATTTGTTTTGGGATTCCGTCCCGGATAGATCGGGACGTGCCCGAGTACCCCGTAGGGAATGTGGATACCTATATTAGATATTTTACCACAGTATGGGTCGACGTAGGCGCGCAGCATTTCCAGGCTCACAAGTACATAGCTTGGCGCTTTAGGGACTATTCCCGGACCTTCAGGCCCCTTAGGACTTTTGACGTCCCGTTCAACGGGTTAGAAGAGGTAGATCCCCAGTGCCAGAATGAAGACCTGGCAAGTCCCGAGTACATGTCCGAGGAGAGTTCTAGTGCGGGCGTCGGACATGGACATGTTGTTTGGGAGATGGACAAGCTAGACCCCATGGACGAGGAGCCAGTGGATTGAGACTTTGACCTGAAGCTGATGGAGTCGGACAAGGAGCGAGAGCCGATGGAGCAGGACCCCGAGCCTGAGGAGGTGGATTCAGAGGAGGAGCCGGTAGAGGCCGAGTCTGAGTTGGATTCCATGGACTTCGAGGACGAGCCGTCTGATAGCACTTCTGAGTCCTCGGGATCCAAGCTGGACTGGGTCCCGTAGGTTTAGCCTTAGTCTCAGTTAGGTCGGGCCAGTACCTTTTTTACTAGAGCCCCCACCTAGTTTTAGTACCCTTGACCGCCCAGGCTACTTACTCCTTTTTGTCAGTAGTGGCCGTTGATCCGCTTTTAATTTTTGATGATCATACTGTATATGAACATTGTATATGGATCCGTTGTTAATGTAAGTGTATATTTGTTCATGTTATTTGTTGTATTGTTATCCTTGGTTATATGTTTTAAATTATACGGGTGTCATATTGTTTCCGCGTGTGCCTTAATCTCTGTGTTGGGCGTTGGGTCGGCGACGCGTCCTGGGACGTCGCACTTGAATCGACCTCGGTTGGGTTGTCGCGCTCCGTGGGGTTCAGGGCGTGACAATGAAGGCTTCGGGCTACAAACAAAGCCAAGGCGATCATACCTGCTTCATTAAGCATTCGGTAACAGGGAGAGTGACAGCACTTCTAGTGTACGTTGATGATATTATGGTCACGGGTGACGATGATAAGGAAAAACAGGAGCTAGAACGGTGTTTGATTAAAAGTTCAAAATAAAGGAGCTAGGAAGACTTAAATACCTCATTGGCATTGAAGTTTCTTACTCCAGACAAGGAATTTGTGTTTCACAACAAAAGTATGTGACCGATCTCTTGAAGGAAATCGGAAAACTTGGTTGTAAGCTAGTAGCTACACCAATTGAGCCTAATAGAAAACTTAGGGAGGCAAAGGAAGAACCTATTGTAGATCGAGAACTGTAAAAAAAAATTGGTTGGGAAACTCATCTATCTGTCCCATACTAGGCCCTATATTGTCTATTAAGTGAATGTGATTAGTTAGTTTATGCATGACCCAAGAGAATCACACTTACAAGCCGTCAATTGAGTGCTACATTACTTAAAAGAAAGTCCCAAAAAAGGAGTCCTATTCAGAAGAAATTTAAAACTGGTGCTACAAGCTTATACCGATGTTGACTATGCAGGATCCACGGTGGACAAAAGGTCAATATCTGGTTATTGCACATTTCTTGGTGGAAATTTAGTGACTTGGAGGAGTAAAAAACAGAATGTAGTTGCAAGATCAAGTGCTGAATCAGAATTTCAAGCAATGGCCCAAGGAATATGTGAGCTATTATGGTTCAAAATCATCCTAGAAGATTTGAAAATCGAGTGAGAGGGTCCTATGAAGCTGTATTGTGACAATAAATCAGCAATTAACATTGCTCATAATCCCGTACAGCATGATAGGACAAAGCATATTGAAATTGACAGACATTTTCATCAAAGAAAAGCTAGAAGAGAGGTTGATCTGCATGTCCTACATACTTTTTAGAAATCAATTGGCAGATGTGCTAACCAAAAGACTCAATGGTGGGATTTTTCATGAAATAATTTCCAAGCTGGGAATGAAAGACATCTATTCCTCCACTTGAGGGGGAGTGTTGAATTATTTTGATTTCTAAGACATGATTATTTAGAATATTTGATCATGATTTTTTGGTCCTGATTATTAGGGAATAGTTATAAATAATTAGTTAGGAAATGATTTCTTAGTATCCCTTAATTTGTGGGATTATAGCTGTATTTTTCAAATCTATCTTTTCCTAGTTTGTACTTAAAGTAGTCCTATAAATTGCTTGTAATCATTGTACAAAAAATATATAGAATTATCACAATTCTTTCCTCTAAATTCTTCACTAGCAATTTTAGATAATCCCTCCACAAATCACCTCTAATAGCTAGCTAGCCCAAGAAAACTTCTTGCTTTCGAAACATTAGTGGGGCAATTCCACTGAACAACTGCTTCAACTCTCTTTAGATTCACTAATATGCCATCCTTCGAGATTATATGACCCAAGAATTTTATATGATCAAGTTAGAAGTTGCACTTACTAAATTTAGCATAAAACTTCTTTTCATGTAAAGTTTGTACCACAAACCTCAAGTGTCGCTTGTGTTCCCCCAAACTTTTCTAATATACTATAACATTATTGACGAACACCACAATAAATTTATCTAGATACTCCCTGGATACCTTATTCATCAAGTCCATGAAACTAATAGGTGCATACGATAAACCAAAAGGCATGACGAGAAATTCATGATGGTCATACCTTGCTCTGAAAGCATTTTTAGGCACATCGTTTGCTTTTCTTTTCAACTGATGATACCTAGAATGAAGGTTGATCTCAGAAAAACTTGAGCTCCCTAAAGTAGATCAAATAAATCATCAATCCCGGAAAAAAGATATTTATTTTTTATCGTCACCTTGTTAAGTTCTCGGTAGTCTATACAAAGCCTCATACTACTATCCTTCTTTCACAAATAAAACTGGAGCTCCCTTAGATGAAACACTAGGTCTGATGAAACCCTTATCCAAAAACTCTTGGAGTTGCAATTTCAATAATTTCAATTCAATAGGTGCCATATGATACGGTGCCTTTGGTGTTGTACCAGGCATTAATTCAATACAGAACTTAATTTCTCTATTAAGAGGCAAACTTGGTATATCTTTGGGAACACATTTGAAAATTCTCTAACAACAAGAACATTTTTCAACTTCACTACAACCTTACTTAGGTCTTTTACACAAGCCAGATAACCACAACAACCATTTTTTGAAAAAGTTTCCTCGCTTGCAAAACCAAGATCAACCTTGTAAAAGTGTATTTACAACTTCCCAAAAAAGAGAAGTCGGATTGATTCGGAGGTCTAAAGATCGCTTTCTTTGAAAAAAAGTCACCAATAGCATGATATGTAGATAACCAATCCATCTTTATAATAACATCAAAATCTTGAATATTTAACTCCACTAGATCCAAAGGCATTTCAACATTATCAATCTGGAGCATACATCTCTCGAACACATGATCAACAACCAAAAAATCACCGGTAGGAGTATCAACACGCAATTCATATTCAAGAGGCTTAGGCAACATATCAAACTTCTTTGCAAATTCAGTAAAAATAAAGAGATGCGTAGTACCAGGATCAATCAACGCATAAGCACATTGCGAGGCAATAGATATAATATTTGCAACAATTGTGTTAGATGCCACAATGTCCCCCTCCATCATCGCAAGAACTTTCCCACTTGTCCTCTGTCTTTGCTGGTTCTCTTGGGATCCACCAATTGAAGGAGCATTCCTCTGCATGGAACAACCGTGTGCTAGGTGTCCTTGTTGCCTACACATATAACATGATCTATGATTTACTATCAGCTAAAGAATTCTTTTGTGTTGGACAATCTCATTGCATGTGTCCCACTTTCCCACATAATAAGCACATTTTTGCTTTCTGGCAATACTCATCGCCATGATCCTTCCAAATATGTTACCGGGCGCTGAGTATTCTGGGCGCTAAACTTCTTTGGCAAGTTACTACTTCTTCGGTTACTACTGCCACTTATATGATTTCCTTGAAACTCGGTGAACTTGGGCCCCTTTTTTTTTATGAGCACCGTATGTGTCATGCTCCAATTTGTATTGTTCCACCTTGATCACTCGTTACAAGACATCCGTGTATTTGGTCAGTTCAAGAGGTGCGAGCTTAGAACATATATTAGGTCGAAACTTTCTTTGGAAATGTTAAGTTTTGAGTTCCCAATTAGCCACAAATTGTTTTGCAAACCTACTTAACTGGTTGAAGCAGCTTGCACAGTCCATTACTGTAGAGTCACCCTGAGATATGTATACAAAGTCGCCTACAAAATGTTTTGCAAATCTACTTAACTGGTTGAAGGCATTTGCAAAGTCTTTCCAAGAAATTGTCGCATCCCCGCCTCCTAGGGCGGGTCTATTCGCTTCCCACTAATACTCAGCTTCACCCTCCAAATAATGGATGGCAAAGTCAACCTTTTGATCTTGGGAACTCTTTCGGCTCTAAAGATCTGCTCCATTTTTCTAATCCAATGTCCGACCAAAAGAGGATATGATTTCCCATCATAAGTAGGCGGCTTCGTTTTTCTGAACTAGGCGAAGGTGTACTCTTTATCATCTTCAGTTACTGCAGTTCCATATTCACCTAAATCTTTCAGTTGATAATGAAAGTCAAGTACTACTTGACAAGTCTCAAATAAATTGACTTGTGTGGTGGGTTTATGAAGTTCGTCCTTTGAATCCTGCGAGTCGGGGCTCATTTCAAATCAATCTTTTAGTCTCCTTTTTGAAGCCAAGCATCGAGAAACTTGAGGCATATCTTTGCGACTCGCTTACCTTTATTATTCTTATGAAACAAGGCAAGTGTCTCCGAGTTGGAACGCATAATAATTTGAATCCAAAGCGAAATAAAACCTTAGCACTAAGAAGATTAACACACTAAAACTATTACACAATCTCACAACATCCCACAAAATCTATATCGAAACAGATCACAACTTAAGCTCTAATACCAAATGATGTCACACCATGAAAATAACTAGAAAGGAGGATGACACAGCCATTCTTCGATACGAGAGACGCAGCCTCAAACATAACCAACAAATCGTTATCAACATATATGTCTCAAATTACACATATGCAGATAAACTTACAGATTGGTTACAACATAAGAGTTTCTATAATCTACCAAAAATAATATGTATAACTAGAACTCAGCTAACCCAACAAATTATTAACAACCATATATACAACTTCCAAAAACCATACCTAAAATCTAATTCTCAAAAGTCCTCGCGATTGCACTCTTGTTCGAATAGCTGTTAGTCAAGAAACCTGAAAAGATTGAGGAAGAGAGGGGCGAGTAACCACAACCTAGTGAGTAGTACATATCGTTTAAATAGATCAAGTAACCACTATGCATGTATACAAAGCGATACCGCAACTTTATAACCCAATCTTAAGGTATAAAATATATGTCGAATCACATAAGAGTTGTTCGTTTCAACAAAACTTTGTACAAGTCAGAAATATTCATTTAAATCCATCATCACAATTCAAATATCAATAGTCTAGTCCATTGATCAATTTTTATAAAATTCATGATTACTACCTTGGACGACCAAGATGCCCCCCTTTTAAGGTCTCTATCTATAAAGCCGGTGGCTTGGCCCAGAAGGATATTCTAAATCGGTATGCATACCCCAAAACCCCTACCCGGGTTTATAGTCATATTGAACATCAAACAATCATTCTTCAATAATCCACAATTCCAAATCCATAAACCATTTCATAAATCACGTTCACATTTCATAATATGTTTCTCAAACCATTCTCAAATAGCTGAAAGGTAGTGGATACTCAATCCCGCTTTATGCAACAAAAATACTCTTTTAAGTTCAATACATATATAGAATTATTACTTTAAAATATGGGTTTTACCAAACCAAAGAAAAGATAGTACCACTCACTTGAGAATATCCAAAACCAAATAACACGTAGCTAAACGAGCCGATGATCTCGTAATCCTAATAATTAAAAAGAATTGACGTCAAAATCAAGCAAAATACTATAATAACTATAAAATGGCTATAGTAAGCTTAAACGCTAATGAAATGACTCTTACGCGCTAACAAAACGACTCAACCAAAGTGGATATTCAAAATTATTTGCAACGCGGAACTTGAGCGTGAAACTCAATTACGCCATAACTCTTTTACCAAACGCCGTTCCAAGCAAGTTATAGCCAAAAGGAAGATATTTTGAAGCATTATAAGAATCATAACTTGGCCGTCCCAAAATCGAGCCAAAAATCATCGAAATTCGGCCCGAAAGCCACTAGTCGCATGATGTTTATCACTCATAGCCAACTTCAAAAAAAAATTTCGGGCAAATCGTAAGTCTAAATCGAAATCCATAAAATCCCACGGCCCCACAACACCCTAAACTACCATTTTTATATATATCCGTAGCTCAACAACTCCTTAATCGAACCACCCCATAGTTCAAAATCCACAAAACACCAAATTTGTACCCCAGCCTTAAAAATTACTCCAACTAGATGAACAAAGGATACGGGCACTTACCAGATGTTGCGAATCAAAGTTAAATCAGCTTCACGAGGCATCTGTGGCGAGCACACGTCAAAGCCCTCTTCTCTCCTTTTTTTTTCTTTCTTTCCTTTTCTTTTCTCTCTGCTTCTGCGTGTGTCACAGCCTCTATAAAAGCGAAAGAGTCTAAGTTTTTACTTATTTTTCCTTCTTTGATTTTTTAAAAAATGGGTCCCCCCACTAACTCTTTGGCCTAGTCAAAGAGATATGCAAATATTACATAAACGATATCCTCGAATTACGTGAGAATATATCCAAATTTGAATATTTGATGTTATTGCCTAATTTGTTGATATCAATATCATGATATTTTTAAGATTATAGGCATATCCCTTAAATTAGGAAACTATTCTAATTTGACAACGTGCATTGGTTGATGGTACGATCGCACAATCTTATGCCTAGGATACGACTCGCGATCGCATGAAAAATTAATCAATCTAATCCTCATGCCATAGAATTCGATTTGCCAGTTTTATTTGTTTCCAAATTTGAATCAACTAAGATATTTGGTGCTTATCTTTTGTGATTTGATGCCTATTTCTTGCTATGGATGGTTATCTTATCTTGATTTGTTTCCCTTATTTGAAAGATACAAAAAGATTAAATAAGATTTCTAGAATAGGTTTTAAATTATCTTTACTTACTAGATTAGAATAAATTTATTCTAGATAACCTTACTTGTTAGGATAGATTCTAAAATAAATTAGAATAGATTTAGATATGATTTTCATTCTAAGTTAGGATAGTTTGGGTAGATTGCATATTTAGATAGATTCCAGAAGATTAAGATAAGTTTACGATTGAAATTATGATTCGACTTATTTTCCTTCCTAGTTTAAATTAGATAGTATCTTGCTCTAGATAGTTGATTTTTAGTAATTTTTTAATTACGAATTTAAGAAAAATCCCAAAACCATCATCTTAGGATAAATTAGATTTATTTCCTAGATAAAATTGCATGTTTAAATGATGGTAATTTTTAATTACAAATTTTAATAAAAATACCAAAAATGTCATATGCATGTCATATAGTTTGTATGTTGAGTTCATTTAATCAAGATTGCATGACGCATATTTTAGTTTTCAATTTAAGATAAAAGAAAACCTAAAAAATAATTGCTTTGTTTAGTGAGTTTGACTCCATCTCAGGGTGTTAAAGTAATATAGCATAATCAAGTTCCTGAATCCATTTAATCTCTGGATCGTTGAAGTTAAGTATACTCGCACACTTTACTTGGGTTTCTGATCAGTCCAAAAAAATTGATTAGTGGTGACTCCTAAATGAAAATGATTTGTATGACAATAACTTGAATCATAGGTTGCGAATTGGTATGGGCTTGAGAGGGCTCGAGCTAAGTTTAGGCTTAGTAATCCATTAGCCAACCCCTAGTTGGAGCTCCTCGAGGGGGTCACGATAATTATGCAAGGTAGGTTATAGATTTCAAAAAATGGGAAATAGATTATGACGGGTAGGTTCCAAATGGAACCTAGAACCGCTCACCCCTACATAATGCCGTGTCACTTTTTCATTAAAAGAAATTAGCTCGATAAGATTAGAGTGCATCAATTCCAAAAGAAAAAAGTTTAGTTTATTGAGTGATTGAAATTGAAGTGAGTTGTTAGATTACAAATAGTACTAAAGTTCACGGACTTCGTGTGAAATTCAACTTAGTTTATGCAATTTGATTGATATTTTCCACTAAACAAATAAAATTTGAAGTGATGAAAAGGAAAAGAGAAAAATTAAAAATATATACATCTTCAATTTCATTAAAATGATGTACCAAGAGAGAAAAACACTACTACTAGAATCCGCCATGTGTCGTTGGCCCGATGCTAAAGCACCATTTTGTAGTGCGAGGGCGCAAATTCGATTCTAACCGCTCCACCCGTTTGTTTTTACAATTTATTTTTTCAATTTCTCTACCTTTTTATCCGAAATATTTTATTTGTTCATCTTTCATGAACTTTTTAATTCTCAGTCATTTTATAGAAAAATTGGCACTTCTATTTATTCTATTTGTTAAGCTATCTTTTCATCATAAAAAAGTTATCTATCTTTTTTTCTCCTTTCTATCCATTTGCGTGTCGACTTATTAGCTTAAAATTTCTTATTCACCTTAAATTTATCTCAATTAATCCTCTTTTGATAAATTCAAGTATAATCAAATTATTACATGTTTCTCATGGCTAAGATAAACAGTATTTTTTTGACATTATTAGCTGATGTTTTTTTTTGGTTTTTGTTTTTCCTTATCAATCCATTGACGAGTCCCTTTATAAGACTTTAATTTTATTTTTCACGTTAATTTTATTTTAAAGTTAATCCTTAAAAATTACTTATAACTAAATATAAGAATAAGTTAATTATTGTACCTCAGAGATAAAAGGTAACAGGGTAAATGTTTTCATCAAATGTTATTGTGCTATTTTTTTGTAATCACTCATTAATTACGATTTAATGAGAACTTAAAATGACATCAAAAATGTTATTTTCTTGTTTCATTAAAGTAGATGATAATGTAGCAAATTTTGCTTGCTATCTAAACAATGTGAAAGCTACTCGAAATATCAAAATAACAAGAAAAGATGGAAATGTCATTTATCTATACAGTCACTTTGATTTAATTTTTTGTCGCACAGTTGGAGAGGACTGATAAAAAAATGAAATAGTTACTAGATAAATAAAAATAAAAATAAAAACAACTTGCACCATTTTCACTCTCTTTACTCTCCCTGCTATACAGTCCGAGAACAGACGGAATGGAACTAATCATGCAACGCTTTTGATGGTTCTTGCTTTTGGGTTCTGGGTTTTTCGTTTTCACTTTTAACATTTGAAATTGATATTTTACATTATGTTGAATCCTTGAATATTTGGACAGAACTAATTAATAACATCTCAATCGATCTTAACATTTTTCACAATTTTATAATAAGCAAAAGATTTCTTTACAAAAATAAAACAAATTGACAAAAGGTCTTACCTAGTAAAAATGCATTTGTCCTTATTTCTTTAGGAATATGGTTATTCATGATATGGTCGTTTATTTGGTTTTTCCAATGACTCTCGATCATGCCTAGTTTGTTATCTCTCCTTGAATATGACGATTTCCCAGCTCAAACATCCGGTGCATCTATGGACTCGCACGCCTCTTTCCGGCCATCACTGATCACTTTCCTCCCGTGATCGCCTCTTCTTTCAACTTTCAAAATTCCTCGTGTCTCAAATTTTTCTTATAGTTTTATTGTTATTCAATATTTCCTTATCATCTACTTTATTCTTTTAATGTCACATAGGACGCGACATTGGCATTTAACAGCAACTTGACCGGCCGCATCAGCAATTCCATCCATAATTTCGACAAAAGGCACTAACTCAAATAAAATTTCATATATTTCAAAGATTACAATATGCAAAATTATCGAAAGACCAAAATGAAATATCTATAACTGAAAAGCATTTTGGAATCGTGGGAAGAATCTCTCTCTCTCTATCTAGTCATGTAATGTAACAACTCGTTTCATTTCTCTGATTAATTCACGCGAGTCCAAATTAGCATGATTTGACAAGACAAGATGGTAACAGCGAGAGGGATTGGACGAAGGTACGTGTCCTTAAGACACGACCCCCGTCCCCCTCGCCCCGACCCATCTCTTTTGGCCAAACTGCTCTCGTGATCGGCCACGAAACAAAACGGTACGAAAGGAAAACCGACGATGTCTGAAACCGGTCCCTCCCCATCTTCTGCCTCCGCGCTCCGCCTCTCGACACGTGAAGCGTTTACACCGCCTCGCCTCGGAGGGACTCCATCGGTCGCCGTCACGGGCATGGCTGGGGGGGCACTGATTCCCGCGCCCCCACCCTCGCCTGCCTGCCTGCCTTCCTGCCTCTCTGTCTCGTTTTGGAGAAATCTTTTTTTTATAGATTTCATTCAATCCCTGTCGTTCTCGACATGAATTATTTATTGCGAAAGAAGGCTAACGATGTGAGAATTATAAAAGTAAGAAACATAGATTTGGATCTTGTGAAGTTACTTTAAAATGATTGGGGACATGTACCGATGAGTTTTACTTTTTTTTTTACTTAATCTGAAAGCTGATAATGGATGCATTGTAATTTTTGCTTAGCCCAAAATATCTGAAACTTTCACAATGTACGTATATTGTCATGTAGATTTACATATACCTTTTTTTTATAATTTTTTAAAGTTCAAATAATATCCTGGACTTTGATGGAAAAACAAAAGTTTTGTTTTCTAAAAGATATAAACAAGCAAGCTTTAAAATGTCCGTACTTTTTTTAAAATTATGTCCTTAAAAAATATCAGCTTAAGCCTTATATATCCCCGTCCTCTCTAACTAAGTCAAAGAGAGCTTGTGACGGTCATAACCCTATGGCCGCAGAGGCTGCGACCATCGCGAATGCCCGCCTGCCTTCTTGCCCTTACGCAACTCCAAATCTAGGTTGCTTTGAGATCGAAAAATTTCGGATCGGGGATCACGGCCTCATATCGAGGATGAGAGAGAGAGAGAGACACGTAACTTGCCCTTACGCAACTCCAAATCTAGGTTGCTTTGAGATCGAAAAATTTCGTATCGGGGATCACGGCCTCATATCGAGGATGAGAGAGAGAGAGAGACGAAAGGCGGGTGAGCGACACTAGTCATGGTGGGTTTGCAGCCATCCTTCAAATTATAGAGAATTCCAATCCATAGTTCATATGATGATTTTGTTACTGGGCGAGTGCTTCAAGAGCACTTTTTAAGCAATCGTTTAAATAATGATTTTTGTTTTTCCACTATAATGATTTGTGTCGTAATATAGGTATCTAATTAAAGTTGTTTTCTTTTTCAAGGATTAAGTAAGGTCTTTGATTCTCATAGTATTTATAAGAAAACCGTGAATAATACAATTGATTCCTCTTTGGAGAAAGTACTTATTGCTTTCTTAGGAAAAAAATAAATAAAAAGAAAAATTCAACTTAACTAAGGAATCACGTGAAAGACCATTCAATTAAATTGGTTCATAAGTTTACTTTTTGGATATTAATTATTTCTTGAATACTTTTTTGGATATTCCTCATATATTATCAATAAGATTAAATGCTGACAATTTTTTTAAACTTTGATGGATATAGCTACTTTAATACAACTAAAGAGATATTTCTTAAAACTAAAGAAAATTATGTAAAAATGGAAGAGATGCCAATGACAAAAAGTTCAAGTGACAACAATTGAATACTGCTTATATAAGTTTAAATTTGTGAATAAATGTAAAAAATATGTAATTAATAACGGTAATTTTTAGAATAAATAGATAAATAAGATAAAGTAATTGAAATTTCACGTTTATTACTTAAATTCTTTCCATTATAAATTAACCTTAATACATATCGTTTCCTTAATATTCTTAGTTATTAATCATCCTTTAACATTGATTAACAATTTAAACAAATGCATTGTGTATCAATATCGTGTCATTTGACATTTTGTTATTAAGATCTATTCCCTTTTTTTTATCTTTCTTTTTTTTTCTTAAAAGTCCTAATTTAATTTTATCAAAGTGGCTACATTCATCAAATTTGATTCCATTTATGATATTAAATAATTTAATAACTTATTTAATTCCATTTATGATATTTACTTTCTTATCAATCAATAGTATTGTAGTTTTTTTATTGGTTGTTTTTTACGTATAGTGGGTAGGTGGTGTCCCAACTAGTTTCAGCTCATCACGACTTGTCTACATCCTTAAGGGATCTCAAGGATGGTGCATTCAAGATTTTTTTTTAGTGGTGCTTCCACATAAAACTTGAACTTGCGAGCACGTGACGGAGAAAACTCCATTACCAGCTATACTAACATGTCGTTGGTTTTAAATAATTTATTTATCGCTTTTTATGTATTTTTTAAAACTGTAATTGAGAGCGAAAAGTGCATTTCCTTAAGAATCAATAATACGGAGGAGTTTATTTAACTCCTTTAAATTCATCGTGCCTCGCACATAATGACTAAAAAACTACAGCGGGCGAGTAATAGATGTAACAAGATGAAAGTTTAAAGGATTAATAAGTAATGATCCAAAGTCGAAGACAAAAGGGTACAAAGCTTCAAAGATAAATGCGATTTCTTAATGTAATATTCCCTTTTAAGCAAAACATTAATTCGTTGGACCAACAGTAACGACTGCAAGGATCTGAGGTCTCTTCTTTCACGTCTCTCTCATTCCTTTTGTCCTCTCTTATCTGCTTGTCATTGATCGATCAATCAGTCTCTCTCTCTCTCTCTCTCTCTCTGTGTCCGTGGAGTCTTTCTTTCTTGTTTAACTGCAGTCTTGGCTCTGTGAACTGTCACTGTTGTCGAGACAGAGAAGAAGAAAAGAACAAAGAAAGATTCACGAAAAAGGGGTTTGTAGTTTTGTTTTCTGGTCGCAACCAACAAATATCGTGACATCATAATTATCACTTTCTGGTTCGCTTAGCAAAGATGCTGTGTGTGGATAAGATTGAAGTGAAAACGATTCCCCTCGAATTGCTTAAGCAATTGGGAATAATCATTTGGTTTGGCGATTTAAAAGTCAATTCTCGTGGCAGAACAGTCACATGTATGGTGATGCAGGTCCATGAGATCCAGCAATGACTAGATTTTCTCATGTACGGGGCAGGATTCTTGGGCCCCATCAGACAAGCTTAACTTGGCAAAGCTTTTGGATTATGCCCCAAAAGAGATATTGAAGATGTCCACTTGAATAGTAATGGTGAAAAGCGGATGATGTGTTATCAAAATTAGCATGGGGGAGAATTTGGGCCTAAGTAAGAGCCCGTTTGATATAATTATAACGGAATTGTAATGTTGCAGTTGTGTTTTTGAGAGACTAATTAGTATAATTCTTTGGTAGGAATTTTAGCTGTGGAAAAGAGATGTCGTAATTTTTATAAGGTATTTGGCAAACAATTCGCTACTAAAGTAATAAGTTACGACAGTAAAATCATCCCAACTTTAAGGTATTGCGGCATACAAATAGCAACATTTCACTTCTATTTGGCATAGCTATATGGTTGTGTCGTGAAGTACTGAAAAATGCATGCTCTCAGATATTTGCTATTTCGCTAATGGTTTTACTTGACTTTTGAACCGAACTCCAATAGCAAGTGTTATGAAATAAGGTATGTGATTTAATCAATATGACATATATCCATGAGAAGATCGGCAGCAATTTTCATCATGGAGTCTGCCAATACAAAGGAAACTACTTTATTACATCAAATTAACTCATAGACAAGCTCCCTTTCCGACAATCCTCATAAAAGTTCACTCTAATCGCATAATGAACTCTCTCAAATCCTCTTGACTACTTGCAATCACTCCATCTAACGTATTTAGAGAGAGCTAAAACATGAAACAATGTAGTGTGATTTGCCACAAACCTACTCTGGACATGTCCAAGACGCCAACTAGGCTCAAGTAGCTGCTTGCCTGAAATATAGATGTCAAGGATACCTCTACGGTATTTGATGATATGATGTCGGATACTCAATTCAACCACCCCCGCACCCAACCAGACATGGTTGACCCCTAGAGCCCCCACCCAATACTTGACTGGTCTTGGTCGGGTGTCGTGCCTAGATGCACATCATATTGGATGCTGCGCTATAGGCACATGAGTCTGATCATCCGGACGCTCATTTTTTTTTTCTATTTATGTATCTTCCTCTTTCAAGCCATTTCACAGTACTAGGGACGAGTCTACATGAATTTGGCTCAAGCTAGAGACGTAATCTCAATACAAAATGTGTTACGCTTGTTTATGAGCTCATTGCTTACTATAATCAAATACAAATATCTGTCCAATGTGAAGGGGGAAAATGATAAAATTGATGAAATACGTGTTTACCCCCAAAGTGATTCTTTCTGCATTCAAGTGCAGACATCAAGACATATGTGCATGATGCTTCCCATCCCAAGTCTCTTCATCACATTACTTTTTCACCATATTTGTGCATGTGGATATGTTATGCACACCCCACCAGTAACAATTTTACACACTAGACTATAACTCTGTTTTTGTTTTTTGTCAAATAATGGCGCATTGTATGCATTTAAATATAAGATGGAAGCCGGCTCATGCATATAAGACTTTTGGCCAAACAAGCACAGATATGAAAAGGCAAAAAAACAAAGGGAGAGCTCATTATGGACTAGACCATAACCGCAAAGCTAGGAGAAAGGCATGGAATGGAAAGGAAAGGAAAGGAATGGAGGTGAGAGGAGGCAAATGAATGGTCAACCACAAGGTCCGCAATCCATCACCAGAGCCAGAGGCCACCACCTGCAAAATCGATCATTGTGGGGGCAATTCAGCAAAAGAAGGGTTTGATATTAATAATGGCGGGACAAAACTTTAAGGGCGAAAGAGAAAATTATTAGTAAAATAAGGCCGACAGAGAGTGGGGGTGTCTTGTCAAATCAGCTTCCTTCCAACTCTTCTTGTTGAAGCCTTTGACACGTTCGACGGTTCTCTTTCTTGTCTGCTTGCGGTGCTCGGGAAAATTTTTGGTTTAGATCGTCCGACAACTTCACATCACCTTAAAAAAGATTTGATTGTTTCCTTATTTATCTTTTTTACTTTTTCGCTTTCTAGGTTGGAGTAAGATTAAAGTTCGACAAGTTAATTTTTTTTTCACGACAAAATATGATGACTATGAAATTTTGATAATTTTATCGATTCGATTGTTCATTTGTATTTAATGGCCCGTTTCACCTATGGATGTATAATGAGCAAATTCTGATAACACAATATTCAACCCCCAATTACTTAAGCTGATATATCATCCAATTTTAGCACTATTTTTTTGTTGTCTTCTTGACTTACTAGATTTGTATTTTCATAGGGAATAATCATAGGAATGATCAATTTCAAGATGGGTCGGTTCCCACCCAAGAACTCGGAATAAGAACAATCTACCCTACCTACAAATTGGCTTAGACTGGATTGACCGATCCAAATCGGTTCTAGGGCCCACTCGAGAATTGACGGTATTTTCCCCTTTTTTTTTTTATTTCTTCTATTCATTGCAAGGAAATAACTATTTCTACAAAAAAAAGTCTAAAGATGATGTTGTAGGAGAATAAAAAAACTATTTCTACGAGGAAACTCACATTGAGTTTTATCGTGAGTTTGTTGAACAAAAAAATTTTTTTAAAAAAAATCTAGCCCGATTTATTGGTTCAGTCCAGTCCTGCCCCTGAAACTGAGAATCAGATTGATTCCTACGGAATCCATATAGAGTAGATTGGTTTGGTCCGATTTGTTCTAGTTCCTGGCACGAACCTAGATCAGTGCTTACCCCCATGGGCTCCAAGTTCATTGAATCTATTTGGAGTAGCTGTTGCTCTTTTTGGTCCGATCCCTTGTGCATGTCGGGAATGATAAAAAGAGTCAATGAATTAAATGGTCTTCGGATCACTTATTGCCCATAAAGTTTTGAAAATCAACCTACATTCCACCGACACTGCAAATATTTTGTCATTAGAAGGACATGTTTGCTCTTTTGGCCATCACAAGAAGAACGTGTTACAATACGCGTTTTTCTTCTTAACAACTGGCTTTCGGACAGTACATATATCAATAGAAGCTCAACAAGAGCTCAATGCAAACGTCTAGATAGTACATGACAACAATGAACGACCCTTGGAATAAGTTCAAATTTCTTTGTTTTTCTTTTGGGTCAGACTCAGAACACAATTAATTATCAGAAAAATCTCCTCCACTGGACTTGCACATGGGCATCACAGAGTCCATTTCTAACATTTAAAGGGAAAATTACCAAAAAAATCCGAAACCATTTGCAATTGTGTCAATTCAGTCCTAAACCTTTTTTTTTTTTATTTCAATCCTAAACCTTTTGCAATTATGTCAATTCAATCCATCCGTCTACTTTTGGCCTGTCGACGCTGACATGGACGCCAACCGGCACTGGCCAACAGATGTGGCATTATTTTAATATTATTTTCCTTTTTTTTTCCTTTCCTTCTTCCCCCTGGCTGGATCGGCTAGGGGCAGGCTCGCCGGCCATGGCGAGGCTAACCTCGCCGGCCATGGGCGAGCACTACAAAAAAACGTGTTTTTTCCAACAAAATTTCCAACGAAAAATTCGAAAAAATTCGTTGGTAATAAGTCGTCGCAAATTTTTCCAACGAAAAATTTCAATTTTCGTTGGAAATTTGCGACGAATTTTTTTTCGTTGGAAAATTCATTGGAAAACTCGTGGCTAAATTCGTTGGAAACGAACTTTTTTTTCCGACGAATCTTTTTTTCTTGGAAACTATAATTTTTTTTTGTCGAAAAATTGTGGAAATTTTTTTTCCATCGAAATTTTTTTTTTGTCGAAATTTTTTTTTTGGTCGAAAAATAGCCCTCGCCGCCGGCGAGGGCCAGCCTCGTCGCCGGTGAGGGCCGAGCTCGCTAGCCATGGCAAGCTCGGCCCTCGGCATGGCCGACGAGGGCCGAGCTCGCCGGCCATGGCGAGCTCGGCCCTCGCCATGGCCGGCGAGGGCAAGCCTCGTCGTTGGCGAGGGCCGAGCTCGCCCAGATCTGGGCGAGCTCCAAGCTCGCCGGCCATGGCGAGCTCGGCCCTCGCCATGGCCGGCGAGCTCGAGCTCGCCCAGATCTGGGCGAGCTCGGCCCTTGCCGGCGACGAGCTCGCCCAGATCTGGGCGAGCTCGGCCCTCACCGACGACAAGGCTTGCCCTCATGGCCAGCCATGGCGAGTTGCGCCTCTTCTTGTTCTTCCCAGAACAAGAAGATGAAGAAGAAGCAGCAGCAGCAGCAGGGGCGGGAGCAGGCGGGGTCGCCGCCCGTCAAGTCCGTCGTTGTCTCCTAGCCTCGCCGGCGACGAGGCTTGGTGGCGTCGGGGGCGTCGGAGGCTTGGTGTCCGTGGCGCCGGAGCCGGAGCCGGAGCCGGAGCCGGAGCCGGAGCCGGAGGAGGAGGGGGGCCGGCGGGGGAGGAGGCGGAGGGGGAGGCGGAGGGGGAAACGGAGGGAGAAGGTGAAGGCGAAGGAGAGAGAGAGAGAGAGAGAGAGAGAGAGAGAGAGAGAGAGAGAGAGAGAGAGAGAGAGAGAGAGAGAGAAAATGAATGTTGAAATTGAGAATTGTGGGGATAATAAGCGCGAAAATATTGAATAAGGAACAAGTAGGGTTTTTGTTGCAAAATTCGTGGGAAATTTCTCACAAATTTTGCAACGAAAATTGTACACACTAAAATAATTGTCCGGAATTGGGAATTTCCAATGAATTTTCCAACGAAAATTGTACACACTGAAGTAATTGCCCGGAAAATTAAAATTCGTTGGAAATTTCCAACGAATTTTTCAACGAATATAAAAAATGCCGAACAGTATCGGGTTTTTTTTGTAATTCGTCGGAAAATTCGTTGAAAATTTCCAACGAAAATTGTACACACTGAATTAATTTCCCGGAAAATTGAAATTCGTTGGAAAATTTGTTGGAAATTTCCAACGAATTTTCCAACGAATATAAAAAATGCCGAACATTATCGGGTTTTTTTTTTAATTTGTTGAAAAATTCGTTGGAAATTTCCAACGAATTTTCCAACGAAAATTGTACACACTGAATTAATTTCCCGGAAAATTGAAATTCGTTGGAAATTTTCAACGAATTTTCCAACGAATATGAAAAATGTGGGTTTTTTTGTAATTCGTTGGAAAATTCGTTGGAAATTTCCAACGAATTTTCCAACGAAAATTGTACACACTGAATTAATTTCCCGGAAAATTGAAATTCGTTGGAAAATTCGTTGGAAATTTCCAACAAATTTTTTTTCTTTGGAAATTTCCAACGAATTTTGCGACAAAAATTTTTTCGTTGGAAATTTCCAACGAATTTTCCCACGAAAATTTTTTCGTTGTAAATTTCCAACGAATTTTGCGAAGAAAATTTTTCGTTGGAAATTTCCAACGAATTTTGCTTTTCGTTGGAAAAGTTGTTGCAAATTTGCAATGAAAATTTTTTCGTCGCAAATTTTCGTGGCAAAAATCTAGTTTTTTTGTAGTGGAGGTCAAGCTCGCCCAGTGATGGCGAGGCCTCGCCCAGATCTGGCGAGACCTTGTCGTCGTTGGGCGAGCTCGACCTCGCCCGGCAACGGCTAGCTCGACCTTGCCCACGGCTAGCGAGGCCTCGCCATCACCCATGGCCGGCGAGGTCGGCCTCGCCCATGGCCGGCAAGGTCACCTCGTCGGCGAGCCTCAAGGAAGAAGAAAAGAACAAAAAAAGAGGGAAAGGAAAAAAAATTAAAATAATGCCACGTTAGCCAACCAGCATCTGCGTCAGCACCAGCCGGCCAAAAGCGGCCAGATGGACTGAATTGACACAATTACAAAAGGTTTAGGATTGAAATGGCAAAAAAAAAGGTTTAGGATTAAATTGGCACAATTACAAAAGGTTTAGGACTTCTTTTGCAATTTTCCCAACATTTAAACCTTTTGGACTTTGAGTCTGGCCCTTTAGGTCATTTGGATTATGGTGGTGTCCATTTTCTCCATCTAAGCTCCATTTTATATATTATCATTAGCTTACCGATTGTCTACGTATATACTTTCGATACAAGCAAAATGATAACTCCTCCTAGATATTCGGATTCAAATAATGCGAAATGGTCAAGGTCAACGGTTCGAAATTTCCATTGCTTCAGAAAGATCAGATCAATTGTTTTAAACAGATATGGAATTAATATTTAATTTGATGTGGATAAATGCTAATTTGATTTAGCTTACCAATCAACAGATATTTTCGTTCAATTTTAATTGTTCTACCATGTATGCATGTCCTAATTTGATCAGAGAATTATGCTTGCAAAGCCAAACTGAACTCTAAAATATTTATGCAGTATTTTATATTTGGCATAAGATTTTCGCCATTTACAAATAGATCTAAGAAATTATATTTAAAAAATCATGTTAATGAAGAGCTTAATTTAAATACTTTCTCTAGTTTATCCTTTTTTAAGTTTAAACTCAATAAGAGATAAAATCTTTATATGCTTTCTTTGTCCATTTCCTAACACCTAAGCTCATTATAAACATAATATAGACATATCTTCGACCAATATATATCACATGGCAATTACAGAAGCAAAATGAAGTGCCACGTGGTGAGCATCGGACCAACTGTTCTCTTGACTTCGACTTCGACTTCATAAAATAGATTAGATCAGATGGGAGCGAATCACCATATGTGAGGAGGCTTGGCCTTTTAAACTAAAAGCCAATAATCATAGCCAAAACAAGTACTAAAACCATCTCATTCTTTAACTGGATAATTGTCTAAGTAATTAACACTTCGTATGCTGTTCGCCGGCATGAATATGTAATTTGCATCATCATCGACTATCTTCATTTTCGTTAATTTCACTAGTCTTGCTGACCGTGCTATGCACAAAATTTTGTTGGCTATTATAGATTAATGTTGTACAGTTGACCAATAACGAAAGTATTATTTTCATAAATATTTCTATTTTCTCCTGATAATACTCAACTTTAATGCCTCTCTTTGTTAGTGTGTGGTCTAAGTAAGATGATATAAAGTGTAAATATATTTTTCTTAAAAAAAATGAGATGGAGTGATATCATTACTACCATGCTTGGATACATAATAAGATGATGTGAAGTGTGAATCTTTCCCTTGAGTTTTATTCTTTTAAATCACTTGTAGAGATTTTATGATTTCATTTATATACAAAATGAACCATGATTTAATACACACACACACACATCCATAGCACCTAAAAAATGGGAATCTTTCCCTTGAAATTAATTCTTCTAAATTACTTGTAGAGATTTGATGATTTCCTGAAGATGCAAAACTGAAATGTGTTTCTACACACACAAATGTGGATATTTTGCTCAAGATTAATATCTTTAAATTATTTGTAGGATTTATGGTTTTTTTAGATACAAAATGAACCATCATTTCTCTCATTTGTTTTATGTTTGTAGAATTTCAAATGAGAAATTATTTCTTTGATCTTTGGTGATCATATGAATAATTTCTTTCGTATATATCCATATATATATATTTTAAATAGAATATAAAAAAAGAAAAATGATGTCGCTTGTTTTTGTAATCATGAAAGAAAAGGAAAATTATGAGAAGTATATGATAGTCGGAGATGGCCTAAAATAAGGAAATTATGAAACCGATCTGTTTTGATTTAATATGGATAGATACTAATTATATTTAGCTCATCCAATTGACCAATATTTGATCGGACAATTACCCTTGCAAAAATTGTAACCGTTGAGCACTGAAATATTTACTAATAATTTTAAATTTGGCTCATAATTTTCGTCCCTATCAATACTTTGAAAAGTTAAGTTAAAATAGAAAAGGGGTAGTAAAAAGATGGGAAGAAAAAGGAGGAAATGAGGGAGGAAGTGACATGTGTCCTCCCATAATTCTCCTTTGACAACTTCACCTAGTCAAAGGTATATTTGAAAAGGGGAAGATAAACGTAGAGCCTCATAAAAAATAGAATTAATACCCAAAAAAACCTCAAACTGATACATATGTAACAAATTTATCTAAAACTAATTTTTTGACTACCAAAAACCTTAAACTGGTACACCTATGACAAATTTACTCTAAACTGATACATTTGTGATAAATTTACCTCCATTAAATTAAATTAATACAAAAAAAATTCACAAACTAGTATACTCGGGATAAATAGAGAGTAAAATCCCAAATTAATATATTAGTCAATTGTCATGGGTCATTTTACCAAGTAATTTGACAGTAAAATTTAATGAAAATTAATAGAAGGTAAATTTATCACAGGAGCATCAATTTGAGGTTTTGGGTGGTCAAAAAATTAGTTTGCGGTAAATTTATCACATGTGTACCAGTTTGAGATTTTTCATGGTAATAACTCTAAAAGATAATAGGGATAAGTACATTAGAAATCCTAAAACTTGTTACCAAAATGCAGTTGAATCATAAAATTTTCAAAAAGTGCAATCAAATACTAAAACTTGTCACAAAAGTGCAATCAAGTTTTAAAGTTTTCAAAAAGTGCAATTAGGCTCGTCATGAAAGTGTAATCGAATCCTAAGACTTTCAAAAAATGCAATTAACAAAAGGACTTGATTGGACCAATTTGACAAGTTTTAAAATTTCATTGCACTTTTTGAGAGTTTTTGGACTTCATTGCACATTCGTGATAATTTTTAAGACTTAACTACGCTTTTTTAAAATTTTAAAATTTAATTATACTTTCGTAATAAATTTTAAGATTTTCAATGTATTTATCCCAAAATAATAAACGAAGGCAAAGGCACAAATAAGCCGAAAGAGAAGAAGTAAAATTGGTACTTGGTGGCCAATTGAAAAGCCCGCATACATATTTTGCATACTCTCTCTCTCTCTCTTTCAAGTGGGCCTTGAAACTGTGTTGGATTCCACCAAGCCCAATCGGCAGCCATTCATATATCTCTTCTCTGCTAAAAGAAAACATTCTTTGGGTCTTGCAACAGCAAGCATCGTTCACTTTTTCATTCAGGAAAGTTGCATTCTCTGTTGAACGTGAAGAACCCGCAAATCAAAAACACTACAGATCGCCCCCAAGCTAAGCTGCGAAACAACAGACAGAAAAACAAAGTTGAAAAAAAGAGAAGGAACCAGTGGAGGTAGGTTGTGGCTGAGTGGGCTTAACGTGTGTGACCTCCCAAAGTCCCACATCGAGAGGCACCCGATGAATAATCGGTATTTAAGGAGGGGAGTGAAGGGCACGACGTCACGACCTTACTTTTCCATGGCTCTACCTCTGTGTCCTTGAGACCTAAGGAGACAGGAGCCGACGTCTGGTAGATGAACCATGGCCCGTGTGATCGGAGCGTAATGGCTGAGCCGGATTATCCCGGTCTGGGAGATGGTCACACGGCTGTCTGACAGACTCCTTAATCTTTTTGTTCTTTTTTGTATCTTTCATTACAGGTTAATCGCTTGAGTTCATGAAGGGCTAGACTTGGTGGATGATGGCTCAAGAAGATAGAACCGCCTGAAGAGCATCTGCAAAATCATCTGGGCTCGGTCAAAAGGTTTTCTCTTCTCTTCATGAGATAGAGCTCATTACTGTTCTCCCAAAGTTCCATTCCAGTGGGGGTGGATTTTCCGTAGTTCATAAAGGATGCTTGGTGGATGGCTCTCCAGTAGCCGTATAAGAGGTCAGGAGGAAGCAGCTTCACCGTGTTCCAGACAGGATTTTAAGAGTAAGCAGCATAGTCAAGCATGGCAACCGGCTTCACCCTCTCGGATTTTGCATCACACCAACATGACTGTTCTTAGTTTTATCCTTTTTTGATTCGTGTTGCTTCTGAAGAACGACCTAAATGTCATAGGTAGTCTGAGTCCTTGAAGGCGGCAGCATGGATGAAAGATGGGAGAGGAAGAAAGAGGATGCGGCGCTCACAAGACTGGATAATGGCCACCCTGGTTCTAGTGGCATCATCTTCGACTTGACATCTCGTCTCGATCCAGAAGGCTTCAAAGGATTTCTTTGCTTTCTCGTTTTATGTTTTCCAATTTAAGAGAGGAAACCACTGTTGTCATATATGTAGTGCCTGACCAGTGCAACGCTTTCTTCATGTAATGAACTTTATAATTCGACAGCAATGAACAACTTCATTTCATTTTCATCTGGTTGACATATACTTCATCCAATGAAGGGAAAGGCAAAGGCAATTTAAATCGGTGTCCCGACCAAGTTCATGGTATCCAATTCTTCTTTTGCTTCCTCGAAACTCATGGTCCCAATCTTCCTACATGCCTATTAAAATTAATCTAAAAGAGAGCTTCTGCTCCAGACGTTTCCGGCATGCGTGCAACAAAACTCAAATGTTCTCTTACCTGACCTTCACGTTCACAGAACACAAGCTCTGTTCATAGGTCCACCTCATAATGGTGTCAGTAACAGTCAACCAAACAATGAAGCGGTGTCAAGAAATGCAAGAATTAATCAACACTTGTTTGTGCCAATCAGCCTTCCGCTTCTTGATTAATTTCACAGCATCTATCATGTGCTTAAGACAGAAAAATGTCCTATCCCAGCTACATCCCCTTTTGGCAGGCGATTTGTAAATCCACCGGAAGACCTTCTAGGCTATGCCGTAGCATTGGCATGAGGTAACATTCCCTCCTAAACTTTTTCATAAAAAAAAATGGTAAGTTTGAAAAGGCGAAGATAAACGAAGGGAGTGTCCAACAAAAATAATAAATAGAGGCAAGGGTCCAAAATGGACAAAAAATAAAATAAAATAAAAGTAGGGTTGGTACTTGGTGGACAACCGAAAAGCCCGCATGCATATTTTGTGTACTCACATCATTCTCTCTCTCTCAAGTGGGCTATCAGAACTATGTTGGATTTCACTCACCTGAGCCCAATGGGCAGCCATTAACTATCAGCTATAAATGTGTCGCTTCTCTGCTGAAGTAAAAGGACCACTCTTTGGGCCGTACCAGCAAGCATCGTTCACTTTTGCATTCAGGGAGTTGCATTCTCTGTTGGTCGTAAAGAACTTGCAAATTAAAAATACTACGAATGGCCCCAAAGCTAAGCTACCAAACAATAAACAGAAAACAGAGAAGTTGTGGTTGAGCGCCACGTGCGACCTTCGAAAGTCCCACACCGAGAGCGCGATTGAAGGATAATCGGTATTTAAGGAAGGGAGTCAGAAGAAGAGGCCACGACCTTACTTGAACAGGATCTGTTCTATAGGCTCGTACCTCTGTGTCCTTGAGACCTAAGGAGACAGGAACCAAAGTCTGGTGGATGAAACGAGGCTGTGTGACCAGAGCGTGATTAACGGCTTTGCTGGGTTCTGCTTGAATCCATCAGAGCTGTAGAGGATCGTTCTCAGCGGGAGTTTCTGGCTGGGATGGTCGCACGGCTGTCTGACAGACTTAACCCCCATCTTTTTTTAATTTTTTGGGCACTTGGTGGATGGCTCAAGAAGATAGAACCTCCTGAAGAGCATCTGCAAAATCATCTGGGACTAGTCAAAAAGGTTTTCTCTTCATGAGATAGAACTCTGGATGGCTCTCCGGTGGCCATATCAGAAATTATGAGGAAGCAACTTTACTGAGTGCCTGACAGAAGTAAAGAGTAAGCAGCATAGTCGAGCATCGCAGCCTGCTTGGATTCTGCATCATACCAACATAGCTGTTCCTACTTTTATCCTTTTTTGATTCTTGTGTACCCAATTTTCTTCCGAAGAACGAACCCTACATGTCATAGGTAGGGCGGCAGCGTGGATGAATGATGGGCGATGAAGAAAGAGGATGCGGCGCTCACAAGACTGGATGATAGCCACCCTAGTTCTAATGGCACCATCTCCGATTTGACATCTCGTCTCCATCCAGAAGGCTTCGAACGCTTTCTTCACTTTCTAGTTTTATGTTTTCCAATTAAGAGAGGAAACCACTGTTGTGGTAAGTGTGTAGTGCCTGACCGGTGCAACACTTTCTTCACGTAATGAACTTTATAACCGTTTCATTTTCATCTGGTTTACATAAATTTTATCTAACGTAGGGAAAGGCAAAGGAAAATTAAATCGGTGTCCCAACCAAGTTGTCTTTAATGTTCTGCCATCCGCAGTAGCCAGAACAATATGGACTTCATGGTGTCCGATTCTTCTTTTGCTTCCTCGAAACTTACGGTTCCAATCTTCCTACATGCCTACTAAAATTAATCCAAAAAAAAGCGTCTGCTGGCATGAGTACGACGAAACTCAAAAGTTCTCTTACCTGACCTTCAGGTTCACAGAGCACAAGCTCCGTTCGTATGTTCACCTCATAATGGTCAGTGACAGTCAACCAAACAATGAAGTAGTGTCAAGAAATGCAAGAATTAATCAGCACTAGTTTGTGCCAATCAGTCTTCCGCTTCGTGATTAATTTCACAGCATATATCATCCGCTTAAGGCTATTAAAAGTGTTCGATCCTAGCTACTGTTAGACAACTGTCCTTTTGAGTTTGTTTAGATTAAGAATTTGCCAATTGAATGAGCATATTTGTATAAGCGCCGAACCAATTCTGCTTATCTGGCTCTAGCCTTCAGGCCAAAATCAAGCAACACTAGTATTCAAAGAAATAGCAGCATTGAGAATTGGGACTGAACCTTCACTTGCGACGGCCCTTTAAAAGCCAATCATCATGAGTTCATAAATAAGTGTATCAATTAAAACCATCATAATATTTTGGACGACTCATGTCCGTGTGACCAGAGCCCGACTATTGGCTCCGGTTGGTTTCCCTAAATTCCATCTATCACTGGATCCATCAGAGCCACAAGAGGATTCTTCTCAGCTGGAGTCGCTGGCTGGAGTGGTCACAAGTCTGTCTGCAGACTCCATTTTTTTCCCTCTGGCCGCTGTTTCACAGAGCTTATTGAGATTACGGATGATTGTGTTGTAATTTCCAGAATCTGAGTCCAGTGCACAACCTCCAAGTTCAAACCACAACCTTAAATTTAATGAATGGCTGGTCAATGTTATCGGCTCAAAGTCTTTCAACGATTTCAATAAAAAATGTTGTCTTTTGTGTTGTGACGTCTCTTTTTTGAAAATTTTGCCAAAACGAGTGGGATTGGTGGGCAAGAAAAGTCCAACCGAAATGTGGCAGCTACACGGATGACCCGTAGCCATGCCCAGTAGTATTCCCTCAGTTCAACCTCGAATGATGGATCAAAGACTGATATAGCTACCTCATCCTCATTCACGTAATCTTTTCCCACCAAGTTCAAGCGCTCCTTGCATCATATCTCTGAGAAGTCAAAAGTGACTCTCGTCTATCTGGGTTTAAAATGGTGTTCAATCTAAGCTCCAGTTACATAGAGGACACTTTTGATACCCGCCTGGGTTCGTTGCCGCAAGCGAGCCCCTCTTCGTCGTCATCCTCTGGCAAAGCAAGTTGCAGTTTTGTAAGGCCTATTGTGAAAGGTGATGCAGCTCCCTCTGCTTCTTCGTACCTCGCCCTGCCAAGCCCGCTTCCGTGGTGGCAGCGAGTCCTGAAGAAGCAACCGAGGGATTCTTTAAGTAATTGTTTACCTTCTGAAGAGGATCTGGAAAGTCATCTAGGACTAGTCAAGAGGTTTTCTCTGCGTGAGGTTCAACTTATGACGAATAATTTTGCCCGTGTTCTGGGTAAGGGCGGATTTGCCATGGTTTTTAAGGGAAGCTTAGTGGACGGTTCTCTAGTAGCCGTCAAGAGAATGGGAGGAAGCAACCTCGCAGAGTTCCTGACAGAACTGAAAGTGAGCAGCAAAGTCAAGCATTGCAACGTTCTCCGTTTGCTTGGGTTCTGCATCATACCCACAGAACTATTTCTAGTTTATCCATTTATGCCTCGCGGAAGCGTAGCATGTCACTTGAGATCATCTCGGTCAAATCTTTCAGATCGAGGGACCACCCTGGAATGGTCAGTAAGGATGAGGGTTGCGACCGGAGTTGCCTAGGCGCTTGCTTACTTGCATGAAGACTGCGATCCCAAGATCATCCATCGAGATATTAAAGCTTTGAATGTTCTATTGGATGAGAAGTACCGACGGACTACGAAGAGATTTGCGTCGAAAGTGATGTGGTCGGAACACGTGGGCATGTGGATCCCGAGTACTTCATCACTGGGAGATGTTTGACAAAGACTGATGTGTATGCATACGCGGTCATGCTTCTCGAAGTCATAACGGGAAGGAGTATTTCGGATCTTGCCCAACTTGCCAATGACTGTAATGTGTTTGAATGGGTGAAAAGTGCCTTTGATGAAAGGAATCTGGATGTGTTAATTGACTGCTCTCTGCAAGGGAAGTACGTGGAAGAAGAGATGCTGACGTTGATTAAATTAGCTATGGCGTGTACAGAGAGGTCCCCATGGAGACGCCCCGATATGTCGCAAGTAGTCAGGATGGTTGAAGGGAATGCTCATAACTTCATTGTAGAATGACTCGAATTGAACCAGCTGTCAGTGTCTGCATATTTTGGTGTATGCATATTTCACATCTTTAGTGAAGATTTGTTGTCTTTGATGCTTGTTACTGACAACGACTGTTCGATGAATTGGTGAAGATAACCAATTGGAACTTATGTTTATAAGGCTGTTTCTGCAAATTATCATAACCAAAACTCGTCTGGACATTTGAATTCGGGGTTGGCATTTACAGCATGTGTATCCCTTATTGCATCAAGCTTTCTGCCTAATTTGATGGTGGACAGTGACAGATGAACAAAAGTAGGTGATTAATGATTTCAACCATGCGCCAGATATTTTATCATGTTTCAGAGATAGCGTTCACATTTCTGGTTAAATGGACATAAACCGAATGGTCTGGTTGTTTTTGGCTTGTACTTAGCTTGCCCAAGATAAAATCCTCTCTTGTTTGTCTATGTTTCCGTTTCCTTGTTCTGATGCCGATTGACCATGACAGATCTGTTGGCGGATTCAAGTAACTCAGGACATCTAACTCAAAGACTAGAACCTTCCCACTATGGTAGTACCCGTGCATCTAGTCGTGATTCAGAAACTCAGTTTTGATCCGAAGGCATTTCAAGCATGGAAGACCACCTTAAACTTCAAAAAATTTCCAATGACAGATGACTACTTTTTTCATAATACTGATTAGCTTGACATATTTATTGTTAATTTGATATGGATAGTTATTGCAGAAGATCACCTATATGGAGATTCAATGCCCTTCTTTTTCATTCTCATATGTCCACCAAAAATCTGTTTTGATAGTTTTCATTCTCGTGCTTCATATAAGCTAAAAAAAAAATATAAGAACTGAACATTCCTAGTCTCACAGAAGTGTCGGCCAATGCAACATTTTCTACTCTTAGAAGAAGTCGTAAAATCTCGTCTTCAAAACCTGCTTGCCACTAGAAAATGTCATTGCCCAGTTTATCAGATTGCTTGAAACTATGATTTGCATCCGACAGTTTTTCCTATGCTGATGTTCCCTTAAATACTTCATTCACCCATGGGTCGACTGGAGGCTCCATCACATAGAGGAAATGGACTCAGTTTAGTGCTTCTACGAATTTTCTCAAAATTAAATTCACACCCTCAAAGAGCTCCCCAGCAAACATCGATTTGGTATTAGCAGAAGACCGACAATTTTTGCATTAAGATCAAGACTCAGAATCTTGTTTTCTGTATCCTAATCATAATTGTTAGTCAATTCATGGATATAAAGTAGATCACATGAATTCAAGGGTGATAAAGACTTCAGGTATATGAAAAGTTGAAAAGTCTAAGAGATGTGGGCTTGGATGGTGATTAGGACTTAAAACAATGTTGAGGAACTCACCTGTATCGCTCTCTTCTGCGACCAATTTTCCACAACAAGATGACTCGATCCATCCAGTGTTGGCCTTGACCTTCAATTGAAGGTCATGGATGAATACTCTCACATCTCCTTGCATTACACATCAAATCTTAACCACTTCAGTTTGGGACTTCAACGCACGCGGAAGTCATCATTGACAATCACATAATTTCTGGGCTACTTCCTGAACATTAGTTCCCCCAGGGCGCAATCTTGAAAAGGAAAAAAGGGTCTTCACAAAAATTAAATTCCCACACCTTAGAAAACAGTGACTCCACATTTCGATTGAGAGCGGTAAAAAAGATGGTTTTCAATTTCTCCACTGTCGATCTCACAGAAATATTGACGGGTCCACGCTGTTCTGTCAGCCTACTTCTCCGCCGTCCACAATTTTCCTAGCATTCAGAAATGGTTGCGTTAGAGCTCTTGCAGTCATGGAACGATTTGCCAATTGTGCTGCCTCCACAGTTGATATTTCTAAATGGAATCGGGAGAAATCCTCAGAGTTTCCACACAACCCTGCTAACTTCTCTGACAAAGCTATAAATATTTACTTATCATGAACTGCAAGTTGCAACTGGCAATTTCCAGTGAGAAAAACCTTGATTGGCAGAGGTGGATCTGCTAAGGTCTATAAAGGCCAGTTATCTGATGGATCTCTCTTGTGGCAGTTAGAAGATGCAAACCATGCATGCCTGCTGCTTTGTCCGTGCGTCAGTTTCGACGAGAATTACAGGTCCAGAGAGCAACCATTCATCGGAATCTGCCTCAAATAATTGGCTTTTGCAAGGAAGCACAGTTGCAGGAACTTGTAAAAACGAACACAAAACAGCAAGAGTACTTCCTTGTACATCCGTTTATTGGCTTATGGAACTCTGGCTCATAGTTTATGGAATCATCAGCGGCGCAGGCAACAGGTTGGATTGCTGCCCCCTCTCAACTGGCCAACACAGATGCCCATCGAACTAGGAGTAGCAAGAGGGCTTCGCTGTCTTCAATGAGGATTGTAGTATCCGGATAATTCATTGCAACATAAAGCCTTCAAAACATTTTGTTGGACAAGGAATTCGAGGCTCTCATTGCAGATTGTCATAAAAAATCTGCAGCAAGAAATGATGAAATTAATACATAAGTCTAGGTCAAAATTTAAGACCAAAGGCATATCCAGTATGTTACCTGACATTCTAAGATGAGAGGTGTATATCCCATCATTGGGAAAAGTCATCTTGGTATTGTAATTAGAGAAGCGAGAAGGTGTCCTCGTCAGTTGGCCACTGGATGCAGTGGGACTAGGGAGTAGGGATGTTTACATCAAGGCTGGCAGATACCAGCCTGCACATGAGCACACAAAAAAACTTTAAAAGAAAGGCAAGAAGGCACGCAAGTCATTTGTAAATGTTGCAGTGCTTGCAGACATTGCAGCTAAAACCAATAAACTTGTTTGAGCAAATATAGAGCTAGTCAGATGCAGGTGCACCCCAGAAATTGTAGTTAGTACACTGTTATTGAAGGCAGCAAAAGAATAACCATTAAGGGTAAGATGCTTGAGGTCAAAAATGAGTTTTATGGCTGGACTACCAGTCCATCACATCACTCGTCTCCATAGGATCAAACATGCTATGTGTAGCTTTAGATCAGATTTTCCAACGGCTAGGAAACTATGCCTGCATTATTCTGATACAGTAGAATAATCAACATAAGCGTAGAATTATAAGTAAAAACTGTTTTTGGTGTTCTATTCAATCCGGCACGTTTTTATGGGAACAACCAAGTCAATGGCCAATAAAAAGTAAGGATCCAGCTAAAAAACAAGCACATGATCTGGTGGCTATAATACTTATAGCATCTAGACTATATGGTTATTGCATATTGAGCACAATTCAGGCAACCACACTCGGAAAGAATAAGCAGATCATTTAGAGAGAAAAAATAGACATATAAGCAAACCCAAGTGAGAGCTGATGCTTAAGTGGGGCACTTACCTGTACACAGTATTCACCCCAATTCAGAAGGTCTCAATCCACCATGATACCACTCCCTAACTGGGGATCCAATCAAACCAATCATAGATCATCCCCGTCCACAAATGAACTAAAATCAATGTCTTGAAGCGTCATTTTGCCCATGTACAATTCATGTATATGGACAGGACAGATGGGAAGGCACTTGCGATTCAAACTCTCGTGAATTGCACCCATCCCCGATATCCACTTCTCCTCGTTCAGTGGGTTTACATTTAATCTGTTTTGAAGTAATCGTATCCGATAAAAAACTACATCGGTTCGGTCACAGAAATGAGCAATACAGGAATGAAGTGCCTCACAATCGAAAGCCAATCTAATCAGCGCCAAAGTTAGAACCCCTTCAACAGGCTTTGGATCTGAAAGGTTTCCATCTCCCATCATCTTAACCTCTTTTTCCGTGGGAAAGTACAACATTTCATTTTCACATGCCTCCAACACTTTTAAATCCTTGGAGTAATGCCTAATTGCTTCAAGTTTGGTTGATTCATGCTTCTCTGCTAAAGTTAAAATGCAAGAGAACCTCATGTGATACGTTACAACTGTCTTTACCATCTTGAAGTTGTGGCAGCAACAGAAATAGTCAAGCCATCTTTTCCCTACACCTGCATACCATTTGACGATATCAGCATCGTCTAGAGCGATGAGTAGCTTGATCGGTCTAGGACGACCCATATTGTTTGTAAATCCAGCCATTTTAACTGCCTTACGAACAAGTTCAATGGGTGCATCAACTCTAATGCACAATCTTGTCAAATCATGAACTGTCATCTCTGCATACTTGTGTTCTATGTCTTCTTCTTCTCTCCTTTCTTCTTCCCTCAATGCCTTCATAGCTTTGACCGGAGATAAGTGCTTCTCTACTTGCTTTTGGAACTTGTCATGAGCAAAGACAAGTTCCTGCGGCAATTGGTCTCTTATGCGTTGTAAAGAAAGAAAATTTCCAGCTGAGAGCACCCGATGCCAATTATACCGCTCCTCCAGAGATCCTAAGAAGTCCTGCACCACTTCATCTGCCCATGTTCTGAAAATCTCGTTGACCTCATTGTCGATTTGGACTTCAGATTTGAACCCATTGCTCCGTTTCAACTTCTTGAAAACATGACTCAAAATCTTCAATCCCAGTTTCTTCCTATTCCTCTCCCTAGCATTTCTCATTTCTAAAGCTTTCACTTCCTTCTGTCTTAGGTACTTCTTCCTAGCCCTAATGGCTTTTTCTGATGGCGGGGGATGCAAAACAGAAGGCGGGACTGCCTGAAGTTCCATCCCTAAGAACTCAATCTTTTCCATCGTGGGGCTGTGAATTGCAGTTCTCACTCTATCCACCTTCAATTCCAACTTCTCTTCTATATACTTCGTAACTTTATTCTTCAAATCCAGAGTCAAAATTTTTGACCCTGATGTTATAAACAGCATCTCGTCCAAGTACCTAACTGCATACACCTTCACGGGCTTGTAAAACACATTCGATGTCGAATCTGAAGCATTCTCATTAGAATCAAACTTAAAATTCTCTTTATTCATTCGAAGCCGTAATTCCTGAATTTCCTTGTCCAGTCCATTGAAGTACACATTAATCAAAATGGCGCACAAGCCGCTCTCTTGAGGCAACCCTCTCCCCAGATAACACCCACCGAATACAATCCTCACGGCTTCGCACTCAAACAGCTTCCTTATCAAATCAATGAAAAGAGCATCGTCGATCTTCTCTTCAATGACCTTACACAATTTGCTCACATGTGCACAATCAAACTTCTGCCTATCAAATTTCACAGTGAACCACCAACTGGGATTCTGCACAGAGCTTTTCAAGTATCGCACAGCCGTGTGGCGCCCCACACCGACCCGCCCGCCATAAGCGAACGTCGCAAACCTCTCATCATATATGACCTCCAGGACCATCCTGAGGGCCTCGATCAAGACCTTCAGTCTCAAGCCGGGCAGGACCAGGGGCTCACCTTTCTTCCTCGACGGCGCCATCGCGACGCAGTGCGCCGCGACGTCGAACCGGCCCTCGGCGATCTCGCGGCCCATCTCGGGGAGCGAGAACCGCCTCGACACCGACTCGAGCAGAGGAGAGGAATGCGGCGGCGGAGGCGGCGGGGGAGCCGCCCCGGGGGGGCCCGGGGCGGCGAGGTTCCGGCAGGCGGCGAGGAGGACGGCGGGCGAAGACACGACGTGGGGGACGAGGCCGGAGAACCTGCCGTCCTTGGCGTAGCGGCCGAGGACGAGGGCCCTGAGCTGAGGCGGCGTCAGGGGCTCCGCCGCGGGGTCCGGCGACGGAGGCGGGGCGGGGCCGGGCCCGCCGCGGGTGGTGGCGCGGCGGCGGAGGATCAGGGAGGGCCGGACGTCGGAGGAGGCGACCCGTCGGAAGCTCGAATGCATCTGGATTGGCGAAATGGGAGGGGAAGGAGGCGGTGGAAAATCTCCACTTCCGGGAGATGCGATGTGTGGAGTTCACTTGCAGGGAGCGAGTTGCTTCTGAAGTTACATTAGTAAATTAACCTTTATTTTATTTTATTTTTTTGCTTTGTGTTTTTTTGTGTTGGTCGAAATTTTTCTTCTGCTTACTGAAAAGTTAAAATATATAATAACTAAATTGAAATTTTTTCTTGCGAAATGCTTTATGTTTAATCAAAACTAGATCCCACTGGGCTATCAAATTAAAAGGAGAATGACGAAAGTTGATGTTTACTGATAAAAAAATTGTGATTTTTCGAGTGTTAATTATATATCATGAGGAAAAAAGTATTGGTACGATGGAGCCTCATCGAAAATTTTAAATAAGGATCTAAAGTGGAGTAGTTTTCTCAAATAAATACCCAGAGTAAATCTTGTCTCAAATAAGGATCAGAAGTGATCGATCAATTTTACATAGGGGCATGAACTTGCCGGCCGGTATAGCTTGGGTTATTCGAGTGGACGGAGTCGCTTGACTCGATGACAGCGGTCGAATCGTCGATCGAGAAGTAATTGGCCTAGATCATGCCTCCGGTTCATCCTCATCTCGTCCAAGTTGCTACGGTTGTGTACCTAGTCAGAGTTGAAGTTGTGGAGCAATTTCTAGTCCCGAAACTCATACAAGAAAGAAAAAGAGAAAAAAAAAAATCAACCCATAATATTTTGGACAAAAATGTCCCTTCTTCGGTGGCTGGAACATTGACACGACTTGCCGGCAGGTGAAAACTTAGCCGGCCGGCGAGAGACTGATTTGTCACTTTAGGCTTTTATTTGATAAATTGACTCCACTTTGAGTCCTTATTTGAAATTTTCCATGAACTGATTTCGTCCTCACGCCGAGTCTCCCTTGTCCCTACCAGTAGACACATACGAAGCATAACTCGTAGTCTCACTACCCCGACCCATTGCGCGTTAGGTTGCAACAGGATCCTGTTTGAGTTTGTAACACGGAGAAGGAAAATTTCAGCGACGCTTCCGGGCCTAATAAGTTCAGCAAGTACCTTCCAGGATGTTACCAAGAAACGACCCAGTTGACGTGAAACGAGGGGGCATAGGCTCCATTTAAATCAAATCTTTCCACGCTTTCAGAGCGTGAACCGTACAAACACATACCAGCATTGCTGTGGCATCAGAGAGATGGTTTTCAAATTTTACACCATTGATCTCACCGAGGATGTCGATATTACCACTCTGTTTTCGACGCCTCCTTCTCCGCCGTCCACCGTTTGCCTTCCGCTTGGCAAGAGCTTCACCCGAGCTATAGCGGTCGCGGGCAGGGCCGCTGGAGGCGCTTCTCTTGGGTTCACTGCCCCTGCCGTCGAGGTTTCTTGTTGGAGGCCGAAGCAATCCTCCGACGACTCGAATCTCCAATTGCTTAGGCCTCAGGTACAGCTTCGAAAATTTACTTACCAGGAACTGAAAGTCGCGACTGACAATTTCAGTGAAGAGAATTTTTTGGGCCGAGGGGGGTTTGGTAAGGTCTACAGAGGTATTTTGCTTGATGGATCTCTGGTGGCAATAAAAAGATGTACTCAGCTATCTGGCCAATCTGAAGTGCAGGTTCATCCTGAAGTGCAGTATGGGAGTATGGCCAGGCACCGGAATCTGATCCAAATACTCGGCTATTGCGATTCAACGGAACCACAAAAACCTGTCAAGAAAAGAAAGGCAAGAACAGAACCGGTAGAGTACCTGCTGGTATATCCATTGGCAGCCAACGGAAATTTGGCTTCCCATTTGAGGGAGCGCACTGCATTGCAACCCCCTCTCGATTGGCCTACCCGGATGCACATTGCCTTGGGAGTAGCGAGAGGGCTCTCGTATCTTCACGAGGATTGCAGTCTTCAGATAATTCACTGCGACATAAAGCCTTCAAACATTTTGTTAGACGAGAACTTCGAACCTCTCATTGGGGACTTCGGCGTGGCAAAATTCATGAATCATGAAGATTGGAAACATCAAGTCCAGAAGTCGAAAAGCGCCGGGGCACCACACCAGATGGCTGGAACTGAAGCAGTGAACAACCAGGAGAGGCCCCTTTTGGCTCTGGAAAGATCAGCAGAGTTATACCGTACCAAATTCGTAGGTGGTACATTTGGATATATGTCTCCGGAGTACATGATGGAGGGGAAATTCTCGGTAAAGAATGATGTCTACGCATTTGGGGTGGTGCTCCTCGAGCTCATCTCTGGTTTTGCGGCTCATGCTTCTTATTGGCTGGGTCCACGGGATTGTTCTCTCAACACTCGTTTGCAGCATCGACCCACAAAAAGAATCGATAATTTCGAGTGGATAAAATATCTTCTGGAACATGACGAGTTGGGATGTCTGATCGATCCGAACTTGAGGGGAGACTACGATGAGAATGAGGTTAAGAAATTAGTCAAACTGGCTCTCTTGTGCGTCCAAGAATCACCAACAAAACGACCCACGATGTCGGAGGCAGTCCGAATTCTCAAAGGAAGCAACTTAGTTGAAAGATGGGAGAGTGAAAAGCAGGAGATAAAATTTGCTTTCTGCCAAGGTGGTTTTCAATCTCGCAGCACCCTCACTGACATTGGATCTCATCCTGATCCAGAGGAGCTATCAGGACCGAGATGACATCTTTGTCCTGCAAGCGAGCAGCCTTAGCATTATAAATTTATTATAGTCATGCACTAGTCGAGAAACTCGCGCTTCAGTTTTCTCTTGAATTTGTTTTTTCAATGTGTTATTGTCATCACTGTAATTAATTGAGAATTTAAAACATCATCAGCCGTTTCGATGACAGTGCATCTTTCGGTATAATTTCTTCGTGATCGAAGACACAAACAAAAGTCACATGAGAGATGCTGAAATAGCTAAAGTAGGAGCTATCATGATTCATGACCGGAGTCTTTAGGAGCTCGAGCAACTTATGGTCATTCAAAGACGAAACCAAGTGTTAGAAATGGCTTGCATAATCATGTTCAGCTCATAACCGATGGGGAATAAATTTTTTGTGCCCATCACCTCTCCATTATTTTAAGTCATGTATCTATCGTCGAAAGAAACCGTCAAATTGGATTCGCAGACTGTAATGTAAGAAGCACAAGAGTGTACGAGTCAGCTCGATCGGGTCTAGAAGCCAAGTTTCACCCAGAGAAGATGTTGGATGTTGATTCGGTGTAGTTGATCTTATGTAAGCCCATAACGATATGAAATCAATCGTAAACTGAGAGCAAGTGTAAAGCGAGTTGTGGTTTTGAAAAGTTCATTTTAACAGACCCAACAGAGGAGCAATCCCATACGTGACAGAACCTGCGTCACTGATCACTAGGGATGAGCGGTTCCCGGTCCGGTCCGGTCCCACCCAAGAACCGGGAACCGGACCGGAAAAACCGATTTCCAGTTTCTAGGACCGAGGACCGGACCGGCTAGTTCTGGGATCGTGGACCGGACCGCACCATCGGTCCGGTCCGGTTCCAATGAAACCAACTTTATTCAAACAATAATGGCTATAGTGTCCAAAAATTCTTAACAAAATACTTAACAATCACGAAACAATTACTAAATGAAAAAACCAGACCTACCTCCGTGTTCTCTCTAGTGCTACTGATCAAATATAGAAGTTTTTCAGGATGCTTCTACTGAATTAGGTAGGTCAAAGATCAAGCTTTCAGCAAACAACATTGACCAAACAGAATAACCAACAAATGGACATCGTCCTTGAGCTGCTGCACCTTGGCGGCCAGCATGTGCTTCGAGGAGGGCAGGGAGGCGGCGGATACTGCCGGACGAGAGGAGCGCTCGGCCTCGGCTGGTCGTCGGCGTCGAGCGAGGCGTGAGGCCACTGGCAAGGCAACGAGAGGGAAAGGTCTTGAGCGAGGCGTGAGCGAGGTTGTGTAAACTAAGTGAGGAATTGGCGAGAGTGAACTGGGGAGAGCCTCGATGATTAGGGTTTGCTGCAGAGGACTCTGTTTTCTATTTTATGGGAAAGGGGGACTTTTGCCGCAGAGGCCCACAGTGGCCATAGGTAAATAGATAAAAATGATTTCTATTTTTTTCATAAATTTTAAAAAAGTAAATAAATAAATATATTTTCTGAGCAAAAAAAAAATTATTGATCCGGTCCGGTCCGGTTCCCACCCTAGAACCAGAAACCAGACTGCCTGGAAATCGGTTCCACTTTTAGGAACCGGGAATCGGACCGATACTCCCGAGAATCGGACCAAACCTGTTGATCCGGTCCGGTCCCGGTTTGGACAGTCCATCGTACTCACCCCTACTGATCACATGTATTCAAGCGAGGTTTACTGACTAAAAGCCAATCTCATGTATTCGCTTTCATAACAGAAGGGGCTCTGATATACATTTGAATTTCCCTTCACAGCAAGCATCATTGCATTACGGTAATAGTGGGTAGGAGTTTGAAAGGCGTTACGGCATTAAGATTTCCAAGATTTTGTCAAGACTTTGCTCTGGACCCCACTACTCAGTGGTGTTCGGTTGGGAATATGCAATGAACCTTGGGCTAATTCTACTTCAAACCGACTATATGATCCCCGACACTGAATGCGGCCCTGCCCAAACAATAATAGGTGAGCGACATTGAAACTCCAAGTTCTCATTAGATAAGGTGGTGGAGTATACACAAAAATAGAAATGGTACTATCTTGATATAGTCAATTACATTCCATCATTTGTTACTTGCAACTGTAGAATTGCGTCCTAACTTCCCAGACAGAGCCTAGGCAGCTGCAAATTCAAAAGGATGACACAGCGCATTTATTCCAGCAACAAGGTACTAGTAGCCTTAGAATGGCTGCCGGCGCAGAAAATTTATTGCACTGAATTTGGACATAATACACCTTCAATCTTCATATGTATCAACTTTTATCCAGAGTGTAACGATATGATGTGACGAGTGCGGAGAGTGGTAGGCTTTTAGGATGGTGAATGGGGTAAGAATAAGCCGAACTGTGCATCGAATAGGAAGAGAGCAATTATGAGATATATATGTGAAAACTGGAATTAACTCACGGAAGCGACTTTTGACGTAATAGCAAGCTTTACTTTGGAACTCCAAAGTTAAGCGGTATAATGAAGTGAGATATTTAGGGAAAATCTCTCTTCACAGTGAACGCTAGGTTAGAAATTCATGCCCTACTTTAATCACAAAAAGAGTCTCTTAAGTCTTCAAGTCTAATGCTGTCCTGCACTAAAGTACATTCCCTCTTGCTTTCCCATGAAACTCTTGAATAAGAGTAACAACCGGAGCAATAAAACCCAAAAGAAAAGAGCCGAAGTCCTTTGGAGTTTTCCACGAGGTTATTAAAAGTTAATTGTCCTCACATCATGCAAATAATATAATAGTATCCCCTATGTCCTTTGATACTCCATTTTCAACCCAAAACTTTGTCAAACTCTAAGGTAAGAGCTAGTAAGGTTCCACTCACCCTAACCTAAATAGATTTATTAACTTCTTGTACAAATTGTACATGCGTTGATCCTATGCAGATTACTTACATGATAAGGAAAACCAGCTTTAAAATAAGGAACCTGCGGGAAAGAAGCGAAAGATATATACGCATTAGGTTTGCTAATATGCTAATTAAGGATAAGTTTGTGAAGGACTCAACAAGCAATCGACTATTCGGTTTCATTTGCTAAAGTTTGTTTTGAAATAAGGTCGTCGCCATTGAGCTGAAGTTATGAGTAAATTAACTCTTCTTTTTGTGTTTATTGAAAAGTTAACATATTTTAAAACTGAATTGAAATTTTTTGAAATACTTTGCGTATTCCATACCCCATTGGGCCATCGAATTAAAAAAAAAAGAATGATCTTCTTTGTCAAAAAATTGATGTATATGGATCAAGAATTTGTGATTTTTCAAGTGTTAATTATATATATCATGAGAAAAAGTATTGGTACATCGGAGTTTGTAGTTTTTCTTATTTGATTGCTATGAATGAAATCCTTCAGAAACATATATACAAGCTAACGCGATCAATTTTTTAAAGACTTAGAGTAGCCCCCTTTCGCAATCTAGTTCCCTAAAAAACCCCAAAACTTTATGCCCAATTTCAATTCTGTCCTCAACTGTTTTTGGCCAAAAAGAATTTCCAATTTTCACTTTAGTCCAAAATTTGCCTACGTATCCAAAAATCCCCGCTGATTTTTTCAAGATTATCGACATTAATAAATCTATCTTTGAGTCGAATGAATCGATTTCGGAAAAGATTTTGTCCTCACGCCGAGTCTCCCTACTAGTAAACCCATACGAAGCATAACCTCGTAGTCTCGTGCCCCAGGATTGGGTTTGACTTGTTACAACACGGAGAAAGAAAATTTCAGGGATACTTCCTGGGCTAATAAGTTCAGCAGGTACCTTCCACTTCCAGGATGTTACCTAGAAACGACCCGGTTGACGTGAAACCGGGGGCATAGGCTCTATTTAAATCAAATCTTTCCACACTTCCAGAGCGTGAACCATACAAACACATACCAGCAATACTGTTGCATCAGAAATATGGTTTTCAAATTTTCCACCATTGATCTCACCGACAATGTCGATGTTACCACTCTGTTCTCGCCGCCTACGTTTCCATCATCCACCGTTTGCCTTCCACTTGGCAAGAGCTTTACTGCAGCTATCGCGGTCGTGGGCAGAGCCGCTGGAGGTGCTTCTCTTGGGTTCACTGTCCCTGCTGTCAAGGTTTCTTGTTGGAGGCCGAAGCAATCCTCTGACGACTCGAATCTCCAATTGGTTCGGCCTCAGGTACAGCTTCGAAAATTTACTTACCAGGAACTGCAAGTCGCGACTGGCAATTTCAACGAAGAGAATGTTTTGGGCCGAGGTGGGTTTGGTAAGGTCTACAAAGGAATTTTGCTTGATGGATCTCTGGTGGCAATAAAAAGATGTGCCCAACTATCTGGCTGTGCTGAAGTGCAGGCTCATCCTGAAGTGCAGGTTGGGAGTATGGCCAGGCACCGGAATCTGATCCAAATACTCGGCTTTTGCGATTCAACGGAACCACAAGAACCTGTCAAGAAAAGAAAGGCAAGAACAGAACCGGTAGAGTACCTGCTGGTATATCCATTGGCGGTCAACCGAGACGTGGCTTCCCAGTTGACAGAGCGCACTGCATTGCAGCGGCCTCTCGATTGGCCTACCCGGATGCACATTGCCTTAGGAGTAGCAAGAGGGCTCTCGTATCTTCACGAGGATTGCAGTCTTCAGATAATTCACTGCGACATAAAGCTATCAAACATTTTGTTGGATGAGAACTTCGAACCTCTCATTGGGGACTTCGGCTTGGCGAAATTCAGGAATCACGACGATTGGAACCAGCAGATCCAGAAGTCGAAAAGTGCTTGGGCACCACACCAGATGGCTGAAACTGAAGCAGTGAACAACCACGAGAGGCCCTTTTTGGCTCTGGAAAGATCAGCAGAGTTATACTATACCTCTCGAATATGTGGTACATATGGATATATTCCTCCGGAGTACCTGAAGCAAGGGGAATTCTCGGTAAAGAATGATGTCTTCGCATTTGGGGTGGTGCTCCTCGAGCTCATCTCTGGTTTGAGGGCACTTGACTTTTTGCAGCATCGACCCACAAAAAGAATCAATGACATTAAGCGGGTGAAAGATACTCTGGAACATAACGAGTTGGGATGTCTGATCGATCCGAACTTGAGCGGAGACTACGACGAGAATGAGGCTAAGAAATTAGTCAAACTGATTCTCTTGTGCATCCAAGATTCACCAACAAAACGACCCACAATGTCGGAGGCAGTCCAAATTCTCAAAGGAAGCAGCTTAGTTGACAGATGGGAGAGTGAAAAAGAGGAGATAGTACTTGATTTCTGGCAAGTTGGTTTTCAATCTGGCAGCACTCTCACTGACTCTGCATCTCATCTTGATCCAGTGGAGCTATCAGGACCGAGATGATGTCTTTGTCCGAAGCGAGCAGCCTTAGCATTATGAATTTATTATAGTCATGCACTAGTCGAGAAACACACGCTTACTTTTTCTCTAGAATTCTTCCAATGTGTTGTTGCCATTATTAGAATGTGTCACGAGTTTAAGCTCAAAGCGAAAATATAAATTTCAGAAATAAATAAATAAAGAGGAGAAATTTGAGACCAAGTTTTGGAAATTGCTTCAAGTCCACTTCAATATTTTTCACGTTGGAGTCAAGGTGGAATAGAACTTTGACTGTGAAAAGAAAACAATAAAGAAAAGGAAAGTGTGGACTTGTTGATTGGGCCAAAGAAAGAATCGAAGAAACAAAAAAAAGGAAATAAAATCCTTGTTTGAGTCGGCAAAGGTTCAGACGGTTTTGCATATATATATATATTGCTCATGCATTGATTTTGGCACCGTTGTTGATAAGCTTGAGCTGTGGGTAAATACGTCCTGGCGTCTTCTTCATGTGTGAGATTGGAGAAACAAAAATACGAGTGATTTGGCCGAGAAATTCTTGTGTTAAGATTTTGTTATTTTCTTCATTAGTTGAGAGATTATTTTGTAAGGAATTACGGGGCTAAACACTGAACAAGTTATTGGATATAATTGAGAGCTAGAAAACATCGAGAGTAATTAAGTAATTCGAGTGTGGTTGTAATCTTCATTGTATCACTTGATCTATAGTAGAATTCATTATTGTTTTTCTCGTGGACGTAGATCACTACGACTCAATCATGTAAATTTAATGTCTGATTTATTTTATTGTTCTATCTATTTTATTGGCCAATCGCTTGTTTCTACAACAATTGGTATCAAAGCCTAGAATTGGTTGAGTTGAAGTGAATCGATAGCGAAAAAAGAAGGAAAAGTGAGAATCGACAGATTTGATGGAAGGATTTTGGTTTCTAGAAGATGCAGGTTGAGGATTATCTGTATGAAAGGAAAATGCACTTATCCTTGTATGGGGAGAAGCCATAAACGATGAATTAAACTGATTAGGAATTGTTGGATAGATGAATTTTGGGTGTTATTTGAATGACGTTAGCTTGTAACGTCGTGTTTAACATCGTGAAAGAGACGACCGCTGCCGGTTTGATGAAAATCCTATCGGACATGTATGAAAAGTCCTACGATCAACAATGTTTATTTGATATAACGTCTGTTTAACTTGAAAATGAGCAAATGTTCGTCAGTTGCTGATCATGTTAATGAATTCAATGTGATTATTAGTCAATTAAGTTAAGTTGAGATTGACTTTAAAGATGAGGTACGTGCTTTGATTCTATTATCCTCATCACCTGATAGTTAAAATACTATTGTTACTGTTGTTAGTAATTTTTCTAGATCAACAAGTTTGACGTTTGATAGACGTTTGATAGGGTTCATGATTTAATTTTGAGTGAGGACATCCATAAAAGAGAATCTGATGAATTTATATTTGTTGCTTTGGTAGGTGAAAATAGAGGAATAATTGATACTCGTGTTAGTAGAAATAGTATAAACTCGAATAGACATAATCAGTCTAGGACTAGTGGTGCTGTTTGTTGGAGTTGTGGTACGAGGTGGCACGTGACATTCTCAAATTTCAATCTTATTCTGGATATAATAAATAGGTATTTCGTCAATGTGCAATGAGCAGAATTATACTCTGAATTGATTCCAGAATCATTCAAGAGTATTTCAAGCTTTGAGAAAGGCAATTTAGGACTTCGATGCACGCGACCAAAGAACTCAATCATGGATTGACAATTAGGCTATAAGGATCGATGAGATAATCATAAGCCATTTCAAGTCGATCCAGGAACGGTTATAGCTCGATTCGGCAATAGTATATAATCGGTTTGCAGGTAGTTCCGTGCGATTACTGTATTACTTTCGAACGACACTAGACCAATCCCTAATGATCGTATACTTCGAAACGGACTATTGACCCCTCTCAATTACATGACAAACGAAGGTCATCCATGAATTGAAAAGGCTTAAACGTGGATTAATTTAGAGTCAATTACGGGTTAAACGCATGAAACTCCTAAAAGCCATCCATTGTTTTAATTATGCAAAAGACACATTTGAGAGATTTTAATCACGAATACTAATTCAGTTGAGGATATCGAACTCTAGAGGATTAAGAGACGATTATTGGACAATCTCAGGGGATCACTTATTAATCGGTAAATTGCAAAACATTGGAAAAGTAAAATTTGGGCCGAAAATTGGGGCCCATGAATTTTTAAAGGTCCAATGGGCCTCATGGACTCAATAGTCGGCCACAAGGGTCCAAGTTACAAGAAATTACGGTTTTGCCCTTTTGGGCCCAAATGGAGTAATTTCGAGAAATTTATGCAAGAAAAACTCAAGATGAGAAGTCCGCAAGGAACTAAGCCCAATGACGGGGCCCAAGGAAGAGTTCAGCCAAAGAAAAGTGGAGAAATGGGCTTGGCCCAAGTTTAGGCCCATTCTAAAACCTTTAGGACTTGAATAGTGTCTTTGAGTGAAAAGACCTTTTTACCCCCAATCCTTTTTGGATTCCTTTAGTTTGTTGAAGGGCAAAATGGTTTTTCTACCCCTCAAGAGTTAGCTGGCCACATGGGAGGGGTAAAATGACCAAAATACCCCTCTCATCTTGTCTTTATTCCATTTTTTACCCTTGGATATTTGTGAAACTTGAATTGCGAGAACAAATCCTAGCCATTGATTCTACTTTGTTGAGCAAGGAATGATCTTGGCCATCCATCATTGGAGTAACTTGCAAGACAACTTTCTGTCTCCTCCTCATATCTCATTTTTTGTTCTTTTCTCTCTATCTCCCTCTCACTCATCACCGCCAACCACCCTCCATCTCTTTCCCCTTGTTGTTTCGATCACCTCACCACCACCACCGATGTGCATCCTTGCCTCGCTGCCGTGACCGTCGCCGCCGTCCGTTTGCCACTCCTCATTTGTGGCTCACCGCTGCTTAGATTTTCCTTTGGTTTAAGAGTAAGTTTATTCTCTAAACCTTGATTAGGTCATTAGGTTTGCTAATGGTTTAGTTTAGAGCTAACTAGGTGGTTTAGTGGATAAGTTACCTTAAGATTAGTTGATAGCTTATCTTGGTAATTGATAACTTATCTCATGCTTTAGGTGATAGCCTATCTAGTGTAGTTGATAACTTATCTAGAGTTATGTAATAACTTATCAAGAAAATGGTGATAGCTTATCAAGGAAATTGTGATAACTTGTCAAGAAATGGTAAAAGCTTATCAAGAAAATAGTGATAGCTTATCTTGAAATAAGTAAATAACTTATCATATTGAGTAGACTACTTATCATGAGTTAATTGATAACTTGTTTAGATTAATGATCATTGATGTGTGTTGAAAAAAGGATGAGTTTATGTTGAAAAATGCCTTGATTAAATAGCAATCTTTGGTATGCTTAAGTTGAACCAAGAGAATACCTGTTGGTATATCCATTGGCCGTCAATGGAAATTTGGCTTCCCATTTGCGGGAGCGCCCTACTTTGCAGCCCCCTCTCAATTGGCCTACTTGGGTACACATTGCCTTTAGGAGTAGCTAGAGGGCTCTCGTATCTTCACGAGGGTTGCAGTCTACAGATAATTCACCGTGACATTAAGCCTTCAAATATTTTATTGGACGAGAACTTCAAACCTCTCATTGCGGACTTCGGCTTGGCAAAATTCATGAATCATGAAGATTGGAACCAGTAGCTCCAGAAGTTGAAAAGCGCTAGGGCACCACACCATATGGCTGAAACTGAAGCAATGAACAACCATGAGAGGTCTTTTTGGGTTCCGGAAAGATCAGCAAAATTACGCAGTACCTTTCGATTATGTGGTACATATGGATATATGCCTCCGGAGTACGTGATGCGAGGGGAATTATCAGCAAAGAATGGTGTCTTTGCATTTGGAATGGTGCTCCTCGAGTTCGTCTCTGGTTTCAAGGTTCTTGATCTTTTGTTGGATCGTGCCAGAAAAGGAATCAATGAATTCGAGTGGGTGAAATATCGTTCGGAACATAACGAGTTGGGAGGTCTGATTGATCCGAGCTTGAGGGGAGACTATGACGAGAATGAGGCTAAGAAATTAGTCAAACTGGCTCTCTTCTTGTGACATTCTGAAATCTGACCCACTTGGGATTTATGAAATGAAGAGTTTATGGACGTGTTTGTAGTTAGATCTCGCCCGGAATTGATCACTTCGGGAATGCTAACCATTAGAGAAAGGCTAATTAGAGATTTAAATTTGCGTGACTAAAGAACTCGATCGTGAACCGACTTTTGACTACAAAAATTGTCGAGGTGACATTTTGAGCCACTATAGGCCGATCCAAGGATAGCCAGGGATTAGTTCGCCGCTGTCATAGTAGTGGATCGCGGATGATTCCGCTGGATCATGAAATGAATTGACGAATGACCCTAAACCTATACCAAACGATCGTGCCCGTCGGATCTAGCGATCGATCCTCACGATTAAGTGACAACCGAGGTCGTCACGACCCGAGTAAACTTATACGTGGCATGATTTAATATCGGCTACGGGTCAATAGTGCGAATTTCCCCAAAAGCCACCCGGTAGTACGAGATATGCGCAAGTTACGTTATTCAGAACTTAGGGCATTAATTAGAGACCGAGTTGGGCATTGGAAATTCAGAAAGTCACGACAGATCACTTGAACGATGTTGTCATTTGCTCTGGTAGCTACGGTTTTGTCCGAATTTTGGCGAGAAATGAAAAATGACCATTTTACCCCTGGAGATTTGTTAAGGCCAATGTAATTTGGGAAGGACATTTTGGTAATTTCACCCTAGCCTTAGAATTAGAGGTTTTTGGACAATTTGCCCTTGGACTTTTTGAGAAATTCCCAAATTTACCCTTAGATATTTTGGAAAAGATTTGATCCGGACCATCAATCTCAAGATAAGATCAAATCTGGACCATCAATTGGAATTGTAAGAGAAGGGCAAGATGGTCAATTGGCCCTTCTGTCACGCCCCGAACCCCACGGCACGCAACATCCCTACCTTAGTCGATATGTTCGTGACGTCCCAGGAAGCATCGCCGACCCAACGCCCAAGCAGAGAGCAAAGCACAAGCGTAAGCGATAAATAAACAAACCTTGACAATATAATTATGAGCCAAGGATAGCCAAACATACAACCAACACGGCTGAAAATATATACATACTTTATATTACCATTGAAAACCCCCTTTTTTTTTACAACATTCATTTACAAATGTCAAAAGATACAAGCCGACATCTAAACAGTCAATAGCCACTGGATCAAAAAGGGAAGTGGCTAGGGAGGTCAAACTAAACTCAGAAAGAGGGCTACAGTCAAAAAGTCGCCAGCCCCCGCTGGTTGTTATGGCCTCAGGATAACCCTAGGGCTCCCAGTCTAGATCCGAGGACTCTGTAGGATCATCTAACAACTCCTCGGAAGCATCCTCACTAGACCCTGACTCCTCCGACCCCATGGCCTGGGTTGCTGCTCGCTCATCCTCTGAATCCATCTCTAACTTTGGATCGAGGTACCATCCTAACTCCTCATCTGAACCTATCTCCACGTCCGATCTTAGTTCAGCTACTTCTCTGTCCTGCTCCGGGTCTAACTCCATGGTTTCCGGCTCAACCTCGTCCTGATGGTCTAAGGGCTCTGGATTAGCATACATCACCTAGGGCTCCTCATCCTCCTCGTCCATAGCAGCGGGTCCATCCATAGTCTCGTCCTGGATGCTCCAATTAGGTGGAGATGGAGGGTCTAGAATCTCACCATCTGCCATCTGTGGAATTATCACGTCGTTCTCATCCAAAGGAACATCAAAAGTCCTGAGAGGGGGTCTAGTCACTTCATCGGCTCCTCTATAGCACCAGGCCACGTACTCCTTGGTATGATAGTATGACTCTCCCACATTCACAAATAATACTGAATAATATCTTACATAGGCTGCCCCATCCCCGCAAGGGTGTACACTCGAAGTCCGCTGAATCATGTGCGGTATCCCAAAAAAAGGTGACGGCCTCGGTATCCTTACGGCTGGGGGTTTGAAAAGAGTGGGTTTATACAATAATGAGACGAATCTCAGCGAGTATAACCCCTAAACCTAGGCTAGCCTAACATGCATTCTCCTGACAGGTATATCACAACCAGCATAGTAATACAAATCACAATCATCCTCCGACCTGGGTCCTCGAGCCCCGATCACTTACCTGGCTGACCCTGCAGGTTAAGCATCTCAATATAATGATCAATTCACATACACAAACGCGCTATTCATACTTATGTCATGCGCATGCTCACGCTCATCAGTGTTCGTATCACGTGCCATTCACCAAGTCTCGCACACACGCACACTGGCCCATGCATTCTTATGCATACATATGCTATCATCATGTCATATTCATGTCTCGACTCACTAGCCCACACTAGCACACTGGCAAATGCTCAATTATCATTGAATACGACCTGCGTAAAAACGCATTAGGTCCTTTTCTTAAATACAACACTCCGTGGCCAACATAAAAACGCCCCAGGCCCAGTGTCTCTAGCCTGCTACAAAGTGCATGAGGCGCAACACTGATCTCCTTACGAATCAGAGCCTGCGTAAAACGCATCAGGTTGGTCGTCTTCCAAACATACCGGGCATCGTCCTGCTACAAAGTGCATGAGGACAGCACACCCAGCGTAACACGCATCAGGGCGAAATGTGATCACACATACACACAGCTAGTTATTATCTGAACCCCGCGTAAAACGTATCAGGGCATAATTAGGTAATCACATGCTCATGGCAGGCACGCATTCTCGCACAATTTCGTCACATGCATCACACTAGGCATACACAACGCGTGACCATGTAATGCATCACAACACACCATGAGCATCAAATATAATTCAGGCACTCAGTCAAATTAATATCACCACACGGTGCCCAAATCACAAACAGCATGCTCACTTGGCCAACTATTACCGTGCGGCCCAATATACACTTCATAATTCAATACTTAGTACAAACCATCAATTGGCCAATTACACTTCGCACGATTCGGCCACACAAACACACGACATGTCATAGCACAATTGAGCATAAATCAGCCATCAATCAATCAATCCGGCAATTCCCGGCAATACAACAACATAGACCTCAATTGGCCAATTTCGGCCCGCCAATATTCCAACGTGGAAAGCCACTATTTGGCATGTCCTCGGCCTCAAAAATCACCTTCAATTCATCCTATAAGTCCATCACCATCCACATATCAATAACCTACACTAAATGGGTTCACCAAATCCTCCTAACATGCACTAAAATACCAAACCCGTCTAGAAAATGCACACTAGTCCTAGTCCGGGTTTATGAGGTATATTCACCAAATTCTAAACCACGACGATGAGGAACGGCGGCCGATCATTGGTGGACGGTGGAATCGACGGCAGCGTTCTCGAAGAGCGGCGACGGTCGACGTACGGAGGCGGCTCGGCAGTACGAACGACGGTCCTTGGCGTCCGTATGGCGGCTGAGGTGGCGAGAGGGAGAGTGGGTCGACGAGGGTGAGGGACGGTGGTGTGGCGGTGGATGGGCGGTGAATGGCGGCCTCGGCTTCCCGGCGGTGGCGGGCGGCACACGGCGGTCCGGCAGTCTCCTTGCGCCGAACGAAGAAGAGGAAGAGAAAGAGAGAGAGAGAGAGAGAGAGAGAGAGAGAGAGAGAGAGAGAGAGAGAGAGAGAGAGAGGATGGGGACGAGAGGGTGGTGGTGACGACGGGGACGCGTGGATGGAGACGGCGACGGCGGCGCGGTTGCTTGGCGTGACGGCGTGGCGATGGCGGTCCGGTGGTGGATGGCTGAGAGAGAGGGAGAGTCAGTCGTGGAAGGGGTAGAGGGAGAGAAGGTCGGCCGAATGAGGGTGAAGAGAGAGAGAGAGAGAGAGAGAGAGAGAGAGTGGTCCAACTTGGTCAAATAGGGTGGGCTGTAGACGCCACGTGTCGCCAATCCAAGCACTATGACTATTTTGCCCTTAATCCAACGGTCTCGATTAATTTCTATCCAATAATTGAGGAGTAAGATGATAAATGGGTCTAATAATTGAGATAAATCCAAAATTAATTAATTCCTTAATTTCTCCAAAATTCGGAATCAATTTTGGCCTAGGGGCAAAATGGTCATTTGTCCGGTCTCGAGTCGAAATTCCATTTTTCGACTATACCAACCCCAAATGTGTGTAGCCAACATAATATGGCATCGGAATCGCAAAAATAGTCGCACAAGCCCTCGAAAATCGACATCGAAGTCCAGGTCCAATTTCATGACCAAAACTCGCTCAATTTCCAATTTCAGGATCTCTCATTAACGGGCGGCTGTGTAGGGGTTACGCATATCGACCTAGGATTATCCGAGTCATGACGGTCCTTATCATTGAGAGAATGAGAAATTATCACTAGTCTCAGAGGTCGCGATCGTTCGGTTCAAGTTCAGGACTGGTTGGCCACGTACACTTTCGGTCGTACAGAATCACCTACGATCCGATTGTACATCGTTGGCCTTGGCCAAACCAAATGCATTGCTTTTTCTAAGATCGGCCCGCATCGGTCCAAAATATTCCCTCATCATTTCTCGTAATCGGTGTCCGATTCACGATCGGGCTCTTGGTCCACGTACCGTTTCCTAGTTAGCCATACCCTATTGGTTAGTATTCCGAGAGTGATCAGCTCTGGGTAAGACTTACTAAAATAAAATGCGAAATAATGTCAATTTTATTGATCCCGGAATTACATCGAAATTCAGGCTGTTACACCTTCAATTATTGACCTTGATTATTTAAAGCCCAAAATCCTCTCTCTCTCCTCACTTTCTCTCTCTCTATCTCTCGGCTCCCTCCTCTCCCCTCACCGAACCAACTGCCCCCCTTTGGCCGCGCCACCACCCGCCGTGCCACTGCCGTCCCGCCACCGAGTCACCAGCACCCTCACGCCGCCGTCCCTCTCTCTCTCTCTCTCTCTCTCTCTCTCTCTCTCTTCCGTGGCCGTGAGTGACCATGGCAAGGAAGCCGCCGTCCAGCCGACCGCCGCCATCACCGCACGCCGCTCGCCGCCGCCGTGTGCCGCCGTGAGTCGCCGATCAGCCGTTCCCCCTCTCCGCTCTAGCCGAGCTAGTCTAGAGTTCGGGTAAGTCACGCCCTAAACTCTATTTAGGACTTCGGGTATCGACTGACGAAATTGAGTCGAATTAGGTTAATTAGGGGCCATTTAGGGGTTATATCGGTATTATAATTTGGGGAATTGATGTGGGCTGATTTGAGAATGAAATAATGATATTTCCGGGCTGAGATGATGTGAAATCGGGTGCTGGAAAATTGGGCTTGTATTGACGAGCTTATGGTTCAATTTAAGGGTAAATTATGTTGGTTTAGTGTGTTGTGATGTGGCTGGTTGATTGGGCTTGATATGGCTTGAAAAGAATATGGAAATGTTGAATTTGTGCCTATGAACGTGGCTATGTTTGTGGGCCCGTGAGTGGCCTTGTGTGTTTATTGTACCGTGATTTGATGGATTAAAATGTGCTTTGTTATGTGCACGCTCGAGCCAAATTGAATTGATTGTCAATCGGCCGTGTTTGAGTGTCGATTGAGCATGAGAAATGCGTGGTTTGATGCGTGCACGGGCAAAGTGTGAATGGTCAATACGTTGGCATGTGAGTATTGAGCATGTGAACGAGTGAGAAAGCATATGTGGTACGGTACGTGTGATAATAGAAATCCCTGAGGCGGTACGACTACGTGGGACGATGCCCGGTATTACCGGAAGACTGTCAACCTGAGGCGGTACCATTACACGGGTTGTGCAGTAGGTGGTAGGTGTTGAGCCTGAAGCGGTACTATTACGCGGGCAAGATACATGGCCTGAGGCGGTATCATTACGCAGGCCGAGAAGTGTTGTGACTATGGCCAACCTGAGGTGGTACCATTACGTGGGTTGTGCACTAGGAGAACGGATGTTGAGAGGCGGTACTATTACGCGGGCAAGATACATTGCCTGAGGCGGTACCATAACGCGAGCCCAGGAGTATTGTGTATATGAGATGGTCGCAGTGAACCTGAGGCGGTACCATTACGCGGGTCACTGGCGAGTGGATTGGAAAGTATGAGTTGGTCGCAGTGAACCTGAGGCGGTACTATTACGCTAGTCATTGGCGAGTCGAGTGAAATTTATGTGTGAAATTGATTGGGAATGTGCATGTGGTTGGCAATTATATTATTATGACTAACGTGCAGGTTGCACGCATGAAAAGCCCAGGTAAGTACAATTGTGTGAATGATGTGTTTACTAGATGTGGTGGTGTTTGTGATTGTCTGGGGATATGTAATAGCCTAGGTAGGGTTTAGGGTGTGTGCTTACTGAGATGTATTCTCATGGTTGTTTCAACCAACAATTTCAGAACCCCGGCCAGAGCAATGAACCTCCCACCGCTACCGCCTGAACGTTTTGGAGTACCAATGCACACCGATCACATCGTTGTAGAGTATCCGATAGACGAAATTATGACCTGGATTAAGCATACGACAATAATCTAGGTAGACATGGGGTTACCCCTTTGCCAGGCCCATACCTATTTTGCTTGGTTCTTTCGGGACGGGATAGATGAGTTTGGCCCCATCCGCGGATTTAACGTCCCCTTTGATGGAATTGGGGACTGGGACCCATCTGCCATACCTCCTCCCGATAGCGAGATGACTAGTTTGGAGACTAGTCTGGCGCAATCCGGACTGCAGCAAGTGCCTGCAGTACCTGAGCCTTCGGGGACTGAGCATGAACCACAGCCTGAAGAATCGTAGGTAGGGTACGATCCAATGGACGTGGATCTCGAAGCGATCCCTGAGGAAGAACCAGAAGAGGAAGAACTCGACGCAGAACTTGAAGAGGCCCTAGTAAATGAGCCTAAGGATGAGCCTAAAGAAGAACCAGAACACGTACCCGAGTATGAACAATGGCTCGATCCCGAGTTTGTGCCTGAGGATGAGTCGGACGAGGAGCCGATTGAGGAGGAGCGAGTCGAGCTTCCAGCGGAGTCGAGTGATATAGATCACTTTATCGAGATCGAGGCCGAACCGAAGTCCTTAGAAGAGCCGACAGTTCAGGGGAGTTCAGATTCGGGTGATGAGGAATCAGACTCTGAGTGGACGCCAAATAGAGGGTGTAGGGGCTAAAGTAGAGGTTGGGAGTAGATCTTTTGAAGTGTACCATTTTTTGAGATAGGGCACCCAGGCTATCGATTTTTTTGATGTCGGTGGTTTATAGCATATGGGTTTGGTGTGCTTGTGAATATTGAAGGTTTGTAAATTGTGAATATTATATAAGTTTGGATGAGCAATGAATACGTTTGTTCTCTCAGTTTACCTCAGTTATTATTGTCCGGGTGAATGGTGGCTTTTGCTGATTGCATTAAATCTCTGATTATTGAGTTGGGTCGGCGACAACCTGGGACGTCGCATTATTCGACCAGAGAGGTGTGTCGCGTGCTCGATGGGGATTCGGGACGCGGTACTTCTGCATCCAATCTCCACCAACAAAACGACCCACTATGTCAGAGGTCGTCCGAATTCTCAAAGGAAGCTGCTTAGATGAAAGATGGGAGAATGAAAAAGAGGGGATAGCAGTTGATATCAGGCGAACTAGTTCACAATCTTGCAGCACCGTCACTGACTCTGTATCACATCTTGATCCAGACCAGCTGTCAGGACCGAGATGATGTCTTTGTCCTGCAGGCGAGCGGACTTAGCATTATAAATTTGTTATAGTCGTGCACTGGTGGAGAGAGTCGCGCTTCAGTTTTCTCTTGATTTTGTTTCTTCAATGTGTTGTTGTCATCACTGTCGTTAATTGAGAATTTAAAACATCATCAGTCATTTCAATGACAGCGAACCACTTGGTATTATTTCTACGTGACCAAAAACACAAACAAAAGTCGCATGTAGAGATGCTGAAATAGCTAAAATAGGAGCTATCATGGTTCAGGACCAGAGTCTTTAGTAGCTCGAGCAGCTTAGAGTCATTCAAAGACATAAGCAGACGTCAGAAAAGGCTTGGATATCGTGTTCAGCTCGTAACCTATAGAACAAAAAAAAAAAATTGAGTCCATCCCCTCTCGATTATTCAAAAGTCATCATTTTATCATCGGAAGAAACCGACAACTTTTTGTCAAAAAAAAAACATTCGATTCACAAACTATGGTGTAAGAAGCACAAGAGTCTATAAGTTAGATATCGATTATCGATTGGATCTAGAAACTAAGGGTGTGAATGATAATCATTATGTTCAATTTATTGGATGAGTTTCTGAATAGAGATATGCGTTTGATAACGACACAACATTTCTCTCTCTTATGCTCTTTTTCATTCATCACCGAGGGGCGGCTGGTGGGAGGGCGGTGGGGGGTGGCGACAGTCAGTGGGCATTGGGCAGGCGAGATGGCGACAGCCGCATGCGGTGGGCGGCGGGAGATAAGAGCGAGCAATGAGAAGAGTTTTTATTTCTCTTTTTGTTCCATAAATAGAAAAGCATAAAATTTTTACTTTTTATTTCTATTCCAAACCTTTTTGGACTAAAAATTTATTCATGAAATAGAAAAATATAATTACGTTACCAAATAGATTTTTGTTTCAAACTCATTTCTAGAAACAGAAAAATAGAAAATAGAGAAACATAAGAATTATCATGCGCACTCCAAGTTTATGGGAGGCTAACTTAATGCCCACTTTCATGTATTCGCTTTCACAACAGAAGGGGCTCTGGTTTACGTTTGAATTTTCTTCATAGCAAGTATTATTATGATAGTAATGGCTAGGAGTTTGAAAGGAGAAGTGGCTGACATGGCAATCCAATTAGCACCAACTGTCTATGTGGTACCGCCGGCGCTGACGTGGATGATTTTTAAAGTTTTTTTTTTCTCTTTTCTTTTGAATTTATGGTCGACAGCTCATTAGTATTTGGCCACCAGCAAGGGCCGCAACGCCCTTGCATAGATTTGGCGAGGGGAGGCGCCAAGGCCATGACCCTTGCCCGTGGCCAGCGATGCTATGGCGAATCCCACTACCCTTATAGGAAGATGAACAATTGAAAAAAGAAGAAGAAAATAATAAAAAAATGAAAAATTCTAAAAAAATTATAAAATTTGTTTACGTCAGTACTATCGTGTCACATAGGATGGTTGGCATCCACGTCAGTGATTCCTGACTAAAATTTTCTAGGAATGTTACATTGGAAAATTTTTAAAAGATTTAGAACTAAATTGGCCAAATTAAATAATTTAAGACTGAATTTGGGCACCATATAATAACTTTACGACTCTTTAGACAATTATCCCATTCAAAAGTCATTGCGACATTACGATTTCCAAGATTTGGTCAAGGCTTTGCTCACGATTTCATTGCTCAGTGGCATTTGGTTTTGGGAATATGCAATGGATCTTGAGCTAATTCTACTTGAACATTGAATTAGGTCTCGACAAAACAATAATAGGTGAACGAAATTGAAACTCCAGCTTCTCATTAGTTAAAGTTGGTGAACTCTACACGAAAATAGACATGGATCGATCTTGATATAGTGACCATAATTAATCACTTGTTACTTGCAAGTGCAAATTTGCCTTGTAACTTACCAATCAGAGTCTATGACGCAGTGACTACATTAATTCCAGCAACAGGTTCTATTGTCCTTAGAACGACAGCAGGCATAGTCCCACGACGTGGGGGACAAGGCTGAAGAACTTGCCAAATGCAGGGGCGAGATGCATTTGAAGTTATGAGTAAATTATCTTTTTTTTATGTTAATTAAAAAGTCAAAATATTTAATAGCTGAATTGAAATTTTTTTGAAAAGCTTTATGTTTTTTCAAAACTAGATCCCATTGGGCCATCAAATTATAAACAAAAAAAGAATGATCTTTTTTGTCAAAAAATTGATGATATGGATCAAGAGTTTGTGATTTTTCAAGTATTAATTATATATATCATGAGAAAAAGTATTGGTACATTGGAGGTTGTGGTTTTTTTTTTTTTGCTAGAAAGGTTGTAGTTCTTCTTATTTGATTGCTGTGAATGAAATCCTTTAGAATAATAAATACAAGCTAACGCGAATAATTTTTTTAAAGACTTAGAATGGCCCTCTTTCACTATCTAATTCCCTAAAAAATCCCAAACTATAAGCACAATCCCAATCCTGCCTTCAACTTTTTTTCGGCCAAAAACAATTCCCAATTTTCACTCTAGTCCAAAATTTGCCATGCATCCAAAAATAGTCAATGATTTTTTCAATCGATCTTTGAGTCGATATGAATCATTTTCGGAAATGATTTTGTCCTCACGCTGAGTCTCCCTTCATACGAAGCATAGCCTCGTAGTCTCACTACCCCTCAACTGTTGCGCGTTTGGTTGCAACAGGATCCTGTTTGACTTGTTACAACACGGAGAAAGAAAATTTCAGGAATACTTCCGGGGCTAATAAGTTCAGCGGGTACCTTCCAGGATGTTACCCAGAAACAACCCAGTTGACGTGAAACGAGGGGGCATAGGCTCCATCAAATCAAATCTTTCCACACTTTCAGAGATTGAACCATACAAACACATACCAGCAATACTGTTGCATCAGAAAGATGGTTTTCAAATTTTACACCATTGATCTCATCGAGGATGTCGATGTTACCACTCTGTTTTTGACGCCTCCTTCTCTGCCGTCCACCGTTTGCCTTCCACTGGGCAAGAGCTTCACTCGAGCTATGGCTGTTGCGGGCAGAGTTGCTGAAGGTGCTTCTCTTGGGTTCACTGCATCCGCCGTCGAGGTTTCTTGTTGGAGGCCGAAGCAATCCTCCGACGACTCGAATCTCCAATTGCTTCGGCCTCAGGTAGAGCTTCGAAAATTTACTTACCATGAACTGAAAGTCGCGACTGGCAATTTCAGCGAAGAGAATGTTTTGGGCCAAGGTGGGTTTGGTAAGGTCTACAGAGGACTTTTGCTGGATGGATCTCCGGTGGCAATAAAAAGATGTACCCATCTATCTGGCCATGCTGAGGTGCAGGTTCATGCTGAAGTGAAGGTTGGGAGTATGGCCAGTCACCGGAATCTGATCCCAATACTCGGCTTATGCGATTCAATGGAACCACAAAAACCTGTCAAGAAAAGAAAGGCAACAGCAGAACCGGTAGAGTACCTGCTGGTATATCTATTGGCGGTCAACGGAAATGTGGCTTCCCATTTGAGGGAGCGCACTGCGTTGCAACCCCCTCTCGATTGGCCTACCCGGATGCACATTGCCTTGGGAGTAGCGAGAGGGCTCTCGTATCTTCACGAGGATTGCAGTCTTCAGATAATTCACCGCGACATAAAGGCTTCAAACATTTTGTTGGACGAGAACTTCAAACCTCTCATTGGGGACTTTGGCTTGGCAAAATTCATGAATCATGAAGATTGGAAACATCAAGTCCAGAAGTCGAAAAGCACCGGGCCACCACACCAGATGGCTGGAATTGAAGCAGTGAACAACCAGGAGAGGCCCTTTTTGGCTCTGGAAAGATCAGCAGAGTTATACCGTACCAATAAAATATGTGGTACATATGGATATATGCCACCGGAGTACGCGATGCACGGGGAATTCTCGGTAAAGAATGATGTCTACGCATTTGGGGTGGTGCTCCTCGAGCTCACCTCTGGTTTTAGGGTTTCTGTTTTTTGGCAGTATCTCGATGATTTCGAGTGGATAAAATATCTTCTGGAACATAACGAGTTGGTATGTCTGGTCGATCCGAACTTGAGGGGAGACTACGATGAGAATGAGGTTAAGAAATTAGTCAAATTGGCTCTCTTGTGCGTCCAAGAATCACCAACAAAACGACCCACGATGTCGGAGGCAGTCCAAATTCTTAAAGGAAGCAACTTAGTTGACAGATGGGAGAGTGAAAAAGAGGAGATAGTACTTGCTTTCCGGAAAATTGGTTTTCAAACTTGCAGCACCCTCACTGACATTGCATCTCATCTTGATCCAGAGGAGCTATCATGACCGAGATCTCGCAGCACGCTCACTGACTCTGCGTCTCATCTTGATCCAGTGGAGCTATCAGGACTGAGATGATGTCTTTGTCCCGGAAGAGAGCAGCCTCAGCATTATAAATTTTATTATAGTCATGCACTGGTTGGGAAACACGCGCTTCCTTTTTCTCTAGAATTCTTTCAATGATCTGTTGTCATCACTGTCAGTAATTGAAAATTTAAGAGATCATCCTTCATTTCAATGACAATGAGCCACTTGGTATAATTTCTTCGTAACCAAAGATACAAACAAAAGTCGCATGAGAGATGCTGAGATAGCTAAAATAGGAGCTATCATGATTCATGACCAAAGTCTTTAGGAGCTCGAGCAGCTTATTGTCATTCAAAGACATGACCAGGTGTTAGAAATTGCTTGGGTAATCATGTTCAGCTCATAACCGATAGGGCATAAATTTTTTGAGTCCATCACCTCTCGATACATCTATAGTTATCAATCTATCAATAGGAAGAAAACGACAATTTTGTCAGGAAAAAAAAATTGAATTCACTGAGTATGGTGTAAGAAGCACAAGAGTCTACAAGTCAGATATCGATTGTTGATCGGGTCTAAAAGCTAAGGACACAAACGATGACCGTTCTTTTTTTATTTTTCCCATTTTTTTTGTTCTCGAGAACAATTTTGGAACAGAAATATGTTTGGCAAAGGAACTTCATTTTTTTTTATTTTCGGGACAAATTTTTAGCTCAAAAGTAGATTTGAAACAGAAATGAGAAGTAACAACTCTTCTTATTGATCGCCCTCGCCACCCACTGCCGCCCCCCACCTGCTGCCACCGTTGGGAATAAAAATTTAAGAATAACTTATCAAACGAATTTCCACTCCGGGTATAAATTTTGTATCGTTATCAAATGTTACTTTCTGCTCAGAAACTCATCCAGAGAAGACTAGAAATTGGGCCGGAGAAGAGAATGGTTTTCATTCGTGCCCTAAGTTGAATTCAAAGAAGATGTTGACTCAATGTAGTTGATCTTATGTAAGTCCTAAACGATATCAAATCAAAGAACAAACTTAGAATAAGTGCAAAGCGAATTTTTTGGTTTTGGAAAAGTTGATGTCAACAGACCCAACACCGGCGCAATCCCATACGGGACAGACCCTGCATCACAGATCACATGAATCTAAGTAAGGTTTTCCAGGAGAATGACTGAAAATTTATTGTCCGCTGAAAATTTAATGTACGCGCTTTCATAACAGAAGGGGCTCTGGTTTGCGTTTATCTTTTTCCTTCGTAGCAAGCGTTACTGCACTATGGTAATGGCTAGGAGTTTGAGAGGCATTGCGGCATTACGATTTCCAAGATTTGGTCAAGGCTTTGCTCAGGACCCCACTACTCAGTGGCATTTGCTTTTTGTGTAGATGCAATGGACCTCAGGCTAATTCTACTTCAAGTCGACTACAATGATCGCCAACACCGAATGGGGGGCCCTGAACAAATGATAACAGGTGAACGGCATGGAAACTCCAAGTTCTCATTAATTAAGGTGGTGAACTCCATAAGGAAACAGATATGGTACTATCTTGATATAGTGACTGAATTATATCATTTGTTACTTTCAAGTGTAAATTTGCATCGTATCTTACCAATCAGAGTCTCGGTAGCTACAAATTCAAATGATGACATTGTGACTACATTAATTCCAGCGACAGGTACACCTTTTAAAAGGGTGGGTTGGATCGGGTTTGGGTTAGGTCATAAATGGTTCGACACAAATTGACTTATTTAACTCGTTTATGACTCATTTATCACAAGGCAAATTTCTCGACCCATACTTAACCCGACCCAACTCATTTAACTAGATCTAGGAAAGCTTATTTCTGCTAATTATTTTAAAAAATTGTATTGCTAAAACATTTTCATGCAATACAAATCTAGTAGACAAATTTTATATATTTGTTCATAAAAATTGAGGCTCCGTTTGTTTTGAGGAAAATACGACATTTCTGGAAAATGTTTTTACGAAAATGACAATGTTTTTTAAATATTTCAATATATATTTTTTAATTTAAAAAAATCATATTTAATTATTTTTCTTTTTTTATTTTCCTTTTTGTTTTGCTTTTTTTCTTTTTTCTTACCAGCAGCCGACCATAGGCGAGGGATGAGCTTGCCGATCTGGCTAGCTTCGAGCCTCGTCGAGGCTAGTGCCAAAGGTTAGCAAGGCCGAGGCCAGACCTCGCCAGATCGACAAGCTCATCCCTTGCCTATGGTCGACCCTAGTGGAGGAAGAAGAAAAAGAAAACAAGAAAAAGAAAATAATTTAAAAAATTTGAAATTTTAAAAAATTTGAAAATGACATGCTTATTATTCACTTTAGCTTGTTGGGTAACCCATTTGTGACCCATTTAATGCCCATTAAGTTAATAGGCAACCCATTAATAACCCATCTAAGTCTACTTTTAAAACTAAAGCCAACCCATTAACCTACAATTATTAAATATGGGTCAATATATGAGTTCATGACCCATTTACCACCTCTAGCGACAGGTACTACTGTCCTTAGAATGGCTGCAAGCGTATTTTTAGACATAATAATACACCGTCAATCTTCAAATATATCAACTTTTATCCAGAGCTAAAACAAGAAAACAAGAAGAAAAAGAAAGGTAAGCGATTAGTTCTGTCATCGGGACGTCGAGAGATGTTGTTCAAATTCCAAACCTTTAGTTTCTACGGTTGTGAACGACGTAGTTCCATCAGGAAGCTTCTCTCTAGAAGAGCTTCAAGTCTCCAGGGAAGATGTTAGGGATTTATCTTTTTAATTTTTGTCTTAGTTATGTTTTGTCATGCGAGTGGTCGTTCTTTGCGTTAGTGGTTTTTCGCCGCGGTTGGCCATTCTTGAGGTCTTTTGTCGACCCATAGTGATCATCCGTAGTTTAGTTGAGTCGATTTGAACTAACGGTTTAGTCAAGGTGAAGTTGTCAAGCTCCGCGTTGCGGATAACTTTGAATATCCGCTTCGGATGAGAGTTTTGGTTAGCGCGTAGGAGTTGTTTCGTTAGCTAGTAAGCTTGGTTTAGCTGATTTGTAGTTAAGGTAGCATTTTACTTGACTTTAACTTTATTTCTCGCTTTTTAAATAGGATTGCAAGTTCAACGGTTCGAGTAATTTTTGTTATTTGGTTGTATAGATTCTCAGGTGAGTTATAATATATATTCTATGAATTTGTAAACTCATATCTTGAAAGCCGTAGAAATTTGATATATTATGAGTTTTGAAAGAGTATGTTTGTCGCATAAAATTTGGTTCGGGCATTTATTGCTTTTCGGTTATTTGTGAATTGAGAAACGTTTTATGAAAAACATTTTGAAATGTTACTTATTTATGAAATGAATTCCGAAATGGTGTAAAGAATGTCTTGTGAAATATATATTTTGTTTGATGATTGGAGTTAAGAAAGATTATAAATTTTGGGTTTGCGAAGCTTTTTTGTGAAAGAATTATGAAAAGCTCTTGACTTTGAGTATGGTTTATGAAATGTTATATGTATTGATTTGTGAAATACTTTATGAAATGCGTTCTATTTGATAAATTGAGTTATGAAATGTGATTTGATTTTGTTTATAAAAGTGATTTATGATATGGATTCATTGGTTTTATGAAAATAATTGATTTATGAAAGGCTATGTTTTGGTTTGTGAAACCAATTATCATAGGGATTAGTCAGGGTTAAGTGCTACGCGATGATGTATGTCTCGCGTGAGCCACCTCTAGGGCCTTGTATCATTGATATTTGTTGATCAAGGGCAAAGTGCTACATGGCGGCTTATGTTGCACCGACACACTCTAAGAGCCACCGTGTAGGTGTCGGATACCGACACCTGTCTGACACGCATTCGACATGCTCGGACATTCGATCAAGAGGTGTCGGACATCCGACACGTGGTCAACGCATTAGACACGCCCGCGACACGCATGTCCTTTGTTACCGAGAGAGATGAGGAAGAAGATGCAGCCGAGAGAGATAGATGAGGAAGAAGGTGCCAGATTTCCAGCGCAGAGGACGACACCCTCCACGCCGTCATCTCCTTTGCCTCCCGCTTCTCCGGTGTCGAGGACGACGCCCTTCATGCCATCATCTCCTTTGCCTTGGCTTCGCCGGCGATGGAGGAGAAGGAAGAGGTGAGAGGAGGCTGGGGTCGCGCGAAGGAGGAAGCTGAAGAGAGCAGGAGGCAGAGAAAAAGAGAGGAAGATGTTACTAGGGTTTTCACAAATGAAAGTGGGCTGGGCTTCCAACAATGGGCTTTTTTTTTTTAATTTTTGATCTTGTACTTTCCTTCTTTTCTAATTTCATTATCTAATTTTAATTTTTTAACTAATATATTTATTTACACATAATTATTTTTTGAAAATTTATGTTTACTAAGCTCACGTGTGTATAATGTTTTTAGGGTAAATTCATTCTAGGCTTTTTTTATCATTTATTTACTTATTTGAATCAAATTTAAAAATAATAATTTATTATATATATAAATATATATTTAATATGCAGCGTGTCCTAACGTGTCGGAATTCTCTATTTTTTGAGAAATGGTGTGTTGCGTGTTATGTCGTGTCACTTGTCGGTGTCGGTGCAACATAGATGGCGGCGCGAGTATTGGGAGAACCACTTTAAAGCCTTGAGCTGGATATTGAGCATAAAATTAATCATTGATGTGTGATTTGAGATTGATTTATGGACTTGACTATTAATGTTTGAATTATAGTGGTGGATTAAATGAGTATTTCTTATTTGTTTTTATGATTTATATAAAGCTTTATTGAAATGAAATAACTCATATTTGATTTGATATGTATATTATATTTTCGGTTTGAAGTATGAGTTTCTGGTAATGTTTTCTATATATATGCACAGTAATTGCTTGATCCATTTAGAAGAGATGTCCTGCTCACTGAGCCATTGCTCATTCCATTTGTCTTTAATGTTTTTCAGGTTTTCGGCTAGTGGATGATAGTGGGGGAGCGCTATTGACAAGTACTTTTGGGAGTTATATTTTTTGTACGAACTTAGTTGTAATTGACTGAGTTGAGGTTACTGGATTTAGTTGTTGGTTGGAGTTGTATATATTTTTTTGATCGATTATAGAAATTATGATTTTATAACCAATCCGTTGATTTATCAAATATATATTTGTGGTCGGAGATATAAATTTTATTAATAGGTTGTTGGTTTTTAGTTAATGCTACGTCCTTTGCGTGGGAGAACGAATAACCGTGTCATTTCCCATTCTTTTGATTTTGGGGTGTGATACAGTCACATTATTTAATATGAAAATTTTAATAATCAATCTTGGGGTCGATTTGTGTAATTTTCAAAGGAATCATTTCGGGAAATGATTTTGTTTCGTGCTGGGTCCCACTCCCAGTGGACCCATATGAAGCGTAACCTCGTTTCCCTCACCATTGCACGTTGAGCTGCAACAGTATTTTGATTGACTTCTTACAGGACAGAGGAGAAAGAAAAGTTCCGAGATACTTCCTAGCCTAAAAGGTCCACCAGCCACCAGGTACCTTCCAGGGGGTTACCTAGAAACAACTCGATGTGACTTCGAAGCAGGGGCATAGGCTCCATTTAAATCAAGTCTTCACACTTTCAGAGCGTGAACCATACAAACACAATACCAACAATACTGTTGCATCAGAGAGATGGTTTTCAAGTTTGCCACCATTGACCTCACCGAGGATGTCGATGTTTCCACTCTGTTTTTGCCGCCTCCTTCTCCATCGTCGTCCACCATTTGCCTGCCACTTGGCAAGAGCTTCACCCGAGCTATGGCTGTTGCGGGCAGAGTCGCTGAAGGGGCTTCTCTTGGGTTCACTGCCTCTGCCGTTGAGGTTTCTTGTTGGAGGCTGCAGAAATCCTCAGACAACTTGGAACTCCAATCACTTCGGCCTCAGGTACAGCTTCGCAAATTTACTTACCAGGAACTGAAAGTCGCAACTCGCAATTTCGGCAAAGAGAATGTTTTGGGCCAAGGTGGGTTTGGTAAGGTCTACAGAGGAATTTTGGTTGATGGATCTCTGGTGGCAATAAAAAGATGTGCACAACTATTTGGCCATGCTGAAGTGCAGGTTGGGAGTATGGCCAGGCACCGGAATTTGATCCAAATGCTGGGCTTTTGCGATCCAACGGAACAACAAAAACCCTTCAAGAAAAGAAAAGCAAGAACAGAACCAAGAGAATACCTGCTGGTATATCCATTGGCCGTCAATGGAAATTTGGCTTCCCATTTGCGGGAGCGCCCTGCATTGCAGCCCCCTCTCAATTGGCCTACCCGGATGCACATTGCCTTAGGAGTAGCTAGAGGGCTCTCGTATCTTCACGAGGGTTGCAGTCTTCAGATAATTCACCGTGACATTAAGCCTTCAAACATTTTGTTGGACGAGAACTTCAAACCTCTCATTGCGGACTTCGGCTTGGCAAAATTCATGAATCATGAAGATTGGAACCAGCAGCTCCAAAAGTTGAAAAGCGCTGGGGCACCACACCAATTGGCTGAAACTGAAGCAGTGAACAACCATGAGAGGTCTTTTTGGGCTCTAGAAAGATCAGCAGAATTACGCAGTACCTTTCGATTGTGTGGTACTTATGGATATATGCCTCCGGAGTACGTGATGCGAGGGGAATTATCGGCAAAGAATGATGTCTTTGCATTCGGAATGGTGCTCCTCGAGCTCGTCTCTGGTTTCAAGGTTCTTGATCTTCTGTCAGATCGTGCTAGAAAAGGAATCAATGAATTCGAGTGGGTGAAATATTGTCTGGAGCATAACGAGTTGGGAGGTCTGATTGATCCGAGCTTGAGGGGAGACTATGACGAGAATGAGGCTAAGAAGTTAGTCAAACTGGCTCTCTTCTGCATCCAATCTCCACCAACAAAACGACCCACGATGTCAGAGGTCGTCCGAATTCTCAAAGGAAGCTGCTTAGATGAAAGATGGGAGAGTGAAAAAGAGGGGATAGCAGTTGATATCAGGCAAACTAGTTCACAATCTTCCATCATCGTCACTGACTCTGCATCACATCTTGATCCAGAGGAGCTGTCAGGACCGAGATGATGTCTTTGTCCTGCAAGGGAGCAGACTCAGCATCATAAATTTATTATAGTCATGCACTGGTCGAGAGAGTCGCGCTTCAGTTTTCTCTTGATTTTATTTCTTCAATGTGTTGTTGTCATCACTGTCATTAATTGAGAATTTAAAGCATCATCGGTCATTTCAATGACAGCGAACCACTTGGTATAATTTCTCCGTAACCAAAGATACAAACAGAAGTCACATGTAGAGATGCTGAAATAGCTAAAATAGGAGCTATCATGATTCACGACCAAAGTCCTTAGGAGCACGAGCGGATTATGGTCATTCAAAGACCCAGGTGTTAGAAATGGCTTGGATAATCATGTTCAGCTCATAACCGGCAGGGAATAAATTTTTTTGGGTCCATCACCTCTCCATTATTTAAAGTCATTTAATTTATCGTCGGAAGAAACGGACAAATTGGATTCGGAGACTATATTGTAAGAAGCACAGAGTCTACAAGACAGATATCGATTATCGATCCGGTTTAGAAGCTAAGTTTCACCCAAAGAAGATTTTGGATGTTGATTCGGTGTAGTTGATCTATGCAAGTCCATAACGATATCAAATCAAATAGTAAACTCAGAAGTAAGTGCAAAGCGAGTTTTTTGGAGTTGAAAAGTTCACTTCAACAGACCCAACAGAGGAGCAATCCCCTGCGCGGCAGACCCTGCATCACCGATCACATGAATTTAAGCGAGGTTTACCGACCGAAAGCCATTCTCATGTGTTCTCTTTCATAACAGAAGGGGCTCCAGATTACATATGAATTTCCCTTCACAGCAAGCACCATTGCATCACGATAATAGTGGCTAGGAGTTTGAAAGGCGTTGTGGCATTAATATTTCCAAGATCCGGGCAAGGCTTTGCTCAGGACGCCACTACTCTGTGGTGTTCGGCTTGGGAATATGCAATGAGCCTTGGGCTAATTCTCCTTCAAGCCAACTGCTACGATCCTCGACACTGAATGGGGCCCCTGCCCAAACAATAATAGGCGAACGACATTGAAACTCCAAGTTCACATTAGTTAAGGTGGCGAAGTCTACATAAAAATAGAAACGGTACTATCTTGATATTGTCAACTACATTCCATCATTTGTTACCTGCAACTGTAGATTTGCGTCCTAACTTACCAGTCAGAGTGCCCAGGCAGCTGCAAATTCAAAAGGGTGACATAGTGCATTAATTCCGGCAACAAGGTACTACCGTCCTTAGAATGGCTGCTGGCAAAGAAAATTATTGCACTGAATTTGGACATATTAATACACCTTCAATCTTCATATGTATCAACTTTTATTCAAAGCTAAAACAAAGAAACAGGAAAGTTTATCAAGTTAGACGAAATTAATGAAAAGATTTGATTATATCAATTTGATAAGTTTTAGAAGTCAATTGCACTTTCGTGATAGTTTCAGAACTTTCAGCACATTTATTCCCAAGAATGACTATAGAATCAGTAAATTAAATATGAATTTAACATGACACGAACGTGTTTTTACTTGGTTTAGCCATGGCAGGAAATTCACAACCTGTCGATCTAAATCCCAACCACATAAATCTTGGGCCCACCACTGAATATCTATATCATAATTTTGGGATGGTTGACCATCCCATTGACTCATCGAGAGAGGGAGAGTAAGCTCTCCTTCTTCACATTACATGAACTTAATATCAGCAATCTCGTCCCCTTTCTTTTTCTTTCCACCCTTTCCAAGAAGCTTCAGGGACAGACCAAAAAGAAAAACAAGAAGCTTCACGGAAGCATCCCAGGTCAAACTTAGTCAAAGTCAATATCTGAAAAGGAAACTCCACAGCTTCTCGCATGAGTTTCTGTGAAATTGCCCGGAACTCTTTTCACAACTTCATTTCCTGGTTTCCAAAGGGAGGCGAAAACAGAATCTCGAGAAACTTTCACATGCCAAACACGGATCATACCGTAAAGAAATGGTTTTCAACCTCCGCACCTCCAGCTTCTCCAGTTCAGGACGATCCGAAGAGCCGGAAGTCGTCCAATCGGATCTGATCGAGGAGCCCCTATCTTTAAGGTCCACTCTGCTTCGCCTGGATGGCCGCCGCCGTTCGGAGAAGGATTGGTTTCTAGTCTGTCCCTTCGTTAGTGATAGCGATGTTGACGACACCGATCTGTTAGAACTTGGGGACTGGCTGTCGCAGAAACGAGTTGCACTGGGAGTTGCGAGGGGAATCGCTCACTTGCAGGGCAGATCGAGGTTTCCAAGTCAAAGCATACTGCTGATATGCGCTGGCAATGAATTTATGGCGATCCCGGGAGTTTTTGGCTCGTTCAAGGAATATCCTGAATTTCATGGGGGAGGCGATGTTCACGGGTATGGAGTCATGCTCCTCCAGCTCATGACTGGGGAAGAGCCGTCCTTTCTGTTGGAGTTAATTACGCATGACGGGATGAATCCAAAATGCTGTGCGGCGATGATCAACCTCAGGTCGCCACGGAATTACATAAAGGAAGAAGGAGAGCAACTTGCCCAATTGGCATTTTGCTGTGCAGTTAATTACCCGGATCGCGTCGCCAGCATGTCGGAGGTGGTGAAGACGCTCGAGCGGGTAGTATGCTCTGCGGATCTGCTCATGAGCTCCCCGGACCCAAGTGACAGACAGAAGTCTAAGGATGGTTGCGGCTCAACTCCCTATTACTCTCTGTATCTGCGCCGCCTCCTCCTCCGCGGAAACTGATATATGATTGCGCTCCTCCTTGTTATCTATCTGTCCTTTATGGTTACTAGGATTTCTTACAACACTCGGGGTCTGTTTCTGCAAAAGGGTGGCCTGTCATTTATCGCCATTCCGAAAGCTTCTTGTTACTTCACAAATCATTATAATTGCCAGTCGCCGTATAAACTTCGGTCCTTGAAAATATATATGCTTTTATGGTTGAAAATGAGTGGATATGGATTTCATCAGTTGCACACACCCCATTAAGTGGATTAGCATGAGAACTCAGATCCCACGGTTTGCTGGAAAAAAGAATCCTACAGCAAGCTCTGATTAGTCGCCCTTGATAACAATTATTAGAAAAAAGAAAAGGAAAACGCACTCCAAAATCGATCCTGTTACGCTGTTCCAACCATATAGAAACAGTAGAGAAAGGAAAGATGAATTACACTATTCTATGTCAATCCCCATAAGCACATCGCGCTTCAGTTCTTCCCTTGCCTGTGCACTGTCTCTGGTCATGGCAAGCGTGAAAAAGATGACCCGAAGCTTCTCTGCTTTCCCGGCCAAAGCTTACAAATGGAGAAACTTTCTGCTCTTTCCAGGTCATGTAACATTCCGCGATTCGTCCCAAAGTCGACCTTTTGTGGGCGGGTTTTTTTTTTATTGGATTGGGATTCACTTCCCAAATGATTAAACGAAGGTCCGAATCTTGTCTCTCTGCATTTGACAGTGTTCTTTATGCTTTCCTTGTGCTGAATTGGCTTGGCAAGAAGGGAAGAGACGGATCATAAGGGGATGGTGTTCAATTTCCGCGCATTCAGTTTCTCCTGTCGCGGTCGAGAAGTGTGTGACTGTTGATGATAGTATTCAACTGAAGCTTCTCTCTGGACAACTTTCGAGTTGCAACCCTAGAGCTTCTCTCCGGTCATTCCCTCCATCTTTCAACTTCATAGTGATTCCACATGCTCAGAGCACACTGGATGAACATGTTTTGAAATTTGAACCCGGAGAAGCTTTCTCATAACCCAGCAGGCAAAATCGATACGAGAGAAAACTGAGAAAGTGACACGACAGAGGGCCAGGGCCCAGGGCATTGAAGAAGTGGGAAAGTGGGAATTATTTTTTATTTTTTAGCGTCGGTGCATAATTACTGTGGAAAGAAAAACAAAATAGCTCGAAAGGGAGTGGACCAGTAACAGTGAAAAAAGCTCCACCCTTTTTCTTGCTATACGCCCTTTCAATAATTTTTGACTTTTTTTTTTAACTGTTCTGCTCTAACTTTTAATTCTGCCAATCGAAATTTATGTCTAAAATTAAGAGATAATCATTCTACTTTAGAAATTAAATTCTTGTCAGAAATTAATTTTTAAAAGAGAAATTTATTTGATAAAATATGATTAATTCCGCTCTAAAAATTTATTTTTGGAACAAAATTTTATTTTTATTTATTTTATTTTTTTGGGCACTTAAAAAAAAAAAAAAAAAAAGGGAGTAATCACTAACCAGGGTCCTTTCTCGCATCCTTATTTGCCTGGTTTCCAGAGGGAGGGTGAAAGCACAAACTCGAGAAGCTCTTGCGTACCAGACGGAGCAGCGATCGCACTGTAAAGAAATGGTGTTCAACCTCCGCACCTCCAGCTCCTCCTCCAGCTCAGGACAATCCGAATCTGACGGAGAGCTTTGGCGTCCTACTCACCTCATAGTCATGGTTGGCGGCCTCTTGGGCAGGTAAACTTGCGTCGGTACGGTGTTTGGTTTTGGATGGCTTAGATATCCGCGGGCACAGTGATTTGCGGGGCCTTTTAGGTGTTTCGGTGATTCGGCTGTCGATCTTCGGACTGACGCTTGCGTCTCGGTTACTTATTACTGGCCTTTTCGCTCTTTCTGTTGATTCTTTTGGGTGCAGTGGTCGGGATTGGAGATACGCTGCGGAGCAGTTTGTGAAGGCGCATCCCGGGAAAGTATTTGTTCACTGTGAGTCTTTTGGTTTCGACTTTTGTACATGATGACTTTTAGATGCTTTACTTCTTTTTGACTGTTTAGGTAATGTTCTTGCGATTGAGCATGAGGATTGAAGGATAAGCCATAATAAGCAAGTTTTACAGCTAGAGCTACTAAAGGGAATGTAAAATGCTAGAAATGTGAAGAGGTCGAATATAATATGTGGGTAACATAAGGTGGAGTGAGAACATGACACACTTGATTTATTTTTTTTTCGCTTTTGATTGCTTGCATTTGAAAATGTCGAGAAACTACTAGTAGGTGCTATTCAATCCGTTCGATTCTTTTCCCCTGCGAGATGGCGATTTCATCTTGATCTGGCAAGCTCGCCTTCGCCGTTCCTTTTATCGAATACCATTCTCCACAGTCACAGTGCGTGGCATAAGCTTTGTTTTGTTTATCTGCCCCTAGGTGTGTTCCCATGGGTCTTATTACTGTATTGCCTCGTAGCCAAGAACGATTTTGCTTGGAGGAGAACTCATGAGGAATGTTGGAAAACAGACTATACATGATCAATCTGGTTTCATGGCATTTTGTCCATGTATTATAAGTCGATGTAGCTGACAATAGGGTTTGAATACATTTCAACCGATGCTTTCCATGATACATAAAGGATTGGGGACCTTTCAAATGAGTGAAATTACCTCCATTGAGATTATAACCCATCACCCAAAAAGGAATGGATCATTGAGATGCAAGTCTCTACAATCCTTCAGTTGTCATTTGGGTGGATTGTCATGAGCACGACAATTCTGAAACCCCCTCAAAGGATCCCAGTCGTTGAGTAAGTTATGTGTTTTAATGCTTATCAATCAGTATTACAACTTGGAAGAGACATTGTTCATGGAACGCTTTGGCATGCCTGGAGTTCTTTTCTCTTCGCAAAATTTTACACTCGAGGTTTTTTTTTCCATTCGTGATCCACAATAACTTTTGTGAGGGTGTTTGACGTGTAGTCGGAATCCATGTACTAAATTATACTAATGTAACTGTATATGACTGAGCTGCATATAATGTGCAATGCAGGCAGCCGGTCTAACCCTGCGAGGTTGATATTTGATGGTGTTGATGTTATGGGGCAGAGATTAGCAGAAGAGGTGCATCCATTGCCTTGGGACCCACTTTCTTCCCGTATAATGGGAATTTCCTCTGTATTTGTTATCAGTCTTGGCTTGGATTTGCCTATCTTAAAGGTTTATTTAGTTAAGGAAATTTGAAGCTGTCTCGTCTCTTTCAGGTTAAATCAGTTATAAAGCGTTCGCCCACTCTTAGGGAAATTTCATTCATTGGTCATTCAGTTGGTGGTCTGGTAGCAAGGTACGCAGTTGCAAAGCTTTACGGTAGTGGTTCAGCCGGGGGGCCTACTAAAGTAAAAGGAGAATGTGGGAGTCAAGAACCTGGAAATCATCTCCTAGGAGATGAAAATGCAGATAAAATTTGCGGACTGCAACCTGTGAATTTTATTACTTCAGCAACACCTCATTTGGGTTTAAGAGGTCACAAGCAGGTTATCAGTCATTCGAGTCTGTCTCCTTTTAGTTTGATGTTCTTAAGGATGTGCCTAGTCACGTTTACTAGCTCGAACTTCCAGTTCTTTTTTTTTTGTCGTTCTTGGACATGACAGATTTTTTTTCAGGTCCCAGCGTTATTTGGCTCTAGCTCCTTGGAAAACCTTGCTGTCCATACAGCATGGTTGTTAGGCAGGACTGGCAGACATTTATTTATGACAGACAGTGGTGATGTCAAACCTCCTCTTCTTCTTCAGATGACCAGTGACAGTGAAGATATAAAATTTATGTGGGTTTTCATCAATTCATGTTTCGTCATCTTTGAAATGTTTGAGTGCTTAAAAGGTGTGCATTTTTATGTCTCCAGCTCTGCTTTGAAGTCGTTCGAGCGTAGGGTTGTTTATGCAAATGCACAATCTGACCGTATCCTCTTGGTATATTCACATTTTACTATTGTGTCATTCTTATAATCAGATGCCAGGCCTTCATCATATGATTTGTCTTAGATCATACCATTAACAAACTTTATTCTAGGAAGTTCAGTAGTCGGTGGGTTGGATGTGATATCACCATTTACTGGTCCATTTGTTGTCATCCTTTTTCTTTGTATAACTTGACATCTTTCCGTAGACCTAGTTGGATGGAGTACATCATCGCTTAGGCATCGGAACAATCTTCCTAAGGTAAGCCGAATTTGTTGAATCCTTTTGAGTCGCATCTTTAGACAATCACGTTTGAGCTGCCCTCTTTTGCTAGCATGGATATCTATCAGCAATAGATCAAAGCTACCCACATATTATAAATGTGGAAGCAGCCAAAAGAACATCCTTCGAGCAAGAAGACTCTTCAGAACATAAAACTGATAGGAGAAACTTACCTGACCTGGAAGGTTTGCACTTCTTATATAGCTGCCGGCGACACTTATTGTTTTCTTGCCGTATGATCATGATAGAGCTTCAATATTTCCTTCTGATGTAGGAGACATTTGTTTTGGGAGGTCTCATCTGACACACATTGAGAGAAAACTTTTTTATCCTTTGGATAAAATATTTGATTGTTTGTAAACCTAGAAATTGAGGTTAAGAGTTTCATACTTTGTGATGTTTCCAAAAATTACTAGGAACGGTAATTTTTGGTGTCCATGCTTGTTACACATTTTTGTTACGCTTTCAATTGCCAATTTTCCACTGAATAATTGCAGAGACGATGCTGAGAAGATTGACTAGATTGAGCTGGGAACGTGTAGACGTAAGGTTCCGTGGATGTTTTGCTCACGTTACCATTCAGGCCAGTACTTAACATGTTTGTATACTTCATAAAGTATGATTGGAATTATTTTCACGCCTTAAAAGATAAGTGATTTCAAAATTCAGTATGGTTTAGCAAATAGTCACGTGCTTCTTTGGCGATATGTGATTACAAGAGTTCACTGTTGTTGACACTCTTTCTCCTTGATATCCAGGTAAGAACCCCCTCGATCAATTCAAATGGGAAGGATGTGATCCGGCACATGATTGACAATTTTATTGTGTGAGCGTCTCCAAAGTCCTGGCAAATTAGAATGGTGGACACAATTCTGAAGTAGGTACGCATCGCATATCATATGGACTTCGGAGTTGCAGATGCTAGAGAGAGAGTGAGAGTACACCCACAATTGCAATTTCTACCAGTTCCCCTTGAATGAGTATGTTACAAAAATGACTCGGTTGAAAAGCAAAGTCATTGTTGCCCACCGCTTATTATTACATGTTGAATGGCACACGGCGAAACGCCTCATGGGATTCTTGTCCTCTGGCCAAGGAGAAGATTCTTTGGATTCTGACTGTGGTTCTCAAATTTAACTCTGCTATGAAGATGTTTATGTCAACGTCGTTGCCTGTGGCAGAACGGGTTTATTGCCCTGGTGTACCTCCGTATAGGAAAGTGCACACTGAACGATGTTTTTGGCTTTGTGGAACATGCTTCTTGTAGTGATATTGAATGAACGCAGAAGCTAACCAGATCTTATAATTTAAGTCTAATGCGAAATTACTAGAGGAAGTAAACAGAACACTCAAGATTTTTGTGATTAGGTCCGATATATCAGTATTTACATTCACAGGAAATTAAAATTTATAATTGTTCACGCTCGAGTGTTTTTCACACTTAGATTAAATTCAAACTCCGTATTTACAAATAAACAACTCATTTTGGAAGTAAAAACTTACAATACAAACCACGAGTTTATAGCTTTCTCATCATGCCATCCCCACGAATTGCTCCTCCTCGGCTTCAGGATTTTCCTTCTCCTTGGCGTCCAAAGGATCAAGCTCCACCGTGCGGCGCAAGCAGGACCTCACGCACAAAGGAAACCCACTAGCGGCTGTGTTATCTCTTCACTGTGCAGCTGTTCGTATGCGGCTACAGGAGGTCAAAAAACCTAAAAAAAAAAAAAACCCCACGCCCTTTTGTTTTGTTTTTCTTTCTCCCTCATTTCTCCTTAAGCTCACAAGCAAATATAATAATAAATTATGGGAGCCTATCTTTTTGTCTTTTCGTGCATGATTTTTATTTTTTTCCTTTCGTTTTAACCGTATTTAATATTTATTCAATCCGGTCTGATTACGTAAACGGTTTAAACTGGAGATATAATTTTCTGGATGGCAAGCCTTCAATCTTGATCAGCTACCGTACGACCGAGATCTGATGCTGAGATATGGTGTTAGCAGATGTATGAAGGAGAATGAGTCGGAGAGAGTGATGGATCCCAATTTGATCTTGGAACAATATAGAAGAAGCAGAGGAATTGGTCAGAATGGTATTGTCATGTTCAGCTTGCGGTCCATCTGTCCGTGCCGAGATGCCTATGGTAATTCAAATGCTCGAAAATCTAGTGCTTGGGCAGGATCCTAGTAGCTGTACTAGTCGGACTCAAAGCAGAGTTAATTTCACTCCTTGCTAATCTTCCCCTCCGTCCCTGGAGGCCACTCCATGAGTGGCGGTGCACGCAAATGCTACATCTGCAGACCGCATCACCACCATCTTTAACCTTCAATAAGAAGTTCAGATTCTAGCCTTCTACGCTCCTTGCCCTAAATTTTATTATCTTCATTTCCACTTCCATTTTTTTTACATCTTTCTGTAATATCATTCTCTGCCAATCTTTTGAGACTAGCATAGCATATGTGCTTATCTAATGACCTGCTAGCTTCAAAATTTTTCCTAGAATTGAAAGGTGGAAAATGCAACACGACAACCATGGTGGACCCAAAGGAAAGGACTCCCTCGACCTCATAGATGATTGGTCCAGTAAGCCGATGATGCTACTTCAGTGAAGTTCATTTTAGTCAATTATTGACCTGGTCAATACTTATATCCCGGTCATCTCCATTGGCTGCTCTTTTTGCTTTTCTCATTTTCCTTTTTTCTGATCAACACTAAAACTAGGACGACCCAACCATCAATTATTGATAGAGTCAAGTCAAGACAGCAAGTCGTTTGGCAGCAACGAAGAAGAGCCATGGCAATTTCCTGGTAATCTCAGGCATCACCTCTCTTCGTATTTTACAGTGTGAGGCGCAAATCGCAGAAAAATTTTCACCAAATGAAACAGAACAACAAAAACACGATGCCCAGAAAGGCGGATTCTCGCCGCAGCCAAACTGCCAGGAGCGGTAGTTCTTCTCATCATGTGGTCGATGTCGAAATGACCGATGGCAGCAGCGCAGGATCAGCCGACGGGATAGGTTTCTGCATCTTTAGAGTGCCCCAAAGCCTGTCCGAGATCAATCAGATGGCGTACCAGCCGAACACGGTCCCGATCGGCCCCTACCACCATGGAAAGCCACAGTTTCAAAAGATTCAAGAGCACAAGCAGCGATTCTCCATCGATCTGCTCAATCGAACAAAGCAAAAAAGAGACAAGCTCAAGCACTTCGCCGAGGCTTTAAAACCAACGGAGGATAAGATAAGAAAGTGCTATTCCGAGGCCTTAGCTTTCAAAAGTGATGAGCTCATCGAGATGATGGTACTTGATGGTTGCTTCATCATCGAGCTGTTCTGCAAGTACTACCGTAAATTGGCACGCCACACCGATCCGGGGCATGACCCCTTACTGACCGAGCCATGGGTGTTGCCTTTCCTCATGCGGGATCTCGCCAAACTTGAGAACCAGATTCCTTGGTTCGTTCTTCAACGTTTGTTCGATCTGACGTTGGGGTCTTGGAATGAGAGCCATCCTTCTCTATCCGAGCTCGCCTTGAGTTTCTTCAACCGCATGGTTCAAAGACCAGATGATGACTTGAAGAAGTACTCCGATTGGGAAGGAGAACATCTGCTTAATTTCCTCCGTTTGACTAACAACCCAGATTCTCCAGAAACAAAACAAAAACCAAATAAATTCCTTCGCCTGATCCAGCCCGCGAATAAGCTCCACCAGGCAGGCATTAAGTTCAAGCCGTCCCATTGTGGAAGCTTCATGGACATCAAATTCAGCAACGGTGTCCTGGAAATTCCAGTACTAAAATTCGATGACTTCTTGAGTTGTCTGTTCCTCAATTTCGTCGCATTTGAGCAGTGCCACCGGGGCTCCTCCAAGCATGTCACAGCTTATGCCACTTTCATGGCTTGCCTCCTTAACACACCGGCGGATGCTGGGTTACTGTGCGACCGCAAGATCATTGAGAGATATTTTGGGACGGATGAGAAAATTGCTAATTTCTTCAGCAACATCGGGAAAGATGCTGTGTTCGACATCCACAAAAACTATTTATGCCAGGTGTTCCAGGATGTGAACACGTATAACGAGAAGGACTGGCGAGTGCATTGGGCCAGCTTCAAGAACACGTACTTCAACACTCGGTGGTCTCTCATTTCAGCTGTAGCAGCATTCCTACTTCTTGCTCTTGCGGCAATTCAGTCTTTCTTTGCAGTATATACTTATTACCGACCTCATTCCAGTTCCAATCCTTCCAGTCCCAATCATCAGTGAAGTTTAATGTATGATCTACGTCTGCTGCTCATAGTTGTTGGTCATCAGTCCATATTTCCGACCTCCTTCATGATTAGTAATGTTAGCCCTGATATTCATTTTGTACAAGGTGTTTAAGGGGTGAAACTGAGTTTTGGCTTCCAATGAATACATACTACTTATAATTCTTAGAGTTCATGAGACTAGAATGAGTTGCAGCTCACTAACTTACTTTTACATCACCAGGCAAAGGAAGCATGTGGTTTCTGGAATGAATAGCAGAATTTGAGTAATTGCTACAATGTATTCGCATAAACTTGGGAAAACTCTGCATTAGCTTTCTATAATCCTTTGTCAATCAAACAAAAAGTATATCCGTGCCAATGCTAAGTCATCAAGATATAACATTTGAACCTCTTTGACCTATAAAGCCCTTTAATTATTTTAGGCAGAAGGAAATATAAAAGTGACAAGGTGACAGAGGTAAAAGAGGAGTTCACCGAAACATTTTGAAGGTGAACTGCGCAATAAAAGTTTAGTACATCCGGTATAGACATAAAGTACAATTCTAATTAAAAAAAACAACAGACAAAATTATAGTGATTTAAGGGAAAATTTTAAAAAGGGCCCGAAGTGGAGTCATTTTCTTAAATAAGGACCTAAAATGGACATTATCTCAAAGAAGAGTATGAAGTGGTCAAATTATCTCAAATAAGGACCTGAAATGGCCAAATCGTCTCAATTAATGACCTTTGGGCGACCGGTGACTATTTCATCGTCAGAGAAGAGGTATTTTAGTAAAAAAATTCTAAGTATATATTTTTGTTTTTTTTTTTACTTTCTCTTTCTTTTTCTTTTGTCTTTTTCCTTTTCTCTTCTCCCCTCCTAGCCATCACTGCGCTTGGCCACTGGCCTCAGGCAAGGGTCGCCCTTGCCGACACTAGCAAGGGCAACCTTGCCTGCCTGGGTGAAAGTGGCCTCAACCTAGGGCCGGCGACCTCCGCTAGCCCCATTGATGGCTGGCGAAGGAAAGAGAGGGAAAAAAAAAGAAAAAGGAAAAAAAAGAAAAAAATTTTAAAAAGTAAAAGACGAAAATACCCTTTGCCGATGAGGTTATGTCCTTATTTGAGATTGATATGGCAACTTCAGACCCTTATTTGAGACAAGATCTACTTCATGCACTTATTTGAGACATATCCACTTCGGGCCCTTATTTGAGAAAATGACTTCACTTCGGATCATTTTTTGGAATTTTCCAATGATTTAATTACAAATGAACCAAAGTTTGGTGCTTGGCTTCTAGTGAAGATAATGTCAACCATTGGGGGGTATTAGAACCGAACCGAGCCAAACCGAAATTTTCGATTTCGATTTGGGAAATGAAAAAATAATTGTTTTTCTTTTAAATTTTGGTTAGGTTAATCGATCCAAACTGAAAATAGCCCATCTTCTTAATATTACAATTCACACAATCTCTAATTTTTCACTAAACCTCTTCTTAATATTGCAAAAAAGAAAACCGAAAAACCGAATCAAATCAAGCCGAGCCGAGCTGGGTCTTCAGTTTGGGTAATATTTGGTTCGATCGTAGTTCAGTTCAAAGCTAATGCACACCCAAACGGTTCGGGTTTTCAAAAAATGCAGACCGAATCAAACCATTGACCCCCCTACGTTATATAGATTTCTGTTTTCATGAACTTAGGGATTTTCCTCTTATAGCTCTTTTCAAACTTGGACTCCTCAAGGTCCGGTAATCCACTGTACTGATTGATTCACACCACCCCACTATAGATTTCTCCAATTTTTTCCTTCTTCTTTTTTAAAAAAATTGCCTCGGCCAGATAAACCTTCAGCTCAAAAATCCACTCCCGATCAGATTTGGTCTTTCCTAATCCGATCAATCTCTATCTTTGTTCAAATTGGTTGGTCAATGTTTATCTTTTTAATCTTAATCAACCGCAACTTTCAAACTCGATCTTCACGTACGAATTTTGCTGTCTTACTCGTATCTTATCACCAAGCTTAAATCGCAGCTAACCACTCTAAGAGAGATTCTAGTGTACGCTAGAGACCATGTGATTTTCATGTGACGAAGGCATGTACCCGCTACGCGGCATGTGAGAGTGGCATGTGTTAGTCCAAAAATGCACAGAAATTTAATATGGATCCTTAATGTAAATAATATTTTTGTTTAGTAATCAGGATCGATCCATAATTTTTATGCAGTAAATAACTAAATAGGATAACAAATATTTAAGTGTCAACATTGATAAACCTGAAAGAAAATTCGAATGAATGGGGTGAGCAACCATAGCTCAATGAATAGTACATATCTTTTTTAAGTATATCGAGAATCCACTATGCATATTTATAAAGTAATACCAGAAATTCAATAATCTCAAATGCAGTATATAATTTATGTACAATATAAAAAACAAGCTATAACTTTTTCAATAGAGATTATGTACGTATACTGACATAATGAACAGTAAAATAAAGCCAACGTGAAGAGTAAACTATGGAAATACTCTTTCAATCCACAATTACAAATCAAACATTAGTGATCAAACCTGTAGGCTAATCTCTATCAAACCAAACCTCAATGGTCCATTCAATTGACTAATTTCGTATGCTCAATATCTAACTCAAGGAACTAGAGGCGGTTCTCAAGGGACTCATGCCATTATGTAGAACTTAGCCCTTGAGAAGTACATACCAATAGTATAAGCCTCTAGAGGTGGCTCCATGGACTCACATCACCATATAGCACTTGGTCCTTGACCACAAGGTTCTCGAGGTGGCTTCCAAAAGATTATCATCATCATGCAGTACTTAGTCCTTGACTAATGTATATTAATAGTACAAGGTTTTAGAAGTGATTTGCATTATCGTGTAGTACTTAGTCCTTGACTAATATGTATACCTAGAAACCAAACCCCTCATTGGGTTCATAGCGACAATGAGCATCAAATCATCATCTTCCAATAATCCACAAAACTAATCATGAATTCATATCCTAAAGAAGAACACATTTCACAAATCAAAATCTGTATCTTTTCACAACAGAATGCCTTTCATAAATCAGTATCACAAATTAGTACACATACCATATTCAGATCTCTTTCATAAAGCATTTTTCAAATCAATTCATAACAATTCGATTCACAATAACTTCCAAAAATGCTTTGCCATGCTATTTCAAAACAATAAAAAAGGTAATGCCCAATTCGGACTTATTCAATAATTATGCTCTTAACATCACTTTTTCCCATTTCATAAATATCTGGTCATGCCATGTCATCCATACTCATGATATATATAATCCCTATCACTTTCAAATACGTCACAAATTTACAGAAGAGATAAGACCACTTACCTAGGAAGCCTTAACAAAGCTATCTTAAGAAGACAAGCTCTAATCCTATCAATTAAATGAGAGACAATATTAAAATTAGGAAAACACTACCTTAACTAATAAGCAAACCTTAAGGTTGCGTATGGTCTTTTAGATTCGGATTATGATATGATAGGATAAATGGGGATTTGAAATCCTCCACATATCCCTGGATTGTAAAAATATCATATTATATGTTTGGTGTAACCTAAGATAGAATTTGGAATTTGAAAAAAAGCTTCGAAAACATGCAACCTAAGATAAGATTGAAAATCTTTGAAAATCCTTCTCATTTGAAAATCTTTAAATTTTTTTGAAAATCTAATCTTTGACTTTGCTCCTCAGACTCAAACCCTCTTGAGCACATCTCTGGGAAGTCGACCTAGGGAGCATGATGTCTCTCAATCGATACGAGTTCACGTAATTTTGGGATGGCCTCATGAACAACAAAAGGCACTTCGTATGGTCGGACTCCATTGCCGAAGAAAGTGGCTAAGAGAGGCGACAGTGGAGAAGGTGTGCGACATTGGATGGCCCGCACAAGGAGGTTCTACACCACGGTGCCATTACAGCATTCTTAATGCACAGCGAGTGGGACTCCACGCTCGAGAGCGTGGTTGCTAGGAAGGTGATGTTGTGCTGGTCGTTCTTTGTCAACCAGTAGGTAAACAGCCTACTCATGAGTCATGCATGAAAGGTTCTCAATGTGAAGAGCGTATGCGACTGGGTGGAAATGATGATCTATGCAAACTCGGGCCGACGATCTTCTTTAGACCCTTTTTCACTCACTCATCGGAACACAATTGCTGCCTGGAGGTGATGACCAGTGTGGTCGGAGGTGATGGCAATCGTACGGTGGTCGAAAGTGACGATGATGTTAATATTGGTGAGAAGCAACATCAGATTCGTCACTTTATCACTCCATTAAGAAAAAAATATGTGAATTTTTTAATTATTTTTAAAATTTTATATCTAATCCGGAGAATGTCACCAAACACCGGATAGGATAATTTGTTATCCTATTTGGATCCAAATCCGGGCTATGAAACGTAACCTAATTGCCGACAAAATGACTCCTACACGCTAGAAAGCCCAAAGGCTGCGTTTGATCATCCGGATTTCTAAACATGATAAGACTGAATATGATAGGATAAGAAATCATGGGATTTCTTTATATCATGTCCACCGTTTGGTGGACTACGGATTTAAAGTCAGATAGGATAATTTTTTTTTTTGCTATTCACGGGTCCGAAGGAGTCAGTGAAGGAAAAAAAGCCGAGAAATTTTTTTGGTGAAAGCGCACAAGGTGTAAGAATGAAGATGACGGCGAGTGGATTTTTAAGCATTAGAAATTCTATCCGGATCTATTCCACTCCCGGATTTTTTTATCCGGGATATATTCGATCTATATCTGACCTTATCCTATCCTGGATCACCACCAAATACAGGATAGGATAAAATATATCATATCCTGACTTTTATCGAGTCGACCAAACGCAACCAAAGTGGTTATTCAAAGTTGTCTACTACACAGGAGTTCGAACGCATAACTTTAAAAATTTGTTTCGACTAAACCGTACTCCAAGTAAATTTTCGTCAGACCTCACAATTCCACAATAAACTATCATTTTTATATAATTTCATAGCTGAACAACTTTAAAATTGGACCCCACTATTCAAATTCACATAAATTTAAATTTATGTTCTAACTTCGAAAAATACTCAAATTAGATGAACAAAGGGCTAATGGTTGTAAAACGAAATTAATCCGACCTGACAAGGTGTTCGAGACGTGCACTCCTTTTCCTTTTTTTTTTTTATCCCTTTTTACTTCCCTCCCTTTCTTTCTTTTCTTCTTCTTTCTTGCCCTTTCGTGGAGCTTTATAACTCGTACTTTATTTTAGCTTAAAGCCCGCCACTTTTGACCACTTCAAAAGAGCCAACCGTTTCGAATAGGACCCACAGTTTGGGTATTTAGTCAATTTAATATCATGAGATGTGCGTAGAGCCATTTTGAGGTGGATCTAATAGCCGCCCTTTGCAACATGAAATCAGAAAATAAAATAGTCATTTCATGGGAAAGAATGGAGCATGTTTTCTTTTGGCCCGGGAAAGAAACAGAGCATGAATCACAATGGAGTAGATATCCTATTAATATAGTTCGCATGATTGAGTAATTATAGACTAAGTTACGCGAGAGACCGTAAATGTTAACTACTTAAAATTAGACAACCATATTTGAACATCGATTAAAACTCGTGAAGTCATTTATCAATTAATGTGGTGTGCTAATCTTTATCTCTATATCCCGAACATGTTCACTTGTCCAATTAAAAATCTCGTTCCTTTATTAATCCAAGTCATGTTGAAAGACTAAGATTAACTCACAAAATTGATACATTAAGTGTTATTGCAAGTTGGAAGTAGGTAGCTCAACAAGTGCGCCCTATCAAACACTTACCTAAAATCTATTCCGTTGTTTAGTATACAGAATATAATAGTCAATCTTGAGTCAAGATGTATGGTTTTTTAAATGAATTAACCTAGGAAATGAATTTATCCTTGTTGGAGTTGGCGAATACTTCGAGAACTCTTATTTCTCATACCGGACACGCTCACATGAGCTTAAGGAAACCGAAATATGATCTGACGATATATGACTCCCGCACACGGAATATGGAAATTCGGGGGCCCTGTTAACCGGACATCGGGTGGGAGTTCCGCTCCCCGGTGAGCAAATGGCGGCCCCGCTCACCGGTGAGGGGCGAGGGCTGGGGGGCGGCACCACCGAAACAACATCAATTTTTAGGCTTATGTTTTAAGCTGACTCGTCTATTGTGGGATTAAAGGGATTCGGATAATCTTGGGCTTTGGGCTCATTTTAAATCTTATATATTATACTCATATGAGAGGTAATTATAACGAGTGGTTGTGGTTGTAAAATCTAAATATCATAGTGGAATCCCTTTGCAAAACATAGCCTTATTCTGAGATGAACCTGAATAAATTCGTGTGTCAATTTTTTTATTATCTGTGTGATTATTCTAATTCGATTAGGATATAATCCCATCAGTCCTCATGCGGAGTCCCCCAACAAGTTAGATTGAGAAGGCATTTTGATTGGACTGTTTATAAAATAATCCTGAGAAACTTCCTGGCACCTTCCTCGATATTGTTTACCCAAGAGACAACCCAATATGAAGTCAAACCGGGGGCTTGTGCTCCATCAAGATCAAGCCATCACAATTTCAGAGCTTGAATCTGAAGTCTGAATTAGAAAGCATCAGAGAAAGATGGTTTTCAATCTTTCCACCCCTGATCTCTCCGAGGATGACAACGCTTCCGCTCAGCTTTCGCCGCCTGCCTCGCCGTCGTCCACCGCCGGTTGCGTGCCGATCGGCAGGAGCTTCACCAGAGCTATCACAGCCCCGGGCAGAGTCGCTGAAGGCGGTTCTCTTAAGTTCACTCCCCCTGCCGTCGGGGTTTCTTCTCGGAGGCAGGAGGAACCCTCCGACGACTTGGATCTCCGATTACTTCGGCCTCAGGTAAAGCTTCGAAAATTTACTCCCCATGAACTCAAAGCTGCGACAGGCAATTTCAGGGAAGAGAATGTTCTGGGCCTATGTGGATCTGGTAAGGTCTACAGGGGACGTTTGCCTGATGGATCTCGGGTGGCGATAAAAAGATGTGCACGCCCGTTTGGCCATGCCGAAGTGCAGGTTGGGGATATGGCCAGGCACCAGAATGTGATCCAGATGCTCGGCTTTTGCGATTCGAAGGCAACAGCAGAACTAGGAGAGTACTTGCTGGTATATCAATTGGCCGTCAATGGAAATGTGGCTTCCCATTTGGGGGAGCGCCCAGCATCGCAGCCCCCTCTCGATTGGCCCACCCGGATGCAGATTGCCTCAGGAGTAGCGAGAGGGCTCTTGTATCTTCACGAGCGTTGCAGTCTTCAGATAATTCATCGCGACATAAAGACTTCAAACATCTTGTTGGATGAGAACTTTGAACCTCTCATTGGGGACTTCGGCTCGGCGAAATTCATGAATCATGAAGGTTGGAACCACCAGTTCCAGAAGTCAAAAAGCGCCGGGGCACCACACCTGACGGCTGAAGTAGAGAACAACCATGAGAGGGCCTTATCAGCTCTGGAAAGATCAGCAGAATTATGCAGTACCTTACGACTATGTGGTACATATGGATACATGCCTCCGGAGTATGTGAGGCGAGGGGAACTCTCGGCAAAGAATGATGTCTTTGCATTCGGGATGGTGCTTCTAGAGCTTATCTCTGGTTTCAAGCCTCTTGATCTTTTGTTGGATCGAGCCAAAAAAGGAATCAACGAATTTGCGTGGGTGAAATATCTTTTGGAACATGACGAGTTTGGAGGTCTGGTTGATCCGAGCTTGAGGGGAGAATATGATGAGAATGAGGCTAAGAAAGGAGTCAAACTGGCTCTCTCGTGCATCCAATCTTCACCAACAGAACGACCCACGATGTGGGAGGTAGTCCGAACTCTCAAATGAAGCTGCTTAGATGAAAGATGGGCAAGCGAAAAAGAGGAGATAGTAGTTGATATCTGGCAAACTGGTTCTCAATCTCGTAGCACCTTCACTAACTCTGCATCTCATCTTGATCCACTGGAGATATGAGGACCGAGGTGATTATGTCTTTGTCCTGCAACTGAGCAGCCTTAGCGTTATAAATTTGTAATAGTAATGCACTAGTCGAGAAATTCACACTTAGTTCTCTCTAGAATCTTTTCAATGTGTTGCTGTCATCAGTCGTTACTTGAGAATGTAAGAGATCACCAGTCATTTTAATGACAGTGAACCACTTGACATAATTTCTTCGTAACCAAAAACACAAACATATGCTACATGAGAGATGCAGACCTCAAAGACCTCAAAAGAAATGGGCGTGCACGGCCGAAGTTGTACAATGCAATCAAGCAATTAGCAGGAGATTCCAGGTGAACACCCGAGTGATTGTTTCGCGCGAGACATGGTTGTTGTACGTAGAAGCAGTGTCGCTGTGGAGGAAGTGGCGTGAATGTCAGTGGTTTTATGGGATGAAAACTGCTGTTTGAGGGCTAGTACTGTCAATAAGCTAACTTAACGCGGTGTATATACTTGTTAAGGAGTATCTGGTAATGTGCTACTAGTTGTGCTAACTCCTTTTGGATGCGACAATTCCTTTCTTTTGCTTTTTGGTTGACTGATGTTACTTTGGTAGGATAGTTGCTTGAATAGAACCTTGGATGTTATATATGTAGTGTGTGCATGTTGATATGACGAACAAATCTATGGGCATATTAGAGTCGCTCTAACCGATTTGTTCGGCTTGCAATCACTCATTTATTTGATGCAACATCTCGATTTAAGATACGGAATCCAATCTCTTAATATCAGCGATTATCAAATGATTATGATATGCTAATACGAACCAAAATGAAATTGTGTGATGCCATGAAAGTGTGCGCTTGAGATGCACGTGCATAATGGCTAACAATTTTATCAGGTGGGCCTTTGGCTACACATATTTGTCCATTTGAGCCTAGCTAAGAGAAAGAGAAAGAGGCCATTTCATTGGAAGTTACTCTGACTCCAATAGACACAGAGTAGAGACTTGTGTATCCATAAGCAAAGGTATAGGTATTGCACTATAGATAGTTAAATAAAAACGTACCGCGGAATCAAACATTACTGATAAGAAAATCATTAATCTTGCACAATCCATTATCTTCTATGTCACACCCCGACTCTAACAAAAAATAGAGAATGACACGGCCGTCTTTCTACTCAAAAACGTAGCTTTGAACACAAATTATTGTTGATTTGTGTGTGCATAAAATAAACCAGCAAGTTTATTATAATATAAGAGTTTTTATAATCCATCAATAAAAATATGTACATCACTAAACTAACAAATAAATCCAGCAAACTTATTTCAGTCTTGTACAGCTCATACCAAAAAATTTCACTACCTAAAGTTCTCCATTGATAGAGCTCTTACCTTACTTGCCACTAATCGAAGAACCTAAATAACATTTAAGACAAATGGTACGAGGAACCATAACCTAGTAACTAGTATAATTTTTTTCTAAAATTGAGCATCCATTAAGCACATATATAAAGCAATACCAAAAACTCATAATCCAAACCCAAGATATAATATATGTATCAAATAATGACATTTTATTTTAACATAGTTTTATACATATCTGACATACTCATTTAATTCACAATCACAAATCAAAGATTAATGGTCAATTCCATTAATCAATCTTTGTCAAATCACTTGCTGTTTGTAATTTGTCTAGTAGATTACTAGTGCAATCCAGTCCGAGTTGTGTCTATTAGTGTGGACAGTGGATGTAAGCTTTGTTATAAAGCCGAACTGCTATATATCTTTATGTGCTCTTGTCTCTCACTTTCATGTACTGTATCACACAATTAGTTTACGTTATTTGAAACATCCATTTGAGATGATTTTCATAGCGGTTGCCAATTTCTGTAAAATTATCAAAATTTTCTAAAACAACCTATTCGCCTTTTCTAGGCTGTATAGTTAGCCCCAACAAAGTTAAAAAAATACTCAAAATGACGTCATTTTGAGTGGAGTTGTACAAGTCAGATTGTTGGTGTGACATGTAGAACGCCCAGCATTGACTCGGATGGACCAAATTGAAAAATTATTAAAAGGCTTATGATTACATTGGCTAAATTACAAAATTTAGAACTGAATTGACAACCGTAAAATATAATTATGACTTTTTGGGTAAGGTTTCCTGCTGTTAGCTTCTAAACTTTTCCTGGAATGATTGAAAGGTGGAAAGTGCAACGCAACAACCACGGGGAACCCAAAAGAAAAAGACTCTTCACCTTGCAGATTATTGGTTAGATAAGCCAATGCTACTTCGGCGAAGTTCATTTGAGTCAACAAATAAATTCAAGTGGCACTTTGTTCTCCTCGGTGAGTCTTTTTTTTTTTTCTGGGGAAGGTCTGGTACTCTCTTACTTTGAACATCCCGAAGTCCGGATAGAGCCTTTTAAGGATGTTCATGTCCAGAAGTTCATTGAAGTCAATAAATAAATTCAAGTGGCACTTTGTTAAAAAAAAACTCAAGTGGCACTGACCTAGCCAATACTTACATGCGGACCATCTTCACCGCCCGCTGTTTTTCGTTTTCTCATTTCCCTTTTTCTCAGTAAAACTAAAGGCGAGGCGATCCCACCATCAATTATTAATAGAGTCAAGTCAAGACAGCTAGTGCTTTGGCAGAAGCAACAGAGAGTGACGCCAATTTCCTGGTGATTTCCGGCATCACCTCTCTTTCGTTTCTTACAGCTACGAAGAGTACAAAATTAAGACCATCTGTGAGGTGCCAATTGCAGAAAAATCTTCGGCAAACACCACTGCCCAGAGAGTTGCATTCTCGCCGCAACCAAACCGCCATGAGCAGTAGGTCTTCTCATTATGTGGTCGATATTGAATCGACCGATGGTAGGAGCCGAGGATCAGCAGACAGGATCGGTTTTTGCATCTTTAGAGTGCCTCAAAGTCTGTCCGAGATCAATCAGATGGCTTACCGGCCTAACACGGTCCCGATCGGCCCCTACCACCACAGAAACCCACAGTTTGAAAAGATTCAAGAGCACAAGCGGAGATTCTCCATCGATCTGCTCAATCGAAGGCACCAAAGTATGGAGAAGCTACAGCACTTTGCCGAGGCTTTAAAACCAATGGAGGAGGAGATAAGAAAGTGTTATTCCGAGGTCTTAGCTTTCAACAGCGATGAGCTCGTCCAGATGATGGTACTTGATGGTTGCTTCATCATTGAGCTGTTCTGCAAGTGCTCCCGGAAATTGTCAAGTCACACCGATGAAAGGTATGACCCCTTATTGACCGAGCCTTGGGTGTTGCCTTTCCTTATGCGGGATCTCACCAAACTTGAGAACCAGATTCCATGGTTCGTTCTTAAGAGTCTGTTCGATCTGACGCTGGGTTCCTCAAATGAGAGCTATCCTTCCCTATCAGATCTTGCCCTGAGTTTCTTCAACCGCATGCTTCAAAGACCTGAGAACGTTTTGAAGGAGTACTCCAATAAGGAAGGAGAACATCTGCTTAATTTCCTCCGTTGGACTTTCATCCTGGATTCTCCAAAAACAAAGCAAAACCAAAATAAATCCCATTATCTGATCCAGCCTGCGAAGAAGCTTGACCAGGCAGGCATTAAGTTCAAGCCGACCCATTGTGAAAACTTCATAGACGTCAAATTCAGCAACGGGGTCCTGGAAATTCCGGTACTAAAATTTGATGACTTCTTGAGTTCTCTGATTCTCAATTTCATTGCATTTGAGCAGTGCCACAGGGACTCCCCCAAGCATGTCACAACTTACGCCACTTTCATGGCTTGCCTCCTTAACACACCGGCAGATGCCGAGCTCCTGTGCAATCGCAAGATCATCGAGAGATACTTCGGGACAGATGAGAAAATTGTCCATTTCTTCAGCAACATCGGGAAAGATGTTGTGTTCGACATCCGCAAGAACTATTTATGCCAGGTGTTCCAGGATGTGAACACATATTGCGAGAAGGACTGGCGAGTACATTTGGCCAGCTTCAAGAACACCTACTTCAAAACGCGGTGGTCTTTCATATCAGCTGTGGCTGCAATCATACTTCTTGCTCTGTCGGCAATTCAGTCTATATTTGCTGTGATTGCTTATTACCGACCTCTTAAGTGACGTTTAATGTACGATCTACATCTGCTGCTCATTGGTGTTGGTCATTAGTGCATGTTTCCGACCTTCATGATTTCAATGTCATTAGTAATGATTGTCCTATATATTCATTTGGAATATGATGATTGAGAGGTGAGACTGAATTATGACTTTCAATGAATGAAATGCTGCCCCCTATTTTTGAGTTTATGGGACTAGAATGAGTTGCAGCTCATTAACTTATGTTACATTGCCAAGCAAAGTAACATGTAGCTTCTGGTATGAATAGCATAATTGAGTAATTACTGCAACGTATTGGTATAAACGTGGGAGAACTACGCATTAGCTTTCTATTATCCTTTGTTAATCGGACGATAAGCGTCGGTGTTAATGTTAAGTCATCAAGATATAAGATTTGAACTTAGTGGACCCTAAAGCCCTTTCATTTTTTGAGGCAGAAGGAAATCTTTAAGTGACACGGTGACAGAGGTAAAAGAGGAGTTCGCCGAAACATCCGGTATAGACATAAACGTACAATTCTAATTAAAACATAAATGACATAATTTCATTCATTTAATTGCAAATTGCACCAAAGTTTAGCGCTTGACTTCTAGTGAAGTTAATCCATTCATGGGGTCAAGCAGAAATTTTTGTCAACCTTATACATAGATTCTTCTCTTTCATAATCGTCGTTAAGAATTTTTTACCTTCCAAAAAAGGGATGAAGAGATCTATGGTCGTTAAAACTTTGCAATATATTCAGCCTAGTTCGTCAACTTGTTTTTAACCAATTGAGTCCTTAAACTATACTCTTTTTTCACTCCTTATTTATTCCATATACAATGCTCCTTCGACTCATTCTATATTTAAAATGAATAAATAGAGCGAAAAAAAAAACAAATTAAAATCAGAAACAAGAAATGAGAGGGTGTCCACACGGGAAGGGACCGAGGCGGGAGAAGGTGGCTCGCCGCCCAGCCACCGGCAATGGTCCGGTGAACGTCTCGGGGGGCCTACCGCAATTGCCACCATTCCCCCAACCCACCCGGAGAGACTAGAAAGAGAAGCAAAGAGAAACAAGCGAGGCCACGGCCCTCGCCACAGATCTGCGGCGAGGGCCAACCTTCACCGCCGAAGTGGCTGGAGAGGGGCGCGGCCTCTCTCGGGCTCGCTTGTGGTGTCCTCGATGCTGGTCAAATTGGGCGGAATCTCGACAAATGAAGACACTCCCCGACAAATCCTTCAGGGCAGAACAGATATTGGTTCAAGAGCTACTGAAATTAAATTAGATCAACCTCATTAAGGATCCTATGATTAATAAGCATTTCGGGAGAGCAGACTATAATTTTTTTGTACTTTATCACCTCGTTAACAAGCTTAACTCATGCCATTGACAGCGATTTATCCCATTGAACTTCCAAAAAAGGGGCCTTCCACATGATCATTCTTTAGTGGCTTCATAAAAAAATATTTTAATATCACGAAAAATTCTAAACCGATACGACTGTAATAATTTTATCATAAACTCCCCAAACTGATACATTTATGACAAAATTACTTTAAGTTAAATTATATAAATATCACAAAAAACCCTAAACTGATAATGGAAGGTAAAACCCCAAATTGGTATACCCATCAACTATCATGTGTCATTTAACTTAGAAATTTGACAGTTAATTTTAACGGAAACTAACGGATGTAAGATTGTCACATATGTACCAGTTTGGGGTTTTTTGTGGTAAAAAAATTTGTTTACGATAAATTTGTCACGAGTGAATAAATTTTGGATTTTTCATGGTATCAACCCTAAAAAAAAAAAGAAAAAGTGAAGATGGGCTATATTTAAACTCAGATTCCATTTGCAAGGCCTCTTCCATTGTCCATGTACCATATAGGGGTGAGCATGGTTCGGGTTGGGCCAGTCCACCCCCTAATCCTAGGACCAACCCTCACAATGTTGGCCCTCAATTTTTGGGATCGAGGACCAACCCAATTGAGCCTGGGACCGAGGATAAGACCGACCCAATGGGTTCGGTCCGGTTCCAGGGTCAACTCGGGACCAATTGATAATTTTTTTGTTTCATTTTTTGTACTCCTTGAAAAGGCAAACCTACTATTTCAAATTATATATTCATTGACAATGCGGCTTTGTACAACCAAACTATAAATACCAATACATATTTAACAAATTTAACATAAGGCAACAATAGAAATTTCACACATGCTAAAAGCAAGAAACCATAAAAATGATTAAAACCGCTCATAGAAATATGGGATAGGATGGGAAGTCCCTATAATCATCTGTCGATAATACTCGTAACACCATATGCAAAAATGTTTTCCTGCATTTGATCAAGGAGAGTCCAATCAACCAAAAAATGAGCTTCACATCACTTGACTATCAAATCATCGTAGCAACTGTAATACTACTCTTCAAAAACTTCTACCATTTGACGCAAACTAAAAAGCAAAGTGCAGCTGAAACATACTAGTGAAATACAATTAAACCATAAGAAATTCAAAACACTTAGGCTCCGTTTGTTTGGCGGAAAATATTCTCCTTTTGGAAAATATTTTCCTGGAAGTCATTTTCTTGGAAAATGTTTTCCCGGATCATAATTTTCCGGTGTTCGGTGATCAATATGAAAAAGTTTCGAAAAATATTTTTCGCCAGCGGCAGCCATTGGCGGCGGGCGACCGGCGGTGGCGGCGGCGGGCGTTCGGTGACAGCGGTGGGCGTCCAGCGGCGGGCAGCGTCCGGCGGCGGCGGCTAGCGACCGGCGGCGGCCGGCGACCTTAGTGAAGAAGAAGAAGAAGAAGAAGAAGAAGAAGCAGCTCCGGAAAATGATTTCCGCTTTTGAAGAAGCAGAAGTCATTTTCCATAGACTTAGGCTATTTTTTGAGAGGGGGAAGGAAAATATTTTCCCACGGAAAATATTTTCCGCCCCCCGAATACCGGAAAACCCGGAATATATTTTCCGGAAGAATATTTTCCGCCAAACAAACGGAGCCTTAATATAAATCATGAATACACAACTTCACATCTTGTTAATTCACTTCAACTTCTAAAGACCTGGAAACAAAACAAACGACTCATATAATTAATACTTGACAAAAGTTATAAATTGAAATTACTATTAGTGCTATTGATAGAACATCTCACCATTATATTCATTCAGCTTCAATGTGCAAGCTCTAATTATTGATGGTAATCTCCTCGGTAAGACGATCCATATTTAAAAAAAAGAATTCGTTCATTAGATATACAAAAGAATTAACAAGTAAAAAGAAATATGCATAATTTAAGCTTACCCAATTCAAACTTTTTAGCATTTTCAATGCATTCTTGAACATTAATAGGCATGCGAGCAGTTCTCAATTAGTCTTGAGTACAAATTAAAGCTTCCACCACTCTAGGAGTCAAAGAACTTCGAAAACCATCAAGCACACGGTCCGAAGTACTAAAAGCTGACTTGAAGCAACGGTAGTAACAGGAATAGACAAAACATCCTGAGCTATCAAAGATAAGATTTTATATTTCGAACCAGTACTCTTCCACCACATCAAAATGTCAAGATCAAGAATATCTTCAAATTCCTCTTTAATTTCAAGCTCCAATTTGTTGTCATCACCCCCTATTTTCTTTTGATGGAAAAAGTTTTTCCGTCAAATTTTGATGTTAACCTCATCGCTCCCATCATTTCCATCGATATTGGAAGCACTGCTACTACTAATAGTCATACTTTGACCACCCAAATATCGATGACCATGATCAAGAAAAGATTGCTCATAAAATGCATATAAACGCTTCAACACGTACTTCACCTTATCATACATCTCATCAATTTTTGCTTCATCATCATAAATTTGCTCATAACAATACTTCACATAATGCAACTTTTTTGAAGGATCTAATGCCACCGCAACCAAAACCATCATGTTTACTTTATCCAAACTCCCATGGTATTTATCAAACTTCTCCTTCATCTTCATACCCATAGTTCTAAGCTTAGGATCCAAAGCATTACTCGCATCTTTCAAATATTTATACAAAAAAGCTATCCCCTTAAAATAATCATTCAAAGTAGTATATAAACTCCCTGACATTTGATTGGTAGCATCATAAAACTGTTTCAGAAATTTAGAAAGAATAATGGCATTTTCCCAATCTTCATTTTTAGGAGAATCATTGTTAAGTTTAGTTTCGAAAGACAAATTATCTTCTGCCATCATTTCAAAAGCTTTTCTGAACTTTATGGTCATGTCTAACATGAGATAAGTGGAGTTCCATCTAGTGGCAACATCTAGACAAACCGAACCCTTGTAAGTGATTCTTTCAGCCTCAATGCAAGATTGGAATGCTTTAGCTCTCATGGGAGAACTCCTCACATATCTAACAATGTTTCAGTTACGTGCAATAGAATCACGTACCTCAAACAAGCCATCTTTTACAATCAAGTTCAATATATGAGCAGTGCACCTCATGTGTAAAACCTCATCAGCTAAGACCAATAACCCATCTCTTGAAAATTTATCATTCAAATAATCAATGGCAACATCATTCGCACTAGCATTATCCACTGTAATTGTAGACACGTTTTTTTTTTCTATTCCCCATTCATATATGCATTTTTCAACTATTTTCCCAATCTCCCTACCCTTGTGACTATGTATCACCATAAAATTGATGATCCTTTTATGTAATTTCCAGTCTTCATCAATAAAATGTGCAACAAGACATAAATAGTTCAGATTTTGAATGGAAGTTCATGTATCGGTTGTCAGTACAATCCTTGACCTAAGCTTGCCAAAAAAAGTCTTCAAACAACTTCTTTCACTCTTATACAACTTCATGCAATCCCTAGTCACTGTAAATCGTGACAAATATGTGAAGAGAGGTTGTATCTCAGTAACAAAATTACGAAACCCAACACGCTCAACAGTAGAAAATGGTTGTTCATCGACGATGATCATCCGAGCAAACATGTACCTAGATCGGTCTTGATCAAATTTCCATGTCGTTAAGCCATTACCACTATCGATACCAACACCGGTATCTCCCCCTACCTTGCCAAGCACATTTGCATCACATGGTGCGAACAATTTTTGCCTCTTATCTATATTGGGAGGATACTTGTTGCACCTTTTCAAGTGCTTCAACGTTGTTGAAGTACCATTATTAACAGTGTATGAGTACTCCTTCCCATAATGAATGCACTTAACCAAACATGTTTTTGGGGTCTTCTCATCTATGACTCTCGAAAAATTATCCCACGCAACGGATTTAGATTTATTTGTTTTTTGCTTCTTACAAAGAGGAGGATGATTAATGGATATCTTGGTTGACTCTTTTAAGGCTTCTTCACATCCATGGCCAGGCGATTCCATCATGGGATTGATCTCGTGACATCCCTCCACTTCAAATGACATGTTATCTAAATTTAGCAAGTTCACCCGAATATTTAAGTACCGGCGTGTAAGCTTCAGCATTGCACTCACTGACAAAACAATAAATATCAGCTACGGTTTCGTTTTTGAGGTGGTAACATCAAATAGCCATTCATCAAACTACATGCAGCAAACAATAGAATAAGGAACCCACCCATCGGTGGCCGCATTGGTTTGCGCTCAGTTCCTTTCACGAGAGGTCCTGGGTTCAAACTCGTCCATCAGTGATTTAAGTGGGGGATCATGGCGGTGGGATGCTGCGCTAGCCCCCCTCGAGGACTAGTCGGACATCACCGCTGGTTTGAGCCCTAGCTCGCCGGCTGCGCGGACATCTCGGTTATAAAAAAAACAATAGAATAAGGACAAAATGGTAAAAATTCACAAGTGCATCCTATGCAATTCTAATCGCGATGACAAATGCATCATAAAATAGTTAAGTCATGTCAATTTAGAGCCAATCGCATTCGCCTCTCGTCAAATTTGGGTGTATATCTTTTGTAGAATTTCTATCCTGCTATAAAGAACGTCATGAGGTTGGCCACAATTCGAGGCTGCTTAGCAACTTCGTTGCCCCACCATATCCTATTCAGCTGCCCAATTAGCCTAATCTCTGGCTAAGGTGGAAGGAAACCATTAGATGTACAAACAGACAAAATTTGGCCATAGATAAGTTGGTGAAGGGGAACAGAAATCTCAACTAAATCAGCCAATTTAGCAACTATACAAGTTTGAAAATCAGACAAAGTCAGAAAGCTAGTGAAGCAACTCAGTTGGCAGCTTTGGTGTGTGGGAAAGAACCGACCAAAATCTAGATTAATTCAGTAGACAAGCACAATAAAACACACTCTTTTGACGCATACAACTTTGGAGACAAGATGCACTTGAGAGAGTTCTCGATGACCCCAACAATCAACTAAAACAAAACCAGCTTCAACCCATAAATTCCAGACTCACCCTTTGAGAGAAAATGAATTTTTCACAAATTTCTAGCGAAAAATAGCCAAAACCTTCAACTAGAGAGTGGAAGTACACTGATGATCTTTCCAACCATAAATCGCACGTCCCAAACGGAATTCGGGAAGGCACCCAAAATCCGCCCGGCTCCCCCCCCCAAGGGTACCCTCTTGGTGAGCAAAGATAAAAACCTGAGAAGTGTTGGAGGTTTGGTCGCGAGTTGGGAAAAGAATGAGATTTTAAAAGAAATGAGAAAATTTTGAACCAAGAAACTCACTGGGGGTCAAAGTAGGCATGTTCTAGCTCAAAAAAAGCTTCACATTGTCCGTTGATAAGCTCTTCGTTCTAGTTAAGGTGAGAAGAGTGCACCAGAGTAGGCCCACAAACCCAGCTCTAGATATGTGAAGTAAAAGTGGAAAAATAATAATCCAACATAAATCAAGAACATACATGTGTTCGAAAAGCAGGGCGAAGAGAGGCAAGCGACGAGCGGCGAATGAGGCGAGCGGCGACCGAGGCGATCGAGGCGAGCACGGCGAGAGGCGCGAGCTTCGAGCAGCCACAGGTAAGTGCCGAACGGGGCGTGAGAGGCGAGCAGTGCGAGCTTCGAGCGGCCAGAGGCGAGCAGTGAGTGGCACGAGCTTCGAGCGGCCAGAGGCGAGTGGCGCGAGCTTCGAGTGACAAGAGGCGAGCGCCAAATGGGGCGAGTGGGAAGTTTTTTCCTTCGATTTTGGCAAAGTGAAGAGTCTGAAGACTAAAGAGAGTCTGTACAAGGAAGACTAAAGAGAAGAAGTTGTCAGTACCAGAGGAGGACTGAGGACGCCGTGAGTAATGCTGTTTTGGACACGTGAGAGGCGTGAAAAAAGACTGAAGAGAGATTGTACAAGGAAGACTAAAGAGAAGAAGTTGTCAAGTACCGGAGGATGATGTCGTGAGTAACACCGTTTTGGACGCATAAGAGCTGTTTCCTACCTTTTCTTTTTTGGTCAGTTTTTCACGCCATTTCACAGTTTAACTTGAGTTCTCTACATAAACAAAAATTATAAATAATATATTAAATATATAATATATATTTTATATTTTAGATATATTATATATAATATATATAGTCCGAGTTGATCCGGGTTGGACTAACCCTAAATTACCGGGACCGAGGACCAACCCACTAGGGGTGTGCAACCGGACCGGGTTTAGCCGGGAACCAGACCGGCCCACCCGAAAAACAGGTCCGGGAACCGGTTCCTGTTTGAACCGGTCCGGGAATCGGTTCTATTTTTTCAGAATCGGTTGGAACCGGTCCGGTTCCCGGGTCTAAATGAAAACCCACCCAGACCGGTTTTAGAACCGGTTTTAAGTTACTGTAAAAAAAACCCTAGCATTGAGAGTGCGAGTCCCCTTTCTCAATCTGCTTAGTCGCTCCCTCCTCTTCGTGAGTCCCCTTTCTTCCGGTTTTCTTGTCACCGCGACTGCTCGCCGCTCATCGCCGCGGCTGCTCGTCGCCGCGGCTGCTCGTCGTCGTGGCTGCTCGCCGCAACCCAGCTCATAGCATCTCGTCGCCGCGGTTGCTCGCCGCAACCCAACTCGTCGCCATGGCCCACAGCTGCTCGCTGCCTGAGTCGCCATAACGCCGCTCGTTGCCGCTCGTCACCGAATAAGCTGCAGCTTCATTTTGCTCCTGGGTTTGCTCTCGGCGGTCGCCCTTGAAGCTTACCGGAGGAGGCATAATCACGCGTACATTCGATCTCGGAAAAGCCCCTCGCTTTTTTTGATTAATTCTCGAAGTTTTCAGGATATATATATATGGTTCTTGATTTTCAGGATATATATATGGTTCTTGATTTGATCGGGAGCCGCGCTTTGTTTTTTGCTCATGAATCTTGTTCTGCTTTTGTCTAGACATCTGGAAGTTCATCCGGTGTTCGAGGATCCGAATTCGTTGAAGAAGGTATCGCTTTGGATTTTTAGGCGTGTTCATCGTACATGGGGGGGGGGGGATCGGTTTCTCCTTGCGTAAAAAAAGATTGATGCTTGGGCAATGGTTCGCTTGTGGGTAATGCATGCCGAGGTTGTGCCTGTGTTTGTGGATTGAGTCGGCCTTAGCAGGAATCAAAGAGATTTTCGATAAGTCAACCGATTGGTGTGACGCGGGCCGAACGGTGAATGGAATGTTCTCGTATTTGAGCGGTGCCACCTATCAGTTTCATCGAAAATGACTTTTGAACTGCACAGAGCCGATAAGGGCTTTGCATTTCCAAAGTCCTTTCTAAGATTTTTTTGCTGTTGCAGTCATCTGTTCAATGGAATTGATAATGCCTGCTTACTTTGGGATCTTGGCTGATTTTGTTGAGGTTTTTACTACCTTTAGAAGGCAATTCATAAAGCCTCGCTTAGAATTAGGATTTAATTGCACATTCTGACAAGTAATTCAGATCACATTAGTTCAGGCTCCCTCATTTTATCACTGATCAGAACTCTTGCATATTGGCTCTGGAAAACCATCGAATTATTTGACTTTGGTTCGTTATGCTTTGTGGCTGTAATTATTGTTGCACAAATGAAGAGTTACAGACTTCTTATTCTATGATTGTTGGTCCTATTTTGTTGAAAAATTTGTCTTCTGTAGATTCCTGACTTTGTATAGTTTAATTTCAGTTGATGGATCAAGACAAAGACATATTAATGGAAGTGGATGGATATAATGAAATGAGACCTCTCATGGAATTGCCATTCCATGAAGCTACTGAAGTGGACTCTACAATCGTGACTGCGACAAACAAGGTGAGGGCACCTAACTCCCGTCCTCCTCTTAGTAAAAAGCGAGCTAATCAATCGGAGACATGGGATAATTTTTCGAAAATCATAGATGAGAACACAAAGAAAGTAACTATGGTAAAGTGCATTCACTGTGGAAAAGAGTATAAATACTCTGTTGATCATGGAACATCTAGCATGTGGAAGCACTTGAGAACCTGCAAAAAGTATCCTCATATAGATAAGAAGCAAATGTTGTTTGCACCACGTAACAAAGACGTGGTTGGCGAGGTAGGAGAAAATACTGGTGATGGTAGTGTCTTAACAACGTGGAAGTTTGATCAAGAACGTTGTAGGCACATGCTTGCTAGGATGATCATTATTGATGAACAACCTTTTTCCACGGTTGAGCGTGTCGGTTTTCGTGATTTTGTCACTGAATTGCAGCCTCTATTCCAACATTTATCACGATTTACAGTAGCTAGAGATTGTATGAAGTTGTATATGAGTGAAAGAACTTGTTTGAAAGCTTACTTTGGTAAGCTTAATTCTAGGATTGCACTCACGACTGATATGTGGAGTTCCATTCAAAACTTGAACTATTTATGTCTCACTGTGCATTTTATTGATGAAAATTGGAAGTTGTGACGCAGAGAGAAAGCGTAAATTTGGAACAAATCCAAAGAACTCGAAATTTTTATTCAATAATACTGTGATTTTGATTATAAGATGGACATCCTATATATAGAGATAGGACTCCTAATACTAATGGAAACTGCCTGAATGGTAATATAGGAAACTGCCTGACTGGTAATATAGGAAACTGCCTCAATGATAATATAGGAAACTGCCTCAATGATAATATAGGAAACTGCCTAAATGATAATATAGGAAACTGCCTAAATGATAATATAGGAAATTGCCTAAATTGTTGTTTTCCCAAAAATCAGAAAAACTGCCGAGATTTCTGGCGATCACATTGTTCAAGATAATCACAGGCTAACTGTTCTACATCATTCCCTTCCTCTTCAGAAAAACTCGCCCTCGATTTATGATCAGGATAGAGGGGTGTACCGGAAGCATGATACTCAAATAAGTCTGCCACATTAAATGTAGGGGAAATATTGAGATCACCAGGAAGGTTAATTACATAGGCATTGTCGTTGATCTTCTTCAGGATGCGGCAAGGACCAATCTTCTTGTGCTTCAGTTTATTATAGGTACCTACAGGAAAACGCTCCTTTCGCAGGAAAACCATTACCTCATCGCCTACCTCAAAAATTTTCGAACGTCGCCGTTTGTCAGCATCCTCCTTATACTTTGAATTAGAAGTAGCCAATTGACTAGCCACAGCAGCTTGGACTTCATTAATTCTGGTCGCCAAATTCTCTGCCACGACACTATAGCCTGGAATCTTGGGTAAGGGAACCAAATCCAGAGTATGCTGTGGTGTACGCCCATAAACGACCTGAAAGGGAGATGTACCGGTAGAGCGGTTAATCGAGTTGTTGAAGGCGAACTCAGCAGGAGCAAGATACCAGTCCCACTGCTTAGACATATCACTGCAGAGCCAGCGAATGATATCTGCCATAGTACGATTCACAACTTTCGTCTGACCATCCGTTTAGGGATGGAAAGAACTCCTATACCGTAAATCAGTCCCAAACAAACGCCATAAAGTACTAGGTGCATTAATGAGTCTAAACGGCATGACAAACCATTCGTACAAACCCGCACTTGTCTTGAAGGCCGTTTTCCATTCGTCGCCAGGACGGATGCGAACTTGGTGGTATCCGCTTCGAAGATCGATCTTCGTAAAAATCTGTGATCCAGCAAGTCTATCTAGCATATCATTAAGTCGTGGAATCGGAAACCTATACTTGACAGTAATCCGGTTAATGGCACGACTGTCTACACACATACGCATCGTGCCGTCTTTCTTTGGCGTGAGAAGCGCAGAAACTGCACATGGACTTTTGCTTTCACACAAGAAGCCCTTTCGAAGGAGATCTCCCACCTGCTCCTGTATAATCTGATTCTCCTTCGGATTCATCTGATAATGCGGCAAATTAGGAAGACTAGCTCTTGAAAGAAAATCAATTTCATACTGGATATCCCTCAAAAGAGGTAATCTGTCAGGTAAATCCTCAGGCATAACATCACTGAATACCTTTAATAAGAGCTTAAGAATGTCGGGAACACGAACCACAATTTGCTGGTCGCCCTTGTCCACAATCATATACATTCCTTCACACTTTCGGATATTCGTCATAACCCCTGTATTCTGCTTCTTCACAATTTGAGGGGAATTACTCTTTGGTCTCAAAGTAATTTTAGTCCTTTTCCACACAAAAAAATACGTATTCTCCCTAACTCGGTGTGTAGCATCAACATCATATTGCCATGGCCGACCGAGTAAAACATGACACGCATCCATCTCCACAATATCACAGTCAATAGTATCTTGATATGATTTCCCGATCGAAATAGGTAAACGGCATAATTGGTTTACCTTAAGTTCTGTTCCCTTGTGTATCCACCCGATTGTGTAGGGCGCGAGATGCGGCTTCGTCTTTAGTTGCAAGTGATCCACCAAGGCCTTTGATACTATATTCTCGCAACTTCCCCTATCAATAATGATATCGCATACTTTGCCGTTGACAGTACAGCGAGCGCGGAAAAGCTGATTCCGCTGGGTATCTTTTATCCACGGAGCAAATAATAGACGACGCACAACACAATTAACTTGCTCGCCCACTTCATCTTCCACTCCCACTTCTTCTTCCTTTTCCCAATCTTCCTCATACACATCTTCGTCATGTTCAATGATATTGGCCATTCTACGACGAGGACAATCGTTGGAACGATGGCCCAACTCATTACACGTGTAGCACTTGATCGGTTGGGGTTTGGCATATGGATTCTGGATATTCTGATTGGGAGTGCGATTGCGTGCTGCGACTGCTTCCTTAGGCGTCCCTGTAGTACTTCCTGGAACTTGGCTTAAATCAGGGGTTTGTTGACTAGAAGAACTCGTAACATTAAGCTGTCTTCCTTTCGCGAATGACCCACGATCCAAATAATTTCTACCACGAGTACTAGGGCTAGTCCTCTCCAATTGCATCTCAATTTTTCGTGCTATATCCTGGGCGTCTTCGACAGAGAATAGTCGATGCAAAGAAACCCGATCCTGGATATTAAGTCGCAAACCATTAATGTACCTAGCAGTTTGTTGTGCCTCGGATTCATCCAGGTTATTACGAGTGGAAAGTCGAAGAAACTCTTCCGTATAAGCTTGGGCCGATCTATTTGATTGTCGGCAATTTTGGAATTGCTGAAATAACAGTTGCTCATAGTCCGTTGGGAGGAACCTCTTCTTCAACTTCTGTTTCATCTAACCCCAAGATCGAATAGAAGCCTTGCCTTGTCGACGTCGTGTCAATTGAGTTTGTTCTCACCAAGCTGAAGCGCCACCCTTCAACTTGTACGCCACAAGTTTCACTTGGAGATCCTCGTCAATATCCATGGCGTCGAAGAATTTTTCAACCTCCCAAAGCCAATCAAGGAAATCTTCAATATCCAAATTCCCATTGAAAGTAGGGAGATCTACCTTTAGTTGATACTGCTCAGGATCTCGTCGATATCCTCCCTGACGTCGATTCCCACGAACATGCTCCTCCTGGAATCCCCTGTATCGACGACCACCACGAATCTGCATCTCCTGGAAATCATCGTCTTCGTCTTCCGTATCCTCGACATAGTCTTGACGCCTTTGTCGGGGAATTCTTCCACGCCCCATAGCATCTTCGGGATCACGAGCGATAGGATTTCGCTCGGCTGGAAGAACGCCAGGCGCATGGTTTGTGGACAAATGCTGGATGGCATCAAGGATCTCTTGAAACCTCCGATCGGTTTGATCCACGAACTGATTGAACTCAGCCCGCGTAATAGGCTCGTTCTCACGGCCCTCAGCAGCGGGGAGATTGACATTCACGTTATTTACCATCGTCACAGGAGAATCCTGCTCTGATACCAAATGACGCAGAGAGAAAGCGTAAATTTGGAACAACTCCAAAGAACTCGAAATTTTTATTCAATAATACTGTGATTTTGATTACAAGACGGACATCCTATATATAGAGATAGGACTCCTAATACTAATGGAAATTGCCTGAATGGTAATATAGGAAACTGCCTGACTGGTAATATAGGAAACTGCCTCAATGATAATATAGAAAACTGCCTCAATGATAATATAGGAAACTGCCTAAATGATAATATAGGAAATTGCCTAAATGGTTGTTTTCCCCAAAATCAGAAAAACTGTCGAGATTTCCGGCGATCACATTGTTCAAGATAATCACAGGCTAACTGTTCTACATCAAGTTGCATAAAAGAATTATCAATTTTGTGGTGATGCATAGTCATAAGGGTAGAGAGATTGGGAAAATGGTGGAGAAATGCATTTACGAGTGGGGAATAGAAAAGAAGGTATCCACAATAACCGTTGATAATGCTAGTTCTAATGATGTGGCTGTTGGTTATTTGAAGGAAAGATTTTCAAAGGAAAGGTTTTTGATCTTGAATGGTGATGTTTTACATATGAGATGTACTGCTCATATATTAAACTTGATTGTAAAAGATGAATTGAATGAGGTGCGTGATTCTATTGCACGTATTCGAAATGTAGTTAGGTATGTGAGAAGTTTTCCCATGAGAGCTCGAACATTTCAATCTTGTATTGAGAGTGCTCGGATTACATACAAGGGTTCAGTTTGTCTCGATGTTGCCACTAGATGGAACTCCACTTACCTAATGTTAGATACAGCCATAAAGCATAGGAAAGCTTTTGAAAGGATGGAAGACGATGATTCATCTTTCTTAAGGGAGATTGACAATGATTCTCCTCGAAATGAAGATTGGGAAAATGCCATAATTCTTTCTAAGTTTTAGAAACAATTTTATGATGCCACCAAATGGATGTCAGGAAGTTCATATGTTACTTCAAATGATTATTTTGAGGGTATAGCTTTTTTGTATAAATATTTGAATCATGCGACGAATTCTTTGGACCCTAAGCTTCAAGTTATGGGTTTAAAAATGAAGGAGAAGTTTGACAAATATTATGGGAGTTTGGATAAAGTAAATATCATGGTGTTGATTGCGGTTGCGTTGGATCCTACAAAAAAGTTGAATTATGTGAAGTTTTGTTATGGACAAATTTATGATGATGAAGCGAAAATTGATGAGATGCATGATAAGGTGAAGCTTGCCTTGGAACGTTTATATGAATTTTATGAGCAATCATTTGTTTGTTCTAGTAGACAACATTTTGGTGGTTCAAGTGTAAGTACTAGTGGTAGTGGGTCCAATGCCAATATTGACAACAATGAAGGTAACAATGAGGAGGACATCCAAGCTTGGCGAAAAAGCTTTCTTCACGCGAAGAAAAAAGTGCTTAATGAAAACAAATCTAAGCTTGATCGGTATCTTGAAGCCGAAAGTGAAGATGTCATTAATCTGGACCTTTTGATGTGGTGGAAGAGTAGTGGGTCAAAGTATAAAATCTTATCTTTGATGGCTCGAGATGTATTGTCCATTCCCGTGACTACCGTTGCTTCGGAGTCAGCTTTTAGTACATCGGGACGTGTGCTTGACGGCTTTCGAAGTTCTTTGACTCCTAGAGTGGTGGAAGGTTTGATTTGCACTCAAGATTGGTTAAGAGCCGTTCGCGTGCCGATTAATGTTGAAGAGTGCATCGAGAACGCGGAAAAGTTTGAGTTGGGTAAGTCGTGTATATTTCATTATTTCTTTTTATCTTGTAATTCATTCACATATTTATCTATTGAATGAATACTTTATTTAATCTTTTTTTTTGTTTTTAGATTTGGATTGTCTTCCCGAGGATATTATCATTGGTAAATAGACTTTCTTTTGTGGAAACTCCGATTTTGTGGTGAGTAAATATACTTCATTAATCGACATATTTGCATTTGTCTTTAGAGCATGATTTCTAGTTGATTTTTCTTTATGTATGAATTTCAGGTTTTTTACCATACCCGTGATGGTTCTGGATGGTTGCAACGCAAGAACTTTGTTGGGTCTTCAGGCTGTTTCATCATTTTCATGGAGCTGTGGCTGAATTGGTCTGGTCTTGTTATTGTCTTCTCCTAGGAACAGTGGTGCTTTTCATCATTTTCATTTTACTAAAGCACTGACTTTTCAATTGTAGAAGTTAAGAGTTATTGGAGGGTTTTAGCATGGTTAGTTCTTTTGTGTGTTACCCATCCGCCGTGGGTGAATATTTGGTGAACTTTCTTTGCTTGAAACAAATGGACAGGATTATGCATTAGCTAATATAGTTTCATCATTTTCATTTTTATTACTTCGAGAAGCACAGAGCACTTGTGAACATGTCAAGGGGAGCATGTCAATTGCTGGACATGGTGCTTGTGAATTGCTTATTTTGCTCCAAATTTCTGAAATCAGAAAAAAAAAGGTTATCGGGTAGACCCTGGAACCGGACCGGAAAAACAGGGTAGGTTCCAAAACAGGGTCTAGGGAAAACATGATAGGTTCCAGGTTCCAAAAACTGGGAATTGGTTGTAACAGGGTAGGTTCCAGGTTCCAGGTCTGGACCCTACCCACCCTGGAACCGATCACCCCTACAACCCACACAGCGCTGGTCCAGGGATCCTCGAACCAAGGACCAACCTAGTCTCCCTGGTAACCGGATCAGGATCGGCAGGTTTGGGCCAGTCCAGGGTCGGTCAAGGGTCAACCTTGGACCGATGCTCACCCCTAGTACCATATGCCATGGTGATAAACTTCCCTTAGGTAAAGCCATGATAGCTATTTAAATGAATGATGATATGTAATTGGAGAGCATTTGATGTCAATGAATGATGACTGTAACATAATTTAGTCCGATTAAATTGGAGATCGCTTCGACCAAAAAAAAAATTGGAGATTGCAGTTAATTTCCCTAGTTGTCTTGTTTGTTGACATCATGAGGTCACCCTTGACCTTGTTGCGTTTGTGATCGGCCACGGCTATCCTTGAGAGCTCAGAGACAACGTGGCCATTCCCGCAAGTGAGAAGAGAGAACAGCAACAACGTCCATGAATCATGGGTAGATGAGCGGTTGCCGATGATACCGCTATAAAGGCTCAACAGTGACTTCATGATGTCGAGTGAGATCATGCGCCGGAAGTGGTTCGTGAAGATGCAGAAGGGGGAACAACGAACGAAGAAGAAGATGAAAGAGAAAAGATGAAAGGGAAAAAAGAAGAAGAAAGAAAACAGAAAAATCCAAAAATGCCCCCATCATGTCTTTGTAAATGGCCATCTCAAGCCTTTATTTAAAACAAGATTCACTTGGACCCTCTTTAGAGAAAACAGTCTCATTTTAGGCTCTTAATTGAAATTTTCTCTTTCATATTTTATTCGGATTTAAATTCGGACTACCAAACGCAGCCTAAGAATTTATTAATTCATTAAAACATTATCTTTATGATGGCTAAAACTTTCTAGACTAATTATAATTACTTCGATTTAGCTCAAATGAGTAACTGAATGCGAATATTATCATTCTTGTCACATAATTACGTCATGTAGCTCAAACTAAGCACTCATAACCTCTATTTTTTTCTTGGGCCACACTCATTGGTACCTTAGTTTTGTATCATTCTTGGCTCTGAATAATTTCCATTTAAAGAACAATGAATGGAATCCACGTGTAGAGGGAGTGCGTAGCACAGGCTACTTGGCTAGTATATTGATAAATTAGTGACATGAACTTTCCAAGTTCCTTCACAAAATATTTTAAAGAATGTATAAGAACATTCTTAATTTTTAAGTCACAAGATTTGACAAAATTAGTTATGATAATCGCAACACACCAAGAGTAGTTGTGGAGGGAGTTTACAAGGAAGATGAACTCATATCAAGTGCTTTTGTCTCTTCCAATATTTGGTCAACACTGACTCTAGAAAAGATGTAACGAAAATAAATCCTGATTTTCATTTATTTGTTGTATCGACTGACTATAGGTTTTATGTCTCTACTATATCGTGGTAAAGATTTCTACTTGTTAATGCATTTGTTTCTTATTTCCAAGGATTATCTATTCAAGATGAAACACATAGGAACAGAATAATGGTCTAAAATTAATACTAGTATTTCTGCTGATGTAGAAAATTTTCCATAAAAATTGCAATATGACCAATCCACATATAAAGCACATGTTCCAAATACTAGTAATTAGAAGTACGGATCAGGGATACGCAAAACTTAAGAACTTTTCCATGTAATGTACAGCCCATGAAGTAAAGGAAAAGGACAGGTGCTCTTCACATTTGGATTTTCAATGCGTAGGAATGCAAGTATACTGGGGGAATAATTGGCTTTATATGAGCTGCACGTTCTGTCAAATTTGGAAGCTTCGAGGCAATGAAACCTCTCTCTCTCTCTCTCTCTCTCTCTCTCTCCACGAAGCAGCTGCTCCCAGGAAGACTTTGGGTCTCTTACTTCAGCCTGCAATTCAATGTCTTTTCCTTCCATTTCATTCATTCACTCCAATCAGAAGCAGTCGTGGGAGAGACGGGCACAATCCGAACTGAAGTTATGAGGACTTTGTGTACAAGCAACCACAATCTATCGAGAGAAACCATCTAGCTTATACGAATTTGAGAAGATGGTGTTCAATCTCCGAACCTTCAGTTTTACCGAGTCTGTTCAAGGTGACCCAACACCTCCTCCAACAACACCTCCCAAAAGCTTCTCCCTAAGGGAGCTCCGAGTCGCCACAGACAACTTTAGCCGTGACAACTTCTTGGTGGAAGCTAGATTCGGGAAGCTTTACCGGGGGCGTTTGGCTGATGGTTCGGTAGTGGCAGTAAAGAGAGCGACCTTTGTCGATCGATGGAGGGAAGAGCAGTTTGAAGCAGAAGTGCAACTGGGAAGCTCGACGCACCCTAATGTACTATGCGCAATTGGCTTTTGCAGGACCAAGAAAGAGCTTGTACTGGTCTATCCCTCGATGATCAACTGCAGCCTAGCTTATCATCTCAGACATAGACGGGATCGGTCCATCCGACCCCTCGATTGGACGACTCGGAAGCGTATAGCCTTGGAAGCGGCAAGAGGTCTTGCGCACCTACATGATCAAGGCAACATTAAGATCGTGTACCGCGACATTTCCACTTCAACTATATTGCTGAATACCCAATTTGAGGCCGTGATAGGAGGTTTTTGGTTTAAGGGAAGTACTTTTCCTATTCTCAACCCCCCCGTGAGAGTCTCATCCTCATCCCAAGGAAAAGATTCGCATGATTCTGATTCCTCTTCTCAAACTCATCATCTCAACAAAGATTCCTTTGTTGACACCACCAATGCCTCCAGCGGTGTTAAGTTAATTGACCCGGAGGGGTGGCTCACAGGGAAGCGCATTCCGAAGAAGGATGTTCACGCCTATGGGAAAATGCTTCTTGAGCTCATCTCTGGACAGCCATATTTAAAACTTGATGTGTCTGCGTATAACAAAAATCTCAGTTTGGAGCAATGGATTGGTCGATTTATGGGCAAGAACGAGTTGGGAAGAGTGATCGATCCCAATTTGCACGGGAAGTATGTGGAAAAAGAAGCAGAGCAGCTAGTCCGACTAGCATTATTGTGTGCTGACAGCGATCCATCTGTCCGACCGGAGATGTCAGAAGTGGTTGCAATGATCGAAAGCCAAATGCTTGGGAGGGATCATAGCAGCAGGAGCAATTGGAGTGGAAGCGAGTATAATTCAACTCCTTACTATTCCTTACCTCCTTCTCCTTCTCTCTCAGTGGAGATATGCTAAATCTCGATCACCGTTGTCTTCTACAGGCTCAGCTTTTGTTTGTATGATCTTTGTTTTGTGACATATATTACAAGCTTTACCTTACATCGTTTTTGTATTAGTAAAAGTACGAAACGAAGTCTTTGTTCAAGAACATTCGAATGGCGACATTGTGTTTCTAAACCGTCTGTCCCAGCATTAGTCGGTAATGACCACTGTCTTCTGACATTTTAAAGGAATTGAAAGCAACAGAAAGAGTTACTGAAATTGTTGCCTTCTAATCTATCACACGTACTTGAAAAGGCAAAAGAAACTTGTGAAGGAATGCCTATGTGTTATAAATCCTGTTTTCTTAGATTAGTGGCCACCATCAAAGTTACAAAGCATTTGGAAGGTTCGACTTTCACATAACTCAGTTGAGTATGCATCTCAACCCTCGAATTAGGTCTCAAATTTTAGAGGTTAGACATCTCAATGCATCTATGCACCCAATACAACCCATACTACTACATCTTCACTTATTCGATTGTATTTTGCAGTTCCTTAATCCGATGGCCATGCGTTTTATGGTTTGTTTAAGGAAGTACAGGTCAACAATCTGTGTCCTTACAATGTTTATTCATCCTGTATAAATGGAGCAGCATTTAGATGTGCATGCACCCTGAGGTTGTAGACTCTTAGTGGTAGACTGTTTTTCCCTCTAATTGTCAGGATGTGAGGCAGAAACTAAGGTAGCATCATCTAGACAGGCTTTACTTGCTAATTAAGGAAATTCCAAGTCGTCGTCACTCTCATCCTCTGCCAGCAATTTCAAATTTGTATCTCTGCTTCAGAAGAGGATATGGTTGGACTAGTTGGTTTTGACTTTCTTCGCTACAAGGAAACTCATATGAAGCTTCCAAGAAATTTCTCAGCCATGGGATGGCCAATACTAGGGAATACAAGGGAAGCACCTTCCTCCAAGCATTCCTGTGCCAAGTCCGTTTCTTGTGCGCAATGGCTCAAGCCGAAGGATCTCCCCTTGCAGAATCAATTCCATGTCTGAATCAAAAGTCTCCTCCTTGAATTTGAGATTGCCCTTCTTGTCCTCGAGGAACTGATCATTTCAGAAGATGTAATATTTCGATCTCTCTAGTGAAGCAGAGTTTTAGTATGCGTTCGTAGCCCCTTTCAACGGCTCGTACGATCCACCCAGACATCAGATTGCGATGTCATCTTATTGAAACCAGCACAGAAAATGACACAATCTGAGAATCTTCCATAATTTTAAGAAACATTTGAATATGCTGTTATTTTCTAGAAGTTATGAAACATGTGAAGATAATGGAAAATGGTTTTCTAGACATCCAAAAGTCTATTATCGATGCGATATGTTCAAATAAATATAGATGGTTTGAAAGTCTAATTCATTATCTTTGAGGGGTTCAATACAATTCTTGAAGAAAACAGACTAGCACAATCAATATTTGGAAAGATATAATATTTATTCGCTATCCGAAAAATAAATATTTTTGTGCAAAAATTGAGTGGTTCGGATGTTATATAGGCGATTGGGGTGCGTATAGGGCCCATAGATCCAAAATGTGGGTCTCGGAAGGCAATTTTATAGTTTTGTATTGAATGGACTTTTGGGCCCAAGTGAGTGTTTAGCCTTTACTTCTAAGGCAAAATGACACAAACAGTACTTGAACTTTGACTCAATATGCAATTTGGTATCTGAACTTTTAATTTGTTCAATATAGACTCTGAACTTTAACCCAATGTGCAAATGTGGTCTCTGAACTTTTAATTTATTCAATGTTATCCCTAAATTTTTGGTACATGTTCAATTCGGTCCCTAAACTATAAGAAATGTTAAATGTAGTCCTTTCCATTAATTCAAGTTCATGGACTACATTGTACATTTTCATATAATTCAGGGACCACATGAACATTAGCCTAAAGTTCAAGGACTATATTGAACAAATTAAAAGTTTAGGGACCAAATTGCACACTGAGTCAAAGTTCAGGGACTATTTGTGTCATTATCCCTACTTCTAAATAGTGCAATTTCTAATACGGGGAGTAAATCAATATGGTACGTATTTTGTTGTATAGAAAAGTATAGCATTTTGTGATATAGGACTGTATTTTCTTTTTAACTTCATGTGAATGCTTATGCAAACATTCTAGAAATGAAATGTCATTTACATTGGTGATATATGTGTTAGTATGTGGTATTGTGATAGCGATTGAAACTTATTGTCGACATACGTACTGAGACATGATATAGTATATATGTGCATGAATTGGTTCTGTTTCGGGGCTTAATCATAGCCGATGTGATTGTCGAGGCTTTACCATACCTGATATGATTTTTGCGTCTTGTTACCTGGTGAAAGCGTAATCGTAAGACTTTCTTGACATTAGCGATCGAATAAGTTTGACACATGCTTTCAACCAAAAAAAGTTTGACATATGCTAGCTATGCTGTATTTTGTAATTTATGATATGGAGCATATCCAATTATTTGTTGAAATATATTCATTATACTTATTACATGGTAAGTATGATGAATACGACGGTCTTGATACATATGGATGCATACTTTCAAAACCGCATCATGTTTTGCTCGTTGTCAAATGAGTGGTGGTCGTCACTTACTGAACCATGGTTTTGCTCATCCTCTTTTATTATCATTTCAGGTCCAAACATAAGGAGTTTAATCGAATACATGGGAGAGCGATTCGAGTTTGCATGACACCTTACTTTAGACTATTTGAGTAAAGATTACTAAGTTGGAATTTATGAATCTAATTTATTAAGTTGATACATATGGAGCATACTTTTAGAACCGCATCATGTTTTGCTCGTTGTCATTGGAGTGGTGGTTGTCACTTACTTAACCATGGTTTTGCTCATTCTCTTTTAACATCGTTTCAGGTCCAAACATAACGAGTTTAATCGAATACATGGGAGAGCGATTAAAGTTTGCAGGGCACTTTACTTCAGACTACTTGAGTAAAGATTATTAAGTTGGAATTTATGAATAATTTTTGCTGAATTCATAATACAACGGACTTTGTTAATTTATCTTCATTTTGGTTAAAATTTTCTTCCTTCATTTGATAAAATGTTAAAACATGTCACGAATTTGAGCCCGTAATTGAAACCCGACTAGAGATAAATTGGATATTTTGCGGATGTCTGAAATCGAGCAGAGCAAAATATGATAGCTTTCCTTTACTAGTTGCAGTCGGCCAAGGAAAGATAATTGAAAAAGAAATAAAATCAAATAAAGGAGAAAGTTGACGTTGGACTCTTGTTTCCACTATCCGGAAATCTATTTCCTTACTGAAGTGAGCAAGAAAACAACAAAGTAAGAAAGCTCAACAGGATTCGGTCAAACTGGGGCTTTAAGTTGACCGTGTTCACACGGATTTCACTTTCCTGTTGAATTCGGCCACTAATCATCCACTGTGGAAATATATAATATTTTTTTAATGAAATATATTATATTTGTGGGGATTTTTTGGGGTTACGCCATTATTGACAAAAAAGAGGTCTTGAAGAGCCGCTTGTGTGCGAGTGCTTGATGTGCGAAGATGTGCCGAGGAATTCGTGAATTACATTCATGAAATCAGTGCTCGAGCCATAAAATCTTGTATTAAGATTTATGTGTAATTCTTTTGTGAGATTGAAAGATTATTTTGTGAGGAATTATGGGGCTAAATACTGCACGAGTTTTTGGATGTATTTGGGGCTTGGGGAAATATTTATAGTGTTTGAGTGACTAGAGTATGGCTGTAATATCCATTGTATCGCTTAATCTATATTGAAATTTGTTGCTATTCTCCCCGTGTACGTATGTCACTACAGTCGAATTACGCAAATTTGGTGTCCGATTTATTTTCTTGCTTTATCTATTTTATTGTTCGATCGCTAGCTTCTGCAACGTAAAACATGGCCAATCACTTCCTTAGATTCATGGATCTTGGGTTGAGACGCTATAATTGTAAGACGAGTTGGTATTCCATAATATACACTCCTAATTTACGAGCTAAGCATGGTACAAAGTTGAACAGACATGACTAACAAGTTATTGGCTTAATTGCCAAGAGAATTTTGTTCTTTCCTTAGGCCGATGTGGAGAAGTTCCAACTTAAGATTGCTCGGGGAGATAAACTAGTCAAGGTGCGAAAAAGCCGACCCACCCCTTGGATTGCTAAAAATAACTTCAAGCTATGTTAGCTTATATCTCCCTAAGCCAGTTTCTAGCCTTGGACAACTTTATGTTGCAATTTCCACAGCGACAACGATAGATGGGTACGAGATTCTTTTCTTAAATGAAGATGGGGGATGATGCACATACCAAAAATATTGTGTACAAAGAAATTTTTGACAAACTTCCCTTAGGTTAACCTATGATAGCTATTTGTTGCGGAAGCAAACGATAGCAAAATAAAATAGACAGAACAAGAAAATAAATTAGATACTAAATTTACGTGGTTCGGTCGTAGAGACCTACGTTCACGAAGAGAGCAGCAACGAATTTCATTATAGATCAAACGATATGACGGAGATTACAATCACACTCGAGTCACTCAAACACTTTCAACATTTTCTCAAGCCTCAATTATATCCAATAACTCACGCAGTATTTAACCTCACAATTTTTTACGAAATAATCTCTCAATTTCACGAAGAAATTATATATAAATATTTACCATAAGAATTTAATTGACATCGACACTTGAATTCTTGACGTAATTCCACGAACAAAACCCACTTCAAGCACTCGTGTAAAACGGCGCTTCAATCTCTTCACGTATTCATCAACAACGGCTTGCAACCTTGCGGCAAAAGAGCAGCTTGCATTTATACGTGGGGTCTACGGTCGAACTTCACTCTTGAAGTAGAGTCCAACGCCGAAAGAAAAGGTTGTACACAAAAGTCCACAATTTCCTGGTTGGTTTCTATGCATCCACGCTTTTCATTAAAGTCCACAATTTCCTTTTTTGTTTTATTTCTTTTTTTTTTTGGCCGATGTTTTTTTGTCTATCCTATATCCATCCACGCTTTTCAATAAAGTACACAATTTCCCTTTTTTCATTTCTTTTATTTTTTGGCTATTTTTTTTGTCTATTTTATTTTAACTCTCAACTTACTCTTAAATTATTTCTTGCAGGGCATGAGAATGAAAACATACATCTAAAACTACACGTTTCCACTCCCAGCCCTCCTTGAGAACTTTCTAAGTAAGAATAGTGGCAATTGAAGCAAACAAATATTTTCTTTCCTCTTATTGGGACTCATGCTGATCGAGTCAAAGTCCAACCTCTAGCTTGAGAGCAAAGACTCTAATTCGTATACAGAAATTGTTGTGTACTTCAACTTACCTGTATCCAAATACAAGGTCCAAGATTGACTATTCATCATTGAGCGTGACTTCAACACAGAAACAATTTCCGTATTTTTCGCAATCTTTATCCGGATTGGATTTCATATGGTGGGTTCAAACTCGAGACATATTTTGACACTTTTTACATAAATATTCCTTTTGGTACCTTACTCTTGTAACATTTATGGCTCTGAAATTTTATACTCTATTTAATGAACACTGAATGGAATCCACATGTATCCCGTGCATAGCATGGGCTGCTAGGCTAGTACACTGATAAATTAGTGACACAAATTTTCTAGGTTACATTATTAGTTTTAGAGTGGCAAGATTTGACGAAATCAATTATGACAATTGCAATACAGCAAGAGCAATTGTACAGGGAGTTTCTAAGAAAGTTGAAATCATATCAAGTACTTTTGTCTCTTCCAATATTTGGTCAACACTAACTCTAGAAAGATCTAACGAAAAGAAAATCCCGATTTTCATTTATCTATTGTATCAGCTATAAGTTTTATGTCTTCACTAATTCATAGTAAAGGTTTATACTTATTGTTAATGCATTTGTTTCTTATTTCCAAGGATTATCTATTAAAAATGGAATATAGAGAAAAGAATAATGATCTAAAATTAATACTAGTATTTCCACTGATACAGAAAAGTGTCCATTGAAATTGCAATATGATCAGTAGACATATAATGCACATGTTCCAAATACGAGTAATCAAAAGTAAGGATTTTCAAGGATACACAAAAGTTAATAGCTTTTCCATGTAATGTACAGCCGATGTAGTAAAGAAAAAGGACTAGCGCTCTTCACATTTGGACTTTTCAATGCGTAGGAATCCAAGAACACTAGAAAACTATGGAAAATTTGCTTTGTATGAGTTGCACATTTTGTTAAATTTGGAAGATTCGAGGCAATAGAACCTCTTTCGCTCTCCCTTTCCACGAAGCTGCTCCCAGGGAGGCTTTGGAGTGAGATGGCTCCACACTTTGACATCAGCCTACAATCCAACGACTTTTCCTTACCATTTCATTCAGTCACACCGACCAAAAGCAGTCGTGGGTGAGAGGGCACAATTCCAACCGGAGTTATAAACACTTCCGTGTACAAGCAAAGTCTCTTCGGAATTGCAGAAGGTATTCCCAACCCAATCACTACCAATCGAGAAAAATCATCAAGCTTATATGATCCATTTGTACTCGAGAAGGATCTACTTTTTCCCCGCTTAAAGATGGTGTTCAATCTCTGAACCTTCAGTTTTACCGAGTCCGTTGAAGACGATCCAACACCTCCTAAAAGCTTCTCTCTAAAGGAGCTCCGAGCTGCGACACACAACTTTATGTTGTTCGGTATTAAAGTTCGGCTAAGTTCGTATACGAGAAATTAAAAAACAAACGTGAAGAAAACAAACCTGAAAGCAGCACTACCAAATAAACAAAATGTTAATCCGAGCCCAACGAAGTAACGTCGTGTCCTTAAGACGAATTTGGCCCCTCAATCAGTACCCGAGGATATTGGACAATCGTCTCCCAGGATAGAACGGATCTTGTTCCTCCGAAGCGGTACGTATTCGGAGGACTCCAACGAACGCAATTCTGTAGAACAATCGCACCAAACGATAATGACGAAGTGAATATATGTAGAGCGTGTCAGAAAAATGCCGATGTCACGAAGTATGTCTTTCCCGAACTATACTGTTCGATTATATTGAAGTGGCGAAGAATAAAGAGTTGCGATGGTTCGTGAAGAGCAGTGAAGGTAGCCGAGCCGGCCGGATGGACGGCGGAGGCGGCGCGCGCGGGGGGTGGACCGACCTAGCTTGACGTAGGTCCTCTCTCTTCTACAAAAGTGGGGTACCCCTTGGGGCCCAAACCCATTTGTGAGGCTTAACTATTTGAACCTATTTCCCATCACCTCTTCTCTTATGTGGGACACTTTCAACCACACACTTCTCATTCAATTCTATGGGATTTTGGTGCCAAAATCCCAACACTTTAGTCGCGACAACTTCGTGATGGTCGATTGGCACGACAAGGTTTACAGGGGGCGCTTGGCCGATGGTTCGCTCGCGAAAGTAAAGAGAGTGTGGTGTGTTGATCAATGGAAGGAAAAAATTTTCGAAGCAGAAATGCAAGTGGGAAGCACGGTTTCAACGCACCCAAATGTGCTACGCCTGAGGGGCTTTTGCAGGACCAAGAAAGAGCTCTTACTTGTATATCCCTTGATGATCAACAATAGCCTATCTTACAATCTTAGAGAGAGACCTGATCGGTTTGCCCGACCTCTCGATTGGACTACTCGCAAACAAATAGCCTTGGGAGCAGCGAGGGGGCTTGCACACCTTCACAATCAAGGTAACATCAAGATCATGCATCGCGACATCTGCTCATGTAATATACTGCTGAACGTGCATTTTGAAGCCGTGATAGGAGGATTTTCGATTGCCATGATCATGCATGAGAGAAATGTAGAGAAAGGGACTATTGAGTGGCCCACGCGCATGCCAAGGCGGGGCACGGGAGCCTCAATCTCATCACCAGTAGAAGAAAATTCAGCTGATTCTGGCTCCGATTCTCAATCCTATCATCGCTATGAAGACGTTTATATCAAGACCCCCCGATGCGGCAGTTCTTTTTTTACTGCCCCTGAGTACTTCCACACAGATAAGTGCACATTGAAAAATGATGTCTTCTCATACGGGAGAATGCTTCTGGAGCTCATCTCGGGACGGCCAATTATAGAACTTCATGTGTTGGCGTATAAAGAAATTCTCAGTTTGGAGGAATGGCTTGGCGATTTTATAAACAAGAACGAGTTGGGAAGGGTGATCGATCCCAATTTGCAGGGGAACTATGTGGAAGAAGAAGCAGAGCAGCTAGTCCGACTGGCATTGTTGTGGGCAGATGGCGATCCATCTGTCCGACCCAAGATGTCAGAAGTGGTTACAATGATCGAAAACCAAATGCTTGGGCAGGATCCTAGCAGCAGGAGCAATTGGAGTGGAAGCTGAGCTTGTCAGAAGTGGTGACTACTCCTTCCCTCCTTCTCCTTCTCTCTCGTTGGAGATGTGCTAAATCTTGATCACCATTGTCTTCTACAAGCTCAGCTTTTGGGTTTTCCTTTTCCTATATTATTGCCATTTTGTTTGTATGATCTTTGTTCTGTGACATATAGTACGTGCTTTACCTTCCATGATCTTCGTATTTGTAGTAGTGCGAAATGAAGTCTCGGCTCTAAGTTTTTCAAAAACACCGGAATAGCGGCATTGAGTTTCTAAACCATTTGTCTTAGGATTAATCGGTAATGACCACTCTCTTCTAACATTTTCAAGGAATTGAAAGCAATTGAAAGAGTTGATCAAAGTGCTGCCTTCGAATCTATCACACTTATTGTTAAATTGTATCTCGAGTTTGAGCCCGTATACGAGATCCGATACACACGTAAATCATCTATTGCTCAAAGTCTTGCGAAAAATTGACGACCAAGAAGCAAACCATGAACGTCCTCTGCACACGCGTATATTTGTCAAAGATGTGCACGTCTTTCAAGTCCATCAATTTCCCACTTCTTTAAATGCATGCACATGTGCCTGCGTGCCCCATAATGGACGTCGAAGATGAAGGCAAAAGTAAAAGTTCTGGGCTTGTTTTGTCTTTGTTCATTGACTTCCTTTGGTCTCTTTTCTCTGATAGTTCATTCAACCGAGACCGATAACAGGGAAGAACAATGAAGCTTCCATGTGCGCATTAATTGAAGGAGCTGAACATCGGTGGACAAGATCTGTGAAGATGGCACCCCCCTTCCTTTGATTATCTTCAAAGATTATGGGCACATTCTTGACTTTCTTCTCCCTTGAAATTGCTCCCGCTTCTATAAAAGCAAGAGACGGAAGAAGAAAGACTCCAGAGAGCTCCAGAGACGAAACGAAGGAGAGAGCTCTCCAGAGATGGAGAGATTTGTGTCGGAGAGTGAGATCATCAAGTTGAGTTATTAAACACTGTGGATATTGGGCATATACTAGGGCTGGGAAATACTTGAGCTTGAGTGATTGTGATCCTGTAATTCTCCGATTTATTAGTGGATTATTCGTCGATTCTCCGCGTGGATGTAGGTTCCGACATTCGGACCGAACCACGTAAATTTCTTGTGTCCTTTTATTGTTTCTCATTTTACTTCTTTATCAAAATTTCTACGGCTTCCAACTTAATTGCAAAGTTATGATCTGCTTCCGCCTCGTCACTGATCATACAACACTTATTGTGAAATGGAAAAAGAAACTTGTGAAGGAATGTCTATTTGATATAAATCCTATATTCCTAGAGAAATTGGATGCCATCATCAAAGTAACAAAGCATTTGGAAGGACGGACATTCACATACCTCAGCTGCCTATACATCTTAACCATTGAATTAGGTCTCAAATTCTAGTCGAGGTGTCAGAAACTGAACCGAAAACCGAACCGAAATCGAATCGAACCGAACCGAACTGAAAATTCATGCATTTTCAGTTCGGTTTCTGTTTCGATTCGGATAATAAGTACAAAAATTTGGTTAGTTGATGATTCGGTTCAGTTCGGTTCGGTTCGATTTGGATCAAATTGAATTTCGATTCCATTTTGTTTTTTCTTCTCTTTGAGTACTTTCTCTCTCTCTTGACTCCGACTATTCATTATTTCTCTTTTTTCACTCTCTTTTCTTTCTCTCTCTTTCCTTTTTCTGATCTATTCTCTCTCCTCCTCTATCTTCGCAAAACTCCATTTCCATCTCTCCCAGATTCAATCGTTTGGCTCAAAGGCCAATGTCTCATCCTTCCCCTTTCCTTCTTCGATCTCATTTTGGTGGATCGTCATTGAACGAGAATGCCAACATCTCCAAGGAGCTCAATGCCAAGCACATAAAGGTTTCCCTTCTTTCAGGCTCACCGCAACCATCCTCTTCCGTCTTCGACGTCGAACGGGTCCACCCTGCCGAACATCTTCTTCAAGATAAAAGAAATCCTTCAATAATTTGTGTCCCATCTTGGTACTGTCCATCTTCTTCCAGATGAGCAAAGATATGAAATTTCGAGAACTGACATATTTGAGAGGTTCTGGGTCTTGAGGATCGTCATGCAAAAAACGATTATCTACCTTAAAATACCTAGCAATCATCTCTAAATGGCGCGGCTGATCTTGAGCCGCCGGATACCGCGATGGAGCTCAAGCCCTCCTGATCTCAGGCCTCGAGCTCCATGCCGTGGCGGAGCTTGAGGTTGTCCAGCATGGCCGAGATCTCGAAGGCCTCCAGAATCGTCTTTGTCCTTGTACTTGGGGAAGCTCGCGGCTTCAACGAGGGATGACGGCGTGGCCATGTCGCCGGTCTGGGTCAAGGAGGGGAGGGTGCAAACTGCGAAGGGAAGAAGCGCAAAAAAGGAAAAAAAGAGGAAAATCAAAAACCGAACTGATCCAAACTGATCCGAACCGCATTTTTGGTTCGGATCATATCCGGTTCGTGTGCCTTTCGGTTCGGATCAAAGCACACCTCCAAACGGTTCGGCTCGGTTCAGTTTTCCTAAAAACCCGTACTGAACCAAACCATTAACACCCCTAAATTCTAGAGCTGAGGCATCTCAATGCATACGCACCCAATACAAACCATACTACTAAATTTGAAAATGGAGTAGTGTCTGAACAAATCATCTTGGTCGTACAGGGCCATCTGCAATCTTCACCTGTTCGATTGTCTTTCGCTGTTCCTTAATTCACTAGTTTGCTGCCCATGCGTTGCACGGTTATGTTCATGGAAGTACATTTCAACAAACTGTTTCCCTCCAATGTTAATTCATCCCGTATGATTGAGTAGCATTTAGACGTGCATGCGCACTGAGGTTGAAGACACTTCGTGGTAGACGGTGCTTTTACCTCTACTTTTCAGGATGTTGTCCATCAACAAAGGTAGCATCGTGTAATCATGCTTTACTTCTTAAATAATTGAAGTCCAAGTTGTTGTCACCCTCATCCTCTGCCTGTATTTTCAAATTTGTGTCTGTGGGACTAGTAAAACCAGGGAATACAAGGGAAGCACCTTCCTCCTTGCATTCCTCAGTGCGCAGAGGCTCGAGCCGAGGGATCTCCTATTGCAGAGCGGATTCCATGTCTGAATAGAAAGTCTCCTCTTTAAATTTGATACATAGCCCTTCTTTTTTTTTTTGGTTGTCCTCAAGGAAAATTAACCATTTCAAACGACGCAACATTTCCATCTCTTTGGCAACACGGAGTTGTAGTTCACACACGCAGCCGCTTCCGACAGCTTGTACGATCCGTCCTGACATCACAACACGATGTCATTTACACCATTGGAACCAGCACAGAAAAATATACAATCTGCGATTTTCATAATTTTCAAAAACACTTGAATCTTATGTTATTTTCCAGAAGTTACAAACTTGTGAAAATTATGGGAAATGGTTTTCTAGACATTCAAAAATTCTATCATTGATCTGATCTGTTCAAATAAATACTGCTCGTAATTCGAAGTCTTTGAAAGATCCAATACGATTATTCAAGAAAATAGACTAGCATGATCGATATTTTGAAAAACATAACTATTATTTGCTATGCAGAAAAATACTGTATTTTTACAAAATTGAGTAGTTCTGATGATATACGGCGTCAAGTAACTTTTAGGCGATTGGGGTGCGTATATGGGCCATAGACCCGAAATCTGGCTCTTGAAAGGCATTTTCATAATTTTTTACCAAACGGGCTTTTCGGCCCAAGCAAATTTGGCCACTATATCTAAAGAGTGCAACATCTAATAAGGTACGTAAATTGTGTTAGGGTCCAAGGAAATAGTTGGTTTGCATGTGTGGTTTATTTAGCACTCAAACTAGATGAGTGATTTTTACCACTTCTTCGTTTTGCAAAAAATTGCATGACTAGATTTATCGAGAAAGAGTCATATTGGGGCATGGCACGTATATAGAAAATATATTATTTCGTGGCTCCTTTTGAAAACTGGACAAAGTACTGAATTTTTTTAAACTTCATGTTGCTGTTCTATGCAAACATTTAGAAAATGAAATGTCAGTTATATTTGTAACGCCCTAGATTTAATTGACTCCAGGTATTGGCTGCTTTAGCCCATCCCATATTGAGCCTCAACTTTGGAGTTTGCTTCAACTTTGGAGGTTACGTCAAAAGAAGCCTCCGAGAGTTAATTCTAGTTTATATATATATATGTTGGTGGGATCAGAATTTTGAATGATTGGTTGGGGAACTCGGTTTTCTAATTCCCATTGGTCAGGAAGGGATATTTGGTTCCAAGGAATGGTCCTGGGGATAGTAATATTTGCTTTAGAAATGTCTGTTTGTAACAAAAGGGTTTCTCTATTGGAATTTAATTTAAAAGCTTTGCTTCCAAAAGCAGAATTCATTACTTTGTAATAAACTCTATAAATGAGGGCCATTGGAATAGAACCTTCAGCTATAGAATAATTATGGGTTTTTATTTGAAGGGTGAGAGTTTTTAAAATATTTTTATCTTTGAGAGAAACAGTAAGACCGGGGTAACTATCGAAATGAATTGGTCCACTGCAAAGACTTGTTTCTATGGCTTCAAGGATGGATTCATCGTATTTTAAAAGTCTCGCATCTCTCAAAATAAGAAGCAAGGAAGTATCTAATCCTTCTTTGGTAAGGGGTTTTGCACCAACCTGCACTAAACCTATATGCATGTAATTCCATTTCTGGGAATGCTTTTTTATAGAATCCTTACACAAGAGTTGTATTGAAGCAAAAGAATTAGAGAGTGGAATATCTCTTTCTTCTGTGACAATAACATAGTCGTTGTTGCCAAAGAGTTTAAACTTCGAATGCTCATAAATTTTATCAAGTTTAACCTTTGGAATATACCAATTTTCAATAGATTTATTAAAATCTTCTATGTTGATTTCTTCTCTATTTATAGGTCCTTGATCTGAGGACATTTGTGATAAAGAACTAGAAGAAGACTCAGATCTTCTTAATAAGTTCATTTCAAAAGACTACTTTCTTCTTTCCAGTAGATTTCGACGATGCTTACCAACGGACTTACTACCCCTCTAGGTTTTACTGCCTGGAACACATCCAGAAATCTTATGGAAAGATCTCCACGAAGGAAATCGTCTTTACTGAGAATGAAATTATAAAGAATATCTTTATCTACCCTCTGGCTCTGATACCATAAACGAACCTAGGATCTGGGTAGAAAAGGGTATAGGTTATATATATATATATATATATATATATATATCTTATTTTAATCTGTACGTTTTCTTTTATAAGAAAACGGTCTAGGAAAATATAATAGAAAGATAATAATAGTAAAGATATATGTGATTATTAAACGTCGTTCTAAATGTTCAAAATATCTATTATATTGAGAAAATAAATAAAGGATTTGGGTTATGTTTCGTGACCTAGCAACAGCAAATATATATTCTAATATAAAAGTGTAGATTTCTACACAGAAAACTATCAAATAAATAAAATTAAATAAAAGTGTGAGCATTAAGGATAATAAAGAGTCCGTATGCAATATAAAGAATGATGAGAAGAATAGCCAGAAACTCTAAACCAACCATGAAGGTGGTGTGGCTATGTAAGAAAAGGGCAAAACAGTAAGAAGAAGTAAGGATATATAACAAGTGGAGAGTATTGCTGTAAAGTAAAGTGCAAACCTTCCACAGGCGGTTTGACCTGCCGTTTGTGGGGTATATATAAACTTAAATGTTGGAAAAAAAATTAGAAATAATCTTTATATAATATTGCAACAATAGTATTGAAAGATTACAGAATGGAGGTCTTGAAATACAAGTGCAGAAGTAAGTAAATTTCTTCGTTAGAAATTCTTCCGTTATTCAGACTATTGGTAGTCAGGAACGAAAAGATTTCCTCACAATACAAACTAGAAATGGTTTTGAAATGGTCTTGACAAATGGACAAGATTTTTTAGGGATTAGAAACTTACTGGATATGAAATGGTTATGAAAAGGTTGTGAGGTGAATGTTGTTTGAGATGATCTCTTATTCCTTCGAAGAAGGCTAGAAGGGATCTGTGGGGACTGGAGAGGGTTTTGGATTCTCAAAGAGAGGATGTTCCGACTGCTGCCTTCTAAGAGAGGATAGGGTCTGTTTATATAAGCGGGCTAGTTCCTGTAGAAATTGTTCACGGGTAGTACTGTAACAAATAGTAGTAAGTGCACAGTGTTACAGTGAACAGTGTTCGAACATAATTATGAAAAAAAGAAAAGCTGGCAGACTCCTTTCGGCTTAGAAATGATGAATTCGGCAGGAGTCTTTCGGCACTTTCTTCTAAGAAAATCTAGAGAGATCTTTTATAGGTTCAGGTTCTTCGTCTTCATCCTTCACGCTTGCCCAATTGTGAGGAATAGGAGCTATTCCTGGGATGCCAAAGCAATCATCCTCGTTGGAATTGCCACTGTGATGGGATTGAGAAGAACTAGCTTCTTCTAAGTCAGAAAGGGCTTGTTTTAGCATCCCTGTTAATTGTTGGTGAGATTTAGCAGATGCTGACCTAGAAAGTACAAACCCTTTATCATGTAGAAAGGGGGAGACATCCTCGCTGGTGATTGGATTATTACCCCTAGAAATTAGCCATTCTGAAACGGCTTGTTTGGTGATCCTATCAAAAAATTTGAAACCATCTCACCATTTGACTTTAAATCGCCTTATGAGAATGGGGATACCAGTTTCAACGGATTTCCTGTAGTCAAGGTACCATCCAAGGACCCATGATACTCTGAAATAATAGAAAAAGAGCATCAATTTAGGAAAGTTTTTCTCATATGGAAGTGGGGTAAATTTTTCAAGGAAAAGTTCATAACTGGGTTGGATTTTTGGATGGATTATTTCATCAGTCGGTCCCATATGTTCCCACCAACGAATGAACCAATAAGGAACAGATTGAATGTCAAAATCTTGAAAAAAGAATAGCCAAGTATGGGTATTGTTGGCATTCTTCCTCCAAAAAGTATTCCACCAGGCTTGTTGGTAGTCGAAATATGAAAAGGATATCCTGTATGGAAGGGCTTCATTTGTCTTGGTATTAAATTTTTTCAAGCCCAATGGGTCAGGTTTCCATTGAGAAGGGTGTATGACCCTACGAATTCTGGCCGTAGAATAATTCACATGACCTCTATCAGAAAAGTGTCTGAAAGCAACAGATTCCGTTTCTTCCAGGATTTTCTCATAAAACTCTGGTGTCTTGTAAATATCATGAGGTGTATAAAGGAATTTTTCAGAAAACATATTCTTAGCAAAATTGTATGGATCTGCATTATAAAATCCATTTTCAACATTGCAAATATTTTGAAATATTGTCTTATGGAAAAACTTTGATTTTGAAGGGGTAGTCTGAGTTGACTGAATTATCACCTCGCTAGAAATTATTTTTCCCTTTGCCTTTTGTGAGGCTATAGGAGAAGGATCAGGACTTACCATTGTCATAGATGGCTGTGGTTGTTTATTGAAGGCTTGCTGAAGGAGTTGTAATGCTTCTTCTTGGGATAACTGGGTTATATCAAACTGGGAGAGTTTATTGAAATCAGAAGGACAGCTAGAAATAGGTTCTTCTTTGGCCTGGCTAGAAATGGTAGTAATATTCAAGGGCGGTTGTGCAGCCTGGAGCCAGGTTTTGATATTGGTCAACCCGGAGGGCTTTTTCTCAGAAGAGGGTTCTGCAATTTGTTTTCCTTTGTCCCTTTTGGTGGGTTTATTGGGAGGCTTGGGAGGCATTTTCCCTGTAAAAATTCTCTTGTAAAAAAATCTGGGAGAGAATTTGAAGAACCATTTATAAATTCTATGTCAAAATCAAAAACAGATAAGATGGCTTGCCATCTAGCGAAAATTTGTTTAGAAGCAATATTTTGAACATCTTTCTGCAAGATATCTTTTGCAGATTTGCAATCAATTCTTAGTAGAAATTTTTGATTCAAAAGATCTCCTTGAAATTTAGAAATAGAAAGTACAATAGCAAGAATTTCTTTTTTGATGGTGGAGTAATTCTTCTGGCAATCATTCCAATGCTTGGAGATAAACTGGACAATTTGTTCTTTGTTGTCCTTAGATTGCTTAAGAATTCCTCCATAACCAATATCAGAAGCATCAGTTTCAACAATCTTGAAAGCATGAGGATCAGCGAGATGTAGGCAAGGAATTTCTTTAACAGTTCGCTTGATTTGTTTTATAATATCAGTATGAACTTGAGTCCATGGTAGAGGATCCTTTTTGAGCCTCTGATGGAGTGGTTTGCAAATTATATTGATGCGAGGAAAGAATTCAATAATGTAATTCAGACTTCCTAGAAACCTTTGCAATTGAATTTTTTTTTTTTTGGTAAGGAATTTGCAATTGATTTTTATCTCTGATTTCATCAGGAAATTTCTCAGTAAATATAATTGACCTTTCAATGGGTATGATGGTTCCCTGATAGATGTAATGTCCTAGAAAATGCATTTTTGTTTTAAAAAGGGATATTTTAGTAGGTGAAACTACTAAACCATTTTCTTTTATAGTATGAATAAAATGATTGATGTGTTTAAAGTGCTTTTCTATGGATGCAGAAAATATTAAAACATCATCAATGTAGACAATAATATAATCAGAACAATGATTAAAAATATCATTCATGATTCTCTGGAATTCAGAAGGAGCATTTTTTAGTCCAAAAGGCATGACATTCCATTCATATTGGCCAAAAAGAACAGTAAACGCTGTTTTATATCGATCCTTTTCATTAATCTGGATTTGCCAGAAGCATGATTTCATATCAAATTTAGAAAATATTTTTGCATTATAAAGTCTATTTAATAAATCTTTCTTATTAGGAATCGGATATCTTATCCATTTTGAAGCTGTATTTAAAGGTTTGTAATTTATTACTAATCTTGGAACTCCTCTTTCGAGTTCAGCATTTTTGTTGACATAGAAAGCAGAGCAACTCCAAGGTGATTGGCTTTTTCTAATAAGCTTCTTCTCAAGAAGTTCCTGTATTTCCTTTTGGCAGAATTTAGAAATTCGTGATTCATTTGAGAAGGTCTGGCTTTGGTGGGAATATTCTTCTCAGAAAATTCTGGCTCGTAAGGTAGATCAACTATGTGACTTTTTCTTACCAAAAAAAAAAAAACTATGTGACTTTTACGAGACCAAAAAGCATTAGGAATATTAGAACATATAGAATTTTTTATTTGGTTTTCAAGATTAGAAATCTTTTTCTGAAGGCTTGTTTCAGAAAGATTTTTCTCAATTCTTTTATAATCAAGATCTTCTTTTAGAAACTGAAGGTGAGTTTCTTTGTTTCGGATTATACAATTAATCTCAGAAATAGAATGTTCTTGAAGAGTATTTAAATTCCTGGTCTGGGGTTTTGAAATGAAATCAAAACAAATTCTATGTCCTAAGGTTTTGGTTTCAATACCCTTTTCAGTAACTTTAAAAGGTTAGAGTAGATTGATGAAAGGTGATCCTAAAATAACATTTTGTTTGATACTTTTGACAAGAAGAAAAGGAGTTTTAAAAGAGATTTGTTCTTTCATAATTTCGGCTTCAGGAATTTTGTAATTTATAATCAGCTTATCACCAGATGCTGATTTGAGTGTTTGGGAAGTTTTTTCAAAATATTTGGTTGGTACAAGGCCTTCTTTTATACAGTTAAGGTCTGCACCAGTGTCAAAAAGGGCCGTAGTTTTCAAAACAATCTCATTTTGGATTCTTATGGAAATATTGATGATCCATTTCCTGGTGGTTATTTCGGAGAGCATTAAAAGGAAATTTGTATCTGAAGAGGAAGGGAGTTGAGGAATATCATTTTCTTCAAAATCTTTTTCCTTATGTTCTTGTTTTAAATTTTTCATTTTAATATTTAAAATATCTTTTTGTATAGAAATATGGGCTGCTTTAAGCTCCTGTATTTCCTGTTTTTGTTTGTTGATCTCGTGAGTAAGATCGCTTATAGAAATTGGTTTAGAGCTCGGTTTTTTAGTTTTGCTAAGGATAGTAGAAATATTATAAGGAGTATCAGATTGGAAACTTGATTTTGGTTTTTGAAAATTATTCAGATATTTTATTTTTGTTTCAGGGTCAGTTATTTGATCAATTGTTTCTAAAAGAATTTCTTCTTCTTTTGTTAAAACATTTATTTCCAAATTGGTGACATCTTCATCTTCACTTTCTGAAGTCGGTGATGAAGAGGTTTCTAAATCACAAATTTGTAATCCTTTTTCAAATTCAGATTCATCAGAAGAACTATTGTCAGCCTCAGCCATTATTTGGTTGAGCTGGTTGATAGTATCTTTATCTAAATTTAATTCATTTACCTTTTTGCTAATTTTGCAAAATCGAGAAGTATGACCTTTCTTACCACAGTTATAGCAAGTGATATTTTTAAAATTGTTCTTTGGCTTCTTGATTTTGTCAGAACTATCTTTTTCCTTCTTTTTAGAAAATTTTTTATCAAATTTCTTTTTATAAGGCTTTTTATAAAATTTCTTTTGGTCCTTTTGTTTGGAAAGACATTTGCCTGAGCACTTGATTTCAGATGATTCAAAAGATGGATCATATTGGGAACAAAAATCTCCTAATCCCTTTTTAGAAAGCTTTTGTTCTTTCTTGATTTGTTTTTGGAGACGGATATTAGTGCACAATTGTGTTCCTATCTTATAAATATAAGAGGTTAGTTCTCCATAAGAAAAATGGTCATATGGAATTTGATTTCCATATTCTTCTCTTATCTTACTTCGAACTTGTTCTCCTGTGAGTTTTGGCAATCCAGCAAGAAATTTTTCTTTCCAAAAAGACTGGTTGCAATCTGATCTTTGGAAAACTCTTTGCAGAAATATTTCTTTATATTCTCTGAATTCTCCTAAAGATCTACATTTCATATTAGAAAGAAGATCTTGGTTTTTATCGAGAATATGGGAAGAGTCTCCTAAAAAATGTTGAGAAATAGAAAATATTAAAGTATTAACAGCATCTTGGATGGGCTGGTCATCATCATCAAGGATATTTTGACCAAAAGGGTCGAGTTTATAGGCATTTAAAATTTGAGACCTTTGCTCTTCATTTAAGTAGTTATCCCACCATCCTTTGAGCTGGCCTGTAAATCCGGCTATTAAAAGATATGCAATAGAATGATCAGAAGTATCAGGAATAGTTTTATATGTGTTTGCAAGCATGACCATTTGGGTTAGAATATTGATAAGATTTTGTTCAGAAACTCCATCTATATTCCATTCATAGATGGCATCAGAAGAATATTTGTTCTGGACTTTAGAAAAGGTTTCTTTTGTGAGAATATCAGGGGGAGTGGCCCTAGAATAATATAATTTTTGAGGATCCTTCCATGTGATACGATTTATTTCTGGAAGGGATTCAGTATCAGAATTATCTAAAAGATTAATTTGATTGGAGAGCTCATCACGGTCTGGAGTGTCTTTGACACTCAGATTTTGTATTAACGGAGTATCCAAAATTATAGGATTTTTAGGAATCAAAACGGCTTTTCCCTTGAGAAGTCTTCTCCTATCTTCTAAGGCTTTAGCAAAATCAAGACTAGGATTTCTTGGAATTTCAAAATTTTTAAAGAGTGGTGGTTTTAAATCCTTTTTTGGAGTTACTATTGAAGAGGATGGGAAACTATTTTGAGTAAGATTTTCAATTCTATCCAGTTGTTTTCCTATAGTGTGAAGATGTTGGTTTGAAAAATTATTTTGTTCAACAATTTTCTTGATTCCTATGCCATCTATTTCGGAGGCAGTTTTGAAAGGAGAAGCTATTATTTCAGTTTCTCGATGTTCAATTTTAATTTTTCTAAGGGGAGGATGATTAGATTCGATGACATGGCCATCATCTAATTTCCATTTATAAATTTGATCAAGAACAAAAATTTGTTTCTCTTTTAGGAATATATCTTCAAACCAGTCAAAGAAGAATACTTCGATCTCATGTTGATACATGTAATCATAATATTCTTTTTTGATTCCAATTGCTTGATTTGAAAAGTTGGCAAAGAACCATTCTCTGATTTATTTATTTTCAAAAGAATTGAATTCCTTATTAAGAATAATTCTATCAGGTTCAAAGGCTAATTCTAAAATATTGATTTCTGGATCTTCCATTTCGGAAGGAGTGGGATCAGAAAAATCAGTAGTATGTTGATATACTGGTCTGGAGATTCCTGTCCTGTTATCTATACCACTGATATTTGGAAGAGGAGGGACACTTGCAGATGGTTCTTCTAGATTATTTAAAGGATTGTTTAAAGGATTGTTTGGAGTGATATCTACTGACCTCCGAGAGGAAGTAGAATGCCAAGAAGGAATTGATCTGATGTCACAAGACCTTCTAGGGATATCAATAGATCTCCTGGAAAATTGAATAGTTACTCTTCCTTCAGGGTGTTGAATAATATTGGTGGGATCAGAATTTTGAATGATTGGTTGGGGAACTCGGTTTTCTAATTCCCATTGGTCAGGAAGGGATATTTGGTTCCAAGGAATGGTCCTGGGGATAGTAATATTTGCTTTAGAAATGTCTGTTTGTAACAAAAGGGTTTCTCTATTGGAATTTAATTTAAAAGCTTTGCTTCCAAAAGCAGAATTCATTACTTTGTAATAAACTCTATAAATGAGGGCCATTGGAATAGAACCTTCAGCTATAGAATAATTATGGGTTTTTATTTGAAGGGTGAGAGTTTTTAAAATATTTTTATCTTTGAGAGAAACAGTAAGACCGGGGTAACTATCGAAATGAATTGGTCCACTGCAAAGACTTGTTTCTATGGCTCCAAGGATGGATTCATCGTATTTTAAAAGTCTCGCATCTCTCAAAATAAGAAGCAAGGAAGTATCTAATCCTTCTTTGGTAAGGGGTTTTGCACCAACCTGTACTAAACCTATATGCATGTAATTCCATTTCTGGGAATGCTTTTTTATAGAATCCTTACACAAGAGTTGTATTGAAGCAAAAGAATTAGAGAGTGGAATATCTCTTTCTTATGTGACAATAACATAGTCGTTGTTGCCAAAGAGTTTAAACTTCGAATGCTCATAAATTTTATCAAGTTTAACCTTTGGAATATACCAATTTTCAATAGATTTATTAAAATCTTCTATGTTGATTTCTTCTCTATTTATAGGTCCTTGATCTGAGGACATTTGTGATAAAGAACTAGAAGAAGACTCAGATCTTCTTAATAAGTTCATTTCAAAATACTACTTTCTTCTTTCCAGTAGATTTCGACGATGCTTACCAACGGACTTACTACCCCTCTAGGTTTTACTGCCTGGAACACATCCAGAAATCTTATGGAAAGATCTCTACGAAGGAAATCGTCTTTACTGAGAATGAAATTATAAAGAATATCTTTATCTACCCTCTGGCTCTGATACCATAAACACTCTTTAAAAATTTTGAAATTCCAAGAAATCCTAGTCTTGATTTTGCTAAAGCCTTAGAAGATAGGAGAAGACTTCTCAAGGGAAAAGCCGTTTTGATTCCTAAAAATCCTATAATTTTGGATACTCCTTTAATACAAAATCTGAGTGTCAAAGACACTCCAGACCGTGATGAGCTCTCCAATCAAATTAATCTTTTAGATAATTCTGATACTGAATCCCTTCCAGAAATAAATCGTATCACATGGAAGGATCCTCAAAAATTATATTATTCTAGGGCCACTCCCCCTGATATTCTCACAGAAGAAACCTTTTCTAAAGTCCAGAACAAATATTCTTCTGATGCCATCTATGAATGGAATATAGATGGAGTTTCTGAACAAAATCTTATCAATATTCTAACCCAAATGGTCATGCTTGCAAACGCATATAAAACTATTCCTGATACTTCTGATCATTCTGTTGCATATCTTTTAATAGCCGGATTTACAGGCCAGCTCAAAGGATGGTGGGATAACTACTTAAATGAAGAGCAAAGGTCTCAAATTTTAAATGCCTATAAACTCGACCCTTTTGGTCAAAATATCCTTGATGATGATGACCAGCCCATCCAAGATGCTGTTAATACTTTAATATTTTCTATTTCTCAACATTTTTTAGGAGACTCTTCCCATATTCTCGATAAAAACCAAGATCTTCTTTCTAATATGAAATGTAGATCTTTAGGAGAATTCAGAGAATATAAAGAAATATTTCTGCAAAGAGTTTTCCAAAGATCAGATTGCAACCAGTCTTTTTGGAAAGAAAAATTTCTTGCTGGATTGCCAAAACTCATAGGAGAACAAGTTCGAAGTAAGATAAGAGAAGAATATGGAAATCAAATTCCATATGACCATCTTTCTTATGGAGAACTAACCTCTTATATTTACAAGATAGGAACACAATTGTGCACTAATATCCGTCTCCAAAAACAGATCAAGAAAGAACAAAAGCTTTCTAAAAAGGGATTAGGAGATTTTTGTTCCCAATATGATCCATCTTTTGAATCATCTGAAATCAAGTGCTCAGGCAAATGTCTTTCCAAACAAAAGGACCAAAAGAAATTTTATAAAAAGCCTTATAAAAAGAAATTTGATAAAAAATTTTCTAAAAAGAAGGAAAAAGATAGTTCTGACAAAATCAAGAAGCCAAAGAACAATTTTAAAAATATCACTTGCTATAACTGTGGTAAGAAAGGTCATACTTCTCGATTTTGCAAAATTAGCAAAAAGGTAAATGAATTAAATTTAGATAAAGATACTATCAACCAGCTCAACCAAATAATGGCTGAGGCTGACAATAGTTCTTCTGATGAATCTGAATTTGAAAAAGGATTACAAATTTGTGATTTAGAAACCTCTTCATCACCGACTTCAGAAAGTGAAGATGAAGATGTCACCAATTTGGAAATAAATGTTTTAACAAAAGAAGAAGAAATTCTTTTAGAAACAATTGATCAAATAACTGACCCTGAAACAAAAATAAAATATCTGAATAATTTTCAAAAACCAAAATCAAGTTTCCAATCTGATACTCCTTATAATATTTCTACTATCCTTAGCAAAACTAAAAAACCGAGCTCTAAACCAATTTCTATAAGCGATCTTACTCACGAGATCAACAAACAAAAACAGGAAATACAGGAGCTTAAAGCAGCCCATATTTCTATACAAAAAGATATTTTAAATATTAAAATGAAAAATTTAAAACAAGAACATAAGGAAAAAGATTTTGAAGAAAATGATATTCCTCAACTCCCTTCCTCTTCAGATACAAATTTCCTTTTAATGCTCTCCGAAATAACCACCAGGAAATGGATCATCAATATTTCCATAAGAATCCAAAATGAGATTGTTTTGAAAACTACGGCCCTTTTTGACACTGGTGCAGACCTTAACTGTATAAAAGAAGGCCTTGTACCAACCAAATATTTTGAAAAAACTTCCCAAACACTCAAATCAGCATCTGGTGATAAGCTGATTATAAATTACAAAATTCCTGAAGCCGAAATTATGAAAGAACAAATCTCTTTTAAAACTCCTTTTCTTCTTGTCAAAAGTATTAAACAAAATGTTATTTTAGGATCACCTTTCATCAATCTACTCCAACCTTTTAAAGTTACTGAAAAGGGTATTGAAACCAAAACCTTAGGACAGAGAATTTGTTTTGATTTCATTTCAAAACCCCAGACCAGGAATTTAAATACTCTTCAAGAACATTCTATTTCTGAGATTAATTGTATAATCCGAAACAAAGAAACTCACCTTCAGTTTCTAAAAGAAGATCTTGATTATAAAAGAATTGAGAAAAATCTTTCTGAAACAAGCCTTCAGAAAAAGATTTCTAATCTTGAAAACCAAATCAAAAATTCTATATGTTCTAATATTCCTAATGCTTTTTGGTCTCATAAAAGTCACATAGTTTTTTTTTTTTGGTAAGAAAAAGTCACATAGTTGATCTACCTTACGAGCCAGAATTTTCTGAGAAGAATATTCCCACCAAAGCCAGACCTTCTCAAATGAATCACGAATTTCTAAATTCTGCCAAAAGGAAATACAGGAACTTCTTGAGAAGAAGCTTATTAGAAAAAGCCAATCACCTTGGAGTTGCTCTGCTTTCTATGTCAACAAAAATGCTGAACTCGAAAGAGGAGTTCCAAGATTAGTAATAAATTACAAACCTTTAAATACAACTTTAAAATGGATAAGATATCCGATTCCTAATAAGAAAGATTTATTAAATAGACTTTATAATGCAAAAATATTTTCTAAATTTGATATGAAATCATGCTTCTGGCAAATCCAGATTAATGAAAAGGATCGATATAAAACAGCGTTTACTGTTCCTTTTGGCCAATATGAATGGAATGTCATGCCTTTTGGACTAAAAAATGCTCCTTCTGAATTCCAGAGAATCATGAATGATATTTTTAATCATTGTTCTGATTATATTATTGTCTACATTGATGATGTTTTAATATTTTCTGCATCCATAGAAAAGCACTTTAAACACATCAATCATTTTATTCATACTATAAAAGAAAATGGTTTAGTAGTTTCACCTACTAAAATATCCTTTTTTAAAACAAAAATGCGTTTTCTAGGACATTACATCTATCAGGGAACCATCATACCCATTGAAAGGTCAATTATATTTACTGAGAAATTTCCTGATGAAATCAGAGATAAAAATCAATTGCAAAGGTTTCTAGGAAGTCTGAATTACATTATTGAATTCTTTCCTCGCATCAATATAATTTGCAAACCACTCCATCAGAGGCTCAAAAAGGATCCTCTACCATGGACTCAAGTTCATACTGATATTATAAAACAAATCAAGCGAACTGTTAAAGAAATTCCTTGCCTACATCTCGCTGATCCTCATGCTTTCAAGATTGTTGAAACTGATGCTTCTGATATTGGTTATGGAGGAATTCTTAAGCAATCTAAGGACAACAAAGAACAAATTGTCCAGTTTATCTCCAAGCATTGGAATGATTGCCAGAAGAATTACTCCACCATCAAAAAAGAAATTCTTGCTATTGTACTTTCTATTTCTAAATTTCAAGGAGATCTTTTGAATCAAAAATTTCTACTAAGAATTGATTGCAAATCTGCAAAAGATATCTTGTAGAAAGATGTTCAAAATATTGCTTCTAAACAAATTTTCGCTAGATGGCAAGCCATCTTATCTGTTTTTGATTTTGACATAGAATTTATAAATGGTTCTTCAAATTCTCTCCCAGATTTTCTTACAAGAGAATTTTTACAGGGAAAATGCCTCCCAAGCCTCCCAATAAACCCACCAAAAGGGACAAAGGAAAACAAATTGCAGAACCCTCTTCTGAGAAAAAGCCCTCCGGGTTGACCAATATCAAAACCTGGCTCCAGGCTGCACAACCGCCCTTGAATATTACTACCATTTCTAGCCAGGCCAAAGAAGAACCTATTTCTAGCTGTCCTTCTGATTTCAATAAACTCTCCCAGTTTAATATAACCCAGTTATCCCAAGAAGAAGCATTACAACTCCTTCAGCAAGCCTTCAATAAACAACCACAGCCATCTATGGCAATGGTAAGTCCTAATCCTTCTCCTATAGCCTCACAAAAGGCAAAGGGAAAAATAATTTCTAGCGAGGTGATAATTCAGTCAACTCAGACTACCCCTTCAAAATCAAAGTTTTTCCATAAGACAATATTTCAAAATATTTGCAATGTTGAAAATGGATTTTATAATGCAGATCCATACAATTTTGCTAAGAATATGTTTTCTGAAAAATTCCTTTATACACCTCATGATATTTACAAGACACCAGAGTTTTATGAGAAAATCCTGGAAGAAATGGAATCTGTTGCTTTCAGACATTTTTCTGATAGAGGTCATGTGAATTATTCTACGGCCAGAATTCGTAGGGTCATACACCCTTCTCAATGATCTGACCCATTGGGCTTGAAAAAATTTAATACCAAGACAAATGAAGCCCTTCCATACAGGACATCCTTTTCATATTTCGACTACCAATAAGCCTGGTGGAATACTTTTTGGAGGAAGAATGCCAACAATACCCATACTTGGCTATTCTTTTTTCAAGATTTTGACATTCAATCTGTTCCTTATTGGTTCATTCGTTGGTGGGAACATATGGGACCAACTGATGAAATAATCCATCCAAAAATCCAACCTAGTTATGAACTTTTCCTTGAAAAATTTACCCCACTTCCATATGAGAAAAACTTTCCTAAATTGATGCTCTTTTTCTATTATTTCGGAGTATCATGGGTCCTTGGATGGTACCTTGACTACAGGAAATCCGTTGAAACTGGTATCCCCATTCTCATAAGGCGATTTAAAGTCAAATGGTGGGATGGTTTCAAATTTTTTGATAGGATCACCAAACAAGCCGTTTCAGAATGGCTAATTTCTAGGGGTAATAATCCAATCACCAGCGAGGATGTCTCCCCCTTTCTACATGATAAAGGGTTTGTACTTTCTAGGTTAGCATCTGCTAAATCTCACCAACAATTAACAGGGATGCTAAAACAAGCCCTTTCTGACTTAGAAGAAGCTAGTTCTTCTCAATCCCATCACAGTGGCAATTCTAACGAGGATGATTGCTTTGGCATCCCAGGAATAGCTCCTATTCCTCACAATTGGGCAAGCGTGAAGGATGAAGACGAAGAACCTGAACCTATAGAAGATCTCTCTAGATTTTTTTAGAAGAAAAAGCGCCAAAAGACTCCTGCCGAATTCATCATTTCTAAGCCGAAAGGAGTCTGCCAGCTTTTCCTTTTTTCATAATTATGTCCGAACACTGTTCACTGTAACACTGTGCACTTACTACTATTTGTTACAGTACTACCCGTGAACAATTTCTACAGGAACTAGCCCGCTTATATAAACAGACCCCATCCTCTCTTAGAAGGCAGCAGTCGGAACATCCTCTCTTTGAGAATCCAAAACCCTCTCCAGTCCCCACAGATCCCTTCTAGCCTTCTTCGAAGGAATAAGAGATCATCTCAAACAACATTCACCTCACAACCTTTTCATAACCATTTCATATCCAGTAAGTTTCTAATCCCTGAAAAATCTTGTCCATTTGTCAAGACCATTTCAAAACCATTTCTAGTTTGTATTGTGAGGAAATCTTTTCGTTCCTGACTACCAATAGTCTGAATAACGGAAGAATTTCTAACGAAGAAATTTACTTACTTCTGCACTTGTATTTCAAGACCTCCATTCTGTAATCTTTCAATACTATTGTTGCAATATTATATAAAGATTATTTCTAATTTTTTTTCCAACATTTAAGTTTATATATACCCCACAAACGGCAGGTCGAACCGCCTGTGGAAGGTTTGCACTTTACTTTACAGCAATACTCTCCACTTGTTATATATCCTTACTTCTTCTTACTGTTTTGCCCTTTCCTTACATAGCCACACCACCTTCATGGTTGGTTTAGAGTTTCTGGCTATTCTTCTCATCATTCTTTATATTGCATACGGACTCTTTATTATCCTTAATGCTCGCGCTTTTATTTAATTTTATTTATTTGATAGTTTTCTGTGTAGAAATCTGCACTTTTATATTAGAATATATATTTGCTGTTGCTAGGTCACGAAACATAACCCAAATCCTTTATTTATTTTCTCAATATAATAGATGTTTTGAACATTTAGAACGACGTTTAATAATCACATATATCTTTACTATTATTATCTTTCTATTATATTTTCCTAGACCGTTTTCTTATAAAAGAAAACGTACAGATTAAAATAAGATATATATATATATATATATATATATATATAACCTATACCCTTTTCTACCCAGATCCTAGGTTGTATATATATATATATATATATATATATATATATATATATATTCCAGAATTGTTCTCTTCCTGTTTGGTATATAGTTTGATTCATTCTTGTCTCCTTTGCCATCTAAGAAACCTGCCAAAAGCTGCTTTTTGGTCCAGGCCGACCCTCTGGCCCCGGCGACCACTCCCCGCCCTCATCGAATGGGCGTTACAATATTGGTGATATATGTGCCAGCATGTGCTATTGAGATAATTATAGATGAGGCAACGTGCCATGTAGAATGGCCGCGATGACTGAATTGTTATGTCAATGATTTCTGGTGAAAATTGGCCGGAAGGGTTACATTGGAATTTCGTACAAAAGTTTATGATTAAATTGGCAAAATTGAAAAGTTTAAGACTGGATTATTAGCCGTATAATAGGTTTAGAAATAGGACCGATTGGGTAATTTTCCCTTTCTCACAGTCTTCTTGTAACTGTGGAGACCTATTTGCTGATAATTTTCACCACTTCGTAGGGATAAAGTTCATCCCAATGCCACATGCCATGAGACAGTGACATTTTTAGTACGCGCTTGAGTTTTGAAGAAAGGAATCGTCCATCTGTTGTCTACTTCATCACTTTGACGTTAAATTCTTCTTGATCACGATCCGGTTAGGAGTCAAACATTTCCCCTCTAACGTCTTTTTAATTGCTTGTGGCCGATTATGAGTGGCATTTTCTCATGTGTGCATCAATCTTGCTATCTCTTTCTATATATATATTGGCATATATTACTCTAACACCATGTATTTTGATGACATTGTTGTGGCATTCTGAATGACCTTTTGATCGCAAATGTAGTGATTGTTACTAAATGGTAGATACATAGGAATAATGTTATCAGTGGTCCATATACTTTTATCTGAAATTATCCCTCTACTTTATTTGGTTCAAAATGGTCCATACACTTTTTAAAAATGTCCACCGGTAGCCCTTCCCTTAATTTAGTCACTAGAATTTCAAGTTGGACACCACAGTAGTGTCGCAGTAAACACTATTAAAAAGTACTTGGATCATTTTGAAAAGGTTTAATGACACAAATGGTCCTTCAATTTTAGCTCAATGTGCAATTTGATCCATAAACCTATAATTTATTCAATTTAGTGCCTGAACTTTAGCCTAATGTTCAATGTGATCCCTAAACTTTTAATTTATTTAATGTGATCTTTGGACTTTTGATACATGTTCAATGTAGTCCTTGAACTCTATGAAAGTGTTCGATGTAGTCCCCGAGCTTGAATTAATAGAAGGATTATATTGAATATTTTCATATAGTTTATGGACTAAATTAAACATGTACCAAAAGTTCAAAGATGACATTGAACAAATTAAAAGTTCAATGTCCACATTGCACATTGGGTTAAAATCCAGGGACTACATTGAATAAATTAAAAATTCATGGGCCATATTGCACATTGGGCTAATGTTCACAAACTATTTATGTCATTTTGCCTTTTGAAAATCTTGGGTATGAGTTGAGATGGTTGGATATATCTCTGAAATGATACTTTTTGAGATTTAGTTTGTTAGTTTGGGAAAGTATATATTAATGATTTTAGAACTCTAATCCTGTAACTAAATTACTACTTATCAGGTACACAAATTGAGATATATATTTGATAACAGTTAAGATTGGTTATGTTTGAGTCGGCATCATTCAGATATGAGTATCGTCATGTCATTTCCCCTATTCTTGTAGGAGTTGGGTGTGAGCTACAAGGGTAGTTTAACCCTAAATCATTACGGGTTCTAATTTAGTAGTCAAAGTGCTCATTCCTTGCATAGTTACGTCACCCACTAAGTCTCATTGGCCATTTAGGGTGCGTTTGGTAACGTTTCTATTTTTTTTTATTTTTCTGCTCTTTTATTCTCTGGAACATAAAAAGAATAGAAATCCGTTTGTGTATGTTAGTTAATTTTTCTATTCCCCAGAATAGAAAAGTGGCCAAGAAAAAGATTTGAAATAGAAATAAAAAGTAAAAAAAATCTACTTTTCTGTTCTCAGAAACAAAAAGAGAAATAATGTCAATTTAGAGAAACAATTTCATATACCATTAAATCCCAAAACTTGAAACTCTAAAACCTAAACCCCAGAACTCGAAACCCTAAAACCCAAACCCCCAACCCCTAAATCCCAAAACCCATACCTTAAAACCCTAAACCCCAAACCCAAAACTCGAAACCCTAAAACCCAAACCCCCAACCCCTAAACCCAAAAACCCAAACCTTAAAACCCTAAACCCCAAACCCAAAAACCGAAACCCAAAATCCTAAAACTCTAAACCCCAAAACCCAAACCCTAAAACCCAAAATCCTAAAACCCTAAACACGAAACCGTAAAACCTAATACCCGAAACCCCAAAATCCAAACCCTAAAACCCAAAGACCCAAACCCCAAACCCCAAAACCCTAAAACCCAAAACCCTACCCCAAAACCAAAAATCGAAACTCTATATCCTAAAATTCTAAAACCCGAAATCCTAAAACCCGAAACCTAAAACCCGAGACCCTGAAACCTAATACCCGAAACCCCAAACCTCAAAACCCCAAACCCTAAACACAAAACCCTAAACCATAAATTCTAAACTCTAAACCCCGATTTCCTCGACCACCACCTGGTATTTGCTTTGTTTATAAGAAGTAATTTTCTTTATGATTATGTTAAGGTTATCCAATTCTATATCATAATATATTTTGATTCTATTTCTAGTCTAGTTTTATCCAAATATGAATTGTTAATTCTTCACTGATATTTTTATAATTAAATGAAAAAAAATGGGAATAGAAAATTTTAAGATTGTACCATATGCATTTCTGTTCTTTTTCTATTCTGGGAATAGAAATTTTGTGTAGTTACCAAACACTCTCTTTTACTCAGAAACTCGTCTATGGAATAGAGATAGAAAAAACTATTTCTAAATATAAATTGTTTCCGGGATCAGAAATGTTACCATACGCACAATACTTAAAAGAAAGCAGTTCCCCTTTCTCATTGGCCACTTATACTTACATTATTGCTTACACAGTGCACGGAGTAGACAACAGTAGAAGAAAATGGATGAAATAATCCCAACTCTTTCACGTGGTGGCAACCCTCTTGAAGCAATAGCCATATCTACATACCCCCGATCTTGAAAGGAAGTTTTTTGATTCTAACTATTTGAAGGAAAGAGATAATCTTACTCCAAGGAATAAGACAGTGGATGAAGTAAATCCATACATAATGGATCTCCTTCCATATGAAGATGTGTTATATTAAGCTCAAATTCAATTTGTAAGGCCTCTTCCAATGTTCATGGTCAACATATACTATATCCCGTGGAGTTTCTAAATTCACTACAATTTCCAGGATCTCCTGATCGCAGGTTGTGGCTCAAAGTAGGAATGCTTGTTATATGACTATGAAACATTAATTCGACTTCGGGTTTATGCAACAATACTACACATTGTCAATGTAATAACGAAAGAAAGAAGAGAAAGGGGAATTCACGCATACATGCTTTGGACATCTTGACAAATTGGATTAACTCCGTTTCACAGTGCATGGTAAGAATTCAAGCCCTCTGTTCATCTAGTCGGAGGAATTTTTGGATTTGTCATAAATTCGGATTTGTGTGAATTTTGATTTTTTGGATCCAATTTATGATGCGTGCGTGGGCGAGTGATTCCAGGAATTGGGATTTTCAAGGTTATGTGCATGGATGGGTGTGTGTGTGGGATAATTATCGAGGGTAAAAAGGAAATTGAAGGATAGAATACGATCATCACCAAGGTATAAAGGACGCACCATCAGCCGAGAATGACGATCGAGATTGACAAAGTTCACCACCAAGGCTTAAATGACAAGCCACCCGCCAAGATTAAAAGACTTTGGGATAGGAGAAGCTCACTACTAAGGCCTAAAGAAAAACCACCAGTCGAGGATAAAGCACTTCTTAGCTCACCATCGAGGAGTAATCTACTTTCCAAGGATAAAGAAACCGTTATATGAGTTATCTACTCTCTAAAGATGTTCACACAGACGAAAATCTCATATATTCAACAAAGTTTGGTCTAGTCTTACAATAGAAAACTCTCCTCCTTTTATAGAGCGGCTTAGACATAGGAAATAACCAAACATGAAAGACCTAGAAGCTAGAAAGTAATTAAAGTCCTAGGAACTGAGAACTTTGACTCTTGAAACTTACACAACGATTAGGACTCACAAAGACCTAGGAACTCAGAAATGCATTAATAACACATAGGAACTAAAAAGTGCAATAAATACATGGAGACTTGTAATCTTGACTCTTCAGGCCTTTGATTTATCTTCCAAAATTCGTCCACCATCTTGGTCCAATGGATATATAGGAAATCGCTTGGAATAACCTCCCATTGATATGTTGTTAATTAGCTTCGAAATCAGCAAGTATTATGGTGTACTAATAACTTTAATCGGTAACTAGTATACCGATAACTCTAATTGGTAACTCAATCGTTAGTCTCTTTGTTGATCATCCACCGAAGCAAATTATGACCGAAATCTACCTTTACTTGAATGAACATTGACCATGCCAAATTTGTTGATGGAGTTAAGTTGGATGCTCCCACATCAATGTAGGAGCTATTAAGCTATGAAATAAAGTGGAAATGATAGTTAAGAGTGTTGTGGACACGTGGATTTTACATAAATCAATTTTGAGATACGGTTTGGTCGGAATAAATGTTTAAAGTTTTGCGCACATTGCTACCTAGTTCTGAATTTCTGTTTTTTGTGATGGTTTCTCTCGTCTTCGACCGTCTTGAGTCAGTGACATTTAAGATTTTTCGTACTTCAAAAGTGATTTTTTTAAAAGTAAAACCACTTGAACAAATTACTGTTTATCACATAGTTACGTCATTTGAGGCTGCATTCTTACTGGAGGATGGCTGTGTCATTTCTCCTATTCTTGTAGGAGTTGGGGTGTGAGCTAGAAGAATAGTTTAAGCCTAGAATAGTTGTGCAGGGAGTTTACAAGGAAGATGAACTCATATCAAGTACTTTTGTCTCTTACAATATTTAGTCTACACTAACTTCAGAAAGATCCGAAGAAAAAAAAAATCCTAATTTTCATTTATTTGTTGTATAGATTGACTATAAGTTTTATGTCTTTACTAATTCATAGTAAAGATTTCTACTTATTGTTAATGCATTTGTTTCTTATTTCCAAGGATTATCTATTAAAAATGGAACATAGATAAAAGAATAGTGATCTAAAATTTAGTACTAGTATTTCCACTGGTATGGAAAATTTTCCATTGGAATTGCAAAATGATCAATTGACGTATATTGCACGTGTACCAAATACGAGTAATTAGAAGTAATATCTTCAAGGATACGCAAAAGTTAAGAGCTTTTCCATGTGATGTACAGCCCATGTAGTAAAGAAAAAGGACTAGTGCTCTTCACATTTAAATTATGCAAAATTTGCTTGTATGAGTTGTACGTTTTGTCAAATTTGGCAGCTTCGAGGCAATGAAAAACCTCTCTCTCCCGCTCTCTTTCCACGATGCAGCTTCCAGGAAGGCTTTGGAGTGAGACGACTTTTCCTAACCATTTCATTCATCCACACCGACCAAAAGCAGCCGTGGGTGAGACGGGCACAACACAGCCCCAACTGGAGTTACAAAAACTGTGGATACAAGCAAATCTCTTTGGAATTGCAGAAGGTATTCCCAGACCAATCACTACAAATCGAGAAAAACCATCAAGCTTATGTGACCCATCTGTACTTGTGAAGGATCTATTTTTCTCCCGCTTAAAGATGGTGTTCAATCTCCGATCTTTCAGTTCCACCGAGTCCATTGAAGGTGATCCAACCCATCCTAAAAGCTTCTCTCTAAAGGAGCTCCGAGTCGCTACAGACAACTTTAGCAGCAACAACTTCGTAAGGTACGATTTATATGGCAAGGTTTACAGGGGCCGCTTGGCCAATGGTTTGCTAGTGGCAGTAAAGAGATCAAGCTTTGACAATCGGCAGAGCGAGCAGGATTTTGAAGCAGAAGTGCAAGTGGGAAGCACGGTTTCGACGCACCCAAATGTGCTATGCCTGATGGGCTTTTGCAGGACCAAGAAAGAGCTCTTACTGGTCTATCCCTTCATGATCAACAAAACCCTATCTTACAATCTTAGAGAGAGACCGGATCGGTTTGCCCGACCACTCGATTGGACTACTCGCAAGCAAATAGCCTTGGGAGCAGCGAGGGGGCTTGCCCACCTTCACAATCAAGGTAACATCAAGATCATGCATCGCAACATCCGCGCATCAAGTATACTGCTGAATGTGCATTTTGAGGCTGTGATAGGAGGATTTTCGCTTGCCTTTATGAAGCATGAGAAAAATGTAGAGGAAGATGTTTATATCCAGGGCACAACTGGGTTTACAGCCCCCGAGTACATCAACACGGGAAAGTGCACACCGAAGAATGATGTCTTTGCATACGGGAAAATGCTTCTCGAGCTCATCTCGGGACAGTTGATTTACCTTGACGATGGCAATGGCAATTTTTTCTGCTTGGAGAATTGGACTAGAAAACATATGAATGAAGACCAGTTGGGAAGGGTGATTGATCCCAATCTGCAGGGGAATTACGTGGAAGAAGAAGCAGAGCGATTAGTCCGATTGGCATTATTGTGCGCACAAAGGGATGCATCAGTTCGACCAGAGATGTCTGAAGTAGTTCGAATGCTCGAAACCCAGTTTCTTCAGCGGGACCCTAGTAAAAGCGGTAGTTTGAGTCAAAGCGAGTGTGACTCAGCTCCGAACTACTCTTTCCCTCCATCCCCTTCTCCTCTGGGGATTGCTCCATGACTGGCATGTCAATGCTACATCATCACCTTTCTTTTATCTTCAATAACAAGTTTAGCCTCTGTGTTTCTCTTCCTAAACTCTATATGTTCCATTTCACTTTCATCTGTATGATCTTCCTGTGATACTTTCCTCCGATTTTTTTAAAAACATATAGCACCTCTTTCACGCAATAACTACTATCTTCTACAATTGTCATCGAAACTAGAAACTGAAATAAAAAGGGATAAGTGCATAAAAAGTCCTAAAATTTGTCATGAAAGTGTAATTGACTCCTAAAACTTTCAAAAAGTGCAATTAAATCCTAAAACTTATCATGAAAGTGCAATTGAGTCCTAAAATTTTCAAAAAGTGCAATTAAGTCTTAAAACTTATCAAATTGGTGCAATTAAGTCCTTATGATTAACGCTGTCAATTTATTTAACGGAAAATTTTGGCGTTGCATTTTTAAATTACTTTCTCCCTCCTATGTGGCATTTTTTATATTTTTCTTCAAAGCTTATTTTAGTTAGATTAAACAATTAAAAAATGTAATATTTTATTTAAAAAACTAAACTTACAAAAAAATGGCAGGGAAGGGCCTTTCTGGTGGGCACTACCACAGCCGTCGCCCATCCCCGAAGGGGCCAATTGCAAGCCCTGGGTGACACTGGCTGGCCCTCGCCAACCCCGAGTGAGGCCTTGTCGGCCCTATCCTTGCTAGGGCGAGGCAAGTGCCAGCAATGCCCATAGCTAGGCGCCTTCGCCTGGGCCTAGCAAGGATTGCTGACCCTCCCCTGGGGCTAGTTAGCCTTGCCAACCCCAAACAATGGTCGGTGTTGCCCCAGATTTGGGTGCCCTCGACCCAGTTTTGGGCGAGCCTCACCAGGCCTAAATGAGGGCCAGCGTGGCTTCGCTCGGGCCTAGCGAGGGTTGCTAGCCCTCGCCTGGGGTTGGCAAGGCCTTGCCCAAGGCAAGCAATGGTCGTTGCCCCAAAGGAGGGCCAATGTCGCCCATATCTGGGCGCCCTCACCCTGGTTGAGCGAGGGTCGTCGGCCAACCTTACCTGGGGTCGGCAACCTTCATTGGCCCCTCCAATGATGGACGGAGGCGGTAGCAACGCCACTGGCGAGGTGATGCCTTGCCATTTTTTTTTCAGTTTTGTTTGTAAAATAAAATTTTAGCTTTTTTAAATCTAATTATAATAATATTTAAAGAAAAATAATAATAATAAATGCCACGTAGGAGAGAGAAGGTAATTTAAAAATGCCACGTCAACATTTTCTATTAAATAAATTGACGGTGTTAACGGTAAGACTTAATTACACCAATTTAACAAGTCTTAGGACTTTTAGTACATTTATCCTAAATAAAAAATTAAAAGTGTCACCTTTTAATCTATTGAATTAATGATGAATGAATGTTTAAGTATATTAAGAAAGTTCTATTGTTCTCGAGAAAATTAAAGGCCACCATAGAAGTCGTCCATAGAAGACATTGATAAGATCAGTCGCACATGCATCTTCGTGCACATCAGTCCTTGTATATGCAAGAAAATCCAAGTTATTGGCATTGTGATTCTCTGCTTGCATCTTTCATATTTGTCTCTCTGGTTTAAGAGAAGGATATGGTGGGACTAGTTGGCTTTTACTTTCTTCTCTGCGGGGTAAACTCATATGGAGCTTTCAAGAAGTTTCTCGGTGATGGGAGTCATCAATACGAAACAACATTGCACATCAACTTCTTGTAGACTCAGGTTGGGACTTGTAAAATCCGTGATGCACTTTCCACAAGTCACACCTAGCTGGGCCATTTCATCTACTTCTAGGCAATGTTTCAACCCGAGGAATCTCCTTTTCATCTTAATTTACTTGATTATCTCCGATCTGCGGGGAGGTAATGGCAAGAGCAATGACATTATTAGCCTTAACCTCATTCGAACAATCAAGAGGTGCATAATTCGATTCCTCATGTCTACAGCTCTCTCTCTCTCTAAATGTCAGTCAGTTGGGGAATGAGGAGACTCGTGATAAATGTTGTGTTGTGCAAATGAATCGTGTGGGAGGTTTTAATGACCAGCTCAATTGTGCCGTTGTACATTTTTTTTGTGTCTTAAAAAAAATCCACCCAGACAAAGTATTAAGCTTCCTATTGATTTTTTTCAATGAATTTAAAGATTAACCGATCTCAAATTTGTTTCACCCTGATTGATGTTCTAGCAATATTTTGGAGGAAATCATCCCTTTGGCTCAATGCAACCAGTTTTAAAAGATCATAGACATTATCAGTTTGAGATTTTTGTGAGACGGTAATTAGTTTGTAGTTTATGTATCACGGATACCAATTTAGAATTTGTAATAGTATTAATACGTAAAATTAATCAATTCAATACTCTTTTCATGCGGGATCCATCTGACTATATGCTGGGGTGCACTAATGCACATGCACCCAATAAAGCCCCATGATGATTAACCTGGAACATGGAGTAGAGGAGGATGCTTACAAATTTGTTGGTCGCAGAATGCGAGGTTATTTCCTTTTCTAAATGGATAAAAGAATGGGTTAATACCACAAAAAATATCAAATTGGTATATTTGTGATAAATTTACCTTAAACTAATTTCTTGATCACAAAAAACCTCAAACTTGTACACTTGTGATAAATTTACTCTTTGTCAATTTATGTTAAATTTTACTGTCAAATTGTTGAATTGGATGACACATGACAATTGATAGATGTACCAGTTTAGAGTTTTACCCCTCTGTTTGTCACATATTTACCAATTTATGATTTTTGTGGTATTAATCTAATTTAACGGAGGGTAAATTTATCACAAGTGTACAAGTTTGGAGTTTTTTATTATCAAAAAATTAATTTATGGTAAATTTATCACAGATATACCGGTTTGGGGATTTTGATGATCAAAAAATTAATTTAAGATAAATTTGTTACATATATATCAGTTTGACATTTTTCGTGATATTAACCCTTAAAAAGTTGATAGTCCTTTTCTCACTGTAGAGCATATGTGTCTTTCACAAGTCAACAACGTTAATTACGGGATGAGTTGACTTCTTTGATTCTCTCTTGATAAGTTAGTACACGGCGAGGCACCATTTTCTACGGAGGTAAGTTTCAAAGAAACCGTCCATCATCTGCTTCTTCTTGAATTACTCGATGTAGAATTCTTCCTGGTGATGGACTCGTTCCTCTTCCTCTCCATCCTCTTCCTCGGTCTTCCCTTCTGTTGTTTGTCCTTAATGTCGGCAGAAGACTCCTGTCATGGCCCTTCATGTATGAAATTTTTCTGTCTAGACCCTATCAAGTCAACTATATTTGTTTGTATCGTGACACAATTTGTTGTGAATTGACACGGAATCTAATGGATCTTGCAATTCAATATATAAAATCAGATGCCCAAAGAGAGAAATTAAAAGTAAGAGAGCCTGTTGTCATCGAATATGCAGCTCATTGTAATCAGCTATGCAAACTTTCAAAGAACATTTTTGCAGAAGAAAAAGACAAAGCCGATCACTTTGAGCAAGGGCTCAAACAAGAGATTTGCTCAAGCCTTATCTCTCACTTGCTGACTACAAGGCCTGTCAATTGAGTAGATCAGGGTTGGGTTTGGATTGGGTATGAAAATGGTCCAACCTAAATTGATCCATTTTTATGTAATAAAATTCTAGCAATTCAAACCCAACCTCAACCCTGACCCTGACCCGAACTTAACCCATATCCAACCCAATGCATGTTACTAAAACACATCCATATTTGTCCTAACTTATGAAAACCCATATATAGCCATTTAAATCATTTTAATCTCTTCATGTGATATGTTAATTGGATAAAATTTTATATTAAATCAAAAAGGTAAATTAGCAATATAAAAAGATGTTAGTCAATAAAATAAAAAAATATAGAAAAACTCTAGATTGAAATACTTTTAAAGAACTAAAAATATATGCATGTGTTATGCCAATACATAGGGACGAATTTTAGAGGTTTCGTGTTCGAGTTACGCGAATTGGGTAATATGCGTAACGGAGAAAAGTGAACGTTTGCTATAACCGAGTTTATTCATTAGCGTTAGGAGTCGTTTTATCGACAAATAAGTGTAGTTCAGTCGAGCAGTTAGTTAAAAGTATATTTTACTCGGTTTTTGATACCGTATTTCGGTTAATTTTTGTTAGATAAAGAGATGACAGCTATTTTAAATACTTTTACAAATCTGTTCTATTGGTTCCTTCCTATGGTAACATTTTTGGCTCTGAATATTTCATAGTCTATTTAAATAACAATGAATGGAATCTGCGTGGATCCCATGCATAACACGGGCTATTGGGCTAGTACATGTATAAATTAGGGACACGAACTTTCTAAGCTCCTTCACAAAATATTTTTTAAAAGATGAACAAGAACGTAATTAGTTTTTAAGTCACAAGATCTTACAAAATCAATTATGACAATCGTAATATGCCAAGAGTAGTTGTGCAGGGAAGTTTACAAGGAAGAAGAACTCATATCAAGTACTTTTGTCTCTTCCAATATTTGGTCAACACTAACTCCAGGAAGATCTAATGGGAAATAAATCCCAATTTTTATTTATTTGCAATATCTAATGACTATTCCAAGGATTATCTATTAAAAATGGAACATAGAGAAAATAATGATGATCTAAAATTAACACTAGTATGTCCACTGATATAGAAAATTTTCCATTGAAATTGTAATATGATCAATCGACATATAAGGTGCGTGTTCCAAATTCGAGCAAAGTATGGATAAGCAAAAGTTGAGAGCTTTTCCAAATGATGTACAGCCCATGTACTAAAAGTAAAAAGACCAGTGCTCTTCATATTTGCTTTACATGAGTTGCCCGTTCTGTCAAATTTGGAAGCTTCGAGGCAACAAAACCTCTCTCTCGCTCTCTCTTTCCACTAAGCTGCTCCCTGGAAGGCTTTGGCGTGAGATGGCCCCACACTTCGACATCAGCCTGCAATCCAACGACTTTTCCTTAACATTTCATTCATTCACACCGACCAAAAGCAGCCGCGGGTGAGACGCGCAATCCCAACTGGAGTTATAAAACTTGCGTGGACAAGCAAGTCTCTTTTGATATGCAGAAGGCATTCCCAAACCAAAATCTACCAATTGAGAAAAACCATCAAGCTTATGCAATCCATTTGTACTTGAGAAGATTCTCCTTTTTCCCTGCTTAAGGATGGTGTTCAATCTCCGAACCTTCAGTTTCACCGAGTCCGTTGAAGAATATCCAACACCTCCTAGAACAACACCTCCTAAAACAACACCTCCTAAAAGCTTCTCTCTAATGGAGATCCAAGTCGCAACAGACAACTTTAGCCACAACAACATCTTGGGGTACGATGGATACGGCAAGGTTTACAAGGGGTGCTTGGCCGATGGTTCGCTAGTGGCAATAAAGAGATCTGTAAGTTGGTGGAGGGAAGAGGATTTCGAAGCAGAACTGCTAGTGGGAAGCACGGTTTCGAACCACCCAAATGTGCTATGCCTGAGGGGCTTTTGCAGGACCAAGAAAGCGCTCTTACTGGTGTATCCCTTGATGATCAACAATAGCCTATCTTACAATCTTAGAGAGAGACCGGATCGGTTTGCCCGACCTCTTGATTGGACTACTCGCAAGCACATAGCCTTGGGAGCAGCGAGGGGGCTTGCGCACCTTCACAATCAACATAACATCAAGATCATGCATCGTGACATCCGCGCGTCAAATATACTGCTGAATGTGCATTTTGAGGCCGTGATTGGAGGATTGTCACTTGCCGTGATAATGCATGAGAGAAATGTAGAGGAAGGGACTATTGAGTGGTCCGCGTGCAAGCCAAGGCAGGGCATGGGAGTCTCATTCTCATCACCGGTAGAAGAAAATTCAGATGATTCTGGCTCCAATTCTCAAACTTATCATCGCTATGAAGATGTTTATGTCAACATTCCCCCCCGCGGCAGACTTGGGTTTATTGCCCCCGAGTACTTCCACACTTCAAAGTGCTCACTGAAGAATGATGTCTTCGCATATGGGAAAATGCTTCTTGAGCTCATCTCAGGACAGCAGATGACCCGCTCTTCCCCCGATGGCAAAGTTTTGTTGTTAGAGGATTCAGTTATAAAACATATGAATGAACGCCAGTTGGGAAGGGTGATCGATCCCAATTTGCGGGGGAACTATGTGGAAGAAGAAGCAGAGCAATTAGTCCGATTGGCATTGTTGTGTGCACATGAGGATCCATCTGTTCGACCAGATATGTTTGAAGTGGTTCAAATGATCGAAAGCCAGTTTTTTCGATGGTGTCCTAGTACAAGGAGTAGTTGGAGTCTGAGTGAGTGTGGCTCTACTCCATACTACTCTTTCCCTCCTTCTCCTTCTTCTCCTTTGGGGATCAGCCCCTGACGGACATGTCAATGCTACACCATCACCATTGCCTTTTTTGTAACTTCAATAACAAATTCAGCTGCTATGTTTATCTCTTCCTAATTTCTGTATATTCCTCCAGTTTCATTCGTATGATCTTTTTTTAAGACTATTCTCCGATATTTGGAGACATATAGCATGTCAATTACACAATGAGTGCTATCTTCTACATCTGTCATCTAATTGAAAACTAGAAACTGAGATACAGATTCAAAATGTCACCTTTTAATCTATAAAATTAATTGTGGATGCGGAATCTAATAGATCTTGCAATCCAATATACAAAATAAGATGCCCAAAGAGAGAAACTAAAAGCAAGAGAGCTTATTGTTATCGAGTATGCAGCTGGTTTTAATCGGCTAAGCAAATTTTCGAAGAACATGTCTGCGGAAGAAAAAGACAAAGCTGATCACTTTTAGCAAAGGCTCAAACCAGAGATTCGCTCAATCCTTTCCTCTCACTTGCCGACTACAAGACCCGTCAAATGGGTGGTCGAGGTTGGATTTGGGTTGTTCTCGAATAGTGGAATTGTAGCATTGAGTTTCTGGACCCTGTCTAAGAATCAGTCACTAATGACCACTTTTCTTCTTCGATTTTCAAGAAAATTGAAAGCTAGAAAAAGTTATTCAAAGTGGCGTCCCTTAATCTATTGCACTAATCGAATGAGTCATATGTCTCTCCATTTACGTATTTCCACGTTTTATTCTTAATCTATCACACTAATCGAACCCCATCTTTTGGTGAGGGTGCAAAGTATTCATTCACCGTAATTGCCAAAAAAAGATGATTGATGGACAATTTAACGGATTTAGAGCCTTTTCTTCACAATTTATTATGCTCACAATTTATTATAGAAGGAAAGCCTAGTTAGGTCTCTTCCTTGAAATTTCAATGCGCAGATAGAGCATTACTCTCACGCTCATCATCAGAGTAATCGAAGTACAAAAGAAAGACCAATCATGCTAATTTTGCTTTTCATCAATTTCATTGGAAGGTTCCTCTGCGTATGCCTACCAAAAATCAAAAGAAAAGAAATCTTCCTCTGGTTTGATCAAGTATTCTTTTGATCCGTCACTCTCTCTCCAATTTGAAATCGTCTCTTTCTCGCTCGGTGCTTGCTTCCGGCGTGTGTATAAAAGGCTAAGATGATGGACGAGTTGCTATGCCAATCGATCACGGAGCTATCTAAGCATCCAAAGCCTTCCTTCGAGCAGCTTTGGGAATCAATCCGGATCCTCCAATTAGTGTTGAAGAGGAATTGGGATTTCTTGACCATGGTGTTCGATCTCCGTTCCTTAAGTTTCGCCGATTCCATTGAAGATGGTCCCCCACCACCTCCTAAAAGCTTCTCTCTAAAGGAGCTCCGAGTCGCCACACGCAACTTTAGCCAAGACAGCCTCTTTCGCGAACGTGTATTCAGCACGCTTTACTGGGGCCACTTAGCCGATGGTTCTCCGGTGGCAGTAAAAAGAGCACGCAGTGTCTTTGAATGTAGCGAAGAGCAGTTCGAAACAGAAGTTCAAGTGGGATGCTCAGTTTCAATGCACCAGAATGTGCTACGTCTGAGGTCCTTCTGCAGGACCAAGAAAGAGCTTTTACTGGTCTATCCCTTTATGATCAACAAGAACCTAAGATATCATCTTTGACATAGACCAGATCGGTCCACCCACCTCTCAGTTGGACGACTCACATGCGCATAGCCCTGAGAGCGGCTAGAGGTCTTGCACACTTACATAATCAAGGCAATGTCAAGTTCATGCACCGCGACATTTGCACGTCAAGTATATTCCTGAATGACCAATTTGAGGCCGTGATAGGAAACTTTTGGCGTGCCCTTATCCAGCACGACGGAAATGCAAAGGAAGGGACTATTCAATGGCCCAGACTCAAGCACCCCGTGGGAGTCTCATCCTCATCCCAAGGAGAAGATTCAGCTGATTTTGATTCTGATTCTCCAACCTATCATCTCTATGAAGATGTTTATGTTGACACCACCTATGCCGACGGCAGAGTTGAGTTTATTGCCCCAAAGTACCTGCACACAGGAAAGTGCACCCTGAGGAATGACGTTCACGCCTTTGGGAAAGTGCTTCTTGAGCTCATCTCTGGACAGCCATATGCAAAACTGAATGCGTTGGCGTATGATGAAAATCTCAGTTTGGAGGAATGGATTGGTGGATTAATGAACAAGAATGAGTTGGGAAGATTGATCGATTCCAATTTGTAGGGGAACTATGTGGAAGAAGAAGCAGAGCAGGTTGTCCAACTAGCATTGTTGTGTGCAGATGGCGATCCATCTATCCGACTGGAGATGTCTGAAGTGGTTAGAATGCTTGACAGTCAATTGCTTAGGCACAATTACAGCAGGAGTAGTTGGAGCAGAAGCGAGTGTGATTCGACTCAACGTAGCAATGCTTGTTATGTGACTACGAATCATAAATCCGACTTTGGGTTTATGAAACAACACCAGACATTATCACTGTCACACCTCAAAACCTACCAGAACGAGGAATGACACGGCCGTCCTCCCACCCAAAAGACGCAGCCTCAAACCACAAGGATTCCAACTCCCAAAAGTCCCAACGACACCACTCTTGTTCTATTGACTATTAACCAAAGAACCTGAAAAGATTGGGGAAAGAGAGGGGTGAGCAACCACAGCTCAGTAAGCAGTGCATATCTTTTCTAAGCAGATCGAACAATTACTATGCAATAGTATCAAAAATATCACAGCCCATAACTCAAACTCGATGTACAATATGGCCAAAAATATCTCAAAGGTATAAGAACTTTTCAATGAAAGTCATCCGTATCAAGTTATTCAATAAAAACTCACTTAACGACAATAGCCAATCATCAATGGTCTATCCATTGATTAATCTCATCACATAACACGTTGATGGTTCATCCATCAACCAATCTCATGCTCGTCATCAAACTATGGTCAAGTTTAACGCCGTGACAAAGGCGACCAAGTTTACCCCTCTTGGCAAGGTCTACCACCTATTATAAGCCGGCGGTTTAGCCCAGAAGGATATCCTGATAGTATGTATACTCCCCCCTCAATGGGTTCTCAACATAGTAATACGAGCAGCAGCAACTTATAACTCAATCCAGAAATCCATAATCAACACTAATAAATCCATTTCACAAAACATTTCGCAACAAGAATAGCCCTCGGCTAATCCTCTTCACAAAACCTTTAATATAAGCATTCACAAAACCTTCATTTCAATAACGCCATAAGACTTTTCAACTCATTTCACAATCGACAAAAGGTAGTAAATAATCGATCCAATTTATGTAGAAAACATGCTCCACTATATTAAAAATTATATCTCATTATCAAAATATGAATTTGTAAATTCATAGAAGATATAATGTCCCTCACAATACGGCTCATCCGCCAAAAATACATTTCGGCATTTCTTGAATCATTTCCGAAGTCATTTCATAAACTAGTTCATAAAGTGACATATATATATATATATATATATATATATATATATCATTTCACAATACCTCTCACAAAACCATTCTTAAACCATCATCAAATATTAAAAGGTAGTAATTGCGCGATCCAGGCTTTTATGCAACAAACATGCTTTAATAACTCATACGATACTCAGATCATTATCACTTTCAAAACATGAGTTTATAAACTCAAAGAAGAGATAGCACCACTCACCTGGAATCCCAAAAATCATATAATGACGCTCACTCGAACCGACGATCTCGTAATCCTATCAATTGGACGATAATCGACATCAAAACCAAGTAAAATATTACAATAATCACTAAACGGCTGAACGATGCTTAAACGCTAACAAGACAACTCAAAGGCGCCCACAAATTGCTCATCCAAAGCCATTATCCAAATCGTCAGCAACGCGGAGCTTGAGCACAAAACTTAATCGCGCCATATCTTTCTCCATCGAATTTCGATCCTAGCAAACTTATAGTCAAAAGAAAGCCCGTTCCGAGTATTACAAAAGCCCCAACTTGGCCATCCCAAAATCGAGTCGAAAACCGACAAAAATCGGCCTAAAAGCTGCTGATCGTGCACTGTTCACCTTGCGCGGCCAACTTCAAAAATTCATATTGGGCAAACCGTAAGTCCAAATCAAAATCCGTAAAATCTCACGGCTCCATGACACCCTAAACTACCAATTCTCTATATATATATATGTATATATATATGTATATATATATATGTATATGTATATATATATGTATATGTATATATATATATATATATACGTAGCTCAACGACTCAAAAATCGGACTTCGCCGCTCAAATAACGCATAATTCCGAAATATGAGCCCTAACTCGGAAAATACTCCGATTAGACGAACGAGAGGCGTGGGCACTTACCGTACGTTGCGTTACGAACTCGAATCGGCTTGGCGAGACCCCATGGCACCAAACCCTCTCTTTCTCTTCTTTCTTCTTCTTCTTCTTTCTCTTTTCTTCTCTTTCTTTCTTTTCCGTTTCTGTCTCGGCTAAGGAGCTCTCGGCTCCTTTTAATTTGGCCGAGTGTCCACTGTAGCTTCTTTTTTGCTTTTTGACTTGTTGACTTTTTTCTTAACTAAATATTACAATCACTGTAACAATGGGCCAAAGCCCATGGGCGCAAACTGAGCCCACCTAACGAGTTCTCAAATTCTGTAGGAGCTGTGAAGAAAGAAGAGAAGAAAAGAGAAAAGATGGGGACAGAACCGAGAGATAAGAAGAAAATAGAGGAGACAAAAAGCTCCTTCACAGAGCAAAAATGAAAGAAAGAGGGAAGGGGAATTTGCGCATACACGCTTTGGAATCCTCACACATTGGATCAACTTGCGAATAGGAGTAAATTCGACTTGATAAGGTCTCCATGATGTAACCCATTAAGTCTCATTGGCCATTTATTCTTAAAAAGAAAGCATTTCCCCTTTCTCATTGGCCAAACTTGAAGCTGTGTTGGCTTATTTCTCCCCAAGCCAGTTTTTAGCCATGGACAAATTTATGTTGCAATTTCCACACTAGCAACGAGGGAGATGGATTTGAGGTACTTTTTGTTATATGAAGATGGGGGAATGATGCACATACCAAAAATTCTGTGTACATCCCTTAGAAAAAGCGATGGTAACCATTTTAAATACTTTTTTACAAACTATTCTTTTGGTTCCTTACTATTGAAATATTTTTGGCTGTGAATATTTTATACTCTATTTAAAGAACAATGAATGGAATCCGGATGGTTCCCCTGCATAGCACGGGATATTGGACTAGTACATGTGTAAATTAGTGACACAAACTTTCTAAGCTCCTTCACAAAATATTTTTTTCAAAGGATGTACAAGAGCATTATTAGTTTTTAAGTCACAAGATTTGACAAAATCAATTATGACAATCCCAATATGCCAAGAGTGGATGTGCAGGTAGTTTACAAGGAAGATGAACTCATATCAAGTACTTTTGTCTCTTCCAATATTTGGTGAACCTTGACACCAGGAAGATCTAACATATATAAATCCCGATTTTTTTTTATTTGCAGTATCGACTGACAATATGTTTTATGTCTGTACTATATCATAGTAAAGATTTCTAGTTATTGTTAATGCATTTATTTTTTGTTTCCCAGGATTATCTATTAAAAATGGAACACAGAGATAAGAATCATGATCTAAAATTAATACTAGTATTTCCACTGATATAGAAAATTTTCCATTGAAATTGCAATATGATCAATCAACATACAATGCACATCTTCCAAATACAAGTAATTTGAAGTATGGATCTTCAACGATACACAAAAGTTGAGAGCCTTTGGATATTTCAATGCGTAGGAATCCAAGAAGACTGGGAGAATTATGCAAAATTTGCTTTACATGAGTTGCACTTTGGATCAAATTGGGAGCTTCGAGGAAATAAAACCTCTCTCGCTCTATTTTTCCACGAAGCCGCTGCTCACAGGACGTCTTGAAAGTGAGATGGCCCCACACCTTGACATCAGCCTACAATCCAACGACTTTTCCTTACCATTTCATGCATTCACACCGACCAAAAGCAGTCGTGGGTGAGACAGGCGCAATCCCAACTAGAGTTATAAGAACTGCGGGGACAAGCAAGTCTCTGTGGATATGCAGAAGGTATTCCCAAACCAATCGCGAGAAACCATCAAGCTTATACGATCCATTTGCACTTGAGAAGAATCTACTTTTTCCCCGCTTAAAGATGGTGTTCAATCTCCGATCCTCTGGTTTTTCCGATTCCGAGTCCGTTGATTGGACTACTCGCAAGCGGATAGCCCTGGGAGTAGTGAGGGGGCTTGCACACCTCACAATCAAGGTAACATCAAGATCATGCATCGCGACATCTGCACGTCAAATATACTGTTGGATGTGGATTTTGAGGCCATGATAGGAAGATTTTCGCTTGCCTTGACCGTGCATGGAGATATTTATGTCCCGATCCGTGGCACACGCGGGTTTGTTGCCCCCGAATTCTTCCAAAATATAAAGTGCACACTGAAGGTTGATGACTTTTCATACGGGAGAATGCTTCTCGAGCTCATCTCGGGAAAGAAAATTGCTGAACTTTATAGGTTGGAGCATGATGAAGGTCTCAATTTTGAGGAATGGATTGGTGATGCTGTGAACGAGTTGGGAAGGGTGGTCGATCCCAATTTGCAGGGGAACTATGTGAAAGAAGAAGCAGCGCGACTACTCCGATTGCCATTGCTGTGCTCACTCGATGATCCATCGTTTCAACCAAAGATGTCTGAAGTGGTTCGAATGCTCGAAAGCCAATTTCTTCAGCGAGACCCTAGTACGAGTAGTTGGAGTCAAAGTGAGTGTGACTCAACTCCGTACTACTCTTTCCCTCCTTCTCCTTCTCCTCTTGGGGATTGCTCCATGACCGGCATGTCAACGCTTCATCATCACCATTGCATGTTACCTTTCATAACCAGTTTAGCTTCTATGTTTCTCTTCCTAAACTCTATGCGTTTATTCGACCGGATAAAAGTCAGGATATGATATATTTTATACTATCCTGTATTTGGTGGTGGTCCAGGATAGGATAAGATTAGATATAAACCGGATATAGCCCGGATAAAAAAATCCAGGAGAGGGGGTGGGATAGAGCCGGATAGGATTTCTAATGCCTATTTTTCCAAAAACCCTACGCTCCACTCGCCGTTATCTTCACCTCCACACCTTGTGCGCTTTCACAAAAAAAGTTCTCGGCTTTTTTTCCTTCACTGACTCATCCGGACCCATGAATAGCAAAAAAAAATTATCCTATCCGACTGTAAATATGTAGTCCACCAAATAGTGAACATGATATGAAGATATCTCAGGATTTCTTATTCTATCCTATCTAGTCCTATCCTATTTAGAAATCTGGACGACCAAACGCAGCCATATGTTCCTCTTCACTTTCATTTGTACGATCTTTTTGTAATACTTTCCTCCGATTTTTTTGAGACTTATAGCACATCCTTCCTGAAATGACTGCTATCTTGTACATTTTCCATCAAATTGAAAACTAGAAATTGAAATAAAAAATTAAAAGTGTCACCTCTTAATCTATCGAATTAATGGGGAATGGATGTTTGAGTTTATGAAGAAAGTTCTATTGTTCTAACGAAAATTAAAGACCACCATAAAAGTCGTCCTTAGAAGACATTGATAAGACCAGTCGCACGTGCGTCTTCGTGCACATCAATCCTCGTATATGCAAGAAAATCCAAGTTGTTGGCACTTTGATTCTCCGCCTGCATCTTTCAAATTTTTTTCTCTGGTTTCAGAGGAGGATATGATTGGACTAGTTGGTTTTGACTTTCCTCTCTGCGAGCTAAACTCATATGAAGCTTTCAAGAAGTTTCTCGGTGATGGGAGCCATCAATTACGAAAGAACATATATTGTACATCGACTTCTTGTAGGCTCAAGTTGGGACTTATGAAATCCGGGTATGCAATTTCCACAATTCACGCCTACCTGCGCCATTTCAGCTACTTCTGGGCAATGATTCAACCTGTGGAACCTCCATTTCGTCTTAATTTAGTTGATCATCTCCTATTCGCGGGGAGGCAATGACATTATTAGCCTTAACCTCATTCGAACAATCAAGAGGTGCATAGTTTGGTTCCTCACATCTACAGCTCTCTTGAGCTCTCTCTAAATGTCAGCGAGTTGGGGAATGAGCAGACTCATTCTGAATGTCATGTCGTGCAAAATGGTTCATGCACTCGTTAAAGGTTTTAATGACCTGCTGAATTGTGCAGTTGTGTATTTCCATCATGCCTTAAAAAAAATTCCCAGGAAGGGTATTGTGCTTCCTATTAGATTAATTTTTTTTTTCAATGAATTTGAAGATTAACCGAAACTTGTGAAGGAATGCCTATTTGATATAAATCCTATACTCCTAGAGAAATTGGATGCCATCATTAAAGTAACAGAGCGTTTGGAAGGAAGGACTTTCACACTCCTCAGTGGCGTATGCATCTTAACCATTGAATTAGGTCTCAAATTCTAGAGCTGAGGCATCTCAATGCATATGCACCCAATTCAACCCATACTTTTACATTTGAAAGTGGAGTAGAGTGTGAACAAAATTATCTTGGTCGTACGGAGCCAACTGCAATCTTCGCTTATTCGATTGTTTTTCGCAATTCCTTAATTAACTAGTTTGCTGCCCGTGCGTTGCATGGTTTTGTTGAAGGACGCATATTTCAACAAACTGTTTCCTTACAATGTTTTATTCATCCTGTATAATTGAGTAGCATTTAGACGTGCACGCGCACTGAGGTTGAAGACACTTGGTGGTAGACGGTGTTTATCCCTCTAATTTTCAGGATGTCAGGCATCAACTGAGGTGGCATCATGTAATCATGCTTTACTTCTTAATTAACGGAATTCCATGTCGTTGTCACTCTCATCATCTGCCTGCATTTTCAAATTTGTGTCTCTGCGTTGAGAGCAGGATATGGTTGGACTAGTTTCTTGACTTTCTTCGCTACGAGGAGACTCATATGAAGCTTCCAAGAAACTTCTCAGCGATGGGATGGCCAAAGGTTAGGACTAGTCAAATTAGGGAATACAAGGGAAGCACCTTCCGCCTCGCATTCCCGAGTTTGCAAAGGCTCGAGCCGAAGGATCTCCCTTCGCAGAGCCAATTCCATGTCTGAATCGAAAGTCTCCTCCTTGAATTTGACATATAGCCTTCTTGTCCTCGAGGAAATTAATCATTCCCATCTCTTTAGCAAGGCAGAGTTGTAGCAGCCGCTTCCGATGGCTTGTGTGATCCACCTCGACATCAGATCGCGATGTCATTTTCACCATTCAAACCAGCACAGAAAAATGTACAGTCTGCGAATATTTCATAATTTTCCAAAACATTTGAATCTTCTGCCATTTTCCAGGAGTTACAAACTTGCGAAAATATGGAAAATGATTTTCTAGAAATTCAAAAATTCTATAATTGATCTGGTCTGTTCAAATAAATATCAGTGTTAATTCAAAGTCTTTAAAAGGTCCAATACGGTTATTGAAGAAAATAGACAAGCACGATCAATATTTGGAAAAATATAAATTTTATTTGCTATTTAGAAAAAACTGTATTTTTTACAAAGTTGAGTAGTTCTGATGATATACGGCGTTTAAGTAATTTTTAGGCGATTGGGGTGCGTATAGGGGCCATACACCCTAAATTGGGCTCTCGAATGGCATTTTCGTAATTTTCTACCGAACGGGCTTTTGGGCCCAAGCAACTTTAGCCGCTATGTCTAAAGAGTTCAACTTGTAATAAGGTACGTAAATCGTGTTAGGGTCCAAGGAAAACGTGGTTGGCGTGTGGTGGTTTATTTAGCACTCAAACTAGGTAAGTGATTTTTACCACTTTTTCCTTTTGCAAAAATTGCATGACTTGATTTATCGGGAAAGAGCCATGTTGTGCCATGGCACGTATTTCGAAGTATAGAAAATACATTATTTCGTGGCTCCTTCTGAAAACTGGACAAAGCATTAAACTTTTTTTTTTAACTTCATGTTGCTATTATCTGCAAACATTCTGATAATGAAATGCTATTTATATCGGTGGTATATGTGCCAGCACGTGGTATTGTGACACGGATTTGATGGTCATTGTCGACCTAAATATTGAGACATGATATGCTAAACATGTGCACATACCATCCCTATTCCAAGGCTTAATCACAGCCAAAGTGATTTTCAGGGCTTACCCTAACGAAGCATGAACAATGGGTTTTCCTGACATTAGGGATCAAATGACTTTTGACATTTGTTCGCTATGCTATATATGTGGTTTATTGATATGATGCATAATATATGATTTATCGGAAGATATGCATTATGCTGGTTACATTGGGATGGTTATGAATGGCCTTGATAGTTGCCGCCTTTTGCAGGCTTTGAATTTTGATAGATTCGGCGGGCCTTCTTGGTTGGACTTGGGCTTACAATGTAGTCCTTGTGGCAAATTTTTTGCGGGGAAATCGTAGATATGGCGGCATGCCACATAGGATGGCTGGCGATGACTGGACCACCACGTCAGTGATTTCTTGCAAAAATTGGCGAAAGGATTACATTAGAATTTCGTGCAAATGTTTAAGACAAAATTGACAAAATTGAGAAATAAAAGCCGTATAATAGGTTTAGAATTAGGATTGATTGGGTAATTTTCCCTTTCTCACGGTCTTCTCGTAACCGTAGAGATATGTTTGCTAATAATTTTCACCACTTCGTGGGGATAAAGATGCCATGAGACAATGACATTGCTAGTACGCTCTTAAATTTTGAAGAAAGGAATCGTCCATCTGTTATCTACTCAACCGCTTCGACATTAAATTCTTCTTGATCAACATCCAGTGAGCAATCCATATATTTCCTCTAACCTCCTTTTTGCTGCTTGTGGCCGGTTATGAGCAGCATTTTCCCATGTGTGTGCATCAATCTTGCTATCTCTTTCTATATATGTTGGCATAAATCACTCTTGACACCCTGGATTTTGATGACCTTGCATTGGCATTCTGAATGACGTTTTGATTGCAAATGTAGTGACTGTTACTAGATAGTAGATACATAAGGATAATGTTATCAATGGTCCATATACTTTTATTCGAAATTATCCCTCTACTTTTTGTTGGTTCAAAATGGTCCATGGTACTTTCTAAAAATGTCCACCGTTAGCCCTTTCCTTAATTTGGTCGCTCGAATATCAAGTTGGACACCACAGCACATGTCATGGTGAACACTCTTAAAAAGTACATGGATCATTTTTTAAAAAATGAGTGAAGTAAAAGGTACAATTCCAAATTTCGGAAAAAAAAAGTTATGAGACTACTGATGTCATCATCCAAAATAAACATCAACGCGTTTGATCTATTAAATCACGGATAACTGAGTGGCATTCAGATGTGCATACACACTAAGGTTGTAGATATTTTGTGGTAGATAGTGTTTTTTCCTCTAATTTTCAGGATGTCAGGCATTAACTAAGGTGGCATCATGTAATCATGCTTTACTTATTAATTAATGAAATCCCGAGTTATTGTCACTCCCCTCCTCTGCCCTGCATTTTCAAATCCGTGTCTCCGCTTTCAGAGGAGGATATGGTTGGACCAGTTGGTTTTGACTTTCTTTGGTACGGGGAAACTCATATGAAGCTTCCAAGAGATTTCTCAGCGATGGGATGGCCAAAGGTGGGGACTAGTAAAATTAAGAAATACGAGGGAAGCCCCTTCCTCCTGTCATTCCTGAGTCAGATCCATTTCTTGTGCGCAATGGCTCAAGCCGGAGACTCTCCTCTAGCAGAGCCAATTCCATGTCTGAATCAAAGGGCAACTCCTTGAATTCGGTACGTTGTCTTTTGTCCTCCTGGAATTAATCATTTCAAAAGACGGAATATTTCGATCTCTGTTGTAATATTTGGTTTAAAAAAAAAACAAAGTCAACAAGTAAAAAAGCAGAAAAGGAGCTACAGTGGACACTCGGCCAAATTAAAAGGAGCCGAGAGCTACCTAGCCGAGACAGAAACGGAAAAGAAAGAAAGAGAAGAAGAAGAAGAAGAAAGAAGAGAAAGAGAGGGTTTGGTGCCACGGGGTCTCGCCAAGCCGATTCGAGTTCGTAACGCAACGTACAGTAAGTGCTCTCGCCTCTCGTTCGTCAAATCGGAGTATTTTCCGGGTTAGGGCTCATATTTCGGAATTACGCGTTATTTGAGCGGCGAAGTCTGATTTTTGAGTCGTTGAGCTACGTATATATATAGAATTGGTAGTTTAGGGTGTCATGGAGCGGTGGGATTTTACGGATCTTGATTTGGACTTACGGTTTGCCCAATATGAATTTTTGAAGTTGGTCGCGTAAGGTGAATAGTGCGCGATCAGTAGCTTTTAGGCCGATTTTCATCAGTTTTCGACTCGATTTTGGGATGGCTAAGTTAGGGCTTTTGTAATACTCGGAACGGGCTTTATTTTGATTATAAGTTTGCTAGGATCGGAGTTCGATGGAGAAAGTTATGGCGCGATTAAGTTTTGTGCTCAAGCTCCGCGTTGCGGACGATTTGGATAATGGCTTTGGATGAGCAATTTGTAGGTGCCTTTGAGTTGTCTTGTTAGCGTTTAAGCATCATTCAGCCGTTTAGTGATTATTGTAGTATTTTACTTGGTTTTGATGTCGATTATCGTTCAATTGATAGGATTACGAGATCGTCGGTTCGAGTGAGCGTCATTATATGATTTTTGGGATTTCAGGTGAGTGGTGCTATCTCTTCTTTGAGTTTATAAACTCATGTTTTGAAAGTGATAATGATCTGAGTATCGTATGAGTTATTAAAGCATGTTTATTGCATAAAAGCCTGGATCGGGCAATTACTACCTTTTAATATTTGATGATGGTTTAAGAATGGTTTTATGAGAGGTATTGTGAAATGATATATATATATAAATATATGTGTGTGTGTGTGTGTGTGTGTGTGTGTGTGTGTGTGTCACTTTATGAACTAGTTTATGAAATGACTTCGGAAATGATTTAAGAAATGCCGAAATGTATTTCTAGTGGATGAGCCGTATTGTGAGGGACATTATATCTTCTACGAATTTACAAATTCATATTTTGATAATGAGATATAATTTTTAATATAGTGGAGCATGTTTTCTGCATAAATTGGATCGATCATTTACTACCTTTTGTCGATTGTGAAATGAGTTGAAAAGTCTTATGGCGTTATTAAAATGAAGCTTTTGTAAATGCTTATATTAAAGGTTTTGTGAATAGGATTAGCCGAAGGCTATTCTTGTTGTGAAATGTTTTGTGAAATGGATTTATTGGTGTTGATTATGGATTTATGGATTGAGTTATAAGTTGCTGCTGCTCGTATTACTATGTTGAGAACCCGTTGAGGGGGGAATATGCATACTGTCAGGATATCCTTCTGAGCCGAACCGCCGGCTTATAATAGGTGGTAGACCTTGCCAAGAGGGGTAAACTTGATCGCCTTTGTCACGGCGTTAAACTTGACCATAGTTTGATGACGAGTATGAGATTGGTTGATGAATGAACCATCAACGTGTTATGTAATGAGATTAGTCAATGGATAAACCATTGATGATTGGCTATTGTTGTTAAGTGAGTTTTTATTGAGTAATCTGATATGGATGACTTTTATTGAAAAGTTATTATATCTTTGAGATGTTTTTGGCTATATTGTACATCGAGTTTGAGTTATGGGCTGTGACATTTTTGATACTATTGCATAGTGATTGTTCGATCTGCTTAGAAGAGATATGCACTGCTTACTGAGCTGTGGTTGCTCACCCCTCTCTTTCCCTAATCTTTTCAGGTTCCTTGGTTAGTAGTCAATAGAACAAGAGTGGTGTCGTTGGGATTTTTGGGAGTTGGAATCCTTGTGGTTTGAGGCTGAGTCCTTCGGGTGGGAGGACGGCCGTGTCATTCTCCGTTCTGGTAGGTTTTGGGGTGTGACATCTGTAGTGCCGCAGAGCTGTAGTCTGTTCTTTTGTACAAGCAAAAGCCCGAAAAAGATCCGATTCATTTGGTGGGGAGGAATTAACAGGATTGCATAGAGATGGTGTTCAATTTACGCACCTTCAGTTTCTCCAGTTCTAGTCGAGAAGTTGGAAGGACAGTTGATAATACCAGTAATACACTCAGAAGGTTCTCTTTCAAAGAGCTTCAGGCTGCGACAAGGAACTTCGACCACAAAAACAGGTTGGGTGAAGGAGCATTTGGACCGGTTTACAGAGGCCGGTTAGCCGATAATTCTCTCGTCGCTGTAAAACGACTGAGAGTGCTTTCTGAAGATTCGGAAAAACAGTTTCAGACGGAAGTGGAAGTGGCAGGCATTGTTCACCACCCCAACTTGTTAATCCTGATTGGATATTGCGATGAGGAGAAAGAGCGGTTGTTAGTCTACCCCTTCATGGTCAACCGCAGTCTCGACTACCTCTTGAAACAGAAAGCCGTCCGAGCACTCAATTGGCCGATCCGGATGCGGATAGCATCGGGAGTTGCGAGGGGGATGGCTCACATGCACGATCAATGTCATCCGAGCATCATACACCGTGATGTGAGTTGTTCGAACATATTGCTAAATGAGGAATTCGAGCCAGTATTGGGAGACTTTGGCTTGGCCAGGATCATGCATGAGAGGGACATTGTGGTGGGGAATGCCAAAGGGTACGTCGACTTCGGCTCGGTTTCTGCAGCTGAAGTGGGTAAATATCCGACTTTGTCACCCCTATCCCCTCAGTGGTACCAAGATAGTTATGTCAACACCGTTGTGCGTGCACATATAGGGTACGTCGCTCCCGAGTATGTGAACACGGGCAAGTGCACTCTGAAGGCTGATGTCTATTTATATGGGAACATGCTTCTCGAGCTCATCTCAGGGCGGCCATTTTTTAACTTTGGTGGGCGACGGAATGACTGGATTGGCAGATGCATGAACAAGAATGCATGGGAAAGTGTGGTTGATCCTACTTTGCAGGGGAGCTTTCCGGCGGAAGAAGCAGAACGACTCGTCCGACTGGCATGGTCATGTGCGGATGATGATCCATCTGTCCGACCCAAGATGTCTGAAGTGGTTATGATGCTCGAAAACCAATTGCACGGACTGGATCCTAGCAGTAGGAGCAGTTGGAGCCGAAGCGAGTGTGATTCAACTCCTTACTACTCCTTCCCCCCTTCTCCCTCGCTGGAAATGGGTCCATGACTGGCACGCACGATACTACATCTTGATCAACGTCTGTTCTTTTCCCTTAAACTTGAAATGCATCTTCTACCTTTTGCCGTTTTACCTAAGTTCCTATATGTTCATTCCCATTTAACTTGTAAGATCTTTCTCTAATACATCTCCGTTGAGCAAATACTGGATATTCTTGGAGTAATTTTTTCGGTTCCATCCATTTCAGAAAAAGGCAATATTATAGCTCATTAGGACCTACACAAAATTTATAAAAGGGATTTTCCCTATTAGGAAGAACGATGTTAATAGTTTTAATTTGGTTACACAATAATCTAATTTTCTTTATCAACTCCTAATATGATCAAAAAAATTAATCAATTCAATATTTCTTTTCATGCGTGATTCATCTAAGTATAGGTTCAGGTGCGCATGAAAGCCCCAGTTTGATTCGTCTGGAGAAAACCATTGGATTGTTGTCCTCAGTTCCTTGGTTCATAAACGAGTAGGAGGTTTTCTTTTTTAGATAGAGAAAGAAATTGGCGGTCCTTTTGTCACTCCGGAGACACAATTGTCTTTCGTGAGTCAACAACGTGGATTACGGGATGAGTTGACTTTCTTGTATTCTCTCTCGATAAGAACGTACGCGGTAGACTTCGCAGTATCTTCATAGGAGGCACCATTTTCTGGGGAGGTAAGTTTCAGAGAAACTGTCCATCATCTGCTTCCTTCTTCAATCACTGCATGTGGAATTCTTCCTGGTGATGGACTCCTTCAAATCCATCTTTTTCCTCTGTCTTGCCTTTTAATTTGTTATTTCTCCTTCATATCAGCAGAAGACCCCTGCCATGGCCGTTTATGTATGAAATTCTGGGTCCGGACCCTATCAAGTCAACTATAATTGCAGGATTATTAGGTCATAAGTTTGTCGGGAAAATTTCAAAAAAATCCTAAAATTATTGCACTTTTATCAATTCAGTCCTAAACCTTATAATTTTGCCAATTAAGTCTTAAACATTTTCACATTTTTCCAATTGAGTCAATTCAATCAATTTTGGCTGAAAATTATTGACTTGGATGCCAAACGTTCTAAGTGGCATGGCTGGCGCTAGCGTGAACAATTTTTAATAATACTTTAATAATTTTCAATTTTTTAATATTTTTTTCTTTTCCTTCTTTACTTTTTTCTCTTTTTTTTCTTTTTCTCGTTTTCCCTCCGCCGGCCATTGGAGGGCCTCGTCGATGGCTGGCAGAGGTCGCCGGCCTCAGGCGCGGCAGCCCTCGCTGGCTCAGCGAGCAAGGCCAATCACTTTGAGCGAGAGCTCCAACCAGAGATTCGCTCAAGCCTTTCTTCTCACTTGCTGACTACCTGCAAAACTGTTCTGGAGAGAGCACTCAAAGTTGACCAGGACCTTGAGTGCGGTGCACGGAGTAGACAACGGTAGAAGAAAGTGGATGAAATAATCCAACTCTTTCACGTAACGGCAACCCTCTTGAAGCAATAGCCAGCTCTAATACCCCCGATCTTGAAAGGAAGTTTTTGGATTCTAACTACCGGAAGAAAAGAGATACTCTTACTCCATGGAATAAGACAGTGGATGAAATAAATCCATACATAATGGATCTCCTTCCACGTGAACACATGGCTCGAAATAGCAATGCTTGTTATGTGACTATGAAACATTAGTCCGACTTTGGGTTTATGCAACAACACTAGGACATTGTCACTGTTATAATTGGGCCAAAGCCCATGGGCCAAAACTCAGCCCACCTAATGAGCTCTCAAATTCTGCAGTAGCTGTGAAGAAAGAAGAAGAGTAGGTAAAAACAAACAGACACACATAACCGAGAGATGAGAAGAAAAGAGAGGAGACAGAAACCTCCTTCAGAAAACAAAAAATAAAGAAAGAAGAGAAAGGGCAATTCGCGCGTGCATGTTTGGACATATTGACAAATCGGATTAACACCATTTCCCAATGCCCAATAAGAATTCAATCCCTTTTCTCATCTAGTCGGAGAAATTTTCAAAATTAAGTCATAAATATCGATCCATATGAATTCTAAGTTTTTGGAAAGGACATTAGAAGTGCTAAAAGTTGTGTATGGCGCTCACTTTAGTGCTAAATGTTTTTTTCGGATCACTTAAGTGTCACTTAAAAAAAAACAATCACTTAAGTGTCAACTCTAATCTAGATCACCAAAAATCCGATGTGGCAATATTTTATTAATTTCTCACTTCTACGTAGCATGCCGACGTGCCCAGTCAGCATATAATCTCTAAACGACGTTGTCTAAAGTTGTAAATAGTGATCATTTGAGTGCCAAAATTTGTTTAAAGTGATTACTTTAGTACTAATCCCTGTTAGAAAACGATCACTTCAATGCTAGTCGGATTGTGCGATGTCATTTTGGATGTCCACGTGGACTAGATTTTTTTTTAAAATATGCCAAGTCACATTAATAATTCTAATTTTAAATGCCACGTAATCAATTTGGCCAGAATTGATACTTAAGTGATCGTTTTTTCTCCGATTTGGCACTTAAGTAGTAAAAAAAAACCTTTTGACATTAAAATAAGCGATGTACATAACTTTTGACACTTCCAGTGTTCTTCTCCCTAAGTTTATGAATTTAATTTAGGGGCTGTTAAGCTATGAAATTAAGTGGAAAGTATAGTTTATGGTATTGTGGAGCCGCGAGATTTTACGGAAGTCAATTTTGAGATACGGTTTGGTCAGAATAAATGTTTAAAGTTTTGCACGCATTGCTGACTACTTCTGAATTTCTGTTTTCTGCGATGGTTTTCGCTCGTCTTCAGCCGTCTTTTGAGTCGGTGAAGTTTAATATCTTTTAGTACTTCAAAAGTGACTTTTTTTATGATGAACCCACTTGAATTCGAGTTCGATAGAGAGAGATATGGCACGAGACATTTCGTCGCGCAAGTGGTCGTTCTTCGCATTAGTGCTTATTCGTTGTGATTGGCCATTCTTGATGTCTTTTGTCGACCCGTAGTGTGACATTCTGAAATCCGACCTATTTGGGATTTATGAAATGAATAGTTTATGGACGTGCTCATAATTAGATCTCGTCCGGAATTGATCACTTCGGGAATACTAACCGTTAAGGAAAGGCTAATTAGGGATTTAAATCCGCGCAATCAAAGAACTCGATCGTAAATCGACTTTCGACCATGAAAATCGTCGAGGTGACATTTTGAGCCAATGTAGGCCGATCCAAGGATAGTTAAGGATCAGTTCGCCATTGTCATATGAATGGATTGCGGGTGATTCCGCTTGACTACGAAATGAATTGGCGAATGACCCTAAAACTATACCAAATGATCGTGCCCATCGAGGTCGTCACGATCCGAGTGGAACTTGAACGTGGCATGATTCAGTATTGGTCACGGGTCAATAATGCGAATTTCCTCAAAAGCCACCCGTTAGTATGAGATATGCGCAAGTTACGTTATTTAGAACTTAGTCATTAATTAGAGACCAAGTTGGGCATTGAAAATTTAGAAAGTCACGATAGATCATTTGGACGATGTTGTCATTTGCTCGGGTAGTCTCGAATTTGCCCGAATCCTTCAGAAAAATTGAATTTCAACGAGAAATGGAAAATGACCATTTTACCCTTGGAAGTTTGTCAAGGCCAATGTAATTGGGGAAGGGCATTTTGGTCATTTCGCCCTAGCATAGAAATAGAAATTTTTGGATAATTTTGCCCTTGAAATTTTGTGAAATTTCAATTTTGGCCCCGGATATTTTTGGCCGGGATTAATCTGGACCGTCGATCTTAAGATAAGATCGAATCTTGACCGTTGATTTGATTTTAGAGAGGAGGGCATTATGGTCAATTGGCACACCAATAATTGACCTTGGATTATTTAAAGCGAAACTTCTCTCTCCCTCCTCACTCTCTCTCTCCCCACCCAACCGAGCCACCCCCTCTCCTCACTGTGACCGTGGCTGCCCGTCCAAGCCAGCCGTCACTGCCGTCCACCCGCCTGGCCGGAGTCGCCGCTCACCCCCACCACCGCTCACCTTACCAACCCTCTCTCTTTCCTGTTTTGTCCTCACCGAGCACCACCACCAGCCCCCCCTGCGGTCCTGTTCAGCCATGGAAGGCCAGCAGACCGCCAGCCACCGCCGCTCACTGTACACCGCCGCCGAGCAGCTCGCCATCGCCGCTCGCCGCCGTGAGGCCACCGGCCTGCCACCCCATTTCACTCTAGCCGAGCTAGTCTAGAGTTCGTGTAAGTCGCCCCCCTAAACCCTATTTAGGATGTCGGGTATTGATGGACGCAATTAGGGGCTAAATCGGGTTAATTAGTGAAGATTTAGGGGTTAGTTGGGACCGTTAGGGGTTATATTGGTAGACGGATTTTGGGGACTTGAATCGGTTGAATTGTGAGTGAAATTGTGATGTTTCGAGGCTAAATTGATGTCGAATTGAATGCTAGAAATTGAGACTCGTAGTGATGAGCATATGGTTCGATTTAAGGGCAAACGGTGTTGGTTTGGTGCGTTGAATTGTGGCTGAATTGTGGTGACAATTTGGGTTGGAAATGGACTTGGTAATGTTGAAATTTATGTCATGATTGTGGCTGTGTTTGTGGGCCCGTTAGTGGCCTTGTATGTTTGTTGAATCGTGATTTGGTTGATTGAAATGTGAGTCGTTATGTGCACGCTTGGGCTGAATTGAATTTGATTGTCAATTGGCCGCGTTTGGTGCTTATTAAGCTTGAGAAATGTATGTGGTTTGGTGCGTGCACGGGCCAAGTGTGATTGGCCAATATATTGGCATGTGGGTGTTGAGCATATGAACGAGTGAGAAATCGTGTGTGGTGCGGTATGTGTGGTTACGGAAATCCCTGAGGCGGTATCATTATGCGGAGAATTGATCCGTCCTAAGGCGGTACCATTACGCGGGACGATGCCCGGTATTACCGGAGGACGACCAACCTGAGGTGGTACCATTATGCAGGTTGTGTCGTAGGTGGTGAGTGTTGAGCCTGAGGCGGTACCATTACGCGGGCAAGATACACGGCCTGAGACAGTACCATTACGCGGGCCATGAAGTGTTGTTATTATGAGTTAGTCGCAGTGAACCTGAGACGGTACTACTACGCGGGTCACTGGCGAGTCGAGTGGAAAATATGAGTTAGTCGCAGTGAACCTGATACGGTATTACTACGCGGGTCACTGGCGAGTCGAGTGAAAAATATGAAATGGTCGCAGTGAACCTGAGGCAATACCATTACGCAGGTCACTGGCGAGTCGGATGAAACTAATGTGATGGAGCAGGAACGAGTGTGTGAAATGTAATTAGAACGTGCATGTGGTTGGAAATTGTACTATTGTTGCTAACGCGCAGGTTGCACACAGGAAAGGCCTAGGTAAGTATAAATTATGTGCCTGCTATGTGATGCTGAGTGTGGTTGTGTTTGTGATTGTCTGGAGGTACGTGATAGCCTAGGTGGGGTTTAGGGTGTGTACTTATTGAGATGTGATCTCATAGTTATTTCAACCAATAATTTCAGAACCCCAACCTGAGCCATGAATCTTCCACCACCGCCGCCGCAGCGTTTTGGGATTCCTATGCACACCGACCACGATATTGTAGAATACCCTATAGACGAAAACATGACCTAGGTGAAGCATACTACGGTAGTTTGGATAGATATAGGACTACCCTCTGATATGCCCAAACATATACAGCCTGAATGTTCAGGGATAGTGTAGATGAGTTTGGCCCCGTCTGCGGCTTCGACATCCCCTTTGATGGAGTTGAGGATTGGGATCCATCAGCTATACCCCCTCTTGATGGCGAAATGACTAGCTTGGAGACTAGTCTAGCGCAGTCCGGACTTCAGCCTGCACCTGCAGCTCCTGAGCCCCCAGGGGTCGAGCATGACCTGGAGCTGGAAGAATCCCAGGCGGGGTATGATCTGATGAATGTGGATCTCGAGGTGATACCAGAGGAGGAGCAAGAAGAAGAAGCCCCAAAAGAAGAGCCCGAAGAAGACCCGGAGATGAGACCAAAGGACGCACCTGAGGGCGAGCCAGAGCATGCGCTAGAGTATGATCCCGAGTTTGTGCCAGAGAACGAGTCGGATGAGGAGCCAATTGAAGAGGAGCGGGTTGAGGTTCCAGTAGAGTCGGGTGATATAAACAACCCGATTGAGATTGAGGTCGAGCCGGAGTCCTCATAGGAGCAGACAGTTCAGGGGGTTTCAGACTCGAGTACCGAGGAGTCGGACTCAGAGTGGACACCGTCTTGTGAGCGTAGGGGCTAGTATAGGGGTTAGGTAAACCTTTTGATATGTCCCATTTTTGGAGATAGGGTATATCCAGGCTGCTGATCCTTTTTGACATCAGTGGTATATAGTGTAGAAGTTCGGTGTGCTTGTATACATTGTGGTTTTGTAAATAGTGGATATTATATAAGTTTGAATCGATAATGGATATGTTTAATTTCCCCTTTTACCTCAGTTGTTATTGTCCGGGTATTTGTGGCTTTCGCTGATTGATATAAATCTCTGATAAGTCTAATTGGGTCGGCGATTTTCTGGAACGTCGCATTATTCGACCAGAGAAGTGTGTCGCGTGCTCGATGGGGTTCGGGATGTGACACGTAGTGAACATTTTGACTTCGAAATAGCGTCGCCTAGTCAACCCTTAGTTAAGTTGATTATTTACTTGAGTTTTTATAGTTGAATCTTAGTTACGAGTTGAGATAGTTGGATATATCTTTAAAATGTTGCTTTGAGATTTAGTTTGTTAATTTAGGAAAGTATATATTCTTATGATGATTTTAGCAATCTGATCCTGTAACCAAATGATTGTTTATCGAATATATAGATAGAGATATATATTTGATAACAGTTAATATTGTTTATGTTTGTGGCTGCATCCTTCATATATGAGGACGGCCGTTTTATTTCTCCTATTTTGTAGAAGTTGGGGTGTGTGTTGTTAGAAGGGTAGTTTAAGCTTAGATCATTACTAAGTTCTAATTTAGTATCCAAAGTGCAAATTCCTCGCTTAGTTACTTCACCCACTGAGTCTCATTGGCCCCTTATACTTGTAAAGATAGCAGTTCCCCTTTCTCATTGGCCAAACTTCATGCTTTGTTGGCTTATTTTTTCCCTAAGCCAGTTTCTAGCCATGGACAACTTTATGTTGCAATTTCCACAGCAACAACGAGAGATGGGTACGAGATTCTTTTGTTAAATGAAGATGGGGGATGATGCACATACCAAAAATATTGTGTACAAAGAAATTTTTGACAAATTTCCCTTAGATAAAGCGATGATAGCTATTTTAAATACTTTTTACAAAACTATCCTTTTGGTTCCTAGTTATGGTAGCATTTTGGCCCTGAATATTTTATACTCTATTTAAAGAATAATGAATGGAATCCGCGTGGATCCCATGCATAGCACAGGCTATTGGGCTAGTACAATTATAAATTAGTGACACGAGACTTTCTAAGCTCCTTCACAAAATACTTTTTCAAGGATGAACAAGAACATTATTAGTGTTTAAGTGACAAGATCTTAAAAAATCAATTATGACAATCCCAATATGCCAAGAGTAGCTGTGCAGGGAGTTTACAAGGAAGATGAACCCATATCAATTTTTATTTATTTGGTCAACACTAACACCGGGAAGATCTAATGGAAATAAATCTCAATTTTTATTTATTTGCAATATCAACTGACTATATGTTTTATGTCTGTACTATTCACAGTAAAGAATTCTAGTTATTGTTAATGCATTTGTTCTTGTTTCCAAGGATTATCTATTAAAAATAGAACATAGAGAAAATAATAAATATCTAAAATTAATATTAGTATTTCCACTCATATGGAAAATTTTTCACTGTAATTGCAATATGATCAATCGACATATAATGCATGTGTTCCAAATATGAGTGATTAGAAATATAGATCTTTAAGGATATGCAAAAGTTGATAGCTTTTCCATGTGATGTACAGTCAATGTAGTAAAGAAAAAAGACTAGTGCTCTTTACATTTGGATTTTTCAACGCATAGGAATCCAAGAATTCAATGAGAATTATGCAAAATTGGCTTTATATGAGTTGCACGTTTTGTCAAATTTGGAAGCTTCGAGGCAATGAAACCTCTCTCGCGATCAAGGGATTGAACTTAGAAGGCCAAGACTTATCAAGAGATAAGAATAACCAATCAAGCTTAAAAGTAATGATGATCTTTGGTTAAAAAACACTAGGTGTGAAGAGAGAAATAGGTGTTCCAATCACTGATCATCACCTTGATTACTTTTTTATATGGTACCTTCTGAATTACATTCGAACACAAACAACCAGAAACTCGGAAACGATGACACCATCTCTTCTCAGTTGCTTCTCACTGCTCACAGGAAGGCTTTGGAGTGAGATGGCCCCACACTTTGACATCGGCCTACAATCCAACGACTTTTCCTTACCATTTCGTTCATTCACACCAACCCAAAGCAGTCGTGGGTGAGACGCGCAATCCCAACGGAGTTCGAGAAGATCCATTTGCACTTGAGAAGGTGTACATGCAAGTCTCTTTGGATGTGCAGAAGGTGCTCCCAAACTAATCACTACCAATTGAGAGAAACAGTCACACCCCGAAAACAACTAGAAAGAAAAATAACACGATCGTCCTTCCACACGAAGGACGAAGCCTTAAAAATAATCAATAACCTGTTATCAACATATATATCTCAAACTACACATATATTGGTTAAATCAAGGGTTGGTTACAATATCAAAGTTTTTATAATCCACCAAAAGAACATGTACATCAAAAACTCAACCAACCCGACGAACTATCAACAACCTTACATACAACTCTCAAACAAACCATACCCAAAAGTCCCTGTGATAGCGCTCTTGTACTAACGGCCACTAACTGAGGAACCTGAAAAGAATGGAAAAAATAGGAGTGAGCAACCACAACTCAGTGAGTAGTACATATCTTATAAATATATCAAGCCCCCACGATACAGAAGGACATAACTCATTTATACCAATCAAGATATAACAACTTACAAGAGTAAAATGAGTTATATACCACTTCAATATAACTATATTCATAACATGAATACCTATTAATTCATAATATCAAAACCAATATTGCTGGTCCAGTTCAATAATCAAACTTGTCAAATCACGTGTCAATGGTCCGTTCAATGCTCAATATTTAACTCAAGGCTCTAGAGGTGGCTCCCACGAATTTACGTTATCATGTAGCACTCAGTTCTTGACCAACGTATATTAATAGTACAAGATCCTAAAGGTGGTTCTCACGAATCTACGTTATCGTGTAGCACTTAGTCATTTACTGTGCATATCAATAGTGCAAGGCCCTAAAGGTGGCCACATGACTTGAGTTTCCATGTAGCACTTAGCCCTTGATTACAAGGCCCTGGAGGAGGCTCTCACGAAATTACATTATCGTGTAGCACTTAGCCCTTTTTACCAATCCATATCACAAATGGCTTCATAAACCAACACATATAACCCCTCAAGAGTTATCTCATAAATTTAAAGCACAAAATAGTAAGCATAACCTTTCAGGAAAGGTTTATCAAACCATCCCACCATAATCCAAAAGTAGTAAACATTCGATCTAGCTTCATACAGCAAATGTGTTCTTCTTACTTCCATATATATACATACCTCAATACATGGGTTTTACAAAACCAAAGGAGATATCAGCATCACTCACATGAGAATATCGAAAACCAATAACACGTAGCTAAACGAGCCGATAATCTCGTAATCCGGCCGTTGCGACACGAGGTCGAATCAACTTGGTGAGGTCCTATGGCAAGTCCACATGAAACCCTCCTCTTCTTTCTTCTTCTTCTTTCCCCTTTTTTCCTCTTCCCTTTTCTGTTTCTGTTCTTGGCTAAAGAGCTCACGGCCTCCTTTTAAAATTAACCAAGCGTCACTGTAGCTTTTGTTGACTTTTCAATGCATTTCTCCCCTTTTTTTTAAGTGGATCCCACTACTAAGTCACAAATATTACTGAAACCGTCAAGCTTAGACGATCTATTTGTACTTGAGAAGAATATACTTTTCTCCCGCTTAAAGATGGTGTTCAATCTCCTGCTTAGGGAGCTCACGGTCGTCTTTTAAAATTAGCCGAACGTCCGCTGTAGCTTTTGTTGACTTGTCAATGCTTTTCTCCCTTCTTCTTTTTTTTAAGTGGGTCCCACCACAAAGTCACAAATATTACAGAAACCATCAAGCTTAGACAATCCGTTTGTACTTGAGAAGAATCTATTTTTCTCCTGCTTAAAGATGGTGTTCAATCTCCGATCATCCAGTTTTTCCGAGTCCAAGTCCGTTAAAGATGATCCAACACCTCCCAAAACGACACCTCCTAAAAGATTCTCCCTTAAGGAGATCCAAGTCGCGACACACAACTTTCGCAGCAACATCTTGGGGGACGATGAATACGGGAAGGTTTACAGGGGGCGCTTGGCCGATGGTTCACTAGTGGCAATACAGAGAGCGTGCTGTGTCGATCAATGGAGGGAAGAGCTGTTCGAAGCAGAAATGCAAGTGGGAAGCACAGTTTCGATGCACCCCAACGTGCTATGCCTGAGGGGCTTTTGCAGGACCGAGAAAGAGCGCTTACTGGTGTATCCCTTGATCAACAATGGCCTATCTTACACTCTTAGAGAGAGACCAAATCGGTTTGCCCGACCTCTCAATTGGACTACTCACAAGCAAATAGCCTTGGGAGCAGCGAGGGGGCTTGCACACCTTCACAATCAAGGTAACATCAGGATCATGCATCGTGACATATGCGCGTCAAATATACTGCTGAATGTGCATTTTGAGGCCGTGATAGGAGGATTTTCACTCGCTATGATCATGCACGAGAGAAATGTAGAGGAAGGGACCATTGAGTGGCCCACGTGCTCAGCTGATTCTGGCTCCGATTCTCTATTCTATCATCGCTACTCCCATCTGTGGCACATTTGGGTTTATTGCCCCCGAGTTCATCTGCACAAGAAAGTGCACAGTGAAGAATGATGTCTTTGCATACGGGAATATGCTTCTCAAGCTCATCTCGGGACAGCTGATCTACTCTGACGATGGTGAAATTTTCTGCTTGGATGATTGGACTAGAAAACAAATGAATGAAGATCAATTGAGAAGGGTGATCGATCCCAATTTGAAGGGGAATTACGTGGAAAAAGAAGCAGAGCGACTAGTCCGATTGGCATTGTTGTGCGCACATGAGGATCCATCTATTTGACCAGAGATGTCTGAAGTGGTTCGAATGCTCGAAAGCCAGTTTTTTTCAGCGGGACCCTAGTACAAGCAGTAGTTGGAGTCGAAGTGAGTGTGACTCAACTCCGTGCTACTCTTTCCCTCCTTTCCCTTCTCCTCTGGGGATTGCTCCATGACTGGCATGTCCATGCTTCGTCATCACCATTGCCTTTTACCTTCAATAAAAAGTTTAGCTTCTATGTTTCTCTTCCTAAACTCCATTTTTCCCTTCACTTTCATTTGTATGATATTTCTGTAATAATATCCTCCGATCTTTTTTAGACATATAGCACGTCCTTCATGCAATGACTGCTATCTTCTATATTTATCATCGAATTGAAAACTAGTATTAAGTCATCCTTAGAAGAAATTGATAAGTTCAGTCGCACATGCCTCTTCATGCACATCAATCCTTGTATGTGCAAAAAAGATTTACCGATCTCAAATTCGTTTCAACCTTATTTGTAATAATGGGCTTAAATAACCTATTATTTTGTTTAGAGCCCAGCCCATTAATTTACCCTTTATCTTCAACGCAAGTGTTGAAGAAGCAAACCCTCGGTGACCGAAAACAAGAGGGAAAGAAGAGGACGCACGCAGAGAAGAAGAAAAGGGGGAAGAGGGAAAATCTCCGTACGCTTACAATACGGACGACTTGACAAGCCGAATCAACACCGTTTTCCAACGCCGAGTAAGTAATGGAGACCGCTTTTCGTTTAATCGTAGTGATTTCGGAAATTAGGGCACAAATTTGAAGGAATATTGATTTTGAATTACGAGGCTCGATTGAGAAATTATTAAGCTACTATTTTGTGTGGAGTGATGGTTTATAGTGTTGTAGAGCAGTGGGGTTTGTCAAGTAACCATTTCAAAGTATGGTTTGTCCGAGACGAATTTCAAAGTTTTCGTGTTCGAATTATGCGTATTGGATAATACGCGTAACGGAGAAAAGTGAACGTTTGCTATAACTAAGTTTATTCTTGAGCGTTAGGAGTCATTTTATCGACAAATAAGTGTAGTTCAGTTGACCAGTTAGTTAAAAGTATATTTTACTCGGTTTTTTATACCGTATTTCGGTTAATTTTTGTTAGATAAAGAGATAACAGCTATTTTAAATACTTTTACAAATCTGTTCTATTGGTTCCTTGCTATGGTAACATTTTTGGCTCTGAATATTTCATACTCTATTTAAATAACAATGAATGGAATCTGCGTGGATCCCATGCATAACACGGGCTATCGGGCTAGTAGATGTATAAATTGGGGACACGAACTTTCTAAGCTAAGCTCCTTCACAAAATATTTTTTAAAAGATGAACAAGAACATAATTAGTTTTTAAGTCACAAGATCCTACAAAATCAATTATGACAATCAAGTCTCTTTGGATATGCAGAAGGCATCCCCAAACCAATATCTACCAATTGAGAAAAACCATCAAGCTTATACGATCCATTTGTACTCGAGAAGATTCTCCTTTTCCCGCTTAAGGATGGTGTTCAATCTCTGAACCTTCAGTTTTACCGAGTCCGATGAAGACGATCCAACATCTCCAAAAACACCACCTCCCAAAAGCTTCTCCCTAAAGGAAATCCGAGTCGCAACAGACAACTTTAGCTGCGGCAACATCATGGGGGACGATTGGTGCAACAAGGTTTACAGGGGCCGTCTGGCCGATGGTTCACTAGTGGCAGTAAAGAGAGCAAGCTTTGTCAATTGGGAGAGGGTAAAGAAGTTCGAAGCAGAAGTGCAAGTGGGAAGAACGATTTCGACACACCCAAATGTGCTACGCCTGAGGGGCTTTTGCCGGACCAAGAAAGAGCTCTTACTGGTGTATCCCTTGATGATCAACAATAGCCTATCTTACAATCTTAGAGAGAGACCAGATCAGTTTGCCCAACCTCTCGATTGGACTACTCGCAAGCGAATAGCCTTGGGAGCAGCGAGGGGGCTTGCGCACCTTCACAATCAAGGTAACATCAAGATTGCGCATCGCGACATCCGCGCGTCAAATATACTGCTGAATGTGCATTTTGAGGCCATGATAGGAGGATTTTGGCTTGCCGTGATCATGCATGAGCGAAATGTAGAGGAAGGAACTATTAAGCGGCCCGTGGGCATGCCAAGGCGGGGCACTGGGGTCACATCCTCATCACCAGTAGAAGAAAATTCAGCTGTTTCTGGCTCCGATTCTCGAACCTATCATCGCTATGAAGATGTTTATGTCAACATTCCCCCCCTCGACAAACTTGGTTTTATTTCCCCTGGGTACTTCCACACAGAAAAGTGCACACTGAAGAATGATATCTTCGCATATGGGAAGATGCTTCTCGAGCTCATCTCGGGAAAGCAGCTGCGCCTCTTTCTCCCTGATGGCGAAGTTTTGTTGTTAGAGGATTCGGTTAGAAAACATATGAATGAAGGCCAGTTGGGAAGGGTGATCGATCCCAATTTGCAGGGGAACTATGTGGAAGAAGAAGCAGAGCGATTAGTCTGATTGGCGTTGTTTTGTGCACACGAGGATGCATCTGTTCGGCCAGAGATGTCTGAAGTGGTTCAAATGCTCGAAAGCCAGTTTTTTCGGTGGTATCCTAGTACAAGGAGTAGTTGGAGTCTGAGTCAGTGTGACTCGACTCCATACTACTCTTTCCCTCCTTCTCCTTCGTCTCCTTTGGGAATCAGCCCATGACGGGCATGTCAATGCTACGTCATAACCATTGCCTTTTTTTTACCTTCAATAACAAATTCAGCTGCTATGTTTATCTCTTCCTAAACTCTGTATGTTTCTACAGTTTCATTCGTATGATCTTTTTGTAATTCTATTCTCCGATATTTGGAGACATATAGCACGTCCTTTACGCAATGACTGCTATCTTCTACATTTGTCGTCAAATTGAAAACTAAAAACTGAGAAACAGATTCAAAATGTCACCTTTTAATCTATAAAATTTTTTGTGGATGAATGTTTATTGCACACCCCAAAACCTATCCAAATAGGGGAATGACAGGGCAGTCTTTCCCTTCCACTCGAAGGGCGCAGCTTCAAACACAACATAAAAAACCAACTCCCAAAAGTCCCTATGATATTGCTTGCTCTCTATTGACTACTAACCAAGGAATCTAAAAAGATTTTGGAAAGAGATGGGTGAGCAACCATAGCTCACTGAGTAGTACGTATCTTTTTTTGAGCAAATCGAGCAGCCATTATATATATATATATATATATATATATATATATATCAAGCTTATACAATTTAGAAAATACTCATTTAAATCATCATAAACGTCAATAGTGGAGTCCATTCACCAATCTCATCAAAATCACATATCGATGGTCCATCCATTGATCAATCTATTACTCAATATCAATCATGGTCACAACACAACACCTTGTGACAAAGTAATCAAAATTCTCCCTTGGCAAGGTCTCCACCTAACCGGTATGTATACCCACAAGTCCCTCAATGGGCTCACAGTGACATTAAGGATCGGCACTAATCCACAACAACATCCTTAACAATTCTCAAAACAAAATCCATAATCCATATCACAAATCGATTTACAAAACAAAACATATAATCTTTTGCAACTGAACTCATCCACTAGAATACCTTTTGCAATTCATTTCACAAACAATTCTTAAACATTTCAAATAACAAATAGGGTAGTAAATGCTCGATCTGAAGTTATGCATCAAATATGCCATAAACATCACTTTTCCTCTTTGGCCAAATCACACTTTGCACGTAATATGTCTCATACGTTTCATTTTCAAAATATGAGTTTACAATCTCAAAGCAGAGATAGTATCACTCACCTGGGAATGCCCAAAAACTAAACAATGATACTCACTCAAACCGACGATCTTGTAATCCTAATAATTAAACGTGAATCGATGTCAAAATCAAGTACAACGCAACCTCAACTATGGCTCGGTTAAACAACGCTAAAACGCTAATAAAACTACTCCTACGCAACAACAAACTGCTCACTCAAAACAATTACTCAAGCCTAAAGGCAAGATGAAACTCGAACGCAAAATCGTAAAATTTCACTTGACTAAATCATTGCTCCAAAACGACTCCTGTCAAACCCATGGCTCCACTATTCCATAATCCACCATTCCCATGAAATCTCGTAGCTCAATGTCTAAAAAATCGAACTAGGCAGCTCGAATTTCACAAAATTTCAAATAGATGACCTAAATCCAAAAACTACTCTAATTGGACAAACAAGGGGCGCGAGCACTTGCTGAGCATTGTCATACATAATAAATCCGGCTCGGTGAAGTGCCAGTGGCGCGAATACTTGAATTTTCTTCTCCCCTTTTCTTTCTTTCTCCCCCCTTTCCCTTTCTTTTTCTATGCGCACGAGAGCTCTCGGCGTTGGTTGTTTGTTTGTAAAACAAATAAAATAGTTCTTTTTCCTTTGTCCCACATAGCAAAGTTTTAAGAAGGTGGACCACTTTATACGTGTGAGTATCTTCTTCCTTGTTAAAGTGAACACAATGGGGTGTGAACTAGACTTTTCAACTCCCGCGTGCGGGTCCACGATTTTGGTGCAATTATTAGGTGCACATAGCGCTTAGCGTGCTCGCGGATGATAATTAGCACTAATCCTCGTTTACTATTTTTATTTATTGAATTTCGAATTTATTATTATAAATTGTAACATTCTGAATTTTCGATCCTTTTCCCGGAATTCATGAAATGAATATTTTGGTCAATGCACTATAGTGAGATCTCACCCGGGACCCGCGCATTCTCGGGATGCTAACCTTAGGGGTAAGGCTATTACGGGATTGAGTTCGCACGACCAAAGAACTCGATCTGGGTTCGATCTTCGACCATATGGATTGATGAGGGAATGTTTTGAGCCAACCGAGACCGATCTATTTGATTGATCGTGTCCGAAGGGCACTAGTGACGTACCCTCGCAATTATATGACAACCGAGGTCGTCCCGGGTAGAGTAAACTTAAACGTGACTTGACTTGGTGTCGGTCACGGGTCGAAAGCGCATAATCCCAATGAGCCACCCGTTAGCAAGAGATAAACTAAAGTCGCGATTGTTCAATTGTAGTCATTTCTTGGAATTCGGGCTCGGGAATCGAGAATTTTGAAAGTGACAATTTTGAGTGGCCGATGACGTTTTTGGCTTGGCCAACCTTGGGGCCATCCATTTCTGCAAAAAAATGAATTTCAGTTCGGGACCCAGAAAATTACGGTTTTGCCCCTGTGGGCACCGAGATTGGATTCGGAGGCCGTTTGAGGTTATTTTTCGCGGCCAAGGTCATTTTGGGGTGGCCACGGACATTTAGAGTGGTTCTGGCCAAAAATTGGAATTTCGACAAAAATTGGAAAAATAATATTATTTTATTCCCGGAACTTTGCAGGCAATTTTCGAGGGCTTAGAAAGTGAATTTTTCGAATCCGACGCCATATTATGTTGGCCACGCACATATGGAATGCGTATGTGCGAAAATTGGAATTTCGCCCCGGGACCGGAAAATTACTATTTTGCCCCTAGGCCATTTTTAATTAATTCCGAAATTTGGATTGAATTTTGAGATTAACCAAGGTGAGTTAGGCTTAACTCAGGTCTGGTCAACCATGGTTAAGAGCAAATGACCATTCTACCCTTGCTTTTATGGATTAGAACAAATATTGGCCTTTGGATTAGGGGCAAAAGTGTCCAAGGCTTTGGATTTTGACATTTGGCACTCTAGTCTTCAATGTTTGACCAGATATTTCTCTCTCTCTCACGTGCAGAAGCATTCAGCCATTTTTCCCCAGAAATTTTTCCTCTTCTTCTTCACGTTTCTGTTCTGCAGTGTGCGTTTCTGCATTTTCTGGTACTGTTCACGCCGGAACAGTACCAGCCGGAGCTGCTGGCAGCCCACCAGCCGTCGCCACAGCATCCTTGGACCTCCCTCTCACCTGTTCAGCCACCACAGCCCCAGTTTTAGTCCAAAACAGCCTTGTTTTTCTTTGTTTTCTCTTTCTCGGTCTGCAAACAGTAACGCCGGAGCTTCGCCGGAGCTCCGATCGCCGTTCCGCCGCCACCCAGACGTCCAGCACCGCCGTACGTCGCCATCGCCACCTGTCCGTACAGTGTCCGTACGGGTGGGTACTGTTCACCGTCCGTACGGAATCACTGTTCATCGCGTCGGACCGCCGCGACCGTCACCGGCCCTTCGCCGGCCACCCGTTTCAGCCTGTCCGTACAGTGTCCGTACGGATTACTGTTCACGGTCCGTACGGAAGTACTGTTCACGCCGTCCGTACGTCGCCGGTGACGCCGCTGCCGCTGCTGCTTCTGTTCGGTCCGTTCCAGCCTCTGTCCAGCCCGGTTTGTCTCACCTTTTAGGGTAAGTGTTTTCCCCAAATGTCATTTAGGACCTCGGGTATTTCTAGGCTCGTTTAGGACCCGGTTTAGGTAGTTTCGTGACTGTTTTGAGGCTGTTTTGTGGCTGAGAGTAGAACTGATTATTTAGTGGTTGCAGACTGATTAGGCGAAGAATTTTGAGGTTTAGAGAATTTGGATTAGGGCTGTGATGTTAGGGTTTGATCGGAATTAATTTGTGCGATTAATTATTGGGATTGTGCCTTGAATGGAAATTTGTGCGTGATTGTGCTTCGGGTTGTGTACGTGTGGTTGCATATGTCACGTGTGTGGTTGTGAGGTGTGATGGTGTGGTAGTGCGATTGCGCAATATGTTCGCATGCTGAGAATGTATAATTGCGAAGTATATGTGACTTGTGATTTGTGCGTGCAATGTGGAATTGTGTTGGGTCGTGTGGTCGTTGACCTTGTGTAAGTGTGGATTGGTTGGAAAGGTCCGTCCTGAGGCGTGTACGTTTACGCGGGACGATGCCGTCCCTGACGAGGTGACGATGCCCGGCCTGACGAGGTGTCGATGCCTGACGTGGTCAGAAGACCGTTGGCCTGATGCGTTTTACGCGGGCGCGGTAGAAGGAAAGTGTGTGTAGGATTCCGTCCTGAGGCGTGTACGTTTACGCGGGACGATGCCGTCCCTGACGAGGTGACGATGCCCGGCCCGACGGGGTGACGATGCCTGACGAGGTCAGAAGACCGTTGGCCTGATGCGTTTTACGCGGGCGCGGTAGTGGTGGAAAGGTTGAGAATGAGCAAGAATTAGCGGGACGAGTGAAATTAAGAAAGTGACGCGTGGTGTGAGTTGGTGTGCGAGTGTGTTTGTATCGCGTGGTGTGATGCTTAATTATGGGGTAAAAACTACTAGGCATGGTATGGGACGTGCCCAAGTGGGTTTTATCTTATAATTGAGACACGCGCGCATCTGTAATTCATTGCTGTGGTATATTGGTTGTGTTATTATCTAACGTGCAGGAACGTGCATGATGGATTCCAGGTAGGGCCGTGTGTGGTTGTTAGCTTGGTTGATTGTCGTGTGTTATGCGTGTTTTTGTCTGGCGGTACGTGAGTGCCTACGTGGGGTTTGGGGTTGTACACTTATTGAGATTCGTCTCACGGTTGTATAATCGCCACTTTCAGACCCCCAGCCTTAGACCCGGGAAGTACGCCTTTTCTTTTTGGAAGTTCGAAGAACCGCTTTTGGTGTCGGTGGATTCGCAGGCGATGCCCAAGAGATTTCCGGAGGATCGAGTCAGAAGAAATAGGAGCGGAATGGAAGATGGTGATCAGTAGGTTTTCCCTAGGGTATTTTAGGGGTTGTGTAAATCGGGTTGACCCATAGGGAAGTTAAGTTAACCAGACCCTGATATTTTGTTGACGGTGATTTCGGATGCTAGTTTGTTAATTATGTCTGTAATATAATGTTTGTATATTTGGTATTGTATGAATTTGTGGTTGCTGGATTGTTCTGTTGTTCTACCCCGTTGTCGTCATTATTTGTCCGGGGTTTTGTTATACGCTTCCGCATGTGGCTCTGATGTTTGGGTTGGGTCGGCGACGTTCCTGGGACGTCGCAACAATTCGACCGGAGCAGGGGATGTCGCGAGCTCGATGGGGGTTCGGGGCGTGACATAAAATAACGATTTTCTCCTATTGAAACAATATGACTATTCGCAATAGAGTTGCAATTATTTTTTTATTAATTAATTTCGAAATTTATTATTTCGCCTAACAGTTATTAGGCGTTTTTACAACCTTTGGAAAAATTGTGTTCCTTTGGACATAACTACTTCACCTTTGAAAGGTTATGTCTTTTCGGACATAACTCCTTCAATGTTGAAAGGTTGTATTTGTTCAAAGATTATTTTTCAGAATTTATAAAATTCGGATTAATAAAAATGATTAAAAAAATATTATTCTTTTATTTTATTATTATTTTATTCCGAATTTTCATATATTGTTTTTTCAACGTAAGTTTTGATTTCGTATCAATTCACTATACATCTTTTTGATGAAGGGACGCCTTTGTTCGAAAATGTAGGATTAGTGAGTCAGTTTTTACATGGTTGAATATTAAGTCTCTTCATTCGGATTTTTAGATACTTTTTCATTCCGAAAAACTGCAGCCATTTTTTATAATTATTTTTCTAGAGAGACAATGGAGATATATCGAAATTTCTATTCGGTATTCTCAATCGAGACTTTATTGTATCGTGGAGGAAATTTACCGATGACCATTACCAACTTCGTAAGGCAAATAATTCCTTAAAGAAAGTGATATCACACCTCAAAGTCTAACTTCGTTATTGATCCAATTTTAAGTTGAAGTTTCTTTTCTTCTGCTATTCGAAGGAGCGTATTTTTGCCAACACTCAGTCTCTCTGCTTTATTCTGCCGAGGGAAAATTTCAATTAAGGATCTCAAGTGGGGTCAAATTCTCAAAAAAGGGCTCAAAGTGAACATTGTGTCAAATAAGAGCCTGAAATGCTCAATCAGTCTCAAATAAGGACCCAAAGTGCCCAAAAAATCTCAAATAAGGATCTGGATCCCTCGCCGGCCAAAATACCTGCCGGCCGGCGAGAAAGTTACTGTTCCAGCACCGGAACAGTAACTTTTTTAATTTTTTTGTTTTTCATTTTTTGTTTTTTTATTTTCCTTTTCCTTTTCTTTTTTTTTTCTTTTCTTCCTCCGCCGGCCATAGCTGAGGCCGCCCTCGCTGGCCTCGGGCGAGGGCCGCCCTCGCCTGGGCTGGGCAAGGCCGCCCTCGCCCGACACCGGCGAGGTCGAGCCTCGCCAGATCTAGCGAGGCTCGCCGGCGTCGGGCGAGGGAGGCCCTCGCCCGAAGCCGGCGAGGACGGCCTCGCCTGAGGCTGGCGGAGGAAGAAAAGAAAAAAAAAAGAAAAGGAAAAGGAAAATAAAAAAAGAAAAGGAAAAAAAAATAATAAAAAAAATTAAAAAGTTACTGTTCCGATGCCGGAACAGTAACTTTCTCGTAGGCCGGCAGGTATTTTGGCCGGCGAGGGACCTAGGTCCTTATTTGAGACTTTTTGGGCACTTCGGGTCCTTATTTGAGACTTTTTGGGCACTTCGAGTCCTTATTTGAGACTGATTGAGCACTTCAGGCCCTTATTTGATACAATATTTACTTTGGGCCCTTTTTTGAGAATTTGACCCCACTTGAGGTCCTTAATTAAAATTTTCCCTTCTGCCGAGCATCCCTTTCCCTGTTTTGTTGACTTTTCAATGCTTTTCTCTCCTCTTTTCTTTTCTTTTTTTGCTTTTCCACCCTTGACTTAGTCATATCTCATATTTTACCGTTTAAGTTTGTTAAGAAAGTTCTATTGTTCTTGCGAAAATTATGCGCTTCTTCAAAGGCATGGCTAAGATCAGTCGCACCTGCGTCCTTGTGCACATCAATCCTAACGTATAAAAAGAAAATCCCAGTTGTTGGCACTTTCATTCTCTGCCTGCATTTTCCACATCTGTTTCTCTGCTTCCAGAGGAGGATATGGTTGGACTAGTTGGTTTTGACTTTCTTTCCTGTGAGGTAAACTCATGAAGCTTTCTAAAAGTTTTTCGGTAGACAAGATTGCACATCAACTTCTCGTACGCTCCAGTTGGGACGTTAAGTTTGGGTACGTACTTTCCTCTCCACACTTCACACCTACCTGGTGGAATTCAACTACTTGTGGGCAAACTTTTAACCCCAGGAATCTCCTTTCCTTCTAAATTAACTTGACAAGCACCGTTTCGTGGGGAGGCAACGACAAGAGCAATGACATTTGTAGCTTTAACCTCATTCGGACGATCAAGAAGTGCGTAGTTCGATTCCTCAAATCTACCTCTCTTAAGCTCTCACTAAATGTCAGCGAGTTGGGGAATGAGAAGACTTGTGCTGAATGTAGTGCCGTGCAAACGGACTGTGCAGTCATGAGAGGTTTTAATGACCTGCTCAATTGTGCGATTGTCCATTCCCTTCATGTTTAAGGCACTTGATCGATGTTCTAGCGCTACTTCGGCACATATCATCCCTTTGGAGCATTGCAAGCAGCTTTAAAAGGTTAGTAGAACAGGGGCATAACTTATTTCTCGCGGAAAAAATATGGAAGCCTCAAGGCAAACAAAACCCTCGTTCTCTCTCCATAAAGCTATTCAAAAAAATCAAGGGAAGACTTTAGAGTGAGCCCCACAATAGGCATCAGCCCATAGTATATGCCGATTCTCATTTCGTTCACACCACCCAAAAGAGATCGCAGCACCAGTAAACAGAAACAGTGTGTACAAGATGGACCTCCCGACAGCAATTTCATAAGATCGCTCAATTTCTTGAGCAGTTCCTGAAATGACAGAGGAGTTTATGCTCTTAATCCTAACTCCAAGGGAAGTGATTTATCTCCTGGCTTGTACCGCCTAGTTGTGAATGATAACACATCCAACATTAGAGCGAATGCTTTAGAAACTTCACCCGCAGTTGAAGATCCTGGGAGGTTTAATGTCGGTATTCCCATTCAAAGTCTAGGAATAAGTCCAAATCCTTAAAACAATGCGCCTGGATCAAGGAACAATGATGAATATAGTTCCACTTACCAGAGGGAAATAGCTCGAGTGAAATTCCACGGTGTGGGTAACTCAAGCTTTAAGGCTCTTGCGTATGCAACTAATCCTCAAATGGCTAGCGCTGGGCCAATTGGTGGCTTGAGCACTGGGCAAAGTTAATCGATTCAATACTCTTTCCATGCGGAATCCATCTAACTACAGGTTCAGGTGCGCTAACGCACATGCACCCGATAAAGCCCCATGATGATTCATCGGGAACATGGAATAGAGTGGAGTGTTAACAAATTTGTGGGTCGCGGAATAGAAAACCATTGAATTTTTCTCCTCAATTCCTTGGTTCATAAACAAGTAGGAGGTCCTCTAATCACTCTAGGGACATAATTATCACTCGTGAGTCAACGACCTCAATTACGGGATGAGTTGACTTTTTTATTCTCTTTTAATAAGTTAGTACGTGATGGACTCCGCAATATCCTCACGGGACGCACCATTTTCTGGGGAAGTAAGTTTCAAAGAAACTGTCCATCATCTGGTTCTTCTTCAATCACTCGATGTGCAATCCTTCTTGGTGATGGACTCGTTCAAATCCATCTTCTTCCTCGGTCTTCCTTTTAGCTGTTTGTCCTTAATATTGGCAGAAGACTGCTGTCGTGGCCATTTATGTATGAAATTTTTGTGGCTAGACCCTCTCCAGTCAACCATATATGTAGGATTATTAATCCATATGCTTGTATCACCATACAACAATTTGTTGTGAATTAATGTGGAATCTAATAAATCTTGCAATCCAATTATATAAAATAAGATGCTTAAAGAGAGAAACTAAAAGCAAGAGACCTCGTTGTTAGTGAGTATGCAGCTCGTTCTAATCAGTTAAGCAAATTTTCAAAGAATATTGTTTGCGCGTTGTATTCTTAATCTATCGCACCAATTGAACCCCATCTTCTTGTGATGGTGCGAAGCTCAACCGCCATAGTTGCCCAAAAAAAGATTGTTGACGGACTATCTAACGGATTTAGAGCATATTTCTTCATATTTATTATGCTCCCAAGTTTTAATAAAAGAAAAGACTAGTTAGGTCTCTTCCATGAAATTTTCAATGCGCAGATAGAGCATTACTCTCACGCTCATCATCAGAGGAAACAACGAACAAGGAAAGACCAATCATGCCAATTGCAATTTCATTGGAAGGTTCCTCTGGTTTGATCCGTCAAAAAGGGGAAAATCAAAAGAAAAGAAATCTTCCTCTGGTTTGATCAAGTCTTCTTTTGATCCGTCACTCTCTCTCCAATTTGAAATCGTCTATTTCTCACACGATGATCGCTTCCGGCGAGTGTATAAAAAGGCTAAGATGGTGGACGAGTTGCTATGCCAATCGATCACAGACCTATCTTTTCACTCCTAAGCATTCCTTCGAGCGGCTTCGGGAATCAATCGGACCCTCCGATTAGTGTTAAAGAGGAATTGCGATTTCTTGAACATGGTGTTCGATCTCTGATCCTTCAGTTTCGCCGATTCCGCTGAGGATGGTCCCCCACCACCTCCTAAAAGCTTCTCTCTAAAGGAGCTCCAAGTCGCCACACGCAACTTTAGCCCAGACAACTTCTTCTGCCAATGTGTATTCGGCACGCTTTACCGGGGCCACTTAGCCGATGGTTCTCCAGTGGCGGTAAAAAGAGCACGCGCTGTCTTTGAATTTAGCAAAGAGCAGTTCGAAACAGAAGTTCAAGTGGGAAGCTCAGTTTCAGCGCACTCGAATGTGCTACGCCTGACGGGCTTTTGCAGGACCAAGGAAGAGCTCTTTCTGGTCTATCCCTTTATGATCAACAAGAGCCTAAGATATCATCTTCAACATAGACCGGATGGGCCCGCCCAACCTCTCGGTTGGACGACTCGCATGCGCACAGCCCTGGGAGCAGCTAGAGGTCTTGCGCACTTACATAATCAAGGCAATGTCAAGATCATGCACCGCGACATTTGCGTGGCGAGTATATACCTGAATGACCAATTTGAGGCCGTGATAGGAAACTTTTGGCGTGCCCTTATCATGCACGACGGAAATGCGAAGGAAGGGTCTATTCAATGGCCCAGACTCAAGCACCCCGTGAGAGTCTCATCCTCGTCCCAAGGAGAAGATTCAGCTGATTCTGATTCCGCTTCTCCAACCGATAATCTCTATGAAGATGTTTATGTCGACACCACCTATTGCGTCGGCAGAGTTGAGCTTATTGCCCCCGAGTACCTGCACACAGGAAAGTGCACATTGAGGAATGATGTTCACGCCTTTGGGAAAGTGCTTCTTGAGCTCATCTCTGGACAGCCATCTGCAAAATTTAATGCGTTGGCGTATCATGAAAATCTCAGTTTGGAGGAATGGATTGGTGGATTAATGAACAAGAACGAGTTGGGAAGATTGATCGATCCCAATTTGCAGAGGAACTACGTGGAAGAAGAAGCAGAGCAGGTTGTCCGACTGGCATTGTTGTGCGCAGATGGCGATCCAACTGTCCGACCGGAGATGTCTGAAGTGGTTAGAAAGCTCGAAAGCCAATTGCTTGGGCACGATCGCAGCAGTGGGAGTATTTGAAGCCGAAGCGAGTGTGATTCGACTCCTTACCACTCTTTCCCTCCTTCTCCTTCCTTGAAAATTGCTCGATGACCGGCACTCGCGATACTACATCTTGATCAGTGTCTGTTTTTTTACTTTCAACGTGAAGTTCGTCTTCTACCTCTTGTGCCTAAGTTCATATATGTTCATTTCCATTTCCATTTATAAGATCCTTCTTTAGTACATCTCAGTTGAGCCAATACTGGATCCTCTTGGAGCAAATTTTTCAGTCCATCCATTTCAGAAAAAGGCAATATTGGAGCTCATTAGGATCTATGCAAAGTTTGAATGGTTCATATCACAGCTAGAGTACCCAAAGGTCTTCCACATATCGTATGCTTCGTGTAAGGATCTCTTGTCCTAGTTTATCACGGGAGCGATAGCTAGAAATCAAAGAGAGATTAAGGCTCCGTTCGTTTCGCGAAAAATGTTTGCCAGGTTTTTCGAGTCTTCGGGTGTTCGGAGGGTGGAAAATAAACTAACCGCTAAAAACATTTTCCCTCAATGAACAAAACACCTTCAAAAGTGAGGAAACTGTTTTTCACTTTTTGAAAAGAGGAAAGCATTTTCCCTCCTCATTCTTTCATCATTCATTATAATTATTTTTATTTTCTTTTTTAAAAATTCTATTTTCTTTATTTTTTAATTATCCTTTATATTTATATTTATATTCTTTATTTTTTATTTTTTCTTCTTCTTTCTCTTTTCTATCTTCTTCTCCGATCTGTTGCCGGCCATAGGGGAGCTCGAGCCTCGCCACGGGCCGGTGAGGTTGGTGAGGTCGAGCGCCGGCTTGTGAGGAGGCTTCACCTCGCCGACGAGCTCGGGCCTCACCAAATCCGGGGACCTAGGCGAGGCTCGAGCCTCGCCCGAGGTCGCCAAAGTCTCGCCGACATCTGGCTACCTTGGGGGAGCTCAGCCTCGCCGGATCAGGCGAGGCTCGAGCTCGGCTGTGGCCGACGACCGGCCGGAGAAGTAGAAGAAGGAAAAAGAAGAAAAAGAAAATAAAAATAAAAAATTATTAAAAGTATTGCAAGGAGTAAAATATTTTCCATACCGAACAACGGAAAATGTTTTTCGAGACATTTTCAGATTTCAGTCGAATATCGGAAAATTATGTCATTTTCCAAAGTAAATGGCTTTCTGGAAAAGATTTTAAAAAAACGTGACATTTTTCGCGAAATGAATGGAGCCTAAAAAAAGTCCGCCAAACGAAAAAGAATGTTTGAAGAAGTCACGTTTTCTCCATTGGCTAATGGTGAATGAATGTTGAACTTTGACAATTGTATATGAAGGTTAGTTTCAAAGATAACCGTTGCCGAGCGTTGTGATACGTAATAAATCCTGCTCGGCGAAGTGCCGGTGGCGTGAATACTTGAATTTTCTTCTCCCCTTTTCTTTCTTTCTCCCCCTTTTCCCTTTCTTTTTCTGCGCGCACGAGAGCTCTCGGTGTTGGTTGTTTGTTTGTAAAACAAACAAAATAGTTCTTTTTCCTTTATCCCGCATAGGAAAGTTTTGAGAAGATGGATCGCTTTATACGTGTGAGTGTCTTCTTCCTTGTTAAAGTGAAGACGTTGGCATGTGGACTAGACTTCTCAATTTCCGCGGGCAGGTGCGCGATTTTGGCGCGATTATTAGGCTCACTTAGCACTTGGCGCGCTCGCGGATGATAATCAACACTAATCCTCGTTTATTATTTTTATTTATTAAATTTCGAATTTATTATTATAGAATAATGTGACTGCTCGCAATAGAGTTATGATTATTTTTTTATTAATTAATTTCGAAACTTATTATTTAGCCTAACGGTTATTAGGCGTTCATATAACCTTTGGAAAAATTGTGTCCCTTCGAACATAACTACTTCACCTTCGGAAGGTTATGTCTTTTCGGACATAACTCCTTCAACGTTGAAAGGTTGTACTTCTTCAAATATCATTTTTCAGAATTTATAAAATTCGGATTAATAAAAATGATTAAAAAATAATAATAGTTAAAAAATATTATTCTTTTATTTTATTATTATTTTATTCCGAATTTTCAAATATCGTTTTTTCAACGTCAGTTTTGATTTCGTACCAATTCACTATACATCTTTTTGATGAAGTGACGCCTTTGTTCGAAAATGTATGATTAGTTAGTCAGTTTTTGCATGGTTGAATATTAAGTCTCTTCATTTGGATTTTTAGATACTTTTTCAATCCGAAAAATTGTAGTCATTTTTTCTAATTGTTTTTCTAGAGAGACCCCGATGATATACCGAAATTACTATTCGGTATTCTCAATCGAGACTTTATTGTATCGTGGAGGAACTTTGCCGGTGACCATCACTAACTTCGTAGGGCAAATAATTCTTTAAAGAAAGTGATATCACGTCTTAAAGTCTAACTTCGTTATTAATCCCATTTTAAGTTGAAGTTTCTTTTCTTCTGCTTTCCAACACTCAGTCTCTCTGCTTTATTCTCCCTTTCCCTGTTTTGTTGACTTTTCAATGCTTTTCTCTCCTCTTTTCTTGTCTTTTTTTGCTTTTTCCACCCTTGACTTAGTCAAATCTCATATTTTACGGTTTAAGTTTGTTAAGAAAGTTCTATTGTTCTTGCGAAAACTATGCGCTTCTTCAAAGGCATGGCTAAGATCAGTCGCACCCGCGTCCTTGTGCACATCAATCCTAACGTATAAAAAGAAAATCCCAGTTGTTGGCACTTTCATTCTCTGCCTGCATTTTCCACATCTGTTTCTCTGCTTCCAGAGGAGGATATGGTTGGACTAGTTGGTTTTGACTTTCTTTCCTGTGAGGTAAGCTCATGAAGCTTTCTAGAAGTTTTTGGGTAGACAAGATTGCACATCAACTTCTCGTACGCTCCAGTTGGGACGTTAAGTTTGGGTACGTACTTTCCTCTCCACACTTCACACCTACCTGGTGCAATTCAACTACTTGTGGGCAAACTTTTAACCCCAGGAATCTCCTTTCCTTCTAAATTAACTTGACAAGCACCGTTTCGTGGGGAGGCAACGACAAGAGCGATGACATTTGTAGCTTTAACCTCATTCGGACGATCAAGAAGTGCGTAGTTCGATTCCTCAAATCTACCTCTCTTAAGCTCTCGCTAAATGTCAGCGAGTTGGGGAACGAGGAAACTTGTGCTGAATGTAGCGCCGTGCAAACGGATTGTGCAGTCATGAGAGGTTTTAATGACCTGCTCAATTGTGCGATTGTGCATTCCCTTCATGTTTAAGGCACTTGATCGATGTTCTAGCGATACTTCAGCACATATCATCCCTTTGGAGCATTGCAAGCAGCTTTAAAAGGTTAGTAGAACAGGGGCATAACTTATTTCTCGCGGAAAAAATATGGAAGCTTCAAGGCAATCAAAACCCTCGTTCTCTCTCCACAAAGCTATTCAAAAAAATCAAGGGAAGACTTTAGAGTGAGCCCCACAGTAGGCATCGGCCCATAGTATATGCCGATTCTCATTTCGTTCACACCACCCAAAAGCGATCGCAGCACCAGTAAACAGAAACAGTGTGTACAAGATGGACCTCCCGACAGCAATTTCATAAGATCGCTCAATTTCTTGAGCAGTTCCTGAAATGACAGAGGAGTTTATGCTCGTGATCCTAACTCCAAGGGAAGTGATTTATCTCCTGGCATGTACCGCCTAGTTGTGAATGATAACACATCCAACATTAGAGCGAATGCTTTAGAAACTTCACCCGCAGTGGAAGATCCTGGGAGGTTTAATGTCGGTATTCCCATTCAAAGTCTAGGAATAAGTCCAAATCCTTAAAACAATGCGCCTGGATCAAGGAACAACGATGAATATAGTTCGACTTACCAGGGGGAAATAGCTCGAGTGAAATTCCACGGTGTGGGTAACTCAAGCTTTAAGTCTCGTGTATGCAACTAATCCTCAAATGGCTAGCGCTGGGCCAATTGGTGGCTTGAGCACCGGGCAAAGTTAATCGATTCAATACTCTTTCCATGCGGAATCCATCTAACTACAGGTTCAGGTGCGCTAATGCACATGCACCCGATACAGCCCGATGATGATTCATCGGGAACATGGGATAGAGTGGAGTGCTAACAAATTTGTAGGTCGCGGAATAGAAAACCATTGAATTTTTCTCCTCAATTCCTTGGTTCATAAACAAGTAGGAGGTCCTCTTATCACTCTAGGGACATAATTATCACTCGTGAGTCAACGACCTCAATTACGGGATGAGTTGACTTTTTTATTCTCTTTTAATAAGTTAGTACGTGATGGACTCCGCAGTATCCTCACGGGACGCACCATTTTCTGGGGAAGTAAGTTTCAAAGAAACTGTCCATCATCTGGTTCTTCTTCAATCACTCGATGTGCAATCCTTCTTGGTGATGGACTCGTTCAAATACGCACCATTTTCTGGGGAAGTAAGTTTCAAAGAAACTGTCCATCATCTGGTTCTTCTTCAATCACTCGATGTGCAATCCTTCTTGGTGATGGACTCGTTCAGATCCATCTTCTTCCTCGGTCTTCCTTTTAGCTGTTTGTCCTTAATATTGGCAGAAGACTGCTGTCGTGGCCATTTATGTGTGAAATTTTTGTGGCTAGACCCTCTCCAGTCAACCATATATGTAGGATTATTAATCCATATGCTTGTATCACCATACAACAATTTGTTGTGAATTAATGTGGAATCTAATAAATCTTGCAATCCAATTATATAAAATAAGATGCTTAAAGAGAGAAACTAAAAGCAAGAGACCTCGTTGTTAGTGAGTATGCAGCTCGTTTTAATCAGTTAAGCAAATTTTCAAAGAATATTGTTTGCGCGTTGTACTCTTAATCTATCGCACCAATTGAACCCCATCTTCTTGTGATAGTGCGAAGCTCAGCCGCCATAGTTGCCCAAAAAAAGATTGTTGACGGACTATCTAACGGATTTAGAGCATATTTCTTCATATTTATTATGCTCCCAAGTTTTAATAAAAGAAAAGACTAGTTAGGTCTCTTCCATGAAATTTTCAATGCGCAGATAGAGCATTACTCTCACGCTCATCATCAGAGGAAACAACGAACAAGGAAAGACCAATTGTGCTAATTGCAATTTCATTGGAAGGTACGTTCCTGTGGTTTGATCCGTCAGAAAGGGAAAAATCAAAGGAAAAGAAATCTTCCTCTGGTTTGATCATGTCTTCTTTTGATCCGTCACTCTCTCTCCAATTTGAAATCGTCTATTTCTCACACGGTGATCGCTTCTGGCGTGTGTATAAAAAGGCTAAGATGGTGGACGAGTTGCTATGCCAATCGATCACAGACCTATCTTTTCACCCCTAAGCGTTCCTTCGAGCGGCTTCGGGAATCAATCGGTACCCACCGATTAGTGTTAAAGAGGAATTGGGATTTCTTGAACATGGTGTTCGATCTCCGATCCTTCAGTTTCGCCGATTCCGCTGAGGATGGTCCCCCACCACCTCCTAAAAGCTTCTCTCTAAAGGAGCTCCAAGTCGCCACACGCAACTTTAGCCCAGACAACTTCTTCTGCCAATGTGTATTCGGCACGCTTTACTGGGGCCACTTAGCCGATGGTTCTCCAGTGGCGGTAAAAAGAGCATGCGCTGTCTTTGAATTTAGCAAAGAGCAGTTCGAAACAGAAGTTCAAGTGGGAAGCTCAGTTTCAGCGCACTCGAATGTGCTACGCCTGACGGGCTTTTGCAGGACCAAGGAAGAGCTTTTTCTGGTCTATCCCTTTATGATCAACAAGAGCCTAAGATATCATCTTCAACATAGACCGGATGGGCCCGCCCAACCTCTCGGTTGGACGACTCGCATGCGCACAGCCCTGGGAGCAGCTAGAGGTCTTGCGCACTTACATAATCAAGGCAATGTCAAGATCATGCACTGCGACATTTGCACGTCAAGTATATACCTGAATGACCAATTTGAGGCCGTGATAGGAAACTTTTGGCGTGCCCTTATCATGCACGACGGAAATGCGAAGGAAGGGTCTATTCAATGGCCCAGACTCAAGCACCCCGTGAGAGTCTCATCCTCGTCCCAAGGAGAAGATTCAGCTGATTCTGATTCCGCTTCTCCAACCGATAATCTCTATGAAGATGTTTATGTCGACACCACCTATCGCGCTGGCAGAGTTGAGCTTATTGCCCCCGAGTACCTGCACACAGGAAAGTGCACACTGAGGAATGATGTTCACGCCTTTGGGAAAGTGCTTCTTGAGCTCATCTCTGGACAGCCATCTGCAAAATTTAATGCGTTGGCGTATCATGAAAATCTCAGTTTGGAGGAATGGATTGGTGGATTAATGAACAAGAACGAGTTGGGAAGATTGATCGATCCCAATTTGCAGAGGAACTATGTGGAAGAAGAAGCAGAGCAGGTTGTCCGACTGGCTTTGTTGTGCGCAGATGGCGATCCAACTGTCCGACCGGAGATGTCTGAAGTGGTTAGAAAGCTCGAAAGCCAATTGCTTGGGCACGATCACAGCAGTGGGAGTACTTGAAGCCGAAGCGAGTGTGATTCGACTCCTTACCACTCTTTCCCTCCTTCTCCTTCCTTGGAAATTGCTCGATGACCGGCACTCGCGATACTACATCTTGATCAGTGTCTGGTTTTTTGCTTTCAACATGAAGTTCGTCTTCTACCTCTTGTGCCTAAGTTCATGTATGTTCATTTCCATTTCCATTTATAAGATCCTTCTTTAGTACATCTCAGTTGAGCCAATACTGGATCCTCTTGGAGCAAATTTTTCAGTCCATCCATTTCAGAAAAAGGCAATATTGGAGCTCATTAGGATCTATGCAAAGTTTGAATGGTTCATATCACAGCTAGTGTACCCAAAGGTCTTCCACATATCGTGTGCTTAGTGTAAGGATCACTTGTCCTAGTTTATCACAGGAGCGATAGCTAGAAATCAAAGAGAGATTAAGGCTCCGTTCGTTTCGCAAAAAATGTTTGCCAGGTATCTCGGGTCTTCCGGTGTTCGGAGGGCAAAAAATAAACTAACCGCTAAAAACATTTTCCCTCAATGAACAGAACACCTTCAAAAGTGAGGAAACTGTTTTTCACTTTTTGAAAAGAGGAAAGCATTTTCCCTCCTCATTCTTTCATCATTCATTATAATTATTTTTATTTTCTTTTTTAAAAATTCTATTTTTTGTTTTTAAATTATCCTTTATATTTATATTCTTTTTTTTCTTTTTTTTTTTAGTTTTTCTTCTTCTTTCTTTTTTCTATCTTCTTCTTCGGTCGGTTGCCGACCATAGGCGAGCTCGAGCCTCGCCACAGGCCGGCGAGGTTGGTGAGGTCAAGCGCCCGCTTGTGAGGAGGCTTCGCCTCACTGACAAGCTCGGGCCTCACCAGATCCGGCGAGCTAGGCAAGGCTCAAGCCTCACCCGAGGTCGCCAAAGTGTTGCCCACATCTGGCTACCTTGGGGGAGCTCGGCCTTGCCAGATCAGGCAAGGCTTGAGCTCGCCTGTGGCTGACGACCGGCCGGAGAAGAAGAAGAAGGAAAAAGAAGAAAAAGAAAATAAAAATAAAAAATTATTAAAAGTATTGCAAGGAGTTAAATATTTTCCATACCGAACAACGGAAAATGTTTTTCGAGACATTTTCAGATTTCAGTCGAATATCGGAAAATTATGTCATTTTCCAAAGTAAATGGCTTTCTGAAAAAGATTTTTCAAAAACGTAACATTTTCCGAGAAACGAATGGAGCCTAAAAAAGGTCCACCAAATGAAAAAGAATGTTGAAGAAGTCACGTTTTCTCCGGTGGCCAATGGTGAATGAATGTTGAACTTTGACAATTGTATATGGAGGTTAGTTTCAAAGATAAATGTCGATCATCTACTTCTTCTAGAATAGCACAATGTTGAATTCTTCTAGGTGATGGACTCGTTCAAATCCATCTTTTTCCTCGGTCTTCCCTCTTGTTGTCTGTCGTTAACGTTGGCAGAAGACCTCCGTCGTCGCCCTTTGTGGACAAAATTTTCGCGCCTAGACCCTATCCGGTTAACAATACTTGTCGGATTATTAAGCCACAAGTTTGTCTCGTGATTCACTTTGTTGTCAATTAACTCGGAATCTAGTAAAGCTTGCGATTCAATGTGTAAAACGAGACGCCCAAAGATGAGAAAAATTAAAAACAAGAGAGCCTGTTTTTTTATTGAGTATCGGCTCGTTTTAATCGGCTAAGCAGATTTGCAAAGAGTATTCTTGTATAAGAAAAGGACAAGGCCGTTCACTTTGACCAAGGGTTCAAAACCAGAGATGCGATCGAGCCTTTCCTCTCACTTATTGACTGCCAATAGAAATGTTCTGGAGAGATCAAGCAAAGTTGATTCGGCCATTATGGCTCCATTTATTTCGAGAAAAATAAATGATTTGAAAATATTTTTTTCAAAAATAACTACTTATATCGCTCATAAAAATGAATGAACGATAATTTTTTTTATTGTTCGCGAAAATATTGAGACATAAATTATTATTAATAATGAAAATATTTTCTATTAACTAATTATTTCAAGCAATAGAAGTCATCATTTTGAGGAAAATATTTTTCAAATCACTCGTTTCCGGTAAAACAAACGAAGTCCAATTAAAGTGCACGGACTACACATAGGGATGACCTCCACCAGGGGAGACTTGGTTGTGAGCCTTGCCACAGGGATAACACACAGTAATAGGGTGCGACAATGGATGAGAGATTAGTCGATGGACTTGAACGTTGACATCCTTTTTTTGTACTTTATGTTGAACTGCAATGTTGTGAACCATATGGATTTATTGCTACAAATGTGTTTTGGCTCTATAAGCTTTCTTAAATAGTTTTAGCGAAAGCGATGTTTATAAAATGTGTATACTTGGTGTTCGGCCCCATAGTGAGATGAGTATCGCTCACTCAGCCATGGTATGCCACTTCTTTCCTTTGATATTCTGGCTTCCTTATACCGTGATGCTTGGGTGGAGCCCCTCGACACGGGATTTTAGGGCTATGTTATTTTGGTATTGGCTTTGCCCAAGTTGTACATGTTTTTGGTATAGTTGTTTTTCGGAGGTAGCTGATGTGGAGATACACTTTTGTATATCGTGCTCTAAACCTTGTATTATATCTATATGTGAGGAAATTTAAAATGCTTTTTCTTTATTTTCTTTCTCACTTTTGGATTCTTCTTCTTCTTCTTTATTTTCTTTCTCAATAATTTCTTCTTCTTCTTCTTCTTCTTCTTCTTCTTCTTCTTCTTTTGGCATTCAAATATTAGAAAATTGTTTATTTAATGCTTGCTCTCTAGAAAAGTGTGCATGATAGTTGTAAAAAAAAAAAAAGGAAACAATGTCCAATATTTTATTTCTACAACCAATTGATGGTATGAATTTTGTCATTAATTGATCATGTTGCATAAGAAATAAAAAGAAGTCGCCAATCGTAACGCGTACTTAAGGACTGGTCATATGTACTAGTATTGCTACCAATGATGAAATCAGAGTTATATAAATTGCGTAGGATCACATCTACCTCTTCTCATCATGAATTTATCTATTACTATATGCACGCATTGTTGGAGTTGGCGAATACTTCAAGGACTCTTGTTTCTCATAGCAGGCATGTCCACGTGAGTTTAAGAAAATCGAAGTATGAATCAACGACATGTGATCCCTATGCACAGAATGTCGGGAGTCCCGCTACCCGGATAGTAGGCGGGGGATTCGCTCCCCGGTGAACAGATGGGGGCTCGAGAGCAATGCCCCCGAAACAATATCGGGTTTGCTGAACCGTTTGTTGTGGGATCAAAGAGATTCGGATAGGCTTGGGCTTTGGGCCTATTTTAAGTCATATATATTGTACTCGTATGAGAGATTATTGTAACAAGTAGTTGTGGTTGTAAAACCTAAATATCATAGTAGAATCCCTTTGCAGGACGTAACCCTATTTTTGGGTGAATCTAGGTAAAGTCGTTTGTTAATTTTTCAATTACCTATGTGGTTGTTCTGATTCTGTTTAAAGTAAATCCCATCACACACAAGCATGATTTCACCACAAAGAAATTGTATATTTCCAAATAATTGAATAAAGTCATGCTTCTTTAGCCATATGACTAATAAGAATTGCAAAAGTAACAGAATTTGTAGCCAAAGTATGTAATTAATGTGGTTATGTATTTATGTTGTCACATCGAAATTTTTATATCGCGAAATAGTTACGTCTCCATCATTTTTCCTCATAAAAAAATTATTTAGAAATCCTTATCGATCCAATTATTACTTGCACTATCTTAATCATTCCGACACTCAAAAGCCTTGAGAAAATTGTTATTACATCAAAGCACGAAACATATCTTAATCATATCAGACAATTAGCTACATACTATTGAAACAAAATGAAAGGATTTCAATTCGGAATATTGCTATTTGTGTATTTATTGAAAACTAAACAACAAAAACATTGAAATAAACAAGACATAGTTTGATACATCAATATTACTTGCTTTGATGTCTGATTGTTATTATTATGTATATTGATGTTTTATGCAACTTGTAATGTATGAACACTATGTCACCAAAGAAAATTCCAATACGTCAATTTTCAAGACCATGCAACTATAATATACATTTCCGTTTTGTTAGACCAGGATGTGATGCTTTCCATTTTTTTGAAGAATATAGTTCTGACTTGGATACCTTCACTTCACATTAGATAAAAATGGATGTCTTTCTTTCCTTTACTTATTCAAGGTCAGCACCAGAGACACAGAATATAGTCTCCAAGTATCATAAGGACTTTCTCCCTTTTTTTTTTAATGCAATTGGGATTTTTAATGAGACAAAATTAAATTGTTGATTAATGCGTCGTGAGATATCGGTTTGGAATTTTTAATGGTATGTACACCTTTTTTTTTTTTACGTGTTTCGGCCAACTGATGGCTTTCTCCTTCTATTGATACCTCATTTAAGAAAACTTTATATACTCTCTACCTTTTCTGTTTGTAGATCTCTTCTAACTTTGTAACAATATACTAAACGAAATAATGAAATAATTCGGATACTAGATTTACATGATTCGATCAATATGACATAACCTACATAGAGAGCAACACAGATTCCACTATAGATCGAGCGATACAATAAGTATTACAAACACATTAGAGTCACTCAAACAATAAGAAACACTATTAATGTTTTCTAGTCCCAAATTACACTAAATAGCTTGCACAGTGTTTAATCTTGATAATTTCTCGAGAAAACAATCTCTCAATCTAATAAATAGATTCTCAAATCCTTTTCGTTGGAATTAGTGAACCTCTTTCAATTGAAAGTGTAACTAGGCGGGAATCAACCCTTTATGATTTTTTGATAGACATAAATCAGAAAAAGGGGCATGACCTTCTGTTTTCGGGGAAGATTTGTAGCTTTTCGTCCATAAGATTTATTCCTCTTCAAAACACTTACGATTTCTTCGGGAGGTAATTCGCGAATGTTGCCGGCCACAATCTAGAAGCCGAAGAAAGGTCCCTACACGACAGAAACATATGCCGATGGAAAGATTGAACGTAAGTGTGTCAACAAAACGTGAAAGTGGCCAACCTCAACTGGGAAACACGTTTGTTCGCGATTCTTGCACGATATTCCGACATCCACACAAAAGTCCCAACTTCAGTTGAACACCAAGTTAGACTGTCAGAGTTCAACGTGGACTTTCCCTCTAGAGACAAAGTCTTCTGGATCAGGTTCGCACATTCCCGTCGGGTCAGATTAGATTTTGTGCTTTCTAACTCGAGACATATATTTTCCATGTTAAACCAATTTAAGACCTTTTCTCCATGTTTGACAATTTGGCCCAAAAAACAAAAACCACTTCTGAAGTATCCGAAGACTGTCTTTCTATGGTGGTCCGTAAAAGGGAACTCCAGAATCAATCAGCAACTACCACGAGAAATCATCAGGCTCATACGACTCGTTTGTGTTGAAGAAGAACTGAAGTTTTCGAACATGGTGTTCAATCTACGAAGCTTCAGTTTCACCGATTCCGATGAAGATGATCGAACACGTCCTAGGAGCTTCTCCCTAAAAGAGCTGCGAGCCGCGACTCAGAACTTTAGCCGCGACAACTACTTCGCGGGAGGTGGATTCGGCGTGGTTTACTGGGGACGCTTAGCGGACGGTTCTCTGGTGGCAGTGAAAAGGGCAATCACCATTGGTCATGAGAGGGAACAGGCTTTCAAAAGAGAAGTGCAAGTCGCAAGCTCGGTTCCGACACACCCGAACGTGCCACGTCTGTGGGGCTTTTGCAGGACCAAAAAGGAGCTTTTCCTGGTCTATCCCTTGATGATCCATTATAGCCGTGCTTATTGTCGTAGAGAGAGACCGGACTGGTCGCCCCGACCTCTCGACTGGATGACTCGCAAGCGTATAGCCTTGGGAGCGGCAAGAGGTCTTGCGCACCAGCTGCACAATCAAAGTAATGTTAGCGTCGTCCATCGCCGCTTTAGTCTGCCGAGTATATGGCTACCTTTTCTATCTAAGGCTCAGACGGGAAATTTGGACAGTGAGGACGAGAGGAATTCAGATGAGGGAACTATTGAGTGGCACGCGCTAAAGAACGATGTTTTCGCCTTTGGCAAAACTCTTCTCCACCTTATCTGTGGACAGAAGAGTATGGAGTTTGGTCTGTTAGAAGACGAAAATCTCAGTTTGGAAAAATGGATTAGCCGAATGATGAGTGAGAACAAGTTCGAAAGAGTGATTGATCCCAATTTGTGGGGGAACTATGTGGAAGAAGAAGCAAAGCAACTAGTCCGATTGGCATTGTTGTGTGCGGATACTAATCCATCGGTCCAACCCCATCTGTCTCAAGTGGTCAGAATGCTCAGAAACGAATTGCTTGTGCAGGAGCAGGATCCTAGCGGTTGGCACAGTCGGATTCGAAGCAGTGATTCCACCACTTACTACTCTTTCCCTTCTTCTCCTTCGTCCGAAATTGCTCTACGGCAGGCACGGGAATAATACATCTTGATCAACCTTCTTTCATATAACATCATCTTCCGCTTCCACTGTCTCTGCTAATCTGTTGTAACATGTATTATGTGTTTCATGTAAGGATTGCTATCTTCCGAGCCAAATCGATAGTAATGATTCAAGAGACATCAAAAAAGGCGACGTTTTAATCTATCGAGTATCTGCAAATGAATGTCAAACTTTGCTGCAGAAACTTTGAGCTACTCATAAAAATTAAGCTTGTAAGTATCACCAAATATCAGTAAGTCAATTCTCAAATTCTGCAAAGCGCAGGGTCCTCAACTTGTATATCGATATGTCAAGTAAATTTTTACCCGATGTCATATGGTTGTGAGGGATCTAAGCGAAACTTATCCACTATTTTGTGAATTTGGGGATAAATCGACTAGATCCTTGTGCTCTGTACTCCTGGACAACTAGTTCTTCTGTTTGTTTTCCATCGGTGATAACTGAATTATTCGCCATTTACTTCCGGCAATGCAAGTTTGACCACAAGATGACTTTTGCGAATCCGTCGTGATTGACAACGAGGGAGGATAACTCGACCGAGAGCGAGACTTGTCAGTGTTGTTGATGTCGAGGGACAATGTACACACTTAGCGGGGGTGGCGAATTCGAGAGACTCGGCTCTCAAGTTGTTTAAGTTTGTGACTGGACATGACTGTATTTGTGGATGAAAAAATGCAAGGAGGAGATCAAGCAGGAAGGGGGGAAGCAAATCATACAATGATGCTAGTAAACAAGCCCATCTTCACCTCACTTGCTAGTTAATGGTTATTCCAGTGGCAGTGAGTTGAGGTTGTCTACGATTTTCATAAAACAGTACGAACGCTTGGATCTTTCACCTTACGAGACTTTGAAATTAGTATTTGCAGACGACCACCGTAGTGGCCCTCAATGGATGAAATTTTTGTTTCCAGATCTTATGCCATCAACTCAATCTATACGTCTACTCAGCCGTAAGTTCGTCTCTTAATGGGATAATAGCACAATTGATCACTAAATTTTAGTCCAACTTGCAATGTCATCCCTAAACTTTTATTTCGTGCAATGCGGTCCCTAAAGTTTGACCCAATGTACAATATCTTCCCTAAACTTTTAATTTATTCAATATGGTACATGGACTATATTAAACAACTATTGGCAGATGTTTAATATAGTCCATGAACTATATGAAAATGTTTAAAAGTTAATTGACCATATTAAACATCAGAGCAAAGTTTAGGGGCTACATTAAACAAATAAAAAGTTCAGGGACAACATTGCACATTGAACCAAAGTTTATGGACCACGTTAAACAAATGAAAAGTTTAGGGACGACTTTACATATTGGACCAAAGTTCAAGGCCATTTATGTCATTTTCCCAATCCGTTTCCTTTATAACTTAGGGGCACGAGTGCAAAAGTCTAGTAAACCGGTTAAGTACAGGCATTTAGCCTAGATATGTGTCCTTTATCTAAAGCAGGGGCCTTGAGCTAGCACAATTAGCACACAATTTGTGAAGTTTTAAACAATTGACCATCATCAATTCCGGAGTTGAAAATCTCCCGAGCCGGAATTAACTACGCTGATCCTAAAGGTTACTTAATCCGATTTAACATTTTAGTTCCATAATGACTTTGCAACACTTTCTTGTCCAGCAAAATCTAGTACTTTTTTCAATAAAACCAAAGCTTTCTCCTTGTTATAGAATTACTAGATATATCGTTTTAAAAAGAAAAAGGGGGGCCGAAATTGTCCTGATATAAAAGTTTACGATGTAGTTTACATGAGTCTCACATTTAACTCTGCAAATGTTATACAACTTTGATATAGAAATCTCATTATGATTGTCATTAATTTCTCCAGCATTCCTTTGTGTCAAACTTATGTTGGACTCGTTCTCTATCTTTGACGGACCGTTTCAAATCTGGCCTAAAATACATTTTTCTAAAATTCTAACATTGTGTTTTGTTATTAAGATGCATAAAAGGAATTCTAGGGAATTATCAAGCATATACCGCCCCCTTGCGTTGACGAAAAATGTAATATGTGGGTTTTTTTTTTGTTCGCCAAAGTGCATTACTTCATTAATAACCGGAACTAAAACCACAAAAGGGTTCAAAATCGAAACAGAATAAAGAACATAGAGGATGGGGGGCTTAGTGAGCCAATTCAAGCTAAAAGAAGCATTCCGATGAGCTTCGGTCACCCAATCCGCAACCTGATTAGCATCCCTTGAGCAATGGGTTATAATCACTCCCTGTATGAGCTGACAACATTCCTCAACAATTGTCTGGGCTATCCATGTTTTCTCGGCCTGGCCCAAGACTTGGAGGATGGTTGACAAACTATCACTTCCAAGTACACAGGTGAGTCAAGAATAGGAACTAGTTCTAGCAGATCAGTTCCTCTAGGCTCTACCTGTACTTTGCTATCCATTTTCTCCCTCAAGAACGAGATGCCCTCCCTCAATGCTAGGGTTTCAGCTACGAGGGCCGATGGAGCATGGATTTTCTCGGTGAAGCCGGCCACGAAGAGCCCGTGAGCGTCTCTACAAACCCAGCTACTGAACCCACTCGGGAATCGCTGCACCAAGAAGCGTCGACGTTCAATCTCAGCTGACCCACAAGCGGCGGGAGCCACCAGTCGGAAGGTAACCTTGCTTCCCCTTGCTGTTCCTTTTTGCTCGGGTTCCATTTCGCGTAGAGTTTGTGCATCAAAAACTGCTGAAAAAAAAAAGGGTTGAAAAGTCAAAGAAGAAAAAGAAAGAAAGGGAGAGGAAGAAAGGGTAAAGACAAAATAGAAGAAAGGTTTGCGGTTACCCGTCACAAACGCCTCGCAAAGCCGGATTTACTTTGATTCGCAACATCCGATAAGGATTCAAACCCTTTATTCATCTAATCAAAATAGTTTTTGGAATTAGAGCTCAAATTCGAAATGAAGTGAAATTTAAGTTGCAAGGTTCGATCAAGGAGTTGTTGAGCTGAGAAAATACTGGGAAATGATAGTTTAGGGTATTGTGAAGCTGTAGCATCTTACGGAACTCGATTTGAGTTTACGTTTTGTCTGAAACGAATTTTCGAAGTTGGACGCTCGTAATAAACAGTAACGACCAGCAGCTTTTCGTGCCAATTTTTGTCTGTTTTCGGCCCGACTTTGGATCAGCCAATTATGAGTCTTCTAGTACTTCGAAAGGCCTTTCTTTTGAATGTAAGTTTGCTTGAAACGGAGATCGGTGGAGAGAGTTGTGGCTCGATCAAGTTCGACACGCAAGCTCCAGGTTGTGGACGGCTTTGAATAATCGCTTTTAGTGATCAATTTGTTCACGCATGAGAGTCGTTTTGCTAGCGATAAAGCTTAGCATAGCCGTTTCGTAGTTGAGGTTGTGTTTTACTTGATTTTGATGTTGATTCTCGTTTAATTGATAGAAGTACGATATCGTCAGTACAAGTGAGCTTCGTTGTTTGGTTTTTGGACATTCACAGGTGAGCTGTGCTATTTCTTCTTCAAGTTTGTGACCTCTTATTTCGAAAGTGATATGTTATGAGTTATAAATTAGAGTTATAAATCGGACATTTGTTGCTCATATACATGTATCGCGTTGCAGACTGGTTTATGAAATGAATTCTATAATGATTCGTTTTATGAAAGGCTTTTCGAAATGTTATGAGTTAATGAAATGGATTCCGAAATGATGTGAGATATGTCTTGTGAAGTGTATTATGTTTGATGAATTGTGAAAGATTATGTGTTTTGATTTGTGAAACCAATTTACGATACAAATTCTGGATTGGTTTGGTGGAAAGAATTGATTTGTGAAAGGTTATATGCTTTGGTTTTTTAAACCAATTGTGATACATACTTGTCAATGACTAAGTGCTACATGGTGATGGGAGTCTTATGGGAACCACCTCTAGGGCCTTATACTATTGATATGTGTTGGTCTAGGGCTAAGTGCTACACAGTAATGTGAGTCTCGTGGAAGCCCCCTCTAAAACCTTGTACTGTAGACATATATTGGTCAAGAACTAAGTGTTACATGATAATGTAAATTTTGTAGGAACCACCTCTAGAGCCTTGAGTTGGAAATTTGAGCATCGTGGAATTGATTATTGATTTGTGATTTGAGATTGATCAATGGACTTGACCATTAATGTTTAATTTGTGATTATGGATCGAGAGTACTTTTGATACATATAAAGTTTTGTAGATATAACCTGCCTTTGGTATTGTACGTACATGAAATACGGTATTTGAGAATAATGAGTATTTCTGATATGTAGAAAGTTTTGTGGAAATTAAACAACTCATTCTTGATTTGTGTGTATATATATGTGCATGTGTGCTCTCGCGCGCATGTGCTATATCTTGGGTTTGGATTATAAGAGTTTGATACAGTTTTATACTTATGTATAGTGGGTGCTCAATCTATTTAAAAGAGATACGCAGTACTCACTGAACTGCGGTTACTCGCCTCGTTCCTTTCCAACCTTTTCAGGTTCCTCAATTAGTGGCCAATAGAGCGAGAGCGATATCGACGGGGACTTTTGGGAGTTGAATCTTTGGTTGTGTTTGAGGTTGCATCCTTCGAATGGATGGCCATGTCATTGTCCCTGTACCTATAGGATTTGGGGTGTGACAAAGAATATAAGCATTTGAGCATGGTGTTCAATCTCCGAACCTTCAGTTTCTCCAGTTCCGATGAAGAGGATCGAACACCTCCTAAAAGCTTCTCTCTAAAGGAGCTGCGAGATGCGACAAACCACTTTAGCCATGGCAACATCGTGGGTGAAGGCGATTTCGGCACGGTTTATAGGGGACGCTTAGCCAATGGTTCTCTAGTGGTAGTGAAACGAGCAATCACTATCGATCGAGAAAGGGAAGAGATCTTCGAAAGGGAAATGCAAGTGGCAAGCTCAGTTGCGACGCACCCAAACGTGCTAAGCCTGAGGGGATTTTGCAGGACAAAGGGAGAGCTTTTACTAGTCTATCCCTTGAGGATCCACAACAGCCTCGCTTCTAATCTTGGGAAGCGACTGGAACGGTCGACCGGACCTCTCAATTGGACAACTCGCAAGCGTATAGCCTTGGGAGCAGCCAGAGGTCTAGCGCACCTGCACAATCAAGGTGATGTCAGGATCATGCACCGCCACATTTGCCCACCTAGTATATTGCTGAACGCGCAATTGGAGGCGGTGATAGCGGGTTTCTGCTGTGCCGTGATCATGCACGAGAGAAATGTACGGGAGGGGACTATAACGTCCCAGGTAGAAGATTCAGTTGCTTCCAGCTCCGGTTCTCAAACCTATCATTGCTACGACGATGTTTACATTGACAGCCACATCCACGGCGTGATTGGGTTCATTGCCCCAGAGTACTTGTCCACAGGAATGTGCACACTGAAGAACGACATTTTCGCCTTTGGAAGAACGCTTCTCATGCTCGTCTCCGGACAGGCGGCTGGGAACGTTTTTCCGCTGGCGTTTGGCGAACATATCGTTCCGGAAGAACGGATGGACAGATGTATTATTAAGAACGAGTTGAAAATGTTGATCGATCCCGAATTGCGGGGGAACTACGTGGAAGAGGAAGCAGTGGGACTAGTCCGGTTGGCATGGTTGTGCACGCACAACAATCCATCGGTCCGACCCGAGATGTCCCAAGTAATTAGAATGCTCGAAAGCCAGTTGCTCGGGCAGGATCCTAGTGCTAGTAGTAGGAGCAGCTGGAGCCAAAGCGAACATGATTCGACGCCATACTACTCTTTCCCTCCGTCTCCTTCATCCGAAGCCACTCCATGAATGGCACAAAGATACTACATCTCGATCAACGTTCTCAAAATCCAACATCATCCTCAACTCTATCCGTTTCTTTTTGCCTGAATCATGGAGTCCACAGCCACTTTCACTTTCTCCGTTATATCTTTTCTTGACATGTATCCTTTGCTTCCTGTACTGATTATTATCTGCTAGATTTCATCTTCAGCGCCGCCTCTGTTGAACAGAGCACCGCCACTCTCTCTCCCTTCGACTTCTCCAAAGATATCTAGATGCCAAGCTGTTACAGGAAGACATTTGTAGAATATTGAAGAAAGCCAACAAAGTCGGTGAATGCGCCGGCCTTCCGTCCTATAAATAGGAGCAACTTGCTCCTCCTGTAGGTGTGTGTAAGGAGTCCAAGTAGAGAGATGAGAGAAAGGTAGAGAGGCCAGAGAAAGTCTCAAGATTGAGAGAGTTGCTCTGTGTAAGCGAGTTGTACCTCCGAGAGTGAGAGAAAAATAAAATGAGTCGAGTGTTTGTAGGGGTCAGTGTACTCTGAGTATTGTAGGAGTTAGTTTGCTCCGAGTGTTGTATGTGGCGTGAGTAAAATATTATAATAGTGAAAGTGAGATTTTGTGAGTGTTGTATTTGCATCACGTCTTCTCATATTCAACAAGCGGTATCACAGCTGCTCCTCTAAAGTTCAATAGCCTCCGGGTTGATTTGACCTTTACTATTTGAGTGAATAGCTTGTATGCCACACGACAAAACACGTTTTGTACGCAGCTGCTGCTGGTGAGTTTCGAAGAAACTGCCCATCTTGAACCGCTCGCATGTTGAATCGTTCTCGACGGTGGAATGGATCGAGTCCATCGTTTCCCTTCCGTCTTTCCCTTTTGTCATGGCCTCTCATGCACGGAATTTTGTGTCTACATCTGTCTGAGTTAGCTGTATCTGTACGACTGTTGAGCTGTTGGTCATATCTCATCGGCCAAAACTTTTAACACAAAATATTATGAAACAACCTTACAACACACTTGATTGTCCTGCAAGATGATCTTCGCTTCTTGACCATGGCGAAGCTTGCACATTCTTACTGGACGGCGATATAACTCTTGAAATTATTGGACGATGATATAACTCCTGAGCACTTTCGAAATTGAAATTACTAAAAAAAGGTGCTCGGGGCATTGATATAACTCTTGAAATTACTAGACAGTGCGTCGTAAGGCGGGAATACATGACAATTCTCTGGAGGGTTTCGGTGACGAAACGCATCGCGATGCATGACTTTGGAACGACGGGCAAATGTTCAAGGGCTTTACTAATGTATTCGCGTTATTGCTATGCTCTCTCTCTCTTTCCACGTGTACTCGCGGTGCTATGGTTTTCAAACTAGTCCTATGTGTAACCACATTATTCGTTAGACACGAATGTTACGCCAAACGGCAAAATGCCCTTAAAAGCACCTAATGAGATGGCACTCCATGATGCAATCATTTCTGGTGAGACCTAATCCCATGATGGAGAACATGCCACGAAGGTGAAGAAGTTGCATGGAACTTTCGAGGGAACAAAAATATCGAATGGTCACGCAAGGCAGGTGCGTGGAATCAAATTCCAAACTCCATCTGAATTCTAAGAGAACACGGGGTTACTAAGTCTAACCATCCCAAGATGTGAGATCTCGGTTTCCTCTATGCTTGCTTTTTTTTTTTTATCGTTCCCCACGTAAAAAGAGGGAAGATACGTGGAAACCATTTGCTCTCGGCCTACCGGGATATCATGACGAGGCTAGGAGCGAAGGGCAAGCGATTGAGGTGGTTTTAACTAACTAAATGACTCCCGACACGGGTTCCGTCGAGGCCGACGGTGTAGGTGCACGGCTCGACGGAAGGATCCGTCAGAACACGATTTTCTGAGTTCGATTTGCGAGATTAATAGCACTTGATAAGTGCACTACTTAAGGATCACCTCATTGGAGGAGAAGAAAATGATGCGACCAGTATCGGAAGGGCTAAAAACATGCTTTGGTTCAGTCATTCGATCACCACCACTTATCAAGTTTTACTCGACAGTCTCGCCCAAATTCACCGTTCCCACTTTGAGTTTCGTGAATGTCAAAGGATGATGCTCACGGCGGATCCAAATCCGATTTGAAAGAGAACTAATATCTAACAGTACTCGACTTAATTTTGGGCCAATTTTTTTTTTCCTCATCCGAGGTTTTTCACGGGAAAAGTATTAAAAAAGTCGTAGACCTATTGCATACCAATTCGGTTATAAATCAGTGAACCTCTTTCAATTGAAAGTGTAACTAGGCGGGAATCAACCCTTTATGATTTTTTGATAGACATAAATCAGAAAAAGGGGCATGACCTTCTGTTTTCGGGGAAGATTTGTAGCTTTTCGTCCATAAGATTTATTCCTCTTCAAAACACTTATGATTTCTTCGGGAGGTAATTCGCGAATGTTGCCGGCCACAATCTAGAAGCCGAAGAAAGGTCCCTACACGACAGAAACATATGCCGATGGAAAGATTGAACGTAAGTGTGTCAACAAAGCGTGAAAGTGGCCAACCTCAACTGGGAAACACGTTTGTTCGCGATTCTTGCACGATATTCCGACATCCACACAAAAGTCCCAACTTCAGTTGAACACCAAGTTAGACTGTCAGAGTTCAACGTGGACTTTCCCTCTAGAGACCAAGTCTTCTGGATCAGGTTCGCACATTCCCGTCGGGTCAGATTAGATTTTGTGCTTTCAAACTCGAGACATATATTTTCCATGTTAAACCAATTTAAGACCTTTTCTCCATGTTTGACAATTTGGCCCAAAAAACAAAAACCACTTCTGAAGTATCCGAAGACTGTCTTTCTATGGTGGTCCGTAAAAGGGAACTCCAGAATCAATCAGCAACTACCACGAGAAATCATCAGGCTCATACGACTCGTTTGTGTTGAAGAAGAACTGAAGTTTTCGAACATGGTGTTCAATCTACGAAGCTTCAGTTTCACCGATTCCGATGAAGATGATCGAACACGTCCTAGGAGCTTCTCCCTAAAAGAGCTGCGAGCCGCGACACAGAACTTTAGCCGCGACAACTACTTCGCGGGAGGTGGATTCGGCGTGGTTTACTGGGGACGCTTAGCGGACGGTTCTCTGGTGGCAGTGAAAAGGGCAATCACCATTGGTCATGAGAGGGAACAGGCTTTCAAAAGAGAAGTGCAAGTCGCAAGCTCGGTTCCGACACACCCGAACGTGCCACGTCTGTGGGGCTTTTGCAGGACCAAAACGGAGCTTTTCCTGGTCTATCCCTTGATGATCCATTATAGCCGTGCTTATTGTCGTAGAGAGAGACCGGACTGGTCGCCCCGACCTCTCGACTGGATGACTCGCAAGCGTATAGCCTTGGGAGCGGCAAGAGGTCTTGCGCACCAGCTGCACAATCAAAGTAATGTTAGCGTCGTCCATCGCCGCTTTAGTCTGCCGAGTATATGGCTACCTTTTCTATCTAAGGCTGAGACGGGAAATTTGGACAGTGAGGACGAGAGGAATTCAGATGAGGGAACTATTGAGTGGCACGCGCTAAAGAACGATGTTTTCGCCTTTGGCAAAACTCTTCTCCACCTTATCTGTGGACAGAAGAGTATGGAGTTTGGTCTGTTAGAAGACGAAAATCTCAGTTTGGAAAAATGGATTAGCCGAATGATGAGTGAGAACAAGTTCGAAAGAGTGATTGATCCCAATTTGTGGGGGAACTATGTGGAAGAAGAAGCAAAGCAACTAGTCCGATTGGCATTGTTGTGTGCGGATACTAATCCATCGGTCCAACCCCATCTGTCTCAAGTGGTCAGAATGCTCAGAAACGAATTGCTTGTGCAGGAGCAGGATCCTAGCGGTTGGCACAGTCGGAGTCGAAACAGTGATTCCACCACTTACTACTCTTTCCCTTCTTCTCCTTCGTCCGAAATTGCTCTATGACAGGCACGGGGATAATACATCTTGATCAACCTTCTTTCATATAATATCATCTTCCTCTTCCACTGTCTCTGCTAATCTGTTGTAACATGTATTATGTGTTTCATGTAAGGATTGCTATCTTCCGAGCCAAATCGATAGTAATGATTCAAGAGACCATCAAAAAAGGCAACGTTTTAATCTATCGAGTGTCTGCGAATGAATGTCAAACTTCGCTGCAGAAACTTTGAGCTACTCATAAAAATTAAGCTTGTAAGTATCACCAAATACCAGTAAGTCAATTCTCAAATTCTGCAAAGCGCAGGGTCCTCAACTTGTATATCGATATGTCAAGTAAATTTTTACCCGATGTCATATGGTTGTGAGGGATCTAAGGGAAACTTAACCACTTTTTGTGAATTTGGGGATAAATTGACTAGATCCTTGTGCTCTGTACTCCTGGACAACTAGTTCTTCTGTTGTTTTCCATCGATGATGACTGAATTATTCTCCATTTACTTCCAGCAATGCAAGTTTGACCACAAGACGACTTTTACGAAGCCGTCGTGATTGACAACGAGGGAGGATAACTCGACCGAGAGCGAGACTTGTCAGTGTTGTTAATGTCGAGGGACAATGTACACACTTAGCGGAGGGGCGAATTCGAGAGACTCAGCTCTCAAGTTGTTTAAGTTTGTGACTGGACATGACTGTATTTGCGGATGAAAAAATGCAAGGAGGGGATCAAGCAGGAAGGGGGGAAGCAAATTATACAATGATGCTAGTAAACAAGCCCATCTTCACCTCACTTGCTAGTTAATGGTTATTCCAGTGGCGGTGAGTTGAGGTTGTCTACGATTTTCATAAAACATTACGAACGCTTGGATCTTTCACCTTACGAGACTTTGAAATTAGTATTTGCAGACGACCACCGTAGTGGCCCTCAATGGATGAAATTTTTGTTTCCAGATCTTATGCCATCAACTCAATCTATACGTCTACTCAGCCGTAAGTTCGTCTCTTAATGGGATAATAGCACAATTGATCACTAAATTTTAGTCCAACTTGCAATGTCATCCCTAAACTTTTATTTCGTGCAATGCGGTCCCTAAAGTTTGACCCAATGTACAATATCTTCCCTAAACTTTTAATTTATTCAATATGGTACATGGACTATATTAAACAACTATTGATAGATGTTTAATATAGTCCATGAACTATATGAAAATGTTTAAAAGTTAATGGATCATATTAAACATCAGAGCAAAGTTTAGGGGCTACATTAAACAAATAAAAAGTTCAGGGACAATATTGCATATTGAACCAAAGTTTATGGACCACATTAAACAAATGAAAAGTTTATGGACGAATTTGCATATTGGACCAAAGTTCAAGGCCATTTATGTCATTTTCCCAATCCGTTTCCTTTATAACTTAGGGGCACGAGTGCAAAAGTCTAGTAAACCGGTTAAGTACAGGCATTTAACCTAGATATGTGTCCTTTATCTAAAGCAGGGGCCTTGAGCTAGCACAATTAGCACACAATTTGTGAAGTTTTAAACAATTGACCCTCATCAATTCCGGAGTTGAAAATCTCCCGAGCCGGAATTAACTACGCTGATCCTAAAGGTTACTTAATCCGATTTAACATTTTAGTTCCATAATGACTTTGCAACACTTTCTTGTCCAGCAAAATCTAGTACTTTTTTCAATAAAACCAAAGCTTTCCCCTTGTTATAGAATTACTAGATATATCGTTTTAAAAAGAAAAAGGGGGGCCAAAATTGTCCTGATATAAAAGTTTACGATGTAGTTTACATGAGTCTCACATTTAACTCTGCAAATGTTATACAACTTTGATATAGAAATCTCATTATGATTGTCATTAATTTCTCCAGCATTCCTTTCTGTCAAACTTATGTTGGACTCGTTCTCTATCTTTGATGGACCGTTTCAAATCTGGCCTAAAATACATTTTTCTAAAATTCTAACATTGTGTTTTGTTATTAAGATGCATAAAAGGAATTCTAGGGAATTATCAAGCATATACCGCCCCCTTGCGTTGACGAAAAATGTAATATGTGGGTTTTTTTTTTGTTCGCCAAAGTGCATTACTTCATTAATAACCGGAACTAAAACCACAAAAGGGTTCAAAATCGAAACAGAATAAAGAACATAGAGGATGGGGGGCTTAGTGAGCCAATTCAAGCTAAAAGAAGCATTCCGATGAGCTTCGGTCACCCAATCCGCAACCTGATTAGCATCCCTTGAGCAATGGGCTATAATCACTCCCTGGAGTAGGGCCATGAGCTGACAACATTCCTCAACAATTGTCTGGGCTATCCATGTTTTCTCGGCCTGGCCCAAGACTTGGAGGATGGTTGACAAACTATCACTTCCAAGTACACAGGTGAGTCAAGAATAGGAACTAGTTCTAGCAGATCAGTTCCTCTAGGCTCTACCTGTACTTTGCTATCCATTTTCTCCCTCAAGAACGAGATGCCCTCCCTCAATGCTAGGGTTTCAGCTACGAGGGCCGATGGAGCATGGATTTTCTCGGTGAAGCCGGCCACGAAGAGCCCGTGAGCGTCTCTACAAACCCAGCTACTGAACCCACTCGGGAATCGCTGCACCAAGAAGCGTCGACGTTCAATCTCAGCTGACCCACAAGCGGCGGGAGCCACCAGTCGGAAGGTAACCTTGCTTCCCCTTGCTGTTCCTTTTTGCTCGGGTTCCATTTCGCGTAGAGTTTGTGCATCAAAAACTGCTGAAAAAAAAAAGGGTTGAAAAGTCAAAGAAGAAAAAGAAAGAAAGGGAGAGGAAGAAAGGGAAAAGACAAAATAGAAGAAAGGTTTGCGGTTACCCGTCACAAACGCCTCGCAAAGCCGGATTTACTTTGATTCGCAACATCCGATAAGGATTCAAACCCTTTATTCATCTAATCAAAATAGTTTTTGGAATTAGAGCTCAAATTCGAAATGAAGTGAAATTTAAGTTGCAAGGTTCGATCAAGGAGTTGTTGAGCTGAGAAAATACTGGGAAATGATAGTTTAGGGTATTGTGAAGCTGTAGCATCTTACGGAACTCGATTTGAGTTTACGTTTTGTCTGAAACGAATTTTCGAAGTTGGACGCTCGTAATAAACAGTAACGACCAGCAGCTTTTCGTGCCAATTTTTGTCTGTTTTCGGCCCGACTTTGGATCAGCCAATTATGAGTCTTCTAGTACTTCGAAAGGCCTTTCTTTTGAATGTAAGTTTGCTTGAAACGGAGTTCGGTGGAGAGAGTTGTGGCTCGATCAAGTTCGACACGCAAGCTCCAGGTTGTGGACGGCTTTGAATAATCGCTTTTAGTGATCAATTTGTTCACGCATGAGAGTCGTTTTGCTAGCGATAAAGCTTAGCATAGCCGTTTCGTAGTTGAGGTTGTGTTTTACTTGATTTTGATGTTGATTCTCGTTTAATTGATAGAAGTACGATATCGTCAGTACAAGTGAGCTTCGTTGTTTGGTTTTGGACATTCACAGGTGAGCTGTGCTATTTCTTCTTCAAGTTTGTGACCTCTTATTTCGAAAGTGATATGTTATGAGTTATAAATTAGAGTTATAAATCGGACATTTGTTGCTCATATACATGTATCGCGTTGCAGACTGGTTTATGAAATGAATTCTATAATGATTCGTTTTATGAAAGGCTTTTCGAAATGTTATGAGTTAATGAAATGGATTCCGAAATGATGTGAGATATGTCTTATGAAGTGTATTATGTTTGATGAATTGTGAAAGATTATGTGTTTTGATTTGTGAAACCAATTTACGATACAAATTCTGGATTGGTTTGGTGGAAAGAATTGATTTGTGAAAGGTTATATGCTTTGGTTTTTTAAACCAATTGTGATACATACTTGTCAATGACTAAGTGCTACATGGTGATGGGAGTCTTATGGGAACCACCTCTAGGGCCTTATACTATTGATATGTGTTGGTCTAGGGCTAAGTGCTACACAGTAATGTGAGTCTCGTGGAAGCCCCCTCTAAAACCTTGTACTGTAGACATATATTGGTCAAGAATTAAGTGTTACATGATAATGTAAATTTTGTAGGAACCACCTCTAGAGCCTTGAGTTGGATATTTGAGCATCGTGGAATTGATTATTGATTTGTGATTTGAGATTGATCAATGGACTTGACCATTAATGTTTAATTTGTGATTATGGATCGAGAGTACTTTTGATACGTATAAAGTTTTGTAGATATAACCTGCCTTTGGTATTGTACGTACATGAAATACGGTATTTGAGAATAATGAGTATTTCTGATATGTAGAAAGTTTTGTGGAAATTAAACAACTCATTCTTGATTTGTGTGTGTATATATATGTGCATGTGTGCTCGCGCGCGCATGTGCTATATCTTGGGTTTGGATTATAAGAGTTTGATACAGTTTTATACTTATGTATAGTGGGTGCTCAATCTATTTAAAAGAGATACGCAGTACTCACTGAACTGCGGTTACTCGCCTCGTTCCTTTCCAACCTTTTCAGGTTCCTCAATTAGTGGCTAATAGAGCGAGAGCGATATCGACGGGGACTTTTGGGAGTTGAATCTTTGGTTGTGTTTGAGGTTGCATCCTTCGAATGGATGGCCGTGTCATTGTCCCTGTACCTATAGGATTTGGGGTGTGACAAAGAATATAAGCATTTGAGCATGGTGTTCAATCTCCGAACCTTCAGTTTCTCCAGTTCCGATGAAGAGGATCGAACACCTCCTAAAAGCTTCTCTCTAAAGGAGCTGCGAGATGCGACAAACCACTTTAGCCATGGCAACATCGTGGGTGAAGGCGATTTCGGCACGGTTTATCGGGGACGCTTAGCCGATGGTTCTCTAGTGGTAGTGAAACGAGCAATCACTATCGATCGAGAAAGGGAAGAGATCTTCGAAAGGGAAATGCAAGTGGCAAGCTCAGTTGCCACGCACCCAAACGTGCTAAGCCTGAGGGGATTTTGCAGGACAAAGGGAGAGCTTTTACTAGTCTATCCCTTGATGATCCACAACAGCCTCGCTTCTAATCTTGGGAAGCGACTGGAACGGTTGACCGGACCTCTCAATTGGACAACTCGCAAGCGTATAGCCTTGGGAGCAGCCAGAGGTCTAGCGCACCTGCACAATCAAGGTGATGTCAGGATCATGCACCGCCACATTTGCCCACCTAGTATATTGCTGAACGCGCAATTGGAGGCGGTGATAGCGGGTTTCTGCTGTGCCGTGATCATGCACGAGAGAAATGTACGGGAGGGGACTATAACGTCCCAGGTAGAAGATTCAGTTGCTTCCAGCTCCGGTTCTCAAACCTATCATTGCTACGACGATGTTTACATTGACAGCCACATCCACGGCGTGATTGGGTTCATTGCCCCAGAGTACTTGTCCACAGGAATGTGCACACTGAAGAACGACATTTTCGCCTTTGGAAGAACGCTTCTCATGCTCGTCTCCGGACAGGCGGCTGGGAACGTTTTTCCGCTGGCGTTTGGCGAACATATCGTTCCGGAAGAACGGATGGACAGATGTATTATTAAGAATGAGTTGAAAATGTTGATCGATCCCGAATTGCGGGGGAACTACGTGGAAGAGGAAGCAGTGGGACTAGTCCGGTTGGCATGGTTGTGCACGCACAACAATCCATCGGTCCGACCCGAGATGTCCCAAGTAATTAGAATGCTCGAAAGCCAGTTGCTCGGGCAGGATCCTAGTGCTAGTAGTAGGAGCAGCTGGAGCCAAAGCGAACATGATTCGACGCCATACTACTCTTTCCCTCCGTCTCCTTCATCCGAAGCCGCTCCATGAATGGCACAAAGATACTACATCTCGATCAACGTTCTCAAAATCCAACATCATCCTCAACTCTATCCGTTTCTTTTTGCCTGAATCATGGAGTCCACAGCCACTTTCAGTTTCTCCGTTATATCTTTTCTTGACATGTATCCTTTGCTTCCTGTACTGATTATTATCTGCTAGATTTCATCTTCAGCGCCGCCTCTGTTGAACAGAGCACCGCCACTCTCTCTCCCTTCGACTTCTCCAAAGATATCTAGATGCCAAGCTGTTACAGGAAGACATTTGTAGAATATTGAAGAAAGCCAACAAAGTCGGTGAATGCGCCGGCCTTCCGTCCTATAAATAGGAGCAACTTGCTCCTCCTGTAGGTGTGTGTAAGGAGTCCAAGTAGAGAGATGAGAGAAAGGTAGAGAGGCCAGAGAAAGTCTCAAGATTGAGAGAGTTGCTCTGTGTAAGCGAGTTGTACCTCCGAGAGTGAGAGAAAAATAAAATGAGTCGAGTGTTTGTAGGGGTCAGTGTACTCTGAGTATTGTAGGAGTTAGTTTGCTCCGAGTGTTGTATGTGGCGTGAGTAAAATATTATAATAGTGAAAGTGAGATTTTGTGAGTGTTGTATTTGCATCACGTCTTCTCATATTCAACAAGCGGTATCACAGCTGCTCCTCTAAAGTTCAATAGCCTCCGGGTTGATTTGACCTTTACTATTTGAGTGAATAGCTTGTATGCCACACGACAAAACACGTTTTGTACGCAGCTGCTGCTGGTGAGTTTCGAAGAAACTGCCCATCTTGAACCGCTCGCATGTTGAATCGTTCTCGACGGTGGAATGGATCGAGTCCATCGTTTCCCTTCCGTCTTTCCCTTTTGTCATGGCCTCTCATGCACGGAATTTTGTGTCTACATCTGTCTGAGTTAGCTGTATCTGTACGACTGTTGAGCTGTTGGTCATATCTCATCGGCCAAAACTTTTAACACAAAATATTATGAAACAACCTTACAACACACTTGATTGTCCTGCAAGATGATCTTCGCTTCTTGACCATGGCGAAGCTTGCACATTCTTACTGGACGGCGATATAACTCTTGAAATTATTGGACGATGATATAACTCCTGAGCACTTTCGAAATTGAAATTACTAAAAAAAGGTGCTCGGGGCATTGATATAACTCTTGAAATTACTAGACAGTGCGTCGTAAGGCGGGAATACATGACAATTCTCTGGAGGGTTTCGGTGACGAAACGCATCGCGATGCATGACTTTGGAACGACGGGCAAATGTTCAAGGGCTTTACTAATGTATTCGCGTTATTGCTATGCTCTCTCTCTCTTTCCACGTGTACTCGCGGTGCTATGGTTTTCAAACTAGTCCTATGTGTAACCACATTATTCGTTAGACACGAATGTTACGCCAAACGGCAAAATGCCCTTAAAAGCACCTAATGAGATGGCACTCCATGATGCAATCATTTCTGGTGAGACCTAATCCCATGATGGAGAACATGCCACGAAGGTGAAGAAGTTGCATGGAACTTTCGAGGGAACAAAAATATCGAATGGTCACGCAAGGCAGGTGCGTGGAATCAAATTCCAAACTCCATCTGAATTCTAAGAGAACACGGGGTTACTAAGTCTAACCATCCCAAGATGTGAGATCTCGGTTTCCTCTATGCTTGCTTTTTTTTTTTTATCGTTCCCCACGTAAAAAGAGGGAAGATACGTGGAAACCATTTGCTCTCGGCCTACCGGGATATCATGACGAGGCTAGGAGCGAAGGGCAAGCGATTGAGGTGGTTTTAACTAACTAAATGACTCCCGACACGGGTTCCGTTGAGGCCGACGGTGTAGGTGCACGGCTCGACGGAAGGATCCGTCAGAACACGATTTTCTGAGTTCGATTTGCGAGATTAATAGCACTTGATAAGTGCACTACTTAAGGATCACCTCATTGGAGGAGAAGAAAATGATGCGACCAGTATCGGAAGGGCTAAAAACATGCTTTGGTTCAGTCATTCGATCACCACCACTTATCAAGTTTTACTCGACAGTCTCGCCCAAATTCACCGTTCCCACTTTGAGTTTCGTGAATGTCAAAGGATGATGCTCACGGCGGATCCAAATCCGATTTGAAAGAGAACTAATATCTAACAGTACTCGACTTAATTTTGGGCCAATTTTTTTTTTCCTCATCCGAGGTTTTTCACGGGAAAAGTATTAAAAAAGTCGTAGACCTATTGCATACCAATTCGGTTATAAATCAGTGAACCTCTTTCAATTGAAAGTGTAACTAGGCGGGAATCAACCCTTTATGATTTTTTGATAGACATAAATCAGAAAAAGGGGCATGACCTTCTGTTTTCGGGGAAGATTTGTAGCTTTTCGTCCATAAGATTTATTCCTCTTCAAAACACTTATGATTTCTTCGGGAGGTAATTCGCGAATGTTGCCGGCCACAATCTAGAAGCCGAAGAAAGGTCCCTACACGACAGAAACATATGCCGATGGAAAGATTGAGCGTAAGTGTGTCAACAAAGCGTGAAAGTGGCCAACCTCAACTGGGAAACACGTTTGTTCGCGATTCTTGCACGATATTCCGACATCCACACAAAAGTCCCAACTTCAGTTGAACACCAAGTTAGACTGTCAGAGTTCAACGTGGACTTTCCCTCTAGAGACCAAGTCTTCTGGATCAGGTTCGCACATTCCCGTCGGGTCAGATTAGATTTTGTGCTTTCAAACTCGAGACATATATTTTCCATGTTAAACCAATTTAAGACCTTTTCTCCATGTTTGACAATTTGGCCCAAAAAACAAAAACCACTTCTGAAGTATCCGAAGACTGTCTTTCTATGGTGGTCCGTAAAAGGGGACTCCAGAATCAATCAGCAACTACCACGAGAAATCATCAGGCTCATACGACTCATTTGTGTTGAAGAAGAACTGAAGTTTTCGAACATGGTGTTCAATCTACGAAGCTTCAGTTTCACCGATTCCGATGAAGATGATCGAACACGTCCTAGGAGCTTCTCCCTAAAAAAGCTGCGAGCCACGACTCAGAACTTTAGCCGCGACAACTACTTCGCGGGAGGTGGATTCGGCGTGGTTTACTGGGGACGCTTAGCGGACGGTTCTCTGGTGGCAGTGAAAAGGGCAATCACCATTGGTCATGAGAGGGAACAGGCTTTCAAAAGAGAAGTGCAAGTCGCAAGCTCGGTTCCGACACACCCGAACGTGCCACGTCTGTGGGGCTTTTGCAGGACCAAAAAGGAGCTTTTCCTGGTCTATCCCTTGATGATCCATTATAGCCGTGCTTATTGTCGTAGAGAGAGACCGGACTGGTCGCCCCGACCTCTCGACTGGATGACTCGCAAGCGTATAGCCTTGGGAACGGCAAGAGGTCTTGCGCACCAGCTGCACAATCAAAGTAATGTTAGCGTCGTCCATCGCCGCTTTAGTCTGCCGAGTATATGGCTACCTTTTCTATCTAAGGCTGAGACGGGAAATTTGGACAGTGAGGACGAGAGGAATTCAGATGAGGGAACTATTGAGTGGCACGCGCTAAAGAACGATGTTTTCGCCTTTGGCAAAACTCTTCTCCACCTTATCTGTGGACAGAAGAGTATGGAGTTTGGTCTGTTAGAAGACGAAAATCTCAGTTTGGAAGATTGGATTAGCCGAATGATGAGTGAGAACAAGTTCGAAAGAGTGATTGATCCCAATTTGTGGGGGAACTATGTGGAAGAAGAAGCAAAGCAACTAGTCCGATTGGCATTGTTGTGTGTGGATACTAATCCATCGGTCCAACCCCATCTGTCTCAAGTGGTTAGAATGCTCAGAAACGAATTGCTTGTGCAGGAGCAGGATCCTAGCGGTTGGCACAGTCGGAGTCGAAGCAGTGATTCCACCACTTACTACTCTTTCCCTTCTTCTCCTTCGTCCGAAATTGCTCTACGACAGGCACGGGGATAATACATCTTGATCAACCTTCTTTCATATAATATCATCTTCCGCTTCCACCGTCTCTGCTAATCTGTTGTAACATGTATTATGTGTTTCATGTAAGGATTGCTATCTTCCGAGCCAAATCGATAGTAATGATTCAAGAGACCATCAAAAAAGGCAACGTTTTAATCTATCGAGTGTCTGCAAATGAATGTCAAACTTCGCTGCAGAAACTTTGAGCTACTCATAAAAATTAAGCTTGTAAGTATCACCAAATACCAGTAAGTCAATTCTCAAATTCTGCAAAGCGCAGGGTCCTCAACTTGTATATCGATATGTCAAGTAAATTTTTACCCGATGTCATATGGTTGTGAGGGATCTAAGGGAAACTTAACCACTTTTTTGTGAATTTGGGGATAAATTGACTAGATCCTTGTGCTCTGTACTCCTGGACAACTAGTTCTTCTGTTGTTTTCCATCGATGATGACTGAATTATTCTCCATTTACTTCCAGCAATGCAAGTTTGACCACAAGACGACTTTTACGAAGCCGTCGTGATTGACAACGAGGGAGGATAACTCGACCGAGAGCGAGACTTGTCAGTGTTGTTAATGTCGAGGGACAATGTACACACTTAGCGGGGGTGGCGAATTCGAGAGACTCGGCTCTCAAGTTGTTTAAGTTTGTGACTGGACATGACTGTATTTGTGGATGAAAAAATGCAAGGAGGGGATCAAGCAGGAAGGGGGGAAGCAAATTATACAATGATGCTAGTAAACAAGCCCATCTTCACCTCACTTGCTAGTTAATGGTTATTCCAGTGGCGGTGAGTTGAGGTTGTCTACGATTTTCATAAAACAGTACGAACGCTTGGATCTTTCACCTTACGAGACTTTGAAATTAGTATTTGCAGACGACCACCGTAGTGGCCCTCAATGGATGAAATTTTTGTTTCCAGATCTTATGCCATCAACTCAATCTATACGTCTACTCAGCCGTAAGTTCGTCTCTTAATGGGATAATAGCACAATTGATCACTAAATTTTAGTCCAACTTGCAATGTCATCCCTAAACTTTTATTTCGTGCAATGCGGTCCCTAAAGTTTGACCCAATGTACAATATCTTCCCTAAACTTTTAATTTATTCAATATGGTACATGGACTATATTAAACAACTATTGGCAGATGTTTAATATAGTCCATGAACTATATGAAAATGTTTAAAAGTTAATTGACCATATTAAACATCAGAGCAAAGTTTAGGGGCTACATTAAACAAATAAAAAGTTCAGGGACAACATTGCACATTGAACCAAAGTTTATGGACCACGTTAAACAAATGAAAAGTTTAGGGACGACTTTACATATTGGACCAAAGTTCAAGGCCATTTATGTCATTTTCCCAATCCGTTTCCTTTATAACTTAGGGGCATGAGTGCAAAAGTCTAGTAAACCGGTTAAGTACAGGCATTTAGCCTAGATATGAGTCCTTTATCTAAAGCAGGGGCCTTGAGCTAGCACAATTAGCACACAATTTGTGAAGTTTTAAACAATTGACCATCATCAATTCCGGAGTTGAAAATCTCCCGAGCCGGAATTAACTACGCTGATCCTAAAGGTTACTTAATCCGATTTAACATTTTAGTTCCATAATGACTTTGCAACACTTTCTTGTCCAGCAAAATCTAGTACTTTTTTCAATAAAACCAAAGCTTTCCCCTTGTTATAGAATTACTAGATATATCGTTTTAAAAAGAAAAAGGGGGGCCGAAATTGTCCTGATATAAAAGTTTACGATGTAGTTTACATGAGTCTCACATTTAACTCTGCAAATGTTATACAACTTTGATATAGAAATCTCATTATGATTGTCATTAATTTCTCCAGCATTCCTTTCTGTCAAACTTATGTTGGACTCGTTCTCTATCTTTGACGGACCGTTTCAAATCTGGCCTAAAATACATTTTTCTAAAATTCTAACATTGTGCTTTGTTATTAAGATGCATAAAAGGAATTCTAGGGAATTATCAAGCATATACCGCCCCCTTGCGTTGACGAAAAATGTAATATGTGGGTTTTTTTTTTGTTCGCCAAAGTGCATTACTTCATTAATAACCGGAACTAAAACCACAAAAGGGTTCAAAATCGAAACAGAATAAAGAACATAGAGGATGGGGGGCTTAGTGAGCCAATTCAAGCTAAAAGAATCATTCCGACGAGCTTTGGTCACCCCATCCGCAACCTGATTAGCATCCCTTGAGCAATGGGCTATAATCACTCCCTGGAGTAGGGCCATGAGCTGACAACATTCCTCAACAATTGTCTGGGCTATCCATGTTTTCTCGGCCTGGCCCAAGACTTGGAGGATGGTTGCCAAACTATCACTTCCAAGTACACAGGTGAGTCAAGAATAGGAACTAGTTCTAGCAGATCAGTTCCTCTACCTGTACTTTGCTGTCCGTTTTCTCCCTCAAGAACGAGATGCCCTCACTCAACGCTAGGGTTTCAGCTACGAGGGCCGATGGAGCATGGATTTTCTTGGTGAAGCCGGCCACGAAGAGCCCGTGAGCGTCTCTACAAACCCAGCTACTGAACCCACTCGGGAATCGCTGCACCAAGAAGCGTCGACGTTCAATCTCAGCTGACCCACAAGCGGCGGGAGCCACTAGTCGGAAGGTAAACCTTGCTTCTCCTTGCTGTTCCTTTTTGCTCGGGTTCCATTTCACGTAGAGTTTGTGCATCAAAAACTGCTGAAAAAAAAAGGGTTGAAAAGTCAAAGAAGAAAAGAAGGAAGGGAGAGGAAGAAAGGGAAAATACAAAGAGAAGAAAGGTTTGCGGTTACCCGTCACAAACGCCTCGCAAAGCCGGATTTACTTTGATTCGCAACATCCGGTAAGGATTCAAACCCTTTATTCATCTAATCAAAATAGTTTTTGGAATTTGAGCTCAAATTCGAAATTAAGTGAAATTTAAGTTGCAAGGTTCGATCAAGGAGTTGTTGAGCTGAGAAAATACTGGGAAATGATAGTTTAGGGTATTGTGAAGCTGTGGCATCTTACGGAACTCGATTTGAGTTTACGTTTTGTCTGAAACGAATTTTCGAAGTTGGACGCTCGTAATAAACAGTAACGACCAGCAGCTTTTCGTGCCGATTTTTGTCTGTCTTCGGCCCGACTTTGGATCAGCCAATTATGAGTCTTCTAGTACTTCGAAAGGCCTTTCTTTTGAATGTAAGTTTGCTTGAAACGGAGATCGGTGGAGAGAGTTGTGGCTCGATCAAGTTCGACACGCAAGCTCCAGTTTGCGGATGGCTTTGAATAATCGCTTTTGGTGAGTGATTTGTTGACGCATGAGAGTCGCTTTGCTAGCAATAAAGCTTAACATAGCCGTTTCGTAGTTGACGTTGTGTTTTACTTGATTTTGATGTTGATTCTCGTTTAATTGATAGAATTACAATATCGTCAGTACAAGTGAGCTTCGTTGTTTGGTTTTTGGACATTCTCAGGTGAGCTGTGCTATTTCTTCTTCAAGTTTGTGACCTCATATTTCGAAAGTGATATGTTATGAGTTATAAATTAGAGTTATAAATCGGACATTTATTGCTCATATACATGTATCGCGTTGCAGACCGGTTTATGAAATGAATTCTATAATGATTCGTTTTATGAAAGGCTTTTCGAAATGTTATGAGTTTATGAAATGGATTCCGAAATGATGTGAGATATATCTTGTGAAATGTATTATGTTTGATGAATTGAGAAAGATTATGTGTTTTGGTTTGTGAAACCAATTTACGATACAAATTCTGGATTGGTTTGGTGGAAAGAGTTGATTTGTGAAAGGTTATATGCTTTGGTTTTTCAAACCAATTGTGATACATACTTGTCAATGACTAAGTGCTACATGATGATGGGAGTCTTATGGGAACCACCTCTAGGGCCTTGTACTGTTGATATGTGTTGGTCTAGGGCTAAGTGCTACACGGTAATGTGAGTCTCGTGGAAGCCCCCTCTAAAACCTTGTACTGTAGACATATATTGTTCAAGAACTAAGTGTTACATGATAACGTAAATTTTGTAGGAACCACCTCTAGAGCCTTGAGTTAGATATTTGAGCATCGTGGAATTGATTATTGATTTGTGATTTGAGATTGATCAATGGACTTGACCATTAATGTTTAATTTGTGATTATGGATAGAAAGAGTACTTTTGATACGTATAAAGTTTTGTAGATATAACCTGCCTTTGGTATTGTACGTACATGAAATACGGTATTTGAGAATAATGAGTATTTCTGATATGTAGAAAGTTTTGTGGAAATTAAACAACTCATTCTTGATTTGTGTGTGTGTATATATGTGCATATGTGCTCGCGCGCGCATGTGCTATATCTTGGGTTTGGATTATAAGAGTTTGATACAGTTTTATACTTATGTATAGTGGGTGCTCAATCTATTTAAAAGAGATACGCAGTACTCACTGAACTACGGTTACTCGCCTCGTTCCTTTCCAACCTTTTAAGGTTCCTCAATTAGCGGCAAATAGAGCGAGAGCGATATCGACGGGGACTTTTGGGAGTTGAATCTTTGGTTGTGTTTGAGGTTGCATCCTTCGAATGGATGGCCGTGTCATTGTCCCTGTACCTATAGGATTTGGGGTGTGACAAAGAATATAAGCATTTGAGCATGGTGTTCAATCTCCGAACCTTCAGTTTCTCCAGTTCCGATGAAGAGGATCCAACACCTCCTAAAAGCTTCTCTCTAAAGGAGCTGCGAGATGCGACAAACCACTTTAGCCATGGCAACATCGTGGGTGGAGGCAATTTCGGCATGGTTTATCGGGGACGCTTAGCCGATGGTTCTCTAGTGGTAGTGAAACGAGCAATCACTATCGATCGAGAAAGGGAAGAGATCTTCGAAAGGGAAATGCAAGTGGCAAGCTCAGTTGCGACACACCCAAACGTGCTAAGCCTGAGGGGATTTTGCAGGACAAAGGGAGAGCTTTTACTAGTCTATCCCTTGATGATCCACAACAGCCTCGCTTCTAATCTTGGGAAGCGACTGGAACGGTCGACCGGACCTCTCAATTGGACAACTCGCAAGCGTATAGCCTTGGGAGCAGCAAGAGGTCTAGCGCACCTGCACAATCAAGGTGATGTCAGGATCATGCACCGCCGCATTTGCCCACATAGTATATTGCTGAACGCTCAATTGGAGGCGGTGATAGCGGGTTTCTGCTGTGCCGTGATCATGCACGAGAGAAATGTACGGGAGGGGACTATAACGTCCCAGGTAGAAGATTCAGTTGCTTCCAGCTCCGGTTCTCAAACCTATCATTGCTACGACGATGTTTACGTTGACAACCACATCCACGGCGTGACTGGGTTCATTGCCCCAGAGTACCGGTCCACAGGAATGTGCACACTGAAGAACGACATTTTCGCCTTTGGAAGAACGCTTCTCATGCTCATCTCCGGACAGGCGGCTGGGAACGTTTTTCCACTGGTGTTTGGCGAACATATCGTTCCGGAAGAACGGATGGACAGATGTATTATTAAGAACGAGTTGAAAATGTTGATTGATCCCGAATTGCGGGGGAACTACGTGGAAGAGGAAGCAGTGGGACTAGTCCGGTTGGCATGGTTGTGCACGCACAACGATCCATCGGTCCGACCCGAGATGTCTCAAGTAATTAGAATGCTCGAAAGCCAGTTGCTCGGGCAGGATCCTAGTGCTAGTAGTAGGAGCAGCTGGAGCCAAAGCGAACATGATTCGACGCCATACTACTCTTTCCCTCCATCTCCTTCATCCGAAGCCGCTCCATGAATGGCACAAAGATACTACGTCTCGATCAACGTTCTCAAAATCCAACATCATCCTCAACTCTATCCGTTTCTTTTTGCCTGAATCATGGAGTCCACAGCCACTTTCACTTTCTCCGTTATATCTTTTCTTGACATGTATCCTTTGCTTCCTGTACTGATTATTATCTGCTAGATTTCATCTTCAGCGCCGCCTCTGTTGAACAGAGCACCGACACTCTCTCTCCCTTCGACTTCTCCAAAGAAATCTAGATGCCAAGCTGTTACAGGAAGACATTTGTAGAATATTGAAGAAAGCCAACAAAGTCGGTGAATGCGCCGGCCTTCCGTCCTATAAATAGGAGCAACTTGCTCCTCCTGTAGGTGTGAGTAAGGAGCCCAAGTATAGAGACGAGAGAAAGGTAGAGAGGCCAGAGAATGTCTCAAGATTGAGAGAGTTGCTCTGTGTAAGCGAGTTGTACCTCCGAGAGTGAGAAAAATAAGAAGAGTCGAGTGTTTGTAGGAGTCAGTGTACTCTGAGTATTGTAGGAGTTAGTTTGCTCCGAGTGTTGTATGTGGTGTGAGTAAAATATTACAATAGTGAAAGTGAGATTTTGTGAGTGCTGTATTTGCATCACGTCTTCTCATAATCAACAAGCGGTATCACAGCTGCTCCTCTAAAGTTCAATAGCCTCCGGGTTGATTTGACCTTTACTATTTGAGGGAAAAGCTTGTATGCCACACGGCAAAACGCGTTTTGTACGCAGCTGCTGCTGGTGAGTTTCGAAGAAACCGCCCATCTTGAACCGCTCGCATGTTGAATCGTTCTCGACGGTGGAATGGATCGAGTCCATCGTTTCCCTTCCGTCTTTCCCTTTTGTCATGGCCTCTTATGCACGGAATTTTGTGTCTACATCTGTCTGAGTTGGCTGTATCTGTACGACTGTTGAGCTGTTGGTCATATCTCATCGGCCAAAACTTTTAACACAAAATATTATGAAACAACCTTACAGCACACTCGATTGTCCTGCAAGATGATCTTCGCTTCTCGACCATGGCGAAGCCTGCACATTCTTACCGGACGACGACGATATAACTCTTGAAATTATTGGACGATGATATAACTCCTGAGCACTTTCGAAATTGAAATTACTAAAAAAGGGTGCTCGGGGCATTGATATAACTCTTGAAATTACTAGACAGTGCGTCGTAAGGCTGGAATACATGACAATTCTCTCGAGGGTTTCGGTGACGAAACGCATTGCGATGCATGACTTTGGAACGACGGGCAAATGTTCAGGGGCTTTACTAACGTATTCGCGTTATTGCTATGCTCTCTCTCTCTTTCCACGTGTACTCACGGTGCTATGGTTTTCAAACTAGTCTCATGTGTAACCACATTATTCATTAGACACGAACGTTACGCCAAACGGCAAAATGCCCCTAAAAGCACCTAATGAGATGGCACTCCATGATGCAATCATTTCTGGTGAGACCTAATCCCATGATGGAGAACATGCCACCAAGGTGACGAAGTTGCATGGAACTTTCGAGGGAACAAAAATATCGAATGTTCACGCAAGGCTGGTGCTCTATGCTTGTTTTTTTTTTATCGTTCCCCACGTAAAAAGAGGAAGATACGTGGAAACCATTTGCTCTCGGCCTACCGCGATATCATGACGAGGCTAGGAGCGAAGGGCAAGCGATTGAGGTGGTTTTAACTAACTAAGCGACTCCCGACACGGGTTCCGTCGAGGCCGACGGTGTAGGTGCACGGCTCGACGGAAGGATCCGTCAGAACACGATTTTCTCAGCTCGATTTGCGAGATTAATAGCACTTGATAAGTGCACTACTTAAGGATCACCTCATTGGAGGAGAAGAAAATGATGCGACCAGTATCGGAAGGGCTAAAAACATGCTTTGGTTCAGTCATTCGATCACCACCACTTATCAAGTTTTACTCGACAGTCTCGCCCAAATTCACCGTGTTTTTTTTTGCGGTGTAAGCCTATTTCCAGCGAGAGTATCGCCCAAATTCACCGTTCCCACTTTGAGTTTCGTGAATGTCAAAGGATGATGCTCACAGCGGATCCAAATCCGATTTGAAAGTGAACTAAATATCTAACATTACTCGGCTTAATTTTGGGCCAATTTTTTTTTCCTCATTCGAGGTTTTTCACGGGAAAAGTATTAAAAAAAGTCATAGACCTATCGCATACCAATTCGGTTATAAATCTTTTAATTTGACTAATTTAATCCTAAATATTTCTTTCTCACTGACACGAACACCGACTATCGTTGGTCGCCCGTACGTGGCACGACCGACATTAATATGAACAAATTTTGCAATTTTAAACATTTTTCTAAAATTTTTATTACCCTTTTTATTTTATTTTTTCATTGTGGCCAGCAAGGGTCACGACCACCGCATCACAGGCCACAGGCCACCCTCGCCTAGGTGAGGATTGCCCTCACCAGATCTGGTGATGGCTCAACCCTCGGAGCCTCTGGCAAGGGCTCGACCCTTGTAGCTTGGGCGAGGGCAACTCTCACCTGCGGCCAACGATGGCCTAGGCAAGAGTCGTACCATTTAGAATGGCCGATATCTATATCAATAATTTTCAATCAAAATTGATCGCGGATGAGCTATATTCGCATAAATGCAAAATATTTAAAACTAATTTGACTCAATTAAAAGTTTTATAAATGAATCGATACCGATATAATATATTTATGACTTTTTTGATATATGTACGGTTAATCAAAGAAACCGAAATGCATCTTCGTATTTGAAGATCAATTGATCTGAGCTGTCCGATGGGTTCCAATAAAGACAGAAAAAAAAAGCGGACAAAAGCGGAAAAAAAATCTTAGAAAAAAATGAATAATAAAAGACTGAATTTTAAGCATCAGAAGCACTGTGGATCCAATCACATAATCACGTCGTTCTTTTTTGCCCTTATCGTGACTACGACGGTCAGATCTGCAGCTCCATCATACGGCTGAAGTCCTCGAAGCACACGAACCCGTCCCCGTTCCTGTCCACCTCCGCGATCATGCGGCGGCACTCCTCCAGCGTGCACCGCCCGTCCCCCATCGCCACGAACGCCCCCAGCAGCTCCTCCGCCGTGATCCTCCCGTCGCCGTTCCTGTCGAAGAACTCGAACGTCCGCCGCATCTCGGCGTCGCAGTCCGGGTCCCCGCCCGCCGAGCCGACCCGGCTCATCAGGTCGACTATGGTCACCCCGGCGGCGCCGGCGCCGGCGCCGTCGTCGGCGCACCCGACCTCCCTCAGCATCAGCGCCTTCTCGTCCGCGCTCAGCGGCTCGGCCCCGAGCCGGCTCAGCAGGGCCTCCAGGTCGGCCCGCGAGAGGACCCCGTCCTTGTCGCCGTCGATGTAGGTGAACGCCCGGACGAGCTCGCAGTTCATGTCCGACGACGACGCCGCGTCGGACCACTCGCCGGAGAGCTGCGGGGGGAGCACGCTGGTGGGCGTCCGGGACTCCTCGCCGCCGCGCTTGTGCACGGACGACGCGGCCGAGGAGGAGCAGGAGGACGACGACGACGTCGTGGCGCCGTACCCGAACGACGACGACGGGTCCGACCGGTCCTTCTTGGACCCGAAGAGGCGCTTCGGGCTGAGCCGGTTGATCTTGATGAGCTTCATGGGGGCGGCGGCGGCGGCCGCGCCGGCCGGAGAGGGAATGCGTAGAGAGAGAAAGTACGAAGGGGGAGGAGAGAGAAAGTGGTGGGTCTGGGGCTTCGGGGAAAGGAGGAAGCGAGGCGTGGTTAAATGGAGGCTTCCATTGCAGCTTCCGCGAAGCTTCCCATTAGAATAACCAGTGAACCAACAGCGTACCTTTTGTCCACTAGAAATATTTTAAATAAATATAATAAAAAAATTCACAATTTTTTTTTTTGATAACCAGCTTGCGCGCACCTCGACTATTTCTCAGGGGAAACTAGCACAGCAACCCACCGCCATGGCGGCCACTTAAATCACAAGTGCTCAGCTGGGGAATCGAACTTGGGACCAGTGTGCCTAACCACACAATCCCAAGTACGCCCTAACTAACTAAGCTACTCACGGGTGGGTAAAATTCACACTATTTCTCTTTGGTGAATTTTAAAATAGCGTTAATATCTAAAAAAAATCTCAAATTAGTACGTCCGTAACAAATTTATCCCGAATTAATTTTTTGATCACTAAAAACCTCAATCCGGTACACATTTGATAAATTTACCCTCTGTTAGTTTCCGTTAAATTTTACCGCCAAATTACTAAGTTGGATAACACGTGAGAATTTGTAGATATACCAATTTGGAGTTTTACTCCTATATTTGTCACACGTTTATCAATTTGTAAAATAATTTAATCGAGGATAAATTTATCATAAGTATACTAATCTGGAACTTTTCGTGATCAAAAAAACTAATTGGAAATAAATTTATTATATTAATTCAGGGTTTTTTCGCGGTACCGGCCTTTAAATATAATATTACCGTTCGTATGCCGTGCGGCTTTAACGACGTCGGGGGGAGAGAGGAAAAGCGGGAGGCGGTCGTTGACGGGGGCCGTCTCGGATGTTGACGGGGTTGGGGGGGTGGGGTTAAATTGGGAGGAAATTCACCTGCCGAGGACCTTTCCGCAATTATTCGCATCTTGCTGGCGCCGCCCAGGAATCCACGAAGCCTTTACCAAAAAGCAACGGGAAGGTCAACATATGAAAAGGACGGGATGTTTCCGCGCAGCTTCCTTTCCATTGGAAACCCCGCCCCGCCCCATCCCATCCCGGTCGCTTTCTAATTTGACCCAATTTGGTCCGAAAAGACTTGGGTGACTCCGGAACGAAAATACGGATGGCGGTATATCGAGAGGAATACCGATGCCGATGTAGAGTATCGACGAGTTGACCGAACTTGCGAATTTTTAACTTGATGTCCCTTGGAGGGAGCGTAGGGTTCCGATTCGGGGTCGATGGACCGCCTTTTTGGTCGTGCCCCCCCCCCCCGAGAGAAAATGCTGCCGTGCTCCTCTAGGAGCGCTACGTTAGCACGCGGCCGGAGCGATCAAGTAATGGCAAAAAAGCAGCAGGAGAATTCATAACCCTCGGTGCCCGATGATCGGCGGGCATTAGTTTCTTATTGGATAGAGCTGTCTCCGGTACGATGCCTTTTGTCCAATTTCAACTGCACGCCATTTAAGAATCGAACTTGATCTTCCCTTCGGGATTCGAAAACACCATGGCTACGTTTGGTAGGTAAGATAAAAATCGGGATATAGTAAAATTCATCATATCATATATTTGGTTCCTACTCAAAATAGGATAAAGTCATATATAATGGGATATAGCCTAGATGAAAATATCCAAAGAGAGAGGTGGATAAAAGCGGATAGGATTTCGTCGATTCAAAATAGGATAAAGTCGGATAGGTAGCACCAAATGATTTTTCCCATTATAGATGCTAATGGCTTGCCTTTAATGGATCGAAAAGTTAATTCAACCTAGTGTGTAAATCCGAAATACCGACATCATTAAATCAAAATAACAAAAAATAACTAATTGTGATCACCAATTAATTAATTAACAACGATTAATTACTCAACGTGGTCACCCAATCAATAAGAAAATCAAAAGATTCAGAAAATGATTTGATTCACTCCTTCCCCACGCATAATCTATTATATTTGGGATAAGTGCATTAAAAGTCCTAAAAATTGTCGAAAGTGTAATTAAGTTTTAAAATTTTCAAAAAGTGTAATTAAGTGCTAAAATTTATCAAAAAAGTGCAATCGAGTTCTAAAATTTTTGAATCAAAAGTTACGGTTCTGCCATCAAGCCTAATTAATCTATTCAATTATTGCTAATTAGAATCCGATGTTAATTTCATATTCGAAATCTAATTTCTTTTGTTTTTTCATATCATGGAGCAGATTTGGCATATCTGATGGGCACATGGGGGCGATGGGGGTAATCACTGGGAAGACGAAAATTTGTTGGATAATTAATATTTTTTTAAAACTATTTCGATATTTTGTGGATATAAATATATTCTCAAAATTGGAAAAGAATGATTGGGTGGATGGCTCCTCAGCAGAGTATCGAAGCTCGCGCCTGGCACAGCAAAATTAACTTTAATTACTCACAAATTGATCACATTAATCATTAATTCATACATTTATTAAAACAAGAAAAAATTGAGCTTCGATCGACGTGCGTTTTAACTATAAAGTTTTGACTGGTCAAAGATATAATTGAAGTGAGTTCTTCTAGGTGCTTAATATATATAAATTGTAATAATCCAATCGGAGTTTGATTATATAAAGTTTAATTATTTTTTTCCATTTAATAATTATTTGTGAGTTCCGTATGTTCTAGGGAGCATGAGATTGGACCTACTTGTAGCAAGACAAGGAGAGGGATCAGCACATCGCATGGAGGGCTCTGTGCATTATGAACTGAAAAATCTGACCCCAAGAGTAGAACTATCACGACCGATGTTTCATCTTACTTTAATTTGTCCCACATTTTGGAATAAGAATAGTGTATAGCAACTAGTGGAACATAATGTTGCCGGGGAGATTCCCGACGTTGACCGGCGATCGCGAATTGGAACATGGCGAACGGGTCACGTCGTCAGTTTCCCCCACTTTTGGTTAAGGATGCACGTAATGAGGTTCGTAGTGCCCATGTGAGATCGAACATGCCCTACACATTTAATTGATCGTTGACGGTACGCCATCTTATGCTCTTGAGTCGACGGGATCTTCAATCGAGATTCAACTTGCACAAACATATATCAGGTTAAGGCTTCGGATTTGTGATCCAAATAGGTACTATGATACTTAAGTCGATAGGCAGAAGAGAATGAGAGGAATAAATTTGATAGCGAGACCCAAATTTACTCTCTCTCTCTCTCTCTCTCTCTCTCTCTCTCATCATCTAATACTTAAGTTTCCTTGGTGTTCAATCAAGATATAACCTCGCCAAAGGAATGGAGTTTTCGTTCCTAGGAGGACCTCCACGGCATTTTTGTTTGATTTACGGGAATGGCGGGCTCCATAGATACCTTACTTATTTTAACGTGTTGGTACCTGCACACCTCGCACCTCCAATTCCCTCTTATATCTTTGTCTTTTCCAAAAAGAGAAAATACTCTCTTGAAGTTTTATATCCTGGTAATCCCAAGATCCGATCAGGATCGAGATAAGCCCTTTTAAGAATATACTTAGGTCCAGGTGGAAGAGAATGGGAGAAAGAAATGTGAAAGCTAGACCCAAATTTAGTCTCTCTCCCCGTCTCTTTCCCCTCGGTGCCGGATTGCCTTGTTACGCGGATCCAACGAATCATTCAAATTTGCCCCTAGACCCGTTCAACACTCGAGTGATAGGCAATGGAATTGCTCCAGAAAGACAAGATCAAAGCTGTTCCAGCCCCATTCTTGGGGCTGAATTGACTCAGCATCACGCTACAACCTACTTGGGACTCTCCTTGTTAGGATCAATTGACTTGTAGTTTAAGTCTAACGGAACTCGTGCGGCACGGAGTGATTCTATGGTCCATCGGAGACGGATTCTTGGATCGCGATGGATCGTGATTCCTAGCCTTTTTTCGTCACTCCTATACAAAGTGTCCTATCCTGCAAAATCTTAAAAACTATATAATCGACGTACCTCCTATTTTTCTTTATCTTTGTTTGATCCTTTTGCTCTCTAAAATTCCTTGGAAACACTCAGAGAGCAGATGATTTTCTTCCCCCAAGCACACCTTTGAAAAAGTGCCAACACCTCTCTGGCCAAAACAAGAAAACCGCAACTGCAGGTCCGCACGCTTTAGGAATTTTTGCAAGAAATAACGCGTTAAAGTAATTAAATATTAAATCACATCTTTCTCTAAAAACTTAAATCGTTAGAACTAAATGTAATAATTCTATAAAATCTCACGTGATCTCAGAATCTTCGTTCATGTGAAAACCCAAGTGCACCTGGTGCACCCAAGTACACGTTGAAATATATACGACTTTCCCATTTTCTTTCTTTTGCATTTTAACATATTTAATATGGTATCAAAGTTAGAGGTCTTGAGTTTAAATCTTTCCATACTCCAATTGCCTCTCCAATTAAATATGTCCATGCTTAGTGCTAGGTAAAAAGATCAGACTAAGCGTGAAGGAAAGTGTTAAAGTGATTAAATATTAAACCACGCATTTATCGAATGGTTTAAGCTTTTAGAACAGTTGGCAGTAGCTCTACAAAATCTCACACAACACGTTAGCTTTCCTACTCTGTCTCCCTTTCACGGACGCTGCTAATAATCGAATATGTATTGTGCATCTAATCTAAGTAAACATCAATTGCTTGAAAGCCGGGCGTATACCGTCATATGTAATTGAAAAGGAGCATAATGAACCAGTACTTGGTATCTCCCGTGTTGCTCGGCTTGTCGACTCAACTTAACTCGCTTTTGATCAAGTCAAGATACTCTCTTTAAAGTGGGATGTAGATTAAACACCTGCTAATTGCGCAATTACGACCCTTTAAATAGAAAGTTGTTCCAAAGTGGCTTTGCAAATTCATCAGCTTTCTTCTTAAGTAAAGATCATTCCCAAAAAGGGAAAGGTATTTTGCTTGTATCTCTGTATCACGTGATATGCCTATGCATTAGCACTGAATCAACTAAGTATTCCCATTCGGCGTTCAGTACCATAGAATGATATCAAAAACTATCTAATTCCCTTAAAAAGCGCCAACTGTTGCTTAAATCTCAATTTTCTCCCGAACTTTGTTTCGTCTCGAAAAAAGATATCAACATTAGATTAAGCCACAATTTTGGTAACTCATGTCCCGACTGTGGCCCAAATTTTTTTTTTCCCATAAAAATGCATCAACTTTCAGTTTGTACCCAAATATGGTTATGTCAAGTTTTGGCCTAGTACACATTGAACAACATGTCAAATCTTGAACGACGTGGTTAGACAGATACTTGATGGGAGCCAAATTTGGATGCCAACTTAAATTTTGTGCTTTTTTTACGAGACAACATAAAAGTTTGGGCCAGAATTAAGGCTCGACCTAAAATTAGTATTTTTGTTTAATAGACAGAAAAAGTTTAGGCCAGAATTGAGGCCCGACTTGAGTTAAATTGATTTTTTTTTTTAGGGATTCAGGCCTACCAGAACGCACACCGGGGTTTTATCCAATATCAAAACAGTATGTCGTGCGATATAGACATTACATACTAGGCTTTTTTTTGGGAAATCGGGGTCAGTACTTAGAAGTTTAGATCGGCACGTGTGGGAAAAGAAACGGTACCCCCGACCCATTCAAATTGAAGAGAGTCTGCCCTTTTGCAGTGTCATGATGTGCCGTTTATATGTGGACACCATTCATTGCAATGAAAGGGAAATGAGGTCTGACCAATTCGCATCCACTCCTTTTCTGCTCGTCCATTGCCGGTTTTGGTCTGCAAGTAGGCCGACATGCATGGCCTAATTAATTGAATTCATAGCCCCTTCCAGCTAATTTTAGTCTCTTTTGAATCCATAGTATCCATAATCTTTTATAGGGAATAATTACCAAAAAAAAGAGTTCTAAATTTATTATACGGCAATCGATTCGGTTCTAGGCTTTTTAAATTTTGTTAATTCAGTCATAAACCTTTTGACGATTCGCTAATGTAGTACTTCCGGTTAATTTTAGCCGAAAATCGTTGATGTGGATGCTGGGACGTCCTGCGTGGCACAACCGGCGCAGACGTAGACAAAGTATTTCGCTCTACTTTGGCAAGTGGCTAAGTTTTCTGTTTTACTCACAAGTATAAGGGTCCGGATGGGTTACGGAACCTACCTCACCCGCTGTTGGAATGCTCGATTTAAGGTGCCGACGGAATTGTACCTCAACATATGTCAAGACAAAAAGATAGAGATAAAAATAAACGGAGTTATTATTACATGATGACAAACTAATATCGATTTTCTAGCTTCTTTTTTTTTTTAATGAAGGTTGGGACTTGATGCATAATTTTATATCTTTAGTAAGTCCCCTCAATCAAGGGTACTTGGTTGAACAATTGGGCAGCCCCTAGAGAAATTGAAGTTGGAAGAGGTTGCTCGTTTTGCTTTGAAAAGTTTGGCCGAGGGCCACGCTAGAAGCGCTAAAGATTGGACCAAGAGCATGTGTTTTGACGTGGGAAAAAGATGGAAAGACCATCGGTTTGTCTTCTGGTCCGGATCAAATTGACACGTGAAAGTTCAGTTTCATGACAATAAGGGTAATGCTGCTTCTAAAGTTCCCACCTTGGCGGGCTCACAAAGCACGCCAATTGTTCATTCAAAGGGTAAACAAATGGCTGTTTCCATTCCGATCTAGATTTTTCGCTTGATCCATAGGTGATCGGTTTCCCGGAAAATCAATTAGGAACGAGTCCTAGAGAAGAATCGGTGATCGGTTAAGATGGTCGATATGTTATCGTTGTTTTTTGTCGACATGCGGCATTCACATAGATGGTCGGTAGTGTGATGTATTGAAATTGAATTATCTGTCGTGTGTCGAGGTCTCTCGTGTGTCGATTTCATCGACCGACCGCGTATCGAACTTGCTGATAATGCCCTAAATGGTCGGGAATCTTCATGTTGACCTGCTGCACCATCTATATGTGATGGATGCAGAACGAATAGCTGAAAGGGCGAAGCAATTCCCCCTTAATTTCGCCTGCGGGAATTACTTGGTAATAAATAGATTGATGTAATGTCGGATTTAAGAATGAAGAGGACGCAAACTGGTCTCCAGAAAGATGGAAGTACAGAAGGGAAAGGGGAAGTGAAGACATGATGCTGGAAGAGTTAAACTGTCGCTCGAGGATGAAGAAAATGAAAAAAACAGACGGTTGCTCGATAAACCGCAACTTCTAATGCTATCGTAAAACTGAATGCATGCGCGCCCATGGACGAGGGAGAGAGAGGGAGAGAGATCTCCTTGGCTGCACAGTGAAAGCACAGAGAAAGTAAGATTACATATTGAATATGTTAACGTATTTACAAGCCGGGGCTTTTCCGGAGAACCGTGCGGCATCCTGATCTAGAAACTCAGCCCCAGCTAATTACAATCCTATGCAATGCTCTGGTGTTGTCAAGCTCCCTGTTCTTCTGTCAAAGGTAAGAGAAGCATTGGAACCACTTACTATTGTGAATGCTGGATAACAAAGGCGATGCAAAGTATAAACCGACCGTCGGGAGATACTCCGGTCCTTTCCGCTATCTACGCCAGAACCAATTTGAACCAGAGCAATATGAGTCTCTCATCTCCTTCGTTCGGCTTAAGCTGTTTCCACATGATCTCCACCAAACCCGCATTCCGAATCCGAGCTACCATCCATCTCCTTTCCTGGACAATCGAGTTGCAAACATACGGCGGCTTCATGGTTGCAACTCTCAGTATCGTGACTCCTGTTCGAAAGACTGACGTTCTCTCTCTTGACGACATTAAACATGATCCCCTCCTGAACCTTCTCAGCATGCAAGAGATCTCCTTCGGTCACGGTGATGCTTGAGCTGCTTCTATTGCTCAAGTCCCGCAGATCGAACTCGGCGTTCTCTGAAGTTCTATCAGGTGTGGTCACCCTCGAGCTCTGAGAGTGTGTTTCTCCTCCCATTTGGACAACATTTGAGTTTAAATTGGTGATCTTGCTCAGGTCTACTTGTAAGTCCAAGCTTTGGACGTAGTCAATGAACTTGTTAGCAGAGCTACTCCTCATCAAGGGCCCACCGGATCTTGTCCAAGAATGATCTAGACTCTCAGATTCACTGTCACTTCCATCATGCCCACCACGATGGGGCCGAGAATTCTTACCCAAGGATCCTCCAACTCCTTGATTTAATGAGGAAGCGGCGTCTGCCAGGAGATCTTCGTCGAGGGAACCAGTTGAATTCTCTCTGGCAAGGCAGTTCCATGAAGGGATCCTTTTTGACCCGCTGAATTTGGCAGTGGTGGCAAGGCCAAGAGAAGCAGCTGCAGCTCTCTTTGCACTCCTCTTGAGTCTGCGCATATGGTTGAGGATCGTAACACATTCATCAAGTGCAAGCTCAATGCCACAGTTTGCTTTAATGGCGGAGAGCTTCTCCCAAGTGCACCTTCTCCCCTGATTGGCAGCTTTCTGAATCTCCATATGGGACGGGTTTTGGATGATCTTTGAGTACTGTAATACAAACACCGACCGACAAATGCTTAAATCAGTTGCAACATAGATAACGAAAAATAAATAAATAAGAGGATGGCAATTTATGGGCAAGCAAAAGTGCAAATGGGCCAATCAATCCAGAAGCTTAGGGCCTTTATATTGCACATACCTGAGCAAGTGTGGCAGGCATAACAACAGTGACATCGCCCTCCCATTCTTGCGCAAAGAGCTGAGCGAGACCCCCAAGAGGAAAACCAAGCTCCAGTACTTGGTTGCATCTATGTTTCACCTCCAGCTCAATTAATTGAGCAAGCTACAAAGTTCCACAAGAAATAAATAAATAAACAGATCATTCTTGTTTCTTCATATACAGAGAAGAAGACCACATCAGATAGCACAAGACATCCAGTTATCCACTATCAAAATCACAAACCTGAGTTTCCATCCCTTCCTTCTCATGAACCAACAAAAGATTAAAGCAAGTCTTGGAAAGAGCAACAATCCAAAAACCCGAAAAGAATTGTTCCAAGGTTGCCAAACAAATTAGAAGAAAACTGTAGTTTAGATCATTCATAATCAGAACCCTCGAAACTTTTCTTTATTTGTTTCTTTCTTTTGTGAGGGAACCCTTATTGTACCATTTAGAAATGGTTTGTAACCAATTTTCTGATCAGCTAGTAGATGAACATTGTTTCATTTCTATAGGTCACTCCTCTGTGAAGCACACGATATTATCTTATGTTTCACCCAAAGACGGGGTCAACTGAACAACTGATGGGTAGAGGGAGCATTCTTAATTTTTAAATAGCACACAGGGCTTTCTTTAGCTAGAGAAATTTAGGACGTCGAAGTAACTTTATCCAAAGTACAAGAGGTGCAAAAACATCTTCCTCTTAAACATTACAAGGCCTATCTCATATTTTTAGAACCGGGAAGTTTGCTTTCTATTAACACTCCTAAGTGTAGAACTCTCTCTCTCTCTCTCTCTCTCTCTCTCTCTCTCTCTCTCAAGCACATGCACATGCGCATGGGAGTGCACATAAAGTAATAAAAGAGGTACAATATATTGTAAATTCAGGAAGCGCACGCACACGCGCATGGGCGTGCACATAAAGTAATAAAAGAGGTACAATATATTGTAAATTCAGGACCCAAGCAGGACATGAAATATTATAACTGGACCTACTAAACTTGTCACCTTGAACAATGTAATGCGTTTGCTCAGAGAAAACTGGATCAACAACCACTAGATACCAGGTATGGCCTCTTTAGGGGCAAACCATTTAGGAGAAAGAGATATAGATATGAAATAAAGATGGCATTAAGGCAAACCGTAAGTAGAACTTAGAGATGATACCTTGGCAGCAAAACCCCCACCATAAGCTCTCACAAAGTCCTTCATTCTTAATAGTGGTGCAATATGAGGATTTGCTTGACTCACTATAAAGTGATTCACATTGAATAGTTCCTTTAGCTGCATCATAGGTAGATCAATTTCCAAGCTACCATCTCTCCATCGACGGCCAGGTGCCCCGGAGTTCTCCTCAGGGCCCAAATTGAATGGTGGATGATAGGGAACAATCTCTCCACTTCTATTCTTCGCCATTAGTTCCTGGGCTTCAAAAAGGCCAGGAAAGGCACAAGAAGCGGTCACCGCACTCCAAATGACAACATGGGGTGAGGTTAAGTAGTTAAGGCACCTGGGTGGCTCATGCTTTCGTGGAGAGCACACTGTTATCCCAAGAATTCGTCCTGTCATGTCATAAGCTTCTTGAAATGTAAGATTACTGGTAAGATGCCTCAACATCCGCTGCAATTGTCTGATCTCATGCACAGCTCCTTGCCTCATGACCCTCCTGACAACTGCAAAAATTCCTCCCAGCTGATCAAAAAACTGCAATGAGTGCCAAGAATCTTCGAAGAAGCTTTGAAGCTCGGGCCAAGACCTGGTGGCAACAATAGAGCACATTATAGATCCCACACTGGAACCAGCAATTATCCTAGGCAAAAACTTATGTTCAACCAGTGTTTTAACCACACCAACATGAAAGGCTCCCAGAGAAGCTCCCCCGCTCAAAAGCAAAGCAGTCCTGCCAAAGGCATGCCTAGTCTCATGCATGAAAGAGAGCTTCTCCTCCAAAGAGAGCTCATCAGAATCAGAGTTGCAGACCATTCTCAACTGAGTTGAGACCTCATCAATGTACTCCTTAATGAGCCTGGGCACCTGAAGTCTACCCTTATGAAGCTCAGGGTTACACATATTCCCGAGATTCCTGACTAGATCAGCTCGCATGCAAAAGATGATATCCCTAAGAGACCCTTCTTCGCGACGGTGGCAGAGCTCTTGGAGCTTGTTTCTTACCAGTTCCTCATCATAAAGATCCGATTCATTCATCCTCAGTGTCTCTCTATCAAGCATCTTAGCAGCATGAGCCCATTCCTCATAAGTCAATGCAGCTCTCATCATGTTCCGCCAAAATTTCCTCCGATAAGCCATTTCGGCCCTCACTTTCACGTTGGTGTACCGTCTTAACAAGAATGCTATAACGGTGACCATTGCCAATATCCCTTGTGGATTCCTAGGATGGAACCATGATAATATGGTGGCAACAAAGTCCCCAATTCTAAAGGCATAATTCAACACCACATGAAAGAGCTGCCGCGACAGATGTGACATTGACCGAGAACACAGGATTTTCAAAGCAATGGTGCGACCAAGAATGGACGAAGGTCCAATGGGGAACGGATTAATGTTTGCCTCATTGCTTATATCCATGTCTTGATCAACAACCACCCTTGATCTCTAGATGCTTTGGTATGTTAAATTATCGAATAGGTTCTTCAGGAACGAAAGAATAACTTGCAGACTACCACCATCCACAGCAGAAAAGGTAGGGTAAAAACCTCAATGAGCACGAGGCGCAAAGAGGGGCATGAGGGGATAATGGAATACCAAATGGAAATTAACAAATCAAAGGCTTCTTTGATAATTCAGAGTGAAAGAATCGACAACCAGATAAAATCTAGTTAAAATGCGTAGGGAAGCGAATAAATCAATTTCACAAAGGACCTGGAAAAATCACTATTTCGAGCAAATTAGTAGACTGGGATTTCAGAGACAGATCGAGCTTCTAACTATCCAGCAAGATTCTGCAACATTGACCCAGACATCAGCTATATCATTCAAGCTACAAGAAAGACGCTCATATCATAGCCGCTGACCTGCAATCGTGAACACCAACAGCCAAGAAAGCCCCTAATTAGCAGAGCCAAGGTGCCAAAAAATTCTTCGAATCTAAAAAGGGCAGGGCTTTCTCAGGCAAACGATCGCAGAAACTATTTCAACACTTCGCCAGGATTCCCCCCGCAATCCTCAGCGACAACTCAACAAGCTCCCAAATTCCCCAGACCAACTCAAACCCTCCAACGGAGACTCAAGAAGGCGCAAAACCAAATTCCAAGACGTGGGTCGAGGTCGAAGAGGCGAGAGAAGCGAGACCCAGAAGCCAAAGAATTTAAAACCAACCCAAGAACGATGGCGAATCCGGGAAGAGATAGGGATTCGCTCGACGCGGAGCCGAGTCAGCAGCGATGGCGACGGATGGCATCAAAGAAGATGGATAAGAGAGAGGGGGAGCTGAAGAGCCTCGCTCCGGGACAGAGGAGCTCTCCACTATCTTGGAGCTTTCTTGGAAATTATTGCAGGGAAGGCGGAACATTGAATGAAGAGGAAGAGGAAGAAGACGGAAGATGGGTCGAGCGTCATTCTTATATTGCAGAGATATCGGGAGTCGGCATCATGGAAGTCGCGGGCATTGAATGGAATTTTAAAAGGGAGAGGGGCTTTGGAACTCGGTTTCTTGCTTTGCTTGTGCGTGCACGTTCCCGCTAAAGTGCCATTTGTTGCTTGGAAGGAAGACAAGGAGATTGGTGTCGACGTCGTGGCAGGAGGAGGTGGAGAAGATTATCCATAGAAGAATGCCTTTGGTTCAGCATTCCCAGGGATTTTGAAATAATGCAAATACCTTTTAACTTAAAATCTCTCGAGAAATATAAGTTGCGGTTGATAAAAAATTTATTGTGAAGCTACTTTGATCCAAATAGTATTTAGCAAACTCGTTTTACAAACGATTTTGAGATTTTTTTTATTAAAAAAAAAAGCTTACCCTTCCCCGGAGCTGGCTACGGGCTATGGCCGCTGGCTAGCCAGATCTAGTATCAGCAGCCGTCGCCCGAGATCGGGCAACCCTCGATGAGGGTTGTGCGACCCCAAGCAGCCTTCGCCAGGGTCGGGCGACCTTGCCGACGGCTTCGCCGGCCGCCCTCAACCCGAAAAAGATGAATAGTCATGAGGAGCAAATTGGAATATTGAAGAATTAGTGAGGATAGTTTGGGAAGAAAAAAATATTGGTTTCAGCATTATGCAAACGTGGAAAGCTCAAAATTGATCCAGACCAACCTTGGACTTTTAGCATTTTCCATGCTGGTTTTCGATCAAAAGCTTATTGAAAATGCTCGCTAAATGGCTCAGCATTTGCTTTCGAGGCTTTCGAGGCCAAAAATCCCTTGGAATGCTGAACCAAAAGCATCCACAGATTTGAGAGATTCGAGCCCAATGGGTCTAGCAAATCGGCCCAAAAGGATTGCCAGCTAAATCATTTGCATCTACTCTTTGTGTTTTGGGCCCAAAATTCCAGCCCCTTCTTTTTTAATTTGGAAGAAAAAAAGCTTGTGTTTGAAAGCAGATGGGGAAAGTGTTCGAAGTTCGAAAAGAGGGTCAGAAGTGGACATTGTCTTAGAAAAAAGTTTTGAAGTGCATCTACTTGATCTAAAATAAGGGCTCAAGCTTGCTGGCCAACCGGCTTGAACGTGCGATTCACGTGCCTGTTCCCATGGCAGCATCGAGGTAATTTTCGTCCGAAATGTACTGATTTGACCCGAATTGGAGCTAGGGTTCTTTGAGGGCACTTTTCATCCCGATATCATTGACGAAGTTTCTCTATGTTTCAATCATATCTATCATTTTTTATTCCTTGGTCCGACCGAGGTTAGATTTGTCCTTCAACTCAACAAATCAGTATTGACAAATTTTAGTGTACTTAGTGATGAACTGTGAAAGAGAGACAGTTGCGACACCTTGAGATTTATCCAAAAGTTTGGCGACACCAAATCGGAGTTGTGAAATCTCCAATCGATGAAGTATTGGCGTTTGACGGATTTTGTGCTCGTCATGGTGTTGCTCGGAGCGACATTGAAACCTGAAGAAATGAGAGAGAGAGAGAGAGAGAGAGAGAGAGAGAGAGAGAGAGAGAGAGAGAGAGAGAGAGAGAGAGAGAGGCTTGGTGATTGGAGTGTAGGGCTTGTCCCCCTTGGATTCTTTCCCAACATATTTTACTCAGCTTCAATTTGGGGGTTCTTTAAATTAGATAAAATCAATATTTTTTACAAATTTGCCCCTCTTGTTGCTAACTGGAATAAGCACGGATGTCGCATGTGCAAATTAACGAGTAAGCTCTTCGGCCCTTATTTGAGATTAAGTCGGTAGTTACAAATAATTATTTAAGATAAGAGGTACATTTGGTTCAGCTTTCTCAAGGAACTTTCGGTCTTTTAAAGTCTCTTGTAAAAAAGTTAAGACGTTCAGCAAAATTTTTTTTGGGTCACTTTGGAGAAATGCTAGAATTGGCAAAGTTGAAAGCCCAAGACAGCTTTGGGGTTTTAATATTTTCGAAAGGCAAATTCCCAAGTAAATCCAGCTCATCTAAGATTGCGTGACATCGGCGTCCCTCGCCTGGGTGGAAAGGCTAGATTTGGGAAGCTTGACCATTGAACATCTAGATTTGTGAAGCTTTAGGTCTCACGAGCCCAACGGCCCTCGCCTAGGGTTAAATGTGTCGTAATAAGTATATTTTTATGATTTTTGGTGATTTTTTCGCATTCGGTATTGCTAAGGAATCAATTTCGCAATTTTACGAGGAATCCAAATCTATAGTTTGATTTCTCTCCAAATATGGAAAATGTAGGAATTGGAAATCTCATTCTTGGAGGAATCCAATTCCGCATCGAACTAAATAAGGCCTTTAATAATTTCTTTGTTCCTCACTTTTAGAATTTTCTTACGGCATAAAAGGCATCGTAATCTCTAAACTTTTTCAATTTGTTCAGTCTAATCTATGGACTTTTTTTTTTATCTAATTGAGTCTCCACTTTAACCGCTTTTGTTCGATTGGATCTTTCTATTCAAAATATACGAATGGTAATGCTGATGTGGCAGCCATGTCAACTGGACGGGGGCAAATTCTCCCGCGCAAAAAGAACGGAGGACGGGGCAGAAGGCAGCGCAACGAGACGGATCATGGCGGGGCAGGGCGGGAACTAGATGAAACCCTTTCGAATTTCTTAGTTGGTCTCTTTGAAAACGTTCTTAATGTGGAGCTAACACATGCAACGAAACATATCAAGCGAGGAATAAAAAAAAAACCGAGCACTTTTGCTAGCCGGAGCATCGAAATTCGAATGGATCTTCTTTTGAATATTTTTTTTTTATCAAAAGAGATTTCCGTTCACTACCAAAATAATATTTGAAACGATTCATAAAAAATATGAAAAGTCACCGTAACAAGGCAAGTTCATAAAGCTTCAAAACAAATCAAAAACCAGAAATCAAGATATATTATCGGGGCATGGTTGGCAAAGATAATCACACACTCGTCCTTCAAGAATAGATCTGCGACTGCATCCAAGTGAAAGGATTGGTGGTCGATTACCAGATCATACATTTTCATCAGTGATGAGCACACGTCAGGATCTCCATCTGTAATTACGGTTTTGAAGGTTCGGCGTCCCCAACACCAAATAGTTTTTGAACTTTAATCCAATGTGTAATGTAGTCCCTGAACTTTAAATTTATTCAATATAGTCCATGAACTTTAACCCAATGTGCAATGTTGTCCATAAATTTTTAATTTGTTCAATATGATCTTGAAATTTTTGGTACATATTCAATTTAGTTCCAAAACTATTTGAAAATATTCAATATTGTCCTTATATTAATTCAAGTTCAGGGAAAATATTGAAAATTTTCGTGCAATCCAGAAATTAAAACTCTATAATCTCTATAATATGGGCTATAACCTACCCTATAGGCTATGATCTGCCATCATTCCCTCACCATGCCTTCTCCAGCGCAGGACCACTTCAACGCATTTTAAAACTGTATTATGTTCCCCTTTGAAACACGGACTGCTCTGACCAAAAGAAAAAACACGGACTGCTCTTCTCGACATCATAGTCCTGAATCAACGCTGAAAGAATGTACATTACAAGCAATTGAACGGCTCGCCAGTGAACAGGACCGCATCACATGTCCAAGTCGCTTAAAGAATGTACATTACAAGCAATTGAACGGCTCGCCAGTGAATAGGACCGCATCACATGTCGAAGTCGCCGCTGCCTCCGTCGATAGCATCGTTCTGCCCGGAGCATCAAAAGTTTGATCCCTCCTTATTGTTTCCTGCTTCGGTAAATCCCTGCGGTTGGAAAAACCGCAAGAGGCGGGAAGAGATATTTAGCCGGCTCTTTCCTTGGTTCGTGGTTGATGGCTCACTCGTGCCTTATCCACATGCACAAGATTCTTGCTAGGACAATAAAAACGAAATATGCAGAAACAAGAAAACACCCGTCTAGAGTTGGCAATTCTTGTCGTGTCACGCGAATCATGTCATATCGGAACATGTATAACATGCGCATGTCTAAAACGAACATCGCATGTGTAATAAACGCTACGCTACCTCGACATGAACGGACATGCCTAATAAAGAGCCTTACATGACACGACACCACGAATGCGATCATGAGACATGTCATCGTGCCCGGTGTTTGATCGAACACGACAAGTCAATCCGTCTACAAATATATGTTAACACACGGAAACTACGTTTATACACGATAACTAGTGTTAACATGCTTGACGTTTTCCGTGGCTGTGGCGTGTCAAGGATCAGCGGTCCTCAACTTCACCTCCTCCGTGGTTCCCACTTCGGACAAAATCATGGCACGAATTTATACGTGCAGATCTGGAGATCAGATTCTGGACGGAGCAATTCGATCCTCCCGGCACTCACGCTAAACTGAGACCCCACACGCTTCGATCATCTTCAGTGGAAAGCCGATGCAAAATCAATGTAACTTCTCCCTCTCTCTGTCTCCAATTCTGACTCTCACGCTGGTCTTCCGACGCGTTCACGACCAGGAATTCTCGAAATCATTGAGGCCCTCTTCGGCTGTCAAGATTTCACGGATTTAGAGTCAACAGAAGAAAATGCTCAACAACAGTGAAAACTGTAAAAGGCTTTTACTGGCTTTCCACTGCCAATTGGTTCGTCTCTCACTGCTTCGAGTGGACCTCAAAATATTCTTCACGGGTTCTTCTACATCCGACCTCGGAGCTGACGGTATCATATGAGATTCAAGTACATCGAACGTCGTAGATCAAAAGTAAACTCCATTAAATATGAATTGGGTCTGTCGGAAGTTGACATCTGAACTTGATGTGGGTTGTTGTAGGCTGCACAAAGTACTGGCCTATGCATCTCTATCTGGGATTTTCTTTAGCCCGAATGAGGCTACAAATTGGGAAGCTATCTCCCTCGTTCATGTTCATGGGACCACCTGCATTTACATTTTTCCACTTTTTATCATAAAAAAATCGTATAGAAAATAGCCATGTTCAGCATAAACTAGCCTCCTCCTGCACAGTGACTTCAACCTGATATGCTATTGGTGACATGACGCGGGTTAACGAGAAGAGGCAGTGATAATCGCCCCCACCCGACAGCAACAGGAGCCCAGAAGCTTTTTCCCGTCTGAAGAATCCAAAATACAGGTCAGTCGAGCAAGGAAGGCCGAGTCAAACAGCCCTTTTTTTGGTACAAAGTCAGAGGAATCTATTGGACTTTCCCCATCTCTGATCTCTCCAACCCGTATTCCACTGTAGTTTGCTCAGTAATGTCACAGGAAAAATCGATGTCAAGCTCGCGAGCAAAGACCAACCACTACAGCCAACAGCCTACTTTGTAATCTCTGTTCCTCTCGTTTACCAAGAAACTTTCCCAGTCAAAGATTTTCTTCCTTGCCTGCAAGAAAACTCAACACTTCTTTCTTTCCTTGCCAACAAGGAAACTACACATCTTACCTCCATGGTTGAAGCGATTCTGATGCAGCTTGCAGAACTGCTGCTTGATATTTGATTTTGGGCCGTCCTGAACCAGAAAGTTGACAGCAGCGAAACCAGGGGAGGAAAAAGTAAAATAAGGGTCCAAACAGATTGAGATGAATTCGCTCTCCAGCCGGCCGAGCATGGAGTCCTCGAGAAGATCAGGAGAGTCTCAATCTGGTTACAACCCAGTACTCGACTGTTCCAGTGATGGAGCAACCTCGGAATGGTCTACTTCCGTTGAGACATCGGATGCATCGCCGGATCGCACAGAGGCAACGGCATGTTCCGATGCGAAGGCGTATGATTTTCAGGTAATTCCACCAAATCCTCTTCCTTTAGCAATAATTACCAGTACAATAACGGAGGGGGGAACAGGGATGATATCTGGGTGGTAAGATGAATAGGGCAGTGACTTAATTCGCTTACGGTTACGTATTGCCTTCTCTGAACAGAAACCGGCGAGGACATTAACTAGGAGATCTAGTTTAAGGTTTGCTAAGGGATTGACAAGAATGTCCAGTTCAATCAGAAGGTCTTCCTCGAAGAAGATCTCTGGAGTAGCGGATCTTCAGAGGAAGAAATTGAAGAAGTTGCGGTCCGTCAGGCTTGCGTGGTTTCAGACCGCAAGGCCATCCAGAAGAAACCCAGGTTTGGTATATGACCAGCCTTTGAGTTCCTCGAGTGACATGGATGCATTGCCAAATTATTTGAAGTCAACGAGGTGTTCTGATGTGAAGAAGATGAATTCTCAAGCAAGTCCTCTTGATTCTGAGCTTTCTGTCTCCAGCAATGATCAGAGTGGAAAATTCTTGAATAGCGTTAAGCCAAAGCAGAGTCCTTCCAGTAATAAATCTGTTAAAGGCTTTACAAGAACTCCAACCCTCAGACCTGTGGGGATTTTGACTAAAATGGCCAGTTTGAAACCAAAGAGGCCTTCTGTATGGAAACGGCAGCAAATTTCTCAGTCCTCGGATTCGAGCATTCTTAGACCGACCTGTTCTTCGGCTATCAGGGGGAAAAAGATTCCTGACCAGCCGGAGATTCCGCAAGAGGGTCATTTGTCTGAAAGGAATTTGGCAAAGAAATTTTGTCCGTATAGCTACTGTTCTCTTCACGGTCATCACCGGCATGGAGAAGCTCCTACATTGAAGCGTTTGAAATCAGCAAGAAAGCGTGCGAATGCACAGCGAAGCAAGAAACTGGAAGGGCAGCCCCCTCGAAGAGTAAACAACACAGGCAACTCAGTAAAGGGAAATGAGTCGAACAAAATAGTTTACCAGGGACAGCAAGCCATTGAAGAAAAAGGGAATGTCACTCCTACTGTTCAGAAACTCAAGACGGAAGTTCCAGTAGAAATCTACACTGGACCAAAAGCAGATCCAAATGGAGTTGTAGCTCCAGATGGAGGCGAAGTTAACTCTGATTCTCTGGGTCTAGTTGATGTACAGTCTGCCGAAATTATGAGCCCTCGTGAAAGTTCTGGAGAAAGTATACAGCAAGCATATCTTAACAGTGAGGAACAGCATGTGCTGGTGCCTCCTCTGGCCCTCAACGAGGAGACATATATGGAGCTTCGTCGAAGTGGAAGTGAACTTGAATTGGGCATTACTGACTCTAATAATACACAAAAGAATAAAGAGGAAATTTCGTCAGTTAGTTGCGATACTGGAGGAGGGAATGTTGCTCTTGATGAAGATCAAGCTGCATCCCCAGTGGTCTGCCAACTGAAACCTGAAGATGGTGGTGGTTTTTCCCATGACCTGTCCTCCAAGTCAACTGCTATCACAGAAACCTGTCATTCAGAATACCCACAGGATATCAACATTGTCAGAGAAGTTGATGGAGAAGAGCCCTCATGTTTGGAGTCAGAACTTCACCTGACTGAACCAGCAATGAATGGTGGAAACACCACTGTATCAGATAGCATGGCTGATGAGCTAGCATGCCCATTAGATATATGTATTAGCAGTAAAGAATCTGCTAGGGCCACAAAAGATGAATTATCTTCGGCGAGTGAAGTGAAGGGAGAAAACGCAGCGGCTCAGATTGGAGACTCTGAGCCGGATGATCCATTTAGGACTCCTCGGGGAACAAAGAAGTATAATGGGTTGTGGAACCTGATATATCAGCACATGGTCTCAGATATAGCTGAAAGCGGAGGGTTGCAACCATTCAATCCGGAAAATGAGAAAGAACGTGTGAAAGATGGCAGTACACTGCCTGGGGTGGACGGAACCGATCACTGTCAAGAGGTTTCTGAATGTGGTCAGTACATTGAGACGCCAACCAATGAGGAAGATCGGCAGCCGATGGAACTGTGCCAGAGTGATGCCATCAAACTGTTACAAGAAGCAATCAGCAAACTTCTTCTTTCCCAAAGCCCAGTTCAGAAGTTTGATAGCCAGTCAACCGGTAATGATGCAGATATTGAGGAGCAGTGTCACTCTGATGGGAAGGATGGCAGCCGAGGTGCAATCGGATCATTGAGAGTCTCTACTTCCCCTGAACTTCAAAATGGTGCAGCACCAGAATCTAAAGAAGAGCAGCTTGGATCCGAAAATCTCCATACCAAGAAGGAACAAACAGAAACTAAGATTTGGAGCAAGCCTAACCAGCCTACACTTAAGAGATGGAGCAATGTGAAAAAGTTAATCCTTCTCAAGAGATTCGTCAAGGCAATGGAGAAAACTAGGAAGTTCAAGCCAAGAATGCCCAGAAGCCCGTCCTCAGACCTTTACCCAGAAGCAGAGAAGGTTAACTTGAGACGGCAATCGACAGAAGAGAGGAAGAAATCTGAGGAATGGATGCTTGATTATGCACTCCGGAAGGTCATTTCCAACCTGGATCCTGCACAGAAGAGAAAAGTCGCTCTCCTTGTAGAAGCCTTTGAAACTGTCGTCCCATCACAAGGTGCTGAATCTCCCATCAGTCCAAATTCGTCATTGTCATCTCCAGTTCGTCCTGCTAAAGCCATCATAAATTGCTCAGTCCCGGATGACAAACCAGAAGGCAGTGAGGATGGATACTCTTCCGGGGCTTTGACTGGGAAGTCATCAAGCACTCATCCAGTTGCCCAAAGCAGTGATTCCGCAACTGAAGAACTAGAGAACCCAGTGGCATTCTCTAAAGCCAAAATAACAGGTCAGGACTTTTGTACAATAGGTAGGGAATTAAGCATGGCGATCTACAAAGAAAACCCTATGAAAATTAGTTTTTCAAGTCCTGATGTGGTTATGACTAAGTCCACCATCGCGAGTGATCTATCTGATCAGTGCTTGAAGGCAGAAAAAAGTGAAAATGAAATTGACATTGAATTATCAGGTGATGGAAACGTTCAGGAGGAGCGTGCAAGGAAAACTCCAAGTTCAAATCTACCACCTGAGGGTGCTGATGCTGGATCAAACAGAAAAAGCTCCAAGATCGAAGGTTTAATGGGTGAAAAAGTGACAAATTTTAATGATTCTAAAGGTGATTCACCTAAAGATAAAGAAGAATCGGAGCCAGATAATCCATCTCCTGTTGGAGGAAAGAAGTATAATGGGTTGTGGTACCTAATATATCAGCACATGGTCTCAGACATTGCTGAAAGTGGAGGATCGCAGACATTCAATCTAGAAAATGAGAAAGAACATGTGAAAGATGGCAGTACACTGCCTGGCGTGGATGAAGTGGACCATCGTCAAGAGGTTTCTGAAGGGTGTCAGGGCATTGAGGCAGCAACCGATGATGCAGATCGGCAGCAGATGGAACTGTGCCAGAGCGATGCTATCAAACTGTTACAAGAAGCAGTTAACAAAATTCTTCTTTCCCAAAGTCCAGATCAGAAGTTTGATAGCCAGTCAACAGCTAATGACACAAAATTGGAGGAGCAGTGTCACTCCGATGAGAAGGATGGAAGCAGTGGTGAAACCAAATCACCAGGCATCTCTACTTCCCTTGAACTTCAGAATGGTGCAGTATCAGATTCAAAAGAAGAGCAGGTCAGAACTGAAAATCTGCATACCATGAAGGAACAAACAGAAACTAAGATTTGGCACAAGCCTAACCAGCCAACACTTAATAGATGGAGCAGCGTGAAAAAGTTCATCCTTCTCAAGAAATTTGTCAAGGCATTGGAGAAAACTAGGAACTTCAAGCCAAGGATGCCAAGAAGCCCGTCCTTAGAACTTTACACAGAATCAGAGAAGGTTAGCTTGAGACGGCAATCTATAGAAGAGCGGAAGAAATCCGAGGAATGGATGCTTGATCATGCACTCCGAAGGGTCATTTCCAACCTGGATCCTGCACAGCAAAGAAAAGTAGCTCTCCTTGTAGAAGCCTTTGAAACTGTCGTCCCAACACAAGGAGGTGAATCTCTCGCAAGTCCAAATTTATCATTTTCATATCCTGTTCACCATGCTAAAGTCAACATGAATTGTTCAGTCCAGGATGACAAACCAATAGCCATTGAGGAGGGATACTCTGCCAAGACTTTGACTAGGAAGTCATCAAGGACTTTTCCAATTGCCCAAAGCAGCAATTCTTCAACTAAAGAACAACAGAAGCCAGTGGCATTCTCTGAGGCCGAAGGAACAGGTCAGGAAGGTCAGGACTTTTGTACAATCAGTAGAGAATTAAGCAGGGCGGTCTACGATGAAAACCTTACGAAAATTAGTTTCTCAAGTCCGACCAAGGTTTTGAGCAAGTCTGTCATCACAGGTGACTTTTCTGATCGGTGCTTTAAGGCAGAAAACAGAGAAAATGTACAGGAGCTCACAAGGAAAACTGCAAGTTTAAATTCAACACCTGAGGGTGCTGATGCTGGATCAAAAAGCCAAAGCTCCGAGACCAAAGGTTCTTTGGGCGAGGCAGTGACAGTATTCAATAATTGTAAAGGTGACTCACCAGAAGATGACAACGCAGAGTCAACACATCTCAAAGGTTCGTCCTCTTTAGCATCTGTTGATGACACATTTGAGGAGCCCATGACAACTAGTCAAGAAGGTAAACATGGAGCAAATTCCAAAGATGAGCTCCCGTCTGATTCATCTTCACTTGAGGAGTCCATGCCTATCCGTGTCACTAATGCAGAACAGGAAGTACAGTTGGAGAACAAGAAGTATTCAAGTCTCTGGTACTTGATACACAAGCACATGGTATCAGGTCTTCATACAGAAGACGGAACCAGGTCACCTCTTGATGGAACTAGCAAAGAAGACGAAGAAGTGGAGAACAAATTGGACAGAAGGTACGATTCTTGTCAAGATTCACCAGAAGCAAAAGATCAGCAAACATCTCATAGTCAGAGGGCTGATTGTGAAAAGATGGAACTCAGAAAGATTGAGGCCATTAAGCTGGTACAAGAAGCAATTGACAATATCCTTCTTCCGGAAGCAGCGGAAAGTTCACCAGATGGTCAATTTTCTAGTAATAACATTCATTATGAGAAGACAGAATGTGCAGAGACTCTCATTTCAGCATCGAATAATTCAGCTGACGATGGAAGGGTGGAACCTGAAAGGACAGAACAACCCAGAGCTTCAGATCAAGAAACACAGCTCCAATTTGTTGCGGTTGGTGGTGCTTCCCAAGAAGCAGATAAAACGGAGCCCAAGGTGGCGAGCAAACTTAGCCAAGGGGCAGTGAAAAATTGGAGCAATCTGAAGAAGGTAATTCTCCTGAAGAGATTCGTCAAGGCATTAGAGAAAGTGAGGAACCTCAACCTACAGAAGCCGCAACATCTTCCCCCTCAGCCCCATGATGAACCAGAGAGAGTCAATTTGAGGCATCAGGACAAGGATGGAAGGAAAAATACTGAGGAATGGATGTTGGATTATGCCCTTCAGCAAGTTGTCTCCAAATTAACTCCAACAAGGAGAAGAAAAGTTCACTTACTAGTAGAAGCTTTCGAAACGGTTAGTCCTCCAGTTGGGAATTGATCATGCTTCTGGCACAAGGAACAGCTTGAGTCATGCAAATGCCTTTATTCCTCATTTATTATTGAGGTAAGGAACGATTGATTGATTCATCTGAACCAACTACCATTTACCTCCAATTAATACTACCAATTTCTGTCCATAATAAATGGAGATGAACTTCCTACTCATTGCATTCATTTTGGTAGAACAGGTCTAACGCTTCCATTTCTAAATTTTTGCGCACAGATGAATAAGAGAAGGCTCCTCCATGAAGAGAATTCGTGGTCATGACTTCATAGTTCCATTGGATTGATCAAATTGGAACGTTTGGGTGATGCCAAGGAGATATATGGTTCATTTAGTGTCCTTCAATCATTGCGTCATAACATGTAAGTGGGAGATGATTAGCTCCTTTCACCTCAGATAGAGATTTAATTTGCATAGATTGATAAATGTGGTCTTCTAATATGGTTCATCAGGAGTCGAGTTACAAGTCAATGTACGGACGAACTTGTAGTTGTTGAGATTCTTTCTCCAACTGGAGATATGATAGATTGTGATTATGAAAAAGAAGTTTACATTCTCGACCATTTGTTACATACTTGTAAATGAGGTAATCTTTTCCGGAGTGCATAGATGGTATGGCTTTTTTCAGATGATTTCCTGCATAGCTTTATACCTTCCCTAGCAGCATATCACTCCCTCCGGAAAATAGTTTACTTGCAGAAACGCAATCCTTCCAGTGAAGGTTGGTCTTGCTGTTGTTTAATGTTTCAACACGACTCTAGAATCAGAAAGCCGGGAAAAGGAAGCCCCCGCTGATACCTCAATACGGTTATCATTTTTGTTGCCGACTTTGGTTACGGGAGGACATGATATCTCAAATCTAAGGAAAAGTAATTCCAACAACTACTACACTGAAATGAACCAAGGAAACTTTCGAAAGAGCAAAAGAGTAGACCAACAAACTGGCCTTGGAATGTCATCGAACACTTAGGCCGGCGTGGGCGTGATGACTTCCTAAAGGTGAAACCGTGAAAGCCCATTGGAAGTCCCTTGACTTTCAACCCCAGTTCTTCCTAAATCCACCCACGGTGCTTCATGAATTGATAGTTACGTCAACACACCATCGTTCTAGGGCATAGAACATTGCCCCTGAAAGTGTTTCCTACAGCTACAATGTAACAACCTGGGTCCCGCTCGCAAGATATTGTCCGCTTTGGACACTAAGTCCTCACGGTTTTATTCCTCCGAGGGCAGCCCATACTACCCCATCTGCTTTGGACACTAAGTTCTCACGGTTTGTTCCTCCGAGGGTAACCCATACTACCCCTAGAAAAGGTCTCTTGCAAGTTAAGATTTTCCCAAGCCTTTATAAGCAAGCTCAAGGCTCCCTCCCTAGACGATGTAGGACAGGAGACATGCCCCCCTTGCCATCCTAGAAGCCTGCTGAAAGCCACTCCTTGTCCAGGCTCTTTTGGCCATGGCGACCACTTCCCGCCCTCGTCGGACCGGATCGTTACATAAAATTTCTCATTTGAGCAAAAACTACCAGAACCCAAGAATAAGCTCCTGAAGGTCTCAAATCTCCCTAGCAACTGTTCTATTTCTTCTCATTCCTCATATGAATCCCAACCCGAATTACCAGCAGTTGAGCGTTCAAGCGCAGAGAAACGAAAAAATTTTCACATCCTGTCATAGTTTGCAGGAAAAGGAGAGAAAAAGACGTTCATCAACAAGAACTGTTAAATACAAGTTAGGACACATGCATTTTGTATGGCCAAGCATGAAAATACATTGTTCTTACTTTTGAAAATCAATCATCCAATAATAGTCTCTTAAACTTATATTTATTTTATAAGTAGCATTGATGAAACAAATTGGCAAAATGATAAACAAATAGCCTGTTTATTTGACATTAATCAAAGTAAAATTTATTGTTTTGCTTTCGCGACAAAATTAGAAATATTAACTAAATATTGAAAAAGTATCAAAGAATAGTATGGTAATTCACGTATCAACGCTTAGGTCATTTCTAATCCAAAAAAACTTGGAAAGCAGCTGAATAGTCTTCTTCTCTCCCTCTCTCTTCTCTCTCCGTCATCTTTTTCAAGCTTTAGCGAGGGTTTGAGCTAGTATCACCCTCCCCTTCCTCAATTGTTTATTTTGATTGCGTATTCTTGTTATTTTCTTATTTTTACTTCTCTCCTGATCTAGATCTGGGAGCTCTCTTCTCCCGGTTTAGTTCTAGATCTGAAAGTTTGAAATTTTCTGATTTAGTTATAGATCTATGAGTTATATTTTTCCGATTTAAATTTGGGAGTTTAATAATGTTTTCGGGGATTCGATACCCTCGTGTTTTGTTCATGCACAGGTTCTCTATATCCAATTTTAATGGTGATTGCAAGAGCTTTGGCATCTCGCTTAAGTATGAAGATTTGCTCTTGTTTATTCATCCTATTTTGGTTGTTTCCATTCGGCGATGGTATAAAGAAAGTCGAACCTAGGCATGCACAGGTAACTGGTAATGCCGAAGTTATTGGAGAAAGAATTTGCGGCATATGCTCATCACTGATGATATGAGATCTATTGATCGGCCGCCGATTATTTTGCTTGACAGATCTATTCTTATGGAACGAATGTGTGCTTAACCCTGCCGGTGTTCTATTCATTCTCCACATTTTCTGGATTTGGCTTTATTTTGTTATATTTTGGAACTTCGATTTGTTTTGCCATGAAAGTATATGTACTTTTCATGTAATCTTTGGATCAATGAATACAATTTTCTTTTGACAAAAAAAAATTCATGTATTAACATTTATAGTTTTAAGTGTTTCCAATAAAAACAACAGTTAAATTGCGCAAGATTTTGACTAAGTAAAAGGTAAAAGTGAATTCAGACATGAACTCGAATTCAAATGAAATTTCAAAATGATAATATATCAAACAACCAAAAATAACATGACAATTCCAAATCTGAATAGAAAGTCAGACATCTTATCTTACTTCAAACATGAAATCTACCTCGCCAGAAACTCGTGAGATTAGGAAACTCGCTCGTTAATTGATGTTTATTTAGAAAGGCAAAGTCGTCATATGTTTCTAAGCATCGAGTTTTAAAAAACAAATTGCTCGTGCATGCTGACCTCTCTCATTCAAGGAGTGCATCGCGCCTCTCTTTAAAAATTATAGATTAATACCATGAAAAACTCCAAACTGATACACCTGTGATAATTTTACTCCAAACTAATTTTTTGACAACTAAAAGCCTCAAATTGGTACACCTATGATAAATTTACCCAAAACTATTTTTTTGGCCACCAAAAACTGGTACACCTAGAACAATTTTACTCCGAACTAATTTTTTGACCATAAAAAATCCCAAACTGGTATACCTGTGATAAATTTACCCTGAACTAATTTTTTGACCACAAAAAACTCTAAACTAGTACATTTGTGACAAATTTACCCTCCATTAAATTGGATTAATATCACGAAAAATCACAAATTGATAAACTTGTGACAAACAGGCCAAACCGGTACACCGGTCAACTACCACATGTTATCAAACTTAGCAATTTGATAGTAAAATTTAACGAAAATTAACGAAGGATAAATTTATCACAAATGTACCAGTTTGGGATTTTTTATGGTTAAAAATTAGTTCGGGGTAAAATTATCATAAGTGTACTAGTTTTGGTTTTTTGTGGTCAAAAAATTAGTTCAAGATAAAATTGTCACAGATATACCAATTTGAGGTTTTTTATGACAAAAAGATAATTTAAGGTAAATTTGTCACAATGTACCAGTTTGAAGTTTTTTATAGTATTAACCCTTAAATTAATTGCCCCATCATCTTACCAAAAAAGGTATCATTCCCCTTCGTATCACGTCACGCCACATGGCCACTAATAACGATCATTAAATAGGACCAATCATTCGCACTCGCTCGTCATCGGATTTTGTAATCTTGTCGAGTCGCGTGCTTCCATCGATCACGCTATAAACTCGTGCATCTGCAAGCCATGTCGTAATCGAATTCGTCGAATGATCGCGTACAAACGCGTCAATTCGCGTCCGAAATTGCCAACCCATCCCCGCCATAAAGTCGTTCCATTTTCCTAGTATAATCTTCAAATGAATTCAGGTAATATGTGGCCACTAGATGATGTCCTCCCCAATTAGGGAATTAGGTGTTCACCTATTATATTCACCGGAAGTTTCGTTCCGGCTTCGGTTGATTCATTATTAAAGGGACGATCCTCGGCCGTCTCTGGCCTTCTTTCATGGGCCAATGTCGACCATTCCTTTTCATAAAAAAGTAAAAGGTTGTCCATGACTTTCCAGGAGGATACTTCTTCCTTCTTTCTTTACACCTCGACAAGTCTTAGAATCGATAGTATTATTAAATTTTAAGTAGTGAGAGACTGAACTTACTCACTTTGCGTGTTTGAATGGGAGAAAAGCTTCATTGGCTCCCTATGCAACACGGAGGAAGTTGCACAATCAGTTCTAAACCTATGCTTTGGATGTCAATTTAGTCATAAATTTTTTAATTTTATCACTTTAGTCCTAAATTTTTGCGTGGAGCTCTATTAGACTCCTTTTGACCAATTTTTGCTAGAAATCGCCGACATGGCAATATGTACAACCGGCGATGACTAGAGTGCCATATCATTAATTTTTGGTGAAAATTGTCCGAAAGGGCTACATTATAATTTGGCGCAATAGTTTAGGGTTAGATTGACAAAATTGAAAATTTTATAATTGAATTGGCATCCGTAACATAACTTTAGGACCCATCGGTTAATTTTTCTAGCAAGACTAATCTTCGTTAAACCAAGTGATTTCTAATTGGTATGGTAAAGTTAGTGTTTGGATGATTAACATATGTGTGATATTTTCATAAGTGATTATCTTGATAATAAAAATGGTGGCTAATCTCCTATGCGAAGTATCTATCGCAAGTCAAATTGTAACTTTTTTTTAGTCGAAAGTAAATATTTCAAGATCTCAAGATAATACACGAAAAGTTCAAAATATAACAATTCCCAAGCAAAGTATAACAATAAAGCACAAACTATTTAATAAGCACACTTCTATTCAACAAGAAGTGTCTCATCATCAAAGCAAAACGAATGGCGGCCGGTCACTAAATCTTATATCGTCATATGTAATGAGAGCACACACTGTAGTCACCTTCTTTAATAGCTACGGCTTGGCTAGTGGGCGGTGCACAGTTAGGTTCAGTGTCCTCAACACAATTACCGTACGGAGACACCAAAAATAGGTTGAATAGGCTCCCAAATTTGGATCTAGATTGGGAGAGATTGAACAAGCAAAGAAATGCCTCTAAGAAACTCCCAAATCTAAATCTAGATCGAGAGAGAAGAGTTCCTAACTCTAGATCTAGATTGGGAGATAAGAGCTTCCAAAATTTAGAGAAGTCGCAAAACCGTTTCCAGTGCAGTATGAACTCACTGTATTACTCCTCAATCCTGTTGGACTTCTTGGTTTGGAAGATCTAAAACAGCGGTTGATTCTTACTAATGAAAGGGGAAGATAAGCCCAACAAGTAGAGAATAGCATTAGCAGGAACAAAAACAAGATAAAAACAATAAAATATTCCAGATCAGATCGGGGGAGAAAATCTCAATTCAAATTAAGAAGATGGAGCCTCCCTCAATTGAGAGTTATGTCTGTCGATGGAGCTTGGAGTGGAAGAAAAAAAAGAACCAGAGAGAGTTGGGTGAGAAGAGAAAGTAGCTTTGATAAAACCGTGGACCGAACTGGTTCTCACTCGATTGAGACTACATAAGTAAGTATGATTGTACTAATATGCGTTCCGAATTCTTTGACCGAACCGGTTCTCTCTAGAATCGGCTTTGAACCTATCATTCTTCTAGGTCGGTTCAATCTAGTTCCCGAGTTGAACCGAACCCGATGCTCACCCCTAGTAAATATCATATACTCAAATTTCAACTGTGGCATAATAACTTGGAAGGACTCTTTCAATTAACGCAGCTTTCATGAGTATTATTTATCCCCAATTTTAAGGCTGCGGAGAAACATCGCGCTTATTGACCACGCATTTTTTTAAATTTTGTTAGAAATTATGAGTAAATAAATTAATAAATTCGATGAAGTCATTTGAGCAACTTTAAGCCAACCCAAAAAAAGAGGAACAAAAAAAAAAGCCACATGATTCTCTTGCCATGGGTGATCTTTGCATAGATTTGACCACGAACCTTAGTCCTCAAACGTAATATATATATTATAATAATTATAAGGACTTATTTAAGTGCTTATAACAAACTGAGGTTTTCTATCTTTAAGTTAGCATGCCGTCTTAGTCTCAGATTCAATTCATGTGGACTTCCTCTGAATAGTACTCAATCTTCGACAAATTTGTTTATTCCCATCATGTTTCGCGTTTGTCCAAGAGCACGCTTCGTTTGACTTTAATCGAACCAAAGAAAACAAAATTTTGAATTTCCTATTAGTTAAAAAATTGTTTTGATTTTGGAATAAAAAGGTGAAATATCTTGAGGTAACTTGTTCTTAGGATAAGCAAAATTGATTTCAAACTTTAAATTGTGAAAGTCAAAATTACAACAAAACACTAGCTCTATAAAGTTAATTTATTATCTCTGTCTTTATCTATATATTTAAGGAAAAATCTGTCTTTATCTATATATTTAAGGCAAAATCGGGTTTCGTCTTGCTTTTCTTTTTTATTCAAATTTAACCCTAATATAGTGGATTTTTTTAAACCTACACAATCTCTACTATTTACCTTGAATGACCGCTCAAGGCCTTCTCTTCTAATTTTCAGTTCTCAATCCCACATTTCCCTATTTTAAAATAAGGAATAAGTGTATTGAAAGTTTTAAAACTTATCATGAAAATGTAATTGAGTTCTAAAATTATTGAAAAATGCAATCAAGTCCAAAAATTTGTCATGAAAGTGCAATAGAGTCTTAAAACTTGTCATGAAAATGCAATCAAATTTTAAAACTTTCAAAAAGTACAATCAATGAAAGGATTTGATTGGACAAATTTGATAAGTTTTAGAACTTGTTTACACTTTTTGAAAGTTTTAAGACTCAATTCCACTTTTGTGACAAGTTTTAGGACTTAATAGTACTTTTAAAAATTTTAAGACTTAGTTATACTTTTATAACAAGTTTTAAAATTTTCAAAGTACTTATTACTTTAAAATAACTTTATTCTTACTCGATTGCCTCACTAAAGTTGCTTTCTTCTTCATCTTTTGTATCAAAAGATTCAAAACATGGCAGTAAATTTGTGAGGAAAATGAAAATGAAAATCTTTTATTTTATTGACAAAGTTGATATCTAAATCTTTTGAAATTAAACTAAAAGACCTCGACTTTTTAATTTATCTAAAGGAAATATTAGTTTGAATTTTCCATCACTTATCTATTTGTATCAAAACAAAAAGGGGAAAATTGAGAGAATCGGGCAATTGTCTAGATCTATAACACTTTTTAAGGCCTAATTTTCTAAAAAAAAACCCAAACTTTAAGTCCAGTCCCGATTCTGTCCTGAACTTTTTTTTTGTCTAACAAAAAATTCAAACTTTTACTCTGGTCCAAAGTCTGCCCACACATCCAAGAATCGCCACTAGTTTACTCATAATTATTAATATCAGAATTGGTTAGAAGTTCATTATCAAATCTGCATTTTCATCAACACCTTTACCTTGTAAGGAACAACAACAACCTCCTAATATTGATAATATTGAAGAAATTGGTGACGATTTTTGGACAAGCGGTCAGATTTAGAACTAGAGTGAAAGTTGGAAATGTTTTATGAGGAAAAAAAATGTTCGGGATAGAATTAAGACTAGACCTAAAGTTAAGAATGTTTTTGAGAATTAGCCCCACTTTTTAGTGCCAAATAAATTATAAAAGCGATTGTTTTATCAAGTACAATCATCATTTTAGTTTCATGCAAAAACTATCATGCATGTTGATAACACGTGAATCCCAGCACGAACTTACAAGGTATGTGAGCAGAAGTCTAGGTAACTTACCATATCCCAACCTATTAGTAAAAGAGACAGAGTTATAAACTGGAAAGAGATAAAGTCACCGTTGATCCCTAAATCATCGGAACATATGCAATCAAATCTGAAAACTTTCATCTTGTACTATTATTTCGGCCACGCTATAGTTCGAGCCTGCCCTAATATGTCAAACTTTTCGAAAGCGGGGTTTCCTCCAAACCCTTCACAAGTTTTCAAAATTTGACCAAAAATAGTCAAAACTTACTATTCTACATGTAGGAATTGTAGGCCTTCAATAGCCTGCCGAAAACGCAAAATTGATTTGACCATACAAATTTCCACAAAAGAAAAGACAGATCCTTCCTCCCACCCACCCAATAGAGAATATTCGCACCCCGTGGAGCAATCAAATGGCCAAGAAAGTGGGCATGACAAGGGGGAAACGTATGACACCACGCGCAGCGACAAAGCTAACGTGGACCTCCAAGTCATCGCCATTGTCGCCTCCATAAAAGCCGCACCGCACTCCTCTCCTCTCCAAAGGCGAAAACCGCAGCGACCACCACCACCACCAACTACATACAGACATCTCCGAGAACTCCGAAGCTCGCATACTTGTATTCAGATTCAGTGTCTGATCACTGATCCATTCAATCCTCTGATTCTTACATGGCCGGTCTCCAGTACTACTTCTTCCCCACCGACTTCTTCTACCCTCGCGCCTCGTCGCCGTCCCCCGCTGACAGCAGCGCTGCCGCAGCCGTCCTTCCCGTGCAGGCCCTGAAAGGATCGGGAGGCGGAGACGGTTTGGTCGGTCGGAAGAGCCCTCCTCCTCAGCCCACCTCTGCTTCTGCTCCCGCCGTGTCGTTGCCGCTGGCGCTCTCCCAGTCAGCCATCGAGCGAGAGCTCCGTCGTGGACGGCCCATCATCACTTCGGACACTCCGAAGCAAGCCTGAATGTGAACTGTGATTACCCAGAAGAGGCTTTATAAATAAGCGCTTCTTTTGTAGTATACTCTGATTGATTTCGCTTTTGAATTTTTGTGGCAAGTTCGTTTGTGCTTTGCCTTTGCTCATAGAGACTTCCGCAAATATCGTGTTGCGCCTACTTTTCTTGAACGTGTTTGACGTTGTTAGTAGATGAGACGCTACTTCTCGTGGCCAACTGTTATAGAAGTTACCAGGCCACTTTATAAATGCAATAGCTTTCGGATGGTACTCCTAACCGGTGCAACATTTGTGACGTTTGAAGTGTGGGTACCGCCAGCTTTGACTCTCACAATTCTTGTGTTCCCAGAGTCCAAACACTTTCCCAATGCTCATGCAGATTGACATTATAATGGATTCCATGCTTCTCCGCAAGGGTTCATCTTCGTGTGACTGTCTATTGGGTTAAAGACAACATAGAAGTAGCCGTCCAGGTGGAAAAAATGAGCGAAAATTTGCTTCATCGATACTGTCGAATTACAAGCATATGGCATCTTAGAAAACCTTTCGACAGTGATCCTGAAGGAAGCTAAATTCTTATCTGTTTTGGTATTTTTGGCGAGACATTGGGCCTTCACTGATTGTTGTCGATCCAAATCAGATTTGTATTGATCGGCTTCCTTGGAAATCTTGTCGAAGCCTTTTTAAAAAGTCCCCTCAAAACTTGCCCAAGCTCAGTCATGTGGACCCTGTTTGCAGTGATTCGACACCGAACTGGTTTCAATTGCTCTTCAAGCTTTTTTTCTTCCACAAGGAAACTAGCATCGGTGTCGCTCAGCGCCTTGCAATTGACATAGAGATTGTCGATGTGCACCTTCTTACTGCCAAGAGATTCCTCCAGAGCTGTAACTTTCCTTTCCGACAACGTTAAATTCATTGATTTATCATAATTCTCCTTGAACATGTCTATGTCGGAGATAAAATGAACTAAATACTCTTCACATTTGGTTTGAAATTGGCGAGTTCTTGTGAAGGAAAGGTTACCAGCACTCAGCCTAGAAAATAATTCCTTAGCTCTGGCCTCAGAAGCTGGCTTAATAAACTGTGGAATAGCCACCCTGGATGAGATTAAGGAATTCCTTCCATTTGGCTTTCACCATTTCGATAAGAATTTTATTGGTGACACTAGCCGCAGGGGGAACTTTGGGTTTCTCCGATTGAATGATTTTCCTTATACCCTTCAACTCAACTGGATTAATATCACTGGTGGATTTTCTCCTATGATGTTGATAGTTGATGTGTCGGGATTTAAATGCTTGATTTGCCTGCTCGTTCGTGGATGGCACTGGAGGCTCTCGGTTAGTCGAAGTGTTGGACAGACTAATAGCAATTTCTGGAGGAGACTGGCTCAACAGTTTCAGGAGCTGGAACTTGAGTACTCTCAGGCGCCGGTATCTCAACAGATGCAGGAAGGGGTAATATCAATGGCCGCAGGCTTGTGTCTCAACAGTTTCAGGCTCGGTTTGAGCGGGCGTATAGTTTCAGGTTCACCATCGACCCCTTTTGTCGTCCCGGCCGTTAAGGCTAAGACTACATTCTCGGCGATTGATGATGATGACTTGGAAGTGGCCGCTGAAGCGTTCCCTGCATCTGTAAATACAAAATTGTAAGTTAGGGTATATCGACAAAAAGCTTAGTAAGAGTAAAACCATTTGCTCTTAAGAATCGAAACCTTGTTCCATCACTAGAGTTGATGTTTGAGTGACTGAGGGCCAAATAGTCTAAATCTCGATATGGTGGCCACTTCACCGGGATTGTGACATCCGGAATTTCCTGCATTAGTTATTTATATTTAGGATATAAAGATAGTAAATGTTGAGTGCGAAGTCTCAATGGCATTATTAATTTTATAGTGTGCAGAGGATCCGGAATATATTTTACGTGTATGTAGTTTTGGAATAGTGATTCCGTTAGGATTAAATTAGTAAGTAATCATGCATAGTTTTATTAGATGGAGTGGTGGAGAACCACTTGCCGCCATAGTAATTGTTAATGAAGACTGATATGCCTTGGAAAGCGTACCGGTTAAATTCTCAAGTTAGAAATTTACTAAGTTGTGATTAACCTAATGTTTGGTAATTTTCTCTGAACATTTTAATGGATTCAAAATATTTTATATATTATCATTGTTTAGAATGGACACTGATTTCCTTATATATGTACAGTTATAGTAGATATCTTTGTAACTCATCAAGATATGCACTTTGGAACCATATAATCAACCCATGTGTCACTTTTTAATTTGAACACCACTCTTTTCATTTTCCACCTAATATTGTTAAGCTCAAGTCATTATTACTTTTACCTTGGTTAATTATTCTTTTCCAAATTCATCTTCCTTCTTGATCAACAAACCACTACAAGTATCCGAGATTTAAAAAGAAATTTCATTTGTCCTCACAAAGAAAGAAAAGAAATCTCAAGCCACTTTCCTCCTCGTTCTTTTCCCACTCTTTTGAAGTAAAGGTGAAAATTTTTGGACTCCCTCCTCTTTTTATCAAACTAGTTTGGTTGTTTAAAAAGATCGAAAGTAGTTAATTTATGTTCTTGTTTGTTTTACTTGAATGCAATTAAAGTCTTGAGCTATTCAAGTCTTTCATTTAGGTAAGTGAAACTCTAGGGTTAAGTTAGATTGATTTACTTAATACTCCTGACTTGGTTGATTTAATGGTTGTGCTTTTGGTTTAAGTTTGATTGAATTAAGTATCAGCATGTTGAGCTTTACGATTGTTTGATTGGAATGAAAAGTGATTTCCATACTAGTGATGTTCTTGGTTGATATCTCAACGGTAGTGTCGTGACTCGGGGAAGGAAAAATGGAAAGGCAAAACTGGGCCTAGAATCGACATTTTTGTGATTCTGACTTAGTGCTGAACGACCAAATCGAGATACCAATCTCTTATTTGATTGTTGATTGACTGAATATGGTGCAAAATTAACCATTTCACCGATTCTGGTATTCCCTTGATTTTGACCCCCTCACCTATTTTAAACATCTTATCGGCTTACTAATTCATCGAATCTGACCTTTTTGCCAATTTTGATCATTTTCTAACTACATCGACTTCTTGATCAACTTTCCGTCTATTAACCAATTGGCCGATTTCCTAAAGTTTGCGATTTCTAAGTATTAATTTAAAGTCTTCGATTTATGTGTCAAACTTCAAAGTTGTCGATTTCAAAGATGTCGAGTTATGACTAAAGTCATCGATTCCGAAGTTGTCGATTTCTAAATGTCCATTTTAAGTTGTCAATTTATAAGTATCGATTCCTAAGTTGTCAATTTTCTTAAAGTTGCCGATTATCTCACTAAGGCCTCCAATTAAATGATGATGGCTTGGCAAGAAGGGAATGAGGGTACGTGTGTTGGAGTGTATGTAATTATTTGTTTACCTACACATGAAATGGCAAATTATTTCTTACAATTGTGATTGCCAATATGTACACGACATTTATTTCAAACTATTGAATTGTGTGTGAGTGTTGTCATGTGATTAGACTTTTGCCACGACCTATTCACCAGAGAGCAACTTCCTTTGTATGAATATGTGCGAAAGACTTTAGGAAAAGACAAATGTTCTACCATCTAGAAACGGGTCTCTACAAGATTGAAGGGACATGAAAATCCTATAATTTACACAATATGAAATGGTTTGTCCGACATGGCTTGTGTAGCCTAAGTTGACCATCATCATGATCTATTCATTCTCGTTAATGTAGAGGGTGTTTGTGATGGATGGGCTGAGTGGCTTGGCAAAGAGGTATTAATGATTCCATCCCCATGAGTTGATAGTGACGATCCCTTGTATACACCTATTTTTGATTTGCCCAAAATTAATTGCACAAAAAATTAGGAGTTAATTTTCTTTAATTCCTAAAACAAAAAAATATTTCAATTTAAATGCATTGCATATAGAATTAGGCATTTTGCATTAATATGGCTATTAGAGTAAACATAAAAAAAAATTTTAAAAAAAATCGGGTCGGGGCTGTGCCAACCCGACCCGTTTTTTTCCCCTGTGGGCCCAAGGCCCTTTCTATTTTCTTTTTCTTCCCCCCCTCCCCCCGCGCGGGCCTCCGGCCCGCTCCCTTTCCTTCTCTTTTCTTTCTTTTTCTCCCCCACACGGGCCCAGCCCACTTCCTTTTCTTTTTTCCTCTCCCCGCGCGGACTGGGCCTGGCCCAGCCCAGCCCTTTCCTTCCTTCCTTTCCCCTCTACGCCGGTCGCTCTCTCCTCCCCTATTCTCCCCTGTGCGCGACCGAAGCATGATGCACGGCGGCGCCGCTCCTCATCGTCTTCATCCGGTCAGAAGAGGCCGAGACAAGCACGCCACAGGGACTGGCCATTAAGGCCAGTCCCGTCTCCCTCGTATCCCGGAGCCCCCTTATCCCCTCCTCTCTCTCGGTTCTCTGTGCTCTCCTCTGCATCCCAGAATTGACACCCCCTCTGCACCGGCCTATGGCCGCAGAATTCACGGAACCTAGGCCGGTACAGGCCATCGTCACGCAGACGCCACGGAGGAGGGGGGACCATTGTCGTCGTCGGCTATATATAGCCAGAGAGAGAGAGAGAGAGAGAGCGCCGGTCGGCCAATTTTGGAGAGAGGCCCGGTCGGCCATTTTTGGAAAAACAGAGAGAAACAGAGAGACATAGAGAGAGAAACAGAGAAGAGAGAGGAGTCTCGGAGGGTCTTGAGGCCCCAGTCGGCCTCGCCGTCTCCAGCAAGCCGACCGGCAACCTCTCGGAAGTACCCCCGGTCAGCCATTTTGAGAGAGAAAATAGAGCAGAGAGAGATTGAGAGAGAAGAGAGAGAATAGAGAGGGAGAGAGCAAACCGAGGCCACGCCGGAGAAAGAAAGACAACCAACAGCGTCGCCGTCGCCCACGAAGCAGCCGAAAAGCCACCTAGATGCGTCGTCGACCGGTGAGCTCTCTCGGACGAGTCCTCGCCTCTGTTTTCCCCTGTTTCGGTGTCCGGTGTGGCCGGGACTCGTGCCGGCCGTGTCGCGCGATTCCCGGCTCATACCGTCATCGGTCCCGGTCCCCACTCGCTGTTGGGACCAAGCCCCAGCCGTCGGAGTCGGCCAGGTCGCCGGAGGAGGTCAGAATCCCCCGTTTTTCCACGCGCCCGCCAGGCGTTCGACGAAATGCTTCAACCGGGCTGGTTTTTGTTCCGTCGCCGGCCGGCGAACAGGTGGCCAGACGGTGAGCCAGGCGGTCGATGAGATTGGTGGTGACCCCAGGTATCGATTCGGGGGACGGCGCAGGCCTGGTCCGGCCGGCGGACGGCCAATTTTGGTCCCGCCGGCGTTCCCCCCGCGAGTCTGTTTGTTCGGGTCGGATTCGACCCGAATCAACAGATCCGACCTGAATCAACATATCCGACCCCGGCCAACGCCCGGGTCGAATCCGTTGACTCAGGTCGGTTCTGACCGACCCGGATCGATAGATTCGACCCCGGTCAATGATCGGGTCGGATCTGTTGACCCGGGTCGGATCCGACCCGACCCGACCCGACACGGCTTTAATATTATATTATTATATTATTTTTTATTTTAAAAAATTAAAAAATTTTAAAAAATTTTAAAAATTTTATTTTTATTTTATTTTCTTCTGTATTATTATTATTATTATTATTATATATTTTTTTCCAAAAAAAAATTCAAAAAATTTTTTTTTAAGAAAAGTTTTTTTTTATTATGTGATATATCTAAGTGTTTTATTTTATTTGTTGTATTATTATGCATATTTTTGTCTTGTTTAAATTAGACAAGCCTGAGTTACGCGGTGGTATTTTGTATGTTATTTTTATTACCGTTGCGTTGTTATTATGCATGTTTTTAATATAATTGCATGAGCTGTTGTGTTTTGAATGTCATCTGACTTAATTAAGATTAAAACCTTAGGCTGCATGAATTATTGTGTTTCTGACTATTGATCGTTTATGATTATGCACTCGCTTGATCACCTCACATGTTAGGAGAAAGGTCCTAAAATCAATCCAAATTGCCTGACAAATATTTTCATGAAATGAACAAGGTAAAAAGGTACCGAAAGGGCATTAGTTATTTAACTAATGTAATCAAGTCCCCGAACCCAGTTAATCTTTGGTTCGTAGGAATAGGGTGATTCTCCCGTCACCTTATTTGGGTTTCTAATCGACCCACCCCAAATCGATTAGTGGCGACTCCTTGGTATAAACCATTTGCATGTTAAAAACTTTAAACCCTAAGTCGCGATATGGTATGGGCTTGGGAGAGCCCGAGTTAAGTCTTGAACCTAGACTTAGCACGTACCAGGCGAGTCCTCCTGCTTTTTGCATGTCGTCTGATAAAAAGGCTCGGGAGGTCGGTCGCGACATCCCTCATTAGTCAAAATGCTTTGTGGGTTGAGATAAGTCCTGGCTAGTGATGAGCAGCAGTTAGAAACTTACTTGTGTATATCGATAAGCTACTATTCCTGTGCATCATAAAATAATATTATATATGCTTATATTTGAGTGAATAATCTTATGTGCCACTATTAAGTGGTTTACATGAGCATATCATAATAGGAAATCAATGCATTTACTCCTTCATTCGTCATACATAATTAAATTGTACTTGTCTTGAACTCACTCTAATTTATTGGTACCAAGTTGAGTGATAAGGGAATCTTTTACCTTAAAGATTTCATTTACTAAGATTTAACTAATTCCTTATTTTTACACATCTCTAGGATCTCCCAATGCCACTGCTTTTTAGAGTTCTTGTGTACTTCGATTGCAAAAATCAAGATGTATATATACCCGATTTAGCAGTGTTTTATATTGAGTATAGTTCTGTTGTATGGATGACATGGGGTTGCAAGAGTAGATCCCATATCAATTAGCTTGGTACTTTAATATCGATGGAGAGTTGGTAGAACCCCTGAGGGCCTTCCATGGTCCCCCTAGCTTTGTTGGCGATGGCGATGTGTCGATGGATCCATAGTCTAATCACTTGACATTATATAGGCAAGTTCTAGTACAAGAGCAGGGGTATAGTGACGACAATAGACCCAACCTTCATCTCAGGATTAATGCATTGTCATTATTTCCTTTGATGCTTGTATTAATACTTGGAAGAGAGAAGTTAAAGGAATGATAGATAGGTTAATAATTTAAACTTGTCAAATTTCCGTTCTCATATGATGTGATTACTCTATGGTGCTTTTGTGTGCTAAAAAGAATATACAATTTAGTGAAAGATCTCGGGTCACGTGTGACGCTTTGGGGCGTCACAAAGCTCGAGATCTCGGTACCCATGTTCAGGTCCTTAACGGCCGTGCCCTCGTACTCGGCTCTCGCACCCAAGTCACCAGTGCCCGGGACCCTAGTCCGACACTTTGGCCTAGGTTCGTCAAAGCCAAGCCTAGGTCCAAAGAGGTCGAGCTCAGGACCTTGTGTCCGTGATGGGTCCCCCACGGCCATGTCTGGTTACCCGACTCCTCCACCCAATTAATTGACGCTCGGACCCAAGCCTATTGAGGCTGGGCTTGGATCCACGAAGACTGGACTAGAGACCCCATGCCCGTGACCTCGTCTTCAGCGCTTGGGCATGTAAACCCTGATGCTCGTGCCCAGGCACCCAACTTCCAAGCCCAAGTCGCTAGTGCCCTAGCCTAAAGTTCATCAAGACTAGGTCTGGGTTCTCGGTGTTCATATTCAGGTTCCTAGTGGTTGGGCCCAAGAAACCCCAGATCCTACGACCGGGACCCGAGCGGCTGGGTATCCTTTATATCTTACGAATAGTACGTCTTTTTAAGAAAATAAAATCAAGTTTTCTTTTTCAAACAACGGAATAATTTCTAGTTCATTTTCAAATTCCAGCCAAACACCAGAAAATTTTACCATTTTCCTGAAAAATGACCTCTTCAAAAATATTTTCTAGAAATGTCAAATTTTCTACGAAACTAGCTAAGTGTTATGTTATTAGGCATTGATATGGTTTAAACATGATCTGGTTCGTCATGTTAATAATTTCCCTCCACACGTTTGATCGAAAAGACTAAAATCAATACAAGAAAATCGCAAATAATGGCTTTTGTCCCGTTACCCTACCAAATATCTAACTTGTGAAATTGTAGACTTTTTCGACCAAAACAAAATTTAGACTTTCACCAGCCTGCCTGAAACATAAATCTCTATGATGGGCCGTTGTCGAATTGGAACCCACGTCATTTTGACCACAAACGTTTCCCATAAAAAGACAGATCCTCCCCCGTGGACAAATCGAACGGCCAAAAATGTGGCACGACAAGTGGGACCACCAAATTTAAAAATTCATGAAAAATGTCAATTTTCTCTCTCTCTTTCTCCACTCCACACAAAGTTACAAAACGCAGCACACGTAGGACGCCACGCGAGCGACAAAGCTGTCGTAGCCCTCCAAGTCATTCGCCATTGTCTCCGCCTCTATAAAACCACTCGACCCCACCAATGCAAAAACCACAGCGGCGGCGACCACCACCACCACCAACGACAAGAAGGTCCGATACCTCCGACGGTTCGAGAAAACTCCAAACCTCGCGTTCTTTATATTCAGTTCCAGCGTCCGATCGAGAATCCATTCGAAGTCCTCTGATTTCTTGCATGGCCGGTCTCCAGTACTACTTCTTCCCCACCGACTACTTCTACCCTCGGGCCCCATCGCCGTCCCCCGCCGACGGTGGCGCCGCCACGGCCGTCCTTCCCATGCAGGCCCTGAAAGGGTCGGACGGCGGAGACGGTTCCGTCGGTCAGAAGGGTCCTCCTCGACAGCCCTCCTCTGCTCCTGCTTCCGCCAAGTCGTCGTCGTCGCTGGCGCTCTCTCGGTCAACCATCGAGAGAGAGCTCCGTCGCAGCCGGCCCATCATCGTCTCGGACACTCCGAAGCAAGCCTGACGCGGTACGATGCGAACTGTGATTACCCCCATAAGAGGCTTTATAAATAAGCGCTTCTTTTGTAGTATATTCTGATTGATTTCGCTTTTGAGATTTTGTCGGAAGTTGGTTTCTGCTTTGCTCACAGACCTCGACAAATATTTGGGTGGCCCCTACTTTTCTTGAACGTGTTTGACGTTGTTAGCAGATGAGAGAGGCTATTTCTCGTGGCCTTCTCGAACGTGCTTCAAGGATTTCCTCCGACGAGAGTGATTGTTGAATGACTATGATCAATCACATGCAAACCTCATCACGCCCGTTGACAGTGTGAAGAGACATCAAGATTTTAATTATCGGAAAATTCATATGCGAACCTTATAGATAAAACCTCCTATGCCAATGAGAACTCTATTGACTTTATAGACAATATTCGTGCATATTTTTTCCGTAACTTATGAAATTCATTGGGAACGACTACGTTAACCGTTGATACTGACCTTAACAAGGGTCTTCGAAAGACACTCGCCTGCCATCTTTGGCGGAAAGCACGTAGGCTAAGACGAGTGACATCATCAATCTGTCGCCATTGGAGAAAGGGCCCGGGCGACACGTGTCGCCCGGTGAGTGACTCTGATTTTGCCAGCGTGGAATCACAGCTTTTTTTTTTTTTTCAGGCTTTTTGCCTTTTAGGGACGGAATTTATGGTCACCAATTCTCCTTTTATAATTGTGACAGTTCAATTCTCGTTATCAACAATTCCTTGTCACATATCTAGAAATAAAACATAGGGAAAAAATTATAAAAAGGTCTATATAAGACCAATTTGAAAGTATGCATGATCTTTAGATTATATAGATCAAACCCATCTTGGCTGATGATCATGTGGACTCCACGATAGGACCCACATAATTAACGATTTATATTAGTTTCACATAATCTGCAGACCATAAGATAATTTCTCGCCAATTTTACCTATGACCAAATATGCAAGCAATGGTTCTAAACGGGGTAAATCGTGTCCGTCGAAGAATTTAAACATCTTACGGTGGACAGATGTTTGTCATATCTATTGAAGAATCTAACATATCACGACCAACACGTCTTAGTAACACGAGAGGGAATATTCCAAGTCCAATAGTAGAGTAATTCTTCTATGCTAGAGGTCTAAGTGGGATTGGATTGGATAGATGTTGGTCCGGCAATTACAGAGGGGCTGTAATCTCTGGACTGATATTCACATTGTTGTAAAATAATGTAGAAGCTAATCAGATTTTGCAATTAAATCAACGCGAGAGAATGATATCATCATAATGAATAAACAAGGAATGATAACGCACACTAGATATATACGTGGTTCGGTCTAAATATTGGTATCTACTTTTCGAGGAGAGCTAGTAGCAAGTAATCTACTAAACAATCAAAGAATTACGAAGTTACATTAAGGGGTGATCGGCTTCACGTTCCATACATGTTTCACTGGGAATCTAGAACCTACCCATGAGAATAAGTTCTTCATTTTTTGGAACTTGGAACTTACCATACATAACTCGGAACCTGGAGCCTACCTTGTCACAGATCACGGAATCAGTTTCAGGGTTTACCCAGGTTCCACCTATATAATTAATTAAACGATTGCAGTGAATCATCACCTTTAATGACTACCACTTACTGCTATGATCCACTGGCCATAACTTATATTTGGACACATAAGGAATATGAAACATTAACAAATCATAAAATGAAAGTTCATACTAGTGGTTCTAAATTAGACACTCATCATCGAACGCTATGGAACACCGCAAGATCATGCGAAGATATGGACTAAGAAAAAACACAAAAAACTTATTTAAGGTTTCAAGTTCCAGGTTCCAGATTTCACCTACCTAGAACCTGAAACTTAACTGTCGAAACAAATTGCTCAATTTTTGGAATTTGGAACCTATCCTGCATACCTTCAAACCTGGAACTTACGAGTTTCCACAGGTCAGGTTCTCTCAGGTTTCAGGTTGTCCAAACTCATAGTGTTTAGCCTCGCAGAGATTTAACTCACGACTTTAAAATACTCGCGTCTCCATGAAAAAAATAACACAATTTTAATATAGAACTCACAAAGCAAACCAGCCCGTGTTCGGAGATCTCCGCACAGCTAATAAGAGAACTCTTAAGTTCCATTTGTTTCACAATGAATGATTTAGAAAATAATTTCCTAAAAATAGTCACTTATTTCGCTTGAAATAATTAGTCGATAAAAATATTTTCATTATCAATAATAATTTATATCTAAACATTGTTATGAACAATGAAAATATTTTTTCGTTCGTTTATTTTTATAAGCGATCATTTTTAAGAAAATATTTTATAAATTATTTATTTTTCGTGAAATAAATAAATCCACGTGTGCGGTTGAAATCAAGGAGCTCCACTAGCCGTTTGTTTCTATAGAGCTCATTCTTGCGGCCAGAATTGAGCTCTCTTCTTATCCTGCGGCCAAAAAATTCATTAAAAGACCAGGAGTAACTCTGAATCTTCCACGTGAATGTGGCCCTGCAAAAAAAGGAATTTTATCCGAATCGGGAAGTGTGGGATTTCTTTCCTCGCACGGTAGCTCAATAATTCTGACCAACAACAATTTCTTCCAATAAATCCTTCTTATATTACGGATTCGGTCAGCTTTCATACACGGTGTCGCGACCTAAAAATTTCCTCTCAGGCTAATTGATTATTAGGACTAAACCTAACTCGGGCCCTCCCAAGCCCTACCAATTCGCAACTTAGGGTTTAAGTTTTTAACATGCAAATATTTTCATGCTTGGAGTCGCCACTAATCTATTCGTGGTAGGTCGATTAGAAACCTAAATAAAACATAGGGAGGTATGTTTTATTCCTACGAACCAGAGATTCTAAGCCCGGGGACTTGATTACGCTAGATCTAGTCTAACACCCTTTCGGTACCTTTTCTTTTCAAAAATGTTTTGGCGAGCAATCTGGACCCATTTTAACTTAGTCACTAACATGTGAGGTGTTCATGCAGGTACGCAAACCACCAATTTAACACCCAAGAAAGCATTAAATAAATTGCAAGTTGGAAGAATTACTTACCTCAAAGCAACGTAAGCATCTGCATTGTTAGCTAGAAAATCACATCAACAACCTAATATGATTTCTAATTAACAAGGAATTCACTCAATTTTCGGATTTTCGCTTATTTAAATGAAAGCTAATCTACATGCAATGACGTGCAAAAATGACATGCAAGCAATGCAACCTAGCATACAAACTATATGTCATGCGACGACGTGACCTAATTCTGATGACAGGCAAATGATTTATTTTTGGTATTTTCTAACGAAATTCGGAATAAAAATATGTCTAAATTGACATGCAACCTATGATGACTTAACATATCCTAACATGACTTATTTTTGGGATTTTTGTTAAAATTCGAAATAATAAATTACTTAAATTAAGAATGCAATCTATCCTAATCTACCATAAAACAATTCATTCTTTTTTGGGTTTTCATAAAAATTCGGAATTAAAAAATAACCTAAATAATCTATTAAGATTAGAAAATTACTTAATTTAAACTAGGAAATAGATTATCTCAAGTCCTAATTTAAATTAAATAATTACTCTATCGTCTAGATATATTTAGGATTCCTAAACATGCAAAACTCAAATTCAAATCCTAACTGATATTTTTTGAATTTTCTTTTTTATTTGAAAAGGAAAAACAATTTAAACAGAGATATCATCCACATTTAAAACAGCCACGCAATCCACAAGATTCGTTTCAAACTCGGATTAGGCACAAAAATCGAACTATCGGTCATATCTATAGGGTTACAGATATTGACGGAAAGTCGATCGTTCAAATTTGGAAAGCAGATGAAAATCATTATCGTACCCAAGTGATTACGGATAGGATAATGATTTTCCGTATCGCCGCGTATCGTACCTTAGGGGATAAGGTCGGATAGTCGTCCAGATACGTTGCTGAATTAGGAAAATTTCCTAATTTTGAATATTTTAAAAAATATTGCGGATATCAGATAATTATCCTAATATATCTAATATTCCGCGCAATATTCACGCAATATTCAAACACTCAAATTAGTAAATTAAATATTCTGAAAAAATATCAGATAATGTTCAATTACCTAATTTGCAGATAATTCCCAAATTCGAACTTGCGGATCGGGATGAGCGGCGAACGGTGGACCGGCGACACGGTGTCGGGAGCGACGGCGACCTGCGGCGATGACACGGCGGGGAGCGGCAGCGGCGGTGGCGCGCGTCGGGGGGAAGCGGCAGCAGCGGCGTCGACGTGCGACGGCTCCGGCGGCGGCAGCGCACAGCAACAGAGGGCAGCAGCGGCGGCAGTGGCGCACGGCGACGGAGGGCAGCAGGGCGGCGGCGCACGGCGTGATGCGCGGCAGCAGCGGCGTCGGCGGGAAGCAGCAGCGGCAGGCGGTGTGGGGCGCAGCAGCGGCGTCGCGCGGCGTGAGGCGCGGCAGCAACGGCGTCGGCGGGAAGCGCGGCAGCAACGGCGTCGGCGGGAAGCAGCAGCGGCAGCAGGAAGCGGCAGCGGCAGCGTCGGCGGCGTGAGGCGCGGCAGCAACGGCGTCGGCGGGAAGCGCGGCAGCAACGACGTCGGCGGGAAGCAGCAGCGGCAGCAGGAAGCGGCAGCAGCGGCGTCGCAAGGTTCCGGCCGTGTGGGGGGGTGCTCCGGCTGGTCTCCTTCTCTCTCTCTCTTTCCCACTCTCACACTCTAAAAATTCTGATCTGAAATTCCCCCCTCCTCCTAAAATCCTGACCTAATGATGTATATATATAACGCTAATCTAGGTCAATTAGATGGGCTCTCTAGTCCTAATGGGCTTAGGCTTGGGCTTAATTTAATTTAAATGGGCTGAATTAATTAATGATAATGGGCTGAATTAAGTTCAAATTAAAACGACCGAGCCCGTTTGACTTGTAATTCCCGGCCCTTGCATTTCAAGCGAGCCGAGTCCCGTTCGATGAAATTTAAGCTCGTTCGTCATCGCCAGTTCGATGCAAAATGCAATTAATGAATTTAAACTATATGTTATGCAATTTAAATATTTTTTTGTTTAGGAGTTAAAATTTAATCCCTAATTTTCTATGCAAATTACACTAAGTGATGCGCCAAAATTTAGGTGTCAACACACGGTTAAAATTTGAGACATAATATAAAAATTCTTAACCTTGGCTAGATGTCTGCGCCAAGTCATAGTGCTCATCAAATATGCCGGCTGTCCCACCACCCCAATGAGTGCTCATTCTTTACAAATGTCAATTAAACTCGAGGAAAGCTTAAGTTTTACCGAAGAAACATGCTTGATCATCATGTGTGTCGAGTTCTCCAGATACATGATCTTCTTCACAACAAACTTGCTCCTTCGCCACAACATCTCGAATTTAATGGTACTTGATGTCAATATGCTTCGTTCACTTGTAATAATTTAGATTATAAGTCAGTTATATTGCACCACAGTTGTTACAATCAATAGCGACACATTTATGCTCCGAAAGCACATCCCTTAGCCATATCACCTCCTTCGCTATAAAGGTCGGCGTCATTTACTCTACCTTAGTCGAAGATAAGGCAACATTGCCTTGTAAAGATGCTTTTCAACTAATTGTACCACCTAACAATGTGAATCGTACCCTGTTAAAGACCTGCACTCATCCAAGTCAATGGTATAATGAGAATCTGCATAACCCCTTGTCTCTCTTCCATCGTTGTCACTCCAATACACTTTATCAATGTTTGTTGCCCCCTTCAAATATTTAAGAATCCACTTTATAGTCTCTCGATAAACTTTTTCAAGACATTTTACTTACGACTAACGATGTTCACAGCTTATGAAATGCCACACCTAGTGCATGCCATACGTACATAATATTACCCATTGCACTAGAATAATGAACACGGGACAAATGTTCATCCTTACTTTCAGTCTACAGTGATAATTATCAGAAATTTTAAAGTGCTTAGTTAAAGGTGTTCTCAGAGATTTCGCTAACTGTATGTTAAACTGTGCCACAATCTCATTAATATATTTCTTTTGAGTCAAACACAAAAATCTCACAACCCTACCACGCAAAATCTCACATCCATATTTTCTTTGCAGCACCTAAATCTTTTATCTTAATCTTAGCACTCAACTGCCGCTTTAGCACGTCAATATTAAACATATTTTATGCAAAACATGTCATGACCATATAATAACTTATAAACCAAATGTTTATCCTCCAATCTCCGAAAGTAAACACAGCTAATTAACTGACTTTTCGAATAATCTTAACTAACTAGAGAGCATCAAGATGCTTATACCACTACCTAAGAAACTCTTTCAGCCTATTCAAAAATTTATTTAATAAGCAAATATGGTATTCCTTACTCAGAATAACATATCTCTATGGCTGCCTTATGTAAATTCGCTCCTTAAACTGACCGTAAAGAAATACTATTTTCACAATTTAATTGTTCCAACTCGAGATCTTGTATACCAACTCAAGCAAGCAATCCTCGAATAAAAGTATGTCTACCATAAGAGAGAACACCTCATTATAGTCAATTTCCTTACGTTGTGTATATCCTTTCGCAACAAGTCTCACCTTATACATTTCTGCTTTGATACCGGGAATGCCCTCCTTCTGTTTGTAGATCCATTTGCATCCAACAATCTTTTAGCTCTTTGGTACCTTGACCAACTCCCATGTCTGATTCTGTCATGAGTAATTCCATCTCTTTACTCATAGATGTTAACCACGGCACCAACTCAACATTAGCCATCACCTTAGAGTAAAACAAAGGCTCATTTAGCTTCGCCTCAACATTGTCAATGCATAAGCAATATTTGTATAATTGCAATGTACCGGTAGTTTGATTATGTTTGAGTTGTGCCAAATGAGCGATGTGATATTTGCTTATCAAAATGAAATAGTATGTTTGGACTGTAAATATTTGAAGTTGTGAGAAGATAAAAGACAGTATGGAAGCTGAGAAAATAATAAGAAGAGCTCTAAAACTGCACGGATGAACGATCTGGCCAGTGCTTGGGCGGCTTGAGATTGCGAATGCGATTTATTATGTCGAAAGCAATCGGACAACTTACAGGCTCGACATAAGTCTGACCTAAGCAGCACCTCCATCTACCCTTGGAGTGTATAGCCAGACGGCTCTTCCATCTAGTTGCTGAGTCGCCCTTGCATTGGGTTCCTATCCCTATCCCAAATGGACAAAGCATTAAATTAGGCGAAAAAAGATAGAAAGAAGATGAAATATAACCAGTCGCGCGAGGGAGGACTCTGTTTTTTATCACGGTACTTTATGTCGTGTGCATGTTTCTGCATCTTAGAGGAATTCCAATCGATTGCTGAACGTGCAATTCGAAGAAAATGTGGTTTTGGCTTAGACATCGCTTGTTATCAAATGAGTGAATCACCAAAGTCTTTATAGCGGACCTACTATGCTTACGTGGCTCTTCCCCTCCATGCAAAACCTACGTGGCTTCTTCCCTTCCATGCAAGACCCCACCGTCTTCCACGTGCCATGACTTCAAAAACCTCCCAGGCCAAACTCTCCTCCCTATGGAACAACCCATATAACTGCCCTCACTCTCACATCAAACAAAAACCTCAAGAAAACGCAAAAAACACTCGTGAAGCCAAAGCCATGTCGGCCACTCCTCCGCCGCTGTGGGAAGTCGTCCTCCTCGTCTCTCACCACCTCTACCCCAAAACCCTGGCCGTCGCCTCCTGCGTCTGCAAGTCGTGGTGCGCTTCCATGTCATCGGACAACCTCTGGAAGCCCGTGTGCGTCTCCCACTTCCCTTCTCTCTCCGCCCTCCAGTCCACCGACCCGGCCCTCCCCTACTACCGCATCTACGCCCTCGGCTTTGCTGCCTCCCGGTGCCGCGCACGTTCCCCTGCGAAGCCCCGCCTGTCCCTCGACAACCTTGTGTTCGTCATCGACGTGCGGTCCGAGGACCTCCGCATTACCACTGTGTCGAAGCCGGGGGATGAGATTGCGCCCAACCCAAACGGGCTGTTCCGGTTCGAGCTCGGCACCAGTGAGGAGTGCCTGTCGACGATGGAGATCATGGACCACGTGAGGATCACGTGGATCTTGGCAATGAGAGGGTGGAAGGCGGTGTTCACCATGATGGAGGGTGATGGGAAGGCGAGCTTCGTTCCTGGGGCCGAGGGATGGTTCTCGCAGGAGCTGCCGTCGCCGGGGTGGTGCTCAAACGCCGCCGCCAGTGGGCTCATGGCGGACTTGAAGTTAGGGTTTTGTAGTAGGAGGGCGACTGGAGGGAGAACCAAGGTCGAGAGCGTGAGCGTGGGGATTCTGAGTATGGCGAGATGCAGGTATGCGAGCATGGATGATGGTTTGAGGTACTTGCAGAATTTTCTAGCTTGATGCATAACATCAAAACCGTAGGAATGTGATGTAGGAAAGTCATATGGGCCTGTTTGGTTTGGCTCTGGGAATGCCTTTGCCAAAATGCAAAGGTCTTTGAGTTAAAAGGGTTTTCTAAAATGAAAGTAGTGTTTGATAATGTGTATTTTAAAATCATATTTGAAAATAACTTTGGTTTAAATAACGTTTGGTAAAAATTATTTGTAAAAGACTTTTACTGATATTAAAAAAAAAAAAAAGCTGGCCAATCGACCACTATCGCCGGCCAGATCTTGTTGTCAACTAGACTTAGGCAAGGCGGCCTGAGGTTGTGCAACCTCAAGCGACGGTCACCGGGGTCACGTGACCCCAGGCGACGGTCGCCAGGGCGCTAGCCCTCAGGTGGCGATCGCCGGCCGCCAGACTAGCTACTTGGGAAGATGATGAATAGTGTGCGATGAACAATGCCCGATTGCATTCCAAAAATACAACTTCCCAAGGCTCCTTATGGACTCCATTAAGCCAAAGACCCTTTCCAAGTTTTGGAGATGTAATTGCATCTCCTCAAAACTTGCCAAACAACTTTGCATTTGCTCAAGAGACTTTAGGGTCCCAAAGCAGCATTCAAATGCTGCATCAAACAGGCCCTAGTCAGTTGATAATATGGAAAGGTAGGATTTTCTGTTGTTGTTATTCTGAGTAAGAGTGTAAAAAATCTATTTATTCTTAGGCAAAATAGATTTTGAGTCATCTGATCTGAGATACAGGTTGAATGTAAGCATCTATATGCAATTCCGACTTTTCTCTTGAAAAAGAGGCTGTATTTTTCTATCCTGTTATAATGCCCATCTTGATTATCTACCGACCGAAAGAATAGATAGAGGAAGAAATTGATATTTTAGTCCTGAGCTTTCAATTGATCTAACGTTGTTCTAAACCTTTTGCGTGAAAATTTAATTCTGATCAAACTGTTGACTGAAATTACTGACGTAGTAGTACAATATTTGCTGGCAAATGACCCCGTTTGGTTTTATATTTCGAGTTTTTTTTTAATTTTTCTCTTCTTTTCTCTATTTCTTTTGCCGAGGCCCTTTGCCGACGGCCTCCACCCTTTGCCACCGAAAGGTCAGCAAGAATGAGATGGTCGTGGACAAGCAATTGTCACGGTCGGCTTCAATCTTAAGACTTTATAATTATTTGTTATTTATCTTTTTCTAAAACATATTATTATTTTTATGTAGATTTTTTTTATTAATCCTACTCTAACTCTCAACTCACTCCCAGAGTTTTGCTTTGCCTCTTTGTAGAGTGTGGGAGTCCAAACTTATATCTGAAACTAAACATCCTCACCTCCCCCTTCGCAAGTAGAAAAAATGACCACTGGGGTTTGCCCCAGTGGTTATTTTTACGTAGATTAAAGACTGTCACCAAATCGATATCTTATGTCTCTTGAGAAGATTGCGTTCGTCCAATCGAATTTGAAGCATCTTTCGCCAAAAATCTTTGCGTACTCCTCGATCATAAATTTCGACAATTAGAGGACAAGGTCAAACCGCCGTGGAGTTGGACAATGGGGGCTCGACGACCTCAAATCTAAGGTTGTGACAACCGTCTGGTGACTACAAGCCTTGCTTGATGTTCAGGAGCGAGAACTTGTTGTGATCGCTTCCATCCGCTTCGTCCATTCCGAACACTGTCATGCTGTTGAAATGGCCTCAATGGCAAGAGTGGTTGAGCCGTAGACACTGGCTAGGGAGCCTTAGTCGAGGCTCGAGAGTGGGTGGTTATGAGGGAATAGGAGGTTTGGGAGCCCGTGCTTCAGTTACACAAAGGGAGTCCTGTAGATTGAGCTAGATTTGCATTCCAATTTGAGAACTAATAATGATACAAATGGTCTCTGAACTTTGATTTAATATGCATGTGGTCCATGAACTTTTAATTTGTTCAATGTAGCTTATGAACTTTAGCCAATATATAATATTGTCCTTGAACTTTTAATTTATTTAATATGGTTATTAAATTTTTGGTATATATTTAAACTAGTCCCTAAACTATATGAAAATATCAAATATTATCCTTCTATTAATTTAAGTTCAGGGATAACAACATTAAACATTTTCATATAATCCAAGAATTAATTTGAATATGTATTAAAAGGTCAAGGATCACATAGCATATTGGGTGAGAGTTCAAGGATCATTTATGTCATTTTCCCATCAAAGAAAGAAAATAAATATTGGACATAACTAGAAGAAAAGAAAAGAAACAAAGTGGAATAAAAATCAGAGAATTAAGAAAAAAGACATTATTCCTAGTAATTGTTTAGATCGCGGGCCATGATACTTAGTACACTGAATCCATGCCAGCATTTTCATACAAGATTTGGTTGAGAGGATTTAATTGGATTTTCACGCAAAGTTTAGAGCTGCAGTAGCAATATCCAATAATCAAATAATCCAAACTTACAAAAATTTTGTCTTGGCCTATATTAATAGGCAAACCCTAGCAAGACTCCTACTAGCACTACAAAAAAACCGGATTTTTGCCACGAAAATTTGCGACGAAAAAATTTTCGTCGCAAATTTTCGACAAATTTTCCAACGAAAAGCAAAATTCGTTGGAAATTTCCAACGAAAAATTTTTCGTCGCAAAATTCGTTGTAAATTTCCAATGAAAAATTTTTTGTGGCAAAATTCGTTGGAAATTTCCAACGAAAAATATTTCGTCGCAAAATTCCTTGTAAATTTCCAACGAAAAATTTTTCGTCGCAAAATTCCTTGTAAATTTCCAACGAAAAATTTTTCGTTGGACATTTCCAATGAATTTTACCACAAATTCAAAAAAACCAGTACTATTCGGCATTTTTTATATTCGTTGGAAAATTCGTTGGAAATTTCCAACGAATTTTCCAACGAGTTCCAAAAAAACCGGTACTATTCGGCATTTTTATATTCGTTGGAAATTTCCAACGAATTTGAATTTTTCGGGCAATTATTTCAGTGTGTACAATTTTCGTTGGAAATTTCCAATGAATTTTTTGTCGTTGGAAATTTCCAACGAAATTTCCAACGAGTTCCAAAAAAGCCTGTACTATTCGGCATTTTTTATATTCGTTGAAAAATTCGTTGGAAATTTCCAACAAATTTTCCAACGAATTTCAATTTTTCGGGCACTTATTTCATTGTGTACAATTTTCGTTGGAAAATTCGTTGGAAATTTCCAACGAATTCCAAAAAAACAGGTACTATTCGGCTTTTTTTATATTCGTTGGAAATTTCCAACGAATTTTCCAACAAATTTCATATTTCCGGGCAATTATTTCAGTGTGTACAATGTTCGTTGGAAAATTCGTTGGAAATTTCCAACGAATTTGAATTTTTCGGGCAATTATTTTAGTGTGTACAATTTTCGTTGCAAAATTTGTGGGAAATTTCCCACGAATTTTGCAACGAAAACACTACTTCTTCCTTATTCATATTTTCGCGCTCAATTCCTTCTTCCACATTCTCTCTCTCTCTCTCTCTCTCTCTCTCTCTCTCTCTCTCTCTCCTTCACCTTCTCGCTCCGCCTCCTCCCCCGCCGCCCCCCCTCCTCCGCCTTCACCTTCTCGCTCCGCATCCCGCTCTACCTCCTCCCCCGCCGCCCCCCCTCCTCCTCCGGCTCCGGCGCCATGGACACCAAGATCGGGGCCCTCAACTCCTCCGCGCCCAGATCTGGGCGACGTCGGCTCCCTCCCCCGCTGCCATCCAGGGCGACGTCAGCTCCCTCGCCGCCACGGCCATCCAGGGCCAGGCCCCCGCGGCGGTCGGCGCCCCCGACGCCACCATGGGCTGCCACCTCGCCCGCCGCCTCAACCACCTCATCGCCGTCGCCGGTGAGCTCGAGGTCGCCCAGATCTGGGCGAGCTCGGCCCTCGCCGGCGACGAGCTCGAGGTCGCCCAGATCTGGGCGACCTCGGCCCTCGTCGGCGACGAGGCTGGCCCTCGCCGGCGGCGAGGGCGATTTTTTGAAAAAAAAAATTCGTTGGAAAAAAAATTTCCACGATTTTTCGACCAAAAAAAACATTTGTAATTTTACCAACAAAAATTTTTCGTTGGAAAAAAAATTTCCACGATTTTTCGACAAAAAAAAACATTTGTAATTTTACCAACGAAAAATTTTTCGTTGGAAAAAAAATTTCCACGATTTTTCGACCAGAAAAAAATTTTTGTAGCTTTTCCAACGAATTTAGCCACGAGTTTTCCAACGAAATAAAATTCGTCGCAAATTTCCAACGAAAATTGAAATTTTTCGTTGGAAAAATTTCCGATGACCTATTACCAACGAATTTTTTTTGTTGGAAAATTCGTTGGAAATTCGTTTTTCAACGAATTTTTCCAATTTTTTCGTTGGAAATTTCGTCGGAAAAAACGTGTTTTTTTGTAGTGTAGAAAGATACTCTAAATAAGAAAATTAAATAAAGTTATTTATATTCTAAATCCTAGAAAATGTTAAATAACTAAGTTAAATAAAGGACCATTAATGAGGTGATTGGGAAATTCCTGTCCTACATCAACAAGGGCACCTTGCAATAATGGTATTACATCTCAACAGAAGAACAACATTTCTAGCGCATGGAAACCATGGTCCAAAATGTATTGTACGACCTCGCTGAATGTATGAACTTGGCCCTAAAGAAAGAAAGTGGCAGTGGCGACACAATGGCAGGTCATGTGGCTCGAACGAACGGAGGTAGGAGGCAAGGGCGATGGGATGTGAAACGGGGTGGCAACGAGAGATTCCACCTTCCAAAATGCCCCGTGAGGTTAATATGTCCGGAAATAGGTCAATTGAATATGTTTAGTTATCTCATCATTTGGGATGCTTCCAACCCTTCTTGAAATGCAAGAATGCAATTGCTACTTTTATTTCGAAAAATTCCTATCTTGAAATTGTATTTTCAAGAAGTTAGATATTTTCTCGAATAGAGAAATTAAAAAAAGTGAGGATAAGGAGCGCAAGAAGGGCAAAAGGGGCAGACCAGAGGCCTTTGGCACATACGTGGTGTCGGGTTCGTCGCGTCTCCCAACGATACACCATCACCGTACATACACTAATGTTATGTAATGGACGCATGTTCTTGTCTGCGTATCGTTTCTCTCTCTCTCTCTCTCCATAGTTTTCTCTGTTTCGTTCGGATTCCTTCCTTTCTTCCCATCCGGAAATGGCAGCTGAAGCTGTTCTTGGTCGAAGTGGCATGAGCTCTGCTTCATTCGGCTCGAAATGGCGGGCTCCGCAATCGGACAAGTTCGAGGTCTCGCGCTGTACGGGCCGGGCTTGTTGCTCCGTCGAAGGCAGAAGCAAGGTCTACAGAGAACTTGGTCCGTCTGTCTCTGTCGCTGTCTCTGTCTCGCCGAAGTCCGTTATGTTGGTCTTACTCGAATGTTTTCATGAGGGTAGTTCTTGTTTTTTTTTTTTCAGATTTAAGATAGAGTGCTCGGTTCATTTGCAAATGTACATGGTGATAGATGGTTCTTGTCTTTTGGAGAAATTCTTTGACATGTTGTTGAGACTGCTTGTGAAGAAATCCAGATCGGTTCGTGGTAAAAATGAAAAAGAAAAAGGAAAGAGTGAACTTTCCGGAATCCATTGGTCGGACAATCATATCTTTCGTGTAGAATTTGAAGTCTTCGCATATCTTTCGGGCCTGAATCTTTCTCGTTAGGCCTTTTGCTTATTTTATTCACTTCTCGCGAACTCAACGAGTGAACTCCCATATGTGGGTGGTTCTTGTTTTTTAAGTTATCCCCCTAAAGGAAAGGTTCTTCCTTTCTTTTCCCTCGGTGTTCCAGTATCTTTGGTTTCGGAGTTCGCTCTTCAGAATTTCGAACCAGGGTTTCATTTGATATCTGTGGTTGTGTTGTAGCCGTTGTAAGGAAGTTATGTCAAACATGGGGAAAACTATGGGTTTTGCAAAATGTGACTCCTGTTAGAGGCTTGAAGTCAAGTTTAATTTCCTTGTCTAATCTGACACGAGTTCTGTGAAATGTAAGCAAAAGGTGTTTCTGGGATGTTGTTGGGGTAAAAATCATTGCAGTTAGGCATTTATGTTAAATTTGTATTTCTTTTTCTCCAGGGTTGTTTTCACTAAAAAAGAAGATCAAAGATGCAGTTCAACGCACTGAGATGATGGCTCCTATTGCACTGCAAATCGAAGAAGCTCGATGGATTAAGCAGGATGGACTGATTCGAGATTACGACCTCTGGGATGACCCTGCTAAATCCAATGATGCTTTCGTGAAGTTGGCAGACATTGCCAGAGCAGTCGATTCTCTGAGGGATTTAACTTACAAGGTGATGGGGAATGCCATATCCATCTCGTAGGAGTTTATTCCGTCCAGTAGGTGTGGATTTAGTTGGGCGATTGTTGGGTCATTGGTTTCTGCATGCTCTGTGCCGAAGCCTGGAAGCATGTGCAGGCACTTCTTGTTTCAACTCTTCTCTGAGATTAACTTGATTCTTAATGTGTCAATGACTGTCTTGTCTAGTTTAACTGTATCAATTAACGGAAGTGCGGTTGCTGGGCTTTAGTTAACTTTGTCTGCTGAAAGTTGCAGGCGGAAGAAGCAAAGCTGATAACTCAACTGGCGGAGATGGATGCTATTAATTATGCTCTTTTCGAGCAGGCATACACTGCTTCTTTGGATATGAGTAAGTTTTTGGACCAGTATGAGATGTTAAAGCTTCTAAAGGGACCATATGATGTGGATGGAGCGTCAATGGTCATCAAAGCTGAATCCAATGGCAATGACCATGAGGTTTGATAATTTGACTTGGTTTCTAAAATAATTATATATGTGCAAAGAGATGATGCTCTATTCATACTCTTCCATCGTTAAATGCATCGAGAATGGATTTGAAGTCTCTGGTTCCTGCTTCTTTATAAATGTTACGCTAAAATATAGGAGATTCAAAGAACTTGAGAATAAAAAACTGCATATATATGTACATGTAATGGTGGGACATCATTAGGGGAATGTTAGTATATATGTATGCTTGTGCGCATCACCATGTCAGTTACTTCTCAACTACGTATCTATTTGCTTGATGACTTAGATGTCTTGAAAATTGATTGTGGGATTTCTTCAGGGTTTAGCTGATATTTAATTTATTGCCTAGTATTCTTCTTCCTGTGTGAGGTATTTCGCATCTCCCTTCCCTGAATTTCAGTTTGCCAATAGCTCTTCTATGCACTCAGAAGTAAACATTGAGTGAGAATGTGATGACTATCAAAAGAATAATGAGAAAAAATGAAAGAGTGAGAATTTGATCAGTATGGATAGTTGTTCGATATCTTCTGTGCTATGAGGATACTTCATTTCGACATCAGTATGAACTAGGGTGGGGGATGATATGTTGCCAATCTATGTGCATACAACAGATGCAATCCTGGAAAAAATAGAACAACATTTGTAGCAGACTGTAATATTCATCTATAATGGGGATATATTCCGCTTCCATTACCTAATTCAATGAAATTACCTTGGTTTTGTTGACCAAAAAGAAAAAGAATCTTTCGGGCTCTGCTGGTTCCAATCTCTCTGTCTCTGATGCATTTGCTAATCCAGTTATGGGCTGAAAAACTACTGAGAATGTACCAAAAATGGGCTGAGAAGCAAGGTTACAAAGGGAGGATTGTAGAGAAGCATCTGGCAAAGAACGGTGGAATCACTTCTGCAACAGTTGAATTTGAATTTGATTATGCATATGGTTATCTTCAAGGGGAGAGGGGTGTTCATCGAATGATAAGAAGTTCGGAAACTGGATCAACAGATGATGAGGTTAGGTTACAATTATCATTTTCGTTTTTGACTTCTTTTTAATAATGGGCTCTGAATGATTTCTTTCTTCTCTATCCAGAGACCTCAGACGGCGAAAGTGCCATCTTGTTAGTGCATCATTAATATCAAGAACTGATTTTAAATGTATTAAAGACGTGACCAACTTGTAAATGACTGTGCAAAAGGAAAAACACATCGAAATTGGAAGATTGATAGTTTTTGTGGCTCTTTCTTGAATCAAAGCAGCTAGATATGAACTCGTACTCATGACACCTTATCGTATATATTTGGGTAAATTCTTTCTTCGATCTTACCTTAATTGGACACTTTAGATGTTTGTGGCACCTAGATGTATTCATGTACCATAGAGTCTAACATCGGTTCTAAGATATAAGATTTGCAACTTCAAGTGGCGTGTGGATTAATTGTGCACATGAGTTTAAGGTTGATTTAGTTAACTCAAAAACATAGCCAAGGAAATTATTGCATTTTATGGGATCTTACCATTCTAGTCATTTCTTTTTATAGTAATATCTGTTTCTTATATGATAGTGAATTGGAGGTTGAGACGAGCCTCTTCTGTGAAATGTGTTTCTGTTCTGCTACATCATTGGCCCTTAAATTCCTGCCAGTTTCTCATTTTAGTACTCAAATTTTGTAGGTTAGCCTAGCAGCTGTTGATATAATTCCTCTGTTCTGTGGTTTGGTCCCTGACCTGCAAATTAATGAGGAGGATTTACTCATCTTGTGCCCGTCTTCATCACCTGAAGTAGAAGTCAGTGAAGGCCGGTCTGAAGTTGTTATTCAGCATGTTCCTACTGGTTTTGTCGTCCAATCTTCAGGTAATGAGTTGTCTATTCGTTCCTTTGTTAGAGTCGACCTTCCGACTCAAATTTGTTTACCAATGGTTTCCGCAATCCAGTTTTGACTTTACAGAGAAGCAAATGCCCGTTCCTCAATAGATAGCAAATTATGCCGATCCCTTCCGATTGTTGGTGGTGATAAGACTTCTATGAAATCTTTCGACTTGTGTGTGAACACACGTTCATTCCTGTCTCATACCGCATTTTGTGATCGAGAAATAAGATCTCAAAATTTTTATCGCACAGGTGAAAGGAGTATTTTTGCAAATAAGATGAAGGCCCTCAACCGGTTGAAGGCTAGACTTCTTGTCACAGCCAGCGATATAGGAGTTCAAGGCATAAATGGTATCAAGAAAGAAGATGTGTTTGACGTATGGCGAGACGAGGCCCGGAGATATGTTCTTTGCCCTCGCAAGCATGTGAAAGATGTAAGAAGTGGTGTTGAAATGCCTGACCTGTATTCTGTTTTGGACGGTAATATAGAACCTCTAATTGGGGCTCATATCCATATGAGACTCAAATGACATGGCTCGATAGTAAAGCAGTTTTACACATTTTCACTCTATTCATTTATTTCTCTGCGTTGGTTCTTCCCTCCAAGTTTTAGCCCTTGAAGTTTCTTTTATTTTCATGTTAAAATTTATTTTGTCGACAAAAATGTAAGTTGGAAAAGAAAAAGTAACCCTTGGGTTGGCATATTGGTTGGATTAGCACAGGACTTCGAGCTTGTCCAATCACATTTTCATCGCGAGTGTGTAAACTACTCTGGATGAGGATTATCTCGAAAGTACTAAGCTTATGAACTTACTGGTTTGTTGTGATCTCCAGGTAGTCCAGCCTCTTTGCCAGTTCATGATCTTTAGTAATTCTAACTGTCGGCCCTAAGTTAGTAATTCTAATTCCACCAAACATCGCTCCAAGTTCGATGAGTATGTATAGGATGTCCACTCACAAAAGTTCGGAATGATGTAATTAAGTTTATACGTAGACATCCCGATGTTTGATTTGGTGTGAGGAACTGGCGTGTGAATTAAACGCATGAGGTAGATTCAGTTCTTGATATTACTGTACCCATCGAGCTTCGGCCTACATTCTAAGAGGCCAATACTCTTGTGATTAAGAGCCTTTAAGAGCTTTATGCTTGGATTATAAGAAAGCTATTCATTTGGCCTAATAATTATTAAGGGTTTATTGGGGTCTGACCAGATTTGACCTTGAGATGCCGGTCATCTCGCACACAACGATATGGTCAAGTTCGAACTGGGTTCGAAACCAAAACTCTAGTGATACATTATTCGATTTTATGTGGTTTCGTCGGGTGCGGAATTGGGACAACTAACACAATCCCAGCAATGTCCCAAATCAGCTTAAAGTTTAAAGACGGCTCTCTAAGTGAAGAAATTCATCTTCACTATGCCGTTGGATGGGAGTCCGTGTGGAAAACTAGAGGCAGCATTGGACCTATAGGACCAAAGAAGAGGCTTGGACATGTGCAGCATCAACCCCTGCCTTCTTGGGCAACAGATACGCATATTCCTGTGGGAAGCCCCACGCCCTTGCAATTTCCCCAACACCGTCACCAAGTTTTGTGGCTCTTCCATTTGGAGAAGAAGGTGAAGAGCTGGTGGCATGATGGTGGTGGCATTCCCTTGGGATCGTTCTTCGTGGCGGCTAGACCAGTAGCAACCGAGGAAGATGACTGTGAGTAAGCACATTGTTTTGGAATATCGTCGACGCACGAACATGTTATACCAAACTGTCGTATGAAGGATTTAACAAATGCACGGTTTCAAATTGAATAGCAGGCACATTTCACTCTCTAACAATACTTCGCCTTCTTTTTCGTGTTTGTGGAACAATTTTTTTGTATATTTTTGTATCTTAATAAGCATATTTGATGCATTGCAGGTGTTGTTAAATCAGTTTCTAGAGAGAAAAATTGGAGGGTTATATGTATTTGTATCTGATTGGTCCACATCTGAGATTGCAAGGGCATGGTTCCCTTCTGGTCTTCCATATGGTCTCCCACGGATGCTGGATTCCGGAGAAATTACGAAAATGAAACAATAAATAGTTTCAACATTCGCTTAAGGCTTCCACAAAATAAGTACACCATATGAGCATGGGAAACTAAAAAAGAAGCAATAATAAGCAGTTCAGGCTTTATGAAGAAGCAATTGCAGTTCATTGACATAGATAAAATTTCAAAGATGGCAAGAACATGTTCATGGATAATAATAGTAGTCAGCAGTTCAGGCTTTATCCTGGCCTTTGTGAAGTCTGTTGGGACTTCCTAGTATTACCGACATTCGCAATTCCATGCAAATTTTTCTACAAATTCTAGGAGCCTTCATATTTTTTGTCAGGGAAGCCATCAAACTGTTATAGACTTGAACAGCAGGATTCCATAAATAAATGAAACTCGCTAATTCCATCTACATTTTTGCGCCTAGTTATGGCAACATCATCATCTTCAGGTCTTCCATGTTCATATACAAAATTCAAGAGCCCAAAATGACAAATTGCTGATACATGCTCCTTTGAGCTTCTCTAACAACAAGACGCAAACAAAGATCCCCGATAAGTCATTGTATGCCTTGCCTTACTCCTTAATAGACTGAGCAGCAGACAGTCGTAGACAACTGTCTTTCTAGGCTTACTTTTCAATTAAAAAAAAACAACCACCAGATGATCGAATTGGATTGCAAACCAGAAAGGTTGTACCTACAACTTGCACACAGCATTTCAGCATTATTCCCCTAACGGCTTCGGCATCGGCATCAAAATGTATGTTCAAAAACTTGCACGGATTTCTTCAAATGTGATTTCAAAGTTCCATCATAACTCTTCCTCCAAAAGACGCCCTATAGAATAATCTAGAAAAACCCAGATCACTCCACAAGCCCAGACAAAGCAAATACTGTCTGTCCTGTCATCTCGTCATCCTTTTCTTTGCCCCCATTGCTAAGCAAATTTCATCAAAAAAATTTCCCTTGCTATTGGCTTCAACAAAAATGACCATGGCAAGAAAAGCTCAATACTTTTCACCAACCAGCATCTAAGATGATGCTGCCGGACTACCTTCCCAGAATATATTCACCGAGATCCCAAAAGAGATGACAGAACTAAAGCTTGAGAATGAGGCCAATAGGACAATGATCACTACCGGTGATATCAGGAAGGATGTACGAGTCATGAACTTTGTCTGCTATAGATTCTGAAACGAGAAAATAATCGAGCCGCCACCCTGTAGATTACAAGGAGGATAGTTAACATTTGAGAATACCTATTTCCATAAGCTTCATCTGATAAGACGAAGATATGCATAATGACCCAAGAAAAAGCAAAGAGGTTGTCATTGCTCATGTTATCACAATTACCGGAGAGAAGTGTAACATTTGATATATAATTTTCCATCAAGTAGATCTATGTATACCTTTATTTGTCTTCCTCGCACCATGCCGATAACCCCAATAAGTATAACCAACAACATGAGGATGCTGTCTTCTAAAGGTATCGACAAAGCCCCTTGACAGGAAGTTGGTCTCAAAAGATTCCCTTTCTTCAATTGTAAATCCAGCGCTTCTTTTATTTCCCTGGAGTCTCATGATAATCAGATTAATGACAGATATAACAAACATTAGACATACTAAGAACTTCTGTTTTGAAATACCAAACAGCCTGAATTGCGATTTCCATCAACCCCCCCACCCCCCGAATTCAGTTCTATGGAGAAAAAGCCTAATTACAGTCCTTTTCTCTGTTTGACTTTGCTGCCTTCTGTTTTAGGTTTTTCCCTCTCTTTTTAAGTGGGGTGGGGGACATATGGTGCAGCAAGGACATTGTACTGTGACAGTTAACTTAAAAAGTTGATGTAAATTATTAGTGCACCTATCAATCAAAGGCAGGAAAGGCAAATGGACTATTTCGCTTACCGCAGGATTGTAAATGTCTATTTCCTGATGGGCACAATTCAGATCGCCAGTCAAAATCACGGGCTTTGACTTTTCAAGTTCCTGTATTGCCAACAGCAAGCACAAATTTGAGTAAGAAATAAAACAATATTGCAACAGAATTATAGTAGTAGTCTATTCGAAAACCTTTAAAGGTACTATGAAAAGCATATTGTAGAATGATCCATGATATGGTGAATAATGACTCCAGAACAAAAGGCTAAATAGCTTTACAAAAAACAAGAGGGCCACATAGAACTGAACATACTTTTATGTAGCGGCCCAGAGATGGATCCCACTCTTTAATCCTATACATCTGATATAAACAATAAAAGCAATAGAGTTAGAAAATCATACTCACAAGTGTGTAACGGAATAAACCAATGAAATAGATTGATACCAGTCTTCTCAAGCCATCACCAGAATTAGGAACGTAACCACTCAAGAGAAAGAACGAATCAAATTCTGCAGTGACAAGCCGTCCCTCAGAATCATGATCTGATATGCCCAAGCCATATGTAACTGAAAGGGGCTTTGTCTGCAGAAAAAAATTACTAATAGTAACTACAGAAGTAGATAATCCGAAAAAACCAAATGTAGGAGAAAGCCAAAAGGCACGGTATCCATCTTTTACATGAATTAATATAGAGAAAAGGTAATCCTTTTGCATTTTTAACATACAAATTACAACTTATATCAATTTTATTATCCATCCAACATCAATTGAGATGCTAATTCCAACTCATAAGCACCTAAAACAGCTGATCATTGGCTGTGATCTTTATTTCAGATGAGAAGCATTTCATTTGAACAAATATAAAGCAAATGGACTAACCTTGCTACAAGCATATTACAATGTCAATTAACTAGATTAAAACAGCATAATATCCGTACGGACTCCTACATTCTTGGTTACAATATGACAATTCATTGGGGTCAAATGCACTCGCTGTAACAAATCAATGGGGCCATTTGGAATTTTTACATTCTTACAAACTTCTTCTTCAAGATGTTCATTGGATACTATGAGGCGCCAAAAGGACCGTGAAGGTACTATGGCTGAATGGGTTCAAATCACTCTTTCAAAGTGCTTTAAAGGAGAGAAATGAAGAAAACTGGGATGATGAAAATTTTCCGCAAGATATCTAGTTTCTAGTAGCTCATTCACTACATAACAAATCACATGAAGTCTATTTCTGCTCATTCCCAGCTTAAGACAATTTGACCATGAGATGACATGCCATCTCATTTCTCCACTTCTTCAAGGACAGACAGATGCTTTCAGACTTTATTCATTCTTCTTTCAAATACGCCAACAATCAGTTGCTTCCATCAATCTGTTTTGTTTCATCTACTCAAAAAGTAACCAAGTTCTTCCTTATTTTCTACTGACTATATCCAACATAGTGTCAAAGTAGCAGATTAAAATAGAATGTGTACATTATAAAGCCAGAGATAATCAATCTCTCTCCCATTGCAAAAATCAAACCTTTCTTATGAAAGCCATACAGCACTCCAGCTAAGGTGGACATCAAACAATGACATATATAACAAAATTTTATCACATTCCCCAAGGCTGGAAAGAGTGCTCCTGTGAAAAAGCAAAATGAAGCATACCCGTGAGATGATTGCTGTACCAGAATAACCAAGTTTAGAAACACTGCATGTCCAGTAGCTGTTCTCATAACCTTCTATAACGTCTTTGATTGCTTCTACATCCTTCTCCTGCATATAGGCAAAATTTAAATATTAACAACCTCAAGCAAACATGAAGCCAGGAGACAGAGCATTGATGCTCAGGAGGGATATGTTAATATTTTCCCTTCAGCAGAAATAGTAACCTGGTTTGCAGTTCGATTTGGTACGTGAAACGAAAATGGGAACAAGGAACATTATGTATTCAGAATGCAGTATGAAGGGGGTAGGTTTCTTTAGAAAGCTTTTTCTGACCCAAATTCAAACATCGCATCGCAGAACGTTTTCAGAGATCAAGTTTGAGTAATTTAAGAAATATGTTATATTTAGAGCACAATTCTTCCTTTTTTAGTCAAATCATATATAGTATATGTTTAAAGCATATATATATATATATATATATATATATATATATATATATATCCAATAGATGATTTCACCCTTATTTTCCTTTATTCCATCTGGAATGCTCGGATGGCCAAATCTAGCGTACCAAGTCTCTAGTGAACCACAAATTGCAATGCACGTACCAATCCACGGATCTTTGTTGTTTGAGCAAATTCTGGTAACCTCAGATCCATAAAGTGGTTCATAATACAATGATTTTGATGTCTGCATGGACTAACTAGTAGGCTTTGAATCTTCCACTGGGAAAAGATGATCCCAACAAACTCAGAAGAAAAACAAGTATACTTGCCTGGAGTTTGGTCTCCTGCAAGCACAATACATCAAACTTTTCCCTTTGAGCAAGCTGAACAGCAGAAAACCCCTCCATCTTTAACAATGCTCTCAAACCATTGACATTCCAAGACATCAACTTCACAGAATTCACATTCCGTGAAAGAGGTAGAGGCCTCATAGTTCGAGGATTGTAAGCAACCCAGTGCTTCTGTGGCTTCTTGTGGGCGAGAACTGTCCATGGTTCTATCGTTCTATTAACTTCAGCTCCTACTTCTTCAATGCAAACTTCTGTATCTTTTTTCTTCAAAATGGATAATATTTTCCCTTTCGTCACTTCACCTAATAATTTAAATTAAGTTAACTGGGCAAACAGCATGAACACATTTTACTACAATTACTAAAACAGTACATATTTCACCAACCAGCAATTTCATCAGTTTCAGTTGACTGCATCTGCTTCGATCTGACCACTGTGCCATCAACTTTCATTGTTTTTTCCTTGGTAGACTGCTTTACCCTCTTACTTCTTTGCATTCTAGAAATTTTTGACTCAGAGCTAATTGCTTCAACACAATTATTCTCATCAGGGTTCTCTTCCCTCTTTGAAACTGAAATATATTCAGATAACCCATAAGAAGCTTGATCCTCCGCCGCCTCAATATTATCACCTACAAAAGCCAATACAGGAGAACCACCATGGTTGTCAACCACAATAGTGAGGAGCTCATCTTCGCACTTCAATGGGTCCAAAAACAACATAGGAAATGGAATATCAAATAGTTAAATGAGCATTAAAATGTGTTCCTGTGAATTAAAAGTACATAACGTAGATTGCAAACTGCCACAAAAGCTTCTAATCTCCTAGAAAGTCTTCGACATCCATCAATGAGCACATGAAATAGATTTCAAACTGTCACAAAAGCTGCTGCTGTAAGTGAAAGTCTTTCAAATATTTACAGTTGGTGAGAAAACTTCTAATCTTGCTACCTCTGCCCAGCATCAAGTGAATTATCATCAAACTGTCAATAGATTATAAAGATGGTACCTTTGGTTTCTTGATTGAAATAACCCTTCAAGGCAGATATTAGATCTGGTTTACGCCCTTTGGCCGGGATTCCAATTCTCCTGGTGTCAGAAGAATATCAAAGACAACCAGCAATGCAATTAAAAATTAATTTACAGGTTTCTCAAACAATAACAACAGCTTTCAAGATAATACAAAGAATGGTACACTCTCAGAGGGAACCAGTCATGCAATAGAAACTATTTATCCAACTCTTTCGAGTGCTTTGAAATAAAAACAAGTCAACTCTTTCAGGTGCCATACCCTTCTATATAAGCATCCTCTAGACAGATGATATTTCTAATATTGTCATGAGAACATCTATTTTGTACATTAAAAATCACATCGATCAGTTATTCATCCAATCTTAATATAACTGGGGATTCTATGAAGGCAGTTCACATGCAATTCCAAGAGGTTGCTAGACTGTAAGTCCAACCGGCAGGACAACCGAGAAGGTGCAGTTTGTGCCTCTGAACTGCAACAGCAGCTAGGGAGCCAGTCCTTCAGACCAGTCGTTCCATGCACTCTTCCCGCATGCTTTACAATAACAATTTACAAGCCTCTCAAATGACCATAGAAACGCAAAAAAGGACATAAAGGTTTCATCATCATATTGAGAAAAAGAGTGATGCAACAAAGACATAGCTTTTTGTTGAAGGAGAACTCTCCAGACCTCATGGTTTTCTATCAGTAATGTTGATTTCCCTGCTAAATAATCGCACTTGCAAGCTTCAAATAGCAAAACTTGATTTTTGCTTACTGTAAAGGTTTCGCAGGAAACACCATAACAACGATAACTCGTTTGCAAAATTTGACAAAAACAATTTATCCCCACCTCAATGTAGCTCTCAATCCCTGAAATGTCATTGCCTCAATTCTGGCAGGGTCATTTTTAAGGCATTCGACGTCACCGACGCTTTCACCAAAAATTTCCTACAAGAAAAATGAATGCTAAGCAGTCAAGTCACCAAAACAGAGGTCGAACGATAGGTTCCACTAACAGAGGATACCTTGACACGACTTGTGCTAGAACTAGGAACCGAAGTCGCCAATCCTTTCGATTTCTTCCCTTTCTTGTCCTCAGGAGTCGCCGACTCAGGTCTCGACGATTTAGACATGCCCCTTTTGGACACCATTTCGCTTGCTCCGAAGGAGACAACAGAACGACCGACCCAGAATCTTGGAGCCGCCGCGAAACTACAACGTTCAAAAAAGTCAGGAACTTTTTCAACAACCAAAGCAATGCAACATCACAGATTGTCGCCTCAGCGGTCATTTTTGCTGACCCACTAATCGAAATGAAAAGGGGATCACGTGGAAAGAAGGCTGGAAAAGCTTGCGCATTCTTCACGCTGGATTCACGCAAAGGAGAGGTCGGGAGGGACCCGGGACGAACCTCAAAGAAGGGGTGGCGAAACCCCTGAACCCTAGTCGAAATGCTTGCCACATGGATGAAGAACGCAGAGAGAGAGAGAGAGAGAGAGAGAGAGAGAGAGAGAGAGTACGCTGTTGCTGCTGAGCAGGAAGAAGAGACGCAGCACAAGGGCATACCCGACACTCGCAGACAGGAAGAAAGAACCGCCGAAGCGTGGAGGTCGTGGGTGGCCAACCGCCGGACTCCACGAACCAGCCGACCGTCCCACGTCTCGTTCCTACTCTCACTCCGGCAAAAACCACCATTTATATGTCGCCTCGTTTTCCTACGACAAATATACAAAGGGACTGACTGCATTTTCAAGATTACGGGTCAGCGTAGAAAATACTGGAACCCCTTTCGATGTCTCCACAAATCTTAAACGTGAAAAAAAATTATTTTCGTTAATGGATAGTTGATATTTATTGAGGTATCGAGGGAAACACAATATTAAATAGAAGATGTTTATCCGTTGTTAATACAAAGTTTGGAATTTAATCATTCATCCTTTGTTGGTGGAAATTTCTTCTAATCACACCGTTGATTTGACAAATCTTCGGTTCTGAGCAACGCTCACACCATACTTTACTCAATATAAACATGAGTTTGTATCCACAATTTTAGATATGCCCATGACTTGTAACCCATTAATATGATTGGAAGAGAACAAGACCCGTACGAGTTAAATTTGTACTTTTTGAGGAAATTATCTCTGCGCTACGGTAACAACAACATGTAAAGAAATAAGCTAATAAGAAGCAATAATTTCAAACTTCAAAAATGTAAGTTTATTGGATGCGTATCGTGCGAATAAAGTAATTGGTCTATTATGTCGCTTCCTTCGTGTCTATTAGTTTTATGCATAACAGAGTACCCAAAAGGAAAGGAAAGAAGAACAGGAGATTCATTGATTGAATGGCATTCCATTTTCAGGGTACATTTTGCTGCAAATGCACTTATTCTGCACGACTGATGAATTACACTTATCCCAATTCGACCCCAAACAACAGTGACTATCAGCTTCAATCTACTCCACAGAATCAACTCCATATTATTCTCTACGCGAGATCTCCACTCATGCCGTCCCAATTGTATCTGTCCGAATCGTCAAGGGTTGTGTTCTTGGCCATTCTCCAACTTAGGTCTTCCCTGTTTTGGTGAAAACCCTGTAGAGAAGTAACCTGCTGATTCTGCTGATTCTGATAAGGTTCTGATTCGGCTCCTGAGAATGGCCTTGCTTTGAACCCCCACAAGGGTCAGCCTAGCCGCAAGTCACTCCACCGAACCAACTCCATTTACAGTTTCTCCAACGTCGAAATCAGAAAGATCTTCCGACTATTCTCGTCTTTTGACCACTCCTTTTCTACGTCTTCCCATTCATCGCATGCAAATGACTTGACTCGTGAGGGCATTCCCAAAGATGACTGTTCTGCTTCTGTTACTGCCATCAAGACCCTCCGCTACTCTGCTCCCAGTCCAAAAGCAGTTAACGGTCCATTTTGGCTTCCAAATCTACTTCGTCGGTGCAGGATGTGGATTTTTGGATCGGGTGAAGGGATGTCGCATGGAAGCCCGTTTGTTTCTGCCCACTTCCCTTCAGGTTGCGAAATACCTCCTCAACTGCTGAGCTATTAGACTAAACCAATGTCATGAAAGTGTAAGAACCTCATTGCTTCCACGAGCTTTCACTTGGGAATTTAGCCAACCGAGCTGCAGAACTTCTCCTCCCACAATGGCACAGTTCAGCTGCAACTGCCTGCAAAGGTAATTGAAACCATCTTTAGTTCATTAATTCAAAACACTATATCAAAGAAAAGCCGGAGAAAAAGGTCAAACTTTTCGCGGATCACTACATGCCCATTTTGTACTCTCTTTGCGTATCATTTAGTGATTACAATTTCTACTGATAAAAGAATAGGACAACAAGCTTTGAGTTTTTAATGAAAACAATGACAATGAGCATATTGTAGTAACAGTGAAGACACTCCAGTAACCAAAATCCTACTCTCATCACAGTGGAAAGCGACAAAAGAATGTACAGTGGAATGTATAGTTGGGATTCAATTATTCCTACCATTCTTTGGAAGGTCAATCCGGGAGACGCGGATGACATTGGAGCAAAAATTCTGTCCAGCTATTGACTCTCTTAAAAAGGAAGCCTTGTATCTTGCATCTCTCCTTTTGCAGGCAGTTGGCAGCCAGCCATGCGATCGTGGAAGAAGTTCTGCAGATTGATCGGCTCAATTCCCTGGAAGAGCTCGTGGTAACAAGGAGGTACTTGCAGTTAATATGACAAAGTGGTTAAGTGGAACGACTCAGCAGTTGAGGCGTTTCAGAACGCAAAGGAACGATTCAGGGATGAGATCAACCGCCTTCCTTGTGAATTTCTTGGCCTAATCCAAAATCTCCATACCGACGAAGTAGATTGAGAATGCAAAGTGGACCCTGAGCTGGCTCTGAACTTGGAGCAAGGGCCAGAGGCTCTCGATGACGACAGTAATGGAAGCGCAATTGTTGTCTTTGGCGATGTCCTAGCAAATTGGTCAATTCCGGGCAATGGATAGGGGAACGCAGAGGAGGAGTGGCAAGAGGACGGTAACTTTTGGAAGATCATCTTCGACTTCAATGGCGATGAAAATATAACGACTCGGTCCGACGAGGGTGGAGAGTGGTCGCCGCAGCTAGAGGGCCTAGACAAGGAGCGGCTCTTGGGAAGTTTTCAGGATGCAAAGAGGACATGAATGAATTGAACCGTATACCAAATAAGGGAGAGCGAATTTTATATATATATGTGTGTGTAAAAATTGGAATTAACTCAAAGGGATGCTTTTTGACGTAATAGCAATACTTAACTTTGGAACTCTAAAGTTAAACGTGCTTAGTTGGGAGCACTCTCACATGAGTGACCTCTTGGAAAGGTGCCGACATGTTGTGGACAGAACAGCAAGGCTTGGTAAGGATGGTCCAAAGCGGATAATCCATTAGTCAATTCCAAGCAATGGATTGGCGAACACAGAGAAGGAGAGGTAAGAGGACGGTAACTTTTGGAAGATCGTTTCCGACTTCAATGGCGATGAAAATATGCAGGGAGTTGATTTTGCGGAGTGAGTTGCAAATAGGGACAGTGGACACACGGGAGGTGGCGGGCCACCAGCAACCCACGAGACTCCCGATGCTCCAATTACGTCTCAGTTTTATGCATTTTCAGACTTCAAAATGAGATAACTAGGCCTTTATGGCAAATATTATCTCCTTAAAAATTATGAATTGAAAATGGCAATTTCCATCTCTAAACATGGATGATTATGTGGGTACATTGGCAAAATCATAATTAGAACAATCTGCTTGAACTGGTCCGCACCATGTAATATTATTCGCCTCCTTTTTTGTTTAAATGTAACGTATGATATATTAAGACCGATTTACTACCGAGAGACACTGCACAAATCAAATAGTTTTCCTTCCTAACAATGTTTGAGTCGATTACCATCAATTAAACAGGTTTCTTTTCGTGTGTATGATGATTAACTTAAAAAAGAGAGGTATATATGATTACTCATAGTGTAACACGACGTTAATTTAAAAATGGCATCTAATTCTCAACATGGATATATTAGATGGGGTATTTATAATGAACTTCTTTTTATGCCAATGGCAAAATCAACAAATACTCTTTTTGCATTTTGGGCTATCAATGTTTGCCTCCTTATTTTTTAAATTAACTCAGCAAATTAAGAAAAAACACTTTGTGTATTCCATTGATAGTAATTGTTAAAGATGGTAAGACTAATATAGAGGAAGCATTATGGCTAGCACCTCTTTTAGTAAAGAACTAAATGGGGACACCTAGTCCTTTATTTCCTAGTTACAATGGTACTATTTCCATTCCCCTACATGGCTCCAAATCAGCGGATGAACAAAATTACCCTTGAAAAGGTATTCTCTCTCTCTCTCTCTCTCTCTCTCTCTCTCTCTCTCTCTTCCCCCCCAATTTGCAAAGAAAATCCTGTTACAGTTTTCAAGGGCATTTAATTGAGTGAACTCAAGATAAAATCACCTTTGCTTAAACCATATTTCCTTTTTCTGATCTCTTCCTTGATCCATTGTGCACCTATAAAAAGTAGGGCTGAATCCAAAAAAAGTTACCCACTTATCAAGAAAATAGTATCAAGTGTTGTTTCATAAGTTCATATTTTTCCGGTAACCGCTCTACCGAGTTTTTACTCTCACGTTGGAATTTCTTGAGCAAAATCCTAGAAATTGAAACATCTGTAAAAATTTGGGGAGAGAAAGATTGCCATCACAAAATATAGTCACCTAACTTGCTTATATGATACGCTATATTGCATAGAAATTAGAAATTGAAGATGGTACATGTGCTTCAATAACATACCACTGAAATAATATGAGATTCATTAACTTAGAGTAGAATATGCAAAGGAGAGGATTGTGTTATTCATCGTACATCTCAAAATGAAGAGTACATGAGCCTTTTTATAGGCTTTAGGATCAATCCAAGATATGCATAATTAAAAGGAGACACGGAGAATCTCCATAATACATGCATAATCATGAGAGATATGGAGAATTTAGGGAAATATTATAATTATCTCTAACAAAATTAAATGTCGTTTTTTTAACGTACATATTACTGTAAATGCAATGGCTTATACTTTATATATTCATGAATACAACAAAGAAATTAGCAAGGCAACCACGACTCTTAGTTCCGCTTCATTTCCATCCGGCGGTCCATCCGTAACCCATTCGCTAATCATTCCGGCGGAATCTAGAGGGCTTGCGTTTCGCGACATGGGGTCTAGCAGGTTCGGGTTCCCTATTCAGGTCACCCCAGTCCCATGTATCCCAATTGTCTGGACTGCCCCTGAATTTACCGCCATCTTTGCTATCGGGATACCCTTGGGTACTCACCCACTGATTCGCTAGGACATCACTGAAGATAATCGTGCTGCTGTTGTTGCCGCCATCAAGGGCTTCAGGCCATCGGTCCAAGTCGCAAAGCAGTTCAGGGTCCACTTCAGATACCCAATCCACTTCATCTATGTGCAGATTTGGATCGGGCAAAGCAATGCTGCATGGAATTCCATTGATCTCTGCCCAGAACCGTTCCTTTGCATCGTGAAACGCCTCCTCGACTGCCGAGTCATTCCACTTAAGCACTTTGTCATATAAGTGGATGTACCGCTTTGCTTCCACAAGCTTTTTCCAGGGAACTGACCCTACGAACCTGCAGAACTCCTTCTCCCAGGATGGAACGGCTGACCGCCAATGGCCTGCTAAAACAAACGAAACCGTCATTAGCTCATCAAATCAAGACACAACTTCAAATAATGTCATGTCCACGAACAGCTCAGTCGTACTACTTTCGACTTAAAGCTCCAATATCATATTACGTTGATCCTCTACTAGACAAAATTATTACATTATTCAACAAAAAGAGACGGACAATCAAAATGAAATAAGAGTGAGTGACAACTATTGCCGATAGGCGGCTTTCTTCCGAATGATCTGCTTCCCTGAGTGCCTTGATGACGATTGTAACCCCGTTGTCCCCTCCAACCGTCCATTATCAACCCGACAACACTCCTTACAACTGATAGGAAAATTTCAGAAGATCTTGCAGTTGAAGAGCGAGAACAAGAGGGCACTCGTCGGAGAAACTTTCCAGTGGCAATCTCAGGTTCTTTGCAGGATTGTGATCCCGAAAAGAGAAAGGGAGAGAGTCACGTGGGCGTTAGGTCTGCGCTCAACGTCTAAAGGGTGGTTGAAAAGCATAAATCTGGAGGTGAAATCATAAGAAGCGCACAGCATTTCGGGGGCCGGTTTGGTGTTTATATAGCTCCTCAAGTTCTGATTCGGATTACAGTTTCCTTTCTTGTCGGTCCTCATCCATCGCCAGTGAATCGAATTCATGCACAGGCATTATTATTTTTCCGACATGATTCTATATCTTCTTTTTATGCTGAACGTTTACTTTTTTTGTGAACTAGCAGAAAAGGACAATCATCCAGTTACTCAACCAAAACCAGAAAAATGAAAACGAACTTTCTTGGTCATTTAATTTACGGATATTTGTTTCCACTTTCCAGTCGAGCCTTCAAATGTCAAGTCAATTCCATAGACGTCTTCCCATATAGTTGCGACCCTTCACCTAGTGTTTCCGAGAAAAGTGAACAAAATTTCAGAAACCAAATCCAAAACGCATATGGGTTGGTAAAGAAAAAAGAAAAAGCATACTCTTACCCTTCTGTGGAAGGTGTCAATCCAGGTGACGAGGATGAGATCATCGCAAAATGTTTCCCAAGTATTGACCCTCGTGATAGGAGAGCCATGTAATTGGCATTCCTGTTCTTGCACCTTGTTAAAATATATCTCGAGTTTAAGCCCATTGAACGAACCCGACCCGAATTGATTTTTATTTGTATAAGCTTGATGCAAGAAAGTTGAAAATATAAAATTGCATATTACGGGCATTATCTAAGGTGCATGAGTTGTGATTTAAGGTAGTTTCCAAATTTAAGTTGGAGTCCGCGGCTAGATACTGGAAAGTCCAATATGGACTTTGAGTTAGACATCAACTCGGTCAATGTGTTTGACAAAGAAAAAAAGCAACGAAAAGAATAAAAAGAAGAAGAAGAAGAAAGTTGGGTTGGTTGACCGAATCCCAGTTGGATTCCATTTCCTTCTCCAACACAGTTGGTTATCTTTGATGACGATGCAAAGATTCATTAATCCATGGCGGTGACTTATATATATTCTCGAAGGTGCATGCCGTAGAGGACGCGAAGAGAAGTCTTGAAGCGCCGCGGTTGACATGAAGATATTCCAAGCAAGTGCTTGGCATTGGGTTCGTGATTTTATTCATGAAATTACACCAAGAGTTCAAGTGTTTGTAGCGATTAAATCTTGTGATAAGATTTGTGTAAAATTTCTTCGCGAGATTGAGAAATTATTTGGTGAGGAATTGGGAGCTAAACACTGCGTGCATTATTAGGTGTAATTAGGGCTTAGGAAACACCGAGAGTGTTTGAGTGACTCGAGTGTGGTTGTATCGCTTGATGTATAGTGGAATTCCGTGCTGCTCTCCCCATGAATGTAGGCACTGTGACCAAACCATGAAAATCTGGTGTCCTATTTATTTTCTTATTCTGTCAATTTTATTGTTCGATCACTTGGCTTCCGCAATAATTGGTATCAAAGCTAGACTTGGTTGAGTTGAAGGGAATCGATGCTAATAGAAAAAGGAAAAGTGAGAATCGATAGATTTGATGGGAAGGATTTTGGTTTCTGGAAGATGCAGATTGAGGATAATTTATATAAGATGAAAGACGATGAAGCAAGCTAATTGGGAATTGCTGGATAGACGAGCTTTGGGTGTTACTCGGCTGATGTTGGCACGTAACATCGCAATTAACATCGTGAATGAGAAGACCACTGCGGGTTTGATGAAAGCCCTGTTGGACATGTATGAGAAGCCTTCTGCAATCAACAAGTTCTATTTGATGCGACGTCTGTTTAATTTGAAGATGAGCGAAGGTGCGTCAGTTGGAGATCATATCAATGAATTCAATGTGATCGTTAGTCAATTGAGTTTAGTTGAGATTGACTTTGAAAATGAGGTACGTGCTTTGATTCTATTATCCTCATTGCCTGATAGTTGGAGTACTACTGTTACTGTTGTTAGTAATTCCTCTGGGTCAACAAGTTTGATGTTTGATGGTATTTGAGATTTAATTCTGAGTGAGGATATCCATAGAAAAGAATCTGGCAAACATGTATCTGCTGCTTTAGTAGGTGAAAAGATAGGAAGAACCGGTACACGTGTTAGCAGGAGTAGTATGAACTCGAATAGACGAAATCAGTCTAGGACTGATGGTGTTGTCTGTTGGAGTTGTGGCAAGAGGGAGCATCTTAGAAGGGATTGCCTTAAACTGAAAAACGACAAGGGTAAGGGAATTAGAGTTGATCCTGTAAATGATGTTGCAGCTATAGCTGATGGTAATTCGAATAATGCTGATTATGTCTTGTTTGTCACTGATAATTCATCGTTTGGCGGATGGATTATGGATTCTAGTTGTTCTTTTCACGCTACACTAAACATGAACTGGTTTACTACTTATCAGTGCACGAATAGTAGTAAAGTGCAATTGGGAAACAATTCTGAATGCAATGTTGTTGGTGTTGGTAATGTCAGAATCAGAATGCATGATGGTATTGTGTGGATATTGACTGGAGTGAGGCATGTTCCAGAGTTGAAGAAAATTCTAATTTCCTTAAGTGTCCTAGATTCAGCTGAGCGTCGGTATTCTTAAGAATGTGGACTTTTGAAAGTTGTTCGAGGTGCCTTGGTGATAATGAAAGGAATCAAGCATAGTAGCCTGTATGAACTTCAAGGTGAGACAGTGATCAAATTCGCTGCGGAGATATCGGATGCATCGATTCGAGAGTTTGAATTGTGGCATATGCGTTTGGGGCACATTAGCGAGAGAAGCCTAAAGGTTCTAAGCGAAAGGAATTTGCTATGTGATTATGTGGCTAACGAATTGAATGTATGCTGGTGCTATGATTTAGATCAACGACGGAAAGTACAGTTTAGTATAATTATCAAAGAAACCACAGATATTGTAGAATTAATTCACTTGAATGTTCGCAGGTTGTCGCGATTTCCTTGGGGGAAGAGTGCCAAATTTATGCTAACAGTTGTTAATGACTACTCGAGGAAAATGTGGGGTGTTTGTGCTAAGGCATAAGTTTGATACCGTTGTCAAGATCATGCAGTTAAAAGCTTTGATCGAAAAAGAGACTGGTAAAATGATCAAGCAAGTGCAGTCTGACAGTAGTATGGAGTTTTGCTCGGAGCTGTTAAATGAATTTTGCATGAAGGAAGATATAGTGAAACACCGCACTAATGTCAATGAACCACAACATGTTACAGAGTTGATGAGCAGAATATTACTAGAGATGGACCATAAAATGTTCTCTAGTGCTGGTATGGCTAGGAGATTCCTGGCAGATGCGCTTAGTACGGCGAGCTACCTGAAAAATAGATCCCCATCGACTGCAATTGAATATCAGACTCCCGAAGAAGTGTGGTCAGGTAACGTTGATGATTGTTCTGTTCTTAGAATATTTGGTTGTCCATGTTATGTGTCGAGTTAGTGATAGTAAGCTCGATGGAAGGTCAAGAAAGTGCATGTTCCTAAGTTATGCACAAGGTGAGCGAGGCTATAAGTTGTGGTGTCCGGAATTAAATTCACCTATTCTCAGCAGAAAAGTTACATTTGACGAGTCTCCAGTATTTTCTGGCTAGGAGTGTTAATAGCAGTGTTTATACGGATTTGGACAGTGTTCAGCTTGAAGTGGAGTTGCAACCAGAAACTCCTGAGGTAGCGGGTACTGGCGAAGTAATCGACACGAATGGTGCTTGTAGCAAGGTGGAGCCTATTGAGCCAACAGTTGCTATAACTGCTGATATTGACAATGTGCGCATTCGATCTCCTGATAGATATGGATGTAACGATGGTTTTGCTTTATCTAGCAATTAAGGAGGTTGTGTCGGAAAATTCTTGTAAAGCGGTTAAAGGTGTATGTGGAGTTGGTATTCTGATGAGGTCCACGGCTATGACGAAGTTCAAGCGAGGCTTGGACTTGAAAGACATCTGTGGCAGTTGAGCCCATCGGGACTGTGAGAGAGTAGTAGCGAAATTCGGATTTTATCAAAGCGATTGTAACTTGGCTCCAACGTCGAGCCAAGGTGGAGATTGTTAAAATATGTCTCGAGTTTAAGCCCATTGAACGAACCCGACCCGAATTGATTTTATTTGTATAAGCTTGATGCAGGAAAGTTGAAAATATAAAATTGCAGATTATGGACATTATCTACGGTGCACGAGTTGTGATTTAAGGTAGTTTCCAAATTTAAGTTGGAGTCTGCGGCTAGATACTAGAAAGTCCAATATGGACTTTGAGTTAGACATCGACTCGGTCAATGTGTCAGACAAAGAAAGAAAGCAACGAAAAGAATAAAAAGAAGAAGAAGAAGAAAGTTGGGTTGGTTGACCGAATCCCAGTTGGATTCTATTTCTTTCTCCAACACAGTTGGTTATCTTTGATGACGATGCAAAGATTCATTAACCCCCGGCGGTGACTTATATATATATTCTTGAAGGTGTGCGCCGTAGAGGACGCGAAGAGAAGTCTTGAAGCGCCGCGGTTGACATGAAGATATTCCAAGTGAGTGCTTGGCATTAGATTCGTGATTTTGTTCATGAAATTACACCAAGAGTTCAAGTGTTTGTAGCGATTAAATCTTGTGATAAGATTTGTATAAAATTTCTTCGCGAGATTGAGAGATTATTTGATGAGGAATTGGGAGCTAAACACTGCGTGCGTTATTGGGTGTAATTGAGGCTTGAGAAGCACCAAGAGTGTTTGAGTGACTCGAATGTGATTGTAATCTCCGTTGTATTGCTTGATTTATAGTGGAATTTTGTACTGTTCTTCCTATGGACGTAGGTTACTACGATGGAACCACGTAAATCTGATATCTGATTTATTTTCTTATACTGTCAATTTTATTATTCGATCCCTTGGCTTCCGCAACACACCTTCCTGCAAACCTGTAGTGGCTTGAGATGGTAACACAGTTACTCTTGTGGGGAATGCTCATATTTTTGAATCACACGTAAAAAGCAACGTAAATAAGCCAATTTCATCCGATGCAGGTCGGTAACTGCAAATTTGAATTTGGTCGTCTTTCTTACTTAGGCAAAGAAGGAAAAGCGAAACCAAAATTTCACATTGGATATGGATGATGACAACTTTTTAGTGAATGGGTAGATGTGCGCGCGCATAGCTCACGCATGAAAGTAAGTCTACCGTTTAAATCTTAAGTAAATCAATAGATGAAAATGACTTTTTGGACCAACCCTCCAATATATGAACACAAGAGGGGAAAATGTTGGGTTCTAATTTAAAGGATTAGTGGCTTTTCACTGACTATGGTAATGGTTTAGCCTCATTTGCATTGCATTGTCTTTGTGCTTTTTCAGGTACCATATTACTAATAGCAAAACGAAGAATCGTACCGCAATTTTCATGCGTACCGTGTATACTCCAACTCTTCGTCAATGGCAGAAGCAGAATCTAGGTTTAACAACTTGAGATAACAAATGTTGCATGAACCATCCTTCGTTGAAATTATAATAGGCAGAATTTCAAACAAACATTTAAGTGATATTTGATGAAAACAAAGGAGGAGTTGGAGGAGGAGACACCAGGGAGGTGGCAAACCACTATTAATGCCTCGAGTTTGCCGATCTCATAGTACCACTCGCTTATATCGATTTTCGGACTATCAAATGTAGATAAATAAGCATTTTTGGCAAATAGTATCCAATTTTATAGAGGAATAATTATATGGGGATACGAGAAAATAACAATTAGAATACTCTATTAGATCTAGCATGCTACACTATACAAAGTAAAATTACCTTCTTTAAGTGTAATGCTAGGTACGTTAAAATTGGTTTATTAAATTAATATACTAATTTTTTGTGACAATCTGTAACTCGGCCTATAAACAAGTGCATCGTATTCAATACCCAAATTTACCACATTAGATCAACTCTGTAAATCAATCTTAGTATACCAATCAATGTTGTTTCTTCAACCTAATTAACAAAAAAAAAATGAATCCGCTTTATTGGTGGTAAAAATTAAGACTACATAAAGGAAGCACAATGGCCCAAATATCTCTACATTTTTTTACAGAGATTTCTCTAAGTGTTGCTTCTAAACTTGCCACCTAAGATTGTAGATTGTTAATAGCTCACTTCTCATTATAAGAAAAGGTTTTGGTGCTTTTCCTATGAAGGTAGCCACCACCTAGACTAGGGGTGAACAATCGGTCAATTCAATTGGCTTGAACTAACCTTACTTGATTGGCTCAAGCTTCATTCACAAGGATATCAGATTTTAGATTCCTTAAATAGGAATAGGTCTTGACGGGCTCAATTCCCAATTCTATACCCTAGAGAGTAGAACATGGAACCAAACTAGTTTAACCCTAACTAAGTTCTTTTACTCTTTTTATAAAACAGAAAATTATTAAAATTGAGTATGTTTGACATATTATCCTCAAGCTAAAAAAAATTGTATTTACTTCTGAAATAACCAAAGTTCGTTCGGTCTCTCCTCTTTTGCTTGAAAGGTTTGCATATATATATATATATTTTTCTCTATGGAAAACCCACAACTTGACAGACAAAAGGTGACGGGTGAGTAGATCGATTTCATCACAATGCCTAGGTCTCCATAGCTCTTTGAGTTTTGTTTTTACACCATCCCTTTTTTCTTTTGATTTTTATTTCTACTCCACCTTTGAACGATCCACATCCAATTTTTCATACGCTACTTTTGTTTCTAATTGATAACTACTTTAAGTGTTTTCCCCTACAATCTCTAAATACGCATTTCTGTTTTTGAAGTTTGATTAATATGTTTCAGCGATTTTTTTTTTGGTTTGTATGTTTCAGTGATTTTAATACAATTATCTAAGCATTAGTGTGAAGAATCGGATGAATGATATCTCAATTTCTTTTTCAAGCCAGTATTCGGAAGTACACTCGTCATGGTACCTGCAATTGTCACATCCGCAAACATTAGTCCTTTGGGTTTGTTCGCCTTCTTCATCTTGATGGAGCTCAGGATATGCTACGAACCCAGTCGCGTCTCCTCTTGCTCTGACTCGTGGGTGGGCCTTGACAAGCGCCACGAGTTTTCCTCATGTTAAGCAATCACGAGTTTTGTGCGCCGCACAAGAATCACTTGATAGAGAAGCGCTCTCTTGTTCTCTCCACTGCTCGGCTCAGGCTTCACCTTTGCGGGGGCCACTAGTGGTTTGCCTCCACTTGGTCAGTGGAACTTGTTGCGATCTCCCTCACTTGTGCCTTTGTGTTTAATTTGGGAGTCTAACTTATCTCCAAAGTTCCCTTGTGTTCCACGAGTGTCCGTGCCATGGTCAAGGCCGTCGAGAGGTCCTTTGCCTTATGTCGCTTCAACTTGAGCTTCGCACATGGTTTGAGATCGCCCATGAATTGTAAATAGGCTTTCGTCTCATTCATGGAAGGGATTTGTAGCAGCAATTCCAAGAATTTTTTCACATACTCTCGCACTCCACCTCTTTGCTCTAGGCAACAGAGTTCATCCCGACCTTCTTCCTCCACACGGGGAAGTATTGCCATCGGAGCTCCATGGAAAATATCTACCAAGTTGTAATGGGTTCACTGCTCCTATCATCACACCTGCGACGCCACCACAATAGCGCATTGTCAGTCAAATACATGGCCACAGTTTTTACGCTAGTGCACCATTGGTAACTCCTGTTGCTTGGAAGTACCAACTCCATGTACCATAAGAGTTGTCCACGTCGTTGGCCACCTTTGAGCCCTTGAACTCTTTCGGCTTAGGACTGTCTACTCATGGATGTGACTGCCCCGCTCAAACATGCAGCCTCCACCTTAGCGAGTTTCACCTTGAGTTCGATCATCTCCACCCGCATAGTCTCCACCAAGGCTTCCAAGGATCGTCCTGCCACTGGAGTTTTTCGGTTGTAGCACTCAAAGTGCCCAACATCTCTCCTAGGAGCTCACCCATGTCTGATTCATGCACTTGCACCTTCGCTCCCTTTCTAGATTCAAGCCCTTCGATGCTCTCGGACATTTCCTCGACCACTCCTAGGACATCGCCCATGCAATCTTGATCTTCGCCCCGTGGGCCTCCAACTCATACAGCACATATCCCTTCAACCCCCACAGCCCTTGTTTGCCTTAGCGCCTTGTTCCTCGGTGGCCCTCCCACTTCGATCCTCAACAACCTTCCCACCTTGTTGGTCCTCACCCTGGATGAACATTATGTCGGAACGTGGATCCATTGTGCCTTGGATGGACTCGCTCTAATATCATTTGTCACAGGCCGGTTGTTCTTACGTTCTCTTACCCATGTCGGCCTTAGAAATTTCTTACCAACTCAACCATACTCACAGCACCCACAAGGATCTTAGAGAGATAAGTTTTGAATTTCTATTACTTGTGAGATGATACAAATAAGGGAGATGGGACAATTATTCCTCTAATTACAACTGTAGATCATTCCTTAATCTAACAGCGGAAACTATATCTCCCTATTTCCCAACCACCCGCATTAATTACAAGGAATACTCTATACTAGTGTATATTTCCCATACTACTCCTGGGAATATCCTAGAGTACACAAGAAACCTTAGGACTTTAGAAGCTTCAAGGCTCACCTTGTCTTCTTGGATCATCCTCGGTCCATCATGCTTGTACACCACTAGACCGTGACATAAGCATGTGCACATCTACCCATTCACTAGAAATTTGTCATCATCCATATCCAATCGGAAAATTTGGTTTCTGGTTTTTTTATCTTGTTATAAGTTAGAAAGACAATGGAATCCAAATTTGAAGTTACCAAATACGAATGGGAGGAAATTGCTGATTTACATTACCTTTTGTGTGTGATTCAAATAATGAGCATTGCCCACAGAGCTAACTGCGTTGCCATCGAACACACTACGGATCTGCAAGAAGGTGGACAACAAAGAATGCCAATTAGTCAATTACATGGCTTCCTTATTACGAGGTTCACTACTTGGAAAACATTTTGTGCCGATCTCGTCCTTGTCACGTGGATTGACCTTCCAAAGAATGGTAAGAATTGTGTAATCCCAATTTAAATATGTACGTCTCCACATTCTCTTTTTGCTTTCCAACAGACATGAATGTTGGATTTGGTTTATGATATTTGTTCAGTTTTCTTGGAAACACTCAATGAAGAGTTGCAACTGTATGGTAATAAATCTGTGGAATTGACTTTGAAAAACGAATGCTCGAATGACTAAAAGTTCGTTTCATTTATTTTTTGGTTGAGTAACTCAAAGGTGATTTCTGACCAAAAAACAAGTACTCAAAGGTGATAATCAAGACTAACATAGACGAAGCACAATGGCCTAACATAGAGTCATCCTTTAAACAAATGTCGTCGAATTGAACGTTGATTGCGTCACTAGGAAAGATGGAGTTTTTAGAAATGGAGGATGGAGATTGCATTGGAGGTCTCTCAGAGTTTGTGGATTTCTTTTCCAACACAAGCTGCCGTATGGCCATCATGTCGTTGTTAGAATATGGGTGATCATTTTGCTAATGGGTCGGTTCCCGCCTAGAATCGATACACTAACTAGTGGTGCCCTATCTAAAAAATCAAAACCAGTAACTAAATCGATCAGATTGAATGAATGGTCTTCGATTCCGAAGGATTTGAAGTGAAAATCAAATGGGTGAGTTTCCAATTTCACATGGAGCTGCTGAATTGTATAATGTAAATTTTGTCCTTTAAATTTTTAAACTCTTCCGACGTCTTCATTCAAAGGTTATATGGTTGTGCTTTTTGTGTTGAAGAGCTTGGTTCGAATCTCATCAAATGCAAGTTTTTCTTGTTATGAAAATGAATACATGTCTCGAATTTGTCAACAGGCTTAGGGTATATATGGTACGCTTTATTGCATAGAAATTAGAAATTGAAGATAGTATCTGTGCTTCAAAAACATACCACTTAAATAATATGAGATTCATTGACTTAAATGTATAATATGAGATTCATTGACTAAAATGTCATTTCTTTTTCAGGGTACGTCGTATTATAAATGCAGTCCCTTATTTTTTACAAATTCATGAATTACAACAAAGAAACTAAGAAGGCAACAACGGTTGTCAGTTCCACTTCATCCCACTCTCGCGGTTCCATCCGTAACCCGTTTGCTGGTCATTCCGGCGGAATCCTGAGGATTAGTGTCAAGCAAGATCGGGTCCGGCAGGTTCAAGTTCCCTATTCTGATCACCCCAATCCCACGTATCCCAATTGTCACAGGCTATATCTTGGCTGCTCTTGAGTTCGCAGCCGCCACATTCAAATGATGGATTAGCTAAGACATTGCCAAAGAAAACCGTTTGGCCACTATTACTGCCATGGAAAGCCTCAGGTCCTTGCTCCAAGTCCAAAAGCAGTTCAGGGTCCGTTTTGGATTCCCAATCTACTTCGTCTATATGGATATTTGGATCAGGCAATGAGATGTTACATGGAAGCCCATTGATCTCTGCCCAAAACCGCTCCTTAGCGTTGTGAAACGCCTCCTTAACTGCTGAATCGTTCCACATAAGCACTTTGTCATAAATGTGGATGTACTGCTTTGCTTCCAAGAGCTTTTTCCAGGGAATTGACCCTACCAATCTGCAGAATTCCTTCTCCCAGGGTGGAACGGCTGGCCGCCAATTGCCTGCCAAAGTAACGAAACCCGTCATTAGTTCATCAACACAAGACACAGTTCCGAATAAGGACGATCCAATATCACATTCTTGATCATCCATTAAGCAAAAATATTGCATAATTCAACAAAAAGAGACTGCCTGCCATTATAAAAAAAACACAACCCCTTCAAATAGCGGTCAGTCAACTGCCATAGTCAAATGAGTATCGAAGGAAAATAAAGAGAACAAACTTTACAAGTGGGAACCTGAGAAAACATTATTGCAGACAAAGAACTTAAAAAAGAATAAAACAAACGTTAATCAACGGCTCAGATAATCAGACAAAGGCAAATAAATGATAAAAGAGTGCAGAGACGTAAATATTACCGATAGGCGGCTTTCTTCCGAACGATCTGTTCCCATGAGTGCATTGATGACGATTGAAACCTTTTTGTCCCCTCCGACTGTCCATAATACAACACTCCTTTAAAATTGATAGAAGGATGTTGAAAAAATGTTGCAGTTGTTGAGCAAGAACAAGATGGCACTAGTCCGAGAAACTTTCAGATGGCAATCTCAGGTTTCAGCCGGAAAACAAAATGAGGGTCAGTTTGGAATTGCGATCACAACAAGAGAGGGAGAGATGCTGAGGTTTAAGGCTTGTATGCAACGTCTAATGGGGGGTTGAAAATTCGTAAACTCGAGATGAAATTGTATGAAGCACACAGTGTTTTGCGAGGGGGCGGTTTGGTGTTTCTATAGCTCTTCAAGTTCTGATTCCGATTACAGTTTCCTTCTTTGTCGGTCTTTATCCACCGCTGGTGAATCGAATTTGTGCACAGGCATTATTGTCTTTCCGACATGATTCTATATCTTCTTCTTTTTGCTGAACGTTTACTTTTTTTTGTCAACTAGCAGAAAAGGAAAAATCACCATTGAGTTTCTCAACCAAAAAATAAATAAAAGCGACCGTTGTTAGTCATTTAATTTACAGATATTTGTTTCCATTCGAGCCTTCAAAATTCAAGTCAATTCCATAGATGTCTTCCCATATAGTTGCGACTGGTCACCAGAGTGTTTCCAAGAGAAGTGAACAAATTTCAGAAACCAAATCTAACACTCATGTCAGTTAGAAGGAAAGAAGAGCATTTGGAGAGAGGTACATATTTAATTTGGAATTCTTACCAATATTTGGAAGGTCAATCCATGTGAAATTAATATACTAATTTTTATGACAATCTGTAACTGGGCCATAAAGAAGTGCACCGTATTCAATACCTAACTTTACCACATTATACCAACTCTATAAATCAATCTTATATATTATACCAATCAATGTTGTTTTCTTTATCTAATTAATAAAAAAAGAAAAGGTAAAAGGAAAATGAGTCTGCTTAAGTGGTGGTAAAAATTTAAGACTGTATAAAGGAAGCACAATGGCCCATATATCTCCACATATTTTTACAGAGATTTTTCGAAGTTTTGATTCTAAACTTGCCACCTAGAATTGTAGATTGCTAGAATATCTTACTTCTCATTACAAGGTTAGGTTTTGGTGCTTTTCCTATAAAGTAGCCACCACCTAGACTTGGGGTGAGAAATCGGACCAATTCAATATGCCCGAACTAACCTCACTTGGCTGGTGCCCTGTTCACAAGGGGATCAGGTTGGTTCCTCGTGGAACCGAGCCAATTTAACCCTAACTAAATTATTTTGCTCTTTTTATAAAATAGATGATACTTTTTAAAATTGAGTATGGTTGACATATTATCTATAAGCAGAAAGAATTGTATTCACTTCTGGGATATCGAAAGGTCATTCAATCTCTCCTCTTCTGCTTGAAAGGTTTGCATATATATATATTTTCCTCTATAGAAAGCCCACAACTGGACAGACAAGAAGGTGATGGGTGAGTAGATCGATTTCATCACAATGCAAAGTCTCTATAGTTCTTTGAGTTTTGCTTTTCCACCATCTTTTTTTTCTTCTTCTTTTTATTTCTACTCCACCGTTGAACGATCCACATCCAATCTTTTATATGCTACTTCTGTTTCTAATTTATAACTACTTTAAATGTTTTCCCGTACAATCTCTAAATACACATTTTTGTTTTAGTAGTTTGATTAATATGTGCGGTGATTTTAATGCAATTATCCAAGCATTGGTGGGAAGAGTTGGAAGGATGATATCTCAATTTCTTTTTCAAGTCAATTTAGCCATCCTTATGATATATAGTACGTTCCCCGGCGCTAGTTGTTGCACCCGCGCAATGCGCATGCCTGATCATGATATCCTTCAATTCAACCGAAAATACACCAAATATGGTTTTTGTCCATACCAGTTTATCTTCTGCTTCCTGTGGTCTTAGGGGGACTGCGGTAATTTCATCCACAACGTCAGGGTCGATCATATTTTGTAGCAACTGTTGATTCCACTTTGCTTCATCCTTCTCAATTAAGTCAGCCAGTAATTTCGGTTCATTTGTGTTTGCAGGTCCCCCTTTCGTATCGCTTTTTAGCCATTTATCCTCCCTTATACTGATGTTTTTCCCATTTCCAACCACCCATTAGATCGATGGACTTATGGTGTCTCTGCCTAGTAGTAAACTTTGCCAGCCCCATGACGGTCTATTTCCTTTACTTGCATGCCAGAAATCACCTTCGGGAAAGTATAGACCTTTTAAAACCTTACTCCATAATGATAAAGGGTTTTGAGCTATCCTTCCACGCCTGTTTCCTCCCTCCTCCCCCAAACCCCACCTATCAAAGCATCAGAAACCGATCTTTCTTCACTTCCACTCGTGCCCGCATTTTCCAGGAATCATCAAAATGCAGGCAAAATTTTCTTTAAAGAAAGAACAATCAAAAGACCTTACCAGGCGAAGAAGAAGAAGAAGAAGAAGTAGAAGGGTCAGCGATGCGATGATCGTCTCTTCTCATCCTCTTACCCATCATTAACATCGATCAAGAAATTGTAAATGCTTAAAAGGCGACGTCGCCCCAAATTCTGAAACAGCGAGAAAAAGAAGAGGCTCGGAGCCATTGAAGCTGCGAAATCCATTAAAGGGTTCTTGAATTTGAGGTGAGCCAAGCCCCCCTCTCTCTCTCTCTCTCAGAGCATCAGCGTCGAAGGCTTCCTGGTGTTAAATCTAAAAGCCTTTTTGGTTTTTGCCTTTTTTCCCTTGTGATGCATCACAGTAAATGGTTAGTACTGTCGGAAGGCCGGAGGCAGAGGAGGAAGAGGAAGAGCAGCTTGCCATAAAGACGAGCCTTAAATGCAAAACTTGCTCGCGTGCGAGTGCAAATTTAAAGCAATACTCTGTTTTTTTCTCAATTAAGCAAAAGTTAAAGTACACCTTTTGTAGAAAATCTATTGTGAATAAGTAAAATTGGAGTCTGAGAAAAGTATTTGTTCCAAATTCGCCACACGGCACTTCGGTTTGTCTCCATCATAAACGCATGGCACTTCGCTTTGCCTTTATGATAGCCACATGGCAACACATATGACATAATTTCGACGTATAGCTCCCATTCTACTGACTAACTCTTAATTTATTCAGTTGTCACATCTAAACTTCTGACTTTTATGGGATTCAAATTTAAAAAAAGTAGACGAAGAGAGTGTATAGTTAGATTTTATCCCTTATTAAGTTTAAATTCAAAAAGAATGAATAAATTAAAGGAAGTGAATTCATGTATACTTTTCACTCATATGGCTTAGTTTGAATAATGTTTCTTAAATATATTCACCAATGTTATAATTTTCATTTAAATGAAATATTATCTATATTTGCAAAATCTCTTTTATCATAAAACCGCTTAATGAGAGACCAGACAAAAGTAGAACGAGCTAACAAACTAAAGATGTATGGTCTTAATAAAAAATTATTCTTAACTTTGATTAAAACTTACTTTATGCAAGTAATTCAGTTCAGTTCATCAACTAAGTTATGCTTTATTTTTGTCTTTATAATTTTGCTTTTTTAACACATAGAACATATATATTTTCGTTGGTTTTACTTCATTATGAGTGACCTTATTTCAAGTATAGCTTCCATGATTGTCCACTAAAAAAAATATAACTTGTTCTACTTATTTTTCACCTGCTTAGGAAACATAGCATATAGTGCCTTTTATGACTCCAAGAAAATTATAAATGTTACTATTAAACAGTGTTCCAAATCGACCATCTCCATTGAACTTGTCAATTTGCATGGATGAAAAACTCAATGTTCGGTATTTTTGTCCATCTAGTAAAAGTCCATGCATATCTTCTTCTTCTTCTTCTTCTACCATTTAAAAAAGTGAGAATATCTTTGTCTTGCATAGATGAAAAACTCAATGTTCGGTATTTTTATCCATCCAGTAAAAATCTATGCGTATCTTCTTCTTCTTTTTACCATTTAAAAAGTGAGAATATCTTTATCTTGATAAAAGATTATGCATCTTTTTAGGATTTGGCCCGTCTCATATCATTAATGTTTCTTTCAATGAAGGTAGTTATTATTCAGAGAATCACTTAGTTGTCTATGGTATGAGCGTACTAGGTACGCACTTGATCACTGATTATGTTCATATAATATTATGTATTCGTATTAAGATTAGAATTTATAGCAATTTCACATAAATATGTACGGTACAAGAATTCGTTTGCAATCGTAGATTATAAATATCTTTGAACATGTAAACATATTGTGAAGGTGCTATTATACTCCCAATATACAGATATTTTTGGTCCTCGAATTAATAAGTGAACAAACTATACAAACCGCCATGGTACTTATTCTGTACAAATTTCATAATTATATTACTTTTTTTTATTTCAATTTAGTATTGGATACATTAATAGATGGATGAAAGATACAGGAAACTTTGGAACAATTGAGTCCAAATTCTTGTACCGTACATATTTAGACAGAATTTAGCCTCAAATTCTGATTCTGGTTACTTTTAAACTGAACAGACTTTATTGTCAGAATTTAGACAAGTCTATTTTTGAGAATAAAGAGATTTTCTGTCAGAGTCTGAATATGTCTACTTTTAAAATCCAATAGATTTTACTGTTAAAATCTAGACAAGTCTATTTTGAAACCAAACAGAATATATTTTCAAAATCTGGACATATGTATTTTGAACTCAAATAGACTTTATTTTCAAAATCTGGATATATGTATTTTGAACACGAGTAGACTTTATTTTCAAAGTATGGACATATGTATTTTGAACCCAAGTAGACTTATATTCAAAGTCTGAACATATGTATTTTGAACCCAAGTAGACTTTATTTTCAAAGTTTGGACATATGTATTTTCAACCCAAGTAAACTTTATTTTCAAAGTCTGAATATATGTATTTTGAACCCGAGTAAACTTTATTTTCAAAGTCTAGATATATGTATTTTGAACTTAAGTAGACTTTATCCATTTGAGTGTGAACCTGTATTGCTTCGTACTTATTTGCTCAAATGATGCATTTCGTTGCTTTAAAGGACATGTGATGTAAAAGGAATGTGAGTATAAGAATACAAATGCTTGGTTGTCATGGCTTGCATGAAAATAATATACATTCCATCACCCACAAAATTCAACGATGACAATGCCCTGTGTGTCACGATGGCCCGTTGGTCGAGATGCTTCGGAGGGTGTACCGAGATACCTCAGGAGTCGAGATGCCTCGTTGGTTGGGATGCCCTAGAGGGTGTACCGGGATGCCTCGGAGTTGGGATGCCCCGTTGGTTGGGATGCCCCGGGAGTGTTCGGGAGAAAGAAGTAATGAACTTAACGCTTGAGCATGAATGTTTTACATCATATGCTTGCGTTTGAGTAAAAGTATTGTGAAATATTGACTTGCTTAGATTTTGTGGCATATCCAGATGGAAAAAGTATAACATTCATTCAAGTTCTATGCATACTATTTGTTGTGCATGTATATTGTTTGTGCTAGGTGAAGTGGTAAACGGATTTTCCTAACTTAAAACTAGAGATTTCATTTATTGGGCCTCGGTTCATTCCTTTATTTTTCAGACATGTAGGATAGTGTTCCACAGTCTCTGCATTTTGGAGTTCCCATATATCATGAAGCTGTCTATGAAAATGTATTTGTGCCTGAGTTTGAAGCATCATATATTAAATGTAGCTCTACTATTTGGATTGACGTGGGTTTGGCAGAATGGGTTTCTTGTCTTCTTGTTACATGGTACTCTAACCTTGACGGTGAGTTAGTTGGCCCGTTGAGGAGCTTCGACTTAGATGATGGTGGTACCGCAATGGAGGGTGAAGTCATCGATCCATGACGTCACCAGACTTTTGTCCGGGCAGACTTTTGGAGTAAAATCTAGTATGGAGATAGGCAATCTCGACCTACCCAAACTTTTGTTTTTTGTACTTATATGATGTATAGTTTGGACTTGTAAATCTGATAAGTGTTGTTAATAAGAAGTATAAGTATATTGACTAAATTTGTGTGATTTTCATGTTTCATACATGTTCAAATTGTAACTTCCACTGGCTTGATTATTGATAAATATTAGTAATAATAAAAGACACGTGTCACGTGTGACATTCTGGGATGTCACAATAAATTTTTGAAAGAGCGTGCCTCACAACAATTTCTAATTATCTGTTATTTATTTTTTTGTGGCTCAAAACAAGTTGTGAGATAAGGATTGTCGCATAAGCATTTCACTTTCGAAAATGTTTTGGTTTTTGATATTTTAGTTTTAAAGTATTGATTATGCATGTCGTGAGGACGGTCGATTTGGTAAAAACTATAGCAGCTCCTGTTAGGAAAATTGTCTGAAAAGTCCTAAACATATTGCACTTTTGTCAATTCAGTCCTAAATATTTCAAGTTTACCAATTGAGTTAGAAACCTTTTCATTTCTTGCCAATTGATTAGAAACCTTTTCATTTCTTGCCAATTGAGTCTATCCGGCTAATTTTGATCAAAAATCGCTGACGTGGATGTGAGCGAGAATGTGGGGTCGGCAAGGGCCTCCAAGCCCTTGCCTAGCCAAATTCGATGAGGGCTCGTGCGCCTTTGCTTTGGCCAGCGAGGGCCGCGACGCCCTTGCCTGCCCTAACTTGAAAACCCAAAAAAAAAACAAAGAAAAGGAAAAAAAACCATAAAAATTTTAGAAAATTATTAAAATATTATTTAAAAATGTCCACGTTAGTGCCACGTGGCCGTGCTCATATCTGGCTAGGCGAGGGCCGCCAAGCACCTAGCCCGGGGCCAACGAGGACCATAAAGCCCTCACACAAAGCCAGCAAGGGTCATCAGCCCTAACTCCAAAATAAATAAAAAAAACAGAGAAAAGGAAAAAAAAAAGAAGAAAAAAACCACAAAAAATTCATAAAATTATTTAAATATTATTTAAAAATGTCCATATTAGCGTCACGTGATTGGCCGACGTCCATGTCAGTGATTTCCGGTCAATTTTAACAGGATGGACTCAATTGACACAAAGTAAAAAGGTTTAGGACTCAATTAGCAATTTAGAAAGGTTTAAAATTGAATTGGTAAAAGTAGAATAAGTTTAACACTTTTTGGATGATTTTCCCCTCCTTATTTGATTGCTTAATAAAAGCTCATAAAGCTACATACAGGTTGGGTGGGGCTAGGCGGGTCGGGCCTACGGGGGGGCTTTTGGCGCCTTCCGTTTGTCCCGGATATGTCTAGCCCGACTTTTCTTGGCCTGGTCTATTTGTCCAACTTGAAAAGGAAAAAAAGTTGGGAACGGAATCAATTTGGTACAATCTAGGTTGGTTTGGGGCTTTAGCCCCAATTTCTTTTTAAAAAATATTGCTTTTTGTCAAATTTCAAAACTATTAACGGTCTATGCAAAGTTAGATGGTTAATTTAATCTTTGTCACTTTATTGAGGTTTATGACTAGCAAATGACTAATCTTTAAGTTTTTTAATTTTATTTTAATCTAGTTTTAGATATACTTTTTTAAAAAAAATTTTGCAAAACATTTCGGGCATGAACATCTTAGACCCTATAATTGTAGAAAACTCTTTTTTCATTGCAAATAAATTAGAGTAAAATTGTTCCACTGTTGGTACTCTAGAAGGTACATTCTTGGAGGCAGTCAATGATGTTCTCTTGACTTCTTTTCTATCTTGCGCGTGATGGTGACCCGTGTGGACAAGTGCACTTGGGAGGACGTGTCCGAGGTTGTCTACTTCAAAGTCATATCTTTAATAATTGGAGCGAGTAATCCTTGCTTTTAACTCCTTAGCATGATTATAAAAGGGCCTTAGCCAATATTCAGTTTTCGATATTTTATTTTCAAAGTATTAATTATACTTTTTAGGAGAACAGTGGATGTACCAAAAGTTACAATAGTTCTTTATTTGATTGCTTAATAAATGATTGTGAAGCTAGAAAAGTCGAGTATTTAGGGAAGTTACAATACATGCTTTGATGCCTGTAAATTGCTTTTCTTAATGTCATATAGAACTTTTTGTAAATTAACAACTTATTATATATCGAATTTCAAAGTTAGTTGTCTAAAGAGCTTTTCGGTTTTTAAATAGAGATTATTGACATAAACGGAAGATTATGTCATTATTATACACAAATCTTTCAAAATGAGGAACAACAACCTTAATTCATTCGACAAACTATACAACGTATCTCGGTTTGCTCCGATGATCTAAGCGCTCATTTATAGTGGCAGGTGAGATCCTTTTGATGGCCCTTCTTGTGGAGCTGCTCTTACTTGAATTGTTTGATAGGATACATTGAGGTGTTTCTTATTGAAACCACCAAATGCGAGGCTCATTCAGTTAATTGGGCAGCGGTGTCATTCCTTCATTTAGAATTTCTATGAGGAAACATGTTTCTGACGGTTCCGAAGCAGCAGCGCTCATCAAACAACCAGCAGTAGCAACAAGGATCGCCGTCGCAACGACAGAAGCAGCCTGACAACTTGCTCATACCTTATGCTTCAATGCATAGAGACTACAGGAGTAGCAGACATTCAAGATTACAAAAGAAGAAAGAATAGGAGATCCAATGAATTGAATGGCATATCTATTTCAGGACTCAATCTGCAATAACTGCTCTTTGCTTATTCTTCATAATTGATGAATTACAGCAAAGAAACTACAAGGGGCAACAGGAAGTAATCGACGCTTAGCCTTGACGAATCTTCCAGACCAGTCGGACAAAATTGTGAACACAACACGAATTACTTAGGTACCACCAAACAGACTCGGCTCTGCTCTAACAATCTTGATGCGAAATACACAGAATGACATATACAGCGCAACAAAATAATGCTAATTATCGCAAACAAAAACGGTCGCCTTACCCCTGTTTATCCACGTTACAGAGGAGTAATGGATCTCAAAGAATAAAAGACTATAAGACGCATACCGCAGCACAAATATCAATACACAAAATTATTCTGCTTCATCCCTTTCCCATGGTTCCATCCATACCTCATTCGCTTGTCAATCTTGCCATATCCTGCGCGCTTGTGTCTTGGGATATATTGTCTATCAGGTTCATGTTCTCTATTCATCTTATCCCAGTCCCATGTATCCCAATTGTCACAGGCTATGAATTGCCTGTTCTCTTGAGTACTAACCAACTGATCCCACTCCTGAGAATGGGTCTGCTTTGAAACCCAAATAGGGTCACCATCAGCTGCGATTCGCTCCACAGGATCAGATCCATACGTCTTTCCGCGCCCAATGTGTTTGAGTTCTCTACTCACGTTGTGCCAATCCCATGTGTCCCAGTTGTTACCAATTCTATCACCGCCGTTCTCCAACTCATGATAATCTTTTACATCACAATTTTCTTCAGCACTGACCACCTGAGTCCACCCCTGAGAACAGTCCTGCTTCGAACCCCAAAAAGGGTCACGACCAGCTGCAACTCGATCCACAGAATCAACTCCATATGTATTCTCACACCCTGCAGGTTCGACTTCTCCATTCATCTTATCCCAATCCCAGGTGTCCCAATTGTTGATGGTCCTGTCATTGTCTTTCACATTGAAATCCTCTTGTGTACCAACCCCCTGATTCCAGCCCTGAAAATGGCCCTGCTTCGATCCCCAAAGAGCATCAGCATCAGCTGCGACTTGCTCCGCAGGATCAGCTCCATAAACATTTTCTCCACCCACACAATCATCAATGACCTTCCAAGATGTCTCATCCTTTGGCCATTCCTCTTCGACATCTCCCCATCCATCACATGCAAAGGCTGGATCAGCTAAGACATTGCCAAAGATAACAGTTTGACCACTATTACTGCCATAGAAAGCCTCAGGTCCTCGGTCCAAGTCCAAAAGCAGTTCAGGGTCCGTTTCGGATTCCCAATCTACTTCGTCTATATGGATATTTGGATCAGGCAAAGAGATGCTACATGGAAGCCCATTGATTTCTGCCCAATACCGTTCCTTTGCATTGTGAAACGCCTCCTCAACTGCTGAGTCGTTCCATTTAACTACTTTGTCATGTATGTGCAAGTACTTCTTCGCATCCAAGAGCCTGTGCCAGGGAACTGAGCCAACCGATTTGCAGAATTTCTTCTCCCAAGATGGCACAGTTGGCTGCCAACTGCCTGTAAATGAACAAAACCATCATTAGTTCATCAACTCAACACGAAACTTCCAAACAAAAGTCAGGGAAAAAAAATGAAAGTGACTGGATTATGCACATCTAGTACGAACAATGACCCAATCTAGCAAAGATAAAATATCATCCACATCAGAAAAATTAGACTCTCTAGTAATGAAAAAAAAATAAACGAGCATTGACACACTACACCATCAGATGACAAAAACTTATTGCCAATTCACCTCTTTCCCTACATAACAATGCTAAATCCGAAACAAACAGCCCAAATCATCCCAATTAAGACCCAGCGGCAAGGCAGTATAACAATCAAGCTACATCCAATGCCAAACTCCACACAATCAAACTAACCGACAATCAATCTCAAGCAACTCATGACATCCAGTCCGCAATCGGCTCAGTCACACAGCTCTCAGCTTCAAACTCCAACACATTGAAATTAATCTATCATTCACCAAAAAGAGACTCCCAACCACCGTAAAAAAACACGATCCCCTCTGCAAACAGAAGCCATCCAACTCCCACCAGACCAATATATCTCCAAAGGGCGAGCGGGATTATTAAAGGGGGCGGAAAAAAGAAAAGAGAAAACGCCCTTTACAAGTACGAACCCGACACGAACAGGGGCAAAAGAAACATCACCGCAGGCAAAGAATTGAAAAAAAAAAAAAAGAAAGAAAACGATGACCAACGAACCACTCAACACAGGCAGAGACAATCAATCACAGGGAAAGAAAAAGGAACAGAGAAAATAAAATATTACCGAGCGGCGGCTTTCTTGCCAACGATCTGGTCCCCGGAGCGCCCTGATGACGAGGACAACCCTTCTGTCCCCTCCAGCTGCCCATCCTCGACCCCGACAAGACTCCCAGAAAAGGAAAAACCGGTGTATAAAAAAGAACCACCCCCAGCAAAAGATCCCTGCAGCTGCAGAGCAAGAACAAGAAGGCCGGCCACCCGTCGGAGGGTAAACAACTTCAAGAACGACGCAATCCCCCGGCCTCCTGGACGGGAAAGGAAACGAGGGTCGTCCAAGAACGGAGCGATCGGCCGCCGAATTGCGATCACGGCGAGGAGAGAGAGCGGCAGAGGGTTTAAGGCTTGGGAAGCAACGTTTAAAGGGTGCGCTTCGGAAGCTTATGAAACTCGCGGTGACATTGAAAGAGAAGAAGCACACAGTAATGCGTGAGGGGTTTCATTCTTGCGTTTTCTTTATATTAAGCCTCCCCTCGAGTGGCGGTTTCCTCTCTTTGTTTTTCCTTTATCTCTCTCTTCGTGGGGAAGGGAAATTCATACCAAGAAAGAAAAGAATAATAAAACAAGAACATCAATTTCTCGGAAATTGAAAAGGTCTAAATTAATTCCGTTGTAAAAGTGCTAATTTTCACGCGTGCATTACGTGTGCGGTTCGATTAGTTTGCGTTCCTTGGACAATATTATAAAAAAAAAATTCGACCTGTAAATTCTTAACCTTAATGGCACGGCGAAATTAAAAAAAAAAAAAGAGGTGAGGTTACTGCCTTTGTTTTATTATTGCAACAAAATTCTTGCTTTTGAAAGGAAATACTAAACAAACATTTTGCTAATTTTTAAATAACTGAAGCAAAATGTTTAGTTAGTAAAACATTATAAAAAAAAGTTGAAGGGAAAAAGTACGAGAGACATTCCAAATTTCTCGAATTGCGTGCGAGGGAGGAGTTGATTATTCAATCAAAGACAACTGAGTAATTTTAACCAAGTACACTTTCTTAATAGTAGGTGGGGGTGGCCACTCTCTTTTTTGTTCTCGTCCTTTTCTTTTGGCCAATTTTACAATTTATCCCGCCCGAGTTGCAATCAGAAAAGAAAAAAGAGAGTTTGTAAGGATTAAGTGAGAAATAGTGAGGTGAGACAAACTGATTTTTGGGCTTAATATATATATAAATATAAAAGATATGTCGTATTCGCAAATTATCGCTTGCCTTGGGAGTGCTCCGTGAATAAAATTGCAGATATACCGAGTTGATGTAGAGAAATGCGCTTTCAAGGATGTCGTCTTCAAAAAATGAAATAGTAATTATAGTTGATCTATGATCATCCCACCATAAAGTGGAATAATCGAAACAGTCGGGATTATTTGCTTCCGATTATAATTTCCCCTTCAATGGATCGAGCCGTTGCATAAGAATCCATACACAAGTATCGACACTATTCTTCCCCACACTTAATATCAAATTCAAATTTGGATGGTTTTCTTTCTTTCCTTTTATAGAAATATCAAGGGGCTAATTCCCTAAAAAGAAAATCCAAATATCCAGAGATGGTTGCTATTCCACGAGGAGGCGAGGATGCTGATGAAAACAAGGATGCTAACTAATCACCCCCCAATTGACCATACTGTTAATAATTTGGAAAAAATCAACAACGGGTTTTGGATATTCGGAATAGGATTGAGAATTTTCTAGGAAATTAGGTCGCGTGTGTAGTAGTTGTCTATTAAATCGCTGAGTCTTGTCAGTCAATTCTAACAAAAGAGAAGGATATTCCTTTGTTATCTTATTGTGAAAAATTGGAGTATTAATGTGGTATTGTCGGTACTCTACGGGGGTAACTTGCCGGACGCGGTCAGTGATGTGCGCTGCTTTCCTTGCTTTTTTTTTTAAAATTTGCTGCGTGATGGCGACCCGTGTGGACGGTGGTGGACGGGAGGGAGGGATGATGATGATGATGATGATCTAGAGCGACAGAGCGGTACAAGTTAGTCCTAGGTTGTCCCCCTTAGAAGAAAGTCGTGATTTTTAATAATTGGAGTGAGCAATAATCCATGTGGCTTAACTTCTTGCCAATATCATCGAGGATCTTCTAGACAAATTTTGCGAAAAGCTTTAACGTTTTCTTGATTTCGATAAGGGCTTTATTAGCATAATAATATTTGGACTACTATTAGAATAATATAATGTCGCGAGTCAGTTGTGACATCCGAAAATTTCGTAATAATAAATATGTGACGTTAGAATTTTTCTATATTCGATAATGATACTTAGATTATAAGCTAAATATTACTTAGCTTAGTATTTATGCTGACGTGTAGAAATCGTTGTTGGACCGTAAATTATGAGGCGCGGATTCGGGAACGTAGTCATTCCGAGCTCAACGTGTTTAGAATTTTAAACGTTGTTGTGTATGTTAAGAGTAGTGCGATATTAATTAAATTACCATCGTCTTAGTAATTAATGTGTAATATTATTATATTAAACTTTAGTTAATTAGTAATAATCATTATTTTCTAATTGCCGTTAAGGGGGAAGATATTCCGTTTTTCTCACAAAATTCCCTCAAAACATCTCACTCTCACGTGGCCTATGAAAGATTTAACCATGGTCACATGCCATATGCCCTCTTAAGATAAGCTTCTTGTTTTGGCTTGACACCTAGCCATAGCCCATCATTTTCCTTGGCCATTACTCTTCCCTAATAAGCTTTGATTTCTTACACCTGGCCGTGGATGGAAAGAGGAAGTGCTATCTGTGAGTGCATGCACTTATCCACTTCACAATCTACTCCTTTTTTTTCATTTTTTATTGGGTAACATCGAAGAGAATTTTCACCCCTAGGCGGTAACTCTTTTTCACCGTCAATCTTCAAAGATGATTTACTTCATCAACACCCGATCCAAAATTTACAAGCTAGTTTTGGGCATTCAGATTTTAGACGAGGTAAGTGAAGATTCTAGAGTTAAGATAGTTAAATCTACTTTACACTTTTTAACTTAGATGCTTGAGAAATGTTATTTTGATATGTGATAATAGTGAAAATATGGTGATGGTTGGATCAGTTTTACTAATTTGTACATGTTCAAATGGGCGTGATTTGTTTCCTTAAAGTGTGGTAAAAATCGACAAGTGCAATGGTTAAATTTGAATGTGTAAATGTCATCCTTGAGGTGATTGTGAAAATTTTCTTGCTGGCTTTATGTATGTTTAAAAAGGTAGAAAATCGTTTTACTCAAAGTGGAGTATATTAGGTGAGTGTAAATGATGAATTAGAACTTGGAAAAATCATATTTATATGTGACATCCGGAAATTTTGTAATAATAAGTAATTGATGTTGGAGATTTTCCATGTTCGAAAATGATTCTTAGATAATAAAGCTAAGTATTATTTAAGTTAGTAATTGTGCGGACGCTTAGAAATTATTGTTAGACTGTAATTTGCGAGGCACGGATTCGGGAACGTAATCGTTTCGAGCTCGACTTATTGAAAATTCTAAACGCTCATGTATACATTAATAATAGTGCGGTATTAATTAAATTACCGTTATCTTGGTAATTAATGGTATTATTATTATTGATTAATTTTGGTTAGGTAGTGTTAGCCATTTTATTCTAATTTGCCGTTAAGGGAAAAAGGGGGGGAGATATTATCACAAAATATCTCTTATGGACTCTTCTTCTCTCACGTGGCTATTGAAGGAGAAGCTTGACCGAATGCCATTTGTCCTCCTAAGCCAAGCTTCCACCCTAGTTAGACACCTAGCTTAAACAATAATTTTCCTTGGCCACCACTCCTTTCTTGATTTCTTATATCTGGCCGTGATGAAAAGAGAATATGCCACCTGTGAGTGCAAGGTGTTTATCTATCTCAACCTATATTCCTTTGTCTCATTTTTATTTAGGTAAACATTGAAGGAAATTTTACTCCAAATCATAACTCCCTTCTTCACTTTCTACTTTCACCTTTAACCGATTCAAATTCTACGGGAGAACTTTAACTTTTGGGTGTTTACATTCTGCACTAAGTAAGTGAAGACTCTAGATTTAAGCTAAATAAATCTACTGACACTTTTAACTTAGTTGCTTGAGAAATGCTATTCCGACGTATGATAATGGTGAGTATATGGTCATGGTTGGATCTCTTCTGCTAGTTTTGTACATGTTCAAGTGAAGGTGATTTGTCTCTTTAAAGTGTGGTGGAAATCGGCAGATGGAACAGTTAAATCCGAACGTGTGAATGTTATCTTTAAGGTGATTATTGAATTCTTCTTGCTGGTTTTTTGTATGTCCAAAAGAGTAGAAAATAGTTTTACTCAAAGTAATGATTCTGTTTATTTCTGAAATGAGCAGATTTTAACCTCAAGATCTGATTCTGCTTACCTTTGAAACTGCTCAGACTTTACGGTCAACAATCCAGTTCTATATACTTTTGAAACTGCTCAAACTTTGCAATCAAAATCTAGTTCTGTCTACTTTTGAAACTGCTCAGACTTTACATTCTGAGCCTGAACTAGTTTCTGAGTCTGAACTCGCTTTTGAGTCTGAACTTGCTTATGAGTCTGAATTTGCTTCTAAGTCTGAACTTGCTTCTGAGTTTGAACTTGTTTCTGAATCTGAACTTGCTTGTGAGTTTGAACTTATTTCTGAATCTGAACTTATTTTCGAGTCTAAATTTGCTTCTGATTCTGAACTTGCTTCTGAGTCTGAACTTGCTTCCAAGTCTAAACTTGTTTTTTGAGTTTGATTACCTACTTTTCTGACCCGCCTATCTAGAATCGGTATTTTCTAAACCAAGAAAGTTTTTTTTTTATCAAAATCTGGATATATGTACTTTCTAGACTTGAGTAGACTTCAACCTTTTGAGTCTGAACTTGTATTGCTTCATACTTATGGGCTCGAATGATACACTTTATTTCTCTAAAGGATATGTGATGTGAAAAGAAGGATAATATATGCATGCAAATACTTAGTTATCATGGCTTGTGTGAGGATAATATATGCAAATACTTGGTTGCCATGACTTGCATGAGAATAATATAAATTCTGTCGCCCATATAGTGGTGTGTGATGATGCCCCATGTGTCGAGATGTCTCGGAGAGTGTTTCGAGATGCCTCGGGAGTCGAGATGCCCCGTGTGTTGAGATGCCCCGGGAAGTGTTTCGGGATGCCTCGGGAGTCAAGATGCCCCATTGGCCAGGATGCCTCGAGAGTGTTCGGGAGGATAAAGTAATGAACCTAACGCATAAGCATGAATGTTTTACATCATATGCTTGCGTTTGGATGAAAATATTGGGGAATAATGAAATAGTTAGATTTGTGTGGCATATATCCAGACGGAAAAAGGAATAACATGCATTCGAGTTCTATGCATACTATTTGTTATGCATGCATGTTGTCTATGCCAGGTGAAGTGGTAAACTGATGTTCCTAACTTAAAACTATAGATTTCATTTACTGGGCCTCAGTTCATCCCATTATTTTTTTAGACATGTAGGAATGGACAATCTGCTGTCAATGTTTACTGGTTTCCCTAGACAATATGGTTGCCAGTATGTTGTTATGCTTTTCCGAGGGTGGATATAGTCTATACTAGATGTATATCTACTATATGGGTTGATGTGGGGCTTCCGGAGTGGGTTCCTTGTCGGTTTACGGCATAGTATATGAACCTCAATGGTGACTTGGTTGGGCCGTTGCGGGATTTTGGTTGATATGAAGGCGGCAACACCTACGACTTGTTGTAAAGTGTACTTTTGTACAGGCCGTCTTTGTAATGGATTGTAGCATGGAGATAGGCAACCATCGACCTACCTAGTCTTTTGTTTTGTGATTATATGATGTTTGTCTGGATATGTAAATCTGACAAGTGTTGATAAGAAGCAAAAGTATCTTGACTAAATTTGTGCGATATTCATGTTAAAAACTTGTTTGGATTTTGATTTCCGCTAGCCAAATTATTGATAATATTAAAAGACACGTGTCGCATGTAACATTCTGGGGCGTCACATTATAAGTCCATACCTAAGCCTCTTTTGTAAAATCTATTAACTTCTTATCCGAGAAAATTTTTACTTTTTGAATCTGGACATATTAATTTACGAACTTGAGTAGATTTTTGTTTCAAATTCTGATTCTGCTTACTTCTAAACTTAGCAGATTTTAACCTCAAATTCTGATTCTGTTTACTTCTGAACTAAGCAGATTTTAGCCTCAAATTCTGATTCTGGTTACTTTTAAACTGAACAGACTTTATTGTCAGAATTTAGACAAGTCTATTTTTGAGAATAAAGAGATTTTCTGTCAGAGTCTGGATATGTCTACTTTTAAAATCCAATAGATTTTACTGTTAAAATCTAGACAAGTCTATTTTGAAACCAAACAGAATATATTTTCAAAATCTAGACATATATATTTTGAACTCAAATAGACTTTATTTTCAAAATCTGGATATATGTATTTTGAACACGAGTAGACTTTATTTTCAAAGTATGGACATATGTATTTTGAACCCAAGTAGACTTATATTCAAAGTCTGAACATATGTATTTTGAACCCAAGTAAACTTTATTTTCAAAGTCTGAATATATGTATTTTGAACCCGAGTAAACTTTATTTTCAAAGTCTAGATATATGTATTTTAAACTTAAGTAGACTTTATCCATTTGAGTGTGAACCTGTATTGCTTCGTACTTATTTGCTCAAATGATGCATTTCATTGCTTTAAAGGACATGTGATGTAAAAGGAATGTGAGTATAAGAATACAAATGCTTGGTTGTCATGGCTTGCATGAAAATAATATACATTCCATCACCCACAAAATTCAACGATGACAATGCCCTGTGTGTCGGGATGGCCCGTTGGTCGAGATGCTTCGGAGGGTGTACCGAGATACCTCGGGAGTCGAGATGCCTCGTTGGTTGGGATGCCCTGGAGGGTGTACCGGGATGCCTCGGAGTTGGGATGCCCCGTTGGTTGGGATGCCCCGGGAGTGTTCGGGAGAAAGAAGTAATGAACTTAACGCTTGAGCATGAATGTTTTACATCATATGCTTGCGTTTGAGTAAAAGTATTGTGAAATATTGACTTGCTTAGATTTTGTGGCATATCCAGATGGAAAAAGTATAACATTCATTCAAGTTCTATGCATACTATTTGTTGTGCATGTATGTTGTTTGTGCTAGGTAAAGTGGTAAACGGATTTTCCTAACTTAAAACTAGAGATTTCATTTATTGGGCCTCGGTTCATTCCTTTATTTTTCAGATATGTAGGATAGTGTTCCACAGTCTCTGCATTTTGAAGTTCCCATATATCATGAAGCTGTCTACGAAAATGTATTTGTGCCTGAGTTTGAAGCATCATATATTAAATGTAGCTCTACTATTTGGATTGACGTGGGTTTGGCAGAATGGGTTTCTTGTCTTCTTGTTACATGGTACTCTAACCTTGACGGTGAGTTAGTTGGCCCGTTGAGGAGCTTCGACTTAGATGATGGTGGTATCGCAATGGAGGGTGAAGTCATCGATCCATGACGTCACCAGACTTTTGTCCGGGCAGACTTTTGGAGTAAAATCTAGTATGGAGATAGGCAATCTCGACCTACCCAAACTTTTGTTTTTTGTATTTATATGATGTATAGTCTGGACTTGTAAATCTGATAAGTGTTGTTAATAAGAAGTATAAGTATATTGACTAAATTTGTGTGATTTTCATGTTTCATACATGTTCAAATTGTAACTTCCGCTGGCTTGATTATTGATAAATATTAGTAATAATAAAAGACACGTGTCACATGTGACATTCTGGGATGTTACAATAAATTTTTGAAAGAGCGGGCCTCACAACAATTTCTAATTATCTGTTATTTATTTTTTTGTGGCTCAAAACAAGTTGTGAGATAAGGATTGTCGCATAAGCATTTCACTTTCGAAAATGTTTTGGTTTTTGATATTTTAGTTTTAAAGTATTGATTATGCATGTCGCGAGGACGGTCGATTTGGTAAAAACTATAGCAGCTCCTGTTAGGAAAATTGTCTGAAAAGTCCTAAACCTATTGCACTTTTGTCAATTCAGTTCTAAACCTTTCAAGTTTGCCAATTGAGTTAGAAACCTTTTCATTTCTTGCCAATTGAGTCTATCCGGCTAATTTTTATAAAAAATCGCTGACGTGGATTGAGCGAGAATGTGGGGTCGGCAAGGGCCTCCAAGCCCTTGCCTAGCCAAATTCGATGAGGGCTCGTGCGCCTTTGCTTTGGCCGGCGAGGGCCGCGACGCCCTTGCCGGCCCTAACTTGAAAACCCAAAAAAAAAACAAAGAAAAGGAAAAAAAAACCATAAAAATTTTAAAAAATTATTAAAATATTATTTAAAAATGTCCACGTTAGTGCCACGTGGCCGTGCTCATATCTGGCTAGGCGAGGGCCGCCAAGCACCTAGCCCAGGGCCAACGAGGACCATAAAGCCCTCACACAAAGCCAGCAAGGGTCGTCAGCCCTAACTCCAAAATAAATAAAAAAACAGAGAAAAGGAAAAAAAAAAAAGAAGAAAAAAACCACAAAAAATTCATAAAATTATTTAAATATTATTTAAAAATGCCCATATTAGCACCACGTGATTGGCCGACGTCCATGTCAGTGATTTCCGGCCAATTTTAACAGGATGGACTCAATTGACACAAAGTGAAAAGGTTTAGGACTCAATTAGCAATCTAGAAAGGTTTAAAATTGAATTGGTAAAAGTAGAATAAGTTTAACACTTTTTGGATGATTTTCCCCTCCTTATTTGATTGCTTAATAAAAGCTCATAAAGCTACATACAGGTTGGGTGGGGCTAGGCGGGTCGGGCCTACGGGGGGCTTTTGGCGCCTTCTGTTTGTCCCGGATATGTCTAGCCCGACTTTTCTTGGCCTAGTCTATTTGTCCAACTTGAAAAGGAAAAAAAGTTGGGAACGGAATCAATTTGGTACGATCTAGGTTGGTTTGGGGCTTTAGCCCCAATTTCTTTTTCAAAAATATTGCTTTTTATCAAATTTCAAAACTATTAACGGTCTATGCAAAGTTAGATGGTTAATTTAATCTTTGTCACTTTATTGAGGTTTATGACTAGCAAATGACTAATCTTTAAGTTTTTTAATTTTATTTTAATCTAGTTTTAGATATACTTTTTTTAAAAAAATTTTGCAAAACATTTCGGGCATGAACATCTTAGACCCTATAATTGTAGAAAACTCTTTTTTCATTGCAAATAAATTAGAGTAAAATTGTTCCACTGTTGGTACTCTAGAAGGTACATTCTTGGAGGCAGTCAATGATGTTCTCTTGACTTCTTTTCTATCTCGCGCGTGATGGTGACCCGTGTGGACAAGTGCACTTGGGAGGACGTGTCCGAGGTTGTCTACTTCAAAGTCATATCTTTAATAATTGGAGCGAGTAATCCTTGCTTTTAACACCTTAACATGATTATAAAAGGGCCTTAGCCAATATTCAGTTTTCGATATTTTATTTTCAAAGTATTAATTATACTTATTAGGAGAACAGTGAATGTACCAAAAGTTACAATAGTTCTTTATTTGATTGCTTAATAAATGATTGTGAAGCTGGAAAAGTCGAGTATTTGGGGAATTTTCGCCTAACCCGAATAGATTGGACCTAACTTTTCTTAGTACTGCACAGGCCGATTTAGGTTGATAACCCGAAAACTTTTTTGTACCAAATTTACTCAATACAGCTCGTGTCGATTTGGGTTGTAGCCCGAAAATTATTTTGTTTTAGCATTTTCTTTTTCAAAAACAATATTCATCGTCAAATTTCAAAACTATTTTATACAATCATCAAATAACTAACATAAATTTACTTAAAATCCATAAATTTCATCAAAAGAAAAAAATTTGTGCACATCTCAAGTTTACACGATATTTTTTAACGGGCCATTTGAAGTTTGATAGTTAACGTATTATTTTATTTGAATTCATTGAGGTTTATGAATGGTACAAGACTAAACTTGAAATTTTTCGCTTTTTTTGCAAAATTTTTCAGGCACGAATATCTTAGGCCCTAAAACTATATTATTATTTTTTTAAAATTCTGTGTGCTGCGAAAAAAAATAATTTCGCTTGTCTTGTTCAAATGAGACAATATATTCATATAGTTTTGTAAGCAAATTCATTCCAAAAACATATTAGCATTTCTAGTCTATGAATCCATTTTATTTGACTTTCCACATTTTCATACGTGTCATGTCCCTGTTGAATCGTCAAAGACGCCATCCCAGTTGGCTCCATAAATAATTTATGTTTGTGCCATTCAACATTTGATTTCAGTTCATATCTTACCTGATTGACGAAATTAGTCGGTGTTTTATGAGTCCAGAGTTTAAATATCTAAAGGGCGCATTTTCGTCGTAAAAAGGATAAGTCGGTCTTGATTTGTTACAGCGCACGGCAGTTGAACTTTACTTGGGTCGGGTATGCTCAATCCAATGTGATCCGTGGCATTTTGTTGGTCTATTATTCATGAATAACAAATAGAAATGAGGTAATAGAAGATCGATGTCACGTAGGTATTAGATTGCATTATTTAATGTCCCGTGCTTAATTACTAAACAATTGAAAACAAAATTATTCGCGTAATAGAAGATTGATGTCACGTAGGTATTAGATTGCATTATTTAATGTCCCGTGCTTAATTGCTAAACAATTGAAAACAAAATTATTCGTGAAACATAATGGAGATAGAATAAGCGTCTGTAGGGAAGAAAAAGGGTTCGCATAATTAAAACATGAAAAATTCGTTTGATTGAAAAGAATTTCAAAACACGAGATATTAACAAGCTTAGCTATAGATGCTATACAAATTTATAAGTAACTTAGGTAGTGTTGGGCTTCAAGGGCTTTTAAGATTGAGAACGGCAAGTCACCCGTTCAAATCCCCTTGACTCCGTGCAAATTGCTCTGAATTATGCACATACCAAATAACTGAACTTAACCGGTTAATAGAGCTTACCGGTATTCCATGAATTTTAAGGCAATCGGGCTCTACGCTTGTTCTCAATCTCCAGATATTCGATGGTTTGAGCAAGTTATGTCCGTGAGCATAAGATGATTGACTCGTTTAACCTCTCGAAGGAGATAGTCTTTCGAGCAATTAAGCGAGATCTCGAAGGGGCTTTCAGCACACCATTAGCTGACGTACCAAAGCTGTAGTGCTCTCTTATGCCAAGGGCACATCAAAGAAGCGAAGGGTACACATAATTGCAGGCGCTAGTGCCCTGAGAATATGCTGTCAGATGCTTCCCTGTGCACATCAACTCGCATTTTGGGTCTGATTGACGATTGGTACCAAACCACAAAGTGACCCCAATGACGAGTGACTCAATTGCACCGATCACGCCCTGCATTGCAATGATGCCTCACGTCCAACAAAAATATCTAAGCTCCCTTTTCTGACTAGCGCTCAAATTGGTAGAACTGTCGAAGTTTCAGGGTGACGATGAGGGCTGCACTCTGTCGCACACGTCACGAGTCCATCAATTGGAAGTGGCTATACGTCCTCTTGGAGCAATAGTGATGTGAATTGAGGGTGCGCCGTAAAGTTTTTTAAAAATATTTTTCATTATTTTTGTTATTTGGTAATGTATAATCGAAAATATTTTTTGGTGTTCGGATATTATTTGAAAAATGATTTTAATCTCATAACTTTATTTCGGACAAAAAAAATCGATTTTTTTTTATTTTTTACTTTAAAAAATTCGAATTTTATATTATTTTTTATTTTCCTTTTCTTTTTTTTAAAAAATGGAATTTTTAATTATTTTTATTTTTTAAAAAAATGGAATTTTTAATTTTTTTTCTTTTCTTTCCTTTTTTTTCCTCTTCCTCCACTGCGACCGGCCAGTGAAGGCCACGGGCAAGCTTGAGGCTCACCCGGTGACAGCCAAAGGCGAGCTCGAGCTCGCCGACCTAGCCTGAGCTTAGGCTCGCCTGGATCTAGCAAGCCGCAAGCTCGTCAGCCTCAGCCGAGCCCAAGCTCGACTCGCCTGGATCTAGCAAGTCGCGACCTCGCCTGCCTCGACGGAGCTCGGGCTGATGAGCTCACAGCTCGCTGGCCTTGGTCGAGCTTGGGCTCACCCGGATCTGGTGAGCCGTGAGCTCGTCGTCCTCCGCTGAGCCTAAGCTCAACTCACCTAGATCTAGCAAGCCCAAGCTCGCTGGCCTCGACGGAGCTCGGGCTAACGAGCTCGCAACTCGCCGGCCTCGGCCGAGCTTGCAAGGCCGGTCCGCTCCTATGGCTAGTCACCGGCCGGTGACCGGCGGAGGGAGGAAAAACAAAAAAAAAAGAAAGGAAAAATAAAATATTAACAAATCTAAGATAATCAATTCGGAAAGTGTTTTCACCTTTTTATATTGGGGAATTCACTTTCCTAAATTTATACATAAATGTTTTCTTTGACCGGAAAGTGTTTTCGATTGATCAAATCATTTTCAGACAACCAAACGGATGAAAGTCCGGAAAACACTTTCACCAAAATAAAAGCACCCTGAATTGGCTTGTGCTTTGCATGCTCATGTCCCCCGATGTTCGACATATTCGCAATTTCCACTCTCGGAATTTTCGTTCTGAAAAAGGAATACGAGTCGATATAGACAAATAGCAATGACAGTTTCCCTCGAGCATTATCATAGGGCACTCCTATTCTTCAAAGAACCCAATTTTAGGTACCAGTGAGATTCTTCTAAATGCTTGCTTGCTTCGTGTGGTTGGTACTAGGGTGTCAGCGGTTCGAGTATCGTGGTTGGATACCCAAACCGAATATTGAGAATAAAAACTTAATGTGACCCGAACTGACTTGATACCCGAATATAATCCGAATCAATAAAATAGTTGGAGTCGGTTCGATTCGGGTTTTCGGGTTGTTGTGTGTGCTTTTTTTTTTGCGCCCGTTTTTCCACGCTGCATAGGGGCCATTGATTTTTCAGAACATAGAGGGTTTCTAGCTCGCCATTACTTGACCATCTCTCCCTTCAATAGATTTTTGGTATCCATCTCTCCCTTCGATCCTCGTTACTTGACCACAAATTATAAGTCTTTCGACAAATTGGGGGAAAAAGTACCCGAAAAACTCAAAATCTGTTTTACTTGTGCCAATTCAATCCTAAACCTTTCAATTGTGTTAATTCAATCATAAACATTTTCACAATTTGTCAATTGAGTCATTCTGAGCAATTTTGGCAAGAAATCGTTGACGTGAACATCATCCGACACTAGCTATGGACAATTTTTATAATTTAAAAATGATTGAATTTTTATTATTTTTTCTTTCCTTTTGTTTTTCCTTACATTATGGCTAGCGATGGTTGCCTCGCCCACGGCCGGCGGGGCCGTGAAGGCCCTAGGCGAGGGCCTTTGCGCCCCTACCCGCAAGGCCTCACCATGGGCCATCGTAGCCTCGCTGGCCACTAGCGAGGATGAAAGACATAATGGGTGGACCGCCCAAGATGGGCCAAACCCGGCCCGTGAGCCACAAGGGCCCACGAGGTAGTTATTTGCTTATCTATAATAGAAGGCACCCCTTGGAAAACAGACGTGATTTTCCATATGCAAACATATTCCTTCGAATACGACGTCTTTTCTGTTTTCCTTCGGAACGAACACGAGTACGAAAGACAATCGAAGAACTCTCAAGCGCAAAGCGGCATTTAATCTATGACAATACCGGGTATGTTCGTTGTGTGATATGCCTGTACGATCGGTGATACAAGTTGATGGTCCTCGGGCACGTTTTCCACATTAATCTAATTCGTTCCGAATATGTTTCGAACGCAACGATCGGGTATTAAGTTTTCCCAACATTGGTATCAGAGCCCGTTTACTTGTTTCCCGATCATACATATGTATCGTCTGAAGTGTATACTGCTTGTTTTTTCGTTTTGGCCTCGTTTTTGTTCGTTTTCTTCGCTTCGCCGAACTGTTCATGCATGTTTCGATTTTTGTCTTTTGTCAAAACTTGAATTTTATTACATAAACAGAAAAAACTCGTCGAGACGAGCAAAATGATGGGCGGCGCATCGCCAGAGGACGCCGCACGCGCCCTCACGCGCTGCCAAGGGCCTTGGGCGCGACGGCGCGTGAAGCCGGCGCGACGGCGCGTGAAGCCCACGCGCGGCCGTGTGAAACGGCGCGTCAGTCACCACTAACCGTCGATGATGACGTCAGCGTGACGTCATTGGGAGCAGACCTTGACCCGACCCGGTTGACTCATGACCCAACTCGGTTGACCGTTGACCCGATCCGGTTGACCGTTGACCCGACCCGCTTGACCGTGACCCGACCCGGTTGACTTTTGACTCGATCCGATTGACCGTTGACCGGTCCGACCGGTCAAACCGGTCGAATCGGACCGGTTCAAACCGGGCAGAATGACCCTATGTGTTCTTTCGGCCCGTTTGAGCTCATTTGAGCTCCGATTTGGGCGTTCTTGGTATCGGCGTGCTCGTATTGAAATGCTCTACGTTATGGTGTATTCATATTACATGTTTGCTGTATTTATGAATGTGAAAATGCACGATAAACCCTATGTACACGTACTTAGGGGTATCTTCTTTGGCATTTTCTCTAGTTTTTTGAAATACAAGTGCTAGATCATATATGTATGAATAAGCATTCCTTATCTTAATGTATCATGGATTATAAGTAATCCTTCGTTCTGCATTCGTTGCAGGAACAATGGTACATTTTAGACGCACTCCCATAATCCCAAGAACGGCAGCTCAAAAGGAAAAACTTGAGAACCTAAGAGTCAAGCTAGCTCTTTATCGATGGGACACTAGAGATGATATGATGACACACATCATCAAGATCAACAAAATGATACAGGATGTCATTTGGAACGGTTTTGTAATGTCGGAATATGTAATGGTCGGAGCCCTAAAATGCACTATGCCTGATGAGTTGGGAAGAATGCTTGATAAGGTTAAAGAAACCTTAAATGGTCCAAGCTATAAGATGCTTGTGGAGAATTTTGTGCAAGAATACATAAGGGTCGGGGCAAGAAGAACATCAACCCTTGCATTGAATGGATCTAGCATGGCCCGGATCTAGGGGTTTTCCGGGAGCCTCTGTTTATGTTCCGAAAAAAATAAAACTTTCTAAAGAATTTTATAAGTCCTTTCCTGTCTATGTGTTGGATTGGTACACTTGATGTTGTTCTTTTAGGATTTGGAATCAATTCTGCATATGTGTCAAGTTGTTATTATATGTTCTTAAATATTTGTGAATGTGTTATGAAATATATATAGCTATGAATTTTTTTGTGATTTCTCATTTTATATTGCCATATTATATGTTATGTTATATGTGGAAAGTTCTTCAAAGTTTGTATAACTTTTGAAGAACCAATTTCTTTACATAAATGATTATGTTAATGGTAATTTCAAATTAGGATTTTTAGACGATGATTGGGAACATAATGAACTTTCGACTCTAAGACCTTTTGTGAATCTATTCATTAACATGATTAGTTTATGTAATCATGATGCTGATGAAGCATTTAGATAGGCTTTAATAACTCGTGCGTATGTGTCTGAAATGTTTAGATACGATAGTTCAGCAACTAAGAACATAGTGGCTGAACTAAATAAGGGAAAAAAAATTGAATGGCGACAATTATGAGATTTGGAGTCTCAAGATTCAATATGTGCTGGAAGAGCAATAGGCACTCGAAGCTCTTAACTAGATTATGGAAGAACCTGAGGATGGGATAACTGCCCAACACAAGAGGGACAAAGATGCCTTTACTGTTTGGAAAAGAAAGAACTCTCTTGCTCGCATTACGCTGCTAAGCAGCATGGATAATGACATTATGCGAGAGTTCGGATGTTTCTAAAGTGCCAAAGACATGTGGGCTGCACTGGCATCAAGATTTGGTCGAACTTCTGTGACCAAACTGAGACAACTCACTATCCGTTTCGACTAATATAAGATATCTCATGGAAAGACCATGAAACAACATTTGAGGCAGATGTCGAATATGATTAGTGAGCTAAAGGATGCCGGGCATATACTCACTGATGAACAGCAGGTGCAGGTAGTAATCCGCTCCTTGCCTCAAAGCTGGGAGCACATGAAGATCAATTTGACCCACAATGAGGGTATCAAGACCTTCGAGGATGCTATGCGGCATCTTGAGCTAGAAGAGGATCGCCTCATGGCGGCTAAGCCAGAAACTGATATTTACTTTGCTAGTTCTAGCTCGCATGGAGTTTCGGGCTCCAAGAGGAAGCACCCTGCTGGGTCAAAGAAGTGGAAAGGCAAGAGGTCAAGTCCTTCAGAGAAGAAGCCGAGGCTCAACCAACGGGAGAAAGGAAAGCGTCCTTTCAAGAAGAACATTTCAAGAGTGAAATGTTTCAACTGTGGCAAGAAGGGTCACTTTGCTCGTGACTGTGACGAGCCAAAGAAGGTAGAAACCCTTAGCATTCATGAAAATACTACTTATGTGTCTAGTTCAGTGTTTCTAACCGAATCTAATTCTTTGTGGACTGTAGACTCGGGAGTCACAGACCATGTAGCGAAGGACAGAGAAGCTTTCGTGGAGTTCCGACGAGTTCCACAAGGAACGAAGTGGATATACGTGGAAAATAATTTAAGAGTGGAGATCAGAGGCATTGGCACCTGTCAACTACTTATGCGCGGTGGACGCACATTGTTCCTACATGATGTGCTATTTGCTCCAGAGATTCGTTGGAACTTAGTTTCCGTGTTGGTTTTAGTTAGACTTGGTTTTAATATAAACTTTCATAACAATGGTATAGACTTATGTTTAGGTACAAGTTATTATGGTTCCGGATATTTTTTAGATGGTTTCATTGTATTAGATATTGACTATTGTGAAATTAATGTTAGTTATTCCTTATTTACATCATCTGATTCTTATAAGAATGATGTGAACGTGTGGCATGCTAGACTTGGTCATATTGGCCAACAAAGAATGAATAGATTGGCTAAATATGGCTTATTTGGCAATATTAAAAAGGTTGATTTGCCCATATGTGAGCATTGCCTAGAAGGAAAAACAACGCGGAAACCATTTGGAAAAGGAATAAGAGCTGAATTTCCTTTATAATTAATCCACGCTGATATCTGTGGTCCAATGAATGTAAAAGAAAGGCACGGGTCTGTTTATTTCTTCACATTCATTGATGATTATACTCGATTCGGACATGTCGATTTGATTTCTCATAAGTCCGAGGCTTTAAATTGCTTTAAAAAATTTATGAGCTTAGTGGAAAATCAATTAGACAAGAAAATAAAAGCATTAAGATCCGATCGAGATCGAGAATATCTGTCTGATCAGTTCAGAAATTTATGTAATGAAAAGGGAATAAAAAGACAACTGACTATTCCATATACTCCTCAACAAAATGGTGTTGCGGAAAGAAGAAACAGAACCTTAATGGAAATGGTTAGATCAATGATGGCACAAGCTAACTTGCCCATCACCTTTTGGGGTGATGCTTTGTTGACTTCTGCCTACATACTTAACCGTGTGCCTTCTAAATCAGTTGCTTCTACTCCATTTGTATTATGGACAGGCAGAAAGCCTGATTTAAGTTTTCTAAAACCTTAAGGTTGTGCTAGCTATACTCGTGAGTCTTCTCACAAGTATGGAAAATTAGGCCCAAGAGGCAAAAAGAGTATTTTTATAAGATACTCAGAGCACTCAAAAGGATATGTATTCATAGGTGAGCAAGAAAGCGGAAGTATAACTGAATTTGAATCACGGGATGTCACATTCTTAGAGAATGAATTTTCTAAAAAGAGCATAGTAGGTGGTGATTACTCACTATACGAATCTGTGGATCATGATAGTGAAGTTAATGGGAGCATTGTGACAAATGGAGAGTTGAATGCAACTCAGTCTCAATTGCAACCACTTAAAGAGACGACACCACTATTATCTCATTCGAGTGGGAGCGCAATGAAACGTGGTGAATCATCAGGAGTACAACATTCCATAGACAGTCAAGTCATAATAGGATTCCCCGTCGACGTTTTGACATTGAAGGAGAAGCTTTCATGATCGCCCCACAAGATAAAGATGAGCCGAAGAATGTGAACGATGCTCTAAAGTGCCCTAATAAAGAAGAATGGATACATGCAATGGAAGAGGAAATGGAGTCATTAAGATCAACCCAAGTTTGGGAATTGGTTGACCTTCCAAAAGGACACAAAGCCATTGGGAACAAGTGGGTTCTCAAAATAAAGCATAAGGCTGATGGCTCAATAGAGAGGTATAAGGCTCATCTTGTGGCGAAAGGATATAATCAACAGGAAGGAGTTGACTTTGAAGAAACTTTTTCTCCTGTGATTAGATTTACCTCTATTCGCCTTATTCTGGCAATAGTAGCTAGTATGGATCTTGAATTACATCAAATGGATGTAAAGACTGCATTCCTCAATGGAGAATTAGAGGAAGAAATTTATATGAAACAACCTGTTAGTTTCATTACAAAAGGCTAAGAGCACAAAGTGTGTCGACTATTAAGGTCGATATATGGCATTAAGCAGTCTTCGAGACAATGGTATATACGTTTTCACAATGCAATAATGGCATATGATTTTGTAATGATTAGTGAAGACAATTGTATATATATCAAAAGATCCAAAGATCAATTTGTGATCTTATCATTATATGTTGATGATGTACTAATTGCCGGAAGTAGTATGGAGTTGGTTAATACAGTCAACAATTGGTTATCTTCCAATTTTGAGATGAAAGATATGGGTGAAGCTGCATACATTCTTGGAGTTAAGATTTCAAGAGATCGCTCAAAGAAAACCCTATCCCTTTCACAAGAGACGTATGTGAATAAAATCCTTGAGTGATTTTGTATGCAAGACTGTAAACCAATAGATACTCCTATTGCAAAAGGCGAAGCATTAAGCGATGGAATGTGTCCTAAGACTTCACAAGAAAAGGAGCAAATGGAACAAGTTCCATATGCTACTGCTGTCGGAAACTTGATGTACGCTATAATGTGTACAAGACCTGATATTTGTTATGCAGTTAAAATGGTAAGTATATACCAATCCAATCCAGGTCAAGCACATTGGATCGCCGTCAAAAGAATCCTGAGATATCTAAAGGGAAGTCCCGACTATGCGCTGACTTATCAAGGAAGTGATCTACACCTTGAAGGCTATACTGATGTTGACTGGAGAGGAGATTTAAAAGAAAGGAAATCTACTTCTGGATATGTGTTCTTACTTAATAATGGCGCCATATCTTGGAGCAGTAAGAAACAACAGTGTGTAGCCTTATCTACAATGGAAGCTGAGTTCGTGGCTCTATCAGCAGCGGCACAACAAGCTGTTTGGCTTAGAAGATTTGTGGATCATTTAGGTGTAATTGAGAATGCTGCAAACCCAGTATTGGTCTATTGTGACAACCAAATAGCAATAGCGTACACAAAGGATCCCAAGTACCATGGAAAGACCAAACATATAGATATCAAGTATAACTATGTCAAGGACATGGTTGCACGAAAGGAAGTGAACGTGAAGTACATATCTACACAAAGGATGATAGCAGATCCTATGACAAAGCCGATTCCTAGAGAAGTTTTCCATGGTCATGTGAGATCTCTAGGACTGTGTAGAATATGATGTACTAAATATTATAATTTTCCCATAATGTTCACTATTAATGAAGTTTGTTATTATCAATGCCTATAAGTTTGTATGATGTTTGTGAATGTCGATGCTGAGTGCATTATATTGAAAAGGTATGTCGGACAGATGAGAGATTAGCCCACTCACACGGGTAATCGCCTCTACTCACTGTGTGATGAATAGAGATGAGACAGTTTTAAACTTATTATTTAGGTGATAATTGTGAGCTCAAGCTTGAAGCATGGACGTCGCCTTAACAGAATGTTAAGATGAGGACATATAGATTATTATGTCCGAAAGTGAAATGACCCACATATTTCACTTTACCTGTCTTTAATGCCAGATGTGAGTTCTGATAGTTATTTATGAATAGAGTAGATTTGTGAACTCAAGTTAGAAATTGAGTATGTCTAAACTATCATATGTACGGTATTGAGAGTAAAGACATACGCTCTATGGGAAAAGGAGAGAATACCGTAATACGTATTTCATATTACGTATGCATGGGACGACCGATAAGAGTTGGCAAAAATTTATGATCTTAATTTTTAAGTCGTGTGAGACTCTTGAGGAAAATAGTTCTTCTCAATTAAAGTGCCCTCACGACTCTTACTTATTCTCGAAATTTCTATTCAGTGTTTGCTATCTTAGGATGTTGCCGATGATCATGATAATTCGGTCTAACAGGGCATTTATAGAAAAGCGAGTTGGACTGAAATGGAAAGGTTTAAGGAAAGAGGAAGATCAATTTAATTTATAATGTCACATTCTATATTTGTATTCACAAGTCGACCAATTATGATTTTGAGTAAATCATAGTGGTGAATACAATATATGAGATACTAAAAGAGATTAAGAGAGATAAAAAAAAATGTGACTGATTGATCTAGGGAACTGCATACTAATTCTACTCTGGATAAAGCCTAAATTTGAGCTGTTATATATTCCTAACAGATGTATAATAACGAACTCTCGTAGTATGCCGGTCGCACGGATTATTTGCCAATATGAACTTTGCAAGGAAGAGAGTTATGTTTAGCCTATCGTGGGCAAGTGGGAGATGAAAGACATAATGGGTGGACCGCCCAAGATGGGCCAAACTCGGCCCGTGAGCCACAAGGGCCCACGGGGTAGTTATTTGCCTATCTATAATAGAAGGCACCCCTTGAAAAACAGACGTGATTTTCCATATGCAAACATACTCCTTTGAATACGACGTCTTCTTTGTTTTCCTTTGGAACGCACACGAGTACGAAAGACAATCGAAGAACTCTCAAACGCAAAGCGGCACTTAATTTGTGACAATACCGGGTATGTTCGTTGTGTGATATGTCTGTACGATCGATGATACAAGTTGATGGTCCTCGGGCACGTTTTCCGTATTAATCGAATTCGTTCCAAATATGTTTCGAACGTAACGATCGGGGATTGAGTTTTTCCAACAGAGGACCACCTTGTGGCCCTCGTTGGCCAAAATGAAAGGCAAGAAAAAAAATCAAAAATCAAAATATTATTAAAAATGTCTACGTCAATACCTGCTGTGCCAAATAGGACGGTTAGCATTTACGTTAGTGATTTTTTTTATCAAAATTGTCTGGATGGGCTCAATTGGTGAAATATAAAAAAGTTTAGGACTAAATTGGCACAATTGAAAGATTTAGGACTGAATTTGCACAATTACAATATGTTTAGGACTTTTTTTGTACTTTCCCCATAAAGTGGCAAAGGATTTCCAGCTCGCCATCGACGTCTCCAAAGCTAAAACCAAACCCAATTGCTCTAATACCGAAACCAAATCTACAAAGCAAAAGCCACAGCTCAAGAAAGAAGAAGAATACGATGAGGAAGACAGATTCAGACTCTGAATTCTCTTGCCTCAACCTGGGCAATTCACCGGGCTCGGCCAACAACATCTTTGACAACGGCCAGATCTGCCCAATTTTCCCTCTCTTCAACCGCAACCCCATCTTCACCGACTCCGAGTCGAACCCTTCACTATCGCCCTCAATTCTTCAGCTGCCTATGAAGAAGTTGTTTGTGGAAGCAAGCATTGGTCGCGGCGAGCCATTGCCTGCATGGAGAGAAACTCTATTGGATCATCGAATCTGTGGTGGTTCCAAGACTTGTTGTTGCTGAGCAACAGTGACCCTGAGCCCTCCTATCAACGCAAAACCAAGCTGTCGTCATCTTCACTGTCAGCGGCGATCAGCAAAAAACGGGAGGGAGATTTGAATTAGAAGTAAAAGACGAGAAGAACGGGAGAAGAGAAACGTACAAATTTGAGGGTGAAAACAAGCTCTTTTTCAGTGAAAGTGTTTGGTGATTATTAGGGTTCGGTTCAGTTAGTTTTAGACCCAAACCGAACCGAACCATCACAAAGCCTGAATTTTTCTATCTACTGCCCAAACCAGAACGAGACCCAAATCGAAAATCCCAAAGTTTTCGATTCGGGTTGGGTTTTTTGGATACCCCTTAGTTGGGACCTTTCTAAGGTACTTATCACGAGTCTCTTAGGAGCACTTTCGCTAAGGTCGAAGCCCTTCGTGGGGTTTGAGTTGTAACTCGATTTCGGCCCATCAATGTCGATGGTTGACTTGAGAATTTAGAATGGGAGGAGGGAATAGGAGGAGATTAGAAAATAAGATTGTTAAAAGTTTAAGTGCATAAATTGTAATTTCACTTATATAATACTTAAAGATAAGTGCATTGAAAGTCCTAAAATTTGTAATGAAAGTGCAATTGAGTCCTAAATTGACAAAAAGTGCAAGCAAATCCTAAAATTTATTAAATTGATGCAATTGAGTTCTTTCATTAATTTCGTCCAATTTGACTAACGAAAAATGTTGACGTGACTTTTTTTTTTAATATTTTCTTTTTCCTACGTAGTGATGACATGGCTAAAAAAACGTCTTTTGGCCCAAATTTGATTTTTAATATACAATTTATTTAAATTCAATTTTAAAAATAAGCTAAATTTAACAAAAGAAAAGGAAAAAAGGGGGGGGGGGGGGGGAGGGGCGGGAGGGAGACGGGCGGTAGGACTACAGCCCTTGCTATTGTCGCCCCATCCTCACCGATCATCAAGGGCTTGTAGGCCCTTGCCCAGATCTAGGCGAGTGGCGTGACCCTCCCTATAGATCGAGTGAGGGTTGTCGGCCCTTGCCTAGACCTGGATGAGGGTCGCTGGCCCTCATCTAGACCTAGCTGAGGACCACCATTGGCGAAAGGGGTCAGCGAGGTAAGGACTTGCAGGCCCTCACGCAGACCTGGTTGAGGACTGCCATTGGTGTCGACAACCCTCATTCGATCTTGGGGAAGACCATGATCATCACCTGTAGCTGGCGAGGCCCCTAGTCGAGTCCCTACAACCCCCATCACCCATCCCCCACCCTTGTCGAGGTCGGTGAGGGTGAGGCAGCAGTGGCGAGGGCTATAGCCCTCATCGTCTGTCTCCCTACCGTTTTATTTATTTATTTAAATTTAGCTTATTTTTTAAATTGAATTTAAATGAAATTTATATTAAAAATCAAATTTGGTCCAAATGACGTCGTTTTAGCCACATTATCGCCACGTAGGATAGAGAAAAAAAAATATAGCAAGTCAGCATTTTTTGTTAGTCAAATGAGTAAAGTTAACAAAAATGACTTGATTGAATCAATTTAATAAGTTTTAATACTTGATTGGACTTTTTGTAAGTTTTAAAACTTAATTGCATTTATATGACAAGTTTTAGGACTTTAAGTGCACATATCCCTTCTACTTATAAGAAAAATTGGTAACTACAATAGACTCGAATATGACAAGTATTATTTCACAAAATCACATGAATTGAACCCAAACTGCTGGCAGGGTTCCACCTTTTTTTTTCCTTGCTGAAAGTGGGTTCAAACCATATTATGCCCAAGACGAACGGCATTGGGTTCAATTTCACCCAACTCACTTAAATCGGATAACAAAGTTATTCAGATCGGAAACTTTCTCGGCTAATGAGAAATTATTTTACCATGATAGATAAATCATAGAGATTTTCATCAAAAGAGCTTAAATATGTACCACTTTATTTCATTGAACAGTACCACTGTGATTATGAAAGAAATAAGACAGAAACAATTTAAGATTCTCTTGCCATGTCGAGGGTCTGCACAAGGACAGCGGTTCAGTTGAGTCACGTCTGAGTTCTGCATGTTTACACGAGCATGCGGTAACCAAGCGTTTGGATATGTCCGATCTTACACAAGCGAGTCAGTCAGAGAGTCTCAGACTGATTCTGTCGGGATAAACTCAGCTTTGGGCTGGGATGAGATGGGATTTCTCAAATCAAGCCCACTTCCTTCTGACTTTCGGGCTAGAAAGCAAACCATATTACGAGTAAAACCGGAGAGTTCTAAAAGCCCAGAACTTATTTGACGATGGCCTTATGAACGAAGAAGCACTCTTGTTCTTTCGCCATAGACCGACCCACTTGTTCCGGCTGCGATGGAGTGGGAAAGAGCTTTCGGCAGCAAGTCTACAAGCCGCTGCGGTTTAGAGATCTTAAAATGAATGTGGCCGATGTTTATATTTGTAACCAATCAATCGAAAGGCGGGTATGGAGGAGGAAAACTTGGTCTTCTTTTCCTAATTATATTATGTTGGGCAGAGAAGATATATATCTCATAGCAGCTATGGCATGTTGGCCGGAATTTGAGTTTTTTTTTGTTTAGATATGAATTGAGGATGAACGATGCACACTTCATAACAGGACATACAGATCACCACCCCTTTCGAGAATGGACGGTTTTGCATGGTCAATGTTCGTTTGCAAGAGACTCAAGAGATTAATTCGTCATCGTGCTTGCTCTACCATTTCTGAATACCTTGCGATGCTAACCAACATGGATAAAAAATACGAGAGATATTGAGATCGGTAAACATATAAAACTGGTTTCCCAGTGAACTTATGTTTGATTACAATCCCACTTCCTCAAATGCCTTTGTACACGGATTATGCTATCCCACTATTGCTATAGAAGAAAGTATGTCAAAAGTATCTAAACCAAAAGAAGCTAAAGATTTTCGATTCTCGTAACTCCATCCATTTGGGCTTCTTTTTTCTTTTTTCAAGGTTTTGATCAACTACAGGACAAAATGCAGCAAACTTCACAAAACGAGATAAGTCAACACATCATATCACATCCCATCCCATGGTCATGAGCATTACTTTAAAATATTTAAATAATAAAACACGTCTTATTTTAACAACTTAAGTATTTAGAACAGTTACTAAAAATCTCACAGAATTTTACATAATATTAGAATAGAAGGTCTTGAGATCAAATCTTTCAGGCTCCCAATTCCCTCCTTAATTGCATATTTCAACGATTTAGGCTTAGGCCAAATCCTCTAGGAAAGTAGAATAGGTTATTTCTATAAAATAATTCGAACATTGTCTCAAAATCTTCGATCGCCATGAAATCAAATAGCGGAAATGGTCGAAACTAGCACTACACAATGTTAGGCATGGTGGATCTGTGGTTGATGCATTGCTTACTCAGACGGGAATCAAACACTTACATGAATTTATTTTGCTATGGGTGCATGAGATGCACCAAGCGCACTAGGGTTTCTTAGGAAATGAGGCTCTGGTAATGAAGAGGAGAATGCAGAAGAGAGTAATATCAAATTTCTGTATAATTCAATATATCATAACGAAGAGTTCATCATCATAGGGAGATATACGTGTTATCTTATGAGAGATACATAGAATCAACATATTATCAAATGAAATCCCTAGGTATCTCCAATATAACTAAGGATTACAACGAAAATAGAACTGTCAGTTCACAACCCATATGGCGATTTTTGTGATCAAAGTCACCTTCTTTTGCTGGTGAGACTTTGTGGACCAGTCACGCCCTTTATCCGCCGCTCCACAGCACATGGGATTTGATGCAAAAGAAATGCAGGGGAAGAAGCATTTTCTAACTGAGCTTAAACTAATACGACAATGATGCGACTTCGCTTTTTCAGCTTGCTCAGCATGCATCAGAGGCGTTGTTCGGCAATGGGGAGAAGTGTGTGTGATAATTGTGACAGAGATGGTCATAGACACTCGATTCAGCTCATGAGACCTCGTTCAAGCATTTGACGAGTTTCGATCTCTGCCCATTTTTCTAATGAAGCTAATCTACTTTTGTGATTGAACTGGTCAAAAGTGGTTCATTTAAAGTCACAATGATTAAGCCATCCACGCTTTGAACTTAAGCAACTTTCATTGCAAAGTGCAGCCATGCTGGTATTAACCTTTGGAACTTTGTATTCTAGATCTTACTTTCTATCTGACTAGCTCTCACTTGTTATACTCGTTCATGATGATTTGGTTATGTAATTTTGCCTTAAGCATAACCAATCATAATTGATATGGGCTAATTTCTTATACGTTTAGTTTTGGTAAAATATGATGGACCAAATCAACCATCATGCAGAGAAATCTTAGGAAAATGTGTTTTTCAAATGGATTTAGTGAAATGGGTCTAGTTAATGCTCGCTAGCATGGATCAAACAACGTTAATTTTAAACAATAAATGCCTGATGTAGATCATGTGGCACAATAATAGCTTAGCCTGTCGCTTTCTCCATTTAACATGCAACAGCTCCTCTTTAATTAAACAAATTACTCCTTTTCTGACCCCCAAAAGAAAAATTTTGCCTTTTCTGGCCACTCCCAAAGAATATAATATCAAAAAAATTACTGGACCCTTTCTTTTACCATGTGCCAAAGTTAGAATGCAAATGATATGTGTATTAGCAAAAAGGAATGACCAAAGCTAAATCCTTCTGCCAGAAATTTTCTATTTTCAGCATTTTATGGAAAAGAGAAAAAGGAGGGGAGGAAAAAGTGAGGACTTCCTCATGATTTGCTGAAAATCTTGGGCTTATTTGAAAAGGAAATTGCTCGTATATTTTTTTCTTATAACTACTTTGTTTAGCCAAACAAAATATGATTATAATAAGCAAAAAAGGCATAGTCCCCCACCGCATTGATGGCACATCTTGGGGACTATTTACAGCTCAAAAGAGGCTTCGCCCTCCCTCCTTGCATCACGCCAAAATAAAACAAAGGACCGAGATTCATGTAGTCCCGCGCCTCAATTACCAAACTTACGTACGTTAATCTTCCTCATTTACTACGTACGACTTTCACTCGGAGTTGGTGCATCAATGCAATAATTACCCAGATGACAAAATTCTTGTTAGATTTAGTTAGGAGTGAATGATTTCATGTTCCGTACATGTTTCATCTAAATTTCACTTGTATTATTAATTAAACGATTATAGTAATGACCACCACTTACTACTACAATCCATTAACCATAATTTATACTTAGACACAAAAAAAATATGAAACATTAACAAAATAAAAGTCTTAGTCATAAAATGAAAGCTCATACTAGTAATTCTAGATTATACAATCATCATCGGACATCGTAGAATACCGTGGAATCACAAGAAGATATACACCAAGAAAAACACAAAAAATTATTTTAGATTTCAAGTTATAGGTTTCACCTACTTAGAACTTGGAATATACCCGTGGAACCTAAAATCTACTCTGCATACCATAAAACCCGGAACTGACAGGTTACCACCGGTTCGATTTACAAGTTTCAGGTTCTATCTTAAAATTATGCTCACCCCTAATTCAACTTCTCTTTTGAAATAAAAAGGACAGAGACATAATTTAATCGTTTTACGAGTTGCGGTTTTCATCGTAGAGATGAAAAAAGGAATGAATAAAAAAAGGGAAAAAGATAGGTTGTCAACAAGGTTGGGTCTAGTATATAGACATTAGTTAGGGTCAAGAAATGTGTGGCCCAAAAATAAAGTTGGGGTCAAGAAATATGTTCTTGTTCACGTGGTGTCCTTGAATGTAGGGTCGATTTTATTCTTGTGAATGGACTTGGATGGGCCATGTTGAAGCAAAGAAAATTCAGGGCACTAACATTTTTGTCAATCTAATCCGTCTACCTGGAGAAATGTCTCATGAATAGTTAGTTGACCGAGTCTTAGGACGTAGTTGGTGGTCTTGAACTGCGACGGGAAATCCGGCAGTTCTAATTGCATTTTGGCGGGTTAATTTCGAAGTTTTGAATGACAATGGAGGAAGAATTTGGTGGAGTGTTTTGGAGTAAACACTCTCCAAAGACATGGCATGTCGATTTCGTACGAGGGGTGTGTTCTGCAAGGAAAAAAGTAGCCCTCAACAGCTAAATCACCTTCTATCCCATCACCATCTATCAAATTTTATATTGGCTGAAATGAGATTTAGGTGTTGTGCTCAACAACAATCCATGGAGTGCAATAAGTAGCCATGGGGCACGAACCCGTGAACTTAGGAAAGTAACCATTAGATGCACCATTTTATGCATAAATGAAGCTTTGAACCTAGATTAAATAAAAGGGTCCCGCTAATTAGTAGGGGTGAGTAAAAGGAACTGTTCGAACTTGACCAAACCACCAAATTTTGGGCAATTCTTAGAGGCATTGGTCCGGTTTCCAGTTTTAGACGTGGAACCATCCACCAGGGTCGAACAAAATTTTCTTTTCTTTTAAATTTCTTAAGAATCTATAAAAAAAAAAAACCTAATCTATCTCCCATTTCACAAATGACATGGTTGGAGCAACTATGTTTGCTTATGCACGTGAATAAGATGACAAGAAGAAATCAAAACACAACAATAATTGCTCATTCCAACTAAATTTTGCCACAATTTGAAAAAATCTCCGCAAAACTTTCAATATTACACGTAACTCACTAATTGTAGAAATACGTTGATTATAAAAATCATCTTCAATTTCATTTTGAACACTAATAATAAATAAACAAAAAGTCGAATATGCCATCGGTTTCATTGGCCCGTTCGAAAACCGAACAGGATCAGTCGATCTGCTTCGGTTCAGTGCCAAGGAGCACCAGTCCAATTCCTAGTTCCTAGGCAAGAAGCAAACTGCCCAAAAACCGATCACCCCAATTAATTTGCGCCTTCATTCACTTTTCAAGCATATTTAATTTGGAATAATTCGATTTTTAAAATAGTGATTTCGCCATGAGAAGAAGGCATGCTTCGAGATCCGCGGAGTTCGATAGATTGGATTGGCTGTTTGATGAGTGCACTGAACTGACACGGATTGAAAGGTCAGGATGGTAAATTGAAGGGATACCGGATAGAGGCGCTTGAGAACGACTAGTCAGGTGGCAGTTGTGAAAGCGACGGTTTTGTGGGAGAGATTGAGAAAAATGTAAAGAAGAGGTCCCCCACGATGAAGCTTGAAAGAGACCACCCTTTGATTTCTAGTCATCACCTTCTCTCCCTGTCATCACTCTAAATTCTTGCATCACCAACTATATAAAACTGGGATCAGACACACTGAACAGTGAACTGGTACACATCTCTCTCTCTCTGCTTGCTTATGTGAAACTGAGCGGGGTTTGGCTTGACAAGCTCTTGCCAAATTGCTTCAAGAAATGCCCGTCTAATTGGTGCTGATGTCCAACGAGTTCTTTAAGGTATCGAACAGTGCACTATGTTATCTGGGAATGTTGGGTTCCTTCTTTTCATTTTAGTGGTGGGTTAGGACTGTATACAGACATGCTGTGCAATTAAGGTCAAGTTTGTGTACTTTTCTTCTTCTTTTTTTTTTTTTGGGTTTATGCGGTTGATGCTATAAAGAGGCAAGTTTCCTCAGTAACGCATGTCACTGCCCAGTCTTTATCTGGCATAGATGCCGTGGCAGTGTTTAACCACTTGCGCGGTTCTTTGATGAAGCTCTTAATACGTGCACAATTCAATTGGGTACTGGAATCACTACTGTTTGACCTTGTCTGTACTTTTGGTGATGTTGGTGTTAATGTCTTAGGACTTGGCTAGGATGGGCTTTGATGGGACGAAAGAGATATCTTTGTTTTGTGGACTAAGTTTTTGTTTTGTGGGGACTTTTGAATTCCATCTCAGGATTGTGATTATTCTTCGTGTGAAGGCATGGATTTTTGTTTCTTTTGAAAGCTTCTTGATCGTCAATAGCGTTTCATGAAGTTGAGATAGATTATTCCTGAATGTTATATGGGTAAGAAGATGTGTTGGTTCAGCTGGATAAAGAGGCTCTTTGTCCCTGACGCAAAAGGAAAAGCAGAAAAGGTTGTCCTAAAACCCCTATTTTTTCCTGTTCAATAGTGCTTTTGTGAGGAAATACATTTATTTTGGGTGTTGAATGCAGAAGTCAAGGAAATACGAGTGGCTGTTTGGAGGGCTTAAGCTTAACCAATGCCCTCGACTTGCTGCACCACATCCGAAATTGAGTCGAGCGATGGAGGAACAGAGGAAGCATGCTCTGACAGTCGCCATGGCCACTGCGGCCGCTGCCGAGGCAGCGGTTGCAGCCGCCCAGGCAGCAGCAGAGGTGGTCCGGTTGACCAGCGCTTCTCAATCGCAGCATCGCAGTTACAGAGGAGATCCGCACTTGGCTGCCATCAGGATTCAAAGCGCTTTCCGCGCATATCTTGTGAGTGTTGTTGTTACTCTGGCACTTAGTGAGATGATAAATTTCTGACTTCATGAAACTAACGTTTCACATATATCACTTGGGACATTTGGTGTGAGATATTTTCAGTCCCAATCCTGCTGAGTCTGAATCTCGTGGGAAGAGCTAACTTTACCAATTTGTAGAAAGATTATTAGCACGTAGAGTGGAAGAATGGATGAGATTGAAGTTATTACTCGGCAATTTCTCAATCACATTGTAATCACCTCATTCTGGCAGCAACTCATGCACATCTAGTTCTATTTGTAGTTTCTTAGTACTCAATAAAATGCTCCTGAGAATTAGTACGATTCTTTATGTCGTCTTGGCTTCTATTCCTCAAATCTGCGTAGAGACACCAATGTAGAAATTGAAACAATTGAACATTTGTTTCAATTCTTTGAACCTTGTTTGCTACCATTTGGCCATCTCTAATGAACTTAACAAATTTTGCAGCCATCTGTTATTATCTAATGATTCTTATGGAGAATCTAGAAGCATTGTGGAATTTCCTCGGATGAGTATCATAAGACATGTGCCAACTTAATTCGTGGCATCGATTTTTATTTCATTTGAAATGAACATGACTTTGTTATTCTGACAATCTTGCTCGTCGAGAGTTCAAATAGGCGAGGAAGGCGTTCCGTGCACTGAAAGGACTGGTGAGGCTACAAGCTATTGCCCGTGGCAGAGCTGTCAGACGCCAAAGAGTTGCCACATTGAAGTGTTTGCCTCCCTCCAGTGCGAGTATGCAACCATCTGTCCTGCAAAGGAGTGCATCCAGAATTGGAGGCTGTGAAGTTTGTGAAAAGAAAGATCTCTCCAAGCCCAGAAGAGAACAGGCGGAAATGGAAACGAAGGTAGATGAGATTTGTGGCATCCAAATCTACTTTTCCACACTGCTTTTTACCCCTTGAATCATCATTTGTAATTTTGTCCCATAAACCGCAGATTGATGTCCAGTAGTTATTAAATAGTACTTCTAATTTTATAAGGCTAATACTACTAGAAACATTGTCCTTGTGTCGAGCAGCTCGATTGCCCCAGCCAGAGGGGTTGGAACTGCAGCACATACTCAAAGGCAGACCTTGAAGCCAATCTGCTGAGGAAGCAAGACGCAGTGAGCAAAAGAGAGCGTATGAAGAAATTTTCATACTCCCACCGGGTATTTCCATGCAGTCACAACTCTCATTCTTATGGACAAAGACATTTGTATTAGCTCAAATCCTAATAACCCGAATATAATTCATTGGATGGACCTAATTATTTCCTTCATTGGAGCTTTTGCATTTTCTCAGGAAGGACGAAGTCCTCAAGTTCCGGAAGAATTTCAATGGACCAAGGACTATGGGAGGTGGAGCTGCCGCCTAGAGCCGTGGCCTGACTCAGATGCTTACACAGGTGAGAGACTACAGACTTCAATGCCCATTACGCATTCAGATGCAAATAGTGGCAAAAGACGCGAAATTAGACGAGAGAAGCTGGGAAGCACTCGAGACAAGGATTTAAGCGAACTGCTGGACATTCCTTCTCTACCAAGGAGATCGTTTGGTCATGCGAAACAGTTATCAATCACAGACGACGGCACCGTTCCTAGTTCACCAGTTTTTCCTACTTACATGGTGATCACCGAATCTGCAAAGGCAAAAGCCAGGTCCTTGAGCACGCCAAAGCAGCGAGTTGGATACTTTGATACAACGCACGATCAGAGTTTGCTCTGTAATAATGGACTCTCTCTTTCATACTCTTTCAATAATGGAGACTACGGGAGCACAAATAGGAGCATCGCGACTTCTCGAAGAGTATCAGAAGGCACCAGTCGTTGATACTGACCTGTCAGAACTCCAAACCCGCGCTTCACCTGTCACCGAGGCCACACAAGATCGAAATTAATTTACTTGGTGTCTTCTCTTGCCACGGATGTGTGGAATATTTTTTGAGTACATAATCCATCAGTAGGTAATTGCCAATGCTTTTTGTTTATTTTGGTGCTGGTTTTAAAAGGGTGCTTGTAGTTGTCATTGCATCTGTTTGAGCTTTGCCTTTTTGGATCTTTTTTCCTTTTTGGCTTTTTTGGAAGAGCATCCCCTGCAACAAAGAGTGGGTTTGGGTTGGATAGTTTCCTTTCAAGATACCAGTCGTGCAATTTTAGTTTCTTTCTTTGCCCTGTTACAAAAACTTTCCTCTTGATCGAATGGACATCGTGCTGTTCTTTTTGTTGGTGAAAGTCCAACTTTAGTCCCTGGACTTGCGCATTTTTCCAATCTAAGTCTTGAACTTTTAATTCGTCTGATCAAATCCTTTAACTTTCATAACTTTCGTAATCATCCCTTCGGCTCCAAATTTGACAAATTGGAGCTGCATGTTCGTCGGAGCTGGCAAGGGTCTGACATGGAAAAAACTTCTTGTCTCCGTGGACTATCGGCTTATGCACAGCTCGAAGATGAAGATCAAGTCCAGACCTTCAGTAACGAAGTTCCTCAACACAAATACTGCAAATTGAGTTCGTAACGTCAAACTTCTTGCACCCGGTTTCTTTTTTAATCTCATCCAACATTTGGAAGACGTTCTTATTTAATATCTACAGGCCCTTCAAGGGTCCATTGGAGTTCCTCCTCTTCACATCTGCAACTGGATTCGTGTTTATAAGTTCTTGCACTGTAGATTGACGGCCTTCCACCATCCCAAGGACATGGACACTTCTGGTGACTGACTATTTGTAGCGAGCCCACCATCAGCCTTCTCGAGTGCACAAAGGAGCTGTGAACAAAGCAAGCCCCCGAAGCACTGTGTTTGGCATTCACTTCGGCTAGAAGCATTAAGGGACAACAACATAAATAATCCCTGAAATTTAACTCAATATGCAATGTGGTCTCTGAACTTTTAATTTGTTTAATGTGGTCCCTGAGCTTTTGGTTTATATTCAATTTAATCTCTGAATTATATGAAAATGTTTAATGTTATCCTTCCATTAATTCAAGTTAAGAAACGATATCAAACAAATTAAAAGTTCAGAGACCACGTTACACATTGAGTTAAAGTTTATGAATCACATTGAACAAATTAAAAATTCAAAGATCATATTGCAAATTAGGCAAAAGTTAAGAAACTATATATTTGTGTTATTTTCCCAATCATTAATCATTACCGATGCCTTTTCGAAATCAGTGTCCTGGATATCTAACTAAGCCTGATGTTGGATTCTCCTAATGGATTACGACCAGAAACAAGCATGCTTGATAGAGGGTTGCAACCTCCTTTGAGAATCGTAATTACTTTCTTCTTTTCTTAAGAGAGAAAAAAGGTGGGAAGGGACGAGCAGCTTCGACCTCTCCTCGAGCATTATTATAGAAGTGCCGCGTCGGCTACCGTTCGAGCGCCATAGAAACTACCTAGAAGGGCGAGTTGCTGCTAATACCATTTCTGATGGGATTATATGCCACATGTTGATAAAATGTTATATTGATCGAGTCGATAGGTGCTGTAGTTAAATGGAATCAATTACAATGAAAAATGCCGTACGACGATAACTTGTGATTTTCAGCGGGACTTAGTTGGATCCACGAATTTTTTGAGAAAAGGTAAGCTGTTACTAGTAGAGTATCTCATCATGAGATTCCGACGAACGAATTTGGAAAGCTTTTAGGACCCATATAACGAGAATTAAAATTTTAGGGCTCAAATGGAATTTTTCGTATTTTTTTCTTGTGAAAATATTCACGTCATAAGCATTGCTACTAGAACTGTAGAAATTCCTATTGCGACCCCTTCCACATTTCCACACACGGGTACATCCATCTCAATGACACGATGAAATTATCAGAGTCGATCGAATATTAAGTTAAGGTGAACTTACTCTGTTGCGTGAAAATTGAGCCAAGTACTATCGACACCAGTCAATGGTCAAAATAAAGAAAGAAAGAAATCATTGAAACGGAGGATTAATTCCTTCACCATATTCATCATACTTTTATTGAAGTACGTAAATTGATTCGACTTGGAATGCTCCTTTTATTCTCATGGGGTAATAACATGCCCTTATTGCACCCCCTAATAGCACATCCCAAGATCCTCTCCTAATTAAGACTGATCGAGTACTTAGGCTGCTTGTTCGGCAGGAAAAGCCCCCAGTACTTCTCAAACTCGGGGCTCTTCTGATTCTCATCGAACATCGCGAACACGTACGTCTCGATCGGCCCGGCGGGCCTCTTCGGGGTCCCTCCCTTGACGTGCTTGGCCAAATTGGTGTTGTAAGTCCTCGCGTTGTTGAGCGACGTCGCCTCCCCTCCTCCTGCCGAAGGCCACCCGGTCTCTGATACGACGATCTTTAGCGAGCCACCATTGGCCTTCTCAAGCGCGGAGTAGACTGCGTCCAGTATTGCGTCGAAGAGATTTCTGTATCCCAACGCCCCGTCCATGAACACCACCGAGGGCGCCGTGAATAGTGCGTAGTCCAATCTGATGTCTCTAGGGTTGCCGACGTAGCTGAAGTAAGGATACAAGTTCAGCAGCAAGGGGGCTTGGGTCTCGACCAAGAAGCTGATGATGGGGCCGAGGAGAGGCATGTGGTCGGACTTAAATGTGCCTCTCGAGGGAGGATAGGAGTCGCCGAGCACGCCCGTGTCGATCGCGGTGGAGACCTTGATCTGACTCCCGAGGCCGGCGTTGGTGATCGCGGTCCGGACGTTGCGCATGGCAGGGACGAGGAACTGCGCGAATGGGTCGGAGGGCTTCACCTCGTTGCCGACCGCGACGTACTTGAACCGGACATTGCCGTGGCTCTTGATGTTGTTCTGGACCCATGTGTTTGCATTGGCCTGGCTCGAGGCGATGCTTTGGAGGTCGGAGTTCGGGAGGCCTAGCATGAGCTCGATGTTAGACCCTCCAAGGGCTTGAAGAGCTTGCGAATTTGGGTCGTAGATGCGCATGGTTGGGATGTTGTTCTGCTTGTACATGGCCACAACTTCTTGCGCAGATGGTAGATTGTTGCCAAGCATCCCATAGCAAACTCCTGTCTGGGCAGCTGGGATTAGGTGAAATTAAGATCGTTAATGATTGTTGATGTTCTATTAGGAGATGAGAAGAAACATAACTTTTTTTTTATTCCTGGATTGACAACGAAAAATTGGTGTCAATGAGATTTTTCGATGTTCTTTGTAAGGGACCTCTAATCAATACTCCACATCAAATGCATTCGATGATGCACATGCACATGCATGGGTCATCATTGAACCAAACTAATTTGGACTGAAATGGTGCACCAAAGTCACATCAATATCTTTAGATCCGTCAGCTCTCCTACAGCAATGACAGTGGTGAAATGGACGGTGCGATTTTTATGAGGTGATCGACAAATTTTTCATAGCTACAATACCCTCGTAATTGCAACAATTTACAGGAAAAATCTTATCACTTAACTTTAAGATGCAACAACTTTAAAATATGTATTATCAAACACGACAATAGTAACATTTCACAGTAGTGCTACCTTAAAAAAACTGTAGTAAAACCACTCTTTTAATTATATACACGAATAGAAACTTAATTTTCTCTCGGATTTAACATCTCCTATTATTTCGTGTATACTCATTCTATAAAATTTAGAACATCTTGGTGCGATTTAGAAGCAAGAAACATGATAGTGTCCAGGTAAGAAAATTAGCATGTCTGACAATTAGCAATGCAAAAGATTATGTCAACAGAAACATATAGAAGTATCAAGTTAACACCAAGCTATACAAAGGAACATCAATGCCAGCCTCATCTTGTAAAATCAGCATGAGGAAACCGTCACATGCACAAGATAGCACTTCACCTGTCCTGTGCAGGCCTGTAAACATCAGTAGAGCAAGGAGCAACATCGAAGGAATGGAGAGAGAGTTTGCAGCAAAGGAGGAAGATTTTGCCATTGGCGAAGAAAACTATAATGATAGCACGAAAAACGAGAGGTGTAGTTTTGCCATCACTTTGGAAGTTGGCCGTGGATTTATAAGGGGGGTTGGGGCGAAGAGCCGCCGTGCTTTGAAAAGTTCAAGTCCACTGCAATTAAAAGTCAGGATTTTTTCTCGCACTCAGACAGCCAAGTCCAGTGGTTCCACCGTAACGCAATCAACGTTTTTGCAACAGTTAAGTCGGAAAATAGGTCCCCGCAATTAAATGCATAACTGACTGTAGGTTTGCGTCTCGAGATTGGAATGAGACAGTTTTGAAAAGTTTCTCTTCTCTTTTTCCTCCCGTGAAGATGATCAATTCCGGAACCAATTAACCAAGCAGTCACGGGGGTGCCGATGGCCGGGTCCCCCGTTGATACCCGACCTGATCCGGAAATAAAAGAAAACGTGTTTTTGTGAACTGACCCGAGACCCAAACTGCATGGAACACGAACCGAATAAAGGGTTCGGGTTGGTTCGGTTCGGTTCGAGTTGTGGGTGCGTGATGAGATGCCGTTTGGACGCAAGGATGACTTGCTGATGAGGGTGATTATAATTAGCGCCTTCTTTATTTGCCCAGGCCCCCGAAGGGCTGCACCGGGCAGGGGACGGCTTCAGAGTAATGGATCGGGCCCATCAATCTTTCAGACAAACCTTCCGTGTGGTTGTGAACCTGAGAAAAGTGGATCCCTCAAATGGGCCGTTCTAGACCGAGCCGGAATAAGTCCAATGTTATCATATTATATTGTGTTAAGATGCACGTATGAGGTGTTAGAAGAAAGAAGTCTCATGTAAGTGATGTTGTAATGTGGAGCAATTAAATATTGGCCCATAATTTATTGATTAGGGCTTTTAAGTGAAGGTTGCTCAACCCCATATATTAATGAGCTTGAACTTAGACTCTCTCTTTGCAATCTCCCCGTGTATATTTATCCGATTTTTGTTGTGTCAATCCAACAAATGATATTAGAGCCGATGATTGATTGATGATAATTCCTAATGCGTATAGGTGTCTAATCAATATTTTAAGCAAAGTCTTGGATGTAAATATGTAATCGAGGTGGCAGGTGGTGTTCCCTGGATTTTTTCAGGCTTAGCTAGGCCAAGGCAATTGAGATGGAGTCTGAAGGGTAGATGTTTTCTTCACCAACATCTGCCAAACTCAGCTGAGCCAAGGTGGAGACTCTAGAGTTGAGATAACGTTGATGTGGAAGTATACCTAGACTAAAGGAGAGTAGGCCTAACGCAAGTGGCTCACGTGTGAAAGGGAGATTTGTTAAGGTGCACGTGTGTGACGGTGTGAGGGTGTTAGGCGACAAAAGTCTCAAATTGGGAATGTGAAACAATTAGTGGATCATAGTTGGGCCACAACTGATGAGCTTAAGTTTTTGAGTAAAAACGCGTACAGCTAAATATGTTGACGGGCTTAAAGTTGAACATCTTAGTTTTTGATCTTTCTTAGTGAAAGTATCAAATTTCTATTATGCGTTCAACAACTCGTATGATGTTGAGACTGACCTTATAGGGCTTGAGAAGCCAAAGGTTTCAAAAAGTCCGCCGGAAGTGCTTCGTGAGGGGCAAGCTTGGGGGAGACACTGTGTATAGATAACGGTGGGAATGTCTTTCATGGCCTCCTTTCTTGCCTTTTTAGCTTATTTCTTCACTCTCAAGATTCTTGATTTTCCCCTAATAACTTAAGCATAAGAGAGTTTTGTTAAAGTAGAACCTTGAAGGCTTCTTGTTTTGTGATATGCAGAGATCAACTTACTAATCTCGGCACCCACGTCTGTGGTTTGGCCTGGTTGCTTTGGCATGATGGGTTCCAACCGGTTAATTCTGCACCTCTATACTAACCATGTGTTCAAGACCTCGAGGTCGCTAGTAAAAATATCGTGTCAACACTGTACAATTTCGTATGTTAAAATTTTGAGCTAGACAAAGAGGGGATCGGTGTACATAGGCACGAGACGAATTGTGTGACCATCATTCATTCAAGAGTATCGGAAGATCGAACTCCAGAAGGAACTCAATGATTTTCAAGACTTCAATCGATGTGTCACCTTCTAATTGCGAACTTTCAAGCTAACGTAAAATTGAAAAGGGCAGTGTTTTCCTCTATCTTTGATTGGAGGACATTTTATCCTACCGGACTCCTAATCGGTGGCTTACAAATATGAAAATCACTCATGTGATTTAATTAAAAATAAATGCGGGTGATGTCTATGGTTATAATGCACCAATCAAAGGCGTGCGACGGAATATTTTTTAAAGGAAAAGAAAAGAAGGGCATTTTAAGGTCACCTGCCAAAAAGGAAAATCTCAGTAGCCCCTTTATCCCTTTTCGGGTGAATCCCTAAGCAACCTTGTTAGTATCTAAAAAGTAGCACCAAATTTTATTCTTCCTTCCGTTGATCTACGTGGTTCGGCCACATCTCCACACTTTAAATCCCACTCGAATCGTTGGCCAAAATTCAAGACATATTTTAACAATTTGAAAATGAAAGGAAGAGAAAAAACTAACTTTCCACCTAAAACTTCCAAACCTTTTTGTCTGATGCATAGATGATGCATCATGATCTTATTAGGTTAGATGGCTCGATTCACCAGAACAAAATATCAAAATATCACAAACATCCACTTCCTTTTTTTTTTTGGTCGTACGCAAACATCCACTTCACGAGCATTATATTTTGAAATTTCAGCTACATCGTGACTCATTTTTCAAGATGCCCACTTTCATATCAATCACAAATGACTCTCGGCGCTCCATCATTTATTCGGGCCAATCCAGTATCCACAAGACAAACCCCATCTCGACGGGGATGGCTTACTAATTCCGACTAACATGAATTTCGATTTGATTTCTGCACAAAACTAATCGACTCCAAAGGCAATAGGACTGCAATACGAAGTTAAATAAAGACAATGAAGTAAGAAAAAGAATGATGCTTTATAGTCTTTCACGAGTGTTTTAGTGACTTTTGTAAATGGATAGGGAGTTACCACAAAAGTAACTTTTCCTTTCGCTTTCGTATACGGAGCAAAACATGTTTATGTTGTGGCTCGCTCCTTTATTACAAGATCGTCCTAATTAAGAGTGATGGGATACTTGGGCTGCTTGTCCGGATGGAACAGCCCCCAAAATTTCTCCAAATCCGGGCTCTTCTGATTCTCATCGAACATGGCGAAGATGTACGTCTCGATCGGCTGGTCGGGCCTCTTCGGGGTTCCTCCCTTCACATGACTGACCAAATTCGTGTTGTAAGTCCTTGCGTTGTCGACCGAAGTCGCCATTCCTCCGTCGGAGGGCCACCCAGTTTCCGAGACCACGACTCTCACCGACCCGCCGTCGGCCCTCTCGAGCGCGGAATAGACCGCATCCAACATCGCGTCGAATAGATTTTGGTACCCCATTGACCCGTCCTGTACCACGACCGAGGGGGACGCAAATAGGGCATAGTCAAGTCGTATGTCTTGCGGGTTGGAGATGTAGCTAAAATAAGGGTATATGTTAACTAGCAAAGGGGCTTGGGTATCTACTAAGAAGCTGATGATCGGGCCGAGAAGCCACATGCGGTCCGACTTGAACGTACCGCTTGACGGAGGATAGGCCACATCGAGCACTCCGGTGTCGACCGAGGTGGAGACCTTGATCTGGCCCCCGAGGCCAGCGTTGGCGATTGCGGTCCAAATGTTCCGCATTGCGGCGACAAGGGAATTCGCGGCCGGGTCGGACGGTTGGATCTCATTGCCGACCGCAATGTACTTGAAATTGACATTGCCGTGGCTCAGTATGTTGGCTTGGACCCACCCATTTGCGCTGTCCTGGCTTGCGCCGATTCCTTGCAGGTCCTCATTCGCGACGCCGACGACAACCTCGATGTTGGATCCTCCTAGGGCTTGGAGAGCCGATGGATTCTGATTGTAGATCCGCATGCTCGGAATGTTGTTCTGTGTGAAAAGGTCTACGACTTCTTGAGAGGACGGTAAATTGTCACCGAGAGTTCCATAGCAGACTCCGGTTCCTGCGGCTGGAATTTGAATAAAAAAAAAACAAAAAGTTGTTAGTAAAACCCAAAATCAATTGACAAACTAGAGTAATCTGGGTTATGGACATAAAATTTTCTTTGAGGTTCTAACTGGAAGGTCGAAATAGAATCCACATAATTGGATATTAGAGACATTATTTGATATTTCATTATTTTCGAAGATAGCTAGTTTCTTTGATAGATTAAGATAGCTGATATCCTAGGAAAGCTAATTTCATTGTTGGCGTAAATTCCTCGCCGTTCCTCTCTCTGGAAGATCCTAGAGTATTTACCCCCAACAAATTATGAAATCCATGACTTTGAGGTTTTCTTCACGTCGCATACGTATCAATGATTCACATTACAAATAAATGGGTCACGTCGATTAAATTGTCCAGCGAAAATCTATAGCTACACGATAAAAAGTTCATGGTGGCTTTATTTTTCAAGATGATGGTGTCTATACCGGCAAAAAAATTGTACAGTAGAAATATATGTATAGACATATGCATATTTATTTCTGCGTGGGTGTGTAAATTTTACAAAACCCATCTCTTTCATCAAACTCAAAAGCACGTGGAAGTGTTTGGAATTGATGACTAAAAATCAAAACAGCAAAAACGAAAAGTAAACTTTCATTTTTTTTTTCTCCTTTTTACCCTGTTGGAGGGTCAAAAGAAGAGGGAGTGACATGCACCTACGACGACGAAGCTGGCCAACGTAAGAGCAAGGAAGAGCATCGAAGGGATGAAAGTACAGTTTTTTGTTGTAATTTCCATGGGGGTGAACAACTGTGGTGTCCCCAAAAAGTAAAGTTTGGAAAAAAAGCATGTAGCAAAGATGAGATGAGATGTATTGACAGATCATCAGGCCGTGTACTTGTAGCGATTGAGAGGGAGTTGCACTTCAAATTCCAAGTCAAAAAGTCAATAATAAAGTCGAATTTCTCCTTTTCTTCCCCAAGTTTCAAACTTCCGAGTCAAAGTAGTCCCACTAAAGTTTAATTACTTGTGGAAATAATATATATAATTGTATGTATGTGTATATGCGTCTAGGTTTTGCTAATAAGCGATTTTGATGCACTTATTAAGATAATCGAATGGACCTAAGTAAGTCCTAAAACTGCTTTGTCAAAATTTTGGGACGTTAAAAATTCAGGAGTATTATCTGGGGTGAGGGAAGAAAAATTTTCCCCAACTTGGGGGATTAGGCGTGTGAGCACCGGTACGTTAAAATAAAAAACGCAATCTTATCAGCCCGCTAGGTGTATATGTGTTTAGAGTTTTGTTAACGAATGATTTTCATGCACTTATTAAGATAATCGAAAACGGAAATTTTGAAGTTTCGAACGTAACCATTATTATGTATAAATTACATCATGTAGATTGAAATAATTGAGTTGTGTACACATATTATAGACTCCGCTATGATATGATGGCCGGTCTGGTAATCTCATTAAATTGAATGTTTGGCTTCTGGAAATCCCCGATTTTAAAGTCTTAAATTTATTGGCATTGGTTCTCGCACCTTATTGACCACTTTAATTTTCAATCACTTCCATATTTTAGCCACGTATTTGAATCTTGACTTATATCTTACGTGATTCATGAGATCGGTGGAATATTTCACGGACTCGACTTCTAGCTTTTTTGTTTAAGGGCTAAGTGGTGTCTCGACCAACTTTATCTATTTAAATGAGGCTTCTTGTCATAATGCATGTATGAAAAGTTGCACGGCGATGAAAATATTGTTTGGATGCGAGCACAACTGAAAAAACTAGTGGAAGGCTTCAATCAAGTGTCGACCCTATCGAAGCCCACCTTCTAAGACTAGTCCACTAATCGCAACGTGCGATAATTTGATGACAAAAACATGAAGTCCCCTCTAGGATACGTGATCTTCTTCTTCTTCTTCTTCTTCTTCTTTCTTTTTGCAAAAAAACGATCTCATATCTTGGTAATAATTCACAATGATGAATTTGAATGTCTTGTGTCTCCTCTTGTTAATATATGTAAATATTTGCAGATTTCATTAGAATATATGTGATACTATTGTATCATCTGTATGATTTTGATTGTGTCTGCTGAGATCCTCAGATTGTGCATAAACCCCAGCTGATCAATCTTTGGTGTGTTTTAAGTTCTAGTCAGTCTTAAAAAGTACATAGGCTCAATTGTAATAGACCCTTTTCAATACATATAATACGTATCAAAATTTTTTGAATGATCACTTGGATTTAGAACTTTAGAGGCCATAATGAAAATTTTCCCATTAGTGATATGAATCTTACTCATATATGAGAGTAGCATGAGCTATAAATTTTCTGTATTTAGTAGGCGTAATTTGAATCGATCCGCTGCCATGACATACTATTGAAAGGAAAATGATATACTTGCAAATTGAGATGCAAGACAAGATAATAATTTTTTCAACTACTGGATTTTTTCTTGTGTAAGAATTTTAATTAGATCCGTTGCTAGACACGCATTACATGCTTTACATAGTCATCGTTGGACAATTGACATATAGAAGAACCGACTCCATAACTAGCTAATTTCACACATCTAATTCATCCAACCATCTCACGTAAAATATTTTCATCATCACCGTAATAAACCTATTAATAATCCGTTTTATAATGTGTTATGCTCCCAAGAGAGCTAATTGTGTGGTCGGGTCTCCACGCTCATGTCTCTGATTTAATTAAAAAAAAAGAGCTAATGGAGGTAACAACCAGCCTTTTGTTTTTATCTTGCATTAAATTATCATTTACCTACGAAACGTCTAGATTGAGAGGATTTCGAGTTCATCGAACGCAGACGCGATTTCAAAGTTTGCAGCTTTGAAACATGAGATGGCTGTAAATTATCAGTCTTTCCTACATATACCTCCAAAGGAAACCAATTAACCATCTAAAAACGTGCTTATTCAATTTGAAATCTTCTTCACGGTCAACCCTTTTAAGGGTCACTATATGCATTGACCACCTGACCAATTCCTACAATTCCAAACTGAAGAATTATTTAACCAAGCAGACGAGAACTGCATTTGGGGCCAAAGCAGGCCGTAGCCGTTGGATCAGTCCTGGTGCAGGGGCGGCGTCAGCGCAATCAGCGTACCTCACGGGATCGAGCAATTGCTTGACCAATAAATTCACATGTTGCTTTCGTTGGGCCAACTCGCAATCAGTTTGCGCATAAAGCCTAATACGTTAGACAAGAGATAAAATTTCCATCTATATGGTCCCCTCCCCTAGTTAGAGAATGACATGATATGTTTATAGCTCGCAACCGTTGACGATGTTGAAAACGCGTTTATAAGAGCATTACTAATTAACTTAGCCGCCGAATCGAGTCAAGTCAGTAATCATGATGTGTATATCGACATCAGACCGATCGTGCTTAGCCTTCATCGAGCCCTCAACTGAAATCGGTATCGCCCTGTTTTAAGACCATACTATGTCTTTCGACCCTTGATATAATCTCTCTTAAGATGAAAGAAACTAGGGTTTTAGAATCACCACAAGTTCACGATATTCCATCCCAAGAAGAGGAAAAGCGTTGGTTGGAGGACGTGACTCGAGTGTCGACTCAGTCCGCACAGACCCAGCTAGGGACTTGGGGGAATTCCTGGCCGAAACAGCCTTCAAATGCCAGAAACTTTCGTGGAGTTTGACAAGTAAAAGTCCACGTCGGGTTCGATCCGAACATCAGGAAGAGACGATATCTTCCCTTTGAAATCCGAACAAGACAAATTTGATTGTCGTGTCGTGTGGGGAAGTTATGCCGTGAAGAAAGGTTGCTCTGCACTACAAAAAAAAATAAGGATTTAGTCACGGAAAATTAGCGACGACAAATTATTTGTCGCTTATTTGCCACGGAATCTGCGACGAAAACTAAATTTGTCGCAAATTAGCGATGAAAAATTTTTTGGAAAAAAATTCCATCGCTAATTTGTGACGGAATTTTCCATGAAAAATTATTCGTCGCTAATTTGTGACGGAATTAGCGATAAATTTTTTTTCCGTCGCTAATTTGCGATGGATTTAGCGATGAATTTTTGTTCCGTCGCTAATTTGCGACAAAAAAAAATTCATCGCTAATTTGCGACGGAATTTGCGATGAAAAAAAATCCGTCGCTAATTTGCGACAAAAAATTATTCGTTGCTAATTTGCGACAGAGTTAGTGACGAATTTTTTTTTCGTCGCTAATTTTGCGATGAAATTTGCGACGAAAAATAAATTCGTCGCTAATTTGAGACGGAAAATAGATTCGCCGCTAATTTTGCGACGGAATTTGCGACGAAAAATAAATTCGTCGCTAATTTGCGACAGAAAATAAATTTGTTGCTAATTGTCCCCCTCGCTACTTGTAATATACCCCCACCCCCAACTTCTCTCTCTCCCTGCTAATTCCTCATATCCCTCCTCGTAGTTCTCCCTCCCTCTCCCTCTTTCATTTCTCTCGATAAACCTCTCTGCGCATGTGCAAATCAGTCTCGGTAAAGCTTTTCTACAGGTAAGTGTCGTGGCTAATTGGCGACGAAGACGGTTCGTCGCAAAACCATTCATTGTTGGATTCGAATTTTTTTTATTTTATTGACCTTTTTTTTTCCTAACTTCTAACTTCGTCGCCGGTCCGGCGACTGGCGACCGGCAAGACCTTGCCGGCCATGGGCGAGGCCGCTGGACCTCGCCCAGATCTAGGCGAGGTCGAGCGGCCTCGCCATGGCTGCCACTCGGCCTCGCGCAGATCTGGGCGAGGTCACTAGACGTCGCCCGTGGCCGCCGCTCGACCTCACCCCCCAGATCTGGGTGAGGTTGAGCGGCGGCCACCGGCGAGGCCGCTAGACCTCACCCATGGCCGACGAGGTCAAACTCGCCGACCTCAGCCGGTCGCCGATCGCCGAACCAGCGACCGGCGAAGAATATAAGGAAAAAATAATTTCGAAAGAAAAATCATTTTAAAAAAAATCTTAAGTAATTTTTTTTAGGTACTAGTCTGTTTGAAAGTCTCACAAATGAAGTGAAAGTTGCAATTCTCATCAAATTGAGCACTTTCTACTACAAAGATTTTAGTCAAATACTTGGGTAATTCTTCTTGACATGGTAATTTTTTCATTTTTTTCAATTTCAAAGTAATTTTTTTGTCAAAAACAAAATTTTAATTTTAGAATTTTATGGTTTTAATTAAGAATATTAAACAGTAGATATGATATTTTTAATATTTTACGAGATTTTTTATTTTTATATAGACACAATGCAAAGAAACAGGACTTGGATGTATAATAAGAACTTACCTAGACGTCGAGGATTGACCGATGAGTTTCGTATTGAGTTGGAACTATTTTTGGACTTTGCTAGTAGTAAATATAAGTTAATGGATGGAAATAAATTAAGGTGTCTGTGTAACAAGTGCAGTAATGGTAAATTTCATGTGTGTGATAAAGTTAGAGAACATCTTTGTAGATTTGGGTTTACTCCGAACTACTATAATTGGACTTGCCATGGTGAACCATTTATATCTGATGAATGATATCGAAAAAGTGACCAATTTTCAGTTAGGGAAGAACGTAGCTATTATGACCAATTGAACCCATACCAAAAGATGGTGATTGATGCAGCTGATCAGAATTTTATTTCAGAATCGAATCATACAAGTATTAATTTTACTCCTACACTTGAATAAGTACCCACTAGTCATGCATTACAATTGGAAGAGATATGGGTAACAGGTTTTGATGAGAATGTGTGTAATGAAATTTTTCCATCTAATTAGTTCTAGGAAATGTTAAAAGCAGCAGATGAACCTTTATGGGCAGGTTGTGACAATCACACTCAGTTATCAGTGACAGTAAGACTGTTAAATATCAAGGCAGAGCATAATGTGTCCGAGAATTGCTTCAACTCTTTTGTTGAATTAATGCAGGAAACAATACCTCGTGATAACATCATGCCAAGTGATTTTTACGATATGAAGAAGTTAATGGATAACTTAGGTCTTCTAGTTGAAAGAATTAATGTATGTAGAAGGGGTTGTATGTTATATTGGAGAGATGATGAAAATGCAAAATCTTGCAAACTCTGTAGCCAATCTAGGTACGAGATTAACAGAAGGTAAGATCGTAATCAAAAGCGTAGACCATGTAAGCAAATGTTTTATCTGTCTTTAATCCCCATATTGCAAAGGCTTTATGTGTCTCAAGCCACTGCTGAACACATGACTTGACATACAAATCATGAAACAGAAGAGGGTCTAATGTGTTATCCTTCATATGCAAAGGCATGGAAATATTTTGATAGAACATACCCTGAGTTTGCGATAGAGTCTCAAAACATCAGGTTAGGTCTTTGTACTGATGGATTTGTCCAATTTGGGAAATTAGGAAAAAGTTATTCATGTTGGCTAGTTATCTTAATCCCGTACAATTTTCCACCCGGTATGTGCATGAAGACACCTTATATGTTTTTGACATTGATCGTGACTAGCCCACAAAATCCAAAAAAGTTGATAGATATTTATATGTAACCATTGATTAAAGAGTTACAACGGCTATGGGATAAAGGTGTCGTTACGTATGATATTTTTACTGATCAAACATTTGTAATGAAGGCTGCTTTTCTTTGGAATATAAATGACTTTCCAGCTTATGGAATGTTATCTGGATGGAGTACAGCTGGGATCTTAGAATGTCTGATATGTTTGGAGAGATCAAACTCATTCAAATTAAGACATGGTAATAAGCCCAGCTATTTTGACTGTCACATACAGTTTTTGCTGATAAATCATATATTCAGAAGGAATAAAAAAGAGTTAATCAAGAATAGAATTGAAAGAACACATCGACCATTGAGGTTGACCGGTGATCAAATTTGAAAGCGAGTGCAGGACTTTCTAACTATTGTTTAAAACTCTCATGGCACAACTATTGCGTACGGAAGTACACATAAGTGGACTAAACACAGTATATTTTGGGACCTACCATATTGGAAGGCCCAACTTATTCATCATAATCTTGACATTATGCATATTAAAAAGAATGTTTTCGACAATGTCATAAATACTGTGATGAATGTCACTGGAAAAATAAAAGACAACTTGAATGCAAAAAAAGATATGAGAGATATTTATGATTGGCCAACACTAGATGTAGATGCAACCAGCAAGGGATCAAAACTAAAAGCAGCTTGTACATTGGATAAGAAGCAGAGATGAGTCATTTATCAATGGTCGAAATCTGTGCGGTTTCCTGATGGATATGCTTCGAACATCGGGAAATGTGTTAATTTGAATGAATGCAAGTTGACAGGTTTAAAGAGTCATGGTTATCACATATTTATGGAAAGACTAATTCTAATAGCTTTCAAGGAACTTCTACCAAACTTTGTATGGGGCACCATTACAAAGTTAAGTAATTTCGTTCATGATATTTGTTCAATAGTGTTAAAAGCACACACATGAAGAAATTAGAGAGAAACATTCTAATTATTCTTTACAACTTAGAAAGGATATTTCCTCCATCGTTTTTTTTATTCAATGGAGCATCTCTTAGTTCACTTACCTTATGAGGCCAAAGTTACAAGTCCTGTCCAATTTCGATGGATGTATCCATTTGAGAAGTAAAATATTTTGTAAAATAAATTTCAAAATACTTTATTATATATTATATTCTGATAAACTTCTTTCTATTACAACTAGATTCTTATATCATTTGAAAAAAAAAAGTGAAGAATAAGACATGTGTTGAAGCTTCAATTTGTAATGCATATATTGTGGAAAAAGTGACAACATTTACATCATACTATTTTGAGCCGCACGTGCAGTGTAAGAGGCGGAGAGCAAGAAGAAATGATGAGGGTCTCATTGATCCCAATTACAAATTATTCTCTATTTTCAATTATCTTGGTCGATCAAGTGGCGCATATAAATTTCGTTGCTTAACAGGCGAAGAACGGCAAGCCCATACATATATTTTACTAAACTATCTATAAGTGGAGCCATACTTCGAGTAAGTGTACATTTGAAAATATATATATTGCGTGTCAAATATTTGTTAATATATAAATGCAAATTGTTAATAGGATTTTTCAAATTTCAATGTATGGACTACCACCAAATGAGTTTGACCGTTCGTGATATTGAATAATTTGTAGCATGGTTCAAAATATATGTAAGTTGCCTATGAACCAAAATCAAGTTATTAATATTTTATACATTATTTATTAAAATATATATTATTGACTTTGCATATGTGACCTTAGGTTCACAGTAATCATGATCAAGTTAAAGATCAAGGATTGCTATATCATCTATCATGGGGTCTAAAGTCAAGAGTACGAACTTGGCCAGCATATTTCATAAACGGGTATAATTTTCATACTTAAGAATATGGAATGGGAAAAGCTACAATGAATAGTGGTGTATGTGTTTGGTCATCCAATGGATGTAGTACAAAAGATAATTTTTATGGCTTATTAGATGAAATCATAGAGATAGCGTATCATGGATCATTAATGCAGGTTGTGTAGTGCATGTGGTTCGACCCCGTCAAAAAAATGAAGGTGCATATGAAGTTTAATTTGGTTAAAATAAATCACAAGAAAATGTATACGAAATATGAACCATTTGTGTTGGCACAACAAGCAATTCAAGTATATTACGCATCATATCCTCGTTTAAAATGTGATAAAATTGATTGGTAGGCTGTATATAAAATCAAAGCACGAAGAAAAATCAAGGAACACTGGAAGGATACAGCATATCAATAAGAGAAAGTTTGTAATACGGTTGAAACTGAGGAATATAACATTCCAACTGTACGAGATCCATGTGGAATAATAATAGATATAGATCTAACTGAAATTCTCGAATCAAATTTAGAATGTGTTGCAGAATCTGATTTTGAGACAGATGATGAAGATGATGATGATGATGCTTATGAAGAAGATGAAGATCAAGACGAAGACGAAGGTAAAGATAAAGATGAAGATGAATATTATGATTTTTGAGACTTTTTACTAATTATGTTGTAATTAGTATTATTATTATTGCAACATGAGTTTATTATTGTTGTCATATTTATTATTATTGTTGTTGTCGTAATTATTAGCATTGTTGTTGTTGTTGTTATTCTTATTATTATTATTGTTATTGTTATTATTATTATTATTATTATCGTTATTATTATTGTTGTTGTTGATTATTATTATTGCTATTATTGTTATTATTGTTAATGAAAAGTTATTGTCGAGAAATTCGTCGCTAAATGGCGACAAGTCAAATACTATTCGTGCGATGACATTTGCGATCTTTTATTTTCCATTGGATTGGATCGTCGCTAATTGACAAAATTAGCGACGACATTTGTGACATTTTTATTTGTTGAATTGTTAAAAGGTCGTTGCTAATTCCGTCGGAAAATTTTTTATTTGATGAATTGTTAATATGAAAGATCGTCGCCGTCACTATTCGGTTGCAAATTAATGATGGATTTGAATTTGTCACTAATTTGCAACGGAATTAGCGACGAAAATAAAGTCTCGCGGCACTTGCCTGACTATTTTTATTTCCGTGGCTAATTAGCGATGGATTTAGCCACGGAAATGAGTTCTCCCCGCTCACCCAAGCCACAGATTTATCCACAAAAAGGAAGTCTTACCCGATTAAATTTTTTTTTCATGGCTAAATTAGCCATGGATTTAGCCACGGAAATTAAGTCTCCCCGCACACTAGAATTTTTTTTTTCCGTGGGTAAATCCATCACGGATTTAGCCATGGAAATGAAGTCTCCCCCGCACACCCGAATTTTTATTTCCGTGGCTAATTTGCCACGAATTTGAAGTCTCCGCGCACACCCAAAATTTTTTTTAATCCATGGCTAAATTGCCACGGATTTAGCCACGAATTTGAAGTCTCCATGCACACCCGAATTTGTTTTTAATCCGTGGCTATTTAGCCACGAATTTAAGTCTTATGGCACCTTAAACGATTAATTTTTAATCCGTGGCAAATTAGCCACGGATTTAGCCACGAAAAAAAATTAGACGGGTGTGCGGGGAGGCTTCAATTAGCCGTGGATTAAAAAAAAATTCGGGTGGTGCGGGGAGACTTCAAATCCGTGGCTAATTAGCCATGGATTTAGCCACGAAAATTGGGTGTGCGGGGAGACTTCATTTCCGTGGCTAAATCCGTGACTAATTAGCCACGGATTTAGCCGCGGATTAAAAAAATATTCGGGTGTGCGGGGAGACTTCAAATCCATGGCAAATTAGCCATGGAAAAAAAATTAGTCGGGTAAGGTGCCGAAAGACTCAAATTCGTGGCAAATTAGCCCTGGCAAAAAAATTAGTCGGGTAAGACTTCCTTTCCGTGGCTAAATTCGTGGCTATTAGCCACGAAAAAAAATTAGTAGAGTAAGGTGCCGAAAGACTTAAATTCGTGGCTAAATCCGTGGCTATAGCCACGGATTTAGCCATGGAAAAAAATTGGTCGGGTGTGCAGGGAGACTTCATTTCTATAGCTAAATATATGGCAAATTAGCCACGGATTTAGCCATGGAAAAAAATTAATCGGGTAAGGTGCTGAAAGACTTAAATTCGTGGCTAAATCCGTGGCAAATTAGCCACGGAAAAAAAATTAGGATTTGCCGCGACAATTTTATAGTTCGATTCTAATTTACCGCGACAAATTTAAAATTTGTGGCTAATATCGTCACAAATTAGCCACAAAATAAAATTCGTGGCTAATTTCCAATGATATTTTCGGCGGAAATTAGCAAAGCAGCGTCGTCTTCATTTGCGGATATAAATGATTGATTGATCATTTAGGGTTTTTCTCTTCTCTGTCTCTCTCTCTCAAAAAATGATCGATTTTCTCTCTCTCTCTCTCTCTCTCTCTCTCTCTCTCTCTCTATTGATTCTCAATGGATTCTGACGAGTAGGCGACCTTCGGATTTGGCGCTCTTCAACGCGATTTTTTCTTGGACAGTGGAACCCTTCGGCGGACATTGGGAAGCACGAGGACCCAGCACAAGCGTGAGGACCCAGCGCGAGAACCCAGCGCAAGCATGAGGACCCAGTCCCAATGCAACCGCGATGACGCAGCGCAAGCACAAGGACCCAGCACAACTGCGAGGACCCACCGGATCCATCTGACGAGGATCGTCGTCCAAGAGTTTTAGGGGAGGTACGTTCTCCAAATTTTTTGTACTTTTGGTCTCGGGCGAGCGCTAGTTTTAGATGGGTAGCGTGGAGATTGTTCGATTTTGAATTATGTGGATGTTTGCTACTGCTTCTTTTATGTTGGGTCTGCTGCTTCTGCTTTTGCTTCTGTTTTGGTTCTTCTTAAGTATTATTCTGTTCGTGGTCACTGGAATGAGCTTTCAATTTGTGGCGAATTTGATTTGATTTATCTCGGGTTGAATGTATTGTTCTGTTCATGGTAATTGGAATTGTTCTGTTAGCCGTAACTGGAATTTCCGGTGAATTTGTTCCGTTCACTGAGTGGAAACGAGATGAAATTTAGTCGGATTTGAGTTGAAATTTGATCGAAATGGGCTGAAATTTGGTCGGCAAAGTGGAAACGGCCCGCTGATCAATACACACCGCCTTTGGCTGTGACACATGTCGTTTTTTGGCGTTTTAGAGTCGTTTAGATGAGTTTTTGAGCAAAAAACCATTGTGTGAAAACAGTAATTTCGGTTTGGTTTGAGTTTTTTTAGCGTTTCGGAGTCGTTTGGTTATTATTTTATTTATATCTAGGTTTAAAAATTGAAACCAATCAAAATTAGGCTACTGAGATCATGTCATGTAGGCTACTAAAAATTGAAACTATCATTTTTCGTGGAATCTAATGTAAGATTTCAATAGATGCCAGAGACAGCAACATATAGTTGTTTGTAAAGCTCTAATTTCTTTATGGAAAAGGTTAGGTAAAGTTGTAATTTCTTTATGGCAATTAGAATAATGTGATGACGAATGTTGTCAATGTACGTAAGCTTGTTGATGTTAAAAATCAACATTAGTGCACATGAGTTTTCTTCTCAACATCATATTGCTTCACTCATGTTTTCTTCTTAGATAATAATCACCAGAAAAGAGCTAATATTTAAGTATTTGTTGAATATTTTTGTAGACAAAGGTAACAACTGTTATTTGTGGCAAAAAAGAGCTAACAAAGCTCGTAGACATTTCCGGATAGCTTGCTTTTTATGAGAGGCGATAGCAAGTTTGTTTCATTTTCTCAAGTTTATCTCTTGCTCTCTAAAATAAAATGGTAAGCTTCACGACGTATGTCATTATACGTGTCTTTAATACATGCTCATATTTTTTAAGATATTTGTCTAACCTTCCAAATTATTAATAAAAACGTGGAGGTCACATACATGGTGTAACTTCACAAAGGAGACCAGACCCTTCCCCTTCCTTGTCCTCGTCCCCATCTCTTTCCTCTTCCCCTGCTCTTTTATCTAACCCTCAACCACTACATGCTGATGGACAACATGGACACATTGGCCCTTCCTCTGACCCTCAAGAACATATTAGGGGACAACTTGGAGTCATGCGAACTGAATCTACTTCAGTTCCATCTCCTTCAGTTCTATCGCCTTCGGTTCCACCTTCTTCTTCAGTGCAACACTCGAATGATGAAGAAAATAGCTGATTCATGATATGTCCACGTGGAGATTTGTAAGTATTTCATTTTTTTAAGTATATGTAAATTATTATGGATGTCAACTGAATTTTCCATGTTGCAAATTATCCGTATGCTTCATTATCCATATCGTTATAACATGTTTGCATATTCACGGATACGATGTATGTTGTGAGGAAACTTAATAAAATAATTAATAATTGTTGGATGGGGGCAGTATATTAGTTGGAGCATCGCTCCAAAAGAAATAAAGGACTTGTGATGGAATGAGTTCAAGGTAAGTTTTGTCATTCTATTTTCTCACAAACTAAGTTCGATGTAGCATACTGATGGTGCATGGTAATGGATATGTGACCCTCATAATAAGTGTACAGTTGTTTTTCTATTGATTGTAGCGGAAGTTCAAGTGGGATGAAGTAGAAGAGAAAGAAGTTAGAAGAATTTTTACGAAGAAAGCCGGTGATCATATGCGAAATGTGATGAATAGAGCAAAGAGAAATCAAGAAAAGTCGGATTTTATTACAACTGACAATTGGACGGAAATTAAGAGAACTTGGGACACCGAAAAGTATAAGCAAATCAGTAAACAAAATAAGAAGAATCGAGCTTTTAGTTCTAGTGAAGGGTCTGCCATATATGCTGGGGGCTCTATCAATATCAGGGAGCATAGAAAAAGAATGGTAAGTCTGTTAAACATGTTATAAGTTAATTTAATTCGATGATTACTCGTTTATGTTTATATTTTGTAGGCAGATGAATTGGGGACTTAACCGACATTTATTGCTACATTTGAACGCACATTTAAGAAAAAAAGATAAGACATGGACTGGCAATTGAGCAAAAGTTATTAAGGTATGTAAGGTTAATATTTATGGTAGTAATATATATATCAAGTTATTTTATTTTTATCTATATTGTTAATGTAGGAAAAATATGATGAACTTATAATGAGCACTGCTGCTAGTGGTGGTGATGGTATTGCTGCGTCTAAGCCATCGGTTGACAGTATGGCATTATGGGTGAAGGCATCGGATGGAATGAGAAGAGGACAAATATTTGGGATAGGATCCTTGTGAAGGATATACACAACGCAGGCTACTGCAACTTCATCCTCCAAAGTGGCTGTTTTAAGGAGGATTGTTCTCTAAATTAGCAACGCAAGTGTACGTATCGAACAAGTAATAAAGTGATGAATTAAAGTATCGTTCCCACAGAGATTGTAGACAAATCAATCAAATTATTTACTAAAGGTGAACAATTCTCAACTTTATCTAATCAATTAAAGATTTAATAAAACAATCGAAATTCTAAAGAAAACTAAATTAACCTATTACGATTGAAATTTCCGAAAGCTAAATTAACTAAGACAGTAAACCAAAATCGAAAATAGAAATTCACAAACTAAACCTAGAAATTTCGAACATAAAGAAGCAAGAGGCAAAGGACTATGATCAAGAATTAATAACGTTAGAGCATCCGATTTCACTTAACCAATCAAGATTAATTAACCAAGCTCGTAATGCAATCAAATTGAAATCATAGTGTGATGGTAGAACTTCCTAATTTAAATTACTATCCTTGGTCCGGTATAGCAACCCTACTTAGATTTAGCAACCCACCCTTGGTCCATGTGAATTTAAGTAAACCTAAGTGCATTAAAATCTATGAATGTTCCCGGATTCAATAAACCACCATCGATTTACTTACTACCGAAACCACACAAACAACTTAGTATATCTCTAAGTTAAATTCATGACTATATATCATAAAGCACTTGCATAGAATCTCCATTCGGTTTCATCATGCAATAAAAATCATTCAAGTGGTGATCAAGCACTTCAAAGCATTAAGAACATGATATATAACTCACACATACGAGATCTAGAATTGCATCAATAACTCTTGAAAATTAATCAATCATAGTTAAGCTACATCGTAGCTCTAACAACAAGTAGTCTAGAACATAATGAACATTAAACTAAGAACAATAACTAAACTAAACATGATGAAGAACTAGAACAGATTCACCAAGAATAATCAAATGCTTGATTTTTTTTTTGCCTCCTCCTTCTTCTTCCTCTTTTTCTCTCTTCTGAAATCACGTTTTTATACCTCCTCTTGTTTTCCAAGAAACCTTAATCACAATAGGATTGCAATTAAAGGTTCTTCCAAATTAGGACTCCTCTCAATAATAAAACTCTTTTTTTAGCTTGGACTTTGATTTTCTTCCCAAAATAGGCTTGATTCTTCTTGATTTCAGATTTGCATAGCTTTGATCTCCAATTTGGGAAGCTTCTACACGATTTAGGAACAATTGGATTGTTATGGATACTTTCATGCAGCTTAGGAGGACAAAACGCGTGGAAAGCCGGCAAATTACAAAATTAGTCCCTGAGCTTCCTTTAACTTCAATTACCTACAAAAATTAATTAAAATAAATAAAGTAGGCATCAAATTCAATTAAAACTAAGCAAATATTAAGTTAAAATAATAAATAAACTCTATATAAAATAGAATTGTCAAGGACACGACATGAGGAGCAAATAACCCAAGAATTGAGCCAACTGAAACATTTACTTGTACAAAAGGATGAAGGAATAAGAGGAATGAAACAACAAATGCAATTGATCTTACGACACTTCAACCTCGATCACGATGAGGTTCCTCATGTACCTCCCACTAATCCAGTAGGTGATGAGCACAATGATAAGTGACACAATGATGATGAGATTGATGATGATGATAATGATTTTGTCAGTCCTTGCTACTTAAAATTTCCAAACTCGAGGGTAAGCTTGCTTCAGCATTATCTATTTATAGGACAAGTTATTAGTTGTTGCATTTGTTCAATGCATATGTATCGATTCTGTTAAAAGTTCAACAACTCTTCATGTTGAGTTTTTGCACATGTACACGAGAGACAATGGACTAATCAAGCTGATGCTCGGCTATCTCTCTGCCTTGTTCACGCACACACGTGCATTCAAGAGGAATAGAGAGTTCAGTGGACTGTCATAATAGCCGACTTACCTTCTGTAGAAAGTGTAGAACATGAGACACTCAATTCTTATCCGTTTCTAACTGATAGGGTTTTGTTCTCTGGCAACTTCTATCTAGGAACAGAGTTGCTGGGATCTGAATTACTTGGCACTGATTCTTTGAAGAATCTTTGGAATCATCAGGATGCCATATTGTGTTGTTCATTGAAGGTATCAAATATCTGTTATTTGTATTACTCGAAATTGTTAAAAGTGAATTTTGCCATGTAATTGGGAATGATTAATGACGGTCTTCCTTTTGGTTTGGTAGTCTATTCCAGTTTTTGTCTTTGCAAACCATGCAGGACTTGACATGTTAGAGACCACTTTGGTGTCTCTACAAGATATGACTTTGGATAAGATATTTGACGAGTCAGTCTGCAAAGAATTGTGCCCTGGGTTCACTAAGTTAATGCAAGAGGCACTTCTATCATTCTTTATGCTACATGACGATAAGCGTTCGGTTTGCATACATGCCCTCTAGAATTTGCATGTCGACGATGGGGCGACATGTCTCGTATGAACAAGCGATCGCTTGGAAGGTCCTTTTTGCGGAGGAGAACACCGTCCATTGCCTCGCTTTCTCTTTCGTGAATTGGTCTTTTGTGTGAGCATAGCCTCATATATTCTTTTTTGAACACCACTCTTTTTGCTGTTGAATAGATGTGAAAAAATTAAGAGGGGTTAGGAGTTTGATATTGTGATGTCTTCTGTTTGCTCTGCAGATGGACAGGACATCGATTATTGGAGACACTATCGACTACGTGAAAGAACATATTGGCAAGATCAACAGTCTGCAACAAGAGAGCGAATTGGATTTGAAGTAGTTGAATGTGTTGGATCCTCTCAAGGATTTTTCATACAAATGTAATGCTTTGTTCCATTTCTTTCTTTTTTGTGTTTGTTCTTGGCTTGACTGTGATTCTATCAATGTTAAATATAAATTCTATAACTGCTATTAATTAGATTTAAAATCAAAATCGTCCCTAAACAACATTCGTCGCAGACTTCATCGCTAAATAATTCATAAGAATTCGTCACCAAATTCGTTTCGGAACAATGTTTGTGGCAAAAGTCAAAATTTTTTGTGGCAAATTAGTGACGAATTTTACCACGAATAAGTTCGTCGCAAAATACTGACCAAAAAAAAAATTGGTGGCAAATTAGCCACGAATTTTGCCACGAAAAGTGGTCATGGCAAATTAGTGATAAATTTTGCCACAAATAATTAGCAATGAATTTTGCCACGAATAGATTTCGTCGTAATTTCGCGACCAACAAAAAAAATTCAAAAAAAAATAGCGACGAATTTTGCCACAAATACAATTCGTGGCAAATTAGCGACAAATTTTGCCACGAATATTTAGCGACGAATTTTACCACGAAAACAATTCGTGGCAAACTAACGACAAATTTTGCCACAAATATTTAGCGACGAATAAAGTTCATGGCAAATTAGCGACGAATTTTGTCACGAATAATTAACGACAAATTTTGCGACGAATACAGTTCGTGGCAAATTAGCCACGAATTTTGCCACGAAGAATTAGTGACGAATTTTGCGACGAATTTTTTTTTGTCGCAATTAGCGACGAAAATTGAAATTTTCCTTCGCAAAATTTTGGGACGGCCTATTAGCGACGAATTTTTTTCCGTCACAAATTCGTTTAGAGACGAATTTTGCTAAATTTTTCGTGGCAAAATTCGTCGCTAAAACCAAATTTTTTTTTTTGTTTGGATGTATATGCTTAGGAGCCGTGGAATTTGAATTCTGTAGCGTCGGACTTTCGCGAAGCCGTGGTCGCCGGGAATTCGATGGTCCTGATTTGAAATCCAATCGGAAATTGATCGATGGCCAATCAAATCGTTAAGTCCGACTCGGAATTGAACGTAGGATGGGAGAATTCGTGTGGGATGGTTGCTCTTTTCCCTTATATATATAATTATTTTTTTGGGCCCCCCTTTGAAGAACAAATTCAAGATGACTTCTTCTCGTGTCTTGGGTTTGATCCGTCTCCAACTCTGACCGAACCAAAGAAGTAGAAAGGACGAAGGAGATAGAGCTGAGATTACATCATCAGTGCCGTGCGTCGCCTGGTCAAGTCACATCTTTTGAGAAGAGAAAAAAGGAGGTCGAAATTCCAATTGATTTTGGTTTTGGTTTGGTAGCTTGATTCGTGAAATTTCTTCTTCGCATTTGTTAAATTCTTTTCATGTTTAGTTTATTTTGTACTGATTGGATTTTGTTTTCGGCACGCTAATTTTTCATATTCGAGGGGGAAAATTGCCTAGAAGTGAAGGTCGACTGAATTGAATGATGCCAACCCGCAAATCATGTTCGACTGCCGCATAATTGTGGAAAAGTTTCGTGTGATGTAACGTGTGGAGTTGTCTAACAAGTCTGCTATAGCGCAATTATGTCGAACACGAAGGACTTTGCAGAATTTAGTCCGCTTGAAAAGAATGGGGCAAAGGAGACTAGAAAGCTTCGAGACTATCGTAAGGCAAACGGTTTGATTCTACAACTTTACGATTGATCGGTTGAGTTTCAAGACTATTGGACGACAAAAGAGATTACAGTACGTTGCGGTCCTTTTATTTCTACTTGGACCGAGTAAGCATCGACTCATTCCTGCTCTGTCAATTTCGAGGGGATTCTTCTTTCTTTAGGTCACTCCAAAATTGGGAAAATAGTCCAAAAAATCATTAAACCTATTGTATGATGGTTAATTCAGTTCTAAACTTTTTAATTTGACCATTTAATCCTAAACTTTTCTTCCGATCAATTATGAGTGAAAATCGTTGACGTGAGTGACAGCCATTCTACATGATACGGCTAGCGCTAATATGGACAATTTTTTCAATTTTCAATTTTTTTTATTTTCTCCTTCTTTTATTTCCTTATTATTTTCCTATCTCTCTTTGCCAGTCGAAGGCCTCGGCGATGGTCGCCATGGGTTGCTGCCCCAGGCAAGGGCTGAGACACCGTTGCAAGCCCTTGTCAATCATAGCAAGGGCTTCACTGTGGCTAGCGAGGGCCTGGGCAAGCGTGTCTCAACATTGTCGAGGCCTTAGAACATCAAAGGGAAATAGGGAAAAAAGAAAAAAAAAGAAAAGGAACGAAAAAAATTAGAAAATTTTAAAAAAATTATAAAAACCATCCAGGTTAATTATGGCTATTCTAACGTCAGCGCCGATCGTGTCACATTGGATGGCCATTATCAAAGTCAATAATTTCTAGTAGGAATGACTACACTGGTAAATCGTCAAAAGTTTTACGACTAAATCAGTCAAGTTGAAAAATTTAGAACTTAATTGGCTGCTGTATAATAATTTTAGGATTTTTTAGACAGTTTTCCCCTCCAAGATTACCTCTGTTGATCGAGTTGACTATCGCATCACACCATCTTCAGATGGGGCATTCATAGAACTTCTTCTGTAATCCCATGTAATATGAGCGTTCGATAAAGATATCGAGCCTCCTATGAAGCCGAAGGAGATTGAAATAAACTCGAACTGTTGACGTTAAACTTCTATGCCGCCATTGAAGCGCTCTCTATGAGCTAATTAGGTATCATTAGAGTATTTCCTTATGATGCAGAGAACCTGTTTGGGTTAATGGGGATGATATGAAACTCTTAATGTTTGTGTTGTAATGCAGTTGAAGAGTTTCTGTTTGATAAATAACATGAAACCCTTGATTTTTTCGTTAGTGGATAGAATGTTCTTCACATTAGCTTTGTGCAACACTAGTTGCAGAAATGGATCGATCGTCAAGGTTTAGGCCCATTGGGCTCCCATTTCAACCAGTGCATCAATGAAACTCGATTTATCCAAAGGAGGAAGTTCCCCAAGGATTCTTCTCAAACTCTTTACTTGATTGCTGTCCTCCTTTTCGTTCGCAAATCTCACCATAGGTGAGAAATAGTACTAATGATAACGCTAATATCATAAGATGGGATCGATACTACTTCAATCAAAGCCCGAAGACTTTGAATCGATGCAGAGATCCCACGAAATTACATAAAATCTAGACAAGAAGTTAGAGGACCAGCTCAAAATATTCAAAAGTTGGCATAGAATCGGGTGCCTCGACTCTCCAGCAGCTTAGCAACCGGCCAAATGGTGGCAGTTCTCCATCCTAACGCCGAACCATACGTACGGCGGTTTTCTACTCCCTCGACCATCCTTTTCGTCTCCTAGGACATCCGTCTGGAATTTGCAGTTGGATCACTCCTTTTCGATGACATAGTCCTCAATGACAATAGCCTAATAATCAATGTTTCATATAGATAGTTGGATGCAGTCAATATCAAGTCCATGTACGATCGAATATCGATTCCTACTTAGTCCAACTCCATAAGATCGTCCCAGAAAAAGTTAAATTGTTTGTTTCGATATGTACGAAAAAAACTGGTCTACCACAACATCATATGCCAATTAATCACCATCCACCATTGGTTGGGTGGGATGGGATTCACACAACTTGGACGTGGCTGGCTGGCTGTTGCTTTTATGATGATGATGTACATCGTTTTTCCTCGAGCTCATCGTGCTATGCTTCTAATTATTAGTGATGAGCAGCACTTCCATCATGTATTTTCTTGAACAGGGCATACACAAATGTGATAAATGGAGAGTCACAAACTTTGATAAGACAGAATTCAACAGACATGATCCCACTATAGTTCATATGTCACACCTAGTTGCTATTGAAGTTATGATTACGTGGCTAATTCCTAACTATATGGGGGTGGGGGTTGGTTTCCGAGTCTCGTAAATGGTTAATTTGTTTTGTCATGTCAACAAAGCTTTAGGGTTTCAAAATGACCGAGCAACGCATCAATCACTGCATTATTGCAGATGGTCAGCCGGCGATCGATTTTTTCAAATTTATATCCAAAATTGATTTCCCTCTATGACATACGGTCTTTTCATCGAAAATGTTCAATCTGTTTTATCGTGTTAACAGCATAACAAGTACATAAAATATTATGTCGGTGTATGGTTCTGCAAGCTAAGAGGAAGATAGCCCATTTTTCCCTCATCATCAATCATCTCACCTTTAGAAGGGATCTCTCTTTTTGGCCCCGGAAGATTGTCAAGATCTTACTCCATGTAGATGGCGTTAGTTATCTTTGGGAAGCTATTGTGGTTACAACATCAGATTTCCATGATGTCCTTTTTTTCTACTTTTAGCAAACTCTTGTCCACTTGTAGTGGGGGTATCCTCGCGTTGATCGATCGCTTGTCACCCGTGTTTGAAGTCCAGTCCAACCTCTCTTAGTGAATAAGCTCTATTATTACAAGTTGTGCAGCAAGGGAGGTAATGTTGGTGAGCGCATTAGAAGGCATCATCCTCGTGTCTGTAATATTTGGAGAAGCATTTTCGACTTCCCAATTCTTTTTTTATCTATACATGTGTACATATTCGTATACATATTATATCAAAGTACATATCATTATGGGAGTTTGATGTTCAAACATCCGTTCTCAAAGTATAACCTAGGAGATTGAGGAAAATTACATGTGTATGTGTGTGTGTGTAAAGCTTAGACATATAAACAAGTTGATGTGCAATATTTCAATGTTATTTTCACAAGCAAACTGCACCAAGAATTACTTGAGTAAGGGTGTTGGGTTTATAAGAGGTGGGAGTGAGAGAGATCTGAAGGCATGAGATTGGCGAATCAACACAAAACTAAATAATTTCAAAATTTGTGATTTTTCTTTATGTATACATCTCTTTGAATTTTAGAAAATGTCTAGTTGATTTTGGTATGTTACTTACATTTCCGATTAGATTTTACATAATATTTTTTTAGATTTTCTTTACTATTTTTTATATAGTTTTCGAGTTACGGTTTATAAGGATTCTTTTAGGGTTTTATCCTTTTAGGTAAACAAGTGTACGTGTTGGTATTATTCTTCTTTGTAGAACAACTTATCACTTTGAATAACAAATAATAATATCGAAATTTTTCTATGTTGCGCTTCGTGCATGTGTTCATGTTGCGTGTTTACCCATGTTGGTATTATTCTTTTTGTAGGATAACTTATCTTTTTGTATCAGAAAAACATAATATTGATCTTTTTTTTTTCCTATTGCAATTCCTACGTATGTGTGTGCAAGTGCGCATGTTGCCAATGCACTCATGTTTGCAAATTGCAGTCGGAGCTAGCAAGATCACTAGAGAGAGAAGCCAAATCTGGTAAGGACGACGATACAAGCATCCGTTCCACTGATGAGTACAGGGGGGGCGCAAGCCTTGCGGACGACTTTTCATCATCTCGAGGCATCTTATCGGACCATGGAGCAAGATTAGCAAAGGACTCTAAACCTGCTCATGGAGCGGCTCGGTCCGGGGAAACCCAAATAGGGCTAATGAAGTAGCATCGTGGCCTAATAATGCTTGCGGCCAACCGTTCAAAGAACCTGCTCCTATGGCTAGAAACGATATCGACCAGTCTATCTAGCGGAATCCGATTTGGATGGAGATAGATAGGGAGATGATCTCGGCATACTGGTATGGTAGTCACAGCTTCGGCCGAAAGGGAGATGAGGACCATGATGACTTTCTTTCCATTGTTCAAGAACATTTAATATCACTTACGATTAAAAGTGTCTTATGCTATGATGGGACGTTGAGGGATGGATGGTTTCTTTACATAAGTACAGTTGACATACTTATACATTATGGTTATTTAAGGAAAATTATCATGTCTTGATCTTACTATTAATAAACTTCAATCTATGTGGTTTATAATTTTAGGTACTTCAATAGTTGAACGGTTTTCAAGTATAATTAAGCAATAATGAAAGCTATCAATACCAATTATCAACACAAATGTAGAATTACCATCGCTTATTAGAACTTAGTTTTCCAGGCTGATCCCTACGATTTTGGGTCCTGTTGTGATTTGACAACTATCAATTGGAGTAAGCAGGCGTGGCTTTTGCCCCTTGAAGTAATATAGAAGATTTCAACCCGTACCCTGTTTGTCGATCAATACAAATCACGATGGTTTGCGTCATGAAATCACAATCCTGAAAAGATGGGTGAAATTTTGTGTAGAGGGGCGCGCGCATACAATCTTATTTTCACTCGAATACCATTACATACCTCTAGTTTTTAAAATACATATCTGTATCCTCCAACCAAATTGTCCACCTATCTACAATTTTTCCGCTTTCTTTTCCAAAAATACCTTCACCAACGAAACCCACGCCATTTGCAATGATGCGTCCCCCTCCCATCAGCCAATCTCCCTCCCTCCCCAGTGACGACAATTGAGCCAATTGTGTTGGCTCCATTATAGCAAAGATGACCGTGACCTCAAGATCTTGCGGCCATGGCCACGAGCTCATAGCTTAGGGGGCCATGGCCACGAGCTCATAGCACAATGCACGCGCAGAGAGAGAGAGAGAGAGAGAGAGAGAGAGAGAGAGAGAGAGAGAGAGAGAGAGAGAGAGAGAGAGAGAGAGAGAGAGAGAGAGAGAGAGAGAGAGAGAGAGAGAGAGAGAGAGAGAGAGAGTAATGACCCGATCCGACAAGGATAAGGAGTGGTCGCTAGGGTCAAAGAGCCTGGACAAGGATCTGGCAGGTTTCTACAATGACGAAGAGGGTAGGAGTGAACCGAAATGTGCACCGATATATACATATAATGTGTGTATAAAAACTGAAATTAACTTATAAAGGGGCCTTTTCACGTAATGGCAACTCCAAAGGTAAGCATGCTCAAGTGGAAGTACTACCAGGATGGATAATCTCCTAGGAAGGTGCCCACCTGTATGCCAAAGAATAAACCAGTGAAGCCCTGTATGAAAAGGACCAAAGTAGACAATACCTCAGTGAGTTAATTTGGCAATGCAAAATCATGGGATCAGAGCGAGACCCCCTCCAGTAGGTGTGTGGCTCAGGGACGAACAAGTTGGAAACTAGTGTGCCTGTAGTGACTCGGTTCGACATAGGTAGGGAGTGATCGCTAGGATCAGAGGGCTTGGACAAGGGGCGACTCTTGACAGAATTTTAGAATAGTGAATAGGGCAGGAATGAATCGAACTATGCATCGAACAAGATATGAACAATTATGAGATATATATATAAATTAAAATTAACTCACAGATGCGCTTTTTGATGTAATAGCAAATGTACTCACATGGAAGCACTACCAGGATGAGTAACCTCATAGGAAGGTATCCACTTGTACGCCAAAAGATAAAATAGTGTGGACAATACCTCAATGAGTTAATTCATAAATGTCATAGAAAGAGTCGGTGAAGAAGATAGGGGATTGAGGAGTCACGGGAGGATGGCGAGATTCGTCGGCATATACGGGGCGGTCTGAGGCAACAAAGGCAACGACCAGTGGTGGGGGAGGGTGGTGATAGAGGGTTCACGGGTGGTTGGTCTGGGTTTTTTATTTTTGTTTGGGCATTTTTCATAAAGGGCCACTTTAGTCATTCTAATAGAGCCGCACTTATGTAACTTCTATTTTATGAAACCGAGGTATGTAAATGGTATCTAGGTGGAAATTCATGTGTGTTTTTGGTATTTTTCATATATGGCTAGTATAGCTAGATAGTATATGTATATCAGTGCAGGATGAATTCGTTTGTCAACAAAGTTACCCAAGATGGAATTTTAAAACTTGTCTTATTGGGCTGTCTATGTTGCTACTTTCACATGGTTTATTAAACTTCAATTGTTAGCGCTTTGAATACTAAATTAGGGCTTTTACTTGCAAATTGCTATTGATACATAATGTAACAGTTGTGTAGGCAAATATCTCTTATGACAATATTAACGTATAAATGATGTAACATATATCATTGGCTCACTTTCTATAATCTTTGCAAAAAGATTTATTTCTAATCAAAATACAGGTCAAGAGTTTGAGTCCTAATCCTCCATCCTATCTCCATCTTGCGTGTTATTCTTGTTATTTACCTGTTTTACTCAACAATGTGACATATCGGACCTCAACAAATGGTATTAGAGTCTAAGTTTTGGGTTATAAGTGGACACCCTCTCATGGTTATTTCGTATCTCTTCTGACCCATTTTTAGTCACGACATTCCTACTTCTTATAGTTTGTCTGTCGCATTCACCTTTAAACTTCTGCATTTTATCCATAAAATCCTAACTTGGAGATTAAGATGATAGTAGGATGACCACCAAACACTGCTGGTTAGCCTCTGGATCTCCTAATTAAATGAAGAGACGTGTGTTCTAGGCAGGCTTATCGATGTTACAGACGGTAATACTTTCAAGAGTCGCTCAAAGTGTCTTAAAAAGATGTGAAGTCCCAGACTTGTCGGAGACGATATAACGTCCTTGTTGCTAGAGATTGATTGACCTTTCAAGTGTAGAAAACTAAATTTAGGCAAAACATATTGCACGAAAAATTTTAAACTCCGCGGACGTGCATAATGCATATGAGTCTTAAAATATTTTTTTTGGTCAAAGAGTCTTAAAATATTGAATTTGTGAGATTTTGTGGGACCATTGCCAACTGTCCTAAAAACTTAAGCTTTTAAATAAATGCGTGATTTAATATTTAATTACGCTAATAGAATTGAACAAATTGTGAAGTTTTTTGAAATGCTACAATCACGTCTTTTCGATCAAAACTTCTTTTGTTTTCTTTATGTAACGCCCTCTTACTGTCATGTAAGCAAATTTCCCAACCCCGGGACTTACTTGGACTATTCTTGCAAATGATTAAGGTTGGACTTTAATAATTGGAATTTTTACGATCCAGTTATATAAGATTTTGGCACTTTCAGTGCATTTTCCCCATGTCGATAATTTTGTGGGAAACAAAAAAAATTGCAAATAATAAGAAAGTTTGAAAAATAGGAAAAGGTGAATGATGATCGAGAACATCGATTATTTAAACGAAATTTAGTGGACTCAATTGAATAATAAGAGGAAGAGTCAAGGTAATGAGAGATCAAATCCGATAGATGATTGATTGGCCTTCATGTGAATAGGTGTTTGATAAATATCTCACGAAAGGAATTACGAATGAGATATGCTAGCTTAAAGAGAGATATGATTGAAATTTGAAGGGATCGCTGCCAACTATTTTAAAAGTTTAAGTTTTTAGATGAATGTATGATTTAATATTTAATTATTTGAACGCTCCCCCTCACACTTTAGTCGGTCGTTTTTTGCTTGTTATTAAATGTAGATATATTTAATTATGAAAGCACATGGGGCCTGAAAAGATTTGAATTTATAATCTCTAGATTTGATACTATGTTAGATTTGATGGGACCGCCACTAACTATTTTAAAAGTTTAAGTTTTTAGATAAATGTATAGTTTAATATTTAATTATTCTAACAATCTAAATAATGGGAAAGTGGCATGAGAGGGTCATGGGAATGTAAAATGAGATACGTACAAGAGCGTGTTAGGCAAAAGAGCCTCGGATGATGGGATATAATTTATGATATATAAAAGAACCATACTCATGTTGAGGCATGGCATTTCTTTATGCGTACCTCAACTCAACCTGATAACTAAATACAAAATTTAACATATATTTATTTTATGAAAAATAAATGATATGAAAAAAATTTTCCTAAAAATATCGTCCATATTGTTTAAAATAATTAGTAAATTAAAAATATTTTGGTAATTTATAGCTCGGCATGCATTTAAGTGAATAATTCATTTTTTTATTAATTCATTTTTAAGTAATATAAACAATCATTTTTTTAAAAATATTTTTCAAATCTTTCATTTATCGCTAAACAAACGCGCCATTAATTCCTTGAGAGGATGATACATTAGTCCCTCAAAGTTTAACAATTGAGTTTAGCTTATCGTTTTTTTTTTCTTTTCACTTTTCTTTCTCTCTTTCTCTTCCTCTTTCACAAGTGCCTCCTCCTTCTCTAGGTGCATCCTATCACAACCTTCCGCCGCTGCCACTACTAGTGCTCCCTGCGACGATCGTGCTCTCAATGCTGGCCTCTCTTTCACGATCAACGGTCAGAAGACCTCCACGCAGCCAATTCGAACGGTGGTCCCCACCGCGAATCAATCACCTATTTTTCGTGCTCTTTCACTCACACAAATGCACATGCAATATCATTATGTTTCAATTATTTATATAGAAGATAAATTTTAAATGTGACCGTATACTTAAACTTTGGATATAGTGTAGATACTTATTGTGGACTGCACAATATCTTCCCCATCCTCATATTGTTTTTAACGGATACCTCGGCGCACCGAGGTGGCTAATCGAATCGAGTAAGGCTTAATTCATGGGGCCTAGAGTCCTTTTCATCAAAAAGTCCTAAATCAATTATATTTTTGTCAATTCAGTCTTAAATCTTTCAATTTTATCAATTGAGTCCTAAACATTTTCATTTCTTGCCAATTGAGTTCATCTAACCGAGAATCACTGACATGGATGCCGGATGGCTATGCGGCACTGACGTGGACATTTTAAAATAATATCTTGATAATTTATGATTTTTTATGTTTTTTTCCTTTTCTCTATTCTTTATCTGGGTTTTGAAATTAGGACCGACAAGGGTGGCTAGCCAACCCTCGCTAGCTCTGGTCGAGGGCAGGCCGACCCTCACCTGCCAAACTGAGGGTGTGCAAGCCCTCACCCAAATCCAACGAGGGGCTCGACGCCCTCGCCAGATCTGGCTAGGCGAGGGCTTGGCAGCCCTCACCAACCCCAAGCAAGGGCGTGGGGCCAAAGCGAGGCCACCAAGTGCCTCACCTAGCCAGATCTAGCAAGGGTGTCGCGACCCTCGCCCGTGGCAGGTGAGGGTCGCTGGCCTTGCCCATGGACAACGAAAGTTGGCTAGCCACCCTCGCCGACCCTAACTTCAGAACACAGAAAAAGAAGAGAGAAAAGGAAAAAAAAGAGAAAAAAACATAAAAAAATTCATTAATTATAAAAATATTATTGAAGAATGTCTACGGTAGCGCCACGTGGCCGTCCAATGTCTACGTCAGCGATATTCGACCAAAATTGATCAGATAGACTCAATTGACAAGAAATGAAAAGGTTTAGGACACAATTGGCAAAATTAAAAAGCTTAGAATTGAATTGGCTATAGCACAATATATTTAGGACTTTTTGGATAATTTTTCCCATCGAGGTGGCTAGTCAAATCGAGTAAGGCTTAATTCATTGGGCCTGGAGTCCTTTTGATCAAAAGTTTGAATCTCTCGGTCCTCTTCAGTCTGAAACTTTTCGAGAATAATCTTTATTATTTCTCTTTCGCAGTATTGCTCAAAATGAGCGATACATGTAGCTTAAACTAAATAGTTTGACTAGGGATGAAGTTGCATTCTTGTCACATCTACTTTTCTATATGATATTTGTTTCTAGATAATGGATAATGATATAAATGATTCCCGATCTTTAACTTAATGTATAATATTGTCTATGAATTTTTTATTTATCTGATGTGGTCTATAAATTTATCTCAATATGTAATGTTATCATTTTATTACTTCAAATTTGAGGACTAAATTAAATGTACATAAAAAAATTTAAAAATTACATTAAATAAATTAAAATTTAAAAAATTATATCATGCGCTGAGTTAAAGTTTACGAATTAACTACCTATTTTTCACTCGAGATAACGATTTGATAGAGTCTACCTCAAAGTCGTCGGGGGAGAAACCAAAAGCATGCCGACCCTCGTTTTCCATGTGTCGAGAGATTATTAAAAGAAGGACTGGCCATCACCGTCATCCATCAATACGAAGTGATGGCGATGTTGCTGCTTGCGGGATGGTCTGGAACATTTGTCAATCCCCCTAATGCCTAGCCAAACTTGTACCACATGATCCCACGTGGCCGGACGGCGACGTTCCACTATTATTCACCTACTTTCTTGATATTGATTGAGAGGCGGAGAGTATCTTTCTTGAGAACTAGTTGTGCCCTGAGCTAGTGAATAGGGATCACTACAAGCTTGCCAACAAAAAAATGAGAATAGGGATCACTAGAAATAGAGAAATGACAAAATGAATTTTTTTTTGAAAGTAAACAAGAAAGAATATATCTACAAAAAGTAAAATACTTTAAGGGCACGAATAAAAATCATTATCTTCTCTAGCTCAATTTTTTGCTAAAAAATTAAGTTTGATAACGATACAAAATTTATATTCCCGAAATAAAAATTCATTTGATAAGTTATTTTTATATTTCTGTTCCCAGCAATTGGCAGCGACTGCGAGCAAGGGCGGCCCCTTGGGGGGCGACAGCCGGTGGTAAGGGCGAGCGATAAGAAAAGTTGTTATTTTTGTTTTTATTCCAAAAATAGAAAAGTAAAAAAAATCTACTTTTCAATTCTATTCCAAACCTATTTCTAGGCAAATTTGTCCCGGAAATAAATAAAAAATGAAGCCGTGTTGTCAAACGGATTTCTGTTCCAAACATATTCTTGGGAATAAAAAAATAGAAAACTAGGGAAATCGAATAGTTATCATTCGCACCTTACATAATTGGCAAAAAAAAAACACACACTCTATATAACATTAGACAATAACCTTTATCAAGCACAAGGCAGTCTAGCCTTTGTAAAGTCTCAGGAAAACAATTTCTTATGAAGAAATTTTGACTGATAAAATTATGATGAAAATCTTAATTTACTGTAATACAGTTATAATGTGATAAAACTCCTCAAAGTCATTATGTAAATGCCAACCTTATAAAAGATAGCCAAAATATAGGATATTGATTTCTTGGTTAGGCCGACCCGAGAGTAATAGTTGGATTGGATATGAGAAAATCCAAACGTACTCTTGGAGCTCAACTCATCGCATTACTTGCTCGACATACTCATGCCAATCAAAATTGTACTGTCGTGATTGATTTGGCCTGACCCGTCTTTGGAGAGAAGTGATGATGTGGGAACATCTAGCATTTTTTTTATATAATAATATCATAAAAGGTTGTATGAAAAGGAAAGAATTATTCTCAATGCTTGCCAAAAGAAAAATCTCAATGCGAAACTTCTAATAGATAAGAAATCATCATTTTAAACTCATTTTAGTTTTAACACACAATAATTTTTATGTAATTTCATTAGAAAAATACCTATATTACCTGCGATAAAGTCCTTGTCCCAATTTTCAAGGTTATTATTTTGAAAGATATCTTTGATTTTCAAGGTTATGAAGTCCTTGGTATAGATTTCAATTATGGAAGGATATCATTGATTATCAATCTCAAAGTATATCTACTTGAAAGACTGCATTGGCAATTATCATGAAGATGAAATACTTTCCATAGGCGAGCTACTCTATTTTTGGGAATCAATATTTGATCGTATAGGCCACCAAATTCTTTGGGGATTTTGATTGATCGACATTAACGGCTACCTAATCTTCTCAACAATCATCCAACAAGTAGATTGGAGATCGATCCTCTTAAAGATTGTCCAATAAAAATTTTGGAAGTTGAGGAGTATTAAGGGGGCGTTTGGTAACCGGCAAAATAGTAACTATTTCTATTCTTTTATTCCCAGAATTAGTTTTGGAATAGAAATCTGTTTAACAAATTTTTTGTTCCGGGGCACAAATTTGCAATTTGCTCCCAGAATCAGTTTTGGAACAGAATTAAGAAAAAAAAAGATTGCTTCTTGATTCTTGAAACAAGAATCAAAAATGGAAAAGAAATTTTCTTCTCCTTCTTCTTGTTTTTCTTCATCTTCTTCTTCCTAGCCTGTGGCCGGTCACCAACCACCAGCCACCGGCGACTAGCCATAGGCTAGGGTCGGTGAGGTCGTTGCGACCCTCATTGGATCTGGCGTGAGCGACCCTCATCGCTGCCCTCGCCGAATCTGGCAAGGGTGCAACCCTTGTTGGAGCCGACGAGGGTAGCCCTTGCCGACCCTAGCATGTGGCCAGTCGCCGATTGCCAGCGCCGGCGACCTGGTCATGGCCAAGGAAGGAAAAGAAGAAGAAAAATAAAAATAAAAATAAAGAAATATTAAAAAATTCAAAATATTATTAAAATATTATTAATAAAAAGAAATTTTGTACAGCTATTCTTTTTCTATTCCAAGAATAGAAATTTTGGGCAATTACTAGATACCTTCAAATGCTTAGAAATTATTTTCAGGAACAGAATGGTTAACAAATGCATCCTAAAGAACCTAGACATCGAAGAGAATACGAGAAATCAAGAGTTCACAATTCAAAATTTCAAAGGAGCTTCACATATTTTCGTATGTACTCCGTGAGCTTACAATTGTAATCATTTGAGAAGTATTGGCATATTTTAAGTGTGTGCTTAGGTTGAGATAGCTTGGGTATGAGTAGCTTGAAGACGCGCTTGTGTATAAGCAGGCACATATGACTATAACTTCTCATTGATTGACTAGTGGAATCCATCTAATAGGCTTCAACATGGGTGAGTGGACATAGGATTTCACTAAACTGAAACACTCTAAGCTCTACATCCATTGTCTTCTATCTCTCTACTCATATTCAATCTCTGCTTAATAGAAACACTACGCTGCACTACTTGAATATTATCAGAATTTGTTTATATTCATATTTAGTTTTACCTGGTTACTCTATTTTCAAACTTAGCGCTTTTAATTCCACACTACTTTGCCAAGATTTTTTGAAATCACCTATTCACTCATCTCTAACTGATGTTGTTAGCCAACGTCACATGTAGGTACTGCCCTTCTTGTTAATTTTCTCTTTACTTTGTTGGAATGGAATGTTTCTTTAAAAAAAAAAACTCTTAGCAAATGTCCTAAGACGCTATTTTAACCTCCCTTTTTGTTTGAACAACACTCACGTATCTCGGTTTTGTGCGGGTGGTGCTTCAAAGAGGACCCATGTCTCTAATTGCAAACATTGGAATTCATTCTAGACTTAAAGTAACTTTATCTAAATGCCTTTTTAAAAGCACGATTTAATTGGTTCCCTATACGTATAGATGCAAGATTTTCGGGACCCTCATATCTTATTAGACAGCGACTTGAGAGAAGATAATACCTAGCATATTATAGCCATTATCACTTGACATCAAGTGTGGTAAGACATGTATGTATTATGGATTTAATAGTACGAGAAGCTCTGCTTCAGCTCTTTAACGTGTAGAGGTTTGATCCGACGAGCGATCAATCAAAATTTTTGATTGAATTGATCCATGAACTTCAAAACTTGCACTTCTTAAATGTGGACACTAGGCAATCATCATAATCGTGTACGCTTTGTTTACATGACTTGAGCCAATTCTCTCCATTGCAAATTTCAGGTTAGGGTTTGAAGAATGTTGCCCAATTCCTCAATTTGGGCTTAGGGTTTGAAGAATTAAGCCCTAACTCATTAATTTGGGGCAAATAAATGGGCTAAACGATGTAGTTTAAGCACTATTTTGGCGACTTCATTTTGCCAACAAGCTACGTCGACTAGTTAAATTAAATTAATGACACATTTGATTTTCTAGCCACACAAATCACCAATTGTCGTCAAGGGCACAAATGATAAACATTTTGTTTATTTTTTTTTTCATTTTTTTGTACTCGAGAATAGGTTTGAAACAAAAATCCGTTTGGTAAAACAATTTCATTTTTTCTATTTCCGGTACAAATTTTTAGCCTAGAAATAGGTTTGGAACAAAAATGAAAAGGAAAAATGTTCTACTTTTCTGTTTTTGGAAATGAAATAATAATTCTTTTTAGAGCTCGGTCTTGCTACCCGCTGCCCGTCACCGCCCGCCGATGTACGAATTCTATACTGACGCTATCAGAAGAATTTCTGTTTCTGGAACAGAAATTTTGTGTCGTTATCAAATGTTAGTTTTTCCTCACAAACTCGTCTAGACAATAAAACTATTTCTAACCAGAAATTGGGCCCGAGAAGAGAATGGTTATCATTCGTGTCCCAAATAAACGAGTTTTAATCAATTTGAGACTCAAGTGATTGAAAAAAAAGTTATGATACTCAAATGACCACCATATGAAAATTAAGACACTTGTAGTGTCTTTTTCCCTGTAAACCACAATATGAGAATAGTTAGATGGCCCTTTATCCCACAAAATTTGCAGAAACCCAAATGTCCATATCCCTATATAAGAAGATATGTCAACTATAATGTAAAGAGGCTTGCAAAAGTTATCCCCATTCCACCTAAACATTTGAAGAAACATAATTCTCTGTGTAATTCATCCTTCTAATATAAAAGTGCAAATTTTATAATTTTGCTTCTTGAAAGATCTCGTGCATCACACATGTTAATGGAAAAATTGACAAAGGATTAAAGGCTTAATAAAAATAAAATTTCAAAGCGTGTTATGTAACGTTTGAAAGTTAGAGTAAATACATGCCGCCTCCAAAATCCAGGAGGCTTTTACGTAATTTGCCTGAACTTCTATCAAAGTACCCAAAACAATTGTCTTTCAAACTGATAACTCAAAAATCATATCATTAGAGGTTATATTGAAGGTAAGGACCCTTATTTTGTAAGCTGTGACAGTTACCGACAAGTTTCAGAAAGTAAAATGTTTACCTTATATATATATATATATGCACATCACATCACAGGTTACCTGGGATCTAGTTAGGCATTCTTTTGACTTATGAGCTCTACCTGAATTCATTTTTAGCTATTTATTTCTTTTGAGGACCACGTGTCACATAAACCAAACTCAAAACTTCTTGACACTATCTTAAAGTACGTAACTGTTCCACATCAGAAAAAGCAAATAACTGTTTTTTCAAATAATATAAAGTAGTATGTCGATTCAATTGTTTAATTATGACAACTTTTACTTCAAACGTTCCATCACAATTATGGATAATGCCATAAATAATCTCAAATCAAACAACAAAGAAAATTCGATCTAATCTTAGTTTTTATTTGTTTAAAAAAATATAACATTTCTAGAACATGTTTCCAAAGAAGCCATTATTTTCCAGTGATTAACTGAAGCCTGAAAAAAAAACTAGAAAATATTTTCAGTCATTTGATATAGAAAATCTGATCTAGTTTTCCTTCGTGCACTCTTTTTTATAATTTTCTTTTTTTAAAAAAAATCAAAATTGTAATTATTTTTATTTTATCTTTTTTCTTTTTTTTTAAAGACAATTCCCAAGCTTGACCTCAATAGACCCGGGCTCAGGTGCTAAAGATTTGGTCCTAAACATCAGGGATCCGAGAACTAGTATTTGAGTTTTTTTGTGCCAAAGCGTAGAGTTTCAGGTTCAAGCGTCAATACCTAGTCATATTTAAGGAAAAATATTTCTCGTTTTTCAGAGAAAGAAATTATTTTTATGAATTTAAGCATAGGTTTTCTATTAACTAGGAAAACATTTTTCGTTTACTTATTTTCACAAGCGAACCAAAGCTAGAAAATGAGAAAAATATTTTCTCAAAAAATATTTTTCGTAAAATAAAGAGAGCCTTAGTTAACTTTGGAGAAATACATGGTAAGCAATTTAAAAGGATATTAGATGGAAGTTAACTTATGATCAATTTATCATGTTTGTATTGTTTTATGATTTGAAACTTTTTTTTAGAGATAAAGGTAATACGTACCAACCTTTTCGAGATTTTTGTGGTAAGATATTATTTTTAGGTATAAGTATGCTAGTGACCTAGCTAAATAGGGACAAGTCTACCAAAAACAAATTCTTCTTCCACTTTTCTTTCTTTTTGGAAACCGGATGACTCCATCAAAAGTCATGTCCAATCAACTCAAATAAAGAAAGCAACGTAGGAAGGCGTGCAAAGAGATGATCCAGCAGAAGGGACAGTCTTGCAGAGCGTGCTCGTGAACTCACTTATTATAGAGCTTAGACTAGGAAACCCATCGTTCAGAATCCATGTACCTAAGACTGAAAGGCCATGGCCCCTCCTCATCTTAATTTCCAAGGAAAACGACGTTGTCCGTTTTTACTCACACGCTCGTGCAAGTTAATGCACGGACTGCACATGCATTGTCGCTGACTCAGGCACCCACACATCCTGTTGATATAGAAAAGACTGCAACTACGATGATGTGAAGGTGGAGATGAAAGACCCACACTTGTCGGATGCACTGGAATGTCATACTGAAAATTAATGGGCCAATCTTAACTGCACATATTATTTAGCGAAAATCTTACACATCTCACGTATTGTTTGGGGAATGAGTAAGTTCCGTTTGCTTTGTCGGAAATAAATGATTTTTTTGAAAAATAATTATTTGTATCGTTTAAAATAATTAATTAATTAAAAAAATTTTGTTATTAATAATAATTTATATCCAAACATTTTCGTAGACGGTGATAATATCGTTTGCTCGTTCATTTCTGTAAGCAATACAAACGATTATTTTTAAGAAGATTATTTTAAAATAATTCATTTATTATGAAATAAATGGACCCTTAATGTCCAGCTACAATATGATCTTGCCAAATCATATAATAGTAAACAATTTTTTCATTTCTCTAAGTGTAGATTATAAATTTACAACTTGAATTGGTTCCTATTAAAAGTTGGTCCATTAACATACTATCTTTTTAATCATGGCTGAGATTTTTTTTTATTTTATTTCTTTTTCCTCTCTATCATGCTAAATCAGCATCAAAAACCTTTCACACCGCTGTTCCGAACACCACTACCACGTCTTTATCATCGAACCTCCTTCAGTTATAGCAGCCACCATCGGGCCTCCTGCTCCCAATCTCTTCAAACCCCCCCGGTCTACTTTAGGCAACCCTACACCTGTCAAAATGCGTCATAGACCCATTTCTCGACCCATATTTAGTGGACTGGGTTATTATATGAATTAGTTATATTAAATAGATAGGTCATAAATGGATTTAGAATTGTAAAACTCAAAATAATATGAGTGTTAAATAAGGCCATAACTTTCTTCGACTCAACTCACTTTTATGGCTTTCTTTTCACTATCTCTAGCCCTCACGGCTCTCTCTTCACTATCTCTAGCCTTTATTCGATTTTGCGCTCGCTCACTTCTTACTCTCACCTCAGTTTGAGTATGAGTTTTCTTAAATTGAATTAAATATTAAAGTGTCTTAGTAATATAGCTTGGGTCGAGTATGTGTTAGGTAAGGTATAGGTCACTATATTTATATTACATTGAAATGGGTCAAAATGAATTAAATGAGTCAATTTGAATTTGACCATTTTCAACCCGATCCACCCATTTGAAGGTTTAGTCAACCCACCCCAACACCCCCATATAGTGGAAATTAATATAATGGAAATAAATGGAAGAAATATTCCAAGCTAGACATATACGTTCAATTTGGGTGTGCCTACTCCCCCTTCAAGCTCTAGTAGCTCAATTAGGATGAATTCCACTAATTATTTCAAAATAGGGAAATTGTTGAATCAGTCATAAACTTATTGTACGAATATCAATTCAGTCATAAACTTTTCAATTTTGTCAACTTAGTCATAAATCTTTGCACAAAATTTGAATGTAATCATTACGGCCAATTTTCACCGAAATCACTAATGTGGTGGTGTACAGTCGACAATGATTAGATTGCCACGTCAGTGTATTTTGGTGAAAATTGACTGAAAAAACTATATTGAAATTTTGCACAAAGGTTTAGGACTAAATTGACAAAACTGAAATGTTTAGTACTAAACTGACATCCCTATAATAGGTTTAGGACTGATTGGATAATTTTCCTATGCTAAAAGTCTAAATATTACCTCGCTACAAGTTTAGAAGCTTCCATTGAGTTGAAATAGACTCTTTCTACAACAACCCAGATATAGATCCAATCACTGTTGGAACCCTTTAATAGTTGCTTACACTCCCTGCAAGCATGTCATAGTAGATCCTCTGCACAAATTATAAATCACGTCTCTAGTGTTTACAAAGAATCCGCTATGCTCTTTTTAGACAAATGCCTTCCCCTTGAGGACAACAACTTTCTGTTGAGTTTACAAATGTGTTTTTCACTCTTACTAACTCCTAGGAACAATACTCAATTTGGTATTACAAGCTTACAAAAGAAACATACTCAAAGCCTCTAAACAATGCTCAATTTCTCTTGTTTTTGCGCTTGTCAAAGGTCTCGCTCCTGTCCAAGTTTTGTCCCTTTTATAGTGCTTCTAGTTCGAATGTTACAATTGAATTTTGTGGCCGTTCAAAAACCTCAATAAAATTCCTTAAAAAATCGTGCTTCACATTACCTCAATATGGGCAGTCGATGACATATTCTAATAACGGCAGGTTTTGATTGAGCTATTTCACTAATCTTCTAAGCCTATTCGTCCGTGATTTTTGGCATAAATGGTCTAGGAATATCGTACTTAATTGCTATAAGCTGGGTCTTCATTTTAGGAACTCCAGTGGGTGTCAAATCTGTCTTTGAAAAGTCCCCAGTAGCACAGTCTGACTTGTTGCAGAACCTATGTTCTGTTCTACACCATTCCTTCTTTAGTTTTACAGACCAAACAAAATTTGATTCCTACGCAGACTCTGAACCTAGCTTCCACATGGTTTACGTACAAACCTCTGCACACTTAAACGGGTTCTATAGTTATTAATTAATATGAATTAAGTTATGTTATCATTAAAGTCATTTAGGGATATTTCCAACAGAATCCATGAAATTAGATTCTTAATTTAATGTAAAATAATATCATAACAGGTAGCTTTTGAGTCTTTAAAAAAGATGGAACTTCATGAAAGAAACCTAAAATAATTCATGAATAAAATTATTTCAATAATATTCTTCAGAATGTTTATGTCAATAAAAAACAAAAGGCAAAATAGCGTAAGAAGTCTTTAAGTTTTTTCGATTTGTGTTATTGCGTCCTTTCATTTTATTTTTCTTTCGTGTAATCGACTCGTTAACCTATGTATTTGATTTTTCATGTAAGTCCATCCCTTAGAAAACCAAAGATTGATTAACATTGATGCTCAGTGTCAAGAAGCCATTAAATGCCACGTTGGCTCCTAACGAACAGCCACATGGCGCCTATCTATCTAGTACAAAATTTAAAAAATTTTAAAACATAATTTTATACTTTTTGTGGTCAGAAATGCGAAAAAAATAATCTGATTCAGTAAGATTGATTAACAGAGAACGTTGCCGCTGCCTCTTAACAACGGACAAAGCCCAACCACCCTCGTGAAGCATAGATGACGGTGGGATCGCCTTTACCCATCACACACACATCCAACGAGCGAAGCAAGGCCATTTTCCTTGCCAATGTCACCATTGACTAGTGAGGACTGTGACCCTTGTTGCTTATTTGGGTACAGGTCACGACCTTCGCGTCGAAGTTGCAACCATCGAGAACCATCGTCATAAATCCAACATGAGGATCTACAATGAGTGTCATTGGCCTCGCGATTGCCCGCGAGGCCAATGACGACCAAGACCCAGTTACCAACTAGGGTCACAAGCCTCTGGAGGCTCACCAACGCTACCTACCTTCTCATCTTCCTCTTTCATTCTCTCACACTCTCTAGGGTTCGCAAGATCCACTCTGTCTTTTTCTCTGACAGATGGTCAGAACCTTATTCTTATTTGAATCCCACCAAGAAGTCCACTAGAGATCAGAAATTGTTGAGGAAATAACAAGATTTTTTTTTGTCTTCTCCAGGCGATTGGAAAATAAAGAAACTGTTAATATTTTTCAAGACAATTACGTAAATAAGACACCGTTCGGAGGTTGCAAAAAAAATTTCTTGTTTTATTCCGGTTGAAGGTTCGTGATGTTTTGTTCTGCAGATCGAGCTATAAAGTTCTCAATACAGAAAAGGTGCACGCATTCGTTTTTTTACACCCTTCATTCATTTGCCAACCGTAACAAAGATGATGACAGCACAAGGGACTCCCCTGGAGAGCCTGCTCTCGAAACCACTTAGAGCTTTAGACTAGGAAAACACGTAGTTCAAGATCCCCCACGTTGCAAAGCATTCCAACATACCTAAGGCTAAGACCATGCCCTCATGTAGTTTCTAGGAAAACGACGTTTCCTCTGTTCTCACACACTCGTGCAGGTTTATGCACAAAAATCGCACATGGATTGTCGCTGACTCGGGCACTCCACATCCCGTCAAGATAGAAAAGACTGCAACTACGATGCTATGAAGGTGGAGATAAAAGAAGAGATATGCCCAATATACTCGAACTCTATATTGAAAACGAATGGATTAATCCTAACTACACAAAGGCTCACGTTATTCTCATCCATTTATTCTCTCCCGACACCCTCTGACCACGTTGAATTGACTACATTATCTTTTGCAAGTCCTACTCTCGATTTAAGATTATTATTTTTTCTTCTTCTTTTTTTCAATTTTACTAAAAGAAAAACTTATTCACATACCTTTCAAAAAAAATTCACCGCTTCTTCCACAACCACTACATATCAAGTTTCCTTCATGCTTGTCTTCTTTTGAACTTGGTCTCCGTTATTGTAACATGAGCAAGCACTAATTATATATTGGAGTAAAAAAAAGTGTTAGTTTTATCTGCAAATTGTTTACTTTTATTTCCCTAAATTATCCTTGTGACCGTTAATTTTTCGACTTAGATTTTTGGTACAAATTTATGAGAATTTAATGAAAGATTGAATATTGTGGTTGATGCATATGCACTATACACAATGTACTCAAAGATTATCTTCTTAATTGTGCTTGAGTTATTTTTTGAACAATACATTACTAGTATAAAAACAAAAGAAATATACAACCCATTAACAAAATAATTAGTTTTTTTGTCAGAAACACAATAATTAGATAGCAATCTGCCAAATAGACTATTTTTGTTTTTTGGAAAAGAGGTACACCAATTTTATTCCAAATGGAGAATAAAAAGGAAAAAACCAAAGAAGGAGAAAAGAAGGCAAGCATTAGTCTTAATCAAGAGTGGGCTCCACATTTAACCTTAATAAAATATTGTCTAAGAGGAGCAAGGCAAAATTAAAACAAAAGAAAAAGAAGAAAAAATAATGTTGTAAAAGAGAGTATCAGGAGTCAATAAAGGGGTGAAAATAGTGTGAGTCTTACACAAATTATATAAATGTCCAACTTCGACATGATCTTGCCAAAGCATGTATTACGCAATCTTTTTAGATATTAGATTGGATTCTCTAAGTTTATGGGGCAAATTCACGTCTCAAATTGCTCCCTATCGGAAATTGGCGCATTAGCATACTGCCTTTTATAATTATGGCTGAGATTTGCCTTTTTATGTCATTTCCTTTTCTTTCCCATCCCGCTGAATCAACACCAAGATCCTTCCACATCGCCATTTCGAGCACTGCGGTCACTTCGCTATCTTCATCGCCTCCTTTAGTCGTCGCAGCCATTATCGTGCATATATATATATTGTAATTAAAGTTTAGGAGGAGGGTAGGTTGTTCTCCCTATTAATTCTTTTCTTAGAAAATCTAACAATTACATTGACGTGACCATTAAGACGCCGTTAAACGTCTCGTTGGCTTCTGACTGGCAATCACATGGCGCCTGTCGATTTAGTACAAAACAATAGTTCTATGCTTTTTGCGGAAACAAATGTGAAAAAAAGAAACTGCTGAAGCAGGATTTGAGCCAAAGGAGGGCGCCACCGCCACCGCCACCGCCACCGCCACCGCTTAGCTATCAACCGGCGAGGATCCAACCACCCCGGTTGAGCTCAACTGATATCATGATTACCCTTATCCACGACACAAACCCCCTCGAGCATGCATGATGCGCAAAGTGAGGCCGCACCTCGCCGGCGTCTCCATTGACCGGTGACAATTGTGACCCCCCAACCGCAGATTTGGAAGTGGGTCACGACCTTCATGTCGAACTTGCACAGTGTGAAAAAAAGGTTGAATGGACCTCCCATGCCATTAATTATGTCAAAATAAAAATGCTTTTTCTTATTTCAACTTTTATATCGAGTCATCATTCAGTTTTTCTATATAAGATGACGAATAATTGAACAATTTATTAAAGTACAGTAAAAAATTTCCTCCCTCCCCATTTCCATGATAATTCTCGCTCCATCACTGGTCTTAAACTAACAGTATTTTTAATAGAATACCCTATATTTCCCATTAATGACGATCCTAATATTGTGAAGAGAAGCGAATCAAACAATGATACATCTAAAATTGGAATTAAGTTACACATCAAATTTACATCATTCGGTTGGTATGATCTACATTTTCGGGGAATAGCAAAAAGCATTACTACAAATCAAGTTATATAATGGAAACTATTACTACACTTGATTCACTCAATCATTCTTATTTATTTCTAGGGCCCCAATTACACCAATAATCTCTTAGTGCTTAGTCTCACACAATTTTTCATGAAATGATTATGCAATCACAAAAAGGAAAGTACTTCAAACCATAGCACAAGATTTCATCGATTTAATAACTCCCAAATTTCTTCATGGAGTAATTAATGAGCATGCTTCACCTTGGATTGCATGCTGAACATATTGCACACAAGTCATACTTGCATGCTCCGAGTGCAGTGAGCCTAATTGCACAATCACCTCAAGACATAAGGGGCTCACATGGATCTCACATCGTCCAACGGTACATATGCATTGGTTCACATCTATTTGGAACAAGCAATAATTCTTCCTTGTAAAAACACAGCGCACCAAACGAGCAGGGAGCCAAATCCCACACACCCTGAAGGATAATATCTAAAAGAAATTAGAGAACAATCCTACTCCAACAGGGAAATTAATTGCCCTTTCCAAATTGCCCACCATCAGACTTGAAGTTATCAAAGTCTAATTTGGACTTTCTTTTTCATGAACCAGACTTCAAATGCGCTTCAATTCTTATCGGATTTTGTTCACAAACTCAAACTTGAAAGAGATAATTTACCGCTTAATGTCTCAATGAGAAACTTTTGCTTTAAAGGTTGCAGAAATTTTCTTGCTTTCTTCAGCTGAATGTTCGTGATGTTTTATTCTGCAAATCGAATAATAAAGTTCTTGATACAGAAAAGGTGCATGCTTTCGTTCTTTTCAACCTTCATACTTGAGCAAACTCTAACAAATATAATCCAAATGAATCTTCCTTGTTCCAACGTGAACGTAGAAAAACATAATCTATATAATCCTCATCTATTCTCCTGTTCTCTATTTGATAACTTTGTTTCTCTTTCTTGTTTTTTTGGCCAATCTTTAGTCAGTTCATTCCGGAGAGATGCATAGGGAGAAACCCCAGAACTAAATTTCTCGTGAAACATTAGTAATCTTCGACGGGCCCGCAAGGGTACAATTAGCGTAAGCCCCACAGAAAAGGGGACTTCAATAGCTATGGCACGTGAAGTTGTGCAACTTGCGTCCTCTGGCTTGGAAAGTTAAGTATAACTTTAGGCTTTAGCTCACGCTAGGCTATATCCACTCAAAATTTCACTTTTGATCTTGTTAACTTGCTTGCTTATGGTAAAAATGTTCGAATAAGAGTTTTGACAATTAGAACAAGGTAGAAAAAGTAAATAAAAGAACATATTCGGAAGTGTGAAATTGTTTTTGGGTCGATTGTGCAGATGGGAAAGAAACTTTCGAAAGTAAATCACATAACTAAAGTCATGCGAATTATTTAAACAAATATTAACACTATCACGTGTGCGTTGAGTTAAGAATTGGATGAGGGGAAAGGGCACATTTCATCGATGTTGCATTTTTTATGTGATTTTTAAACTAGTAATTGTACAAAGACCTTTGAATTTAGGGTTAATACCACGAAAAATCCCAATTGATACATCTGTGATAAATTTATCCCAAACTAATCTTTTGACATTCAAAAACTCCAAACTGGTACACCTGTGATTATTTTACCCAAAACTAATATTTTGACCATCAAAAATCTCAAACTGGTACATCTGCAATAAATTTACTTAAATTAAATTGGATTAATATAAAAAAAATCACAAAATAGTACACGTGACAAACGGAGAGTAAAACCCTAAATTGGTACATTCGTCACCTGCCATGTGTTATTTAACTTAGCAATTTGATAGTAAAATTTAATCGAAACTAATAAAGGGTAAATTTGTTTCTTATGTACTAGTTTGGGGATTTTTTCGTGGTAATGACCCTTGAATTTATAAAGGCTTTTCCAATCAACTCGCTCTATGTACAATTCCGGCAGATTAAAGCCTAACGTGTAGATAAGTGTTTACCAAAATCCTAATGTTGAAGTAATCAGAGTCATTCTGACATATTGGCTATTGATAACCTACAAAATAGTTGATAAATTAATTAGGGAAACGTTGATAAGTCCTTGAAATTAAAGTTGGTATATTTCTGAGAGGGTTGGTAAGTTCGAAAGTTTCTAAGTTTATATGAACGGCCGCGGGAAAATTTGCCATGCGACCGTCGCACATGCCATGTGGGGCGAGGCGACGCGGGGGACGGGGCATATTTGGTGCGGCGTAACGTCGTCCCACCCTACCCCAATTGGAAAAATCCAGCGATAAATTTTTTTAAAAAAATAGTGAATATTTCCCTATTTTGACATATATTTAAGCAAAAGAATCACAAAAAGAAGACTTGCAAATTTCTAATCAACCACTCATAACATAAATATAGCAAAAGATATTTTTATCAGTTCTTCCAATTTAGTAGTATTATAAATATGGATAAGTTATCTTAATCCTTGGGTAGTTTACTTTATTGTAATGAAGTAATGTAACGTCAAATACAAATTTATTCACGCAATAAAATATATGCACTTTAATTGTAAAAAAACTGTAATTTTAAATGGGCAATTTTGATACCATTAGTTATATTAAATTCATGTATTCATATTTTATTTTTAATTACCAGCTATATCACCTAACTAAAATATACAAACTTACGTAATAATTTATATACGAACATATTATATTTACCTATCATTTACATTAAATTAACTAAATATAAAACACATATTATATATATAAATGTGCACAAGGACCGGTTGGCGTGGAAAGTTACTACCCCCGTCCGGCCCCGCCCCGCCCCGTCGAAATCGCGATCTCGTCCCTTGCGGTTGTCCCCTCTAGGTTAGGGCCTCATGGGGGGCCAGCCCCGGTCTCATAATACCCATCCCTAGTTAAGTTATGTAAATAAAAGTTAGTAACTTGTTAGGAAAGTTGATCATTTACAAGCAATTAAAAAAATTGATAAATTCTTAAAAGCGTCGATAACTTATCGACCGGTGACCAAAAGAAAAGGCAACCGATCATACTTTTACCCACACTTCTTGATGCTTACCCAACATTTCTTGAATTTCGTCCGTCAAGGCATGATATCATCCCTTGACACATGATATCCTTTGCATAGCGACGACCCGTTCAATGTATTAAGACAAAGACTGTTATTGCAAGTACAGTAAATCTGATAATTAGCTAACCTATTCTGAAACGAAAATGATGGATTATGAGACTTAGCCCGATATCGCTAATCTGGTGGATTAAGTTAAAACCAGCTCGGGTTTAGGCCCAATACAATGTAGCCACATTTCTCGTCGATAAGATGAAATCCTAATTAATCATTATTAGCTCAAAGACACTACTAATCATCATAACAGGAGCTCATGATTTGTCAGTGTTAATTTATATGTCACTTGGACTAAAACTGATCTTTGCATCGACCCTCGTACTAATGATAGTTAGTGGAGTGAGAATCATTAATTAGATGCACACCCCTATCCAATTAAGCACAAAATCATGATCGCATGTATTGCAATTGGCAGAGTTCAACGAACTTAATCATCGCATAAAAGGTCAGCATTCCGATAACCATCATGGTGATCATAATGGCAAGCACGAGTGGACCGAATTCCTTCCTACGGAAGAATGAAAATGATCGGAAGATGTTCAATGAATGTGTATTTATTTCACAAGAAATTAATGATTTTATAAATATTTTCTTTCAGAATGATTGTTTGTATTGTTTAGAAAAATTAGTCAACGGAATATATTTTCATTTTTAGCAAGAATCCCTACCTAAAAAATTTTCTTTGATGATGAAAATATATTTTTCATAAATTAATTTCTAAATTAATTTTCTGTAAGCAATACGAGTGATCATTTTTAGAAAAATATTTTTATGTATTTTAAATATTTAGATACTACGGTTTGTCAGAAACATGTGATATATCGATCATACAATGCGCAATTTAATTACATAAGATAAGTGAACTTTACTAAATAGACCTGATACCATATCTTCGAGTAATCATATCCACAGCCTCATATCACGGGCTGGCTTTTAGTCGTGAATGAAATCACACATCAGAAGACATTCTTTAACATAGAGATTTAAATCATGTCGTAGATCAACTGTCTTCGTGAATCCGAACAATCTGGCAAATCTTTTGCTTTCAACTCTCGGCACACCACAGACCAAGAAATTCCCCCTTTATTGATCGCTGGAGGGACCTTCTGATGCTTAAGTCAGTAATAGCAAGTAACATTAAAGCAAGCGTCGATAGAGTAATGTCCAAGTGTCATTAACATTCCTCTCTCTCAATACATTGTTTCTATACAATCTATAATTACTGAGGGGACCAGGTATTCCTTATCTATCAGAGGTGTGGGATCGTGGGGTAGCTTTCTCTGATAATGGGCGTAATTGACTTCATGCCACTCACATTATTTCTTTCCTACTTGTTAGAAACCTAAAAATTAAGTTATTAGGTAATGTGAAATATTTCAACACCTCCTCCCACATACAAGCTGGATTAAGAGTAGCTCGTAAAATTTTATGAATAGGGATGAACACATGCATGAAAGGGATAGAACTTGACTCTGACACCATGTTAAAAATTTCAACCCAAAAACCTAAGCTATTAGGTGAAGAGAGACCACGTGTATATAAAGAGCATATAAAACTCATCATCAAGCGATATGAGATATTTTAACATTGCTAAAGATTCGAGATATGACATTTAGATCCGGATCGTGGATTCCGATCATGTTAATGCCATCTGCTAGGCTCGCAAATGATTCTTTTACGGATCACAAGTTGGGTCATCATTTGATTGTATATGCATCATTACTCAAGCCCCGCTTGTAGAACTTTCTTGCCGGTGTACCAAATAATTTTCTTGAATCTTTTAGCAGAAGGACAAAGAGGAGTTATTGTCAATAACAATGAAAACCATAGAAATGCAATGTAGTTAAGAATTGATGAATGAAAAGATAATGTACACAAAAGGGTGTAATAAATAAGGCAAAACCCACAAAAAATTACAAATTGGTACATCTTTGTCACATTTACCCCAAATTAGTTTCATGTCACAATTCAAATAGGTAAACGTGTACCACATTTTCCCAAATTGATTTTCTTGTCACAAATAATACAAACTTGTACATCCGTGCCACATTAACCCCAAACTAAATTTTGTGTCACAAATAACCCAAATTGGTACACGAAAATTAGTTTAGTATATTGAATGAAAGCTGAAAAGTAGACTTCTAGTTTGAGAAATGGATGAGAATTAGTTTGGAGTAAATGTGGTACGGGTGTACCAAATTGATATTTTTCATGACAAGAAAATTAGTTTTGGATTAACAAGGCATGAGTATACTAATTTAGAACTTTTGATTGTCAATAATATAAAACATGAATAAAGTTTTAGCATAAAAAAGGACATGAGGCTCTGAAATTTTTAACCACAAAAATGCCAAATCAAGTATAGTAGAATTATAAATTTTTTTATTATAATAGAAATTTTCAAGCCAAAAAAATTTATTGTAATATTATAAAGGGAAAATACCACCAAAAACCCCAAACTATGCCACTTGTGGCAAATTTACCCTGCTCGCCGGCTTCCCTCCGCCAGAGAGAAAAAAAAAAGGAAAAAAATAGAAAAAGGAAAAAGACGAAAATGTCCATGGGCCAAAGTATTGCAGGGTAAATATGCCACAAGTGGCATAATTTAGGGTTTTTCATATCACAAAAAAAAGTTCAGGATAAATTTATCACAAGTGACATAATTTGAAATTTTTCGTATCACAAAAAAAAGTTCGGGGTAAATTTGTCATAAGTGACATAGTTTAGGATTTTTTGTGATATTTTCCCTATTATAAAATATATCCATATGGAAAAAAATGATATTGAGATACTATGGGTTAGTTTGGTATAGCTATAGCTGTGTCGTGGTTATGTTGTGTTGTGTTGAAGCACACGTGTTTGGCGACACTATTTTTAAAGGCGTGTGCTGTGGCTCTAAATGGTTAATGTGTTTGGCAAAAGCTATTACAAAACAGTTGTGGTTTTTAATATGACGAAAAAGACCTATAGCATTGTTGTAGATTTGTTATTGACCCTTATATCTATATCATTAGAACTTTTGCAATATACCTTTTCCACCATATTATAATACTAATAGTAATAATATTTATTATGTTGTTTTTTATTGTTAAAATTTCATTTTTTTGTGTATATATTGCCATTGCTATTATAAAATTTACATAGTGACTTATGTAATATTTCTAGAAAAGCTGTTATAACTTTCCTTCTAGGTTGAATATATATGAATATTGGGAAATTTTATAATTATTATGATTAATATTGATGATTTTATTATTGTTTATGATCTCATGAAATGTATGGGTGTTTTAGAAGTTACAACATCTCAAAAATACTAGAGGGGGCTTTGTGGAAGTAGTTGCAAAAGTACATCTACTGCGAGAGAAGTGCAACTGTGAAACTTTTACATATCTTTGTTGACACAAAAAAAAAGACCAACTTTTAGTTATTATCGACAAGTGACAGACTTACTCGATGAGAGCAAAGTTTTGATCATTACAAGAGTCATCAATGAACTGAATAGTTGACTACTTAAAAGGAATCGACAACTCGCTAGTAAAGAAATCGGCACATCATAAGTTGTCAACTAGAACCTTTACTAGTTGACAAGGTCATTTACACCAACATGAAATCGTCAAGGTGATGGAGTCGATGCAATCATTTTTTAACTATTCCATGTGGGCTTTAAATACTCCAAGTATACTCGTTGTAAACCCACCCTATCAATTGCATAACTCAATGTTCTACAAATTTATTTTAATCTTTACTTTCCTGCAATTTACATTGTTGGCAATGATTGTTCCCAATGCTCGTGCCTTTAAACACCTTGTCATTTACTTTATTGCCCAAAATCAACAAAAGACTATTTACAGCATTTGTTGATTCATATCTATTTTGATTTATATTTATCCATTCATATTCTAAAAGGTGTTTTGTCGACTTTTCGATGAAACATCTTTTTTGATGAGACATAGTTTGCTGTTTCAAGGAAATTACAATGGCAAGAGCCAAAAATCAAGTGGCTAGCAACGACAATCCAATGCCACAAATCGGTGATAAGTTTGCTGCACATTTTGCATTTTTAGCCGTAGGGAGAGTTTTGGAAGGAAATCGAAACAAAGAAGTTGATCTTTCAAGGCATCAAACTGAAGAGCAGTTAATGAATATTGCTCCAAAAGCCAACATTATGTCAAGCATAAGAAGATTACTCAAAGAATAGGCAAATAATATGACTAAATTACATTATGAGCCATATGTCGGATGTGATCAAGCCAATGGTCAATGCTGTGAATGATGCCCTGTCAAAGCCGAGATCGTTCAATGAACTACCACATTCCAAGTCAATCTAGTGGTATCAGGGTATGTTCCTAGTTACTCTACTATTAATAATGGAAACAATGTTGGTCAAAATAATCAAATTGGTAGTAACAATTTGGTAAACCTGGTCGACAGATTAGTTAAACAACAAATATGAAAACCTCAAGGCCTAGTGGTTGTTTTACCGTCACCTAATGTAAATATTCTTGTTTGCCTAATTTCCCGATTAACATTAACATAGATAATCTAGCAAGACCAGCATCACTGCCTCGAGAGCAAGATAGCCAAATGAATCCTCAATTAAACCCAATACAGTTTGCTGAAGAAGTTCGGCAACAGTTAAGTTCGGCAACAGTGTTATAAGAGATGTATATAGGAAACCTTATTCTAAATGGATGGATAATCAATCTTTTCCTAAAGGTTTTAAAATCCTCGACTTTGTCATCTTCACTAGCGAAGATGCACAATCAACCATCAAACACATTGGTCGATTTATAGCCAAGCGTGGGAGGCAGGAACAAATGAATTCTTAAAACTTAAGTTATTTCATTTGTTTTTATCAAAAACTGGATTTACCGAGTACACCAAATTACCACCCAATTCAGTATATGATTGCGCAATGATAGAAAGGCAATACCATTCTCAATTCTATTGAACGATATTCGAAGTATTTCTGATTTGGTCAAACTTCACCAATACAATCATGAGTCAATCAATTAATTTGTTACTCAATTCAAGAAAGCTAAAATTAGATGTCTCACTTTACTCTAAAAAAAAGAATTCACAGATTTTTTTTTCAATTAATTAAATTCAATTTGAGAGAGATTTGAAGGCCAAGACTTTTCCAATTTATTTCAATTGGCAACAAGAAAGTTTAAGTATGAGTAATTACTTATAAACATAGATAAAAGACTACATGAATAATTTACACAAGATGTGGCTTCAATGGAAAGATATGAGTCAAAGGATGAATCTGAAATGAAAATATTGAAATAGCTATGAAAAAAATGGTGCTCTACAAGCCTTATGTCGATGGCTCCTAATTATGTAATTTTAAAGAATTGAGTAATTGATTAATTATTCAATTCTTCTAAAAGTGGACATATTTTGACACCAAAATATGAACAACTTTTAGTTATTATTGATAATTGATAAACTTAGTCGATAAAAGCAGAGTCTAGTCATTACAGGAATCATCACTAAACAAGAGAGTGGACAACTCAAAGGAAATCGACAATTCCAGTGAAGTCATCGATAGTAGAAATCACATATTATCAATGTAAGCATTCACCAGTTGACAAGTTCATCTACACCAGCATATAACCATCAAGGTAGTAGAGTCGATGTAGCTGTCAAGGTAGTGAGGTCATTGTAGCCATCAAGATAGTTGAGTCAATATAATCATTTATGTATTCATTAAGGTAGTAGAGTCAATGTAACCGTCTATGTAATCGTCACCTATGAGTTATAATTACCTTAAGTGTACTTTTTGTAAACCCACCCTTAATCAATTACAAAACTGAACTTCTTCTGCAAATTTACTCATATCTTACTTTTCTTCAATTTATCTTTCCTGCAAGTTACAATTTTGGCAATGACTATTTTTAGTGCTCATATTTTTAAACACCTTGTCATTTACTTTCCTATCCAAAATCAATAAATGACCCTTCACAATTAGAGGTGTGCAAAGGGACTAGGAATTGCCAAACCACCCAAAATCGGAATGGCCCAGAACCGACGATTCCCATAGGGATCGATCCGATTCCTAGTTCCAATGGAACCGATAAGTACTCATCCAGTCCCTAGTTCTAGGCATGGAACCACCCACCCATACCAAATTGGTGTGTGTGTATATATATACACATACATACAATTACTTTTAAAAATAATTCATGCTATAGTTGTATTGTGAACTCTATTTATTTGATTTCACAAGAAGTAACATGCATACATAGAGTCCAGTGGTTCTGGAAGTTGACAAATAAAACTCTTATTAGATGAAGTGATGAAATAATTCTTCGGAGAATGGCTTCTGGTTTGCTTCCCTTGAGAATAACTTTGTCTCAATGTGTTTGCATAGAATCGGTACTTTTTTTATATTATTTGCATGATGAAACCGAAGAAGTACCTACATAGAAACTAAGTTAACCATAGTATTGATTGATGAATGCACTTTTGTAGAAATTGGGGATTGGTTTTATGGACCCACCCGGGAGTTGGATCGAACCGGACCGGTGTTCCGATTCCCGAGTGGATCTATAGAACCAATGGGCGGTTCCCGATTCCAAGGTCTTTCGTCGACTTTTGGGAGAAATAATCTTGAAAAGCCAAATCACCCCATTCTACAACTATAGATGTCACACCCAATCCTACCAGAACGGGGGAATGACACAACCTTCCTTCTCCCGAAAGAATGCAGTCTCAAACTAACCCAAGTCCAACTCCTAAAGTCTCCGTTGATATCGCTCTTGTTATAATGGCCACTAACCGAGGAACCTGATAAGATCGGGAGTGAAAGGGGTGAGTAACCATAGTTCAGTGAATTATGCGTATCTCTTCTGAGCAGATTGAGCATCCATTATGCACTTTACAAAACAATATCAAAACTCACTTTTCTTAATTCTAGCGTATAATACACATAAAACATAAGAATGAGTTCTATTGCTATAACATAATCGTATACATATAAGAAAATATTCGTTAAAACATTAATATCATAACAAACATTAATAGTCTAGTTCATTGATCAATTCATCAATTCACACATATGAATGGTTAATTAATCTCATAGACTCACACATCAATGGTCCATTTCATTAATCAATTTATTACTCAATATCAAAGCATGGTCATGATACTACGACTGGTGACAAGGCAACCCAGATTCCTTCATTGACAAGATCTCCACTTATTATCATCCGATAGCTCAATCCAGAAGGATATCCTAAAATCGCTATACATACCCAAAAACCCCTACCTGGGTTCACAGCAATATCGAGCATCAAACAATCATCCTCTAATAATCCACAATTCCAAATCTAGAAACTATTTCATAAATCACAATATATTTCCCAAACCATTTATGAATCTATTTCATAAATCAGGTTCATAATTCAATAGATAACCTTTCGCAACACAATTGTTAAAACAATTCTCAAACCATTCACAAATACCAAAACGTAGTGAATATCCGATCCAGATTTTTATGCAACAAACATGTTTATTCATAGTTCATATATTGAATCTCTATAGCTTTTAGGATATGAGTTTACAAATTCATAAAAGTGATAGCACCACTCACCTAGGATTGCACAAAAACTAAACAACGAAGCGCACTCGAGTCGACAATGTCGTAATTCCAACAATTAAATGAGAATCTACGTTAAAACCAAGGAAAATATTACCTCAACTACAAAACGGCTATACTAAGCTTAATCGCTAACAAAATAACTCTCACACGATAACAAATCGCTCAATCAAAGCGTTATTCAAGTATAAATGCAGCACGGAACCTGCATGTGAAATCCTAAAATTCTCACTCTAACCAAACCATTGCTCTAAACCGACTCCGTCAAACCCACGGCTCCACAATGCTAAAATCAACCATTTTCATGAAATCTCATAACTCAACAACTCAAAACTTGAACTTCGCAGCTCGAATTTTACAAAATCTCAAATTTGTGTTCTAAATCTGAAAACTTCTTTGATTGGAAGAGCAAAAGATGCAAGTACTTACCGAGCATTACGATATGTAGTGAATCCGTTTGACGAAACTTCCATTGCGTGTACGTGAACCCTTCTTTCTTTTTTTCCTTCCTTTCCTTTTCTTTCTTTTGTGCTACTCTCGGCCTTTAAAAAAGCTGAAATCCCTGTTGCTTCTTTATTGACTTTTCCACGCTTTCGTCTCTTTTTTTTTCTTCCCTTTAACTTGGTCAATAACCAAATATTACATTGGTTCACTTTGTGACTTTCCCAAATTAACTCACTTGAGGTATTATTTACTTACTCATTTTATATCGAGCCTTACGATTTTATCCTTTGATATACGGATAGACTCTTTCCCAAGAGGTCATCCATCCTAGCAGTACATTAGTCTGAACACGCTTAACTTTGGTGTTCCAAAAGCTACACTTGCCATTACGTCAAAAAGTGTCTTTGTGACTTAATTTCAATTTTCACATATATATTTCAGAATCACTTTCTCCCTGTTCAATATATATTTCGATTTATTCATGCCCCCTTCATCATGTTAGAAGCCTACCATGAGCCACCCATTGTTCAGGCTCTTTGGCCTGGGGAGTCCTTGTCGAACTAAGTTGTTACGTTAGCAGCTATGAAAAAACCGTTCAAACACACACTACTTCTCAAAATCTTTCTAGTATCATTTTTCTCCCTATCAAAAAGATATCGAGACGCAGTACTACGAGGATATACAAATGACTTGCTGAAAAGTAGTAAGCCATTTAAACCATTTAAAACTCCTTAAAATTATCTGGAAAGCATATCTTCTAGCACAAATGATTGCTTACATGCCAGCTCTTAGTCTTAACATATCCTCACATGATTTTGCTCTTAGTCTTAAAAGCAAAATCAAATGTGTATTGAAAACAAGCGAAGAAAAGTAAATCTTACAAAAGATAAAAATGGTGAGGAACAAGTGGACATGATAAGAGTGGAATGTTAGTGGAAAGTGAAACATGCTAAGAATAATGGGAATTTTTATTATTATGTCTAAGGTTTTAGAACCTTAAGAATCATTCGTATCACCTTTACACTAACTTTTAAAATATATTTTTGTTTGCAACACCATGACGACGATCATGGTGCAAGTGACGTGGCAGCTGATTAGTCTCCAATGCCCCATTATTTAAGCAATAACTAATTAATCTAATTAACCAATTAAAAGCAGCTATGAAATTTGGTCTCTTTCAACAGAGCAAAAGGGATCGGCAAAGTCTCGACAATTTCTCTACTTTGCTTTTGAGAAGATCCCGTTTGGTCTTATTCTCATTCGGTCCCTCCAAAATTGTCAATCAAAAGCAGCACAAGATATGCTCTTTGTAATAATGTTAATGATGTAATCACGTCTTGGCCTAACTCTTGCCTTTGTTTTCCACTGATTTGTCTCGTTCGATAAAACATCTAGCTGGTTTTTTAGTATTTTTGTTAGATGGGTGTTGGGTTCCCACTTGATTTTTTTAATTTTTAATTCTTGAAAACTTTATAAGTTGGATGCAATATTATATTAGGCCAAACCAAATCATTTCTCTAGGAAGGAGCTGTGGGTCTTCACCCCGAGAGGTCAGCAAGAAAATGCATTTGATATGATCATGTTATTGGAAAGGTAGTGAATTGCAATGCTTAATGGGGTACACATTTTGACAAAGAAATCTTGGTAATGTTTCGCTTGACCTTGGACTCATTTCGGATGAAAAAAGATACACGTAGTTGTTTTTCAACCACAAATGAAAGCTCACTATTTCAGGAAAAGGAAAAATAAAATTGACTCCACTTGCCACTTTAAAGACAAATAAAATTAGGGGTGATCGGTTCCAGGGTGGGTTGAGTCCAGACCTGAAACCTAAAACCAATCCTGTTATAACCGGTTCTTAATTTTGAAACTTGAAACCGACCATATTTTCCTTGGACCCTGTTTTGGAACCGACCCTGTTTTTTCAGTCCGATTTCAGGGCTACCCAAGAACCTGTTTTTTTGTTCTTTTTTCTGGTTTCATTTTTTTCTAGCAAAATAATATATGTAGCAATGAAATGATTCAAAATAAAAGATGAATAATAAAACCACTATCTGCTACACCAACCCAAGCCCGCGGCAAAAAACCCCTAAAACTCAAACACAAAACCTCAAACTCGAACTCGAACACTTCCCCAACACTAGAACCCTAAAACTCGAACGCAAAACCTCGAACTCGAACACTTCCCCAACACTAGAACAGATTCGAAGCTCGAGCTCGAAACCATCTGACCTTGCAACAAAGACGAAGAAGAGAGACTGAGGGAACGGAGGACTCACGGATCAGCGAGAGCCGGATGGGTGAAGTGAACGAGGAGCCTCCTCGGTTGCGTAATTGCGTTCTTGCGGCGATCGGCGAAGAAAGAACTGAGACAAAGAGAGAACCGCGACAGAGGAGCGGCGAAGACAGAACCGAGACAGTAATCGTGAATCGTGATCTAGATCTAGGGTTTTTTCTGTTTTTTTTATATTATCTTAAAAACGGTTCTAAAACCGGTCCGGGTTGGTTTTTACTTGGAACCGAAAACCGGACCGATTCTAACCGGTTCCAAAAAAATGGAACCGGTTCCCGGACCGGTTTTAACCGGAACCGGTTCCCAAACCTATTTTTCGGGTGGGCCGGTCCTGTTTCCGGGTAAACCCAGTCCGGTTGCACACCTCTAAATAAAATCACTAACGTGACGATATCGAATATCAAAAATCAAATCAAAGTAATTTATAAAAGATTTTTGTGGAACTACTGTTAATTGTTCTAAAAAGTTGGACTTAGATGAATGCGAGATTTAATAATAAAATATTTTAACGCTCCCCTTCACAGGTATGCCGAATTTTGACCTAGCTTAGGTGAATGCAGTATATAATAATCAGATACTTTTACATTACTCATCACTCGTACGACGACCTTTGGCATAAGATAATTTTGGAAATATATGAAAAGGGAGGCGAATCAGGAACCTAAAAAGATTTTTAACCCAAAATCCTGTTATGATACCATGAAAGATTTTGTAAGATTATTATTAACTATTCTAAAACCCTAAATTTAGATGAATGCATGATTTAATATTTAAATATTGTAACAATAAACACCAGAAGATGACACATGTAGTTCTTCTTTACCAAGTAATAGAAAGAATTAATAGACAAATACACTAACATTTCCTCTCACCTACAAGCCAGATTAGAAATGGCGTGAAACTTAACAAACATGGACACATGTGAAAAATAAACTGGGCAAGAATCTAGTTATGATACCTTGCTAAGATATCCAATACAAAAGTTCAAGCTAATAGATGGAGGAAACCACATGTATAGAAAGAGTAAATAAATCTCGCAAACAAGCAACATGGGATGCTCTTAGGAACCGCATAAATGAAATGCCTATTAACATAATACATTTGGATATATAAAAAGCTTGTTAGGGTATGTCTCACTTCTTTTTATATTTTTGTTGGAAAAGGAGGCCCACGCAAAATCATTGGTCGATTGCCTTCATGATATTAACATTTCTGCTAATCGAAAACTATTATTTTGCGGACATTAGGAATTGCACATACAACATTTTTTACTTTGAAGATACAAATGTCATGGTCATGGTCATATTGGGTTTGTTATTCCACAATCGCTTATATCAAATAATTTATTATCACCCAATATCACCAGTTCAATAACCTTATTTTTCTTTCAGTGGAAGGTTGATTAAGAGATTCAACCAATGAATTTCTATTTTCACGAGATAGATTTAACGAATTTTGAAATATGGACTAAATCCTGTGATTTACTAACCTTTTCCGATACTCAAATATTTATTTACGACGAATAATTTTATGTCTCACTATGCATCAAAGCAACCGATTTTACGGCTAATTATGACATGCATGAGAAATTGAGAACCCATGTTACACAAGTGAAGAGGAATAATGCTACGCCTACTTTGGCTTTTTAGGTTTGCTTCTCCGTTTGTTTTGCCATGGTGCTTGTCGTTTTTCCTTTTGTTTCTTCACTTCCTTCCACTTTACCTTCTTTATTTGTATTTAAACAGGTCCTATGAACTAGAGTTGGGCAACCGGGTCCATTGAATCGGGAATCAAACTGAACCACCTTACTCGTCCAATTCCAGACCAATTCACACAGAGACAAAATAGGTTCGTAAGTAAAAAATTGGAGAACCAACCCACTTCGATTCTCGATTTTATACCGTGAGTTCCATATGAGAATCGGTTTTGAACGTTTTTAACCCTTTTTTGTTTTAAAAAGGATGAATATATTGGAGATGGGTTTCCAACCTAGAAAACCTACGAAATCCATCAATGCCCTACCACTATACCATTAATTATTTACATGATATGTTTTCCTAAAACAATTATAATTATATTACAGAAAGTTAGATCTAGTGCTCAAATCGACTTTGCAACCGGTTAGAAATCAGTTGGTTCGGTTCTAGACCGGTTCCTAAGAGAATCATTTGATTACCAGTTTTGAAAAATCGAAATCGAAATTCTACTCTTAACAGATAAGTTCCAAGTTCTTAGTTTGGAACCTACCTACAATAAATTCAATCACCCCTACCATGATCTAATCATCTAATTGTTTATATTTGATGAAGCGCATCATATATGAAAAAGCAAGTTCTCACTACCCTAAGCCATCAGATACCCAACAACAAAAGCTAAACACCTCATAATTTGCACAAATTGAGCTGGTTGGTCTGAAAGCCATCATCATCATCATCATGGAATATCCATTCGATGAAATTATTGTTTCATCTTCTGGTGCTGAGTTAGTGCTGGGATCTAGGGCTCCAAAGGCCACATAGCTATAGACATAATGCATAGGCACACTTTTGGCTGGAAAGCTTGAGCATATCACATGACAATACAATAAACAGACACCCATAATTGCTCCATTTGAAATTGAGAATCGACGACAGAAAAAAAAAGTGACAAAATCATCTCTTTATGTGTAAATTTCACTTGCCAATATAAAAAATAAGATTTGCAGGCTGACTAGGAATGAAGACCTGGACATAATTTCTTAGCTGCTTCACCACATAATATAAAATAATGCATATGGACTGCTAAAGCCAAGAACCACGGGTGCACCATCATTATGTGTGTATTTTATTATATTCTAAGCAGGATTTAAAGCCGCCATATCCGCTTAAAATTCAGCTCTGTCATTGGAGATAACACACCAATATTTGTGCACTTAGCAATTCAATTATGATGTATTCAACATTAACTTTGTCAAATGGATAAATGTTGGGTGGGGGGGGGGGGGGGGGGGGGGGGTGGGTGGGGGGGGGGTCATCTATGAACTACACCAAAGTCTAGTCTTCTACACATGCACATATCCTGGAAAAGCTTGACAGATGATTAGTTGCAAGATCCATGTGATCTTAGTATTTGGATGTAGATGGTTTACATAATCGTTGGAAAATGGGGCCTTACTTAATATTCACCTGAAAAATATCTAAAGCAGATATTTGCACCTAGGTAGTTAAACCTTATTAATGAGCAGACCTAATTGTGTCGAGCCTATATCGAGCCTAAAGAACTTCGCCCAAACCCACAAGTAATTCTCAAAATTTTTTTAGATTTTTATATAAAATTGACAGAGCCTAACCAACCCATATCGAGAGGCCAACTGCTTGCTTAAAACTCAGACATTATGCCTTGGGTTTGAGAGGGACCAACTGGTCTATTGACTCATGATTAGGGCTGGTAACTCTCAATACGACTTGGTTGCACGACACTACATGTAATGAGACATGTTTAAATTAGACTCCTTTATGACATGATTAAAACCGTGTCTTGCATGATAAACCCACTTAACCCGTTTAATCACATATTAAAGAGACATTTGTTTCAACACATCACTATTGAAACGTTTAATGCTAATATTTTAAAATCCTTTCTATCCTTAAAAGTTCATTAAAATAACACACATGCCGAAAGGAAAAAACAATAAAGTAAAAACGTAGTTGGGGATACAAAAGTCGTTAAACATAAGGAAAAACCAATTCAATAACACATTTTAGTTAAATGTGTAGTTAAATTAGTTATATTATCTAGAGATGTATAAACGTGTTAACACAAGATCATGTATAAACATGTTTCGCGTATTTATAGTATATCTATAACCAATTAATTTATCATGCAGTATCGACATTCGACAGAGTAACACATTTGGCAATTGTTTTAATTGGATCTTATTGTGTCAGGTTGGCCTTTCTGACACGTTTATTAAATTTGCCGTGTTTAGATTAGCCACGTTTTTATTATGCGCTTGTTTAAATATAATACGATTGACACAACACGCCACAGATTACCCTAATTTGCATGCAGTTAGTGAAATTAACACATTGGATGGTTAATTTCTAAGCTGGAATTCTCCCGTTACCCTAACCAATTGCAGCAACCTAAATAGGTTGATAAAGTCAACGTTTCAAGTACACTGGATAATCGACCAAAAAAAAAAGGTGCACTGGATAATCAGTTGGCCTTGAATATGTCACTGTACCATGCGTAGAACTTATCCGAGCTTTCTAATCCTTCCATCCAAAGGTGCCCGGCCATATGTTTCTTTCAGTCTTCTCATCCTAAAAACAGTTCCTCCATATTGCATTTGGAAATCCATGCCTCGGCCATCAATCTCAGCGACAAGCTAGAACAGACAAGGTTAATACTAATTAGATACTTCGATACGTGTCTCTCCTTCGAAACTTTCACAATATATTGGAGAACATATTCGTCAACGGGCAAACGAGGAAGTCCTCCGGTGCTCTTCTCTGCCAGCTGCATGTACTATACTAATTTTTGTTCTCTCTCCCTACCAAACTTTAGCACATAATCAAATTAGACACAACATATGTGGACTTTCAGGAGGTCTAGAGCCAACACAGATCATATTCAATCTCTATTTGAGTAATTTAAGTATATTTGCTAAACAATTCATGAAAGAAAAGGTACGAAATCCGACTGCCAAACGTTCGTAAAAGTGACAAGTTTCGATGGAACCAAACACGGGCCAACTACACACAAAAAGAATGCAGTAAAATGCAAAAGTCAAAATCATTACCATCGAAAGTTGACCCCCACTGCCTGAAGAAAGCGCAGCACCCACAGACTTCTCGCGACGCAATAATTGGGGGGAACTAGGGAGCTGAAATCAACAAGAAACATTTGTATATTAGGAAGAAAAGAAAAAAGATGCCATGTTGAAGTCTACGTATACCTGACAAGAACATAGTTTCACCCCAACATGTGATGTGGATTTCCACGAAACAGCCCTTCTTTTCTAATGTACAAAAAGCTATGCATATAAGCAAATAAAGAAATAACGATGTAGCGCGCTCGATCTTTACAAGAGTCGACGAAATCAACGTATTCAGTAACACATCAGACAAAATGGAAATTAAAAAAAAAAATTCTTGATTGATTAGCCACTTAGCATATCGATTTCGTAGATCGATTTAAGCATGTGCCTAACCATTTTCCAAAAAAGAAAAGGGCCGGCATAATTTGGCAGGAGACCCTGTGTTGGAATCTGACTTTCCCAATACAAACCAATTTTGATAGGTCAGAGCTTTTTAGTGTTCCTCCCATTCAAACTGTCCTCTCTTGGTCCACCTCCACAGATGTACCCCCAGGCCCCTACAAAGCTCAAACACCATCCGGAAGCTCCAAAAGTCATATATATATATTCACACATATTTATTGTATATATATATATATATATTCACACATATTTATTGTATGAGTCATATCATTGACGTGATAGATAGAACTATAGGAACAGTGCATATTTATGTAACTCGATGCGAAACTGCTAACTAGTAAACATTTCGAACTGTTGATAAGACTCGGGATCTAAATTTTTATAGTACGCATCACCAACACAGAAGACAAAACCAAAGCCGAAACTGCGTCAGCTTACATGACTTGGATGCGTGCTATGCCCGCTTTTGAAAATATGTTAAGAGTAAGCCTATTTTGACCATTTGCTGAGAAGGGGTCTCCAGAGATTTGGCGCCCCCCTACAACAGAACACACAAAACGAACAGCCTTTCGTGCGCCTGCTGAACATCCTCTAGTAGTTCACTTTAGCGAAAGCCTTGAACCAATGTCACAGCGAGATCAGTGATCCTTCTCAAAGGTTCTTGAGCCTTAGCTTCATGAGTCGCCATCAGGGAATTGGTTCTCAGGTAAAGTGACGGGTTCCCAAGGAGATAGAAGAGGCCCTGCCAAAATGCCTTTCAAAGCCAAGCCCTCGTGACATTCACGTGGCCCAGGACCCCACGCCTGTTCTGTGTTTTCCTCTGCCTTAGCCACCAGAGGGGGATGCCCTCTGAGCCAACGACTTTATCAGGGACGAGAATGTTTGGCACAGCAACCCACACATGATGCAATAAGATCACCAAAACCCACGAGTTTACTTTTGAGTAAGCTTTAATAATATCTCAATGTTTGGGCAAAAAAAGCAGGAAAGAGCAGTAAGAGTTTCGTTGTCAAAATCTCTTTTGGGCGAAACAGAGAGATATCTTAATTGGTAGAGAACGGGGAAATGCAATAAGATATGACTGATTTCTAAGGAAAAAAGTGGTAAGATCTATTTTCTAAAAATTTGAGGACAGGAATGTTTGGTAAATCATATTTATGGTCCCCACAAAAGGCCCCATTTTGTAGGTGATTTCCCACAACAAACACACCAAGTGAACCTCATGAAAGAACACAAAATGTTCAGCCAAATGGACTCAGCTCCTCGTGCGACACGCTGTAGGTTTCATGTGGTGGTTAGGGAATATGTGCGGGGTATACGATCAATCTGGCAAATTGTCTCGCATTTAGGATACTGTACCCGGAGTTTCGGCTTTGTACACCTGGCCATGAGATCGATGGGGGTACTTCACGGGACCAATTCAGACTTATGAGGAAAGGGCACTCCACATATCTCTCGATACATTATTCCTCATCCCTCGCTTTATCTAGAGATGCATAGAGTATCTGAAAAAGGAGCAACCAGAACTTCAGAACGAAACCCCCTTTTGAAAACAACATGACTATTGGGTCCAATACAAGTCTGACTCTACTTCAGAGAACCACACAACACAAGACAATTACAGCACTGAGTTGCTTTGTAGGGGCCAGCCCGCCAATCGCTCTCCAACAGAAAACTGGATCCTCTGCCCCTTCAATCTGACGACACTTCTCAAGCACTTAGCAAGTTAAAGAGGAAATAAAGGAAAAGAAAGCACGCACACACAGAGGTCAAGTACATGTAGAAGTATTGGAATTGAGATTTTTGCTCCAAGTACGAAGCATCTTCTCATTTGGTAAATGAAGTATTAGTGCATGCTCTCTCTCTCTCTCTCTCTCTCTCTCTCTCTCTCTCTCTATATATATATATATATATATATATATATCAATCTAGACCCAAAAAGAAAGTAAGAGAGAGCCAAAAAGGAGAAATTCTCAAAAGGTTGTGTACATGGTGTCTATGTAGGCTGTCTATGGTCCCCATGAAACATCGTGCCTTTGGGTTTTTCAACGTTGGATCAAAAAGCAAAAAATCGCAACCGTCCAAGTTAAATATGTGGAACGTCTGAAACCTGTTGCATTTCCATCCAATGGTAAAAGATTGTAAGGGGCATGGTGCCCCTGGAGACCACAGAATTACCATTATGTACCAAGTCACAAAGGGAATATGCTTGCGGACTATTGACCATGCAAGCCTAAAGCCTTCCCTTTATATTCCCCTCACTTCCTTTATTTCCCTGCGCACTTCTCACCCGCTTTCTCAAGCTCCTGCCTCACACCAAGCAGCACAACTCCCTCTCTCTCACTCTCTCTCTCTAAAATACTATCAGAGAAAGATGGCTTCAAACCCTTCAGCCTTCCTGAAAGAGAACTTTATATTTCACAGGATCATTCTAGTCTTGCTCCTAAGTTGCACACCAGATAGCACCAACCTTTCTAATGATTCATCTCCTTCTCAGGAAATTTCTCCTCCCTATGTTCCTTCAATACCTTTATCACTGAGAACGCTTCCCCTAGATGGACACTTCAATTTTGAAGACATCCAATATGCAGCGAAGGACTTTGGTGGTAGGTACTACAATCTACCTTTTGCAGTCCTCCATCCGAAATCAGTTTCCGATATCTCGTCGACCATAAAATACGTTTTCAAATTGGGGTCTACTTCAGGGCTGACTGTAGCCGCTAGAGGCCACGGTCACTCCCTCCAAGGCCAGTCCCACGCCCCCAATGGCATGGTCATCCACATGGAATCGCTCCGACTGCCAAAGATGCAAGTTCACAGTGGGGGGTCTCCATATGTGGATGTTTCGGGTGGTGAGCTATGGATAAACATTCTGCATGAGACTCTCAAACATGGTCTCGCACCGAAATCATGGACCGATTACCTGCATCTCACCGTGGGTGGCACTTTGTCTAATGCCGGAATAAGCGGGCAAGCATTCCGGCACGGGCCTCAAATCGACAACGTCTATGAGCTCGAGGTGGCTACAGGTACTTCTAATAAAACCTCGACTCCCTCCCCGCAGTAACAAAAATAGCATTGCTCAGAAAATATTGAAAATAAGGAACAAGACATTCATGAAATAATACAAGGGTGTCACCCGTTTCAGTACTATATAGACAGGTTTATGATAGAGAAGTCAGAGAGCAAGTATAGCAAGCATAAGACTGCCTGGAAATAGTTGGGGTTAAATTGCAGCAGTTTTGGATGAAAGTAACAGCTATGATGATTATTGACTACTGTGGTAACTTTACGCAGGAAAAGGAGAAGTGATTACCTGTTCGAGGAAGCAAAACGCTGATCTCTTCCATGCCGTTTTAGGAGGTCTAGGACAATTCGGCATCATTACCAGGGCCAAAATATCTCTAGGACCCGCGCCAGAAAGGGTAGGAAATGTGTCTTGTTTGCCTCTTAGTCTTCAATTGGGCGATCCTAATTCAGTAGATGATCCGCCGAATTTCGCAGGTTAAGTGGATTAGAATGCTCTACCATGACTTCTCCATGTTCTCCGGGGATCAAGAGCATCTTATATCTCGTAAGATTACCTTTGACTACATCGAAGGATTCGTCAATATCAACAAAACAGGCATCCTCCATAAATGGAGATCTTCCTTCAAACCGAGTGATCCGCTTCAAGCCAGCCAGTTCAAATCCGAAGGGAAAGTCCTATATTGTCTTGAGGTGGCACTGTACTTCAATCCCCACGAATCCAACATAATCAGCAAGGTAGGAATCCACCACAATGCTTGGTATGTTACTTGTACACCAAGCAAATGTTATTTTCCGGAATGAAATATTCTAATCCTGTCAAAGTGTAATGCAGAAAGTCGATGAGCTGCTGTCTGAACTGAGTTATATACGTTCGACACTTTTCATGTCGGAGGTTTCTCTCGTGGAATTCCTAGACAGAGTGCACCTAGACGAGATGAAACTCCGAGCAAAAGGATTATGGGAAGTTCCACATCCATGGCTCAATCTTCTCGTTCCAAAAAGCAAGATCGGTGACTTTGCTAAAGAAGTCTTCGGCAATATTCTCACAGACAATAGCAATGGCCCTATCCTCATCTACCCAGTGAACAAGTCAAAGTAACCATGCAAAAATTCCTAACACTACTACTATTGCTTCTCGAGTATCTAGGTCTTAAATCTGCCTCTTTTTTCTGCCTTACAGGTGGAACAACAAAACCTCCTTGGTCACCCCAGATGAAGACATCTTCTACATGGTGGCATTCCTGCCGTCTGCAGTGCCATCGCCTTCAGGAACGGAGAGCCTAGAACACATTTTAGCCCAGAATGAGAGGATCAAAAGTCTCAGCTCCACAATGTTTCTTGGAATAAAGCAATACCTTTGCCATTATAGCACCCAAGAAGAATGGCAAACTCACTTCGGCCCTCAGTGGGAAGTGTTCGTCCAGAGGAAATCGGAGTATGACCCTCTAGCTATTCTTGGTCCAGGACAGAGAATCTTCCAAAGGACAAGTGGCAAAAGGACAGTGGCCCGTGTACAAGTCACGTAATATGAACACCGGGAGCATCTTCCAGACCCGTATTAACGGAATGTAAATTCAGATAAATCAATTTAGCTCTCTCGCTCAGGCTTGATGGCAAGTGTAAAATAACTAGCAGACTCAGCTTTTCTTTTCTTTTTTTCCGGTGGTGAGCAGTGATATCTAAAGATGCTATTGCCATTGTCTTGTTCCCAGAACAATTAATGGTCAGACCAAAACAAAAGGTGGATCACGAGACAATAGAATTCCATTACGAGGTGCATTTCAAGTAACCCTTCTTAAAATAACCAGAAGTGCCACATGTAAATTCAAAAGCTTGCTAGATAAGAACAAAACGGGACCCAAAGAAGCTTTATCGTTAGTTACATATCACATGCCGGTATAGCTACTCTATTTTTCACGCTTCTAATGTGTACCTTCGGTCCAGCCCACGCTTGGTCTTGATACATTCCCCTGTGGTCCTTCGTAATCTCGGGCCTTGAGTAAGGCTTCTTCAAAGTCTGTAGAATCACTTGCTACTGGGAGAAAGCTACTTATGCCGTCTCTTGCTCCAAGACCTCCAGCGCAAGCAACATCATCTGGGCTTATCGATGCTTCCATATTCACATCCCCAGAAGTTTCAAGATCCACTAAGCGTGCACCCTGTGTTGCATCTTCCCCTTCTTTCTTATCCTTCATGTTAAAAGGAACGGAGATTCCTGCAGAGCTATGGACATCTTTAGACACATCCTTCGCATCAAGTTCAGACTGAGCGGAACCAACTGTTTGTCCCATTTGAATATTATCATTCTTCCCTGTACCAGGAATAGTTCAAAGATTCCATTCAGTAATAAACCACTAGCTGGAAGTTACCACGGTGATAGCCAGGCAAAAAGAAAAGAAGCAGCATGCAATCCAAGAAAAAGAGAAAAACTCATGAAGTTTGAAACTGATGAAAGCATGCACAATTCCATTACCGTTGGTTTAATTCATAATTTCACCACCAGTTAATTAGGGAACTGTGGCAGCAGTACCATACATTTCTAAAGCTCGAGAATCTCGAAACAAATTTCTTCCCTTCTCAGGAAAGTTTCACAGATGAAACAAGTTGATAATTCCAAGGAGTTTCATGACACAAGCACCGCAACGTTATTGTAGCACAGCAGAGGGAATTTGCTACAACTAGAGTGAAAACCACAAATGCCTTACAATACACATTCTTCTTACGTATTCACCTTGTAGAAATAGTTTAAATAGACTCGAATTTCTTCAACACGCTACCTTTAACTCTAAAGAACATAAACTCAACTGATCCTAACCACACATCCCACTACACAGAGAGAACAATATGTCCACCTGTGCCACTACATCACCATATTCCTTGCGAAATTAGGTGCAAACCTCTCCTTTTGTAATCATGTCCAACCTTTTTTCTTTGGAATCTGATCTGCTCGATTTAAGAAGGGCACTGGACATATTAACAAGGAGAAGAGAAATGCAACCAGGCCAATTCAGCAGAAGCAACATGAGATAAAACTCGCACAACCTGCCACACTTGTCTTTCTCTGTTTCTCCCTCTCCTTTTATTGTGGTTTTTGAGAGAGGCCCTAAAAGTTTAGCTGAAAGATATTTTATAGAACCAAAAAAAATCTACCTTCAACTAAACCAACTTCCCTATAACACATTTCAGGCTATATACCCCGTCCCCCTTAGATCCAACACTTTTACAGCTATTGTTTCTGTATTACTTATGATATGTCATTTCATTCAATACTATCCTTCCCTCTGCAGTTACTTTAGCTTTCTATATAGTGATGGCTCCTTTTAATCTAGTTTGTAAAGAAAAAAAAACAGAGCCAAAAGGAATTGAATTAACTGACAATTCATTAAGCATGATATATTAAGCACCAAGGAAGAAAGTGTCACGTCGCAAGTCCTGCATGGAGCGTAAAGTGATTCACGAGTGCTGAGTAGATAACAAATTGAGCATTTATTTGGAGGCTTGATGTCGTCCTCTTTCTCCTTGCACCGTTTCCCTCCAACAAATTCTACCCTAAAACGGCCCAAAAAAAAGTCACCACAAGAATTCCATGAATGCAAGAATTCAAGGACTATCCAATACTAGAAAAAAGAGTCTGCTGACTAGAACTAGCCAACCACTTGGGGAGGAACATTTTACTTCTGACTTTTACAGCAACAGGAATGGAAAAGGAAGGGGGGGGGGGCTGTTTGGTTTGTGCTCTAGAGTGTTTGTTGCTGCTCATATTTTACAAGGGATGCTTACTTATAAATCAAACATGCCAGAGCTTGTCAACAAGTACTAACGGTAAAATTATTGGACCTTTCATTTCAATAATGCGTTTGGGTTCAAAGCCAGACTTAGATTAACAAATCCCTTCTTCCTAGGTGAAGACTTTCTAACGCCTCACCTCATGGCACCGAATAGAAACGAAAATAGAACACACCGAAAACCATATAAAGAATACTGCTATTCGACAAATTTTTTTAACAAATAAAAAGTTATCAATTTGAATCTGGAATAAATTCATTAATGGCAAAGATCAAACTGATAAGAAAAGGTGAAGAATGATCAATTTCAACTTTTCTATACTTTTTTCTAAAGTGAGAATGTTCCCCTTTGATAGCTTATTTTATGGCTTATGCTTCTTCAGCGAATATCTTGGTAGAAGTTATAAATTTTTAAAATTGAGGTTTAATGACTTCCAATTGGCTTTTAACAAAGGGGAACAGGCTCTAGACCCTCGTGAAGACACATTAATGAGTTACCTAATCTGAATATGATACCAAAATACAGTCAGGAGCATCCAAGTGATCCATATTGTCTATCACAGCAGCCCAAACAAAAGAACCTGCAGTTTTCTCTCATAGGGTCAGAATTTATAACCATTCATAATTCCATTATAAACGATGTTGGCAATACAGGAAAATCTACAAAAACCATCAGCTTTTCCCTGCGGCAACACTTTCCATGCTCCAGTTTCAAAAACAAGCACTTTGCACCCTCTCCTACCCTCAGCACCATGATATTTCAAGAAAAGACCACACTCTATACGCTGTTTTCTATGGTTTTGTCGTCCCTGACTGCTGTCGCCTCAAAAATCTCCTACGTCTCGCCCTTTCCCTCATTCTTACATCGGTCCTTTCTCCCACATTGTTGGCCCCCATCGCATTCAGTAGCTCAAGGACGAATGAATCCCCTTTCCGAGGACCAAAATAGGAAGACCGACCCGCTTGCTTACAGGGGGCCAACAACAAAGTTTCCCCAATCATCCATTCGTTTGAGGCTCAGGAGTACAGTTAGCTCCAGCCGTTTGATGCTTGTGCATCATGCACACGAGAGGGACTCAAAGTGGTGGGCTAAAATCCCACTCAGCCACTCAAACTCCAGTGCACGGGGGACGACCGAAACAAAACAAAAACAATCGGCCAAACACACGGAGCATGACCGCAAAACCCGCCGTCACTCATAGAGTGTGTGGGCCTGTGAACGATTCCGCCACGGGGAATTTTCGCGACACCCCGTGATCCCACGAGGTAGTTCTCCTTTCGGCCCGACATTTCCAAGACGGCGCACGCATTACGCGCGCACGCATTACGCGCGCACGCACCGCGCGCCCCTCGCGGGCTTGCCACCTTGGCTAACAGAGCAACCCCGCACCCACCATCTTCAACTTGCGGAAGCGGAACGGGCGCCTGCACGACGCGACGAGGAAAAGGGGAAGGGGAGAGGGAGAGAGAGAGAGAGAGAGAGAGAGAGGAAACCGAACCATTGCTCGTTACCTGGTGGGCGGAGGAGGGAGGAGGAGGAAGCGTAGCACGCGGCGTTGCTCGCCGCCTTTCGGGGACGAGGGTGGGCGTCGCTGCACTTCGGTGGAGGGCGTCATTGGTTGGTTGGGCTGGGTCGGGCCGGTAGTGGAGGGAGGGAGGGAGGGAAGGAAGGAAGGGAAGATTCAAGAATGGTGGCGCTGGCGTGGCTCGTGCTGGTGGCGGACACTTGTCGCCAGCCCCTGCCACGGACAGGGACAGGTGTCGTTGAGTCGTGACGCTGGTCGTGAATGATTGAGGGGGGGAGGGAGGGTCGGGGGGAGATGTCTTTGGGAAATGCTCGCCTGGAACCGGAACGAACGGACGAAGCGTACCACGGCTCACGAGCCACTGATCTTGTCCGGCTCGAGCGCGGCCCGTGAAATCACCGGCTGTGTATATGAATTCGAATAGGATGACGAGTTATCTTAATCGGTGTTCGATGACATTCGTCGGACAGGATAGACCCGGATATATCCGGATAAAATGCCGGATATAAAAACCGACTTAGGGGTGGGAAAAACCCGGAATGGATATGAAATTTTAAAAATTCATATTTTATCTTTTAACGAAGTGATAAAGTAACGCGTGAATATTGCTTTCCAAAGTCCACCAGCAAAACTACCGATCATCTCACTTCCAATCACCACACGACCGCTGTCGCCTCCGACCGTGCCAATCATCACCGCTAGCCGACGATCGTGTTCAGACTAGTGAGGGTGAAAATGGGCCTAAAGACAATCGCCGCGCTGGGTTTATATAAATCATCCTTTTCATCGTAGTCGACGTACATCCTTCACATTAAGCCCAACTCACAAGCCAATTGTTCACCTACTAGTTGACGAAAAACGGCCGGCACGCCATCAGCTTCTTATTGACCATGTTGTCAAGCGGTTGTGCATCAACAATGCTGCAACAGCACAGTGGTGCAGAACCTTCTCCCGCAAGGCCATCCCACGATGCACACATTCTCTACCATCGCCTCTCTTAGCATCTTTTTTCAGTAATGGAGTTCGGCCATAAGACCCACTAGAAGTGTCTCCCACTATTCACGAGGTCGTCTCAAAATTACATAAACTCGTCGGAGACCTCGTGCTCCCGAGGTCGACTTCCAAGAGATGTGGTCGAGAGGGTTTGAGTCTCACATATAAGAAAGCAAAGTCAATGATTAGATTTTCAAAGGCTTTTAAAGATTTTCAAATGAAAAGGTTTTTCAAGATTTTCAATGTTATCTTAGGTTGCGGAAAATGTTTTTTCCAATGATTCTAAATCCTATATTAGGTTGCACCAAATATATAATATGATATTTTTACATTTCTAGGATACGTAGAGGATTTCAAATCTTCCTTTATCCTATCATATTCCAATCTAAATTCAGACCACCAAACATAGCTTTCCGTCCATGTGAGTTCAATTCACATCTATCGTTTGATGGTGGGGCTCATTTAATGCCCATCTCCATTAGCAAGGGAAAATTTACCACAAAAGTTTTCAATTTCTTGTATATGTGATAATTCAGTTTTAAATTTTTTAATTTTATCAATTTAATTTTAAACTTCTTGATTATTTGTCAATTCGGTCATAAACTTTTCAATTGTACTAATTCAATTCTAAAACTTTTGATGATTTGTTAATTTAATACTAAACTTTTTGACGATTTGCCAATTTAGTCTTTTCGGCTAGAATGATTAGCACTAGCCGTCCTACATGGCATGAGCAACGTAACGCAGTTAATCTTTTGAAATTTTTAAAATTTTATGAATTTCTTTATTATTTTTTCTTCTTTTCTTTTTTCTTTTCTTTTTTTTTCTTAGTCGACAAGGTCGCCAGCCATAATCGAGGGCGTCAACACTCTCGTCGCCCAACGAGTGAGGGTTGCATCTCTTGCCTGTGGCCAACGAGGGTCGGCCAGTGACCTTACTAGCCTTGGGTTAGAAAAAAAATGAAAAGAAAAAAAGAAAGAAGAAAAAAAATTAAAAAAAATTATCAAAGTCAACGTCGGCCGTATACATAGGATGGTCAGTGATAACTAGATTGTCACGTCAACAATTTTCGGCAAAAATTAACAGAATGGCTAAATAGGCAAATCGTCAAATAGTTTATGACTAAATTAGCAAAACTTTAAAAGTTTTAAAACTTAATTGGCATAGTTAAGAGATTTATGGCTAAATTGTCAAATTGTCAAAATGTTTAAGACTAAATTGGCCAAATTGAAAAGTTTTAAAACTGAATTAGCACAAATATAATAAATTTAGGATTTTTTTTGATAATTTTCCCGCTAGTAAGTGTTACCTTAACATGTACTAACCTATTTTTCTTGACAAAAATAACGTTCACTAATTTTTCTTACTTCAATCAAAGTACGACTTAAGTTGCGAATGATAACCATTTTGTTTTTATTTTTCTGTTTCAGAAATAAGTTTGAAACGGAAATCCGTTTGATAACGCAATTTTATTTTTCAATTTCTCGAATAAATTTTGATTTCAGAAAGAGAAAAAACCACCAAAAACCTCAAAGTTTGTCACTTGTGACACATTTACCCCGAACTTTTTTTTATGACACCAAAAACCCCAAACTTTACTTTTTGTGACACATTTACCCCAATGTATTTAGTCTATGGGCATTTTCGTCTTTTTTGCTTTTTCTTTTTTTTTTCCTTTCCGGCGAGGGTCTCCCTCGCCTGAGTAGGGCGAGGGCTGCCCTCGCTCGCCCAGGCGAGGGAGACCCTCGCTCGCCCAGGCGAGGGAGACCCTCGCTCGCCCAGGCGAGGGAGACCCTCGCTCGACGTCGGCGAGGGCCGCCCTCGCTCACCCAGGCGAGGGCGACCCTCGCCAGATCAAGCGAGGGCCGCCCTCACTCGACACCGGCGAGGGCCCCCTCGCCGGAAAGGAAAAAAAAAAAGTAAAAGCAAAAAAGACGAAAATGCCCATGGACTAAATACATTTGGGTAAATGTGTTACAAAAAGTAAAGTTTAGGATTTTTGGTGTCACAAAAAAAAGTTCGAGGTAAATGTGTCATATGTGGCAAACTTTGAGGTTTTTGGTGATTTTTTCCCTTTCAAAAACAGGGTTGAAACAGAAATAAAAAGTAAAATTTTTCTACTTTTCTATTTCTAGAACAAAAATGAGAAATTTTTCTCATCGCTTGTCCTCGCTTCTAACCGGTCATCCACCCACCACCCATCGCTGCCCACTTGCCAGCCGCCGCCTTCCGCCGTTCGTCGTCTCTCGCCAATAGCCACTGTCCGCCGACCCTCATCTCCCACCACCGCCCGCCCCCCTCTCGCCACCGCCTGCCGTCTCTCTCTGCCCGCCTCCTGCCGTCGTCCTCCTCCCACCGCCAATCGTCGCCCACCTCCTGCTGCTGCCCAACGTCACCCGCCTCCGGCCGCTACCCAACGCCGGCCGCCTCTAGCCACCGTCCTTCACACTAGCTGCGTCCACCGCTGCCTCCCCCCACTATCCACGGCCCGTCATTCACTGCCACCGTCCGCCCCCTCCCACCGTCATCCCCCTCCCGCCACCCGTCGTCACCCCCCTCCCGTCGCCCGCCGTTAGCCACCACCATCCGCCGCCTGCCGTCCGCCGCTGCAACCACCATCTGCCCACCGTCCACTCGCCAATAGCTCGATAGGGAGAAATTTTGTGCCGTTATTAAATATATTTTTATTTTGTGAACAAAAATTTGTGTCATTATCAAACGTGTTTTTTTTTCTCAGAAATTTGTCTAGGAACAAAAATAGAAAAATCTGGCTAGAAATTGATTTATGAAACAGAATGATTGTCATTCGCAGCTTTAATGGCTACACAAATCGACAAGCTACTGTTTGCCTCAAAAATCAAAGTAGGTGGGTAATATATAATTTGTCAATTGCCAATAGGCAAATGGCTCAACTGGTGAAGGGATTGGTGGGGTGAGGACAGAGAGTACTAGACTACTAGGTCCATCGATCCCCATGAGCACCGCACATGCATAAACATAGTAGAAATGAGTAAGACAAAAAAAAAGTTTGTCAATTGTTACGCATTGTCACCGAATTAATGGCAATTGTGACAAAGTTAATGAAGGTTTTGGGAAAGGGTGATGATATGCTCTCCAGAAAAGAAGACATCCAATTGTTAGTGATTCGATAAAAATGGGGTTATTACTACAAAAAATCCAAAACTGATACACATGTGACAAATTTACCTTCTATTAATTTTCGTTAAATTTTATTATCAAATTACTTATTTAAATGACACATAGCAGTTGACGAATGTACTGGTTTGGAGTTTGACCCTCCGTTTATCCTAAGTGTACTAATTTGTGATTTTTTTTGTTAATACCACGAAAAAACTTAAACTGGTACACTAGTGATCAATTTATCCCGAACTATTTTTTGACCACAAAAAATCTCAAACTGGTACACCTGTGACAATTTTACCCCGAACTAATTTTCTAATATTAATTTTCATTTTTTCAAATTTTTTTATTTCTTTTCTTTTTCCTTTCCTTTTCTTTTTTTTTTCCTTCATCTTCTTTATCTTCAACCTTTGGCCAGCCAGAGGCAAGGGTTGGCAAGGTTGGCCCCACCAGCTGCTGGCGAGGTGGGCCTTGCCCACCCCTGGCCAGGTTTGACCTCGCCAGATCTAGCGAGGGGTCATCCTCGCCGTTGTTGGCGAGGCTTGGCCTCGTCGGCAATTGGCGAGGGCAGCCTCGCCCTCCCTTGGCAAGGCTCGACCTTGTCGTTGCTGGGCGAGACCGACCTCACTAGCATCGGCGAGTTTGAGCCCTCGTTAAAGTGACGACGAGGACGACCCCTCACAAGATCTAGCGAGGCTTCAAACTTGTCAGCAACTGGCGAGGTTGACCTCGCCCAAAAGCAATGAGGTTGAGCCTTGGCCGACCTCGCCAGTTGCCGGCAGGGCCGAGCCTCGCCAGCGATGGCGAGGTCGGCCTCGCCCAACATCAGCAAGGTCGACCTCGCCAGTGGCTGGTGGGGTTGATCTCGCCGGCCCCCACCTCTAGCCGGTCGTAGGACCGGCGATTGGCCAGAGGTTGAAGATAAAGAAGATGAAGGAAAAAAAAAAGAAAGGAAAGGAAAAAGAAAATTAAAAATTAAAAATATGGAAAAAAATTAAAAAATTAGTTCGGAGTAAAATTATTGTAGGTGTACCAGTTTAGGGTTTTTAGTGGTAAAAAAAATAGTTAAGGGTAAAATTGTTACAGGTGTACTAGTTTGGGATTTTTTGCGGTAAAAAAAATAGTTTAGGGAAAATTTATCATAAGTGTACCAGCTTGGAGTTTTTCATGGTATTAACCTTTTTTTGTATTTATTCAATTTCATGGAGGTTAAATTTATCACGAATATATAAGTTTAGGATTTTTGGTGGTCAAAAATTAGTTTGGAGTTAATTTATCGCAAATGTATCAATTTATTAACCCATAAAAATTCCATCAAAAAGACAAACTTCAGATTCTAGGGCTGTGAATGGTAACCATTCTGTTTCAGAAATTAATTTCTGGCCAAAAATTAATTTTTCTATTTTTGTTCCCAGAGGAGTTTCTTAGCAAAAAAACACGTTTGATAACGACATAAAATTTTTATTCTAGAAATAGAAATTTGTTTGATAACGGTACAAAATCTCTTTTTCTCGAGTGGTCGGCGGGCAGTGGATGGTGGCGGGAGGAGGGCGGGTGGCGGTGGGAGATGGTGGCCGGTGGTGGGAGGCGGGCGGCTGCGGGAGGACAATGGCCGACAGTGGGAGATGGTGGCCGATGGACGGCGGGCGGCGGCCAACGGTGGCCGGCGGTGGGAGGTGGGTGGTGGCCAAAAGAGAGTGACCGGTAGCGGGAGACAGTGGTCGACAGTGGGAGGAGGGCGACCGGTGGTGGGAGATAGTGGCCGGTGGACGATAGCTCGTGGTGAGAGGTGGGCGGCGGTGGCGGGAGGAGAGAGGCCGGGGGTGGGAGGCGGGTGGCGGGGGGAGACGGTGGTCGGCGATGGGAGGAGGATGACCTATGGTGGGAGATGGTGGCCGGTGGACGGCGACTGGCGATGGGAGGTGGACGACGGTGGCAGGAGAAGAGAGGCTGGGGGTGGGAGCCGGTGGCCGGCGGCCAAAGGCGGGCGACGGTGGCGGGAGGAAGGAGGCCGGGGGTGGGAGGCGGGTGGCGATGGGAGATGGTGGTTGGTGGTGGGTGGCGGCCATAGGCCGCCGGTAGGGGGAAGAGGGTAGGCGGCGGCAGGAGACGGTGCCCAGCGGCGGCGGCCAGCGACGGGTAGCGACGGTCGGCGGGTGGTGGCGATCGGCGATAAGGGGCAGATGAGCAACTGGCTAATAATGAGGGAAAGTGATGAGAAAAATAAAAAAAAATTTTGTTTCTCCTTTCTGTTTTAGAAATAGAGAAGTTAAGAATTTTAACTTCTGATTTATGTTCCAAACCTATTTCTGGAACAAAAATTTGTTCTAGAAATTGAAATTGAAATTTCTTTACCAAACAGATTTTTATTCCAAACCTATTTCTGGAACAGAAATAGAGAAACATAATGATTACCATTCGCAGTCTAGATTTCTCATCTTTTCTTACCTTATTGTATTTGATGTTTCAAGTAGGAAAGTTGACATGGAAAATTTTTAAACTTTAGCCTAATATATAATATTATGTTTGGATTTTCAATTCGTCTAATGTAGTTCTTAAACTATTTTTAGACATTCAATGTAATATCTCAACTCTCAATTTGTCCACTAATCCTTCAACTTGTCATGACAAAGTCAAAACATCTCCTTGTACTATTCACACGGTTTGGTACTTACATTATTGCCAAAATTTAAAAATATCTTTTCTTTCTATCATTTTCCTAAAACAACAAAAAGAAATGTGATATCTTTTATTACCTTTTTTATCTTTATAAAAATTACATAGTCTCATATAAGATTACGATCTCTACAATAGTAAAAGTGGAAACTCATCTAGAGTTGTATCGGGTTCATATTCCAACTTTTTACTTGGCTAAGTATTTTCAAAATAAAATCTAAAAATTGATACTCGTACTTATATGGGACTATGTAATTTTTTTTCGATCAAAATTCTCAATCTTTTGTGTTTCGTGTTTTATAAGGACTAATATATGCACATAAATTAATATCGTATATCCTTATGAAAATACTTAGACATGAAATAGTAGGAATATCAACCCGATACAAATATAAATAAACTAGTTTTACTATTTTAGAGATTATAAGTTAAATTTTGCTTAAACGAAACTATCATAGTATTTCCAAAAACCAATAATGTAAATAAATAATAAAAAGATAGCACATTATTTATTGATTTAGAAAAAGGATTGTGATGAAAAGATATTCTAAAATATACGAGCAATACAATGAAAACTTGTGAATAAGTTCTAAACAACTTATTGGATCTTGTCGAAAAGTTGAGGAACTAGATCGAATAAATTAAAAATTTAAGGGAAAAAACCACCAAAAATCCTAAACTTTACCACTTATGACACATTTACCCTGAACTTTTTTTTGTGCCATGAAAAACTTTAAATTATGCAACTTGTGATATATTTACCCCAATATACTGTAGCCTAGGGCATTTTAGTCTTTTTCCCTTTTTCTATTTTTGTTCTATTTTTTTTCTTTTTTCTGGCGGGGGCTGCCCTCACCGACGAGGTCTCCGGCGAAGGCTGCCCTCGCCAGCGTTGGGCGAGGGCAGCCCTCCCCTCGCCGGCGTCGGGCGAGGGACCCTCTCCCTGCCCAGGCGAGGCGAAGGCTGCCCTCGCCTGGGCAAGGCAAAGGCTGCCCGCCGGCGTCGGGCGAGGGCTTCCCTCGCCTCGACGAGGCGAGGGTTGCCCTCGCCGGCGTCGGGCGAGGGCCGCCCTCGCCCAACCGGTGTCGGGCGAGGGGAACCCTCGCCTAGGCAGGGCGAGGGCAGCCCTTGCCTCGCCAGCGTCGGGCAAGGGCTGCCCGCTGGCGTCGAGCAAGGGCAAGGGCGCTGGCGTTGAGCAAGAGCAAGGGACCCTCGCCCGACACCGGCGAGAGCAGCCCTCGCCCGATGCCGGCGGGCAGCCCACTCCCTGCCCAGGCGAAGGCAGCCATCGCCTCGCCTGGGTGGGGCAAGGGTCCCTTGCCCGACTTCGGCGAGGCAAGGGCTGCCCTCGCCCTGCCCAGGCGAGGGCAACCTTCGCTTCGCCTGGGCGGGGCGAGGGTCCCTCGCCCGACGCCAGCGAGGGCAGCCCCCGCCGAAAAAAAGAAAAAAAATAGAAAAGAGGAAAAAGACTAAAATGCCCTAGGCTACATTATATTTGGGTAAATGTGTCACAAGTTGCATAGTTTAGGATTTTTCATAATACAAAAAAAAGTTTGGGGTAAATGTGCCATAAGTGATAAAATTTGGGATTTTTGGTAGTTTTTTCTCAAAATTTAAAGACTGCATCGAATACGTAGGAACAATTTAACAATTATATTGAATGAATCAAAAGTCGAAGAACACAATATACATCGGATCGAAGTTTATAGGCCATTAGTGCCATCTTCCCTTTCAAATGCTTATCATGCCCGCAACGTGATCTTTGTTAATTGACACATTAGATTTAAAGTTGGAATAAGCGTACTAGAAATTTTAAAACTTGTCACGAAAATACAATTGAGTTTCAAAACTTTCAATAAGTGTAATCAAGTTCTAAAACTTGTCAAATTGGTATAATTAAATCCTTATATTAACATTGTCATTTGTCTAACGGAAAATGCCAACGTGACATTTTTAAATTAAGAGTTATTATCACGAAAAACCCCAAACTGGTACATTTGTGACAATTTTACCCGAACTATTTTTTTGATCACAAAAAATCTCAAACTTGTATATTTGTGATAAATTTATCCCGAACTATTTTTTTGATCACCAAAAAGTCCCAAACTGATACACCTGTGATAATTTTACCCCGAACTATTTTTTGACCATAAAAAACCTCACACTGGTACTCCTTTGATAATTTTACCCCCGAACTAATTTTTTAACCACTAAAAATCTCAAATTTGTATATTTATGACAAATTTACCCTCCATTAATATCCGTTAAATTTGATTAATATCATGAAAAATCACAAATTGATAAACTTGTGACAAACATAGGGATAAAAACCAAAATCGGTACACCTGTCAATTACCACGCATCATTAAACTTAAAAATTTGATAGTAAAATTTAATGGAAACTAACGGAGAGTAAATTTATTACAGGTGTACCAATTTGGGGTTTTTGGTGATCAAAAAATTAGTTTGGGAATAAAATTGTCACAAGTGTACCAGTTTGAGATTTTTTGTGATAAAAAAATAGTTTTTGGTAAATTTGTCATAGGTGTACCCGTTTGGAGTTTTTCATGGTATTAATCCTTAAATTAATTTCTCTCTCTTGCATGGCATTTTTATTATTATTTTATTCAAATATTATTTTTATATTTAAATTAGATCAAAAAACTAAAAAAAGGTACAATTCTATCTTAAAAAAACAACAATGAAAAAAAAAAACACAAAAGGGAGTCTATCCTGTAGGGCGCTACCGCTGTCACCGTTGTCGCCCATTGGAAGAAGGGTCAGTGACTTTAGGTGAGGGTGGAGGTAAGGGTCGGCATGACTCTGGGTTGAGAGTGCCCAGATCTGGGCGACACTGGCCCTCAAGGCCGCTAACACTTGCCATGCCCGGTCGAGGCCTCGCCTGCCCTTGCTTAGATAAATACGTGAATATAAATTACACACACACACACATATATATATATATATATACTGGAGATGAGATTCTGTGGGAGGAAATTATCAAATCGCCGTTAAAAATACCGAAATTCAAAATCCTCCCCTCTCTCTCTCTCTCTCTCTCTCCCTGTGTCTCGTCAGGTGTCACTCTCTCTTCACTTTCGCCCTTGCTTCGTAACCAAGCGTGCGATGCCCTACCCCCCGATGAACGCCACCGCCACCACCGCCACGACCATATAGCTCCGTCTCACCCATCCCCCGCTCCTCGTTCCCCTCGATCGCGATCCCGCCTCCTCCGCGGCAACCGATCATGCCGCCGGCGATCGACCTCCGATCCCCCGCCCCCTCCGCCCCCCGGAACCCTAAGCCCGAGCCCCCCGCCGCCGCGCGGGGAGGCGGAGAGGGGCTCGAGCCTCGGGGAGGGCCGGCGCCGCTGCCGCCGCGGCGGAGGCGGCGGAGGCCGAGGCTCGTGAAGGTGAGGAGGCGCGCGGAGGTGAGGCCGGCCGCCGCGGCGGCGGCGGCGGCGGGGGATGAGGTCGGTTCCGTATGCAATCCGTTTCGCGCGGAGTGTGATGCCGAGCGCCGAGTGAGGTACGGCAGTGTTGTTAATTTATGCTCGGAGGATACTAGGTTGAGCAACGGGGATGGTGCGATTGGGCCGGAGGTTGAGTGCTCCTTTGAGGATGTCGGTTTTGTATTTGGTGCTCCTCGGAGGAGTTCCCCGCTCGATATGGACTTTTCGGCCAGCGGCGCCACTGCATTTGTAGGTGAACCGGCTTCAGATGATGATGGTGCAAGGGGCCGTAGGAAGTTTGAGAGCGCGGGCTTTGTGTTGTTTGGTGCCGAGCAGAGAGATTTGGAATCGAACTCGGGATTGGAAAATGGAAATTCTGGCGGAGATACTCAAAAGCCGGCTTTTGGAAATGGAGCAGATGTGGGAGCAGATTCTGCACGGTCGTGTGGAAACCTTGATGATTTCAGTCGTGTTTGCAATAGCAATAAGACTGCTCCAGAGCCAAATTTGAATCTAGGGAAGGGTGGATGTGGTAGAACTGGGCCATTTTCTTGCTGTAAGGAGAATGGCAAGGCCAAGCTGGAGACTGAAGTGCATGCTGGAAATGCAGGCTTTTCTTCTGTTGATAGTGAATATGGCCTTGAATCAGTTTCTGAAAGGGAACAATCCTCTGACGATGTAGAAGAAGCTGGTTGTATTGATGGAAAAGCCTCCATGAGTAATGATAATGCATTTTTTATGTTTGGTGCTGATCATGGCCAGTCAACATCAGTACCGTGGTCAGAGAAAGGAAGCACCAGGAAAGAGCGTGACCTTAAGGAGAATGGGGACCTGGGCTTTGTTTTTGGCTCCAGTTGGTTTAGTTTGGGAGCAAACCTGAATACCAAAACAGAAGAATCCAGGGAAAATCTTGAAAATCTGGAACTCCGTGATAATGGTGATTTTAAATTAGGGACTGAGGTAGAGCCCCAGAGGACGCATCCTACAGAAGCTCTATCCAATGAGGGTCACGGGAATGGCCTCTTTGTATTTAAAGGTAGTTCCGAAAAAATTTCTATTCAATGTATAAGACGGGAAAAAAGTAGCAATGCAGAGATGACACTGGATGGTGACAATTTCGGAAATAGGAGCAGTGACTCAGATGAACAAATTGTCAACTCGGGCTCCAATGACATGGAGAATAACAAATCGGCATCTACTTTTAGTGCTGGTGCTGCTGGGAGCAGTAGCACATTTGATCTTCCGGAAAATATGCAGGATTTAAGCATTGAGGATAGACGAGATATTGGTGGTGCTAACGATGGGAATAACAGCACCGATTCTGAAGCTGCATTTGTTTTCAGAAGTGGTCCATGTGTTTCTAACTCTTTCCATGGGAATTTGGCAACTCCCATGGGTCAGACCAAAAATCCAAATTTTGATGGGCTTTCTGATCCTGCGGAGAGTGGGAGTAGTTTCGCAAAGGTTGAAGAGGGTCAATTCATATTTAATAATTATACAAATATTGCTTGTGAGTCTACTGGAATTTCTAGCCACAAGCCATTTATATTTCAAGCTGGTATTAGTGAGAGTTCTGATATGGCTCAGTGCTCTTCTAACCCAGTGAATGATAGTACCCTTGCGGAGAATTTAGACGATAAAGAAAAGTTTAGCTTCACGAACACTTTGGATGGTTTAGGGGCATCTAATGGAGATTTTAGGGTTCCTGAGTGGGATCCTTCATGCTTCAAAGAAAATTTGTGTCAAGATTTGAAAATTGAATTCAATGAAAAGCGTAGAACAACAAAGTATAAAAAGTATAAGAAGAATGCAAAGTTGAGGCAACCTTCTAAAGGAAAGCCAACTGCTGAAGAGGATCATGGGCTGGCTGAAAGCAATTGCCAAGAAATGACGCAAGCACCGGATTGCTATTCGCCCATGGATTTTTCTCCTTATAAAGAAGCTGCAGCAAACGATCAGTGTTCCAGGCAGAGTTCTTCGGTGACATTGGATGAGTCCATTGCCTTCAGTCATGAAAATGCAGTCTTGGCATCAAGCTCAACAATCCCTACTACCGATGCACATATGGGTAGTTCAATGGAAAGATTAGTCAGTGATGAAGGTAATTCGAAGTTTGGCGAGACTGTTTCAGGTGCTGAAGCTGCTCACTTCAAGTCCAGCACTGATCATCCCTGTAGCACCTTTGGAGCTGCTGTTGCTTCAGCAGAAGATGGAAGTGTTTTCTCAATAGCTGAGAATCAGGCTACTGATTATATGAAACAGTCTGCGTTTGCTTCTAATCTGGATGAAGCAAAATATAAAACTTTTGTCTTCTCTGCATCATCCTCTGCTCAGACTGGTTTACTGGACAGAAGGCGGTTGCATAAAAAGAAAAGTAGAATAAAAAGTGAGAATTGTCCTTCTGTTATTTCTCCATGTCCAGGTGCCAGGGATGGATCCTTCTCGATGCAGCTTCCAAACTCTTCTGGTACTTCTTTCCCTTCGGACACAAAGCAAGGGCAGGAAGGACGACCTAGACTGTTTCAAGAGAAAGAGCAGAACATTTTGAATTCAAATGGAAATGTCATAGATGGTGAGACCAATTTATCCTCATCTGCTATGATCCAAGAAGCCTGTGAAAAGTGGCGACTCAGGTACCTTTGATCTTATGTTGTATTACGCTTAAATGGTCATCTCTAATGTGCTAGATTATTTGTGTAAGTTATTGTGGTGAAGGGTGTCCATTGACAGGGTTATTTATTTTGTGTAACAGGGGAAATCAAGCTTATAAAAATGGGAGATTTTCCAGAGCAGAAGAGTATTACACAAAAGGTGTAAACTCAGTTCCTTCTGGTGAAGCATCAGGATACTGCCTTAAGCCTCTTTTATTGTGCTACAGCAATCGTGCAGCTACTCGGATGTCTCTTGGAAGAATTAGGGAAGCCATTGAAGATTGCATTGCTGCTACGACAATTGATCCTAATTTCCTCAAAGTTCAAATAAGGGCTGCAAAGTAAGGCTCATTCATAGATACTGTTTGGAATTAGAATATGATTGATTCTTGCTGGCTCTTAACTATCTATAAATATTCTTGAATAGTAATTTAACTGTTTTTGAATTAAGTGGTTTCTTATCTTTTTTTGCTTTTCTGAGTCAATATTGTTGTTGGTTTTCTTTCTTGGCAATAGTTTCTCTGCGGAGTAGGCTGGAAGGTAAAAACTGTATCTGTACTCTTTCATTTTTCCCTGGTAGTAATCTATTTTACATTCCATGTTAGTTGACATTGTAAATAGAAATAAAACAAGAGATGCGTGGATAGACTAATTAATTACCAAATGTCTTGTTTGCAAGCAATCTCATTTGTCATCCTCTGTCTACATTCTTTAATGGCTGGAGATCTGGGAGAAATATCTTTTACCTTTGTCCCCTATATCCTTGCAGTTGTCATCTAATTTTAGGGGAAGTAGAAAATGCCTCGAACTATTTTAATAAGTGCTTGGCAACCGGTGCTGACATATGTTTGGATCGAAGGCTTGTGATAGAAGCTGCAGATGGCCTACAAAAGGCGCAGGTGATGCTTGTCTACATCTTCTTGTGTGGGTTTTTCCATTTCTAGTCTTTCAAAGTTATCAATACTATGGCTCATCCGTGTTTGTTTTCTGGTGATTAAATGCCAGTGATCTTCTGCTAATCTGTGACTTCATTTTCCATATCTACCATGACATGTTAGTTAGGAGGACATAATAATAGACATACATCCAAATTGTATAGCAACTACTGAGTTGGGCCTTGCGCTGTGTTTCTCCATGCAAGCCCTTCTTTGAGGCGTCTTTCACTCTCAACTGACCTTGTTTAGTGTCGCGCTTTGAAACATCACATGGACTTCTTTTGTTATATATAAGATGAACAGTTGCAGCTCATACCCAGGTATGGGCTGAGGGTGGTGGTTGAAGGCTTTGAGATTCTTGCATGTGGTGAGATTCATTGCTGAAGTCTCTTTTTGAGCTTTTTTCATCCTTTTGGAAGTTAAAATCCAAACAATACTCCAATCATTGCAAGTCTCTTTTTGAGCTTTTTTCATTCTTCTGGAAGTCAAAATACGCTTATTGCCACTTGCAATGATTGGAGCATTGTTTGGACTATTAAAGGAGGACGAGTCTATTTTTTGTCTTCTTGATGCTGGGTTTTAATTAATATGAGAATTGTGGGTAGTAATGAGATACTGCGGAAGTTGTTCTGTGAAATTGATTAGGTCGAGGACGATAACTTTCAGTTTCAAGTTTCGTATGTATCTGCTGCCATTGCTCGGTGTAATAGAACTTGTAAATGATCTCTGGAAACGATTCATTGTAGCTGTTGCTGGAGAACATGAGGTGGAGTCATTCTAAGCTGTGGGCTTCAAAGAATGAAAGCCTATGTGTTGCCATCTTTCGGATGGAGAGAATTGGTCTATGGACATGGAGCATTCAATCCTTGAGTTTTTGTTTAATTGGGGAATTATGTGATATTTTCTAGCTCAAATACTCTCTCTCTCTCTCTCTCTCTCTCTCTCTCTCTCTCTCTCTCTCTCTTCGCGTGCACACTTTTGTGTTAAGGGATGATAGTGCTTTGTTTGCTCTGCATAGTTTCCGGTGTCTTATCATAAGGAACTCACTTTGATGGTATCCTTCCTAGCAGAAAGTGGCTGAATGTATAAGTCTTTCTACTAAAATGTTGGAAGAGAAGACATCTGATGCTGCAACAAGAGCTCTAGAAATGCTTTCAGAGGCAATATCAATCAGTAAATTCTCAGAGAAACTGCTGGAAATGAAAGCACAAGCATTGCATATGGTATGTACTGTCTTAATGACTCAACCCTCTGTATTTTCTTGTAGTCCAGATTTCTTCAAACTAGCTAAGATCTTGAACCATCTGCCCACATATTTAAAGCATGAAAGAAGTTTCTGGCCTGTCACTGACTTTATTTTTGGTTAAATGCAGCTTCGGAAGTATGATGATGTCGTGAAGTTGTGTGAGCAGTCTCTTAAGTTTGCTGAAAAGAACTTTGGTGCATTAGGTGTGAACCTTTCGTCGGATATGGTTGATTCCGACTGTGGAGGAAACTCAGCTGTGAGGCTCTGGAGGTTTTTCGTGATGGCTAAGTCTTACTTTTGCCTGGGAAGGCTTGAGGAGGCTCTTGAGTTACTTGAGAAGATTGAGCAAACTGAATGTTATGGTGACAGGTAATGCATCATTTGTCTTGTTTTTTGTTCTTTTTACACTTACATAGGTTAAGGTGCTCTATGCTGGCTGTTGTAGGCACAACTTAGCAATTTCGTTGTATTTTCTTCCGTTCATAGGTGCCAGGATAAGATTCTGAAATCATCAGCTTCAGTATCTTCCACAATTCGTAGGCTGCTAAAGTGCAAGGTATGCATGAAAAGGTTTATTTCTTTTTAGGTTGTGGATTTTCATTTTTTGATTTGATTGTGGGACTTTGGTGTACAACATTAATCATGTAAATCGATGCAGCATCCTTCTTTTTTTTTTTTTTTGGTCGAAAATGCAGCATCCTTCTTTAAGTGTAAAATTAGGAGCGCTTTCTTTGGATTTGGATACACGGGGTGCTTTTGGTATTTAGATAATAACTTCAACTTTCATTTTCACCAAAAAGAAAAAAAGAAAACATTTTCATATTCATTTTTCGATTTTTAAAGTGTGTTTTCGTGAAAATTGTGAAAGTATGTTGTGCTTCTATGATTCAGCCAGTAGCATAAAATTCAGTGTTTCAGTGTCAGGTTTTATTTTATGCTATTATTAAACAATTAGTGGTCTTAAATTATTTAGTTAGCAATGAGATGTGTATATAAATGATAGCATAACCTTATACATGATCAATTATGTTTTCTGGAAAACCTTTAGTCAGAAAAGACATGTTAATACAAATGAATGGGGATGACCGGGTTTGACATGTCTTCCCCTGCCCTCCCCTCCCCTCATCCTCATCCTTAGTGAAGATTTGTTGGGAACTTTCCTTGTAGCTTCCTTTATTAACTTTTTAAGAAGCTCTTCATTCAGTCAAGCGATGGAGCTTTCCAAGAAGCTCTTCAATTAAACAAGTCGTTACAAAGTTGAGGGATAGGGTTACAACATATTTTCAAGAAAAATGTAAGTGTATCTCATCCTGGTAGCATGTAGGTTCATCTGAAAATATGCCCAAGTTGGCATCTCAGCTTCTAAACTAGACTAGATGCAAATGTCAGAAGAAACTCAATGATGACTCGAGATTCTAGCCAGTGAAGTAAACTGCTTAGAATATGTGGATTTGTTTCATAGCTAAAATACCTTCTTTATTTTCCCCCATAGAATGCAGGAAATGAAGCCTTTCGATCGAGAAGTTATGCAGAAGCAGTAGAGCATTACTCTATTGCTCTGTCAAGCAATGTTGAATCACGACCTTTTGCAGCAATATGCTTTTGCAACCGAGCTGCTGCACACCAAGCTGTGGGCCAAATTGCTGATGCCATTGCAGATTGCAGTCTAGCCATTGCAGTTGATGGACATTATGCAAAGGTTTCTTTCATGCTTGCATGCTTAGCGATACCGTAGCATAGATTTATATCATGCGCGACCCGTCCTTTTAGATGACAATGGATCTTGGGAGACTCCGCTTCTTAATAGACAAGGCTGATTTATTGCTAGTTACAGTTGGTTGCTCATCTGTTTATCATTTCTGACTGTACCTGCATACTGATTTCCTGTGGCAAATTACACATTTCGTATTTGAAAGTACTTTTGACATTTCACAGTGGCAACAGAAATGCCTGTCAACTATAACTAGGTGTTAGGTGGCTGATTTGCTCATATATGTGAAGTAAAAGTTTCTTGATGATGTAAAACATTTTCATATTTAAGGAAGGCATTCTGTCTTTGATTTGATTATCATTTCATGTGGTGGCTGGATTCACGTAAGTCCATGTATCAAGACTGAATTTTGTGCATCTGATGCACATTATACTTGAACTCACCACTTTATGCTGAGGCACTTGTTTCAGCAAGACACTAGACACAGATATGGGTACAACGGCAATTCAACATAGGCCACTAGGTTAGGCTTCTGTTTTTCTGGCCTTCATCCTCAATATAGGTTAGTTTTGCTTTGTTTTTTTCTCTTTTTGTTCCCTTATGTTCCAGCTTTGTCAAATAAAGTACAAATGCAGAAATAATCTTCATTCTGCTGATAGTAATCTCGGACCTGCATTTTTGGAGAACAAGATAACTAGATGTTTAAATCCTGTGGATCTGGTTCTGGTCAGATTCACATTTTTTTGTGGTTGTGACCTGCTTTAATAAAGACGTATCGTTTTAAAGGCTTCGACCCAAAAACAGGACCTTTCACTTCAGGATCTCCAGTATACAAGGCCTCATAACATCCACTCCCAATGAATCTTAAATTGTGAAAACCACCTCCGAACATCTCGATTAGATTTGGGCATGTAAATTCACCAAATGATGAAGACAAACCTCTCTCTTGATGTTAATTCATATTATGAACTACTTGTCTTGATAAATTACGACACAGCAGGACTTAAATACCAAATTGAAGCCTGTAAAGTTTTCATAGTTATCTGATTGATATATGGATATGTATCTGTAGCCATGTTCTAATTTTGGATACTCTTACTTGTGCTCTATATTCTGTTTCCACATGGGAGAGTTCTTCTAGTAGTTAGCTCTAAGTTTTCCATAGATGTTCAGTACAACTGTACCTAATTGGTCAATGCTTCTGCAGGCAGTTTCTAGAAGAGCAACCTTACACGAATTGATCAGAGACTATAAACAAGCAGCTAGTGATGTCCAGAGGTTTATATCTATTCTTGAAAATCCATCTCATCAAAAGACTAAAGCTTCTGGCACATCGGGGGAGCTTGATAGCAGAAATAATGAACTGAGGAAAGCTAAGAAACGCTGGTCCTTAATAGAAGAGGAAGCTAAGAAAGGAACACCATTGGATGTTTACCTAATTTTGTAAGTTTTTCAGTCATTCAGATAGTGGAATTTGTATTGCTTTGCCACGTTGTTTGTAGACAATATACTTTCAGTCTCTCATAGATGGTTTGCATCACATGAATTAATTTTCTCAACCTTGCTGCACGGCATTTTTTTTTAACATGCACAAATTTTTTAGACATTAGCCAACATAGCTGACAGCCCAATGCCCAAAGCTCTCTTAAGGTCCTCCATCATCATCATTAAATGATCGTGCTTTGTGTAATCTTGAAGTTTAAAAAGTTCAATGGCATGGAGTTGGAGTCTGAAAGCCTATTCAAGGCTGCTCCACAGTATGTAGATATACTGTTTAGACAGCAGTGGGTATAGAAATTTATCTTAGTGGGGGCAAAAAAATTGATCAGTTAGTAGTTTAATAATTAAGACATTGCTCTAACTCCTAAAACTACCGTAAGATTTTATATTATAGGTTTTGTTTGTCTATAACAACTAAGTTTTCAGGTATGAATTGTTTTTATCAATTTGTAGAGGCAAATTAAAATGAAAATATTTACTTTGACTTAGTTTTATGGTTTGGAAAAATTCAATGGGGCAAGAGTTTGTTGGAGTTGACATATTCCTGAGCTTTGGAAAATGAGTTGGGGCAAGAGCTCCCACTACTCAAAAGCTAAGTCTATCCCTAGTTTTAGGCTTGACTGAGTAAGACTGCAGTATCAATAAATGTGATCTCAATCGGTTGGAGTTGACACAAAGATCACGTTAAATTTTACTTGTCAATTATTCTTCTATCCCCCTTTTTAGTGCTGCCTCATATTGTACTTTGATGATGAGAATTGTGAATTCTTATGCTGCTTTAATTTAAAGTTGTGATTGATACACATTAACTCTACCTCTGAAAAGCTTCTATATGGCTTTTAAACTGTCTCCAAACCATATGGCAGGGGAGTTAAACAATCCGATACAGCAGCTGATATCAAGAAAGCATATCATAAAGCAGCCCTAAGGCATCACCCAGACAAGGTTTTTAGTTCGTAATACCAATTTAATACATGACTACATTCTTTGCTCTAATGTTGAGACCTTACCGGCAGAGTTTTGTGTCTGTGCTTGTCCTTATTTCAATTTAGGCTGGTCAGTGTTTTGCAAGAAGTGAGAGTGGCAATGAGGGACTGCTCTGGAAAGAAATCGCAACAGAGGTTCATGAGAGTGCAGACCGTCTTTTCAAAATAATTGGAGAAGCATATGCAGTACTATCAGACCCCTCAAAGGTTTGTTCTCACCTATTTGAGGACTCTAATTAGAGAGCGTGTGGGTGATCAGCATTTTGTTAGCAGTGTTAAAGTGGATTGAAGTCTTCTGAATTTACATAACCTAGTTGCTTACTCCATGTGTGAATATCGTTGTGTCTTGGTGGACACCACACTAGCTCTGTCACCTATAGGGAGAATTTTTTGTTTGACCTTTTTACTTTTGAGTTTCCCTTTATGCACTGACCAGAGTACTTGAAAAAGAAGAAGAGAATGGTTTGTATTTGAGCAAAGAATTAAGAGATGCCCATATCAGACTGATCAGGGATCCATATGTATGTCTCATTTGTTATGATCAACTTGCAAACATGGATCCCTGATCTGTATGAGTATCGTTTTGAAATGATGACCTTTTTTGGCTGAACGAGTGATTGACCTTTTGCGAAAAGTCCAACGAGAGATGTCCACTGCTGCAGTTTATGGAGGGCTTTAACTGATTTTGAAATTAAATTATTCTTCTGTTACAAAATCAATCAATTTTATGATTGTTTTAAATTGGCTCGTTCTAATGAGCCATTTTAGTAATTGTGGCAACTTCTTACTTTTTTGGGAATAACACTGGATAAGTACAGTGGCTTTGCGATAAGGAAGTCTAAATTGAGCTTTATTTTAGTAAATATGTCAACTATTGTTACTTTTTGAAATGACGCTGCTAAGTATAGCGGTTTTATTCCAATAAAGAACGCCAAATTGGGCTTTTTGGTATTCGAATGGCGGGCTACATAGTTTGTAATCTTTAACAATTGACACCACTTTGTTAAAGTCCTCCAATCTGGGGACATTGGTGGGATCTGAACATTATTTCTAACTTACAATATTTTCTTTTCCTCTTTATAGCGAGCAGAATATGATCTTGAAGAGGATATAAGAAAAGCCCACAAAGAAGGCAGTGGATACGGCAATTACAAGAGTGCCTCACATTTCCAAAGCTCTCCCTTTGAGAGAGGTTCCAGCAGGCGGAATTGGCAGGAGAGTTGGAAGACACATGGTTATTCACACTCCCAATGGTAAGAAGCATTTACAGTTACTTTGGAAACTGCACGGTATATCCTCGAAAGCAGTCGACAAGAGCAATCATGCTCAAAGTTCCACCAAAGGTTGTTTGGAGAAAATGATGGAGGGGGTCAGGTCTGGAAACTATCAAGCTATGACTAAAGACGAACACATAGCAGAGATGGAACTCGCTGGTTTAAGATCGCCTGTTTCCTCTGCGGATACGGGAGATGTCCACCATAAGGTGCACGGGGCAGAACAAGCCGTTTGTCTTATGCCCCAGCAAAATATACCTGTTCAATCTTAGTTGTTTTCCTTCTATAATATTATAAAATCACTGCAGGAAACGAAGTACTCTGCAGTTTGTCCTATTTGCTTGGATGGCCAAGCTAGTGCAGGGTCTGGTAATTTTTTGGCTTCCAGCCTGCGTCATCTTCTTGCTTATAGGCAAGAAAGACCTGGTTTTGTAGTTTAAGAGTCCCGTATCGGGGCTATCTTTTGATTACTTGTATGCCATCATCACCTTCCCGATCTACTTTTCTTATTTATAATCGAAAGTCGTTTGTCTTACAGGAATCTCTAGTATGCATTGTTCCATTCTTCAGTGTCTTCGAACGTCGCCTTGTTGAAATTCTTCTCGCTTTTCTTGCGGTTTGGATAAATGGCCTCTTTGTCTATGGTTTCGTGGGCATATCACGGCCTTGCTTCGGATGTTTCGGTAAGAGGACTATTGTCCAGTGCAATCTCTAGGTGAACGAGCATATGTCTACAAGTAACGCGTCGGTGTTGATCTCTGTTTCCCTCTTCTCATTTGCTTTGCTGTCATGGATCCACTCATTTTCTATCAACCTCCAAATTTGAAGTTCATCGAGAAATCGATCGACATGGATGATGGTGCATCTTCAAAAACAGATCGTTCGCAGATCATTGTGTTCTTCTCTGAAAGAAAAAGAAACAAAGAAACAAATCACCAAAGGCCCACCCCACCCCTCTGATCTCCACTCAAAAAAGGGACAATGGTCGAGTACTGTAGCGTGAAGACAATTCACTTTGATAGTACCGTGCGATGTACGGATGTTTGACCGCATCAAAAAGTATAATGATTTTATCGTTTCGGCATTATGATGGCATATACAAAAGAGAGATCGTGAAAATCGTTTCGAAAATTGAACAAAATAGAGATGACAAATCACCAAACCTAACGAGACTTTTAATTTGTTGTTAACTTTATCACGGGAGATCATTTACTGATCCATAACTTTATCATGGGAGATCATTTACTGATCCATCCATCTATTTAATTATTTTTATTATTATTACATCATAAAATTTAAACTGTGTCTATTATGTCTTTAGAAAAAAGTAGAAGCTCGCTAATTTGCCAAAATACGGATATATTATTGTTAACACCAAAAAAATGGCCAACTTATCGATATCGGAAACCCAGGACAAAGGCATGAATTACACGTTCCATCGTCCACGATCGTAAAAGGTGATATCCATTTTAGTGCATCAGTAATGGTTCAATAAAAATAACATATGATTAAAGATGATCGACAAGTGTTTGTACCAAAAATCATCAAGTTGCCAACGTAAAGGAGACGTGATAGTGGCTTAAGGCGATATGGAAGCAAGGATCATCAAGGGACACATGACAGAGGTATGAGGCAACATGGAAGCAAATATCATCTAAGTTGCCAACATAAGGGACACATGTCAGAAGCATGTGTCGTGTATATGACCCAAGATCATCAAGTTGACACGGAGGTGCATGATCGTGGTCTATAGATATAGCATTCGATATCAATGTTAACACGTCGATAACAATTCAATCGTTGAAAAATGATGACGTAGGTTCAAAAATGATTGGGAAGAATACTCGTGGATATGATCGACAAAACCCGAAAAAATGCTGGCGAAAGATATCAAGGTGACATCATGGCACAATTACAAGCCTAAAGTCGTAGGAGGTTGAGTAATGTGAGTTGTGAAGTGGCTGGCATGTGTATTTTAAGGGAATAATTACTTGAAAGCAGGATCATGAAGCAGTTATCACTTATAAATAAGATCATGGGATAGTTATTGCTTGAAAGTAGGATCATAGGAAGAACACGAGCACAACCATAAGAAACCGCTAACGAGCAATTACCACATGACTGTTATAAATATCACCAGTCATCTACTAGAGAACCCCGCACAAATCAAACAAAATATTATTTTTCAATTATCTTTAAGCTTTCCCATATGGTACTTTCGATTTCCCTAGTTATAACTTGCAGAATCGCATCATCGATTAAATTTCGGCGTATATCTTTATCTCTGTATCGCGTTGTTAATTAAATTCCAGCGTGGTATTCCGATGCAGTTAGACCCCGTCGTCATTTAAATTCTAGCAACATTTATTTACATTTGTACCTACTGTAGTTTTTGGGCTTTGTTGTCGATTAAATTTTGATTCCATAATTTGCATGGATACCTCTTGCTTGGAATCGTCACAGAACTCGGTCTCCTTCGTTTAAAAAACTAAAATGACTTTTGGTTAAAGATATTTTGTCGCAGGAACCAATTCTGGCTCCCTCACTTAATTACAATCATAGTAAATGATACTATTTATCACCTGCGTGTCAAATTGAAAAAAAGGAAAAGAAAAAATAATCCACAATGCTATGAAGACGGCAACATCAAAAAGCCAACGCTTCACATTTATCATAACGTGAATTTATACATAGAGATTTGCTACTTTTTGCAAATGTAAATACTTTTTACTTGATAAAAAACAGTAACATTAAAATACATTTAATAAAGATTGAGTTTTAGAAAATAAATTTTAGGAAATATTCAAGAAGACGGACAATCTCTTTGTAATTATAATTTTTTTATGCAATAATTTTTTAAATATTTTTTCAGATAATTGTATTTTGTTAGATAAATAGCAGGAATAGTAATAGAATGAAGTATGGGAGCAGAATACAAAAATTTAAAATGGTGGAAAAATCAATGAAGAGGCCACATCACTAGGGGTGAGCGGTTTTAGATTTCTTACGGGTTCCATCTAGAATCTGAAACTTATCTTCGGGTACAGATTCCTCATTTTTTGAAATCTGGAACCCACCCTGTCACAGGTTTCAGGGAAGATTCCAGGGTTTAACATGTTCTTTTTTTTTATTTGATTTTTAGTTAAACAAAACGAAAATGAAAGCAACAATACTTAACAAGCTTGTCATTCACAAAAAGAATACAAAAGACTAGTTTTTCTGGCATTACAATTCAAATAAATACAATCACAATGAGAAGTCGTTGCGTAAATCGATATTAGGGATGAGCAGTTTCATCTTCCGTACAAGTTCTTCCTGAAACTTGGAACCTACCCATGAGAATAGGTTCCTTATTTTTTGAACCTAGAACCTACCCTATTATAGGTTCTAGGGTCTACCTTGGTTTCATCTGCATTATTAATTGACAATTGCAGTGAATCATCACATTTAATAAATACCACTTACTACTATGATCTACTGACCACAACTTATATTTAGACATACGGAGAATAATAAATATTAAAAAGTCATAAAATGAAAGCACATACTAGTGATTTCAGATTATACACTTATCATCTAACCCCACGAAACATTACAAAATCACGTGAAGACATAGACTAAGAAAAAGCACAAAAAACTTGTTTAGGTTTCAAGTTCCAGGTTCCCAATTCCCGATTCCAGGTTTCAAGTTCTATCTACCTAGAACCTAAAACCTTGAACCTACTCGTTTAAATAGGTTTCCCAATTTTTGGAACCTGAAACTTACCATGTGTACCTTGAAACATGAAATCTACAGGTTCTCATTGGTCAGATTCTCAGGTTCCAAGTTCTACTCTAGAACTATGCTCACCCTTACACATCACCCTTTCATTACTCTCACCCCGAGGGTAGCTAGTATGTCACTTCTATTTTTTTTTTATATAATATTGAGCTTATTTTTCAAATTTAATTTAATTTAAATAATTTTTTATTAAAAATTAGATTTTGACCAAAACGACGTCATTTTATCCACGTTATCGCCACATAAGATAGAGAAAATAATTAAAAAAAACCACGTTAGTATTTTCTGTGAGCCAAATTGGAGAGAGTTAAATTGAATGACTCAATTGAATCAATTTGACAAGTTTTAGAACTTGATTGCACTTTCTGCAAGTTTTAGGGTTCAGTTGCGTTTTCGTAACAAGTTTTAGAATTTCCAGTGCACATATCCCTCAAAAGAATTAGACAAAAAGAAAGCAATTCAAAAGTGGAATTGGATCACATGAACTCCTCTTAAGCCAGTTTGATAACACAATTAAGTACTGAAAATTAAAGGTTCAATACTTCTCCGTGAATCATTGAGGATCCATTTGTGAGTACCGCATCCAATAATATGAAATCATGTAGGCCGACTTGCCAAAAAAATAATCCTATCCTTCTTACTAAAAATAATTGCCGATATCTTGAATCGAGCGATTAATTTTCCAGTAAAATAATTTATAGGATCGTTAAACTAAAAATTGGAATTCTAAGTATATTTATCAAGACTACTTGTGCAAACTTACCACAGGCTTCACAAAACAAAACAAAAAGGAAAAGAAAAAAGAAACAAATCGGAAAAAAATTGGGCGATGAGTCACGTCAACTACTTTCAATGTCACCTGCAAACAATTCATTTTAATATGTAGAAACTAGAAGGAATAACGATATAAATGGTTCCTAAAATTTGACCCAACGTACAATGTGGTCCTTGAGTTTATAATTTGTTTAATGTAGTCCCTAGACTTTGGTACATGTTCAATGTAATCATTGAAATTGAATTAATGAAAGGATTATATTGAATATTTTCATATAGTTCAAGAACTAAATTGACATAGATCAAAAGTTCATGGATGACATTAAATAAATTAAAAATTCAGGGACCATATTGCACGTTAGGTTAAATTTTAGAGATTATATTGAACAAATTAAAAGTTTAGGGACCATATTACATGTTAGGCGAAAATTTAGAGACTATTGATGTCATTTCCCAAACTAGAATGTTACCCCCTGCGGAATAAAGGAATTGATTAGGCTCGTAATAAATACCTTAGCGGTCTCATTTCTATCGTAAAATTTTTAAAAAAAAGTTGTTAAAATTATTTTGAAATTGAAAAGGAAGATGACAAATCGCCAAAACTTATTATGGCTTTCAATTTTTATTCAATTTTATGATGGTAGATCATTTACTTATCCATCCACTCATCCATCGTTCTGTCGATTTATTGTTACTACTATAACTATCACAAATATTAAATTTGGTGTATATTATGTGATTAGAAAAAGACTTAGAAGTTGACTATTTAAAGGCTCACACTATTTCACCCGTTTATTACTCGTGACACCCTTTTATGACATTGAATCGACTAGATTATCTTTTACAGGTCTCACTCTCGATTTAATATTATTTCTTGCCTTTTTTCTCCGTTTTCTTTTATTTCAATTTTATTAAAAGAAAAAACTACCCACATCCGTAACTTTTTTTCACTCTAGCCGCTTTTTCCACACCCATTACATTTTAACGTTGTTTTCATGTTTATCTTCTTCTAAACTTATTCCGCCAGTTATTAACTTTATTTCCCAGGTAATTCTTATGATCCTGAATTTTTTTTACTTCAATTTTCGATACAAATTTACGAGAATCTACTTAAAAATTGAATATGGTGATTGATGAATGCATTATACACAATTTACTCATCTTCCATTGTATTGTTTTTTGTAGTGTAGTTACTATGGAGGAATATTAAAGAGCACCCAAATTGCTTAAATGCATCTATTGATGATGAAACTGCGAACGGAGAATAACAATCAATCATGTGAACAAGTTTATTTATACCTTCTCACACTGTAACATTGAAAATTGTTCCTTGATACATATTGTTTTAAGTGAATAATGACTCCATTATTGATTGAATTTCGTCTGATTCATGGAAAATATCTTTTTCAAGAGAGTAACCTTTTTTAGGAGAGTTAAGCAGTTGGACGGATAATGTCTTTTGTTAAGCTGCATGTGCAACTTGTTATTATTACAGTACATTTGCATTTCGAGGATAATTTTCTTTTCATTGATGATTCTATGAAAATTCCGATGCATTTAGAATTGACAAAAAATTGTGTTTGCAAATGGTTTGATTGGGATGTATTATAATGTTATGACAATTGCTGTAATTTCTTGTCAACAGCTAATTATACCATGTTATCAAGGCAAAGATAGTATTATATGTAATAATGTTTTAGGGAGAATTTTCTTTTGCATTTGCATGATAATAATGGATGTATAATTTTTTTGTATATTTAACTTTGTCATATTTTTAACATCATGCAATGATGGCATGAAAAATATTAAAAATTGGACTATTAGATTCACTTAATAGAATGAAAGTAAAGAAGTTAAAATACACAAACTATAATGCAATGACACATAATAAAGTTATAATTAAACAAAATGCATACTAAAACTACTAGATAGTTCTTTTTACTCTTACTCATGCTTAGATTATTTTTTAAATAATAGTTTCCTAGTTCAAAAGAGAATATACAGCTCATAAAATAATAATTAGATAGACATCTACTAAATGAACTATTTTTGGAAATTAGGGACACCAATTTTGATGTCAAAATCTTACCCAAAAAAATAATTTCTTACCCAAAAATGTTTTTTGATGTCAATGGAGAAAGAAAAGGAAAAAAATCGAAAAGAAGAAAAGAAGGCAAGAAATAATCTTAAATCAATAGTGGGCCCCTCATTTAACCTTTATAAATGTTGTTTGAGAAGAGCAAAAAATAGAAACAAAATAAAAAGAAGAAAATAAAATGTAAGAAATCATCTTAAATAAGGAATGAAACTCGTAAGAGATAATATAGTCAATTCGATGTGATGGGGTGTTAGGAGCCAAAAGTGGTAGGAATAGCGCGAGCCTACTTATATTTCGAAAGTATTCATGATGGAAATGGAATAATTTTTTTCGTATCACGACTAGTTGGTCCCTCATTTAAATGTAAATTCGATAAATGATAATATCTATTATGTATGTACACATCAACTTGTTAGTAAAATTCCTCGTAAAACTGAATAGTATAAGTAAATATATATAATGCAATCATATCTGATAATGACAGACATCTGCTCGCTCAGCAATCTCTTTGATTGGAGCAAAGAACAAAGAACATGGCGATGGGCATCCTCTCAACCCGCAGCAGCTTCGTCTTCTTCGCTCTGGTTTTTGTTGCTCTTCACGGCCTTCTGCTCACTCTCTCCAATGCTGAATCTGAAGTTGGTACATGGTCTCTCCCACACTCTGTGTTCAATGTTATAGTCTCACGTACGAAACAAGTTTACAAATTTTTTGGGGTCGAAATCTATTGCATTGAGGGTGTGCGAGCGTCGTGCTTTGTCATTTGAAGCTTCTTCTTGATCTGGTGCACACACTGAACACGACGCGCTCTCTGTTGTGCTATCGCTGCTGGTTCCCGGGGACAAATCTCCATTTTTTTCCTCAAGTCTCAAGCTCTTGCTCTGCATGACTTCATCTCGGCTGTGTTACGTGTTGAAGGGGGTCCACTTGGACCTCAGCAACCAGACCCATCATAAATCTCTTTCAAACCCGCCATGGAAAAAAGAAAATGGAAATACGCAAAAAACATTTCATCTTGTAATCAATGAGAAGTATATTGAGATCTCTACGAAGAATCTTCACTATGGTGTTGGCATGTCACAGGTTATACAGAAATTCCCCTGAAAATGGCATACCATATACATCTCCAGATAAGTGGGCAATTCATCATGTGAATGAGTTTTCAAAAAGATTCAGTAAAAACATATTCTGTAAGCATAAAAATTTGAAAAATAAATGTCATTCTAGCTCCACCTATTTTTCTAATGCCATTTTCTCTGTTGTCCCTCGTGCTTTTCCTTTGACCCATGCAATTCTTCCTCAACACACCTCCGGCTGTCTCTGGAGGATTGAGCCAACGGTTTTGTTCTTGGCATTCGTGATTGAAAATCTTTGTTGTCGTTTAGATCTCTGACACTTGCTGTGAAACTGGTTCGAATGATGAACGGCTCGTTCAGCTTCACACAAATAGCCATAAAACATTGACTTTGAGACTCTCAACGACGTGCTTTAACAGTTGATATAGCAGCAATTAGCATTACATGTCCGGTTTCTGTGTAGTATTACTAGGAATAAAGAAAAGTTTATGGTTCCTTTCTTGGGTGACGTTGTAATCTGGGACATCATTTTCGCTTGGCTCGACATCATAGAATTTGCATCTTGCAGTTGTCTGCTTTCATAAGTAAATCTTGCTTTTCCCTGTTCCTGTCTTTGCTCTTTGGGCATGCTGTTCTGTTCCCAGATCCAATTTCAGCCAAAATGTTTCCACTGTAACATTGAGAACAAGAAAATAACATATTATAAATGCAAAGTGAAGCCTTATTGGTAAGGACTTGACACCAAACTCAGCCTCGAGAAGCATGGCTCTGTGTGCAAGGTCTCGACAAAGGCAAATCTCTTGGCCCCGACAATATCCGACTTCAGTGGACCTGAGAGACTGCCTTGACCCAATGCAATTAGATGTGATTAGTCAAGCTCATCATGTGTGGAGCTCCTTATCCTACGTAACTTGGGGTCTTTAAGAGCTTCTTATCTTACACAAAAATGAATAGAAAAGGAGCAAATTCTTTGTCTCACTGTTTCTCTCTTAATGACTTATGTAGGCACATGCCTGTTTTCCTTCATGTTGGAGTTAAGTCCTTGGATCATGCTTCATCACAAAAAAATGAGGCATTTTTGTTCGCGGATCATATGAATTAGATCCTTTATTACATGTTAGCAGTCTGCGAAATTGATTTGCCTAACTCTCCTAATCCGTGCACGCTATCAATATATGTCCGGAAATTACGTTTTCGTGGTGCCTTTTACTTTGTGAGTTGCATTTTAGAGACAATAGACCAAAATGTCAGATAATAGAATCAGCTTTTATGCTTTACGAGCAGTGTTACCCGATTGGTGAATTGTGCTTCTGTCAACTTCTTCGCTAATATCTTTTATTTTCCTTTCCTCTACTTTTTTTGGGGGGATTGGGGCTGGCCCGGGACAGATGATGACTCTCATTTCAGTTACATCGAAGGAACCGGAAAAGGGCCGAAAAAATGGGGCCTGATCGACCAGCATTGGCGAGCATGTCGCACCGGGAAATTGCAGTCTCCGATCGATCTGCTCAATGAGAGAGTGCAAGTCTTTTCGAATTTGGGGAAGTTGAAGAGAGACTATAAACCAGCTCCTGCCATTCTGAAGAACAGGGGACATGATATCACAGTAAGAGCTACTTGTTGCCTTTGTCATTCTTTGAAGTGGTGTCATGCACAGCTAAACTTGAAAAAACCCAATTTTTAGTGATGGTACGACTGTCCACTCGTGTAACCAAGCCCGGGCACCTAGTCGCCGCGGTGAAGGAAGTGCCAATGATTCGAGAATTCCTTTTTTCAGTGGAAGCACAAACCACAAAGATATTCGAATCTTTAAGGCTAATTTTACAGATCATTATCCCCGAGCAATTCATGTTCCCTGTTATCCAACAGTGGCATCTGCCTTTCCATCTATTAACCTCTTCCAAAGAGAAGAATTCTCGACCAACTACGTACTCGATGTTTTTCAATAATGAACTGTTATCCCATTTGTTTTTACTAATGACTCTTCGACCAGGTAATGTGGAAAGGAGATGCAGGGAAGATCAACATTAACGGGACTTACTACAAACTTCAGCAGTGTCACTGGCATTCCCCCTCTGAGCACACGTTTAACGGATCAAGGTACGAAGGCTTTGTCTCTGTTGTTTGTACATGATGCGATTTCCTCATGAAGTAAAGTGCGGTGACAGCGTGCACTTTTCACTGGATTTCTTTTTCTACAGTATAAACAAATTACGCTAAAGAAGATGGTATTTTCCCCCTTAGTACTGGTGAGCGATGACAAAATTCATTCTGCAGATATGACTTGGAGCTTCACGCCGTCCATTTAAGCTCTCACGGAGAAGTAGCTGTGATTGCGATTGTCTACAAGTATGGTCGCCCCGACCCTCTCCTCACAAAGGTGCAAAGGCCGCTTTATCTCGGTCTCCTCACTGCGACATACACATTTATACGTGCAGCCACCGTATTGTTATCATACTTGCTCATAGGTTGTGTGAATGCTTTGAACTCAGCCATATTATGCAAAGTTGAGCTTGTATATGTGCACGTTCATGAATCACTGATGCGATGCGTCATCTGTCTGATACTTTTTAGCAATTTGCTTCCCCTTCTTTGCTCATATGGAACCTGAAGATCCCGTCTAATATAGAATGGACCATGTGGTCTCTGCCTTATGTCTATTTGTGCTTCTGATTTCGCTTCGCCGTTTCAATCTGTTGGCAGATACTCGAACACATAAAAGTAGTCGAGAAGGAAGACATAGACTTGGGGGTCATAAATCCAGGGATCATCAAATTCGGCAGCAGGAAATACTTCAGATACATCGGCTCTCTCACAGTCCCTCCCTGCACCGAGGGCGTGGTGTGGACCATAGTCAATAAGGTAATATATACTGCGTCTTCCATGACAATTCTTGACATACATGGTCGTATGGCCCATGGATGATCTTAAGACATGCTGTTTTGTGGACTTTGATTAGGTGAGGACAGTCTCGAGGGAGCAAGTACGAGCACTGAGAGAAGCTGTTCATGATGTAAGTGCTCTCTAAAAGAAGGGCGTTACGTTTTGATTTGCTTGCTACTGAACAGGGGGACCTTTTACAGAGAAGAAACGTGAGCTATACGTGCATCTAGGTCCTCTATAAAGACTTCAGTGATTTCTTTGTTTGATAACAAGTGACACTTATTCTCTTCATATATGCATAAACACGTGCACGACACAAAGTCCCGTGATCGAAAACAGAGTCCTCCTTCGTGTGACTGATTAGATTCATCTTTCATCTTTCATCTTTCTTGCCTTGTTTGATGCTTGTCCATTTGGATAGGGATATGAAGCCAATTCAAGGCCGACTCAGCGACCAGAAGGAAGAGCCGTCCGGCTATACACTCCAAGAAACGATTGAGGTGCTGCTTAGGTCAAAGCCAGAATTTGAACTAATAAATGTTTTCTGAGTTTCGAGACTCTCTTTTATTACCTCACCACTTGGAAACGTTTGCAATTCATACAAATTATTTGATTTTGATTAGCAACATCGCACCACTCGTTCGACAGAACTCACAACATGTTATGCACCAAAAATCATTCTGATAAGTAGATACCGAGACCAGGTGGGGATGAACAAAAGCTCAAGTCAAGCTTCGATTATCGAGTAGTATACGAGCCGGGTCTAGCTCGAACTTGGCACCGTATTGCCTCAACTCGATTACGCGATGGTCCCCTTTTACCTATTATTCGCGGACAGTATTTCTCTCAAAGTTAGAAGAAACAAGGAATCGCTCAATTTCATTTTTCAGAATGACACAATTTCAATATATATTTCTGTTGACCAGCTATTATACAAAGCAAATCCTTTTCGAATAGATTTTTACCCTTACTCTACTCTATTTACTATCTCATCAAAGTTGAATGTTTTTTTGAAGCCCATTCGAATAAGTTTTATTTTATCAAAAGATTTCCCTGTTTTTTTTGTTCACTACTTTATATATGTATTTGTAATAAATATAAAAAAAAGTTCTGATAAACCTGGAAAAAAATGTAAACTAACGATAGTAATTTTTTACGAACGGGATCAAAAACCGTTTTTATGTAGACACAAGAATGAAATGCAGAAAATTCCTTTCTTGTGTCAAAGAAAAGACTAAGAAGGAGAAGGCGAATAATCCTTTGTTTCATATTCTACACTTACTTATCTTACGTTTAGTATCCACTGAAATTTTAGATTTTATTCGATTAAAATAGAAACGTTTGATCCATTCTATGACATTTCAAATCTCACAAGAGTGAACTAGTGACACCGCTCGAATTAGGCTTGAAAAAATGAAAAAGGGATAAATAGAAGAATCTTATTCACAATATACGTAATATGACTAAGGAATGCAGTACAAATAATTCTCGATATCGACATCTGAAGTAGAAACAAGCAAAAGTAGCTAAGTCCATTATGACTAATCTGACCAACAAGGTGGCGGTTTAGGAGTTATCAAATACATTGAGTGATGTACTTAGATTATGCGTCAACATATATTCTAAGTCTTGTCACTTGACAAAGCTGCCTCAATGATGGGAAAATTGTCTCAAAAGTCATAAAATTATTACATTCTTGTCAATTCAGTCATGAACCTTTTAATTGTACAAATTAAGTTCTAAATTATTCTACGTTTTACCATTTGAGTCCATCCAGATAATTTTGATCGAAAATCACTAACGTGGATGTTGGCCGTTCTACGCAGCATGGCTAGCGCTGATGTTGATAAATTTTTTAATATTGTAACATTTTTTTCGAATTTTTAATTAATATTTTGTTCTTTTCTTTTCATTTCTTTTCCTTATTTACTTTTTTATCTTTCTTTCTTTATTTTTCCGTTTCTCTTCTCACCTGAGGTCGGTAGAGGGAAAAAAAGAAGAGAAGAGAAAAGGAATTAAAGAAAAAAGTAAAGAAGGAAAAAAGAAGAAAATAAAAATTGAAAAATATCAAAATATCATTAAAATTGTCCACCTCAGCGTTTCTGTGCCACGTAGGACGGTTGACGTCTATGCCAGTAATTTTTCAGATAAAATTGACCTAATGGATTCAATTGGCAAAATGCAAAAAAATTTGAGGACTCAATTTGGCACAATTAAAAAGGTTAAGAACTCGTTTGACAAAAGTACAATATGTTTAAGACTTTCGGAACAATTTTCTCGTCAATAATGTATCGAGATATTTCTTTTCATATCATAACCATGTCCTCCCTCACTTAAGTATAACCGCGGTACACGATACTATTTACCACTTACGCGCCAAACCAGAAGGAGGAAAAGAAAACTGAATCCACAACGCTGTGAAGGCCGCATCGTCAAAACGCCAATGCTTCGTAGAAGAAGAGAGCACTTCCAACAATCTCTCTCATCTTTTACTGTCTAAATTTCTAAAAACTGCCTGATCCTCAAAATGTTATTTACCTAAAGGGTTAATACCACGGAATATCCCAAATTAGTACGTCTTTGATAAATTTACTCCAAACTAGTTTTTTAGTCATCAAAAACTTTAAACTAGTAAACCCTGTGACAAATTTACCCTCCGTTAGTTTTCGTTAAATTTTTCGGTTAAATTACTGAGATTGAAGACACGTGATAGTTGACGAGTGTACCAGTTAAGGGTTTCACCCCTCTATTTGTCACGGGTTTATCAATTTGTGATTTTTCGTGGTACTAATTCAATTTAAGAGATGGTAAAATTATCACATGTATATCAGTTTGGAGTTTTCTGTGATAAAAAAAATTAGTTTGTTTCCCGTGGTATTAACCTTCCGATGATTGCTTTTGACTTGTTTTGCCACTTTTGGACTGTAGGAAAGGATCTTTATCATCTTTTTTTTTTTCAGCAAATAAAAAATGAGGGCAAGTATTATCCAAAAAGAAATCGTGTACTATGCGAAGTGAGCCCAATGTACCGTACACGTATCTGTGAAAATGTGTGGAATTGAAACTCAAACACCGGAAGATTTTCAGTGAAATGGAAATTCGATAGATCCTGTCGATCACAGCTGCACAGTAACTTGTTAATATTCTGTGTTTAGAGGATGATTCTCAGGAGGGTTCTCTGTTGTCTTGTTTTGATTCTTACTTTGGAAGCTGATTTGTGCTTAGTTACGACTTGTTGCCTTTTCTTGTATCGGCCAACTTTCAAGTGATTGAAGCATCGGATATTAGATCTCCTAGATAGGCACCGTCCCGAGGTACCTTTTGGTAGACCGCCCCGACGTCCTTCGCAAGGTTGTCGGCACCGCCGGTGCCATCATGAGTGGGCTCTCGCGGCCTCATGCTCATATTGGGCAACATAATCCATTCTTCAGCTCCACCAACCGCGATTATGTTGTTAGGGAAGTCTCAAAGTTATATGCATGTTGAGTTTAGCTCTTTTCAATTGTGATCGGCTGCAATCTAAATTGGATCTATGAACCCAACATCGATCCACATTGTAAAGTAAGAGCTGCATGGGCTCATTGGTCGGCAAAGATTTGGTCGGTTGATCAGTTCGGGACCTTTTTTGAGACTGAATTGGCAACTTTAGGGCTTTAGTTGAGACAAGTTCCACTTTGGATCACCTTTTGAGAAGACAACCCCATTTTATACCCTTCTTTGAAATTTCCCCTAAAAGAGTTGATTGAGCTCATAAAAATAGCTTAACTGTCTAATTGTTATCGTGAAATATAAAAAAGAAATCGTTCAAATTATTTTGGAGTTGAAATGGAGACGATATATTGCCTAAATTTATTCTCATTTTTTATTCAATTTTATGATGGTAGACCATTTAGTTATTCATTCATTCATCCATCTATCAATCGATCTATCATTATTACTGCAACTATCACGAAAGTCAAATTTGGTGTATATTACAAGTTTAGAAAAAGGCTTAGAATTCGAATACTTAAATTGTCAAAATACCCATAACGAAAATCAAATATTTTTTAATACTTCGGTCCTCAATTAGATGCAGTCGCAATAAATGATAATATTTACTATCTCAGCATCAACTTGAAAAAAGGAAAACAAATAGGAACAATCCACAATGCTAGAAGATGATATCATCAAAATACGAATGCCTCACATCGCAATACTAGTTTATATCTTATATTAATAAATGCTTAAATAGTAATTTTGATATGATAAAAAGTAAGAATAAAAAAAAATTAAGCAAAGAGTGAAACTTAAAACAAAAGTAATTGAAAAATATTCAAGAAGAAACGCGATATTCTTGTAATTAAAATTCATTTTATGTAATATTTTTGTTTTGTTTTAACACATTTTCAAACATGGTACATTTTTTTTTGTCAAAAAAAAACGGTACTTAAATCCTTTCTCGGTTCGCTGTGGAACGTTTATCCTCTATGGTCCTCACCTTCTTGCAACAATGAAAAGACACGAGTTCGACTTATATGAACGGATTACTTTCTAAATATCGATTGTACCTAATATACAAATAATTAAATACATTGATAATCATAGAATTTTCCTAATTGGATGCTTGCAGCTGTACTTGCTCAACAAAATTCTTAATAAAAACGAACATTATAAATCAGATATCTAATGCCAATATCTTTAAGGCATATAAGGCCTGTCGCTCTCAGCACTCTCTTTGGTCTCCTTGACTGCACTTGTATCCTGTGTGTGTGACAGGAGCAAAGCACAAAGAACAGGAAAATGGGCGTCCCCTCAATCCGCAGCAGCTTCTTCGTCTTCTTCGCCCTGGTTTTTGTTGCTCTTCACGGCCTTCTTGTCACTTTCTCCGCTGCTTCTGAATCTGAAGTTGGTATGGTCTCTCAGCTCTTTCTCTCTCTCCCCATCTGTGTTCAATGTCAGAGTCTACTGTCGTCTTGGTTCAAGATTCTGCATTGAGGGTGTGCGAGCGTCGTGCTTTGTCATTTGAAGCTTCTTCTTTGATCTGGTGTGCACACTGGACACGATGCGCTCTCCGTTGTGCTATTGCTGCTGGTTACTGTGGACATGTCTCCATTTTTTTTTTCCTCGAGTCTCTAGCTCTTGCTCTGCATGACTTCCATCTCGGTTGTGCTCCGTGTCGAAGCGGATCAACTTTGGACCTCAGCAACCATACCCCATCATAAATCTCTTTCGAACCCGCCTGGGAAAAAGGAAAATGGAAATGCGCAAAGAGATTTCATCTTGAAATCAATGAGAAGAAGATTGAGATCTCTATGAAGGCTCTTCAGTATAGTGTTGGCCTGTCACAGGTCATACTGAAATTCCCCAGTACAAAAGCTGAAAAATGGCATGCCACATACATCTCCAGATAAGTGGGAAATTCATCATGTGAATGAGTTTTCAAAAACATTCAGTAAAAACATAATCTGCAAACACTTTACCAAAAAATAAAAATAAAAAAAAAACATAATCTGCAAACATAAGAATTTGAAAAATAAGTGTAAATCCAGCTCCACCTTCTTCTTTTTTTATTTTTTATGCCATTTTCTCTGTTGTCCCTCGTGCCTTTCGTTTGCCTCACGCTCTTCTTCCTCAACACGCCTGCGACTGTCTGGGGAGGAACGAGCCAACGATGTTGTTCTTGGCATCCCCGATTCAAAATCTTTGTTTATGTTTAGATCTCTGTCACTTGCTTTGAAACTGGTTGGAACGATGAACAGATCGTTCAGCTTCATCGAAATAGCCATAAACTATTGACCTGGAGACTCTCAGCCACAAGATTCCACAGTCGGTGTAGCAGCATTTGAAATTTCATGTCTGGTTCTGTGTAGTACTGCTAGGAATAAAGGAAAGGTCAGGGTTCTTTTCTTGGGAGACGTTGTGATGGGACATCATTTTCGCTTGGCACGACATCTTAGCATGCGCATCTTGCTGTTGTCTGCTTTCAAAAGTAATTCTTGCTTGTCCATGTTCCTGTCGGCCAAATTTCCTCTCCCCGAATTTTTTCTTTGCCTAAAAAAAGTTATCAAGTTTCACCCTTGGTCACTCATCTCTTCAAAATTACCAATTAACATTAGGAAGCTACTGTTATTTCATACGAAAGTTAGGATATTAGTGAAAATGCACATTCTGATCTCTAACCGGCTCTGATATTGATAATTTCGAAAAAAATAATGGTAATTTTACACGTGAGGGCAAATATGAGACTATAGCAAAAGTTTGTGATTTTCTTTTAGACCAAAGCAAAATTAGGATCAGAATTGAGATTCGACCTAAAATTAGGGGTTTTGTACACAACAAAGAAAAGAGAGCAAACCCTCTGTGTCTCTCTTTCTCCCCCGGAATGGTTTATGTAGGCATATTCATGCCTGTTCTCCAACGTGACGTTACAACTTTTCTTCACGTAGATGTGAAGTACTTGGATCGTGCTTCGTCACCGAAAATTGAGGCATTCTTGTTTTTGGATCATATGGATTGGATCCTTCGTTACAATTTAGCACCTTCTTTGCTAACATCTTTTCTTTTCTTTTCCTTTCCTCTACTTTGTTTTTTTGCGGGTGGGGCTGGCCTGGACAGCTGATGAGACTCCGTTCACTTACATCGAAGCAACCGGAAAAGGGCCGAAAGAATGGGGCCGGATCGACCCGCGTTGGCGAGAATGTGGCACCGGGAAATTGCAGTCTCCGATCGATCTGCTCGACGAGAGAGTGCAAGTCTTTCCGAATTTGGGGAAGTTGAAGAGAGACTATAAACCAGCTCCTGCCACTGTGAGGAACAGGGGACATGATATCACTGTAAGAGCCACCCAGTTACCTTGTCAATTCTTTGAAGTGTTGTCGTGCACAACTAAAGCTTAGAACAAGTCGACTTTCACCGACGGTATGACTGTCCCGCTCGTGAAACCAAGCCCAGGCGCTCAGTCGCCGTGGTGGAGGAAGAGCCGGTGATTCGAGAAATTCCTTTTTTTCCGGCGGAAGTAGTACTAACCACAAAGATATTCGAACCTTCAAGGCTGATTTTTCAGATCATTATTATCCATGAGCAATTCAGGTTCCCTGATAGTTGACTGTGTGGCATCTGCCTCTCCATGGATTAACCTCTTCTTAAGAAGCGAATTCTAAACCGACTGCGTACTCAGACAATTTTTCAATAGTAGAACTGATCTACCGTTTGTTTTTACCAATGACTCTTCAACCAGGTAAAGTGGAAAGGAGATGCGGGGAAGATCAACATAAACGGGACGTACTACAAACTTCTGCAGTGTCACTGGCATTCGCCGTCCGAGCACACATTCAACGGATCGAGGTACAGAGGATTTGTCTCTGTTGTTTGCACAGGATACGTCTTCCTCGCGAAGTAATGGGATGCGGGCACTTTTCGCTAGATTTCTTTCCCTGCAGTCTGCACATATTGCACTAAACAAGACAGTTTTTTCTCCCCCAGTACTGATGAGCGAGGTCGAAATTCACTCTGCAGATACGACTTGGAGCTTCACGTCATCCATTTAAGCTCTCATGGAGAAATAGCCGTTATCGGGATCGTCTACACGTATGGCCGACCTGACCCTTTCCTCACAAAGGTCCAAAGGACGCTTTATCTCGCTCTCCTTACCGTCCCGTGTGCACTTATACGTGCAGCCGCCGCATCGGTTATCGTACTTGCTCATAGGTTATGCGAATGCTTTGAACCCGACCAAAAAAGCAAAGTCGAGCTTGTGCGCGCACATTTTCGTGCTCATTGCTGCAAATGCATCATGTGTCTGATTATTTATCCAATTTGCTTCCCCTACTTTGCCTAATAGAATGGCCTCTGACGTGATTTCGTTTCGCCCTTTTATCTCTTGGCAGCTTCTCGAACACATCAGAGCAGTCGGGAAGAAGGGAGTAGTTGGGAAGAAAGAAAGAGACTTGGGGATCATAAATCCAGGGATCATCAAATTCGGCAGCCGGAAATACTTCAGATACATCGGTTCCCTCACGGTCCCTCCGTGCACCGAGGGCATCGTGTGGACCATTGTCAGGAAGGTAATGTACCGCGTTCTCCACGACAATTCTTAACGTACATGGTCGCATGGTCCATGGATGATCTTAAGACATGCTGTTTTGCGAACTTTGACTATAGGTGAGGACAGTCTCGAGGGAGCAAGTAAGGGCTCTTAGAGAAGCTGTTCATGATGTAAGTACTCTACATATTTACAGTGCAAACATACCAGATTTGCACATTCAGCAGCTGATTAAGATGAACAAGCATGCACACGACGTAAAGTACCGTGATAAAAAAACAGAGTCCTCCCTCGCGCGACTGATTATATTCATCTTCTTTCTATCTTTTTCGCCTAATTTAATGCTTTGTCCATTTGGATAGGGATATGAATCCAATGCAAGGCCGACTCAGCAACTGGACGGAAGAGCTGTCTGGCTATACACTCCAAGAGTCGACGGAGGTGCTGCTTAGGTCAGACTTATGTCGAGCCAGCAGTTGTGAGAGATTGCTTTCGACACAATAAATCGCAGTCTCAATCTCAAGCTGCTCAAGCACCGGCCAGATCGTTCATCCGTGCAGTTTCAGAGCTCTTATTAGTATTTTCTCAGCTTCCAAACTGTCTTTTAGCTCCTCACAACTTTTAACTATTTACAGTCCAAACATACTATGTCATTTCAATAAGCAAATATCACACCACTCGTTTGACACAAAAATCATTCTGATAAATAAATACAGAGATAACAACAAGCTGTGCCGTCAGGAAGGGAAAAAAAAAAGTGCAATCTAACCGAGCTTGACATCCGAAATCAACTCCCACGCTAGGCAATGAGGAAAGGAAGAACTGCCAACATAAAGGCCTCATAAGTGAAGGTTGCTGAGCCAGAGTACGCGGTATCCTTCTCCTTAAATTTTTCAGTCAGTCCCTGCAATACGAAATACCGATTCAGGCATAAATTCCGGCGGACCGAGTACAAAAAATATAAGATCGAGTACAAGATCTCACCTTGACAGTAAGGCAGCATCTGCAAGAAATAAGTACAAAAGGTAATGTGTTTAGAGACCATCATGACCATTAGCAAGCACGAAAAACTTTCAATAACTGAAAATTTTTAGAAATTAAAGACAGGGCGGGAAAACATACTCGATGAAGTTATCGTATTCAATGGCTTTGTTCCTCCCGCCAGTTTTGTCAAACTTAGACAATAGCAAATCCAAAACCACGGGCGACACAGAAAATCCTAGACTGAGAAGTGCTTCCCTCAACTCATTGGCATCAATCCTGCCACTCCTGTCGCGGTCAAACCTCTCGAATATCGCCTGAATCAATTTCCAGAAAGTACGCATCACCGATCAAAATATGGTTGCAAAATGAATGTTCTCCGGGGATAACAATAGGTTCCAGTTTCCACTTACCCTCCAGCTCTGAAGACTGTAAAACACCTGAACAAATTCCTTGGGTCCTGCAACAGGGACAGTTCACACATAAATCTCAATTCTAAGGAGGGAGAAAACACAGCCAATGCTCCGAGGTTGCATCTTCTTGTTATAATTTTTATGGGGGAATGATTCTTGCATCGAGTCAACCAACAAATTATACAGAAATGAGACAATGCAGGTAAGGTAAAATGACTGTTCTTAACCAGTTCATGCGCCCCCGTTAAAACAATGAATCGAGTTCCACTCAGAATGAGAAAAAAAATGGGCAAAAGGATGTCGTCACGACCGAAGAAACACCCACGAAAAGCTATTGCAAATGCTGCCCCACCACGTGCACGTTTTGACCAATGAATGCGATGCGATGAAGAATTGGGCAAAAAAGACAATAGAGATAGATTAATCAAGCCACAGTCGTCATCTTCATCGTCAAGATCTGGACCTCTCCCACCTAACCCACTTTTCCAGAAATGAATACGGGCCTTCCCCAAATCATCACCTAAATCCACTCAGATCAGGAGAGCTTAGCTCAACCCAGCATCACCATCATCCCCAACTTCACCATCCGTTTGCAGCATCTCGCCTCGCGGATTAACGGAAAAAGTTCATAGCACAAGGCTTCAAAGAATTCCTAAAACAGAACTGGGTTTGAAGCTCGAAGTCACCCGTCACTGCAAATCCTAAACCAACACTAGAGACACCGCCATTACAGATCTTACGCAACTTCACTCGAGACTTCGGGAGTAGAACATGCACGATCGCTGCGCCTCACCGCGCGGTCAGCCGTTTGACCCTGACGAAAATCGGTAACGATGCAGCCACATGGGGCGACGATGTTTCTAGGCTAATCGCCGCATGATCCCACGACGGCGGCGGCGGAAGCGATCGCGGAGAATAGTAGGAGCTAAAGAGGACTCACCGATCTTCCTCGTGTTGGTGCTCGTGAAGAGGTACATGAGGAGATGCACCGTCCTCAGGCTGAACCCCTGGTTGTACGAGGACAGCGCGCTCTGCAGCTCCATGTCGTCGATGAGCCCGCTCCCGTCCTGGTCCGCCATCTGGAAGCACGCCACCACGCTCGGATCCGTCCCCGGCGGGAACTGCGACGGCACCAGCGCCGCGAACGGGCTCCCGTACGCCGACGCCGGCGGCGGCGGGGGATACCCGCCCGGGGCCGCTGCCGCCGCCGCCGGGTACCCTCCCGGGTACCCGCCGGGAGGAGCCGACGCCGCCGGGTACCCGGCCGGGGCCGACGGCGGGGGAGCTCCGTAGCCGCCCTGCGGCTTGTCCTTGGGCGGCTTCCCGCCCTGGGGGGGCGGCGCGTAGGGCGCGGACGGGGCGGCGTAGGGCGCGCCGTACGGGGAGCTGGACGGGGGAGGGGCGCCGTAGGCGGAGGAGGAGGAGGTGGTGGTGGTGGTGTAGGGCTGGCCGTAGCCGTAGCTCGGCGGCGCGGAGGAGGAGGAGGAGGTGGTGGTGGTGGCCGCGGTGTAGGGCTGGCCGTAGCCGTAGCTCGGCGGCGCGTGGGGGTAGCCCGACATTTTCAGGAGGAGGGAAGCGCGAGAGAGATTTTTTTTTTTTTTGGTCGAACTGCTTCTTCTTTTCTTCTTTTTTTTTTTGGTGGGCGGAAGAGACGAAATCTTGTTTTTTTGGGGGGGAGGTATTGACGCGCGTATATAATAGACGTGGAAGGGCCGCGTTTTGAGTTTTGGGGGTGTCGGGAGAGGAGATAATTACGAGACTGCCATTCGCCGTCCGGGGAGCCGTGCACGTTCGAAACGTTTGTCCGCAGGGTTAATATCGGGAAAAATATCGAGCTGGTACATTTGTAATAAATTTACCTTAAATTATCACTGAAATCCCAAACTTATACATTTGTAATAAATTTACCCTCCGTTAGTTTTCATTAAATTGAATTAATACCACAAAAAAATCATAAACCGGTACACATGTGATAAATGGAGGGTCAAATATAGAACGGGTACATCAGTTAACTGTCGCGTGTCATTTAACAAAGTAATTTGACAGTAAAATTTAACGGAAACAAACTAAGAGTAAATTTGTCATAAGTGTATTAGTTTGAGATTTTTTATAATCAAAAAATTAATTTGGGATAAAATTATTACAGGTATATCGATTTGGGAGGTTTTTCGTGATATTAATCATTATTTATATTAGTAAAATGCTGACCTTCTCAATTTCTTAGGCGGTGGAGAGTTTCAAATTCGGTAGGCCTCTTGCTCCCCTCGAATCAAAAGTCAACATCGTGTTGAGACTTCAACTTTTTTTTCCCATTTAGTTGAAAATTCGCCGCGGCATGGATCTTATATCGGGCCTGCCATTTGTTTCGCAAAAAATAAATATATTCAAAAAATATTTTTCTAAAAAATGATCACTCATGCTGTTTAAAGCAACCAATCAATGGAAAAGGCCTTCTTTATCGAATAGCAATTCACGTATGAATATCTTCGTGCCGTTCATTCATTTTTATAAGCGATACAAGTAATCATTTTCAAGAAAATATTTTTCAATTCATTCACTTTCCACGAAAATAAACGAGGCCCAAAAGCATGAATTGTTTTGCGTCCTTGAGAGGTTCAAGAAAACATTTATCTATAGATACATTCAAATTTGAGTTCTTTCCATGCACCTACACATTACGATGGACTATAATTGACAATTCTTTCTATTTTGCACTAGAAAGAAAAAAAACCATCTTGGGTTAATTTATTTAGGGTCAATATCATAATTAGAAGGAAAAAAGAAACCGCCATATAATTATTCGATCAATATGTCATGTTTTTTGAAGCACAAATGTTGAATCAATCTCGATAAATATTGCTATTATAATTCCTCGAATTTCTAGTGATGTCGGTCCTTTGATGGCTTTTCTTTTTTGCGTGTCAATCGGGCCCTTGATAGCTCGAAAACTCGTACCGCATTCCATTTTATCTCCCTCTTGTCACGAAAAAATAAAATAAAATAAAACAAAAATAAAAGTGAGTCTTGGGTTAATATTCATTTTTGGAATGATAGTTTTTGAAAAGATAGAAAATTAAAAAGCGAGCACTTATTGCATCCTTATCGCCCACCACCTTCACCATCACTAACGCGTGTTTCTAAGCACTATGATCCCACGACATCACCACCGTATCGATACTTCACGCTCCGCCGCTTTCGCCGGAGTTAACACCGCCGCCCTGAAGCCGCCTTCTCCACGACCATCTTCATCATCCCTCCGCCGTTCCACCGCCGCCAGTTCCTCTCAGTGTCGATGGTCAGGGGTGAAATCGAATCGAGCTGTTTTTATTTCACTTAAGCCATTATGTCAACACCGTTTGCTTTCTAGCGTATATATAAGCAAATTTTGGTTTATGGCGTTCATATAAGCATATTTTTAACAGTTCTCGTCTAAAGAACTTTGACAGAAGGTAAATAAATTACACGAATACGAATTTGGGTTTTTTGATGTCATAAAAAAAAGGTTAAGATTTTTTATGGTTTTTGCATTTAAATTTAAGCATGGCCAGCAAATCCATTACTCAATACAAGGTCGAGCCAAAGTTTCGAATATCGAGCAATGAGTACACGACCGCCCCTCTTCACCTATTGTTTGACAATTTGATATCGTAATCTAGTCTAGCCAATAAGGTGGCGGATTAGGAGTGCAGATCAAGTGCATCGAATGATGTGTTTACATCATGCGTCGACGTACATTCGAGTCCCAGCAACTTGACAAAGCTGCCCACGTTATTACCCTTTTCGGTTCCATTGTCGCGTGGTTTCTCATGCATTCTGAAAACTGTTTTAGACATGGAATGACACAGCTCGATCACAGCTTTCGTACCAGAAGCAGGGTCAAAGTTCCTTGCTACCGAAGGCATCGTTTCGACTTGTTCCAGACTCGTATGTTCGTTTTGTTCAGAAGATTCATTGAAGAGAGAGCAGAAATCATCATCCGAAGGCTAACAAGGAAGGAACACGCAATCTTGCTTGGCATTTATTATCGGAGCGTTCCCATTCAAGCTTCAAATGGAATCACAGCTGCTCTCCGAAATTACGATACGCGTATTCACAATGGAAGCTAAAATAGTACTTCTGTTTCAGCAAACCACCTAACTCATATACCAGCATCATATGACAGACAGGCATCATTTGCAAACTTCATAAAACAGGGTATGAAGCAAAAAGCCACTTCAACAAGACGAGTACCCCGGTTCCCGCATAAGATGAAGATAATTATGTATTCTTGGAGACCGCTAGGCCCGAAAACTACAGGTTGAGGGCTTGGGCATGATGGAGGATGTGATCGTCGATGAAACTGGCGATAAAGAAGTAGGAATGATCATAGCCCGGCTGCAACCGCAAAAGAACCGGGACTCCATGTTTCTTGCAAGCTTCCGGGAACTTGTTTGGCAACAGTTGATCGTGCAAGAATTTGTCATCTTCCCCCTGCGGAAAGAAATTACCCCATGATTAATGGCCAATACATGGTCCATGATTTAAACGAATTAAAGATTCTGCCCACAAGCAAATAGAACAAATGCATTTAAAAGTTCAAACTGGGCCGCAGATAAGCCAGTCAAGGGTTGGGCAGCAATCCAGGTAATCTAACATTTTCGACTGCTGGGTCCGCCGTAGTTGCATATGTTGACTGATTATTTTCGTGACTTTATAATATCAAAATTGCACTCAGATCATTGGTAAGCGACCGTGAGGAAGGGAACACCCACGATTCTATACAACTAACCATAGCGTTACTTTTAATCCACACCAAAGACACCAGAGAGAGACAGACAGCTTTGCCTCCCCAAGAGTTTTGAATTGTCTTATAAATCCCACACTAGTCTGCAACCATCAGCTTAAACAACCCAATGCTGAAGAAAGCTGTAATTTTGAGATGAAGATGGCCGAATAGGAGAAAGATGTAGGATTGAGATAGCAATTTGTAAAAGATTTCGTTCATTAAGATCTCAATAGCTTGGTGACACTAAACTTGTCTTCCATCGACTCCTACTTGGCTGGGTTGATTACAGTGCAAAGCCATGTAAGTGCTCTTCAGCTGCAATCGTAAAGTCTAAAATGGTTTTCTCTTAATGGGTTTATTGGTCCACCTGCAACTGTGACAAATAATACTTCGACTCGGTTGCAATTATGTGCAGGCACAATGTAAAGGCATGTGCCCCTTGGCAGCAACGGTGAAGTACAAATGGGTTTCTCATAAGCGACAGTCTCCAACTGGACTGGCTTAACCAAGATTAGACCGACCTGTTTTATCAATCCATCTGTGATCAAAACCAATATAACCTGGGTACAACTATTTCCTGAGCAAAAAGACTCAACAAGATCAGACTCTTGAATCAGTTCTTGATAAGGAACCCCACCTTAGATGGGCGAAGCCCTAAACTCACTAAACCATTAGCCAAGTACGATGTGAATTGCAACCCAATTTGGATGAAGCAGACACCATATTGTGTGCATCAACAGGTGTTGGAAGCACTGATAATCACTAATCAAGTACTTCCTGGAAAGGGAAAAAAACTAAGCGGCTTCATGTACATATTTCCCGGAAAAAGTATGTGCTGACATGAAGTCTCACAAAAGAGTACAACATGCAGGTTGTTCGACTTGTTTTTCTATTGTGTCAATAAATTTGTCTATAGATACAGGCTCAGCAGAATGTTGAATGATTACTTTGCTCCCTGTAACTCCAAAAAAGGGACAGAGAAACTAGCTTGTTAAACCAATCCGGTGATATTACTCTAGAAAGAGCAATTTATTTCTGTAGCGACTTTCTCATTCAAAATTACCCTGACTAAATGTCATGCGGCACCAGCATAGATAAGGCCATTAATTCAAAGAAGGCATTCTCCATGAGAGAAGATTAACAAAAATATATAAATTCTAGAATCACAAGCTCAAAGGACAAACTTACTTGATCAATTAGTATGGTAGCAGACACATCATGGAACTTTGCAACTAGGCAAGTAGCATCATATTCCTCCCAATCAGCTTTATTTTCACCTAAATAGTTGGTAAAAGCCTTCTGGCCCCATGCACAGTTTATAGGATTCACAATTGGAGCGAAGGCAGAGACCGACTACAAAACGAGTGAGTCAGAAAACACCGAGAGTGAGTCTGCATAAGTGGATACTAATGCGAAACATTATAGTTAATTCTCAAATTCAGATTATAGACGAGTTCAAATTAAAAAACTTTATAACTTTAGCAAACTGCAGATTTAAAAATGGGGCACTAGAGCAAGATGAGGATCTCCAATTGCTATAAATGGACCATAGAGCCTAGGTAAATAGTCTGCAGACATATAATTGCAAGAGAAAATCATTTGAAAGTGTCAAGCATTTGCACTTATTGGATTGGGACTGAAAGTTGAACAAAGGTGGCAACCCTCAGGGCTATGAAATCAGTAGCAGGTAGGCTTATGTTATTTACCTTATATTTGTCACGATTTTTTAGGTAGATCGTCAGAGCACCGTGTCCTCCCATAGAGTGACCAAATATAGATGCCTTTGCTGTATCAAGCTGTGGGAAATTCTCAGCCAGAAGTTGGGGCAATTCCTTGACAATGTAATCGTACATACGCCAGTTCTTCCACTTTTCTTGGGTAGCATTAAGATAAAACCCAGCACCTGGTTAAAATAAAGGAAACAACCACTCAAGACAAATCCCATATTGCAACAAAGAATTTATGTCTAAATTCAAACTTCTCATGGCTCTTATTTGGGGTACCAATCATAAATAATATTGGAGCATGCGTCACACCCTAGTTCATTTGGCTTCGTCAGAACCCATGACAACATCACCGATCACCAATCTTCAGGAGGAAAACAATATTTGCATCACACCTGATGTTTTTCTATCAGTAAAATGAGTACGAGGTCACCAAAAACCAAAATTCAAGATAGACAATAGTAATAGGATGACACACTCCACTTTCTAGTATGATGAAAATAGTATATGAAGCTATGACGTCAAAAGAGATACCCTTCAAAATTAGAATAGAAAGTGCCCATAAATTTCATACAATAGACTGCCATACTGCCTCCCATCTCAGCATGACTGTGTATTAGTGAATAAATTCTTAAATAAAATTCTCAGTTTGAGTCATCAAAACACATTCTGCTGACAAATCTTGAAGCAACTCCAAAAAGTAAACTCTTTCTCAGAACAATTGGTAAAAGGAACAATTTTAATTTATCTACCCTACATAGAGGTGAGGCACACGAGGATTATACTTCTTAGCAACTTGGACCTGCTGATAGGGTTGATAAATATAATAGTATATCTCTAAATAAACATCAGCCAGTCTAGGGGTACTCTAAGAGCAGTATATTGTGGAGGTAGAATACGTCATAGCATTGAAGATGAATGCACTCTGAAAAAGTCGATAGAGATACTAATGCGGCATACCTACGCCAAAATCCCAGCTGTCTGCTTCTCCTTCCACATTCAGGCCTCCTGCAATGTATAAATAACAAACATAGCTTCGATATCAAGGAAGAAAGCAGCAGTTTTAGCACTCACTCATAATATATCCTCAGGTTTATCAAATACGAAAAGTTTATAAGCCAAGATATAGCATGCAAGTATTGAGAAAGCTAATAAGATAAGAGAGCGAAATAACAACGGATTTGGCAGATGAATTGTCCAAGTTGCTCCACACTAATGGATTTGGACTCCGACAGTGGCATTACATCAAAATTACAACCATAAGAACTCCAACCTTTATGCACCCGAAATTGAAAATACCGGGTAAGACCCATCACAGTTCCGTTACCGATATCCAAATCCCTCTGATGGAAATCCTATCTCTGCAACAGGCTAGAACCAGCGACACAAATGGACGCACCAAAAAGCGAAACGATAAAGCGGGCTAAACCGAAAACATGCGATGGACAAGTAAACAGGGATACGGGTCACCGACTCGGAGACGTATCGGGCACAATCAGGGCAATGCCCTCTTTGGAAGCCGCGCGTTGAGCGCCGGATTTCGCAATGAAATTCTCGTCCGTGCACGTGAGCCCAGACAACCAGTACAGCACCTGCTCATTCACACGGCCAAAGCAATTAAGGGAGCACAATCGATCGACGCCAATCCACACCCCCCACGCTCACGTACACACACATGTACACGCACACACAAACGCACGCTCATCCCAATCGTCGAATGCGGAAAGCCAAAAAGACACGAACTTTTCTAATCCGCAGACCAAACGAGATGAGCCCAGATAAACCCGGAAAGAGGAATTGAGAAAGGAGGCCTTCGATGAGCAACGGAAGGCGAAGATCGAGGACTCACAGGGGATCTGTGAGAAGGGGGAGGAGCAGGAGGGAAGAAGATGTGGAAGTTCATGGAGCAACCGAGGGTTGGGCTGAAATGCTTGTATCTCCGGTTGTAACCCCCGAACATCTTGGAGCTGCTTATCTCGCTTGGCTTCGTCTCCATCTTCTTCTTCTTCTTCTTCCTCGCCTCTCTCTCTCTCTCTCTCTCTCTCTCTGAGTGCCTACAGTGAGTCGAGCTCGAGCTCACTCTCGCTCGAAGCTTTCGTGGAGAGACTAGCAACGAGGCAGACGGGATAGCTACAGTGGCTTAACCTTTGTGATATAAGTCTTTATACGAGTGATTAATTCCGGTGAGGGTATATAAAAATTCGTAATTACAGAAAGACCTCGTCATACATGTAAATTACATGCTAATACTCCCATGAATTCAAAGCCAATTCAATATTGTTTGGTGAGAGAATGAAAGACGGGATTGAGAGAGAACTAGATGGCAGAAATGTTATCACAATAAACAGTTAGATGATTAAAAAAAAAAGGGGAACGCCCAGTTCATGAAGTAAATGGCAAATCCAAATAATCTTTCTAACGCAATAAGCGACAATACGATGTGAGATTTGCCTACATGACACGACTCTCAAGATACTGACTTAGAATTAGAATTTCAAACATGACTCAAAACTTGTTAATTAGGATGGCCTAGACTAGCATGCCATCAAGTAAGTGAAGTGAAGGAAATCACCATAAGATACAAATAAGGTAATACCAATGAGTTGGAAATCGGATAAAGACCATGAGAAGAGTCAGCTTGGATGACAACTTACCCTGTTCGTTGATCCTTCAAAGAAAATGATGAACCATTAAAATCAACAACATAATAATTTTTACGGCCAAGTTGAGTGATTGAGAGGAGATTGCGAGAAAGATAAGGGACATAATAGAAATGAGATAACAACAAGGACTGAGAACCAATATGCAAAAAGACTTTACCCACTTGCTTAATAGGCAAGAAACAACCATCACCAACCAAAACTTTTATCAAAACGTAAAAGGGTCTAAGATTTAGGATTCTATCAATGTCATTAGTCATATGTACTGACACTCCTCTGTCAAGATACCACATTGGATCAAAAGTCTCACCAACTAAGAAAGCCGAGAAGGAGTCCAAGAGAACGTTGTCGGCGAAGGCGTGGTTAAATAGCTGTCGACATTCCCCATTATAGATTTGACAAAAAAGATGAGGCCTAGATCCGAGAATGCCTCTATGAGTGAATGGAGAACAAATGGTGGGAGACTCGAACCACAACGTAAGAGTAAGAGACGACAGGGTTGATTGCACAGCTATAATTTGAGCAGCAACATAAATCGATGCAACAGAGAAGATGGAAGAAGAGGTGAAAGTAGACGCAATGTTGTTGAAAGGTGATGAGAAATTTGGATTAACGGAAAGAGAAGATGATGGGAAAAGAGATGGAAGAGAAGAAGAAAAAATTGGAGATGCATCGCACATTGTTGAGATAGCAATTGGAGCCAAGGAAGTGTTGATTTGGGATAGAGATGTTGAACAAATTGATTCGTTTTCCTTCTTTGATACCATAATGAAATTTAGAGTAAAAAAGAAAATAGCAAAAAAAGACAGAGAGTAGCGAACCGGGCCAAGTGAATAATGCCAGAGAGTTTATAGTGGCTTAACTCCCAATTAGAGTTGTATGATATGTATTTATAAGAGCGATTAATTACGATCAGAACACACGCGAAAATATAATTATAGAAAGGCCCCTAGTATTTATAAATTACGTAATCAGCCAGGGAAAGACTTTGTGGGCTCAAGCCATCACTGGGCTCGAGCCCAATTGAATCGAACAGCGCCCACGCAACGCTAGGTGCTCCTATGACAGCCGCGAGACGGCGGTGGCTGGCCGGTTGCGTTTGGTCTGCGAGGGTTTTAGGGTCTCTTCCTCCTCCGTCCATCTTCTTCTTCTTCTGGGTCGGGTCGCTCGCCGGCGATGGCGGAATCCGAGTGTCCGGCCGACCTGAAGAAGCTCCTGGAGCAGTTGCGCCGGAGAGCATCCGAAGCCGAGGTCAGCCCATGATGTTTTTACGTCACTTGCAATCCCGTGTTGGTCTCCGTACATTCATGTCCGTGTGCAGATGCCGTGTAGATCAGCGCGTGTGATTATCTTCCTCGTGCAGATGTCCGCCGTTTGACGTTTCCGTCGTTGGTACGTTGAGGGGTCGACATTGTCGTTCGTTTGTACATTGATCTGGGCATAGTTGATAGGGATGCGCGAGGAGATGTGCTCATTAGCAGATGATTCTGCAGGTGTCTCTTTTGCAGAATCGCGTGTTCTTTTCCGTGACTTCCCGCGCTATCCGCGAGTGCCCGCATGTATGTTGATACGGGCGACTGCGTCTGTGCGTGCGCGTGTGCAGGGTTTGGATACTTGTATATGTGCAGTTGCGCGTGTGTGGCGTGGGCGTGCTTGGGTGTCTGCAACATGCGGGCACGGGCTTTGCGTGCAAACCCGAGCTTGTTAGATTCGATGTGCTGAAGCAGTTATTGATTTTGCTTCTTGGATCTTCAATCGATGTCAATCAATTGTGTCGGAGGTGCTTCATTCGGCTCTGCTTACAGATGACGGTCACTTGCTAATTGCGGAAGTTGAATATCCATATGGTCTTGGTTATCGAGGTCTAATTTGCTTTGCAATCACCTGACCGTCATCATGGTGCGTTTGGTTTTTCTTTGACTATAAATTTTAAATTGTCTGGCAACTCTGGTTTAGCAAGAGGAAACTGATTTCCTCAAAGAAATGGTGCAGGATTTGTAACAGTGATGGCTTAAACATCAAGTCTAGGTTTCGGTCTTGGACATGTTTTTTTTTTTTTTCGTTGCATGAACTTTTTCTTTTGCCAACAATTTCGAGTCCTTCAACTTCAACTATCATGAAACAAGAATTGGGATTGTATGTCTTATATATTCCCTGAAACTGACATCTTGCTGGCGCATTCATTTTGCTTGAAAGGATCGCTTGTCCAGGCTCGAAGCTGCCATTGCAAAAGAGAGAGGTAGGTCCTGAGGCTGTCCATCTAAGTTCTGTCTATTATGCTCCAGTACTTCCATTCTCTCATTCATTGGCTTAAGATTTGCTTGCTGATATAGATTCTTATGAGGAGGAATACTTGAAAAAGATTAGCAAACTAGAGTCGGAGCTCGAATGTGCAAAATCGGAGTTAGCTGCAGAGCATAAAAAGGTAGCACGAGTGCCTAATTGTTCCATGTCTTGTCTCATTTGGGGAATCATGAATTATTACAGTATCTCTGTTACATGAATTGCAGGCAGGGGAGCTTGCTGCGGAGAACGCAAAACTCAAATATCGCGTGGCTCATCTCGTTCAAGCAGTGAAGGAGGCTGATCTAAAGCTAGAGAGCAAGGGAATCTGAGTAGATATCTAAATCGATTCTCCTTTTCGGGAAATGAATAGGCGACATACAAAAGCAATATTTAAGATTGAATAGCACGATAGCTTTGAATTACCCCCAAACTCTAGAGTGTATTGTAGACCTTTCTCTGTTTATAAGAACTTGACACTGGTGACTTGAATGTTATGAATCACAGTAACCTTATTTCCCTTAATTAGTTTACTTTTATGAGGAGGGTTGATTGACTTGTCATTACAATAGTACGAGTTTTTTCGGTTATTACGCTCGGTTTGACCTTTTCTTGGGTTTACTGAATGGGGTTATCATCCCATTCTAACAACTCTCGTTTCTTCACTTGAAAGATTGGAACTTTTAGCCCAACTGGAATGATAGCCTCTTTTGGAAGTGCCCCGTGGAACTGTTTTGGACATTCTGCTTTTGGGATTTAATGGTCTTTTAAATAAGAAGCATTGAACTGATACACATTAGCTTCTTTCTCTTGAAAATGTTTGTGCGGGAATACCTGCTATAGCCATTCAATGTCAACTGTAGACAATCAAGTGCCATTTGCAGAACAAATCTGGTTTTGGTAGTCGAGCGGGACTTGTTTTGTTTTCGTTTAAAATGATTTCAAGGTTAGGTACAGTTTTAATACTCTGAGTATCACTGCTTGTGCCATTTGGTTTTAATACTCTTTACCTTTCAAAGCTTGCATGATAGAGTCGTTCATATTTGATCACTGGCTAATATCGTTTGCACGTGCGGGCGGAGAGAGAGAAGGAAAGAGGGAGGGATTGGGGGAGGTGGTGTCGGCGTCCACGCGGTGGCCCAATCTCGGCCGAAAAGCCGGCAAAGGTTGGCCGACGGCCCTCGTGGGCCGCATATGTGGGACCAGCGGCGGCAAGCGAGCGATGCCTTCTATTCGTTTGGGGCTGCTCCCTGCCCAATTTTTCCCTTCTTCTAGCTTAGTTAGCCCCAACCCTCTTGTCCCTGCTTCTAGCTAGTTTGGCAACCCATGTTTGAGCACCCTGCAGATCGCTAGACCCCGCCTAGGGCGGGCAAGGGTTATTAAACCCCTCACCGGGGAGGCTGGGCCACCGCGAGGAGCGCCCGGACTCTCTCTCCCTCTCGTTTTTTCTTAGTTGCTGATGTAGAGCCAAGTCAAACGTCGCATTCTCAAACTTCATCCCAATTGATGGGGTTATTATATGGTTGATAACAGAGGGAATCGAATGCGCAAAGTGCGAGAGATAGAGGACTGCATTAGACGAAAGGAAAAAAAAAGAGCTAAAGGGACCAAATAACATAAGCAATAATACTTGTAGCTGTAGGACTGAAAATGAGCATGACCCAATAGTTGGAAAAATTTTGGTAAGCAAATCTTTACAACAATTTCCCAGGCCACCGCTCAATTCAATAAAAATTTAAACTAGGTAGCTTGTTGGCATCTTATTTTCTAAATGATAAGGATACTATCATTATGTAGATAAGCAGGTGGCTTAAACATGAAATTATTTCACTAGGTCATATGGGAATTCACATTTGGGTCATGCGCCAATCCACATGCATAAATGGATCTAGTCATTGCCGTGAAATCTAATCTCGACACGTTAATCGTACTTAGAAGTGATAACTTGTATACGGACTTAAATTTCGTAAGTTTAAAGTGCAACATAACTTTCAGGAAGGAAATTGCCTTTCTGTCTATCTTGGAATCGATAAGTATTTGGATACTAAATTCTTTCCATTATCTCTTATAGAGTTATCTCATGTTTATCAAGCGATGAAATATGGATAGTAGATTTACGATGTTAAGTTTTTGAATTCGACTTTAGGCCCTTTTTCATAAAAAAGAATTTGGGCAAGTTCATCACGGTTACAGCTAAATCCACATAAAATAGTAAACATCATTTTTTTTCCCAGAGTGTATGGTAAAGATTGACATTGGTTCTCAGCATAGCAAGTCAATTTTAAATTGTTTGAGAGTATTGCGTATCAAACCATAAAAGTAAAGGGTTGTTAGCACATCACATAAGCTGTCTCCTGATTAGTAAATGCATAGACGTATCATATAAGATCTGTCCCTAAAGTCCTAGAGAGATAGCATGAAGTAGAAGCTTTAGAGTAGTTTCGTGAAGTCAAAGAATCTTTCCCCATCTTCCTTAATCATGGATCATTTCATGGCATGTGACTGATTAGAGTACTTCGAAAATAAAGAATTTCCATACTTTTTAATTTAATGTTTAGCATCGTTTGATCTCTATTATTGTGTTACCTAATCTACGTTAACGTCTAAGTCTATGATGAAGCTGGAGGTAACCCGTTGTTGTTTAGTCGTGCAATTATTTACAAACTAGCAAGCTAAGAGTTCTCCAAGGTATTCTAGCAAGACGACGACGAGGAACGCATTTTTGGAGAAAATTATCCAAAAAGTTCTAAGTCTATTTATGCTTTTGTCAATTCAGTTATAAACCTTTTAATTTTGCCAATTTAGTTATGAATATTTTCATGTTTTGCTAATTGAGTCCATCCGTCCAATTTGACTGGAAATTGCTGGCATAGGTGCTAGCCGTTCGACGTGGTACGACTAATGCTGACGTGAATAATTTTTCATAATATTTTTTTCAAATTTTTTTTATTAATTCTTTTTCTTTTTCTTTTCTTTTTCGTCTCTTCTTCCTCTGCCAATCTCTGGGCTTGGGTGATGGTCAGTGACCGGCTAAAGGCAACCACCAGCAATTGTTGCTCCTCGTTGAAGGCTGGCGAGGTTGAGCCATGCCCCAAGTTGGCGAGGCTGGCCCTCGTCAATTGTTTCCTTTTGCCAATTGCTAGCCATTGCCCAAGCCTAACGATCGGTGGAGGAAGAATGGAGAAAAAAGAAAAAAATTGTCTATGTCGGCGTTGACCGTGCCACGTAAGATGACCAGTGTCCACATTAGCGATTTTTGACCAAAAGTAGACAGATTGACATAATTGGCAAAACGTGAAAATGTTTAGGATTCAATTGGTAAAATTAAAATATTTAGATTTGAATTAACAAAAGTGCAAACATGTGTCTGACTTTTTAGACAATTTTCTCGGCATTTTTGCTATTCATTCACGCGATGGTAGAATGACTTGTAATCTAGGGTTGGTCGAATAGTCAACATTGAGATTTTGGTTTTCAAAGAAGCTTAAATGCTTGATGCAAGCTGGCGGAAAAAAGTATGATTAATGCCATAAAAAATCTCAAATCAGTATTATCTCACGACGCATTCACCTTGAAACTAATTATCATCTATCATCTAAAAGAAATCTCAAACCGGTATTACCTTATCCAAATCCACCCTCCATTTAGCATTCTATGTAATATTCCTTGCCATTCATATCTTTCTTATAGTTGTCTGTCACGTGTATTGACACGTACACAATTTGTTAGGATATTGAACGGAATACTAACGAATCTTTGAATTCCACGCGTTATTTAGGTTTCCAGAGTCCTACCTTTTTATAATCTTTGGTACCATGCGACGCATTTATTTCGAACTACTTTTCATCTGGCAAAAAAATAATACCGGGCTCTTACTAATTCCAAAGGGTAATATAATCTTTCTTTGTACCTACGAAAAGTAGAATCTCAAAGGATTTAAGAAAGCAGCAAAAGTAAGAGAATGTTGTACAAAACAATGGCTGCTAACTGACACTTCCCCCCATTTACTAAAAGCCGTTTTTACGGGCGAAGCAAGAACCCAAAAGAATGGCAAGTGGGAAACGGCACTCTCTCCTCTTCCACATGTGCCCCTCCTCCTTCTTCACGAATTTCTCCACAAAAAAAAAACAAAAAAAAAAAAACAGCAACACATCACTAATAAACGACAAATCAAACTTCAGCAGACATCGCTGTTTCTTCTTCTGCTGCTGCTGCTTCTTCTCCTCCTCCTCCTCCTTCCACCTGCACTGATCCCAGCCAAATTGGACGCACCGATCGCTTTCACTGTTTCACATCACATTTGCCCCCCCTCCCAACCCTTTGCCCACCCACCAATCTAGCTTCCCACCCACATACTCATCCGCCGCCGGGAGCGACGGAGCATGCTCAAAGGCGCCTCCTTTTCCCCATCCCGACCCGCATAAGATCTGCCCACGAATCCGAACCCACCACCGAGCGATTCCCCAATGTCGTCGGCCCCAAAGAAGCAAGCCCTTTTCATAGCGTCCCTGATCACGCTGTGGTACTCGTCCAACATCGGCGTCATCCTCCTCAACAAGTTCTTGCTCTCCAACTATGGCTTCCGCTTCCCCATCTTCCTCACAATGTGCCACATGTCGGCCTGCGCCGCCTTCAGCTACGTCTCCATTGTCTTCCTCAAGCTCGTCCCGCTCCAGCTGATCAAATCCAGGCCCCAGTTCATCAAGATTGCGACCCTGAGCGTGGTGTTCTGCGCGTCGGTGGTGGGGGGCAACGTGTCGCTGCGGTACCTCCCGGTGTCGTTCAACCAGGCGGTGGGCGCGACGACGCCGTTCTTCACGGCGGTGTTCGCGTACCTGATGACGTTCAAGAGGGAGGCTTGGGTCACTTATGCCGCCCTTGTGCCGGTTGTCACCGGCGTCATAATTGCCAGTGGGGTATGGCTTTGCATGTGTTAATTAAATCACTTAAATTTAGCATCTGTTGTTTTGGTTGCATTCTGTTTTTGGGATTGATTTTAAGGCTTCATTTGAAGGTTGATCTGCATCGTTGGAGGATTTGGTATAATCTGATTGATAATGATCCAGATCTGCAGTCTTGTTGCTAGAGTTGATGTTTTTGTTGCTCTGTGATGCTTATTCCTGCTGATTTTTGTTGTCCTGTTGGAGCAATAGTAAATTTAGGCAGTTTTTTTTTTCTAAATTCGGTTGTTCATGTGGAGATTTCCTCAAACTGCAATGATGCATTCACTATAAGTTTGAATATAGGTGATAGATAGTTAGCTTCTCAAGCTTGAACTTGAGATCATTACCGCTACTTTCATAATCATAGCTAAGTTTTCAGTTTATTTGCTGACTTTTAAGCGTCGAAGATATTGTGGGTCTTAAATTATCGTGAGACAGGTCTGCAAGCAAATTGAAAAGAGTAGCCTTTAAAGATATCGTTGCAATAAGATTTGTGTCAGAAGGGATGTATCAAACGTTTTGCCAAGAGTGGAAGGTGAATTTGTTCTCTTGGGAGGAGAGGTGGATCTTTCCAAGCCTTGGGAAGATCTCTGGAAAGAAGAAAGTCATTACTTTTATCTATAAAGAAACTGCTTTCCTTCTCCTCTTGGTTAATGTGGATTTTACACTGTCACCTGCTTTGAGATCTCAGAGTGAAGGATGCGTAATCTTGGCAAGAGCGCTTTGCCAAAAGTTTTGGTTGATGTATTTCATTCAGTTGGTTGCTTGTTTGTGAAGATGTTGATACTGTGTTTGGCTCTTCTTTTACACTACATCAGGCTTTTATAGAAATTGAAGAGATAAAAGTGATGTTCAAATGAAGATGGGATGGAGATCAGATCCACGATTGATGTTGGAGAGTCCATGGTTTGTTGGATAGCCAGCCACAAAGTGTTTTTGTGGCTAATACGCATCTTGTCTTCTATAGTATGAAACGCCCCTTAGAAATTATGTAATGCGGACCACCTTGATGTCTCTTGCCTGCTAACTCATTTATCTAAAGAACTCGGTATTGGAGACTTTTTTCATTGAGCCAAGTATAATTTCCGCCATCAGCTGCGGGTCTTATGGCAGCAGAATATCAGAATACACGAGAGGATTTTCTTTTACTACTTCCTTAACTGGTGCCCCTGCCAAGTAGAAGTATTTCAGTTACCTTATGCATTCACCGTTATCTTCACAGTGACTTGAAAAGGAAATATGCATGACATGGTGATTTTTTTCCAATGATTTATTGTCCAAATTAGAGCCTCTCAAGCTTTACATTAGAGTTGTCCATTGGTCAAAGATGCTAAAGAAACCAGAAAATGTTTAAAGTGCCTAAAATGGTTTCTTGATAGATGAATGAGTTCTTCTGATTAGCTGAGAATGCTGCTTTCCTGGTAGCTTTAGGAATAAGTTGGTCATCTTCTTGTCCCACATTAACCTTCTCCGGCATGATAAATTTCCTTGGTGGTGGCAGGGGGAGCCAAGTTTTCACTTGTTTGGATTCATCATGTGCATCAGTGCAACTGCTGCAAGGGCATTTAAGTCTGTACTTCAGGGTGTCCTACTTTCTTCCGAAGGGTAAATGCTTTCTAAAATACCTCTTATGATATCCTATCTAAGAGTTCATTAACAACTTTTTATGCAGTTTAAATGCTCAGTGGCATCTAAGTCCCATGTGACAGTTTAAAGTAGCCCATCTGTATTGTATATTGGCCTCTTTTCCTGGTTAAGCAAGGACATGCTAGATGGAAGAAGGAATGAATATGCTGATCACAAATAGAAAGTTTTAATAGACAAATAGTTCTACTGTAGTTTTTGGTATCTCCATCTGGAAAATAGAAACTTTTCTTCCCTAAACAGTCCAAATTCTATTTCCGAAATTTGAATGACGAGATCCAATGGCATACCATGAATGTTCATGAAGTACAGGTACTTGCTCTATGCAAATGAAATGCCATAAAAAGAATTGTTAGCTTATTCCCAGTCTATGAGAGTGGCCATTGAATTCAAAGGTTTTGCTCTCCTGTCTCCTGAGAAATTACTCTACCCTTGAATCACGACTTGGCAATTGACATTCAATTGCGATACAGGGAAAAACTGAATTCGATGAACTTGTTGCTGTACATGTCACCGATTGCGGTATTAGTCTTGCTACCGTCGACACTCATAATGGAGCCAAATGTCTTAGAAGCCACTTTATCCCTCGGAAGAGAACACAAATTCATGTGGCTGCTTCTTTTGGTTAATTCAGCCACTGCCTATGCAGCCAACTTAACTAACTTTCTGGTCACCAAACATACAAGTGCCCTCACGCTCCAGGTTTGACATGCTTTATCTTTGTTTAGTCCTCTATCGTGATCCTAATTCTCATATTAGCTCATAGCTTGCCTAATTCTGTTGAAGCAACTGACGAAATCACTGTTGTATGTGTTGAGAAGAATGTAAGTTATAGACTGTTGTTTGATTAAACGATGGTTTTTTCTTGTTTTTATAGGAATTCTCGCAGTGAAAGGGCAGTAGCAGGGATTGTCAATAATTATTGATTGGACTGCTTAGAGAAAATTCTATTTTAGACTCGTGGTCGTCAACTCCTATTTTGATGTTATAGCCTCTTAATCTGTAACTTCTTCTATGAGAAGTGAAAACCTTTGTTGCATGTTGATGAACATTTTTATTGGCTACATAAATTAGGCCCCTCAAAAACTTTATGCAGACAATAGTAATTGTTTAGTATATCCAAGCTTTTTTTTTTCACGGGTAGTTCTTCATGATTCTTTATCGTGGCAGTGGGATATTTGTTCTTTGCAACTTTCATGTTGGAGTTATAAGTAAGGCCAGAGAGAAGCTTGGGAATTACTTGCTAAAAATACTTTATGCATCAATCGTGTCGACATCACAAATAAGTTGGTTAAACTATGTTGATTTGATTTAACTTTTTTGTACATTATGTATTGATCAGGTACTTGGAAATGCAAAAGGCGCTGTCGCTGTTGTGATCTCTATACTCTTGTTCAGAAATCCCGTGACAGTGATGGGCATCGGCGGATACGTGATAACAGTCTTGGGGGTTGTTGCATATGGAGAAGCAAAACGGAGATTCAAGTAAAGGCGGCAGAGGACTTGCCTATGGGTCACTTACATCACCCAATTCCTCTAAATATTCGTGGTGAGACATCGCCTGATTAGGTAGAGGTGGTATTTTTTGTTCTAGTATATGATTATTCTTGCTATTAGGAACGAAATCGAGGAGGGAATGGAGCAAGATTGCTTATCCATTCTATAGAGGAATTCTTCGTTTAGTACCCCGTCATTCTATACCTTACTTTGGAGGTGGCATGCGATCCTTCCTTGCAAATTTGATGTAATCACACTTGTTAAATAGTCAGCGTTATCACTTAGGAGTCATTTGGCCTGGAGCATTACTTAAATATATTCAGGAATTATCCTTCGTACGAATACAGATTGCAACGAATCTTTTCCTTTCTTTTGTTCTCCTTTTTTTTAATATCAATTTTAGGCCTTAAATCTGCAAATCCTCTTGTTTCTTTAAGTGGCTACATCGTTGTGCATCTCTGGATGAAGGAAGGTTGGAGGAAGTTTCTCTGCTTGTTGAGTTACACGTTATGAACATCATCCACGGGCAAATTTAGCGAAATGTAAATTTACGTGATGATTTGGGACCTAGCCACCAGAAAAGTAGAGATGGAGCTGTTTTAAGTCCCGAGCTGATCTGTGGAGCTAGAATTTTATGGCAAAGCGATGAAGAGACTCACATGATACCCTCCTTGTTTGGAGGTGAGAATGAAAAACATGTTAATTAGGTTAGGTATTGATTATCTGCAAAGCTTGGGAATTGCATTGCTTTGCCCTTTTCAGAATCTTTAATTTAAGAAATTTTCAGTCAGGTGAGTGAATTTGTTTGGGATAAGTGCAGAAATGGGATTTAAGGTTTTGGCTATTGGTCAATAATTTAAGCGAAAAACCCACAAAAAAACTCTAAATTATAACTTCTGTGATATATTTATCATGAATTTTTTTTGTGACATAAAAAATCTCAAACTATGCACACTGTTTCTATTAGATGATTTTTTAGCTAAAATAACGTCATTTTATTTCACTTAAGTCAGGTGGGCACCATATTAACATTATTTGCTTTCTGACGTCCGTATAGGTATATTTTTAACGGTTTTCATAGATAGAATTTTGATGGAGAGTAAATGTGTCACATAGGTACAAATTTGAGATTTTTGGTGTCATAGAAAAAGTTTAAGAAACATGTCTCACAGTGGGCATAATTTTTTTTATTTTTGGTGGCTTTGGTCCATGATTTAAAGTATTGGTTTGGTCAATTGAGGACTTAAGGTCAAAATAACCTCAATCAGATCTTGAGTTTCCCATCGGTGAAATTTAGGCATCTAAAATGGGACGTGTTTCCCACGTGGAATATTGGGTCATTTGCTATGTGTCGTTTCCAACATTTGAATACCGTCGATGATGAGCTAAAGACTTAATTGCGGCATTTTCAAAATCTCAAGTCGTCAATCGACTAAAATTTCACTAATAACGAGCTGGAGACTTTGATTGTGGCGTTTTCAAAGTGCACACTGGACCACAGTTCAAGGAACACTCGGTGTCATTTTCCTAAGAAACTCAGATTTTAGTGGGAGGGGTCATGACAATGCATCACCATGTTAGATAACTTCTAGATAGTTGGTTTACTACGGTCATGCCTTCGGATCAACAAAGTATATGCATGGCACCCGCATAGATTCTCAAGGGCAGAAAAGGAATGATAGTATTAAAAGTACTCAAACATTAGTAGGTATAGAACGAGGTGTACCCAACCTAAATAGAAGAAATAGCAGGGGTAACGCTCAGCGAAAATACAGCAATTCTTCCTGTGAATGCTCCCTGGCCGAGCTAAGGCAACCACAACTTGGTTAGCTTCACCGTAAGCATCTTGATGAAAAGCCGTTTGAACTACACCGGTAAGCCCTAGTGTCCCATCGCAACAAGTTCAATCAGGGTCTTGTCAAATGGCACCGTTTTGCACATGATGGGATGTGTATTTGAGAGGCACCCTTTGAAAATGCGTTATTGGGATTCTGTTGAGGAAAGTTAATATAACTTCGTCGTGAGAGAGAAAATAGATTATAGACATACTTACAAAAAAGAACATAGGTTTTCTCTCTATTAATGTAACACACACAAAGGGTTCCATCATTACTTTGAGAAGATAATTGGCATTAATAATGTGGAATAGGAATATCTTCCTCGTGATTATATTCGGACCGTTATGAAGTTGTAGATTCGTTCATCATTAGTTAATAATTCAATCTATATTCTTGCTCGTCCAAAAAAAAAAGATTTATATTTCTGAGTGTGCATCAAATCAAAAGGTTAGTCATATTGGCCCCCGACTTTTTCCCGACAGGTCTGGTGTGGACCACTCATCAGGGAGGTCTAACCCAACGAACAGAAGCACTAGTCGTCGTCAAAAGGGGACATCCTTTCTCCTCCCGTCAGTGCGCCGAATTTAGCAGATAAAGCTAGAACAAAGATCAGCTTGTCCCACCCAGTTAAAGGTTAGTTCAGAATCGCACAAAAGTGCCGGAAAGTCTTCAATCACAACAGGAAGATCTTTAGATCAGAGCCCTCGACTTCGTTAATAAATAAAAAAAAGAAAGACGCAGAATGGGAATCTCTTATCTTTACATATCAAATTGTTTCATGACGACTTGAACGCAAAATGACCACTTTTTCTTGCGGACTTGCGTAGATTATGGCCAAGGACAGCTTCGAGGAAGTTTCGGGCGCCGCTGGTGGCTTTTTTTAATTCATGGCTTCCTTATATTTGAAGTTTAAACAACAATACAAATCCAGAAAACATTAATTTACATATTTTTGTTCCATGCAGATATCATCTTCTTAAATTTTCAGAGTACTTTTCCTGCGACTTAAAATTTAAGTTAATGCATCCTCATTATTGCTATTTTCAAAATACATTTTCATTTAATTCTCATCAAAAGACAAATTTCAGACGACGGTGTTTTAATGATTTAGTATCGAGCACTTGGATGGGGTTGCATGCATGATGGCCAAGTCATTGGGTAAAGAAGCTTATCATTTGTCTGCTTTTGATTAGGGGTGAGCGTGATCCGGGACAGGTGGTTTTCGATATGGAATCGGGAACCGCCCAGTAATGACCGATTTCGAGAAATTAAAACTGGAAACTGCCTGTTAGTTTCATGGATCCACCCACAACCGGACTGCTGGTCCAGTCCAATTCTCGGGTATGTATATGAAACAGGTCTTACCAAGTTTCATGTAAATGGAGGTGGTCGAGAGTGAGAGAGGGAGGGGATGAACGGCTAAAGGTACTGCTATGAGTTGATAGGAGTTGAGAGTCGAGCTTTAAATTAGGGATTTTATGGTTTTCATTTTTCTAAAAATGTTTTCTTTTTTTTTTTGTTGAAATTTTTCTAAAAATTTATATATATTACCGGTCTGATCTAAGTGGGCGGGCGGTTTCATGCCTAGAACCGGTACTCACCGATTTTAGTAAATTAGAACTGAGAATCGAATCGGTCCTCACGGGAACCCCCGGTTTCGAGCGGTTCTCGATTCCTTCATACACCTCTACTTTCGATGCAGTGCTTCTCACATGTGCTCTTCAATCGAGAAATTTAGGATTCCATTCAGTTTTTGTCAAAAAGGTTACACCTTTTATATGGCGGAGCTCTTGTATGACGTGAGCATTATGACGTGATATTCCCGACGCCACGGCATCAAGAAAGAAAACTAACAGCGTTAAAGAGCTAGGGATAAATTTCGCAGTAGCTCCTGTCCAACACAACCTCTCCCAGCACAAACCGGAAAGAAGAAAAGAAATGGCGAGCTCAGTACTCTATGGCATCACCGAGAGGGTCCTGCAGAAACTGGGCCCTCTTGCCCTTCAAGAAAATGCCTTGATTGATGAGGGCATTGAAGCCAAGCTGAGGAAACTTCAATATGCTTTGGCTTCCATTGAAGGGGTGCTCTTGGATGCTGAAGAGAAACAGGGGCATAACTACAAGCTCAGAGCGTGGTTAGAGCAGCTTAAAGATGTCTTGTATGACGTCGAGGACTTGCTGGACGATGTCCAGTGTGAAGCCTTGAGGAAGAAATTGAATGGTCAACAACAAAAACTTGGCAAGGTACGCCACTTCTTTTCTTGTTCTAATCTCTTCACATTCCATCTGAAGATGGACAAAAAGATTAGTGAGATAGGAGGAAGATTGAGGCAGATGGTTGGCGAGATTGAGGGGTTTGGTCTCAGCAAGCGAGCCCGTGATGGCAGTGTAGTAGGAGTGAGAGTAAGAGAGATGAAACCAAACTTGGTGAGAGGATTTGATCCCATCATTGGGAGGGATGCTGATAAAGATAAGATAATTGAGCTCTTGATGCAGCAAGATCTGCCTAGAGATGGCGCAAACCTTTCCGTGATTCCCATTGTCGGTATGGGAGGTTTGGGCAAGAGTGTACTCGCTAGTTTGGTGTTCAATGACAGGAGTGCGAGAACACTTTGCTTTGACAATTTGGGTGAGAATGCCCGGTAGTTTTAATGTGAGGCTAATCGTGGAAAGGATCATCCAGAGTAAACTTAGCCAAAGTTTGAACTGTTGGGTTCATCAACGAAAAACAATGCAGCGGAATATAGAACCCTAGACAGGATACATATGCATATTGAAATCGAAAAGAAATTTCGAAACGTACCTTTTGCAGATTGAAGATAAATCGAAAGCCAATTGTGTCTGGATTAGCGCCCCAAGTGTTGCGCCTCTACTGTTATCCACACACACGAACATAATTCTCCAACGATCCACGTGCTAGCGAAAGATCTTGAAGTTCATTTTTCTTGAACGCCTTTTTATTTTCAATGCTCTATCTAAAAACCCTAGACAGAGAACGATTCTCTATCTATTTATACAGCCTCATTATCCAGCGGAATTAAAAGAAGTGGACCGGACGATTTGGGCCCGCCAAACCATTCAACTTTAATCGTACGTTTAATCGTTATCTTATAACGCGCACGATCGCATAGATAATTTACATAAGAAAATAAATTAAAATCTACTTCTTAAGTAGATCAAGGCGCACAGAAAATATTAAGTCCGTTCGCTATTGTGTGCAACCCTGTAAGTTCATTAAATATTAGCAGTGTGCTCAAAACTCTTTTTGGCCTACAAGTCATAAGCGGTCTCTGGCAAGACATTATGACTACCTAAGTATAGTGAAGGTCGATTTTCCGACACAACCTAATCCACAACTAATATTAGAGTATCAGCCTTGATTGATTCCTAGGACAGACTACTAACAATCTCCCACTTGCACTAGAACCAATCATATAAACTAAGTCCCTTTGTCACTTGATTTCCGAGTTAAGCATAAGGCAAGACAAGTGTCATCCTTATATAGCTTAAACTCATTTTCCCGATACCGTAGTTAGATTGTCAAAACAAGTAGTTGACTCTTCAATTCACTTGAGCATGGCCATGCATTTCACAGTCTCAACTCTACGGGAGGTCAGGAAATCATACCCTCGTTATATGAGGGACAAATCCCATCTTGTCTACTCACATCACTCAACGCGATTCATGACATGCCCAGTCATTACTTTTATAATCACCTATTACGGTTAACGTTTTGCAATGTTAAAGCATGCCAATCCACGTCTAGGAAACCATGGCAGACTCAGGTCAAAGGACTATACTCTATAGTTGTGATGAGAAATACTGATGACATTATATAACAATCCTACAGTATTCTCATAGTGGGTCTGTCCAATATAATGTTCTCTAACATGTATTCCATGTGATCAACTTTGTATCTCTATATTCATGACCCGTGAAACTTGATCATCAATTGACTCACATGCTAGTCTCAAACACCATTTGCTTCCCAATGCACAATGACAATTGACTAGGGACATTTAGAATATTAATATCCACTCTACTAATAGAGTTTCACGATCAAATCACGTATTTGATTATCTTTTAACGATATTCAATATTCAGGGGATAAAGATTTCACATTCAATTATCTACTAAAATTAGATCGAAATCAAATATAATATATATTTTATTAATGAACAATGAAAATGTATATCACATATACTTCCACTCACATCAAGACCAATCACTAATGTGTCTAAGGCCTAAAGCGTTACAATGACGATCATGCTTAGGTTGTGGAAGAGCTTTTGTCAACGGATTAGCTGTATTCAACTCCGTTGCAACTTTGCACATCTTGACATCACCTCTTTCAATGAATTCTCGAATAAGATGACACTTCCCGAGTATGTGTTTGGTCTTCTGGTGAGACCTAGGCTCTTTAGCCAAAGCTATGGTCCCATTGCTGTCACAATAGAGGTCCACTGGATTCAAACTAGTGGGACTGATTCCCAGTTCTTCTATAAACTTTCGAATCCAAACAGTTTCCTTTGATGCTTATGAAGCAGCAATATACTCAGCTTCTGTCGTAGAATTTGCAAGAGTGTCCTACTTGGAACTCTTTCAGCACACCGCTCCACCATTCACGCAAAAAACAAAACCTGACTGCGATCGAAGGTCGTCTTTGTCTGTTTGGAAACTAGTATCAGTGTAACCACTTACAGTGATCGGTTCTTCACCTACATAGACTAAGAATAAATCCTTAGTTCTTCTCAAGTACTTAAGGATATTTTTTACAGCAATCCAGTGAGGCTCCCCTGGATCTGACTGGTATCTACTTGTCATGCTCAATGCATAAGCAATATCGAGACGAGTGCACAACATAGCATATATGATAGATCCCACAGTTGATGCATAAGGAATCCTACTCATGCGGTCTCGCTCATCTTGTATTGAAGGACACTGAGTCTTGCTAAGACTTATGCCATGTGTCATCGGGAGAAAACCTTTCTTGGAGTCTTGCATATTAATATTAAACCTATTGATGACTTTATCAACATATGTACTTTGACTCAGTCCAATAAGTCTCTTAGATCTATCTCTATAGATCCTGATTCCCAAGATATAGTTTGCCTCTCCCATGTCCTTCATGGAGAAAATTTTTTTTAGCGATATCTTAACTAATTGAAGCATAGGAATGTCGTTTCCAATGAGTAGTATGTCATCCACATACAACACTAGAAACACAATTGCACTCCCACTAGACTTGTTGTATACACAAGCTTCTTCTTTGTTTCTGATGAAGCCAAACTCTTTGACAGTTTCATCGAAAAGAATATTCCAGCTCCGTGATGCCTGCTTCAATCCATAAATAGAACATTGAAGCTTGCATATCTTCCCAGTATTATCTGGGAATGTAAAGCCTTCAGGTTGTGTCATATACACATCCTCTTCTAGTTTTCCATTAAGAAAAGCTATCTTTACATCCATTTGCCATATTTCATAGTCATAATATGCAGCAAACGCTAGGATAATCCGAATGGACTTAAGCATGACCACTGGCGAAAAGGTCTCATCATAGTCAATACCATGAGTTTGTTTAAAACTTGTAGCTACTAGCCGTGCTTTATAGATGTGAATATTTTCATCCATATCAGTTTTCTTCTTGAAAATCCACTTGCATCCTATAGGTTTGACACTTTCAAGTGGATCAATCAAAGTTCAAACTTTGTTTTGATACATTGAGTCCATTTCAGATTTCATGGCCTGAAGCCATTTATCGGAGTCTGGGCCCATCATAGCTTCTATATAGGTCGTAGGTTCGTCATTTTCTATTAACAATAGATGACGATGTTCTGTCGCGTGAAAACCATATCTCATAGGCTCACGATGTGTTCTTTCAGACCTATAAACTATAGGTGCCACTGGAGTAGACTCTACAACTCTTTGTAGATCTAATTGAGATTCCTCATGAACGGGAACACCCTTTTGTGACACTATAACTTCTTCGAGGTTTACCTTACTTTCACCAGTTCCTTTAGCAAGAAACTCTTTCTCTAAAAAGACACTATTTCGAGCAACAAACACTTTGTTCTCTGATAGATTGTAAAAGAAATATTCTTTCATTTCTTTAGGATATCCCATAAAGAAGCATTTATCATATTTGGGTCCAAATTTATCAGAAAGTAAACGTTTTACATAAACTTTATAACCCTAAATCTTTAGAAAAGACATACTAGGAACTTTTCCTGTCCACATCTCATATGATGTCTTCTCTACAGCTTTTGATGGACTTCTATTTAGTGTAAACGTAGCTGTCTCGAGTGCATATCCCCAGAAAGATAATGAAAGATCTGAATGACTCATCATTGATCGAACCATGTCTAACAAAGTTCGATTTCTCCTCTCAGAGACACCATTCCATTGTGGTGTTCCACGAGGAGAGAGCTGTGAAACAATTCCACACTCTTTGAGATGGTCATTGAACTCTTGACTTAAATATTCTCCTCCTCGATCAGATCGAAGAGCCTTGATATTTTTGCCAAGTTGATTATGTACTTCATTTTGAAATTCCTTGAACTTTTCAAAGGAGTTGGACTTATGTTTCATTAAGTAAACATATCCATATCTACTGAAATCATCAGTAAATATAATGAAGTACTGATAACCTCCTCTGGCTACAGAACTTAGTGGTCCACACACATCAGTATGTATAAGGGCCAATAATTCTTTTGTCCTCTCACTTTGATTAGTAAAAGGAGCTTTGTCATTTTTCCAACTAAACAAGATTCACATGTATTAATTGATTCAAAATCAAATGAATTTAATAGTCCATCGCTACGAAGCTTGTGAATTCGTTTTTCGTTTATGTGGACTAATTGACAATGCCATAGGTAGGTTGGATTCAAATCATTAGATTTAAATCTTTTTTGTATTTATATTATAGATTGGCACATCAAGATTTAGAACATATATCCTATCCACAATATGGGCGCTACCATAAAATAATCCATTAAGATAAAACGAACAACTATTGTTCTTTATATCAAAACAGAAACCTTCCTTGTCCATACAAGAAACAGAAATAATATTCCTACGTATAGCAGGTATATAGTAGCAATTATTCAGTTCTAAAATTATGCCAGAAGGTAAAGCTACATCATATGTTCCTACGACTAATGCAGCAACTCTTGCTCATTTCTAACTCGTAGTTCCACTTCCCTTTTGCAAGTGTTCTACTTCGTTTTAGTCCCTGCACATCCATACAAATGTGAGTACTACAACCGGTATCCAATACCCATGAAGTAAAACTAGTAGTAACATTTACTTTTATATCATAAATACCTAAATCGGAAGTCTCACTTCCCTTTTTCTTCAGATCCTCCAAATATTTCTTGCAATTCCTTTTCCAATGTCCATTCTCACCACAATGGAAGCATACAGCATTAGCAGTCGGACCCGGTTTGGTCTTGGATTTGGGTTTGGGCTTGGGCTTAGTGCCCTTGCCCTTACCCTTAACCTTACTTGGCTTCTTAAAGTCTTTCCCCTTTTGAACCATGAAAACATTAGGGATATGGTCCTTCTTGATATTCTGCTCAGCAGTTTTGAGCATCCCATGCAGTTCAGTCAAAGACTTATTCAGATTATGCATGTTATAATTCATAACAAACGTATCATAATCTTGAGGCAATGACTGAAGAATAATGTCAGTAGCCAACTCTTGGCTAATGGGAGAGCCCAGTCGTTCCAGGTTTTCAATATAACATATCTTCTTTATGACATGTAGGCTAACTGAGCTCCCACTTACTAGTTTGCAATCAATTAAGGTCTTTACCGTTTAGTACCTTTCAGTGCGTGCTTGCTCTTGAAACAAATTTTTTAGGTTCATGATCATATCATAGGCATCCACGTTCTCAAACTGCTTCTAAAGGTTTGAGTTCATGATAGCTAACATTAGACATGATGCATTCAATGCATCATCTTTATGCTTCTGATAAGCATTCCTTTCAGCATGGGGAGCGTTGGAAGGAGGTGCTTTCTGAGGAAGTGGTTTCTCCAGAACATAATCCTTTTTCTCCTGCTTGAGAATAATTCTCAAGCTTCTATACCAATCCAAGAAGTTTGAACCATTCAATTTGTCCTTCTCAAGGACAGATCGCAGTGAAAAGTGTGATGCAGAGCTATTTGCCATTATTTACAACAAATATGCAAAGCGAATTGTTCATTAATATTATAAATAATAAACTCCCACTATACTTTTATAACATGTGTCCCAATAAGTATAGTGGACCAAGATCCATATTTTACCAAGACTCGAGTAAACTTTAGCTTACTGCTCAAGACTAAGTTATTTAGGTAGACAACTCTTTGTCAATTGTATCAAATACAAGTCTTGGTTATTGGGGTTGACATCTCATATCTTATCCCAAAACACTATGCCTCAAGGCCCAAAACCGTTTTGATATCCTTGTTAAGTAAACCAATCTTGATTTATAGATAACCATTATCAATCCTATTTTACTCAAATAGTTAAAGACACCTTACTTTGGCAGGGCCATCCAGTGACGATTCAAGTTTTAATAGGTGTATGATTGGAAAGGCATCATATTATTACTTAATTTTATTAGGGACTCTTAATGTTTATTTAGCGATGAATGTATGCATGTGATAAACACAAACGAAATATCACTTATAATAATAAAGGTACATCAATCATATGGGAATGATCAATTCCATACAGGGGTCGAGGGGCAGCGACCCTCGCGGGGTCGAGGGGCAGAGCCCCTTGCCGTGGTCTTGCTGATCGGTCAGTGAGCAGGGTTCGAAGGGGCAGCGCCCTCGAAAGCTAGACAGAATTCGCAATTCTGTTTTATGAGGAGAGCCCCGAAAACTAGACAGAATTCTCAATTCTGTGTTCTCGGGAGACTATCCGTTACTGCCGCCTCCTGTGCCCTCACCGTACGCATCTGGCCGGACGCCTCGAGTCCTTGATGCGCCGGATGACTAGGCGCGCTGCCGTCTTTGCCTCGGGCAATAGACCTAGACGCGCCGCCATCTCCGCCTCAGGCAATAGGCCCAGATGCGCCGCCATCTCCGCCCACCGTCTCCGCCCGCGGTCTTCGCCTCGGGCAACAACCCAGGCACGCCGTCGTCTCCGCCTCGGGCAATAGCCCAAGCGCGACGCCGTCTTTGCCTCGACGCGAGCGGAACAGGATCGATCCATCCCTGCTTCGTTCCTTCTCAATTGATCATATCAATTCGTATTTCAAATTCATCTAACCCTAATTTAGACTCACTTCAAGCATACATCATATGTATCAACAATTAGGGTTTTTGATTCAACTTCAATATATCACAAGTAGCTCTGATACCACTATTAGGTTCATCAACGAAAAACAACGCAACGGAATATAGAACCCTAGACAAGATCCATGTGTATATTGAAATCGAAAAGAAATTTCGAAACGTACCTTTTGCAGATCGAAGATAAATCAACAGCCGATTGTGTTTGGATTAGCGTCCCAAGTGTTGCGCCTCTACTGTTATCCACACACACGAACGGAATTCTCCAACGATCTACGTGCTAGCGAAAGATCATGAAGTTCCTTTTTCTTGAACGCCTTTTTATTTTCGATACTCTGTCTAAAAACCCTAGACAGAAAACGATTTTCTATCTATTTATACAGCCTCATTATCTAGCGGAATTAAAAGAAGTAGGCCGGGCGATTTGGGCCCGCCAAACCATCCACCTTTAATCATACGTTTAATCGTTATCTTATAACGCGCACGACCGCATAGATAATTTAAATAAGAGAATAAATTAAAATCTTCTTAAGTAGATTAAGGCGCACAAAAAATATTAAGTATGTTCGTTATTGTGTGCGACCCTATAGGTTCACTAAACATTAGCAGTGTGCTCAAAACTCTTTTTGGCCCACAAGTCATAAGCGGTCTCTAGCAAGACATTATGACTACCTAAGTATAGTGAAGGTCGATTTTCCGACACAACCTAATCCACAACTAATATTAGAGTATCAACCTTGATTGATTCCTGGGGCAGACCACTAACAAGAACAACTTGGACTATCCCCAGTTGCATACTCTTCTAAGGGGCGTTATAAGTCGCCGCAAGCTCTTACTGGTCCTAGATGATGTGCGCAAAATGAATTGGGCTGGATGGGATCATTTGAGGTCTCAATTGGCCGAAGCGGCCAATGGAACCAAGGTTATTGTGACCACGCGAGATGCTAAAGTACCTGTCATCACAAGTTCCCCACTGCCGTACAACTTGCAGGGCCTTACGCATGAAGACTCTATGTCCTTGTTCAAGACATGGGCATTTGACCAGAACAAATGGGAAAGAAGCCCGCATCTCCTCCAGATCGGGGATGCAATTGTAGGAAGATGCAGGGGAGTCCCTTTGGCTCTGAAGATGTTGGGCGGCCTACTGTACTCGAAGGGCGATGAAGGATTTTGGGAACTGGTGAGAGACGACGAAATGTGTAGATCCATACAGACAGAGGAGGACGTTCTATGCATCCTGAAACTGTGTTACTTCTATTTGCCATCCCACTTAAAACAATGTTTTGCCTTGTGTTCGGTTTTTTGTAGAGGCCGCATCATCATCGATTTAGAGATGGCTCATTTTTGGACTGCGTGTGGGCTCATTCCACCATCAATTGAAAATGGAACTCCTGAAGACGTCTCTAACAAGTATTTGAAAGAGTTGTGGTCCAGATCCTTCTTCCAAGAAGCCTGGCAGAGCGGTCCATCTCTCTCTTTTAAAATGCATGATTTACTTTACGCTCTAGCATTATCAGTGTCGACGGAAAAAATCGATTGCTCCATGCTTTTTCGTAGTTCCCAGAGAATTCCAGAAAGAACTCGACATGTTTCATTCTTGCAAACTGATTCGTCGGGGCAATTGAAAGAGAACGAAGCCCTACCATTCTTGAGCAGGTTAAAGTCGAACAGAGTACGAATGATTAACTGCGAGTCCCAGGACACGTTCATTTCAAGAGACGTCGACAGCATGTCTAAGTGACGAGTACTTGAGGTCAATGCGCTTGTACTTTTCCAGCTTTGAAGAGTTACCAAGTTCCATAGGCAAGTTAAAGCATCTCATAGAGCTTAACCTAGGGGTTAATCGCCGCATGAAGAAACTGCCAGATGCTATCTGTAAGCTACATAGTTTGCTTCTTCTCGCTTCGGTCTTTTTCAATACCCTTTGCTTGTTTTTTTTTTTGGCGGTGATACCCATTGCTTGTCTACTGGATGTTCCATCTACAAGTCAAATTCTAGTGGAGTTGAATTACTGACGATTCGGATGAATGCAATCAATGTATAAGATATCACGATTTAGTTCTGCATTGGATGTCTACTTAGTACAGTGTGGTCTCTTTATCATGACAATAATATAACAAAGTCGTCGGTCCATTTTCCTTTTGAATTTTGACAATTAACCTGATCTATATTTGTGTACTAAGTCTATTGGTCCATTTGTTGTGCTCTTGTTAGAGTTAGAAGATGTCGGATGAGTAGACATAACTAGATCATATGCAGTAGCGCTATCACATTTTGGTTCGCATTCACAAAGACTGCTAGGTTTGTAACATCAACTAATCGAATTTTTTCTTTTTGGGTTTGATTTCAGGTTTTGTGGATTGTGTGCTTAGAAGCATCTGGAGCGAGACTACTCAATACAACTCTCTATTCCCAGGAGTTCTTACATCTGCTGAACCTCTCCCAAGTCCCCAGGCCAAGAGTGTCAGCATTTTCTGGATTGGTGTACCTTGTGTTCAGGTTGAAGACCAACATTACTTCATCTTTAAGTAGACCGAGACGCATCCTGCTGTAGTTTGAATGTGTTTCAACTCTTGTAACCTCTTCAGAGATGAAGACAAAGCTACAAATTGTTAGTCTGCCCTCTTAGGGGATAATTTCGTGTGTCCTGGCTTTGGAAACTATTCATTTCTCTTTGACATTAGAAAACTTTTCATCTTATTGGGAAATTAACTCCGCCTGAATGATTTTTGAAATGTGGATTCAAAGGAATGTGTAATATCGGAGCACCTAGCGACACATCAATATCTATTTGAGCTAACGTTGCGCGATCAAGTGATTAAATGATCTAACGATTAACTTTGCCAATTTATATGAAATTGTACTAGGGCCCAAGATGTTGATAATTGCCACAACTAGACCCTTAAAGAGAGACTTGGTGTATATCGAATTGGCCCCACCTAAATTTAATGGCCCTCATTAGTATAAGTCAAAGATATGTTTATATATTATTAAACATTAACAAAATAAAACTAAGTTAATGGCCCTCTTAACCTTTCTTCTTCCTCAATTTTGCTGTCAATTTGGTTGGTAGCGAGAAACACCCTGGTTTTTGTTGGAGAGAGAGAGAGAGCCATGGATTTTAGAGAGAGATGTGTGAATCTTGCATTAGCCAAATTTCACATTTTTTTTGCCCTAATTTCTGGAAGTATCTGGGGAGGGCCAATACATTTTAATTTTTATATTTAAATGGAGACCCTTGATTCTCTAATCCAGGTCATGTTTAACGAGCAGTGATTCTTTTGGTGTCCTTGTCCTCAAAGAATCGAGGACAAACCTCTGAGTCCATTTTATACACTTAAAAACTTGGGTGGGTTTGCATGTGATGGCCATAATAATTGTATAAACAAAGCGATCGTATCTACATTGTTTGATATAGTGTTGGTGCACGCAATCAAGAAAAGCAGAGTTGAAACTGTGTCTCACATGGTCTTGCATTAAGAAATTTAACATTCAATTTAGCTTTTAAAAAGGTAAGATTCTAAATGGTGGCGCTCGTGTGATGCAAATATTGTGAAGCACGTAATGCTCCGAGCGCCACGCTGTGAAGAAGAAAACTAACAGTGTTGTAGAGTTGGAGGAGACCTGATACAAATACTTTTGTCCTCAAAGAGAACTTGATTGGACCTGAATCATGTTTTGTTTTTGAAGTTACCGACTGCCTCTAGTTTAGCATAAGTAGGGTGTGCAACCGGACCGGATTTACCCGAAAACCGAACCAATCCATCCGAAAAATAGGTTCGGGAACCGGTTCTAACAAGAACAGGTCCGGGTACCTGTTCCATTTTTTGGGAACCGGTTAGAACCGGTCTGGTTTTCGGTTCCAAGTAAAAACCAACCCAAACCTGTTTTAGAATCGATTTTAGAACCGGTTTTGAGATAATGTACAAAAAAGTAAAAAGCCTATATCACGTTACCTTACTTGACCTGTTTTAGAACCAATTTCCGGTTTAATATTGGAATATGTTTCACAACTATGAGTGAAACAGTACGGTCCTTAAAGTCATCTAAATATTATGTGATTCAGATGAGATATATAGACATTTTTCTAATGAGAGCATATGCCTTACTGCTAAGTCTCTTGATTTTTCTTTCAAGATATTTCATTCGGAAACAGAAGTGAGGAGTTATCTCATCATGACGTAAAATAAAGAGCTAAACATGTTGAATAAATTCCCTGGAAATGTGACTCTTAAAGATTTATGCGATTGGATTTTATCTTGCCACATAGTGCTTTTGAATTGTTGATTTGATGGATTGTAATTTCAATTGCTCATTTTGGAGATTGTTGCTTTTAGCAGATAGTGGTTTTTGTTATTCATCTTTTATTTTAAATTGTTTCATTGCTACCTATATTATTTTGCTAGAAAAAAATGAAACTGAAAAAAGGAACAAAAAAAATAGGTTCTCGGGTAGATCCTGAAACCGGACCTGAAAAACAAGGTTGGTTCCAAAACAGGGTCTAGGAAAAACAGGATTGGTTTCAGGTTCCAAAAATTGGGAACTGGTTATAACAAGGTTGGTTTTAGGTTCTAGGTCCGGACCCAACCTACCCTGGAACCGATCACCCCTAAGCATAACACCCTCCAACTCTAACACAAACTAGGGAATGGCAAGTTCAATGCTGTATGGCTTCACCGAGAGTATTGAAAATAAATCTCGAGTTTGAGCACGAAGGAGAAACTTTTCTAATTCAAGTAGGTTTCCTAGTTAATGATTTCTTAGTTAGAAAAAGGTTACCTGTCTTGGGTTCAACTCTTATCTATGTATAAGAGGTGCTTTCTTTATAAAGAGCATCCAAGAGGCGATTCTTGTGAAATTGCAACCCGAATTACATGCTGATTTGGGACCTATCAACCAGAAAAGTGGTTGGAGAAAGTTTTCTTTCTATTAGAGAGGGAGCTGTTTTAAGTCCCAAGCTGATCTAGAGCTAGTTCAATTCAAAATTGCCTCAATTTTAAGGCAAATCGATCAGTTTCAAAAAAGACTCACACGATGCCCTCCTTATTTGTAGGTGGGAAAAAAACATATGTTACACTGTTAATTGGACTAGGTTTTGATTATCTGAAAAGCCTGGGAATTGCATTGCTATGCCCTTTTTTGAATCTTTAATTTAAGAATTTTTCAGTCAGGTGAGTGAATTTATTTAGGATAAGCAGCAAATGGAATTTAAGGTTTTTGCTATTGGTCAATGATTTAAAGTTTTAGTTCGGTCCATTGAGATCTTGAGGTCAAAATAACCTTTAACATATCTCGAGTTCGCCGTCAGTGAAATTTAGGCATCGAAAATGGGACGTGGGAATATTGGATCATTTGCTATGTGTCATTTCCAACGCCTCAATATCACTGATGACGAGTTGGAGATTTCTCAATACCGCTAGTGAAGAGTTGGAGACTTAATCACCCCGTTTACAAAATCTCAAGTCGTCAATTGACTAAAATACCGCTAATAACGAGCTGGAGACTTTGATTGTGGTGTTTTCAAAACTCAAGTCCTCAACTGAAAAAAATAAAATTTTTGCATTGGTCAATGACCTAAACTTTCGATCAGGTTTTTGCACTTGTCACAAATTGGTTTTAATCGGGTGATGCACCAAACTTTCAACTTCTTGTTAGTGATGCACTTTGACTGAAAATTTAATCCAACTTCCGGCTAATTGTTGACGAGGTGCTCACGAGGCAACAACATGATGTTTGGAGAGGAAGGTTACGAGTATGCCACATTAGCAATTTGTCGGAAAATCGGCTTCAGACCCCTATCATTGTGCACCAATTGCAAATGTATCGAGTGATTGAAATTCAAAGTCATCGATCAAACTTTAATTACCATGAAGGGAATTTGCATTTCTGAAATTCATGTAGCGAACCCCACATTCCCCGCATGCTCATTCCTAAATCCTCAACCAATTAACCCATGAACTCACAAAAATTCTTCCACAAAAAAAAAAAGAACTCACAAAAATTCACTTGTCTTTGTTCAACATTTGATCATGCAAAGCCCATTTAGCATTCAGGAACCCTACTAGTGAAGAAAGTTTTGGGGTCATAAGGGGCCCGAGTCCCTACTGGCGTACAACTTGCAGGGCCTTTCACATGAAGAAGAAAACTAACAGCGTTGTAGAGCTAGAGGAGTCTTGATTCAAGTGCTTTTTAAAGAGTACTCTATTAGAGCTGAATTGTGTTTTCATTTTGAAGTTACGGAGTGCCTCTAGTTTAGCATAACCCCTCCAACTTCAGCACAAACTAGCGAATGGCGAGTTCAGTGCTCTATGGCTTCACCGAGATTGTTGAAAACATGTCTCAAATTTGAGCGTGAGGGATTAACTTTCCTAATTCAAGAGTTGAACGGTTTTCTAGTTAGAAAATGCTTCCTATTTTTTATCTAGCTTTTATCTAATACAACAAATGTTTTCTTTATAAAGAGCGTCCAAGAGGTGATTTCTTGTGAATTGCGTCCTAAATTATGTGATGGTTCGGACCTATCAACTAGAAAAGTGGTTGGAGGAAAGTTTTCTTTCAATCCGAGAGGGGGCTGTTTTAAGTCCCAAGCTAATCTAGAGCTAGATCAATTCAAAACTGCTTCAATTTTAAGGCAAAGCAATCAGTTTGAGAAGAAATTCACATGATACCCTCCTTGTTTGTAGGTGGGAATAAAAAACATGTTACACTGTTAATTGGGTTAGGTACTGATGATCTGAAAAGCTTGTGAACAACATTGCTTTTACCTTTTCTGAATCTTTAATTTAAGAACTTTTAAGTTAGGTGAGTGAATTTATTTAGGATAAGTGCAGAAATAAGATTTAAGATTTTGGCTATTGATCAATGATTTAAAGTATTAGCTTGGTCAAAATAACCTTAATCAGTTCTCAAGTTTGCAGTCATTGGAATTTAGACATCTGAAATGGGAGATGCTTCCGACGTGGAATATTTGGTCATTTGCTATGTGTGTCATTTCAAACACTTGAATATAATTAATGATGAGCTGGAGACTTAATCAGGACGTTTTCAAAATCTCAAGTTGTCGATTGACTAAAATACTACTAATAATGAGTTGGAAACTTTGATTGGTGGCGTTTTCAAATATCTAAGTCCTCAACTGAACAAACTAAATTTTTTGAATTTTCAATTGGTCAATGACCAAAACTTTAAATAAGGTTTCTGCACTCATCACAAATTGGTTTTAATCAGGTGATGCACCAAACTTTCAACTTCTTGTTATTGATGAAGTTTGACTAAAAATGTAATCCAATTTTTGGCTAAATGTTGATGCGGTGCTTGCGAGACAACAACATGACGTATGGAGAAGAAGGTTACGAGTTTGCCACGTTACCAATCTGTCGAAAAATCGGCTTCGGACTCCCATCAATGTGCACCAATTGTATATGTATCGAGTGATTGAAATCCATAGCTAGTGATTAACCTTTAATTACCACGAATGGAATTTGCATTGCTATTCCCGGCATGCTCATTCCTAAGTCCTCAACCAATTGACCCGTGAACTCACGAAAATTCTTCGACTTAAAAAAAAAAGAACTCATAAAAATACACTTGTCTTTGGTCAACATTTGATCATGCAAAGCCCATTTAGCTTTCAGGAACCCAACTAGGGAAGAAATCTTTGGGCTTGGGCCCCCTCCAAGCCCCCTCTATATTAGTCCTAGTTATGAGTTAGAATCTTGTTTTGACTAACTCGGGAAAATATACTAATGGTCTTTGAATTTTGATTTAATGTGCAATGTTAATTTATTCAATGTGGTCTCTGAATTAGTAAATATTTAATCTAGTCCATACACTTTATGAAAATGTTCAATAGTGTCTTTTCGATAATTCAAGTTAATGGAATCTGATGATGTGTCTCCAACCCATTAAATTAGAATGGTGAACAATAAAAACAAATTACACGTGGAACACCCAAATAAGATATTCATCTCAAAGCAGGATATAATAATCCACATCAACGCCTAACTGTTTTTTCCATATCTAAAGTAAATGAGTAAAAAAAATGGACATGTTGATTTGTTTTAAAATCCAACTCAACACATAATACGGTGTTTAGTAAGCAGAAGGACTATATTGGATATTTACCAAAAATCTAGGAACCATATTGAATAAATTAAAAGTTTAGAAATGACCTTTTACACTGAGTCGAGGAACACTTGTGTCATTTTCCTCAATTTTCTTCCAGATAGTCAAAATAACTACGGTCGTGCCTTTGGATTAGCAGAGTATATATATGGCACCCACATAGCTTCTCAAGGGCAGAAAGGGAATAATAGTATTAAAATACTTAACCATTAGTGGGTACAATATGTGGTGTACCCAACCGATCTAGAAGAAATGGTAGCGGTAACGCTTAGCGAAAATACAGTAAGGCTGCGTTTGGTCGACCGGATAAAAGCAATGATAGGATATGTTTTATCATATCCTGTGTTTGGTGGTAGTCCGGAATAAGATAAGGTCGGATATAGACTGGATAAAAAAATCTGAGGAGGGTGAAATAGACCTGGATAGGATTTCTAATGTCTATTTTTCCAGAAACCCTACGCTCCACTCGCCGTCATCTTCATCCCTACACCTTGTGCGCTTTCACCAAAAAAATTTCTCGACTTTTTTTCCTTCACCGACTCCTCCGGACCCGTGAATAGCAAAAAAGAAAATAAAATTATCCTATCCAACTTTAAATCCGTAGTCCACCAAACAGTGGATATGATACGAAGAAATCCCAGGATTTCTTATCTTATCCTATCTAGTCCTATTCTGTTTAGAAATCCGGATAATCAAACGCAGCCTAAGTCTTCCGTTGAATGCTCGCTGACCGAGCTAAGGCAACCGCAACTTGGTTAGCTTCACCGTAAGCATGCTCGATGAAAAGCCATTCGAACTCCACCAGTAAGCCTCAGCATTGCACCACAACAAGTTCAATCAGGGTCTTGAAGGATGAACAATCATTGACGACAGCGCTTACGGATATGCTAGCATCTAACTCAATAACTGGCTCGGGCATGTATGTTTAGTTTTCGTGCTGGTGAAACACCGTCACATAAGAGAAAATATTGCGTGAGTGGAATACTCCACGTCAACAATGCACAACTCCACTCAGCGAGTGACACATGGCAAGCGGGCCCACAAATTAAATTTATTAAAAAATCTCACTCTTTCCCTTCTGTCTCCCATCCTCCGTTAACTCTCCTCCGTTAGTACTCAAATATTCACTTTTCACCTCCTGGTTTCTCTCTCCTTTACTCCTCCCGCTCACGACTTCCTCTTCCTTCCTCCGCGACATTGCATCCTTTGATAGAGAGAGAGTGGTAGAGGACGAACTGCCAATGGAGGGCTTCCGAGGAGATGGCAATGGCTTAGGCGGAAGCGGCCGCGTGGTCAGGATCTAAGCCACCAATGGGCTTCGGGAGGCAACGGCGGAGGAAACCGGTGGAGGCGGAGGTGCGGTCCACAAGAAGAGCCGCGCTTCGCGGAGGAAAGAGAGAGAGAGAGAGCAAATGGGTTTTCTACAAGGGGACGGCGGACGCAACCAGCATAGGCGCGGCGGGTTCACGACCAAAGGATGCGAAGTCGGGGAGGAAGGAAGAGGAAGTCGCGGGTGGGAGGAATTTTGAGCAGGAGAGAGAAACCAGGAGGTAAAAATGAATATTTTAGCACTAACGGATGAGAGTTAACGGAGGATGGGAGAGAGAAGAGAAAGAGTGAGATTTTTTAATAAATCTGATCTGTAGGCATGTTTGTCACATATCACTCGCTCAGTGAAGTTGTGTATTGCTGACGTGGAGTATTTCACTCACACAATATTTTCTCCTCATTAGGGGGGTCTAACCCAGCGAACAGAAGCACTAGTCGTCGTCAAAAGGGGACATCCTTTCTCTTCCCGTCAGTGCACCGAATTTAGCAGATAAAGCTAGAACAAAGATCAGCTTGTCCCGCCCAGTTAAAGGTTAGTTCAGAAAAGTGCCGGAAAGTCTTCAATCACAACCAGAAGATCTTTAGATCAGAGCCCTCGACTTCGTTAATAAATAAAAAAAGAAAGACGCAGAATGGGAATCTCTTATCTTTACATATCAAATTGTTTCATGACGACTTGAACGCAAAATGACCACTTTTTCTTGCGGACTTGCGTGGATTATGGCCAAGGACAGCTTCGAGGAAGTTTCGGGCGCCGCTGGTGGCTTTTTTTAATTCATGGCTTCCTTATCTTTGAAGTTTAAACAACAATACAAATCCAGAAAACATTAATTTACATATTTTTGTTCCATGCAGATATCGTCTTCTTAAATTTTTAGAGTACTTTTCCTGCGACTTAAAATCTAAGTTAATGCATCCTCATTATTGCTATTTTCAAAATACATTTTCATTTAGGGTGCATTTATTTTACGGAAAATGAGTGATTTGAAAAATATTTTTCGAAAAACGATTATTTATATTATTTAGAAAAATTAGTTAACGGAAAATGTTTTCATTATCAATAATAATTCATGCCTAACTATTTTCATGAGTAATAAAAAAAATTTCATTTATTTACTTTTTTAAAAGATATAAGCGATTATTTTTCAGAAAATATTTTTTAAATTACTCATTTTCAACTAAATAAACGCATAATTCGCGTCAAAAGACAATCTTTAGATGACAGTGTTTTAATAATTTAGTATCAAGCACTTGGGTGGGCACGCATGCACGATGGCCAAGTTATTCCATAAAGAAGCTGATCACTTGTCTACTATTTGATATAGTGCGTCTCACGTGGGCTCTTCAATCGAGAAATGTAGGATTCCCATTCAGTTTTTGTCAAAAGGTTAAAACCTTAAATGGTGGAGCTCTTGTGCGACGGGACCGTTGTGATGTGATATTCCCGACGCCACGGCATGAAGAAAGAAAGCTAACAGTGTTAAAGAGCTAGGATAAATTTCGCAGTAGCTCCTGTCCAAGACAACCTCTCCCAACACAAACCGGAAAGAAGAAAAGACATGGCGAGTTCAGTGCTCTACGGCATCACCGAGAGAGTCCTGCAGAAGCTGGGCTCGCTTGCCCTTCAAGAAGATGCCTTGGTTGATGATGGCATTGAAGCCAAGCTGAGGAAGCTTCAATATGCTTTGGCTTCCATTAAAGGGGTGCTCTTGGATGCTGAAGAGAAACAGGGGCACAACTACAAGCTCAGAGCGTGGTTAGAGCAGCTTAAAGATGTCTTGTATGATGTCGAGGACTTGCTCGATGATGTCCAGTGCGAAGCCTTGAGGAAGAAACTGAAAGGTCAACAACGAAAACATGGCAAGGTACGGCAGTTCTTTTCTTGTTCTAATCCCTTCACATTCCATCTGAAAATGGGCAAAAAGATTGGTGAGATAGTAGGACGATTGAAGCAGATGGTTGGTGAGATTGAGGGGTTTGGTCTCAGCAAGCGAGCCTGTGATGGCGGTGTAGTAGGAGTGAGAGTGAGAGAGATGAAACCCAACTTGGTGAGAGGATTTGGTCCCATCATTGGGAGGGATGCTGATAAAGATAGGATAATTGAGCTCTTGATGCAGCGAGATCCGCCTAGAGATGGCGCGAATTTTTTGGTGATTCCCATTGTCGGAATCGGAGGTTTGGGCAAGACTACACTTGCTAGTTTGGTGTTCAATGATGATAGAGTGCGAGAACACTTTGCTCTGACAATTTGGGTGAGCATGCCTGGTAGTTTTAATGTAAGGCTAATCGTGGAAAGGATCATCCAGAGTAAACTTGGCCAAAGTTTGAACAACTTGGACTATCCCCAGTTGCAGACTCTTCTAAGGGGCATAATAAGTCGCTGTAAGCTCTTACTGGTTCTAGATGATGTGCAGAAAATGAATTGGGCTGGGTGGGATCATTTGAGGTCTCAGTTGGCCGAAGCTGCCGATGGAACCAAGGTTATTGTGACCACTCGAGATGTGAAAGTACCTAACATCACAAGTTCCCTGCTGGCATACAACTTGCAGGGCCTTTCACATGAAGACTCTATGTCCTTGTTCAAGACATGGGCATTTGACCAAAACGAACGGGAAATAAGCCCGTGTCTCCTCCAGATTGGGGATGAAATTGTAAGAAGATGCAGTGGCGTCCCTTTGGCTCTAAAGATGTTGGGCGGCCTACTTTACTCGAAGGACAACGAACGATTTTGGGAACTAGTGAGAGATGACGATATGTGTAGATCCATACAAACAGAGGAGGACATTCTATGCATCCTGAAACTGTGTTACATGTATTTGCCATCCCACTTAAAACAGTGTTTTGCCTTGTGTTCAGTTTTTCATAGAGGCCACATCACCATCGATTTAACTACGGCTTATTTTTGGACTGCTTGTGGGCTCATTCCACCATCAAATGAAGACGGAACTCCTGAAGACACCTGTAACAAGTACTTGAAAGAGTTGTGGTCCAGATCGTTCTTCCAAGAAGCCTGGCAGAGGGGTCCATTTCTCTCTTTCAAAATGCATGATTTACTTTACGATCTAGCATTATCAGTGTCAACGGAACAAATCGATTGCTCCCTGCTTAGTCGTAGTTCCCAGAGAATTCCAGAGAGAACTCGACATGTTTCATTATTGCACACTGTTTCGTCGGGGCAAATGAAGGAGAACGAAGCCCCACCATTCTTGAGCAGGTTAAAGTCAAACAGAGTGCGAACGATTAACTGTGACTCCCAGGACACGTTCAATACAAGAAAATCTGTTGACAGCATGTCTAAGTGCGAGTACTTGAGGTTTATGCACTTGTCCTTTTCCAGCTTTGAAGAGTTACCGAGTTCCATAGGCAAGTTAAAGCATCTCACAGTGCTTAGCCTAGGGGGTAATTACCGCATGAAGAAACTTCCAGATGCTATCTGTAAGCTGCATAGCTTGCTGTTTTTATCTGTCTCCAAGTGCTCAGGACTAGAGGAATTGCCTCGAGACATGGATAGGATGATCAACCTTCGATGTCTGGGGTTGACCACGAAGCAGAAAAGTCTTCTCGACAGTGGAATTCATCGCATGAAGTCTTTGAGGTACTTGTTGATCCGTAATTGTGGAAATCTAGAAGTGTTGTTTGGAGGCAGAGTATGCTTGAACAACCTTCTATCTTTGGAAATAGAGAATTGTCCACGACTGGCGTCTCTGCCGCTGGGTGAACTGACTGCATTGGAGGCATTGAGGATCACAGTTTGTGACAAGCTCATGTTGACTCAGCTCGAGGATAACAAATCGAGCCTCTTCCCAAAGCTTTGTGTCTTCATGGTCTTGGCTTCACAGCGATTGGTGCACTTGCCGCAGTGGCTTCAGGCCTCTGCTGACACCTTAGAGGAGTTGCACATTATTGACTGCATAAACTTGATGGCTCTACCTGAGTGGCTGCAAGATCTTAAACATCTCAAAAAGCTTCATATCTTTGGGTGTCCTCGACTGTCGTCGATGCAAGGAGTGAGTTTGCTCAGCGCTCTCCAAGAGCTGCACATTGCAGGTTGCCCTGAACTGAGTAGAAAATGTCTGGTGGAAGATGGTGAGCTTTGGCCTGAGGTTTCTCAAGTGCCCTTCTTTAAGGTCGACTGGAAAGTGATCCAATCAAATGATCATTAGGTAGGTGCCGTGCATATCGTTCTTCTTCTCACTAAGTTGAGTCTCGGTCTTTTTCATTACCCATTTCTTGTTTACTGGATGTTCCATCTACAAGTCTAATTCTAGTGGAGTTGAATCACTGACGATTTGGGATGAATGCAATAAATGTATAAGATATCACGATTTAGTTCTGCATTGGATGTCTACTTAGTACAGTTGTCTCTTTATCGTGACAATAATATAACAAAGTCGATAGTCCATTTGCCTTTTGAATTTTGACAACAACCGGATGTATATTTGTGTACTAAGTCTATTGGTCCTTTTGTTGCGCTGTTGATAGAGGAAGAAGATGTCAGACGAGTGGACATAACTAGATCATATGCAGTAGCGCTCTCACATTTTGGTTCTCATTCACAAGGACTGCTATGTTTGTAGCCTCAGCTAATTGAATTTTTTTTCTTTTTGGGTTTGATTGCAGGTTATGTGGATTGTGTGCTTAAAAGCATCTGGAGCGAGACTACTCTATATACATCTGCCGAACCTCTCCGAAGTCCCCAGGCCAAGAGTGTCGGCATTTTCTGGATTGGTGTACCTTGTGTTCAGGTTGAAAACCAACGTTACTTCTTTGAGTAGACCGAGGCTCATTTTGTTGTAGTTTGAATGTGGTGGTCTGCCCTCTTGAGGAACAATTTCATGTGTTCTGCCTTTGGACACTATTCATTTCTCTTTGACATTAGAAAACTTGTCATCTCATTGTGAAATTAACTTTGCCTAAATGATCTTTGAAATATGGATTCAAAGGAATGTGTAATATCTAAAACTTTAGCACCTAGTGCCACATCGACATCTATTTGAGCTGTTATGTGCAATGATCGTTGCGCGATCCAGCGATCAAATGATCTTACGATTAACTTTACCAATTTATATGAAATTGTGTGGGGGCCCAAGATGTTAACAATTGATAGAACTAGACCCTTAAAGAAAGACTTGGGATATATCGAATTGACCCCACCTAAAGTTAATGGCCCTCATTAGTATAAGTCAATGATATGTTTATATATCATTAAACATTAATCAAATAAAACTAAGTTAATGGCCCTCTTAACCTTTCTTCTTCCTCAATTTTGCTGTCAATTTGGTTGGTAGAGAGAGAGAGAAATTCCCTGGTTTTTGTGTGTGTGAGAGGAGGGGGGATGGATTTTAGAGAGATCCTTGAGTCTCAAATCCAGGTCATGTCTAAAGAGCAGTGATTCTTTTGGTGTCCTTGTCCTCAAAGAATCGAAAACAAACCCCACCAAATCCATATTATACACTTAAAAACTTGGGTGGGTTCGCATGTGATGGCCGTAATAATTGTATAAGCAAAGCGTTCGTGACTACTCTATTTTTGATATAGTGTTGGTGGAGGCAATCAAGAAAAGCAGAGTTGAAACTGGGTCTCACATGGTCTTGCATTAAGAAATTTAACATTCAATTTAGCTTTTAATAAGGTAAGATTCTAAATGGTCGCACTCGTGTGATGCAAGAGTTGTGAAGCACGTAATGCTCCGAGCGCCACGCTGTGAAGAAGAAAACTAAAAATGGTGTAGAGCTGGAAGAGACTTGATTCAATTACTTTTGTCCTTAATGAGTACTCGATTGGGAGCTGAATTTGTAACACCCCGGGGTCTGAACCGTGTAATATTGTCAGCTTTGAACTCAGTGACCCCCACGACTTTAAAACGCGTTATACAGATGTAGAACCTTAAGCTTTATAAGCTAGCCCGGAAACTTCCTCCTAAATGACATGGGACAAGAGAGGTACCCCACTTCCCTGCGCACGTCCGGGGTAGTGGCACGGATGCACCGCCATCCCTCCTCCTTGCGTTCCGCCGCTTGGCTTGGGCCGTCACAGAATCGTGTTTTGTTTTTAAAGTTCCCGAGTGCCTCTAGTTTAGCATAACCCCATTAACTCCAACACAAACTAGGGAATGGTGAGTTCACTGCTCTATGGCTTCACCGAGTGTTTAGCATAACCCCATTATCCTCTATTATCCTCTATTCTTCTTCTCACGTAGCTGAGTGTCGGTCTTTTTCAATACCCATTGCTTGTTTACTGGATGTTCCATCTACAAGTCTAACTCTAGTGGAGTGGAATCACTGACGATTTGGGATGAATGCAATCAATGTATAAGATATCATGATTTAGTGCGAGTACTTGAGGTTTATGCACTTGTCCATTTCCAGCTTTGAAGAGTTACCGAGTTCCATAGGCAAGTTAAAGCATCTCCCAGTGCTTAGCCTAGGGGGTAATTGCCGCATAAAGAAACTGCCGGATGCTATCTGTAAGCTACATAGTTTGCTGTTTTTATCTGTCTCCAGGTGCTCAGGACTAGAGGAATTGCCTCGAGACATGGATAGGATGATCAACCTTCGATGTCTGTGGTTGACCACGAGGCAGAAAAGTCTCCTCGACAGTGGAATTCATCGCATGAAGTCTTTGAGTTACTTGTTGATCTAATTGTGGAAATCTAGAAGTGTTGTTTGGAGGCAGAGTATGCTTGAACAACCTTCTATCTTTGGAAATAGAGAATTGTCCACGACTGGTGTCTCTGCCGCTGGGTGAACTGACTGCATTGAAGGCATTGAGGTTCACAGGTTGTGACAAGCTCATGTTGACTCAGCTCGAGGATAACAAATCGGGCCTCTTCCTGAAGCTTCGTTTCTTCATGGTCTCAGCTTCACAGCGATTGGTGCACTCGCCGCAGTGGCTTCTGGCCTCTGCTGACACCTTAGAGGAGTTGCGCATTATTGACTACATAAACTTGATGGCTCTACCGGAGTGGCTGCAAGATCTTAAACATCTCATAAAGGTTCATGTCTTTGGGTGTCCTCGATTGCCGTCGATGCAAGGTGTGGATTTGCTCAGCGCACTCCTAGAGTTGCACATTGCATGTTCCCCTGAACTGAGTAAAAAATGTCGGGTGGAAGATACTGAGCTTTGGCCTGAGGTTTCTTATATGCCTTTCATTAAGGTTGACTGGAAAGTGATCCAATGAAATGATCATTAGGTATGTGCCGTGCATATCCTCTATTCTTCTTCTCACTTGGTTCAGTGTCAATCTTTTTCAATACCCATTGCTTGTTTACTGGATGTTCCATCTACAAGTCTAATTCTAGTGGAGTTGAATCATGGACTATTCGGGATGAACGCAATCAATGTATAAGATATCACAATTTAGTTCTGCATAGAATGTCTACTTTGCACAGTGTCGTCTCTTTTTCGTGACAATAACGTAATAAAGTCGACAGTCCATTTGCCTTTTTAATTTTTGACAATAACTGGATGTATATTCGTGTACTAAGTCTATTGGTCCTCTTGTTGTGCTCTTGTTAGGGTCTGTTTAGTAACGTTTCTGTTTCTCTGTTTTTCTGTTCTTTTGTTTTCCGGAATAAAAAAAGAATAAAAATCCGTTTAGCAAGGTTAGTTTTTTTGTTCCCCGAAACAGCAAAGTGGTTAGATAATAGATTTGGAGCAGAAATAAGAAGTAAAAAAAAATCTACTTTTTTGTTTCTGAAACAAAAAAGAAACAATAGAAAAACAACATCAGCTCTCTCTCACAAGATATTCTCATACTAAACTCTAAACCCCAAATCCTAAATCCTCATACCCTAAAACCCAAAATCCTAAACCTTAACCCTCAAACCCTAACCCAAAAACCTTAAACCTCAATATCCAAACCCTAAAACCCACAATACTAAAATAAAAAACCCAAAACCCAAAACCCAAATCTCTAAAATCCTAAATCCAATCCCTAAACCTTCTAAACCCCAAATCCCAAACTCAAGCCTTAAAATCCCAACCACTAAACCCCAAAACTCCAAATCCAAAACCCTAAAACCTAAACCCTAAAATCGTAATTCCAAACCCTAAATCCTAAAACACTAAACTACAAAACCTCGGATCCTAAACCATAAATCTCAAACCCCAATACCCAAAACCCAAAACCACTAAACCCAAACCCCAAACCCGAAACACTAAACCCAAAACCCAAAACCCGAAACTCTAATCCTAAAATCCAAAACCCCAAACCTTAAACCTCAAAACCGAAATACTTAAACCCTAACCCTAACCACTAACCCCAAATCCTACACCCTAAACTACAATTTCCTCGAACACTACCCGATATTTGCTTCGTCTATAAGGAGTAATTTTTTTATGATTGTATTAAGATCATCGAATTCTATATCATAATATATTATTATTCTATTTCTAGTCCAATTTTATCTAAACATGAATTGTTAAGTCCCCTAAACTACAATTTTCTCAATACACCTGGTATTTGGTTTGTCTATAAGGAGTAATTTTCTTTATGATTGTATTAATGTCATCCAATTCTATATCATATTATATTCTTATTCTATTTCTAGTCCAATTTTATTCAAACATGAATTGTTAAGTCTCCACCGATAATTTTCTAACTAAATGAAAAAATTGGGAGTAGAAATTTTTAGTGTCTTATTAAATGCATTTCTGTTCTTTTTCAACTCTGGGAATAGAAATTTTGCGTAGTTACTAAACGGGTTTTTTTGCTCAGAAATTTATCTAGGGAATAGAAATAGAAAAAACTATTTCTGAATAGTAATATTACTAAACAAACCCTTAGAGTTAACCACATACCAATCCCTCTCCCGAGAGCTTCCTTCTCCTCTTTGGGGGTCTCCTCTCCCTCCGTGGGAGTCGTCCTCTTCCTCAATGGGAGTCGTCCTCTCCACTTGATCGGAGTTTTCCCTTTCTTAATCGCATCATCTTCACTTATTTCCTTCTTCATCCGCTTCTCACCCCAGGTCGCCGACTTCCCCCCCGATCGAGACGAGGATGATCTGCTCCGTCCGTGCTATAATTTCCTCTGCTGGTTGTGTGCCAGTGACGAAGTAGATCCGTTCAGCAGCAATTTGGTGGTGCTCGGTGATGTCGGAGCTCGAGTGGCTCCCCGTTTACTTCAATTTCTGAGGTGTCAGTGAATGCACACCAAGTGTTTGCTTTATTGCCTGCTAGATAGTCGTCAGAGGAGTGTGGTGTTTTCTTTGGTGGTGGTTGGTGATTGAGGAGTTAATCTTTGTCCGTGGTTAGTGGTAAAGGGAGGCGGGGTGATGTGTTCTCTCTCGGAAGAGCTTCTCTCTACCCATTGGGGTAGCCTAGCCGATGGAAACCCTAATGTCCCTCTTCTTCCTTCCCCGATCTAGCTCAGTCACCATGAATCATGAACAGCTCCTCAGTAACCTAATGCCTCGTCAACTCAACACCCACCCACAGCCCTTCAACTCGTTTCACTAAAATCGCTCTCTGGAGCGGAACTCAACTGCAAAGGCAAATAAACCTTGTGTCCTTCAGCTCGAGGAATTACAGTAGTTGCTATTAAGTTCCACCTCCATGGAGCCGGATGAAGATGCAAACCACAGGTTGGCCCTGCTTTGCAAAAGATTAGGAAGTGGTCAGACAAAGTCACTAAGAATGTCGAAGGGATTCTGGCATCAGCGAAAGTGATGGGAATTTAACTCTGATAGGGCAACTCCTCAAAAATCCAAAAATTAACTTTCAAGCTTTCCAAAACACAATGCGGAGAGCATGGCGAGTGGAAAATGCTGACTTTAATCCGTTAGAACAAGGTATTTTTGCTATAACCTTCGACTCTCAAGCTATGAGGAAAAAAGTGATGGACCAAGGTCCATGGTCTTTCATGAACAATCTCTTGATCTTGAAACAATGGGAACCAAATACCACAGCTTTAAGCTACAACTTTGATTCGTGTGACTTCTAGATACATATTATGGGGCTTCCTTTTGAGTGGATTTCAGAGGAAGTTGTTCGAGAAGTAGTTGGTAACATAGGACAAGTGCGAGAAGTTAAAATTGAGACAAGAGGAATGGTGTCATATGGAAGGATGCGAGTGACATTGGATCTTAACTTACCCCTGTAGTCAGGAATGCTTGCTGACAATGAAGGAAAGAAAATCTGGCTGGATTTTTAATATGAGAGGCTCCCATATTTTTGCTTCTCTTGTGGGAAAATAGGCCATTATGCTTCTGACTGTGAAGAGGTGCCTTTTAGCGTCGATGATGTGAACACTGATGAGGACAGACTATTCGGCCCTTGACTGAAGGCCGAGGTAAGTGGCAACAGCCCTTTCAGGAAGTTATTTCATGGGAAAGACTTAGTTGAACCTATAGAAGAAGAAAGTATCCCGGAGACACCTACCCACTCTGGACAAATAGTGATCTACGAGGAGAGCAGCTCCAGCCACATCCAGAAAATTCAGCATATTAAGTAGGACAACACAAAGACTAAACTTACTGCAATGAGCATTCCAGCAGGTCAAAGTGAACATTTGGTTAAATTCCCTGTTACATTGGCTGGAAATCAGGCATCTCCCAAGAAACCAAATCTTATTCTAGTACCAGCTAGTGCCACTAAAAAGAAACAAAGTGAGCAGAAAACTCTCGTACGCAAGAGGATTAGAAGGTTCAGCCCATACAACTCTCAAGGGGACAAACCGTTACTCATAGATGAAGACCAACTACTGGAAACGCCAATCCAGGTGGTGGAAGGCTCGGGACAATGGGCTGTGGTGGCTAGTCCTAATAAGCCACCGGGATCCATATGAAGATTTTGAGTTGGAACTGTCAGGGGTTGGGCACACCTTTGGCAGTCCAAGCTTTGAGAGCCCTAGTGGCTCAAGAAAGGCCCGAGGTACTATTTCTTATGGAAACAAAAAACAGAGAAGAAAAGATACACTGGGTAAGGAGAATGTTAAAATATGATGAGTGCTTTGTCGTTAACCCAACGGGAATAAGAGGCAGCTTAGCGATTTTGTGGAATGTCCCTGTTGCTTTATCAATCTTATCTGCTTCAGAGGGATTAATAGACATCGAATGTGAAGAGGACAACTATAAAATGAGAATGCGAGTCACATTTGTCCATGCACCAACAACCTACCAAGAAAAAAACAAGATGTGGGCAGAAATATATAGAATCAGTCAGGTAAACCAGCTAACTTGGGTGTACTTGGGCGACTTTAATGAAATTATGTATCATTGGGAAAAGGTAGGCAAAAGAATGGCTAAGCACTATAGACTCAATGCTTTTAGAGAGTTTTTGCATAACTGCGAACTAATGGACCTCGAAAGTAAGGGTTGTACCTTTACCTGGTCAAACAATCGTGAAGGAGAAGAGCTAGTGAAAGAAAGACTGGATAGAGCAGTTAGTAATCTGGATTGAAGACTACAATTCCCTGATGCAGAAATATATGCATTACCGACTATTGGTTCGGACCATAGCCCAATCCTATTGTCTACCTATCAAGCCTGTAATAGGTAGAAGAAAAATTTCAGTTTCGAAGCTTTTTGGCTAGAAGATGAAGAATGCAGAGGAGTTATACATACAGCATGGAATTCTTCAACGCTTGCAAATGAGGGCCTCTTGATCAGGATGGGAAAAGCTGTAACTGCCTTACAAAGCTGGAGTAAGAAGAAATTCACAAATGAGCAGGACAGGATTAAGCTCTTAATGGGGCAAATACAGTGCATAATAAACAGTCCAGCTGCTGAGAAGGAACAAGAACAACTACAAAAGCTGAGGGATGACATTCAAAGGCTATGGAGTCAGGAGGAGATGTATTGGGCAATGCGTTCGAGGATTAATTGGCTCAAGTGGGGGGATCGAAACACTAAGTTCTTTCATGCCTCTACTGTACAGAGGAGACAACGAAATAGAATTTCTATGCTGAAGGACTCGACAGGAAACTGGACTCGAGACCAAGAACAACTGAAGATGATGACATATGACTACTTTAGGGAACTGTACACTTCAGTTGGACATCGACAGTTTACTCCACTGCTTCAATATTGCTCTTGCCGTGTGAAGGAGGAAACTAATCTCAAGCTGATTGAGGATGTAACGCTAGAAGAGGTCAAGCAAGCAACGTTCCAGCTTGGAACCTCAAAGGCCCCTGGTCCGGATGGCTTGAATGGCCAGTTCTTTCAGCATCATTGGGAAATCATAAAGACAGAAGTATTTTCAGAGGTCAGAAACTTCTTCCAAACTGGTGTGCTAAACCCCCTTCTGAATCGAACACTTATCTCTTTGGTGACAAAAGTTAAAAACCCAGAGAAGCTAGACGAGTTTAGACCTATAAGTTTGTGCAATTTCGCATACAAAATCATTTCCAAAGTGCTAGCAAATAGGCTAAAACCATGGCTCCCGGAATTGATAGAAGTTGAACAGAGTGCCTTTGTAGGAGGACGACAAATCCAAGATAACATTCTTGTAGTCCAGGAAGTTCTGCATCAATTAAGGGTTTGCAAGCGAAAACAAAAATTTCAGGCTATCCTAAAGTTAGATATGCAAAAGGCGTATGATCGGATAGAATGGGATTTTCTAAAGGCTTGTATGATTACAATGGGGTTCAAAGAAAAATGGGTGACTTTGATAATGCAATGCGTTACAACAACCTCTTTGAGTGTCAAGTTGAATGGGGAACCCTAGCCTTACTTCCAACCTACAAGAGGGATAAGGCAAGGGGACCCTTTATCCCCATACCTATTTATACTGGTTGCAAATTTCCTGTCAATGCTGATGAAAAGAGCTGTGCAAGATGGCACTATAAAAGGAATACAACTCAATAGACATTGCCCTGTACTATCTCACCTACTCTTTGCAGATGATTCAATATTTTTCCTCGATGATAAGCTACAAGAATGTCATAACCTAGCTGCAATCATTCACCAGTATTGCTTTTCCTCAGGACAAGCGGTTAACTTCAACAAGTTAGGGATATACTTCAGCAAGGACTGCCCAAGTGAATTAAGAAGGAATATGGCTAGAGAACTAAGAGTCCCAGAGATTGAAAAGACAGGAAAGTACTTGGGTATTCCTTCTGATTGGGGAGCATCTAAAAAGCAAATATTTGCTTGGATCCTGGCAAGGGTAAATATGAAGCTTGAAGGGTGGAAAGAGAACGCAATGTCTAAAGCGGGGAAAGAAATTCTGATCAAAACTGTTGTCCAAGCATTACCACAATATGCCATGTCAATTTTCAAGATTCCACTTTTAGTATGTCGAGCTATTGAGAAAAAAATCACAGCCTTCTGGTGGAAGAACCAACCAGCAACAAAAGGAGTGCACTGGAGCAAGGCCGAAGTTCTCAAACAGAGAAAAGACAGGGGAGGCCTTGGGTTTAGGGATTTAATATCTTTCAACAAGGCCATGCTTGGCAAACAAGCTTGGCAATTAGCACAAAATCATACAACTCTGTGTAGTCAAGTTTTAAAGGGCATTTACTACCCAACCAAGAGCTTCTGGAAGGCAGAGAAGGGATCCAGACCATCTTGGGGATGGCAGAGCATACTCATGGGGCACACATCAATTGAAGACTTGGTCATGTGGTCAGTAGGGAATGGGCACAATATTAACATCAGGGAGGATCGGTGGCTCAAAAGGGGAATTATAGGGGGACCGGCTGATGCAGGGGACCCAAAAAAGGTTGATGAATTGATAGACCAAGGGGAAAGCACATGGAAGGAACTGCTTTTGCGACGACTATTCGATGAACAGGTAGTATGAGAGATCCTCACAGTACATATCAGACCACAAATGAATGAAGACAAACTGATCTGGATTGGCACGAAGGAAGGCGACTACATTGTTAAGAGCGGCTACAACACCCTTCGCAAAAATGTAAACATAGAAGCACAGCCTGCCTCCTCCTCTCATCAAACTCCTACTAAACTCTAGAACAGCATATGAAAAATGAAAACTCCCCACAAAATCAGAAACTTTGTATGGAGCGTATGCCAAAACGCACTACCCACGAAGGAAAATTTGTACAGAAGGAAACTGCTACCTGATTTGAATTGCCCATTCTGCCGAGTTCATGCAGAAACCACAGAACATCTACTTCTATCTGCCGAGTTCATGCAGAAACCACAGAACATCTACTTCTACCATGCAAGTGGACGAGGGAAGTTTGGGATGATCCCACACTCAACATCCAGATCTCTAAATACCAAACTTCCCGAATTGATGAATGGCTGATAAAATACATACCCAGCAGTAACAACTCTCCCGAATTTGAGTTAGTCTCTGTTGTCCTCTGGGAAATCTGGAAAGCAAGGAATAGCCTCATCTTTAGAAGGCTCCTCCTGGACCCACAGTTGCTGGTTGAAAGAGGATGACAATTGCTCAAAAATTTCAACAGATGGAACAACTTTGACAGACCAATTAAAGCTGTAAACCACATAGAGGAGGATGTCTGGAGTCCCCCAGAGAGGGGCGAAACAAAGGTAAATATGGATGCAGCTCACCAACCAGGTTCCTTTGAAGGTTCAATAGCTTGTGTATGCCGCAACTCTGCTGGGATCTTGATCGACGGCTTTGCCAAGGACGTCCTCGCCTCCTCCGCCGAGCAAGCCGAGAGCCTAGCCATGGTGGAAACCCTCAAATTCCTCTCTCCTCGTGCGGGTGAAAACCTAATTCTGGAGTCAGACTGCCTAAATCTAGTCAACAGCTTGAAGTCTCCAGAAGGTATGCTGTGGGAACATCGTGCTCTCCTCAGTGAAGCACGTGAGCTGCTGTTTTCGTTTTCTAACATAAAATTGCAATTTTGTAATAGGTCCAGGAATAGTGTGGCAGACTGGGTAGTTACGACACACAGAAAAAAAGCACTCACTGAACACTGGTTGACCCGTCCTCCGCAGGTCCTTAGAGATCTGCTCTGTTTTGAGACCCCGAAAGTGGGTTCTGTCTTTACTAGATATCAATGAACAGTCTGTTCTTCTAACAAAAAAAAAACCCTTAGAGTTAGAAGATGTAGGACGAGCAGACATAACTAAATCATATGCAGTAGTGCTCTCACATTTTGGTAGCTCTGTTGGTTCACATTCACAAAGCCTGCTAGGTTTGTAACATCAACTATTCGAATTTTTTCTTTTTGGATTTGATTGCAGGTTACGAGGATTGTCTGCTTAAAAGCATCTGGCGAGAGACTGCTCTCCATAACTCTCTATTTCCAGAAGTTCATACATCTGCTGAACCTTCCCAAGTCCCCAGGCCAAGAGTGTCAGCATTTTCTGGATTGATGTGCCTTGTGTTCAGGTTGAAGACCAATGCTGCTTCTTCTTTAAGTAGACCGAGACTCACTCTGCTGAAGTTTGAATGCGTTTCAACGCCTGTAATTTCTACAGAGATGAAGACAAAGCTACATATTGTTAGTCAGCCCTCTTGAGGAATGTTTTCATGCCTTCTGGCTTTGGAAACTGTTCATTTCTCTTTGACATTGAGACATACTTTTTAATCTCATTGTGAAATTAACTGTCTTTCAACCAAAAAAAAAATTACCGTCTGAATGATCAAGTGATTAAATGATCTTAGGATTAACTTTACCAATTTATATGAAATTGTATTGGGGCCCAAGATGTTGATAATTGATGCAACAAGACCCTTAAAGAAAGACTTGGGATATATCGAATTGGCCCCACCTAAAGTAGCAAACGAAGGAGTGGTGCAAGAATTGTTATTTGGGTAAAAAAATTAGTCTGTGTTTTGTCCCTGATTAGTTTTAGTTAATGATATGTTAAATTATTGTTAATCGTTAATCAGTTAAAACTAAGTTAATGGCCCTCTAAACCTTTCTTCTTGCTCAATTTCGCTGTCTATTTGGTTAGGAGAGAGAGAGAGGAACACCCTGGTTATTCTTTTAGAGAGAGATGAGTGAATCTTCCATGAAACTTGAGCCAAATTTCACACGTTTTTTTCCCTAATATCAGGTAGTATGTGGGGAGGGCCAATAGATTTTTATTTTTATATTTATATGGAGACCCTTGATTCGCTAATTCACGTCTTGCCTAAAGAGTGGAGATTCTTGTGATGTCCTTATCCCCGAAGAATGGAAAACAAACATCCGAGTACTTAAAAACTTAGGGTGGGTTCGCATGTGAGACCATAATAATTGTATAAACAAAATGTACCTGTCTACTCTGCTTTTGATATAGTGTTGGTGCAGGCAATCAAGAAAAGCAGAGTTGAAACTGGGTTTTACATGGTCTTTCATTAAGAAATGTAACTTCCCTTTAGCTTTTAATAAGGTCAGGCTCTAAATGGTGGCGCTCCTGTGTGACGCAAGACGTATGTAATGCTCCAAGCACCACACTGTGAAGAAGAAAACTAGCAGTGTTGTAGAGCTGGAGGAGTCCTGATTTAAGTACTTGAGTCCTTAAAGAGTACTTGATTGGAGCTGCATTGGGTTTTGTTTTTAAAGTTACCGAGTGGCTCTAGTTTAGCATAAATCCTCCATCTCCAACACAAACCAGGGAATGGAGAGTTCAGTGCTCTATGGCTTCACTGAGAGGGTCCTGCAGAAGCTGGCGTCTCTTGCCCTTCAAGAAGATGCCCTGGTTGATGATGAATTGAAGCCAAGCTGAGGAAGCTTCAATATGCATTGACTTTCATTAAAGGAGTGCTCCGGATGCTGAAGAGAAACTGGCATACAGCCAAAAGCTCAGAGTATGGTTAGAGCAGCTTAAGGATGTCTTGTATGATGTTGAGGACTTGTTTGCTAATGTCCAGTGTGAACTTGAAGTCTCAAGAAACAAATTGAACAGTCAACTACCAAAACTCGGCAAGTTATGCAGCTTCTTTTCTTGTTCTAATCCCTTCACACTCCACCTCAAAATGGGCAAAAAGATTAGCGAGATAGGAGGAAGATTGAAGCAAATGGCTGCTGAGATTGAGAAGTTTGGTCTCAGCAAGCAAGCCTGTGATGGAGGTTTAGTAGGAGCAAAAGTGAGAGAGATGAAACCAAACTTGGTGAGAGGATTTGATCCCATCATTGGGAGGGTGGCTGATAAAGACAAGATCATCGGGCTCCTGATGCGGCAAGATCTGCCTACAGATGGTGCAAACCTTTCAGTGATTCCCATTGTTGGAATTGGAGATTTGGGCAAAACTGCCCTTGCTTAATTGGTGTTCAATGACAATAAAGTGAGGGAGCACTTTGCTTTGCTAATTTGGGTCAGTATGCCTGATGATTGTAGCATGCGGCTAATAATGGAAAGAATCGTCCACTGTGCACTTAAGCAGAGTTTGAACAACTTGGACTATCGCCAGCTGCAAACTCTTCTAAAAGACGTTATAAATCGCGGAAAGTTCTAACTCTTCTTAGGTGCTGTGAGGAAAATGAACCGGGATGAATGGGAGGATTTGAGGGACGAATTGGCAGAAGCCGCTGATGGAAGCAAGGTGGTTGTGACCCCACCCGACTCAGCAGCTCCTATGGGAATGGGTTTTGCATGGGTGTACAACCTACAGGGCCTTTCACATGAAGACTCAGTGTCCTAATTCAAGAGATGGAAGTTTGTGAAAAGTGAACGGGAAATAGGTCCCTGTCTCCTCCAGATTGGAAATGAAATCGTAGAAAGATGCAAGGGAGTTCCTCTGGCATTGAAGATGTTAGGCAGCCTACTGTACTTGAAGGACAACAAACGTTTTGGGAGCTGGTGGGGACGACGGCATGTGTAGATCCGCACAGACAAAGGATGACATATTACGTATCCTGAAACTGTGTAACAATCATTTGCCATCCCACTTAAAACAATGTTTTGCACTGTGTTCATCTTAGTGGCGCTAGCTTCGCCTATTTAAGTACGGCTTATATATGGACTGCGTGTGTGCTTGTTCCATCATCAGATGGAAACCGAGCTCCTGAAGTCGCCTGTAGCAAGTGCTTCAAAGAGTTGTGGTCCAGATCCTTCTTCCAAGAAGACCAGCAAGCCAGCCCAGATCTCGTTTTCAGAATGCACGATTTACTATATCATATTGCATCATCAGTATCCACAGAACATAAATATCACTTCCAACTTAATGTTAATTCCCAGAGAATTCCAGGAAGAACTCGACATATTACTTTACCGTGTACTAATTCGTTGGGAAGATTGAAAGAGGACCAAGCCCCACCCGTCTTGAGCAAGTTAAAGTCAAACCGAGTGCGAATGATTAACTGTGAATCCGAGGACACATTTGATGCGAGAGGATCTGTCAACAGCATATCTAAGTGCAACATTTAAGGTTTCTGAACTTGTATTCTTCTAGCTTTGAAAAGTTTCCAAGTTCCATGGGTGAATTAAAGTGCTTGAAGTAGGGGCAATCGCCACTTGGACAGACTTCCAGATTCTATCTGTAAGCTACGTAGTTTACTGTTTTTATCTCTTGCTGGTTGCTTAGGACTGGAGGAATTGCCTGGAGGTATGTATAGGCTAATCAACCTTCAATTTTTATGGTTGACAATAAGTAGCGAAGTCTCCTTGAGAATGGAATTCATCGCATGAAGTCTTTGAGGCACTTGCCGGTTACGTAACTGTGGAAATCTAGAATTTTTGTTCGGAGGCAGAATATGCTTGAATAGCTTACATCTTTGATAACAGAAAATTGTCCGCAACTAATGTCCCTGCCGCTGGCCGAACTGATTGCACTAGAGTCATTGCAGATTGCAGGTTGTGATAAGCTCGTGTTGACTCGGCCTGAGGACGAGGAATTGGACCTCTTCACGGTCTCAGCTTCACCGTGATCGGTGCATAAGCTTGGTGGCTCCACTGGAGCGGCCGCAAGATCTTACACATCTCAAAAAGCTTCATATTCGCGGGTGTCCTCGATTGTCATTGCTGCAAGAAGCGGAATTGCTCACTGCACTAGAGGAGTTGATTCGGGTTGCCCTCGACTGAGTGAGAGGTGTAAGGTGGAAGTTGGTGAGCTGTGGCCTAAAGTTTCGCACGTGCCTGTCGTTAAGGTCAAGGGCAAAGTGGTTCGATACAGATGATCATTAGGTATGTGCTAAGCATGTCCTCTCTTCTTTTCCTAACATTGTCAAAATTTCGGGGTTTTTCCTAGAATGAATTTTGGTTCAGAGTCTATCGCTTGTTGTGCGCCTGGAAAGAAGTGAAACTTTTGAGGCACTAGGAGTCGTCATTAGGACAATGAGAATGTCATGGTGCTAGATTTTGTCACCAGTCCTGACAAAAGCTGGAAAATTGTCCTGTCAATGGTAGATTCCGACGTTAGATAAACCGGTAGTAAATTACCAACTCCATTAGGAATTTACCTGCGTTCTAATGAAGACGCAGTGACTTACCAACTCCTCTGAAATTTTAATAGCCTCGCAAGTGAATTACGAGCATTCTCGGGACTGTACCAATATTGCAATGAAATAGTAAATTAACAACTCATTTGAAATTTTACAGTTATCGTAAATAGATTACCGATACCGTGGGGAATCTACAAGCATTCCCATGAAGTAGTAAATTACCAACTCCTCTAAAATTTACCAGTATATGAAGTGGATTACCAGCACTTGCTTACGAAGGTGGCAAAATTCAAGAAAAGTTGGTAATTTACTACTTCATCAGACTGTTAGTAAATTCCTAATAATATTAAGAATTACTCATAATACTGGTAAAAGTTACACAAGAAATGGTAATTTACTGCTTTATTGGAAAATTGGTGAACTCTTGATAGTGTTGGCAATTATTACTGGTTTACTGACGAGCAAATTAGTGGTAATAATTTTTTTTTATCAACAAGATTGGAGAATTACCGGCAGCTTTCCAATTCTACCAGCACGGAAATTTTCCAATTTTTTTAGCCCACGGACCGTAGAACTTTGCCACCCCATATGATGCATCACAAGTAGAATGCACCTCATAATGCAATAGGTCCTTTTTGGGGGATTGGCCAACAGAGGCTCGTCAGAAATGGTAAAGTTCTCAGGGTGCGTTTGGTTATCTTTTAGATTCACAACACAAATAGAATGCACCTCATAACGCAAAAGGGCGCGTCGAGATTCGACATTTGGTTGTCTTTTAGATTGTTTTTTACCTTATTTTCAAGACTGATGCTGCTGCTTCCTTTTAATAACTAAGCCTGCAACTCTTCCTTGCTGTAGTTCAAATTGGTTTTTGCTCGGTAGTCTCTTCCGAAATGTATGCTGCAGCGTAAATCATCTGCAGAATGATTTGTTTGGTAATGAACACTCTGCAGAGCTAATGAGCTCACTTAGATTACCGATACTTGACCCATGGCATGATGTTGATTCCCGCAACGGCGGGACGGAAATCTTGTGAACAGGTGAAGAAACAGCTCTTTTGAAGAATAGAATAAGCGTTTCCGAATTTATTTTCGCTAGCGACAGTAACAATATGGAACGAACTGGAAAAAATTCGATCGAGTATAACGTGAAGAAGAAATGCATGCGACGAGAGAGAAATCCAAATATACACCGACACAACGTCAAAACTTTCGAGTTCGAGAAAGAAGACCCGCGGGAAAAACTGACCAGTTGAGTTAGAAAATCCAAAATAGGACTAAAATGGATGAACACTGCAGAAGCTGCGTCCCTAAAGCCTCCTAATCGTCTCTTATTCCTTCTCAACTTTTTTCCTTTTGTAAAAAAAAAATGCTGACGACCAGCCAAAACAGGCCATCCGCAGTCAATTTCGAGATATCGGTTAGTCATTGAAAGTGCCTTTGGCGCTTCGTCACATTCAAGCCAGTTCTGGACCAGAAGGCAGTGGCTCATACCCATCGTGATGGTCGTGTCCATCACGGTGCTTCGGTGCATCTCGTCCAACAGGGATGCACTTGATAAGAGCTCCTAAAGGCAAGCTCACCAAACCAATCAAGACGCATAGCGCCCACAGCTGCCAGCTTAGCGGCACGGTGCTCGCGAAAGTGCCGAGAAACTCCACAATGATTGCTTGGAATGCAACCGTGGAGACTATGATGAGGAGGAATATCCAGCTGCTGAACATGCCCCGGAATACATTTATCTTCTCTATGTCTCTGCTGTTTATTTCGTTAAATACCTGAAAAGAGGTCGGCACTGTTTGCCATCAGCGAGAATTTCTGAGATAATCAGAGAATTTGAGCGAAATCTTCTTGTATGCGCATAAAACTGGTGACAAGATGGTAACGTCAAAAGACCTGATTATTGCATTTATGCAAGAGGAAGGTGCAGAGGAAGCACCTGCGTCGACCATAATTGAGAAGCATAATATGCTAGCAAAGAATCGAGCTAACACAGAAAGGATTTAACAATAACCATGCCATGTTGTTGGAATTGTTCATGATGGTCTAAATATAGCCACAACGAGAAGGGATGTACCTGGCAGAAAACAAATGTGTTGAAAATCACAGTATCCAGTACTTCAGTAGCATCTGACCCGTGAAGTCGCAGTAAACTCTTCCCATCGAAATTGAGAACTCCAAGGACAGCTAGTTGATATATGCTCTGACCAATTATATTTCTCCACATGGCCTTTGTTATGAAGCTGGTACCCTTTCCGACTGGTCGCCTTTTCATCAATTCATCCTTTGGCGGCTCTGTGGCCAATGCCAGTGCACCCAGGGTGTCCATTATCATGTTGACCCAGAGTAACTGCACAGCCGTGAGTGGAGCGGATCCTGAAAAGCATAAACATTGGCTTTTCAATCAGATTGCTTCCAGTTGATGTTAATGTTTTAATACTTCAAAGAAGTTCCAGATAAGCAAGCTAATCCGCCCACAACGCACCTGAAATGCATGCTGAGACAAAGTTTATCACTAAAGCAACCACATTCACTGTCAACTGGAACTGCACAAACTTCTGAATGTTTATATATACTGCACGTCCCCATTTGGCCACATTCACAATGGTTGTGAAATTGTCGTTCATTATTATGACATCAGCACTTTCTCTGGCAACCTGAAGAATCGAATGAAATTCACTATGAAGACAGGAGGAAACAAAATTTGATGCGTCAACGTCGTCTACTAGACCATGTTCTCAGCAAACCAACAATGTGAATATGGCAGCAAAAAAAACAATACAGAAGGACAAGAAGAAAATTGTGATACAAGCAGTGTTCCTAGTACAGTGAGAAGCATAGGAGCAAGCAATTAGATGTATGAATGAAGAGTCATGTAAATCATCCGGTAATTTTTTTTGCAGTTTGGAACATCAGTTACCCCGAGGTTTTTTTTTTAGCGTGCACAAATGCAGGCATGCACACGCGCACACAGGCAGACACAAATATGTCCAGCATATATTAGCAGCACACACCTCTGTGCCCGCTATGCCCATAGCAAATCCAATGTCTGCCTCGTGCAAAGCAGGAGCATCATTAGTCCCATCACCAGTCACAGCAACAACCTCATCAAACTGTTTCCTGAGAATGGCAACCAAGGTGTGCTTGTCCAAAGGCATAGACCGCGCCATTACCTGTACCCAGAGTCAGAATTTAGCAAAAGCATGCATCTCCAACATCATTCAGTCGATGGTGATGTCAGATGACATTGACAGTTTTATTTACAAACCTGAATCCTTGGAATGATTTCCTTCTTTTGTTCCAGGGACTTGCTATGGAAATCTGGTCCTTCTATAGCAATACCACCCTCTGTGAGGATGCCACATTCTTTAGCTATAGCTTTAGCAGTATAAATATTGTCCCCAGTTACCATACGGACAGTAATGCCAGCTGCTAAACAAGTTTTAACTGCCTCTTTGACTCCAGGACGTACAGGATCTTTAATTCCAATGATCGTTATCAGTGTATACCCACCCTCAGGAATGTTTCCATTTGAATTGTCGTCCACATCTTGAAATGCCAAGCAAAGTGTCCTCAGTGCTTCACTTGCAAAACCATTAATAACATTTGTCATATTTTTAACCTGCTCTTCAGACATGGAAGCAAAATTTCCTTCCTTGTCAACAATCTTGTCACACATTCCAAGAACAATCTCTGGTGCACCTTTGCAGAAAGCCCTTACCCCTCCCTCTGGTCGAGCCACTAGCACAGACATTTTCTTCCTTACTGAACTGAAAGGCTCTACCTTGAGTGTCTTATTCTCCCGGTGGTGGGCCGCAAAATCACCACCCAAAAGCAATCCAAACTCCAAAAGTGCTGATTCTGTTGGTGTTCCCAAAATTGATTGCTTACCATCTTTATCCTTGACAACTTCAGAACTTGTATTTAGAAGTATTGCCTGCAAAAGGATGGCTAAAACTTCTTCACGTGTTTCTGATTTTAAGATATCTTTACCCTCAGCTCCCTTCATGTGCGTAGCTTTACCAGTTAACCATAACTTATTAACAACCATGTGGTTTGTGGTTAATGTTCCAGTCTTATCAGTGCATATGCAACTAGCAGAACCCATTGTCTCACAGGCTGAGAGGCGTCTCACAAGTGCCCAGTCATTCATTAGCTTCTTCATAGCAAAGGCAAGGCTTAGTGTCACTGCCAGAGGCAGTCCTTCCGGTACAGCGACCACAAGTATAGTAACTGCAATAGCAAAATAATCAACAAGTGTCAAAGCATCTGCAGAAGACCAGCTAGTGAATTCATCCTTTAATGCTTTCCCCACCAAGAATCGTACTGTCAGCGCTAGGAAGGTGAGCACCGCAAAACCCAAACCAATCTTACCAATAACTGTGGCGACCCCATTCAGCTTTACCTGTAGTGGTGTCTCATTATCTCCGCCCTCACCCAATGTTTCCATCAACTTTCCCCACTCAGTCTTCATTCCAACCGTTGTCACCAACATTTTTCCCGACCCACCTTGCACTTTAGTTCCAGAAAGAAGAAAAGGCTTCTCCCCATAAACATTGACTGGCTCACTCTCACCTGATAGGCTTGACTCGTCAATTAGAAGGCTGTATCCCGTTATAAAAAGACCATCCGCTGGAACTAGGTCCCCAGTGAATATATGAACAACATCCCCAACAACCAGATCATAGATGGACACTTTTTCTCTTTTCCCATCCCTTGTAACCTGAACAAATACTTTCTTTTTCTCCTGATCTAAATCCCTGAATTGCAAGGACTGCTTATAGTCACTAATTGCTGTTACCATGACCACCAGGAATATACTAAGTAATATTCCTAGTCCGTCATACATTCCCTTTGGCCATCCTTCTGTACCAATCCCAACACCTATAGAAACCACAGCACAAACCATGAGAATAATGAGTGTTAGATCTTGCAGGGCTTCCCATACAAATGTCAGAAATGATCTTGCTGGTTTCTCCGTGAATCGATTAAAGCCGTAGATCCTTTGCCTGACAGATGCTGAAGATTTCGAGGATGGGTCCTCTGTGCAAATGCCCTCATCGAGATGAACCGAAACTTTACTTGCGATCCCTTGAACTCCACCATGAAGTTTCAAGCGCTTTATATCATGCCCCCGTACAATAGACGCGAGTTCTTCTGGGTCAATACCAAAACCTGCTTCTCTGATTTCATCAGAGAGCTTGTATTCGGGCAGGCCGCCAGCTTCAGAAGATCACAATATCGTTAACAGAATGACCAGAGCATTGGTTTGAGAACATCAAGTGAAAAATAACCTCTCCATAGAAATTCAAAAGCCAGGTTTTACCATCAATGAACTGTAAAGCAGCTTTCTGAACATAAAGTGCAACTCGTATCTTTTCCTGGCTCAGGAAGAAAGAGCATTGAAATGTCAAATTGTCAATTCTAACTGTCAATCTTGTAAGAAGATGATAATGATAATAAATAAACTAACTCTTAATCGAAGTGAAATGTAGTCAGGGTATTGATAGCTCTACATTATACTAAAATCTCCTGCATCTGGCAAAGATGTGTGCAAACCGAATAACAGAGTCTTACGACTATTGGAATGCACATGCACCCAGCGAACCGTTAGGAGACCTGTAGGACAAATAGAGCGAAAATCGAATAGCTAGTCCCTGACATTCCTCCCGTCTTTAAGGGTCCATCGATTCTTTTTGTGGTACAATAGTGGTTTCCTGAATGAACCGCAAGAAGGCGCTTCTTCTTTCGTCTTGGTATTTTCTTTTAGTGATGATTATGAAAGAGAATCAACAAATGCAGCATGGTTTATCACGGGAGAAGCTTTCAATAACAAACACAAAAATGTGACTTTCTTTCATTTTCAATGCCTCCACTGCTTCATCCAGCACACTGAAAATCCAAAATCAGTGAGGTGGTTGTTGTTCTACGCATTTTCTTCTAGCAAGAACAAAAGGGGATAAAGACTGATTCTGTTCTAGTCTCCAAAGAGATACAACGACCGCATGCGAAACTGAATGAAGATATCCACTGATTCATTTGGACAAAATTTCTCCATGCATCTGCAATTGCTTGCGTTTTCCCAGCCTTCATTAGATAAGGTATCCAGAGAGTTTGGAAAGAGAAAACAAGTGAAAAATTGTTTCGTCAGAAAGGAACATTGGCAAAGATATTTAGAATACCATCGGTCTTTATTACTCCGAAAAGATTTACTAGGACTCGGCATTTTACGAAGTGTTATAGGAACACGACTCATCCAAAAACAACATTCAAGAAGGTATTCATGTATAATTTAAGGGTTTGTTTGTTTCACTAAAAACTTACTATCGCTAGAAAATATTTTTCAAAAAATTCAATTTCGAAGAAAATGAAATACACTAAAAGCAACTTGTATTGTTAAAAAAGATGTGTAATAATTACAACTGGAATCGACATTTTTTTGTTTATTATGCGATCCATTTGAGTAACAAGAGTTTACAAAGAAATTTTGAAAGAAATCATGAAATCGTAAATGTAAAATATTGCACATTATAGTTTTTTTTTATGTAGAAAAAGTGAGCATTAATGAAGTATATTCCAGAGATGGTGGACAGAATTTGTGAAAAAAATGATGAGACTTATCAGGGAAAAAGAAATTGATGAGAGATATAGAGCCGAGAAGATAAAAAATAGATCAAGAGGGACCTACTCCTTCTCGCTTGGACGGACAGTAAGAAAGTAGGAAAAAGAAATTCCTTTTTGCCAAAAGAGAAGCCATTTTCCATGGACTAAAGTAATTTTCTACCATCCAAACTTCCATGCATCCTCCTAGTCCTTCATTTGTACTGTCTTTAAACTAATTTCTGATATATTCAAGATTTGAACTGGGATTCATCCCCAAGAAAATTATGGGAATAGTGAATTTGGCTCCATGTTCACACGTTTCGAAGGAAAAGCGCTCCACGGCTTACTAAACAGTGATCCTGTAAGTTGAACTGCATCCAATCACGCCTGGGAGTGACTATCGTCACACAATGCATCTAATAATTAGGTGACCAAACTTTCGGCAAAAGAGAAAACAATCAATCAAACACCAGCACTGATTCTCAGTTGAGGGGTTTTAATGTAGAAGATGTCCTACTGGCTGATAATAGACCCTAAAAGGCGAGAGCTAGTAAAGCAGCCAAAGATGTCCTCAAATTGAATGAGACAGCATGCAACTTGTCAAAGATTCAACTATTTCAAGAAAATAAGCCAACTAGGCGGTTACCCATCAACTTGGACAGGGGACATCTGGGGTTTGGGGGGCGGGTGCTACTTGCAGTAGCTGGCAATTGTGTACATATATCATCAAGGAAATCTAGATGGGTTCTAAAAGTGGCGCTTGCATAGGATGGATCTTAGATAATCACGCACAGTGAGCGATGGACCCGCTATGATACATTCACAGAAATCAGAGATGATTCCGAGCAAAAGATATCTAGCAACAACACGATTTCAGCACTACGAGGCAACTATGTTGACCAAATTAATAGCATAGAATCCTCCAAAAGTTTTGAAGAGTCTAGAAGAACCAACAAGATGAGGAGTCCGTGAGGTCCTCAACGCTCAAAAAACGCGGAATGGGCATCTTTGATCTTCACATACGGTTGGTCCATTCCCGAAATTTTCCGTGCACACTTTACGACTTGGATTGATAACAACTATTTTTTTGTTGCAGTCCTTGTCTGGATCATGCCAAAGGAAACGTCGAGGAAACTTCGTGGGTCGCTAGTGGGCGTTGTATTTATGGCCCCCTTGTCCTTTTCCATCATCCCGTACACAGGAGTCACTTCCAATTACTCCCATAGGGAAAAGGATAAAGAAATAATGCCCTCGACATTGCTCGTCCACGTAAGACTTTAGAAGATCTAGAATTCGGAGGTCAATTTCGCACCATGACTTCAGTGCCCCAAAAAAAAAGATAACGACATAAATAATTCTTAAATTTTAACGTAATGTGTTTCCGTCGATGGTCCCCAATTGGGCAGGGAGTATCCATCCCCTCGAAGCATGTCCACATCATATATGGAGAGGGACAGGGGGATTATCCTAAGTAGTAGTAATCTTGGTAATCAGGTTCGATAGATTCCAAGCATAAGGTGCAGAAAGACATTTCACCTCTTCATATCGTTTCAGCGAAAGCAAAAGCCATCCTCGCACCCATCCCCACGAAAAGAACCAGACGACGCCAGTCCGATAACGCGCGCGGAAGAAAGCTCGCGCGACCAAGCGAGCCATTCCTGCGCGCCAGAGTTTTCGCATGAATGAAACACCCCCCCTTAACTTTCCTTTCGTGAGCTCCACGTCCGAAGCCGGAACGGGGAACTCTGACTCCTGATGGGTAACGAGCCGCATAAGACACTTTCTAAGAAACCTACTGAATAGACGATACGTTCGTACATCGTTTAAACATTTGCATTGCACCTACCGCGAATAATAGAGAAAGCAAATTACAAATCTTACGAATTCCCCTCATGTAATTTACTTAAATAAATGATTCGAGATATCCCACGAAAATTTAAAGAAAAGTGTTTTTTTTTTAATTTTTTATTTTCCGAGGATCCGATTGTTTCATCGGAGGAAATGTTAACCGCAAAAACAAAAGACGAACGTGAATTTTTCTTCTTCTTTTTTTACGTTTTTTTTTTGGAGCGTTTCTTCATAAGCATTGCCGGGTACTCTTTTCGTCAGTTTTTTTTATATATGAACAGGAGGAGGACCCACTAAAAAAATGAACAGCACAAGACGAGACCGCGAAGCATGCAGGGGCTGGGGTCGTTGTTTATGGGGAAACCCCGTCGTCGGTTGACCCGGTATCTCAGCGCCGTTCGGGACGACGACGGTTTCCCCTTCGAGTAGCCTAGCAGAAGCTGCGATTGCCTGCACCGCATGCACGGAACGCCAGCAAAACGGCAGCACGAGAAGACAAAGGGGGGGCGAAATCCCTAGGGGGAAGTCGGGGATCGATGACGCCTGCCCGTCAGCCTGTCGCCGCCGGCAGACGGACGCCGCGTCGGTTTTGGAGATTGAAGCATTCTCGGCGATAAACACGCTCGGATCGAGCGCGTCTTTGAGGATTTTCGACGAGATTGAAGGGAGGAAGAGAGAGGACGGCGGCGGGATCGAGGTGAGGATTGGCGATTCCGGCGCTGCCCTCGCCACGTCTCGGAAGCGGAGGAGACAGAGAGGAGGACGACGTGAATTCCTAAATCGAGCAGCCTAAGCAATGGCTCTCTCCCTCGCTCGCCGAGAGCCAGCCCAAACTCTCCAGCACGAAGCGAAGATCTCGGAACACGCAAACGGGAGAACATCTCAGCTCTCGATCTTTTCGCCTATCGACCAGAAACGCGCTCGCGTTTCATCGATTCGCGAGCGCTCGCTGGCCACCGCGGCGCGAGAACTGACCTCGCCGAGAGCCGACGCACGCATCATGAGAACGGCGAAAAAAAAAAACGAGCGGAGAGAGAGGGAGAGAGAGAGACCTGGATGCTGCGCCGCTTCCTCTCGGCCTCGGAGCGCTTGGCGAGGTCGGCGACCATGCGGAAGCGCCGGCGGCGGTTCTTGACGATGGCGACGGCCGACCGCCATCGCTTCTGAGCCTCCTCCGAGGGGTTCTTCGGCTCGACGTCGAAGTCCTTCAGCAGCCTCTCCATTCGCCGCCGCCCCCCACGCCGCACCGCTGCAGCAACGGACGATTCTTGTCCTTCCTCGTCTTCCTCTCCGCGCTCCGGCTCAACACGCGCAGACGATAGGGGCGAAAGAGAGAGAGAAAGCGAGAAGGAGATGGAAAAGTCGGAGGATTCTCACGTTGATATCGATTTCCCTGCGCGTGTACATACCCACACAGTATAGCCTCCGGCACTCTTTTGAATTCTTCCTAGGATGAAATAGTTGATTTTTTTTAGGATTAATTCCGCAATAAATTTCATGATGATATATTTATGATAAATATATTATTAATTAATTTTTTATCATAAAAAAATTTCAAACTAGTACACCTATGACAGATTTATCATAAACTAATTTTTTTGACCATAAAAAACCCCAGACTGGTACATTTGTGACAAATTTACCCTCGGTGAAATTGGATTAATATCACGAAAAATCACAAAATGGTACACATGTGATACACGGAGGGTAAAACCCCAGATTGGTATACCCGTCAACTGCCACGTGTCATCCAGCTCAGAAATTTGACGGCAAAATTTAACGGAATCTAACAGAGGGTAGAATTGTCACGGGCGCACCAGTTTGAAATATTTTATGATCAAAAAATTAGCTTTGGATAAATTTGTCACGAGTGTATCAGTTCGGGATTTTTCGTGGTATTAGCCATTTTTTTAAAAAAACTAATTGATTAATCAAAGAAAATTGAGGGAAAAAAAACACGGCAGCGCATCAAAAAGGTGAAATTTCATTAAAAAGTGTTCCCGATTACTTTTAATAGCTTGGTTGGAGTTTGCTAAAATGAAAAAGACATCCGAATGCGCCGGCGGTCGTCAAACGCACGGTCCATACTCTGGAAATCGAGCATCTGTTCTCGAGGCATATATTAGCTCTAGCCTCTAGGTGTCCTGGGGACGCTTCTCGATGGGACTCTTCAGAAATTACGGCGTCCCCGGTGTGTACGTCACAGCCCAAGCTTCCTCGGACCAATCGCTATCGAGACTTTTGTGCAATTCTTTAACGGGGGAAAAACTGAAGCGGTCCCGCTCGTTCTTTTGGCCGCGACGAAGCGCCGTTTCGTTCGTTCGCTCGCTCGTTCGCGAGAAACACCGGCACCATGCATGACGGGTTTCCTGAACAACTGATATTCCAGAGCGTGCGTCCCCCGTGGACCGCCCTGGCAGCCCCGGTCGGCAAGAAAGCTTTTTGCCTCGCGGGGAGTGGTCCCGTTTATAAATGGCTTGAAAATGAGCGGCACCGGCATCGTCAGAAAGAGGAGAGAACTTGCCACGCGTTAGATTGCATGCAGAACGATTGGAAGAATCTACGATTGCAAGATGGCCTCCGCCAAGGGATCGGTATATCAGAAGTCCTAAAAACTTATTTCTAAAGTATAGCGAAGTCCTAAAATTTTTAAAAAGCGGGGCTAATATTACGAAAAATCTCAAACCGGTACACTTGTGATAAATTTATCTCGAATTAATTTTTTGACCGCCAAAAAACCCCAAACCGGTACACTTGTGATAAGTTTACCTTCCGTTAGTTTCTGTTAAATTGGATTAATATCACGAAAAATCACAAACTGATTAGAGGATAAAACTCCAAACTAGTACACCCGCCGACTATCACGTGTCATCCAATTCAATAATCTAACGGTAAAATTTAACAGAAACTAACGAAGAATAAATTTGTCATGGGTGTACCAGTTTAGGGTATTTGGTGGTCAAAAAATTAGTTTTGAGTAAATTTGTCATGAGTGTACCAGTTTGGGGTTTTTCGTGATATTATCCCTAAAAAGTATTATGAAGTTTTAAAACTTGTCAGATTCGTGCAATCAATTACCTCCATTAGCTCTTTCCAATCTATTTTCACGAAAAATGGCGATGTGTCTCTTTAAAAAAAATTTGAGGCCATGTTGAGGCCACATGGCACTAACATGGCCCCAAATGGGTACCACATTTGTTGTAAAAATAACACAACAAATGTCATAACTTCCGTAAGGCGCTCTCTTGAGCATCACAACTTTTTTTTTATCACTTGAGTATCATATCGGTGAAATATTGTTCACTTAAGTGCCGTCGGCTATCTCCCTTATTGAAAAATACAACGTGACATTAATTTATCATAAATCAGCCAACGTGGTTCACCAGAGAAATCCAATTAGCAAAAATCACAAGAAACGATGCCGTTGACCCTTTGTTCTTGCTCCAACTTGACAAATTGGGGCTAAAGCTAGGGCCAACAAGCAATCCATGACCCTAATCCATTGAAATTACTAGTGAAATTGTAGGTTACTTGTAGTGATCCGATCCGACGAAGGCGGGGAGTGGTCGCCGAGGCTAGAAAGTCTAGACAAGGAGCGGCTCCGTTTTAGGATGGCAAAAAAGGCAGGAACGAACCGAACTGTGCATCGAACATGGAGAGAGCGTTTTTGAAATATGTATGCGAAGGCTGGAATCAACTCAGAGAGCTACTTTTTGGGGCAATGTTTAGCTTTGGAACTCTAAATTTAAGCATGCTCGAGTGGGAGGAGTACTACCACGATGGGTGACCTCCTAGAAAGGTGTCACCTCAGCCTGTATGCCAAAAGGCTCGATTTTGAATAGGTCAAAGCAAACAATGTCTCGAACGAGTTGATCCGGGGATGTCGCATTACCTGCAGGGGATGAGCCGAGAGCCTCGGAAGAAGCCGAGCCGAGGTTAGTGGAGTCCAATCTTCGAATCCGAGTCGAGGCTAGACACTCGAAAGAAGGTGCAGCTTGCTAGGAAAAATGGCCTCCAGAACAAGAGCGATCAAAGTCAAGGTTGGCTCCAGACAGAAAGTCCAAGTAGCTAGAACACGACTTCGCCGTTCTTCACGCCAACCACAACGCTCCCAATTTGCAACGAACAAAGAACGCATTTTTTCCAATGAAGGACCTTGCTCTTGGAGACGACTCTGCCGTAGAGATCGGAGCATGTGCAACAAGAAGTCATCTCCCGCTCGAGTGCCTTCTAAGTCATAGAAGGCATCTTCCAAGAAGTGCAAATCCAAAGAAATTACTGAAAAAAATAAATAAATAAACATCAAGTCGGACTTCAATATTTTTGAAAAAAGAGTCGTGTAAAATGAAAAGTTTGAAATGTGTTGCCGAAGGAACCCGAGTAAGCGATTTTTAATCATTGTGAAACTCAGGTAATCGAAAAAAAGAGAGTTATGAACTCAAATGAGTTTCGTACAACTAAAGTTATGATACTTATTATGTCCATTTTTCAAATTTATTTGAAGGAGGATCTACAGGATTGGCACTAATGGCCAGTGAAGTGGAGACCAACGATCTTGTCAAAGTAAGGATTTTCCAAGAAATCGGAAAAGGAAAATCAAACAGAGACCATAAAAGTTGTTAAAACAAAGATTTGGAAAGGAAAACAAAAAGCAAAAATCAAGTTTTTGAATATTTTTGCACCGTCGTAACAATCGCAAGTGTATTGTGAAACCAGGAGACTGCTCAATTGGTATTCGTATTCATCCTTCTCGCTCAACATATAAGTTTAAATCGCCACATTTTTCTCTTAGAGCACCCTCAGGAGCATAAAATTTGTGTGTCCCCAGTAGCATACGATGTGTGCGGAATGGGGGATTATCACAGCCGGTGTGAATTAATCGGGTGCTCAAAAAATTCCGAACACCCATCAACACAAAAAAGAAAAAAACTGTTTTGTGACCTCTTGGTTTTGTCAAATCTTTCATGACTATCATGAAGAAGAGGCCCAACAATTGTTCCCACCTGGCACGAACGATGTTTTGGCCTTCTCTTACATTATATATATTTTTTATATTTTTTTTCAAAATTTTAAACTGATATACCTATAATAAATTTATTTCGAATTAATATTTTGACCACTAAAAATACTAAACCGGTACATTTGAGACAAATTTATCCTCCGTCAGTTTCCCTTAAATTGGATTAATACCATAAAAAAGTCATAAATTGATACACTTGTGATAGACGGAGGGTAAAACATACAACCAGTACATCAGTCAACTGCCGAGCATCATTTACCAAAGTAATTCGACAATAAAATTTAACGGAAACAAAATAAGGATAAATTTATCACAAACGAACTAGTTTGGGGGTTTTTGGTGGTAAAATTATCGCAAGTATATTAATTTGAGGTTTTTCGTGGTATTAACCGTCGTAACTTTGAAGTAAGTTTTAAAGACGGACATAGATACCGTCAAAGACAGCCGCCACTCTGGCTTACTTCAAACCTCGAATTTCACTTTTTTACCCCTCGGGTATTGTAAAATCGATCTTAGTAAAATATATTTTGCGGAAACTAATTTTTGTACCATTTGTATCATTTTATTCCCCCCTCGCCTCGGATATTTATCGGCTGATAATCATTAGATTTCTCCCCGTCTTATTATTTAATTTTTTTTTGCACGCTAGCTATCCTTTCTTTTTTTTCTTCTAAATGATTGTGTCACTCGCGTAACGCGCGTGCGCAACTAACGGAAAGGGACCCTTTTTCCACCTGACGAGAGCCGTTAGATCATACGGAAAACGTCGTGCCGTGACTCGCGAATCAATCGATTAAAATTAAATAATTAAATTAGATCCGGAGTTGCTGCAATTGGGAACCCCCATTCCGATCACCTCTGAATTTTGCTGGTGCTCGCGTTGGACTTGACCGGTTTTCTCCCCTAATTAATTAATAATGAAATCGTACCATAACACACGTAACGACGAGTGACAGCAATGCACGAATTAACAAGCGACGATACGAACAAATTTCCGTACATTTTGCCAATTGAGTTCGTAAAGTTAATTTTAGCTTGAGGTGGACGTCGGCTGTCCTACGTGAGCGCCGACGTGGATAACTTTTTTTTTAAAATATTTTTTCGGCCTTTTTCCTTTCCTTTTCTTTTTACTGTGGCCCACAGCCCTTGCCCAGACCATCGCGGCCAAGGGCGAGGCCAAGCGGGGGCTTGGCGAACCTCGCCTGCCACATTTTAAAAAGAGGAAAGAAAAGAAAAGAAGGGAAGAGAAGAAAATAAAAAAAGGAAAAATTAATAAAATTGTCCATGTCAATGCAAGGCGTGCCACGTGGGACGACTAGCGTCTATGTCAGTGATTTCCGACCAAAATTGGCCAGATGGATTCAATTGGAAAAACGTGAAAATGTTTAGGACAAAATCGTCATTATTAAAATGTTTAAGACCGAATTGGCAAAAGTGCAATTAGTTTAAGGTATCGCATGATAACCATTCTGGTCCGGAATGAGTTCCTAAACCAGAAATAGATTTTTCTATTTCTGGTTCCTGGATGAGTTTCTAGGAAAAAAAATCCGTTTGATAACGACAAAAAATTTCTGTTTCTAGAACAGAAACCCGTTTGATAACAGCACGAAATTTTTATTTCCTGAAACAAAAACCCGTTTGATAAACAACATAAAATTCTATTTCCAGGAACAGAAATCCATTTTTTTAGAAATGAAATAAAAATAATAAAAAAATCTGAAAAATTCATAAAAATCTTTAAAAAAATTCTGAAAATCCCAAAAATTTGAAAAATTCTAGAAAAAATCATCAAAATGTTGAGAAAATAAAAAAAATTTCGGGAAAATAGGAAATTTGTTGAAATTTTTCAAAAAAAATAAAGAAATAAAAAATTTCAAAACTTCACAGAATTGCTTAGAATACCTGTGGCCATCGACTTTTAGTGAAATTTAAATTTTTGTAGGTTCCCAAAAAAAATCAAAAATTTCAAAACGTCACAAAATAGTTTAGAATACATGTGATTTCCCACTTTGAGTGAAATTTAAATTTTTTGAGGTACCCAATAAAATTAAAAATAAAAAATAAAAAAAATTTCAAAAATTCACAAAATCGCTTAGAATAGCTGTGGCCATCCACTTTTTGAGTAAATTTTAATTTTTTTTAGATGCCCTAAAAAAATTTATAAAAATTAAAAATTTCAAATTTTCACGGAATGACTTAGAATACAATTGCCCAACCATTTCAAGAGAAATTTAATTTTTTTGAGATTTCCAAAAAAAATTAAAAATTTTAGAAATTTCAAAACTTCATAGAATGGCTTATATAATACCTGTGGCCATCCACTTTGAGCGAAATTTAAATTTTTTTAGGTGCCAAAAAAAAAATCAAAAAGTGAAAAAATCAAAAATTTCAAAACTTCAACGAATGACTTAGAATACCTGTAGCCACCCACTTTGAGCGAAATTTAAATTTTTTTAGGTACAAAAAAATATTAAAAATCAAAAATTTGAAAACTTCACATAATGGCTTAGAATACTTCTAGCCACTCACTTTGAGTAAAATATAAAATTTTTGAGGTGCCCAAATGATATTTTTTATTTTTTGCTTTTTTATTTCATCACCTAAAAAAATATTAAATTTCACTTAAAGTTGGTAGCCACAGATATTATAAGTCATTCTGAGAAATTTTCAAATTTTTTATTTTTTTATTTTTTTTCGAAATGGGTAACCACAGATATTCTAAGCCATTCTATGAAGTTTTGATGTTTTTAATTTTTTAATTTTTTTCGACACCTAAAAAAATAAAATTTTGCTCAAAGCGGGTGGCCACAAATTGTGAAGTTTTGAAATTAAATTTTACGTTGGATTCGTAACGTTACGTACGCCCGCACACAAATTCCAGTCAAATTAATGAAAATGGCCAAGCACTGGAACGGGTCTTCAGCATTCAACCACCATCGTTCTCGATATTTGCTCTCAATATTTGTGAGTATGCATCGTTCCGCATAATATCGCAAAAGCTTATGGAGAAAAGTAAACCAAGCACATCACATTACAAGAGCCAATATAGGAGATCCCAAAATGCCACGTCACATTACAAGAGCCAACATAAAAAATCCTCAAATACAAAATAATGAAAATACATTAGAAAAGTCGGAAACACATTTTCATGGAATCTCCACCATATTATTATCAATTGCCAATTGATTGGCAATTCTTTTCCTAAGCATGTTGATCTCGATATCCTCCTCTGTTGATGTATCGTCAATAACCTCATCTTGTGCACTTCCAAATGAGTACTCTGAATCACCATATTGAGAAAAGTTCTTATCCATCTTGTCTTGATCACGGATGTAATTATGAATAGCACAACATGCAATTACAATACATGACTGCTTTTGAATTGAAAATGAAGGCATGTGTTTTAAAATGAGAAAGCGATTCTTTAACACCGCAAATGATCTCTCAATAATATTCCTTAGTGAAGAATGCCTATGGTTGAATAATTCTCTTGTTGTTCTTGCTTGCCTCACTCTACCCCTAAAATCATTAATATGATACCGTTCGCCTTTGAAAGGAGTCAAAAATCCCGGAGCTGCAGCATAACCAGAATCTACCACGTAGTATTTGCCTATCAAAAGGTATTCATATATTGATCATGATTCGCAAATGCAATACAATTATAAAGAAAATTATCTCTTGAAAAATAAGCAAATACCTGGTGGAGGTCGAGGAAATTGTAAGCGATGTGTCTCGAGTGCTGCCGAGAGCACCCGACAATCGTTGGCAGAGCCTTCCCAACCAGCATACACAAATGTAAATTTCATATCAAATGAACAAACACACATCACATTCTGAGTGGTAATTCCTTTCTTGCCTCTAAATGGGATTTTTTTCGACACTGGTACAGAAGCATCAATGTGAGTGCCATCAATAGCGCCTATGCAGCCCTATCATTTCAGCAAAGACTAGCATTATACAAGATTATCAACAAAATGTAACTGACGATGTAAAGGAATGTATGCAAATCGTACCTTGAAGTAAGGATTATATTTAGGATTGATAAGAATTTGTTCTGGGACAACATCAAATGAAGGTGGTACGATAATTTCTCTTGCCAAATTCAGAACTGCTTGCAACACTTTAGCAAAGTACTTGCTGATAGTTTGTCCCGAATGTTGGAATCTCTCACATAAATCTCTATTCGAGTTCTTGTGACAAATCATAGATAAAAATATCCCAACTTGTTCGTTTACCTTAATATATCGACTATCTGCCAAGCAACCCCTTTCCTTCATTAAATCACAAAGGTTGAGAAAAATATGTTTCTCCATTCGAAAAGCTTCATATATCATATCTGAATGTCCATAAAGAATCTCTCTTATCCATTCAAGCCCTGACAATTTACTGTCCCTAATAGGTTCTCTGGTGTGCATAGACATGTTCATCAAAACAGTACACATCCATGCTTTCAGTATATTAAGTTCAACATCATCGAAGACCTGTTCAATTGGTTCAACCGATGCTACTGGACCATTAATGCTGCTACTTTCACCCCCCTCCATATTACCTATGCCCTCGCACGAAGAACACCAACACAACAAATAAGTCAGGAATCAACAGCATCCACAACGTCATCATAGTTCCATAATTAACAATAGCCACGGCATCATAGTTGCATAATTAAAAACAAACCAAAGACATCATAGTTCCATAAATAAAACCAAACCAAAGTATCTCAAGGACACAAGTCATTAAGTGAAAATAAAACAAACATGAAAAAGTCATCGTAGTTCTCAATATCTATTCAAAGAGATTCAAGAAGACCGCGTCTCCTTTCAAGTAAAGATAGGACGAAACCCTCTCTCCAGTTGGCACTAAGGCATGCTTGGTTCATAGCTTTGTTGTAAAGATTCTGCTCTAAGTCAGGCATGTCATTTAAAATGGCAACCACAGCTCCCATGGAGTAGGGGTTCTCGGGTGGAGAGGCATGTGAGGTGATGGAACCACTTGTTGATTGACTCGCCTTAGACTTGATCATATCTTGAATGGCTTTGCAGGTGCTAGCAATATCATATGTGCTACTCTTTCTCCTCCTCTTGAAATTTGGAGTCCTATCCAACTTATGCTTCTCACGAACTTGCGTGGCACTCGCGTCAGGTGTGAAGACTCCATCACTAAGTTTGTTTGGATCACCTTCCAAAGCACCACCACCATTGTCACCACCACTACCATTGTCTTCCCCCTCCGACACCACCAAGTATTCTGCATTTCCTACTACGTAATCCCCAGTAGCATATGTATCGCCAAACACGATACACAGATCGGGATATTGAGGAAACCCATCCTTTCGGAATTTAGCCCATTCGATGTTATCCTGCAATTTCAAAAAATAGTGACATACGTGAGCGACATCATCGAAACATACATCCACAAATAGAACAAAATGACCCAAGTAAACTGATACCTTGATGTGATCATCCCATACACTTGGATCCTCCACAATAATCGTTTTGTTAACATGATCCTATCCAAATCCAGATTGTGAAAGAAGCTTCTTATAACTCCCATACTGTCTCCTCAATTTGTTTGTCATGTTTTTCAACTGAACTACAGTAAACCGGAGTGTTGTTTGTTTATTGAACTCAGTAACTATGTTATTCCACCCTACTTTGTTATAGGTAGTAGTGGTGCGATTTCCCTTTTTTACCTCTTCAACCAATAAGCTTACAAGCAAATTGGTTAAAGGCTCAGTCTACTTTGCCACGAATGCCTCTTTTTGGGATGCCATTTACCCTTAACTGGTTGAACATCAAATGAAGCACATCATATGGTGTACCAATTCAAATGCGGAAGATTTGATGTAAAGAGCCATATCATCTACAATTTGAACCATTCGATGTACATGTGCTTTAATGTTGAGTGTTCTAATAGATAATTAGCGCTAACTTTATTGTTTGAGAAATTCAGAAGAATACAGCAGAAGTGCAAATGATGTAGGAGTATACTGATATATTCAGGTAAAATTTCATAAATGGAAAACGAAAAGGAAAGTAAAAAACCAGACTTCATTTGCTAAGAACACCTGAGCAGCTAGAGTGTGGAGAGAAGTCCAGGTGGCCCTCCCGAGTTCTCCTTTACTTGCAGGTGCAGCAGCTTGTACCTGAAAAAAATATTTAGTTAAAGTTTCAGACAGGCAACTAATCTCGACGAACTCAAACATCATCCTCGCAGCCTTTGGGCACAAAATTTCTTCCCGTGTAACTTTGTCAACTGCTTAAGACATTTAGGCGGGTATTTACTTTAAAATGCAATAGAAGGAACATGCCCTAAGGAAATGCGTACCAGAAGTGAGAACATCGAACAGAATAGCATGATTTATGTGCTTCCAGAAATGCCATTATAAAGAATTAAACAGCATTGGTAGCATCATCCTAAGACATAGTGCTAAAACATCTTTGGTATCTACGCGTCTATTATGGTGGCATATTAGCCCCCAAAAGCTACCATCCACACCGAATCATCATTCAATTTGAATAGTATCGTTTAACACCAAACTCTTGCCTTCTTCTAACTTAAATATGGTCTCTGCTTGCCTAAATGTTGCTGTTAAATTGCGAGCGCCCATTTTTATTTTCAACCCATTTGTCAAAATTTTCGGAATGCATTTCTCCTGCAGATGCTTTTCTTGCTTGAATGCAACATCAGTTGCCCATACAAGAAGGCCTGCAAATACAGTTTACACCACTGGAGAAGAGGAAAGAGAAATTGCGGAAAGATTCCACAGGGAATTATCAAATAAGGGAAAAGATTGATCTACCAAAATCTATCCCCATGACAGCTGTTAGGCCCTGTCTCGACTTTAAGGGCATGTTCTTGGTTACTAGCTACTAGTTTTGCAAATAATGCACCATCATAAATGATTTACCTACGGTGGTGGCACTGCACATTCTTTGAATTGGACAACTACTTGCAAAAAGATGCATTTAAGCAATGATGCCGAAGGAAAAGAGATCCCCCCCCCCCCCAGCTAAGAGAAAGGGAAGATATCATCCAATAAATTCAGAAAAAAAGGATCATCCGATCTAACATTATGCCAGACAGCTTCTAATCAGACAAATCCTGCCAAAACGCAAACAACCAACAAATGCCGATTGACCAGGCCAAGAATTTGCCAAACGATCCAAACTTTCCAGGGTTAGCTCAAACCACCCATCAACTATTTAAGAAAAATCACCAACAACCGAGTCATCGACAAGACCGGCAGAGTTGATCATCCAATAAGAATAATCACTGGAATTTGGAGTCCTATCCAACTTATGTAATTTTGATGCGAACGCCCAACAGATCATGTTACACTCTCAAATCCCAGGACAGCAATTCAATTAATTGACAAAACAGGGGACGCATACAAAGCAATCACGACAGCATCAGCCCCCGAATCAAACACTAAAAACAACCAAATTTTTCCCAAACTGATCGAGGGAAATCAACGAACGCCAAACTCCCACGAATGGTCATGCGCAAAAGGCAAAGTCACAGGGATGGAAAACTGAAGTTAAATTTACTACAATATTATTGCATTTTTTGCTAGCTATCATCCAAAAGGGGAATGATGCTTATGAAGTCTGTTAGCAATTCTTGTTCCTCATCCAGTTGGGGAAACCTACGTTAATGTTGAACGAGGTTTCAAAAAATTGCACCGAAATCATTCTATAGAAATCTTCCTCCATTCACAGAATTCATAATATTCGGACAACTCCCAAGTAGTGGAAGACTTCGGAGATGCACATCAATTTTTAAAAAACACAAATCATCAGAGTTAAATCAACAAGATTCGCAAATTTCAGAACAGTTGAAGAACTCCCAGTCGAAGATTTCAAAGAAGAAATTGCATACCTGAGTTGAACCTCGAAGAATTTTGACACGAACACTTCGAAGAAGTGGAAATCGAACCCGACTGCAAAATTCCCCAGATCAAATCAGTGAAAAAATCGGGCGAAACACTAGCTTTAAAAAATAGAAACCCATTTACTTCACCAATTTGGAGTTCGCTACCAATTATGGAGCAACTGTTCAGTGGTCAGAATGTTCCCAAGCATCGCGACTTCTACATCTTTCAGCTTATTAAGAGGTCCCCATTCAATATCCCGAGCACGTTAATGCGAACCGACTAATCTCATCCAACCCAAACCCTAGCAATCTTCGAGTCCACACACCACAAATTCTTGAGAAACAAACACCCCAAAAACTGAAGGAATCCTAAGCGACGGAACCGACTTACCATAAATCCTAAACAACCAAAATTTTCCCAGATCTGGGCGACGGCAAGCTCGACCGCCGCCCACGGCGAGGCCGCTCGGCCTCGACCAGATCTGGGCGACGGCGAGCTCGACCGCCGCCCATGGCGAGGCCGCTCGGCCTCGCCCAGATCTGGGCGACGGCAAGCTCGACCGCCGGCCCTGGGCGAGGCCGCTCAGTCTAGGGGAGGCCGAGCGGCCTCGCCCAGGGCCGGCGGTCGAGCTCGCGGTCGCCCAGATCTGGGCGACGGCGAGCTCGACCGTCGCCCACGGCGAGGCCGAAGCTGACCCCCTCGATCACGGCGACTTCCAAATCCAGAAAAGAGAGAGATGAGAGGAGATTTGCGCACGATCGGAGCTTACGTGGAGCAGGAGTGAGCGGCCCTGGCTTCCTCTCTGTCGGAGCAAGCGAACAAGTGGCTTGGCTTCCTCTCTCGACGGCAACAGAAGAGAGTAGAGAGAGAGTCGGGCAGAAGAGAGAGCTCGAAGGAGACGAGAGAGAGATGTGTTGAAGAAAATCGATTTCTTCGGGAATGAGTTCTCACTTTTGGTCCAGAAACGAAAAACCTAGTTTTTTCTGTTTCTCATTTTTGGTCCAAAACGAGTTCCGGGACAAAAACTTGTCCCGAAAATAGAAAAATTAAATTGCGTTAACAAACGGATTTCTGGGCCAAAATTGATTTCGGGAGCAAAAAACCAGTTCTGAACAGAACCAGAATGGTTATCATGCGGTACCTAAGACTTTTTCGGTGCTTGTTACTGAATAATGTTCCTAGTCCTTGATTTTTACGATGATGTTTAATGTTGCCCCTGAACTTCTTTGTTATTCAATGCCGCTCCCTGAAATGTTTAAAATTTTGCTCAATGTTATCCTTTCGTAAGATGGAGTGCTGTCAACATGGGCTGCCGAGTCAATAGTGATTGAGCGAAGTTAGCCCAGCAGCATCGATTGCTAGCTCAATTATCCAAAATGAATCTAAGGGTTTGCGTCGCCTATGCTCATTTGCTTTCTCTTCTTCCTTTCTCCGCCGTTCTGCTTTAATTCGACAATGTCGTTCCCGCTGTGCCTTGTTTCCATTAGCACCGTTGCGGTTTCTCTCTCTTTCTTTGTCTAGTCGACCCCCGATGAGGTCGTGGCCACGAAGACGGTCGTGCAACCTTAGACGGCGAACGTGCACACGCGCGCGGGCCGGTGCGAAGCGGAGAGGGGCGGGTCTAGAGTGGCGGCGGCGGAGGGTTACAACAACCACAACCGGCCGGACGGAAGTCATTCTATGGGCCCAAGAGGCCAAGAACTTGTGGTTGTGGGGAGATGATTGAGAGAGATTAGCGTGACGTGGAACCATCCAACAATAAGTGCGAGGCCCATCTTGGTGAGGGTGGCTCGAATGGGGGCCGCCATTGTTCGAGTTCAAGAAAAAACACTCAGACGACATATTAGACGGAAGAGAAAAGTTCAATGGACGGCACCGACCGATGGATGAAAGCTCGACGTCGACCGATTTCATTCTCCATTTTCGAAATAATGAAACGGTGTTCCGAACCAGACCGAACTGTTGCGCGGTTCGGTCCGCTCTCGCTCGTCTGGATCGACTCGAATCTCCGCTCTATAAATTGTCTCTAAATGTAGAGAGTACCCATGAATGGATGGATACACAGGAACCCAAATGGCTATTTCTCGGCATTTTGCTCCCGGAACGTGCATCTCTCGTGGGTGGACCGTACCCACGAATGGATCTTGGGAAGAGAACTCGAAAGGGAGCAGATTCCCTTTTGCGTTTTCATCAATGATCTTTGACACTTATAATTGTGTTGCAATAGGATTTAGTTTGGGCAACGATGCGAAACTGAATCTATCACGCGAGCTTTACATGTCGACGATGCTTTACGATGGCCACGGCTTGTGCTTGGATAGTGTGTATCTTTACACTTGCCTCAGCAACCCCAACTGGAAAAAGCGACGCGGAAACGATTCGGCTTGATCTCAATCTGGCCCGGACCATCAAAGGTTTGGTGTCTGGTCCCAAATTTCAATTCAGTCGTGGGGTGCTTAAGCACTACTTCTAGAGGGTTGAACTGAATCCCTTCTGAAGCTGTGAGGAATTTGGAAAACTCCGCATGAGCAGTCCGGTGTTTTCGGCAAAGTCATGAGAAAAGCTAGAATCGAAGGCCATAACGATTGAACAGACACGTTAGTTCATTTCAACCAGCTGCATAACAGGGATCGCTGCATAAAGCAAAGGCCATCTACCAGCTAATCACACCGCTTTTCACCAATTCGATTTGAAATTCAGAAGGTTTCCTCAATGGTGGCTCATGCCTCTCCAACTTTAGAACTGAATTATCGGGATTAGACGAAGAAGAATCGCCTCATCTTTTTCATCCTAGAATGTCTCGTTTCTCCTCATGTTCACTTTTTAGCCTGTATAGTTGCCACTGCCATAAGAGCCAGCTGCTATGACCGGTGTCATGACCAAACGTCTTCCACTACAGCGAACACCATCTCGACAATGTTCCTCATCGACCAGATCTCAGTTTCAAAGCAAACCAATACTGCTAGGTAAGAAATGCTATCGATAACTACTTCACGTTTAGCTTCTAATGCCGAAAGATAAATTGGCACGCTCCCCTTCAGTTAACTGACAAAACAGTCGGATAAGAGTCGAAAGAGAACAGACGGAGCCAGCATATGCCATTTGATTTAGAAAGTTTATTTCTTGTAGAAACTTATGGGCGAGCTGAGAAAAAAAAATAGTGAAAGAGGTGTAAGACAATAAATGTTCTAGCAATTGCCCTAAAGTCATACGTCGGTAGCCAACATGCTCTCGAGTTTTTGCAACCAGCTTACATACTGATTTTGCTCCTTCCTATGCAAGTATAAGAGAAGGAAGTCAGTAAGGCCTCTTCCAATTCCTTTCACGACAAGGTACTCCTTGAGTTTGTCCTGCAAATGAGGGTCCAATGTGCTGCAAACCGCAAACATGATTTTAGTAGAATAGTCACATTAAGAGCAACGGGAGGGAACAACAGATATCAAACAGAATTAAGTGAATCCAGATAAGTTAAAATGTATGGTGACGGTTTCTAACTTGATTTATCTGGGAAGATAATAACCTAAACTTAAAAAATTAGGCAATAGAATTTCCACACGGTCGCAACTTCGTTTTCCATGGTGTTATGAGTTATCAAAAGACCAGACCAGCGAATTTTCAACTATCCAGTTTGGCATAGACATTCCACTGATAAATTTCCATTTTGCAAAAGACAGCTGAGGTTCCTGCAAGCTCCTATTACGGAAAGATCCTAGAACAACTGGGGCATTCTCCATTCTTGGCAAGGAAAAAGATAAAGAGTTCCAACCTTGAAACTCAAGGCGGTCAAAAAACAGGTCTCCTGCTGAAGCCACAAGCCAACTGTCTCGCATAGCGCCTTAGAGAGATGACAAAGCGCAATAACACTAGCACAAGTACACTTGTAACAGAAAATCTATTGCTTCCAAATAGTGTCCATAATTATTTTAGCTTTGTGTCCCGATCCAATAAGCCAATTGCCCCAAAAGAGCATTCAATTATTCGTAAGCAAGTCTTTACTAAGCATTACATGTAAAACTCTTATGCACCCTATCTTGGAATTGATAATCACAACCACCTTTCACTGCTCGTCATCAGCATCAGTCAATGTGCTACCTGTATAGCCCAAGTGCTCCGAAGTCATGGCCCCACAAGACCATGGTGCGAGAGATGCACGCTACAAGAGACCTTGATACGACATAAGTCCATGCCTCCAAAACCATGTGTAACATAATGGACTAAATCCTTCCCAAAAATTGAAAAGGACAGAACTCAGAAGTATTTGACAATTGAAGACGAGTTTTCTTTTCTCTAATTTCTTCTACATCTCAGTCTCATTCCAACTATATGGGACTTGGGGTTTCACTCTCACATTTTTCTTTCAAAAGCTAATTCTTTTTTCACCTTATAAGTAAGATGAACCAATTTTCTCTACACAACTATACCTTGAAATATAACAGTTATCAAGTCAAACAAAGCTTCATGGTTACACATACCAGAAGAATGCAAAATCCGTCAAGGGAAAACTCGAGTTAAAGTATTTTTGCAGGCAACATCATGGTTGAGCAGGCTTCCTATAAAGATTCCAGCTTGTATTAAAGATATATGTGAACTTGGCAAGAAATTAACTATGTTCCAGTTGTCTCAGAAAACCAATGTAGCAGAAGCTAGTCCCAACAGAAGTAGACAAACAACAACATCCCTAAGCCAAGAGGAAACTGCGTAATTGTTATAAACAAGAAATGGCCATAAAGGCATTTCGACAAGCAAGACTGCAAGAGTCTCTTACCGTATAGAGATCTTGAAAAAAGGGGCACAAGAAACCACTTCTAAAACAAAGACCAACCAGAACTCCAGTTTCCAATTTGCACTATGGTTCAGAGAACATATGTTTTCTTGCTTTCTATGCTGCATGCATCACACTCCAACAAGTCTCTCATATATGCCTTAGATTCGAGGAGGACAACTAACTATTCTCTCTAGAATAGCAGTCACTACCTTCTTAGGAATACATAATCATCCCAGCAAAAAACCTATGGAATTCATATCGATTTTTTTCACTCCTTTCTACTCCCATTTAAATCCGGTCTCCTACAGCCAACCTTTTATGTCAGACCAACCCATTTTGTTGCAAGAATGCAAATAACAGCCGAAAGCTGAAGACTGAACTATTTTACCTGAACAAAGGGCCTTTGTAGACCGAACGATGCAATGATGCAGGTGACGCGAGATAGTAGGCACCGTGTAAGTGAAATTCGGACCCACTATCAGTTCCATTGCGTACACCGCAATCAAACTGTAAGATGGAGTTAAAGCCCGGCTTTTTGACACAGACCTTCATCAGAACTTCCCTGGGAAACATGACCTCTCCACCGTAGATTTCTGGACCCAACAATGCCGAAACAGCAACTTCCTCACCGGATTCACATTTTCTCCTCAAGAGCACATCTTCAGATTCCGGTGCATCCCAGTCAACCACAAAATCCCCAGGATCACCAATTTGGTCATTCTGAGACGTTGATCGTGTCAATACAAGATAAGAAGGAGCTTTTGCAATGTTTAGGCCCCCAAGGAGGGCAACCAGGACAGAATCATAAAGTTTTCTATGCCAACTGAAATGAAGAATAACAGAGCTTTCGAGTGGAATTCTAGTCGATTTTAGCTTCCGTCCTACACGTGCTTACGGCATTTCGCAAACAGCACTAGTATTAGCTTTTCTCAGGCACCTGTAATGCCACGGCATTCTCATCTCCTAGCTCCATATCAAGAACCTGTACAGACCCTATGATGGGCTCAAAAGTGGGTCTTTCGCCGCGACAATCTTCGACCAGTATACTACTTCTACATCAACCTTAGCAACGCCACAAGCAAAACTGATCCTGAATGACAGAACAAAACCCAAAAAAACTGCGCCTTGCTCAACCTATGACTCGGGACAGCTAGTCTCCTATGTACAATGGGCAGTCGAATTGAAGGAACCCACTAAAAGTTAATCGAAGAACAACTATAGGGTATCACCCATAAACACCAATTCGGTAAACGAGCTCCAGAAAGACTCGATTGAAGAGAGAGAGAGATAGAGAGAGAGAACCTGAAAGCGATTAGACGAGAGCTCGTGGGCGATCTCAGACCGCAAGACCGCGAGCAACCCAAGATCCACGATGGCTTTTTGACCCTGGCGAAGGACCGAGTTCAGTCTCTGCATCTTCTTTCTTCTCTTGTCGTCCGCACGCACGACCCAGCAGGAACAGTGCGACACACTGCCCCTTTTGAGTTTTGGCTCGATAGTGATTTAGTAAACAGCCTGCGACGCCGTCGTGGTGCAGCTGCGTTTGGTACAATGCAAGTGCATTGCTTGATGTTTACGGTCGGCAGCGGTCGTGCGTCCGGGGGCCTAGGTCCGGTCGGGGTAATAAGGGGTCTGCGGTCACGGCTCCGACTTCATATGTTCATGGCGACACCTTTCCAAAATCCTTCGAACCTCGAAAAACTCATTGGCCAAAATGTTAAATCGTTTGGTAACTATTTGTGAGAGCCCATTTGAAAGCCCTCCAAAGGACCCCCCTTTCTTCGTTTTTTTTATTATCTCAAGCCCGCTACCTACCAGTATCGGACCAGTTACCTCGAGGCCACTACCCCCACCAACGTCGGATAGGTCAGGCCAGATTTGGAGGATCGAGGGCTGTCGAGGCTCGCTCACACAGCTCCGGCCGGGGGCCACACGAATGGAAACGTAAGGGCGGCCGAATGATATGCCGTCGGATGATTGCGTAAGGAGGGCAATTGGTTTTCGCTCTCTTGTATATCTCGGAACTAATCTCCTCGTGTGCAGTTTTCACCATCCCAAAAGCTTCTAGGATCCCGAACCATATATCTATTAGAGGGGGTCCTGCTTTCATATTATGACATTCCTAAATTAACGTATTGAGATTTTATTCGCTTTGGCCCATTCTATGTTGAGTCTCACAATTTTATCTTTTGGCGTACATGCGAGCCCCTTCTTAGAAGGACACCATCTTAAAAGTGCTCCCACCTAAGGGCACGTACCTTTGGAGTTCTAAAGCTAAGCATTGCCGTTACGTCAAAATGTTGAATTAATTCCAGCTTTTACAAGTATATCTCGAAATCAATCTGCCCTATTTGCTGCACAATTAAGTTTATTTCTGCCCCCTTAGTCATTCTAAAAGCATGTTAGGACCACTCCTTGTCCAGGCCTACCTCACCGACCACCCTCGCCCTCATTGGATCGGGCCGTTATATTTACAGAAAAAAAAAGAATGAAGAACGAAAAAGAAGGAGAAATTAAAATAAAATAAAAAAGCAAGCAACGGGGTTGGATCTGAAATCCAATTCTGGATTCTGGATTCGGTATGGATACAAAGATCTTCCTATGTTACAATAACTACATATTTATTTTCAGCATTACCACCTACTAATTTTTTCCCCAAATAAATCAATTTTTGATTGAAAATACTAAATTTTATAACTTTTTTGGAAAGATATCGAGATAGAAATAATTTTTCTTCTTACTGGAAAAAAATCGAGATAATTACGTTTGAGAATTAGGGCTTTGAAAGGCTAAAACCCTTTCCCTCTCTTTCTCAGGTTCAGCTTCAGCTCCGAAAGCAATAGAGAAGAGGAGAGGAGAGAAAGCAAAGCAATGGCGAACGAGGGAGACATGGGCAGCTGGACCGATCTGCTCCATTCCTCCACCAAGCTCCTCGAGCAAGCCGCTCCTTCCGCTCAGTTCCCTCCTCTCCAGGTTCTCTCTCTGTCCCTCTCCCTCTCTCTGCGTGCGTTTGTGTCTACTGGGAAGTGTTGCCGAGAAAGCCTCGTGGTCGAGAGGACGCGGTGGGTTTCGAGTACTGAAATCTCAGTTTTGACAACGAAGAAGTCCTGCGCGATCGAATGAGTAGACACCCTTTTGTTTTTGCTCGCGCTTAGGCACGGGTTTCCAACTTACTGGGTGTAGTCTGGATACAGAGTAAAGGGCGTTGGGTTTTCCTAGGTCGTTGGGTAGGTCCATTCCGTGAGCCGGGGTTGCCTGAGGTGGTGGAGACGTCTCGTAGAGTTCGCAACCCTTTTCGTCCCGTTGCCTTGTTCTTGTTTCTCGGGACAGTGCTGGGGTTGAAGGGGTTTCAGTTTTAAATTCGGATCGGGTGGCTGTTCAAATTTGAATCATAATCATATGCATTATCGTTTGGAGCTTATTTCTTTTATCCCAGCTATCTTCAGCTTGATGTTATGGGTTTTGCTTTCTGCCGCCGCGAATAGCTTGCTGCAGATGTTTTTGGGGATAAACTTGTAAATATTTAAGGGTTTGAATCGGCTAGCCTGATAAGTTGTGCTGAGACAATTCTTTTCTGGCAAAAGAAAAGGACATGAAAGATAAAACCCAGTTCTCCAATTAGGTGTACCGAGAGAAATCTTGTCGATAGATTCTTTTCCCCACCTATATCTCCATTGTCTGTTGCTACTTAAGTTGCTAGTTTGGTCCTACAACCATAGTTCACTGCCATCGTCTCTAACCAGCTTGCTGCCAAGACACTACTCAGACTGCTCTTCCATTTTGTTATTAGTTGTTGGATGGCATCATGCTGTTAAGGCCATGCATGCAACCTCTGTGAATGCAATCTCTTATTGTAGTCACCAATTTTAGTAGCTCATGGTAATTACCAAACCTCGCATAATCAACTATGATTGCAGTTTCCACCACAGTTTATGTTAGTCGTGTCATTGTCTCTCCATTAATTTGAACTTTCTACACATCTCTATCTCATGTGGTCATATAGAACTCTGGAAGCTGATTAGCTAAAAAAGTTGTGGGTGCTAAACACTGAAAACTTGTGGCCTAATATATCAGTACGGGGAAAGTCTTAGCAGCACCTTCATCTAGCTGAAATATATTTAGGAAGGAAAGAACAATCTGTAGGTTCTCTTTGGAATAGATTTTAGAAAAGAATATTCCATATTGAATTTCTTTTACAGAATATAAGTTCATTAAGAATTGGTTACTTGAAATTAAAAAAGACATGTTTGAACAATTCCGACCCAAGGGTTTAGTACAGAGCAAATGCAAGGTTTGTTTTGAGACTGTCTACTTTGTTCACATTGTATTTTCCATTTTGCTTTTGGTCAACACTCCACTAAATAGAAGTATGCTTGCTGGATTAATCCTGAAGAGCATACTCTTCATCAGAAAATTGATAATTTGTGCATATATCATTCCACCAAGTTTCTGATAGTGATTTTGTGTTTCCCATTTATGTATGTCTCAGAGGAACCTTGATCAGTTGGAAGCATTATCCAAGAAGCTCAAGTCAAAAACTCTAAGAGCTGAAGCTCCATCTCAATCTATTGCTGCCACAAGGTCTTGTATCTGTCCGTAATTCATTGCTATCGCTTATCCTCATTGCGCCAAGCCTGACTACATGGCAAATATGTTGGGTGAATGCATCTTTTATAATCGTGTTGTTTCCAGGCTTCTTGCACGTGAAGGGATAAATGCAGAACAGCTTGCACGAGATCTGAAGTCCTTTGAGTTGAAGGTACCCTACTGTTTTGATTCATTCGACATACTAATTACACATTACCACTAGTATATTTTTACATTTGACCTTTGCATGATTAATATACTTTCAGGTAATCTTGTAGTTGTTGTATTAATCTTCTTGGTTGGTGGAGGCTTGTCTGGTTAGGGTAGGCTGTTTATGGGTGTCTTAAAAGTACATTAGAATTTCAAACGTGACTTTAGTGCAGATAGTTATCATTGGACATTTGTTTTTTCCTTAAAGATTAAGTATCGGGAAATTCAACCACAATTTACACCTGGGATATTTCTGACACTCCTTCCTGTGCGTAAATCAGTCCTTACATGTGAAACACAAGATGCTAATGCAACCATAGAGGCTGTGACATTTGGAGACTAAATGTAATATATACAACTTGACAGAGTGACATCAAGGAGTGGGAGTTTTAACTATTGATCTGTACTTGAGACATCTAGCTCTGATACGGGCTCACAATGTATTAATTATAACATGTTCCACAATTTTAATGTTTCATTGCCATAACCTGCAGTATAGGACATTCTTCTAATGATTATACTGTTTGTAGACGACATTTGAGGATGTCTTCCCTGCTGAAGCAATGACTGTTGAGGAGTATTTGCAGCAGGTACTTTCTATTCTCCAATTTTTTATGGTTCTTTCGGTGCTGTTTGTCTGTGTTTTTGTTATGTCATCTGCACTTGTTTATAAAGGCATATGGGACTGTTTTCTGTTGTTGTTACATTCCATTTTCATCTTGAGGACTGAAGGATGCATATCATGAATTTCGTTTGTGCAACCAAATAAATTTGATGACAACAGCATAATTTTCAACGGTTCAGGCAAGGTATTGACATTTTTCCCCATTAGGATATTGATTTAGCTTGCTCTTGTACAATTATACTTGAACAGGACATTTGGCATTTTCAAATGTGTCACTTTCTCACTTTATGTGCCCTTCATTTTAGTGCTTGGTCAGTTCTTAGTATAACCACATGTTACATTGGTTGCTGATTTGGAATCCAATTGTGCATGCTGTGGAGCTTTATCCTTTCATTCAAAATATAGTGGGAGGGTGAGAAGCTAATGCTTTTCTCTAAACTGGGTCTAGATAGTATTTAGGAAAGGGTGGAGTTGATAAAGATGCACTGTATTGTGAAATTCCTTTCTGTTCTTCTTTCTCCCTCTTCTTTTGTCGAATTTGGCTGCCTCCTAGGGCATGCGAATGTTATGTATTCTCTGAATTGACTTTTGCTTGTCCTTTGAGGTGTTGTTCACTGTTAACTTTTCTTGTTTCAACGCTGAAGCTTTTGTTGTTTTAAATGCATGATGAATAAGAAAGGTAGTTTTTTTAGGATCAGAATAATCAGTATTTGTTCTGCTGGCCTCAAGAAAGTCGATATAATTTCTCAAATCTTACTTTCAATTAGTCAAATGCATAGATTGCCCGAGAGTGCTGCTACAGGTGTTCTGTACTAGGTTTGCAAATATTTTTCTTCCACTATTGGAATCTTTTTAAATCACTTCTAGTTTTTCCTCAGCTTCTGATGTCATGTCATATCTGGTGTAAAACTATGATTTCCGTTTTTTCTTTTGGAAAGTGGGTGTGTTAACATACATATGTTCATAAATGTGATGCAGATGGGCCTCTTTAAGTTTGTGCTACAATTTTTTATATAGTGTTTCTTGTTTCTGTTTTTTTCATTTATTCCTGTGCTTTTCTTTGTTGTTGATGTTTTTGTCTTCGTTTCCTGAATCTGGCCAACTTGTTATGTCTCTCAAATTGTGTTTTTAATTGCTGTTAGTCTGATCCCTTTACTAAATTCATGCTATCGAATTCAAATCAGTAAATCTGTTTCATATTTGTTTCACATGCATTTCTAAGTGTTCTTCTATTCTGTTATGCTCCTTTTCTTTGTGTGGGTGTTGCATTTGTCAGTCCCTCTCTGAGCTGAAAGTGTAAACGAAACACATCATTGTTTGTTGTTGAGTGCTCCTCTCCATCTGCTTCCCTGCAGCCTTGGAGTTGGTATCACAAACAGTTTCATGCCTTCTGGCTTCTGATCTGCCTTTTCATCTGCTAGCTTTTTTCTGTTCAATAGTTGTTTCCCTCTCAACATGCATGAATGTAAATGTTCTTCTTAGTTAGCTCCTGTAAGTGTTACATTGAACTATGCATTTACATCTATATTTCTGATATTTATGGTCATATGTCCTAAATACATCTTGTGTGATTGGTGCTATAAGGTTCCATGATTTATTTCTCTTGCTTTATGGAATTTGTGGTTACATACCAATGATGAGATTTTTCTTTTGCTGCTTCTTAATGTAGGTTCATGAAATGGCAATGGTCTCATCTATTCAGGAGGCACAGAAGGATAATGTTAGAAGTTTTAATGATTATATGCTGAAAGTATTGGAGGTTGTAACTCGTAACTCAAATATAGAGTATTTCAAATTGCTATCTCTACTCTTTCCCGCCCTGGTTTCTAATGTGTGCTTCACTGTTGTGGCTGACAGGATGATTGGCAAAAGGAAAAGCGTGATTTTCTTCAGAGCTTAAGCCGGATATCATTATTACCCAAGACTAACATCGTTGATTCAGGCCGTGGAGGTGCTCGTCTCCCCCAAATAGCCTCAACAGCTTCTAGCCCTCAAGTTTCATCTGGTCCTTCGGGCATGGAGATTGTAGCTGTAGCAAACAAGTCGATTCTTGAGAAAAAAGCTTCTGTCTATGGTGGAATTGCGAAGGACCTTAACAGTGCTAGAGAGCGTGGCTTGCCGTTTAAAGTAATGAAAATTTTGGTTTTTATTTATTTTTATTAGTTATGTGCTCATTACAGCTTTTTGTTTACTAGGCATTGAATTTATGCTGGGGCAGTTCTAAGATTCTAACATTGAAGAATATCTTAATCAAAGTTTATTGTTATTTGCCTGCCAGCTGGCACCGTCAGCCTATGTATTTGAGAAACTTGCTGTTAGTCATGATACATACTTCTTGTTCTCTGCCTTCTAATGGTTGTGTCATGAGTGCATTTGTTAGAATTATGATGCTGTGTATGTATTTGTATCGATGCTGTTTCACTAAATCTATTCTTTTTTTGCATGAAATGGGCATAATCTGTTTTCTGTTATCATTTGAATGTCAGCCTGCTACTACTTTCAAGGGTGCTTATGAAAGTTTGGGTATTAATACATCTGGGGGGAAATCTGTCAGTATGCAGAAAATATGGCATCTCATGCAGGTGTGTCTCTATAAATCTTCTTAACTACTTCTCCATGCCAATCCATAGCTCCTTTTTCTTATGCCATAGAGAAGTAAACATGTTTTGTGCAATGATTTGCTAGGCGCTTATGGATGAGGATTCACTTATTCGGTGGAATGTTTCAAAGAAGATGTCATTGGTAATTGGTGCAAGGCGGCACCTTGAGTGGGGACATGAGAAGTACATTATGGACATGATACAAAGTCATCCTGCACAAGTATGAAGTCGTTATTTTTACCTTTCTTGACATTTTGGTTTCGTGAAACTTCTATGGCAAAAGCTTCTTGTTTATGTTAAGACTCAAAGTAAAATTGCTGCTTCAGCCATATTTGGAGAGAGCTCTTGCTCGCATTATATAATAATCAAACGTGACCTTTCTGAAGCATTATTCAAGGAGCTGGAGCTCTCTTTGTCCAGCTCGTCTCTAACAGATTTCAAGGCATTAACATACTAAAATGTATTTACTGAGATTAGTGCTCATTATTTTGTCCCTCTGCTCTTTGTAGGCTGCTCTTGGTGGTGGTGTTGGGAATTTGCAAAGGATTCGTGCCTTCCTTCGGGTCTGTTCTCTTTTTATTATTCAATTATCCGGAGTAGCGCATTTTTAATGCTTTAATTTGCATTATATCTTCGATTATCTTTAATTTCATGTTGCAGATTCGTTTGCGCGATTATGGTGTTCTCGACTTTGATGCTGGTGATGCTCGAAGGCAGCCGCCCGTTGACACCACGTGGCAGCAGGTTATGAATGCTTCTTTTTTGTATTCCATTTTTCAATTTTGGTGGTGAAGTCAATACCATAAGAATGTAGAAATTTGGTCTATTCATGATGCAGTCCTCATTGTCGCTGGGGCCCTGCAGTAAATGAAAACTGCTGAGGTTTTAATCTTTAGATTTTGAGTCTTTTGCTTGAGATGACAGTGACTTATGTTTCATCTATTCCGTCTTTTGGGATATGAACTATTACGGGAAGAAAAATATTTACATTAAGAAGTATTTTGTTTTATTTTTTATGTTAATAGGGCGTTCTTGGGCTCTTTATTATTTTCTTGGGGATATTGCTGATTACAGTTGCTTTATAAGCACGGAACACCTATACCTGTAACTGACTTATTTTACAAATTTCTTGTTTCAACAGATATACTTTTGCTTGAGAACCGGGTATTACAATGAAGCAAGAGATGTTGCCTTGTCATCCCGTAGTGCACATCAGTTTGCACCTCTGGTACTATTTGTTTATTGCCCAAATGTACTGGTTTTGTTCTTCCCTAATGGTTATTTATTATTGGCAGCTTACAGAATGGATAAATACTGGAGGTATGGTTTCCGCTGAGACAGCTGCAACTGCTTCAGAAGAATGTGAAAAGTTGTTAAGAATGGGTGATCGGGTGGGTCGAGCTGCATATGATAAGAAAAGGTTGTTACTATATGCCATGATATCTGGTTCTCGAAGGCTTGTCGAAAGGCTGCTGAGAGATCTGTCGACACTTTTCACCACCATAGAGGATTTCTTGTGGTTTAAACTGTCAGCCATCAGGGAGTTCCCTCTCGGAGGCTCATCTGCTATCCTTAGTGAGAGTTCGGTCCCCTATAGTTTAGAGGATTTGCAGGCTTACCTAAATAAGTTTGAAGCATCATACTATACCAAAAATGGGAAGGACCCTCTTGTATACCCATATATTCTGCTCCTAAGCATCCAGTTCCTACCAGCTATACTCTATTTGTCTAAAGAAGCAGGAGATGAAGGGTACAACATTGATGCCACTCACATAGCTATCGTGCTTGCCGACCATGGCGTCCTTACGGAAGGTACAGGGGCAGGATCAAAGTTTGGTGTAATGGATGCTTATGCAGAAGCATCTAGCATGATTCGACAGTATGGATCTTCATATTTACGTCTTGGAGATCTTTCAATGGCATTGGAATATTATGCACAAGCTGCTGCTGCAGTGGGTGGTGGACGACTATCTTGGACTGGGAGGGGAAATGCGGATCAGCAGAGACAGAGAAGTTTGATGCTGAAACAACTCCTCACGGAGCTGTTATTGCGAGATGGTGGGATTTACTTTTTACTTGGTCCAAGAGGTTCTGGGGAAGAAGGTGAATTGACAAGGTTTATACCAGACATAAAAACAAGACAACAATTTCTGCTTGAAGCTGCTCGGCAGTGCTTGGAAGCTGGGATATATGATAAAGTATGGTCTTTCTCCCCGTTATTCTCCTCGTGTAAAATTTGCTTAATATTGGACTATGGTGTTTTCTAATCACGTCACTGAACTTTGACTTCAATCACCCAATGTGTTATACTTTCATTTGTTAACAATTTATGCGCTATGACTGGAATTTGGTCAATTTTCCGGCTAATATCTTACACGGTGGCCACGTGGCCATGTGTATACCACATTGGTATTTTGCTTGAAAATTGACTGGATTTTGGTCAAAGTGCATAAGGAGTAAAGAAATAAAAGTTTTCTACGTGAGATGATTAAAACTAAAGTTCAGCGAACTGATAGCATAATCCACTCAAGTTCTGTGACAGCTGATGGAATTCGCCCTTTTCTCCTATTGCTTTTATAGAGTCACAAGTGAAATCAGTTTTCAATGAATTTTTGAGAGCTAAAGTACTTTGATTGACTGTGTTTCTTCAGAAATTCTCTTTTCAAGGTGATTCATGTTCTGCTGATCATTGTGTGTTTCATTGGTGACCCAATAACAAAAGAAAGCATGTTGTGATATAGTTTATTGAGTTGGAACAATTTTTATACAAAATTAGCGGTTGTTCATATTCTTATTAACTATAGCTTGCTTGGTTTCCCTGACTACTTTATTTCACACTTTATGCATAGCTTTTCATTGACCTCTGAATTTTTCATCTTCGATATTTTTCCGTTTATATCATCCTGCATTGCTGAATCTAGAATTTTAATGGATATTTCATCTGGGATAGTATCAAATCTAGTATGGGCTTAATACCTTTTTCCTTTGCTTATTCTTCCTTATAATTTCCTTTAATTAAATCAGTCAATAGAGATTCTGAAGAGAATTGGGGCGTTCTCAATGGCCCTGGACACCATCAATAAATGCCTTTCAGACTCAATATGTGCTCTTTCACGAGGACGGTTGGATGGTGAAAGCCAGACAGCCGGCTTGATTCATTCTGGAAACGAGATTTTGGAGACTTACAAATATAGTCCCGAAATCAGGTAATCTCTTGGTAGCTGCTGTCTTAGTCTTCTAAGTAGCTGTTCCTTTTTTGGGTTGACTATTTTGATCAACTTTATAGGCTTCTGTCATGCTAGATCATTTATTATTGCTGCAGCATGATGAAACTTGAAAATTGGAAATGACAGGTCCATCATTTAGATTTCTTCTGTTTAGAATATTTCCTTACCCGCTGCCAAATTATTGCATAATTTAAATTGCTTGCTTCAATTAGGGCACTAATGTTGTGCTTTGTGACTAGAAATAACTTATTCTTTGACTCTTGTTGTAGACACAAAAGTATTAGAGAGGCCTTCGGGTTTGTCAACTATGTTAATCATTTATGATGTTAATGGTCCCCTTGTTTGTTCCGCTCTCAGACATTTATTTCTCATTTGCATAATTCCCTCAGTCCTCAGGAGAGAGAGAATGTTATGGAGCAACAAACAGTGTTAAGACAGCTTGAAGCAATATTGTCGATATACAAGTTGGCAAGAGCAGGTCATTATCTGGATGCTTTGAGGGAGGTTGCCAAACTTCCATTTCTTCCGTTGGATCCACGAACACCAGATGTTACAACAGATGTATTGCAGCACTTATCTCCATATGTCCAAGCTTGTGTTCCTGACCTCCTAAAGGTTGCTCTTAGTTGTATGGATAACGTGCCTGATTCCGATGGATCACTCCGTGCTCTAAGAGCCAAGGCAAGTGGGCATTTGGGTTCTTAAACAGTTGTCAGTTTTTATATGCTCCAAAGCAGACGATTGTAAATTCCTAGCCACTTTGGGATATCCTCAATAGGCTGCTTGTTTGATGAAAAAAATCAACCGAAAGTCAACATATATACTCCTTGTTTTGAACAATCACCTGATGCTCTTCTTTGAATCTGCAGATTGCGAATTTTCTTGCGAACAATTTGAAGAGAAATTGGCCACGTGATCTTTATGAGAAGGTTGCCCGAAGCTTGTGAATCCAAGGCAGCTGTCTCTCAGTTCCTTCTTATCCTCTGATGTGCAGGTTGCTTTTGCGTGGGCTAGTTTTGACTGTACATGATATAGCTTTAATGTAAGCACCACCATTGTTAGAAAAAGATGGTTAACATGCGGGTGTCTTTATAGTCTTGAGTGGGCAGCGAAGCTGATGGTTGTTTCAAATACTGGAAACTGCTGTGACGATGCCCCTCGTCCTTAGTCTGCAATATGCCTAGCAAGAGTGAAAAGTTGAAACGGTGTAATACCAAACGTGAAGAGGTTACTCTTTTGACTTTGCATATCTTCATTCCGTGACGAACAAAACATATGTCCTGAGGAACTTCTGGTACACATAACTGTGAAAACATGGATCATTTCTTGGTACGGTGGTTCAATCGTTTCTGAGGCACCTGTTGCTTGTGAAACGATTACTTTATTGTTATCACAGCTGTGGCTTTTAATCTTAAATCTCAGATAGGAAGCTGATGTATGTTGCTTGTAATTTCGAAAAAATGGTCAGCTGGAGTCTCTGTGCGCATGTTATATTCATTGGGAAACTCCCTGAGATGAAAGCCAGCTACTGTGATTTTCCATACCATCTTCTGAAAGTGTTATCTTTCTTTATCCGAACTGGGAGGGAGTCTTCTTGACAGGTCTTTGAGCCGGTATGGCATGACCATAAGTGACCATGGGCTATGGATTTTAAAATCGCCGTAAAGCAGTTTCATCATTTATTTGTTGTGTTCTGTCAGGGTAATGACTGGAAAGCTCTATTAACGATTTGTTCATTTTCTCTTCTTTTTTTCGTTTTGACCGTAACTGTCCATTTACGCATCAATTTGAATATGTTGAAGTTTCTAGAATCATAATGGTTGAATTCTTGTCTATGGACTCGGAGTTGGTTTAGGGTAGTACATGTGAAAAGATGGAACATCAGAAAAAAGATTGGAAGATGAATGTAATTGAGGCTCAGACTTGAAGAAGACTGGTATCTCGTCCTAATCACCGAGGACGGGAAGTCCTTGCATCATGACGAAGTTGCAAACAAAAAGCCCTAGTTTCTGGAAAAATTGAAGACACAATGAATGGAAAGAGTAATGGTTGGCAATTTTTGTTGTCGTCAAGAAGCATATCAGAAAAGACATGAAAATAAAGAAACAGGAACCAACGTTTGAGTCCATCTTTACCAAGTCAACGTGTATATGTAGTCCAGAAACTTGCTTACCACAGAAAACCTGGAAGCTAGTTCCAGCAACGCTTGATCAGTCCTCGAACTCTTTTGACGGTAGAGGAGATACAGGTCTCGGGCGCGACCCCTAAAGCAGATGAGATCTGCTCGAATCTCAAGTAGATCGTCCCTCTAAAAGCCCCGGGACCCGACGACATGGTTGGGGATGAGGTATTTGATACTGTCCGCGATTTCTTTGAATCTGGTGGATATGAACGCGAGGCTCGGTGAGACTGACGTTGTTTTAATCCCTAAACAACAGCATGCTCATAAATTTGCTCATTTCCATCCTATTAGCCTCTGTAACACAGAGTGGCCGCTAGGCTGAGAGATCATTTAACGTGAATTGTATCTGAGAATCGCGGCCTTTCCTAGCAGGAGTTTCGGAGTAAATGATGAAAAGATACGGCGACGTCGGATCTCCTGTATTGGTTTAAACGAGAGCCAGAAACTAACCGAGAAGGGGCACCCCATAATTCCGCTTCAGAACTTAATCGCTGAACCCGAAAGCTCGCAGGATGGCGCTATCAAAACGTTCAAGACTCCGCCACGATCATAGGCTTTGCATGTATCAGCCTTGATGCCCCGCAAAAGCCTTCCCCCTTCCGCCGAGACTTCATTGTATGGATCACCTCCTGGGGCATAAGACGGGACAATCTACTGTGCTCCTTGATTTTTCCAAAAGGCAGAGGAAGTAAATTTAACCGACGGGAAGGGGGTGTCCCGCGATATCTAATTTTAGAGAAAATAATAAAAAAAAGTCACGTTTGGTATTTTTTGTTCGTCAAATTGAATTAAGTTAACGGAATGACTTGATTGTACCAATTTGAAAAGTTGTATGGCTTGATTGCGCTTTCAAGTTTTATGACTCAATTATACTTTCGGGACAAGTTTTACGTGCTTATGCTTATTCTAATAATGGAACTATTCCAAGAGAGTCTGTTATAAGGATTAAGGATCAACGGTCTAAAACCGGCCCAATTCGCTGACTCTGGGTCCGACCGGAACGAGTCGATTCATCATACCTAGTAACGAGGTGGCCCTAGTCGTTTAGCTTTAACTTCAACCATTGCACCGGCGACCATGGCCGTCGTCAGCTTCCGCTGAGGAAGTTGTTGGTCCGGTGAAGAGAGAGAGAGAGGGAGAGAGAGAGAGAGATGAGCATGGGGAGGGGCAGCGGCGCCGGCGCCGGCGGCAATGCGAAGGCGGCGGTAAAGAAGGCGCTGGGGGAAATGGACTTCAACAGCAGCGGCGGGGCCGTCAACTGGTTCCCCGGCCACATGGCCGCCGCCACCCGCGCCATCCGCGACCGCCTCAAGGTCTCCGACCTCGTCATCGAAGTCCGCGACTCCCGCGTCCGTACCCTCTCTCTCTCTCTCTCTCTCTCCCCTTCTTCTTCTTGTTTTCTTTTGGGAATTCTGATAGTATGTGCACGAATTTGGCGATTCGACTTGCTTTTGTCTTCGATCAGATTCCGCTGTCATCGGCGAACGCTGATTTGCAGCCTCACCTGTCCAAGAAGAAGCGAGTGATTGCTCTGAACAAGAAGGATTTGGCCAACCCTAACGTCATGCACGTAAAAATCCTTACTTTCGGTTTCCCGCTTTCCCCTTCTGCAATTATTCCCTTTGATCAAGCCTTCCGTGGGCACTAATCATTCTGGGTCTTCGCTCTTTTTGTGTTTTTTGCCGTGCAGAAATGGACCCACTACTTCGACTCTCGCGGTCAAGACTGTCTTCCCATAAGTGCTCATAGCAAGAGCTCTGTCAAGAAGGTCAGTCGAAATGCGCTGCCTTTATGATACCAGCGCCTTTCAATGAGTGCATCTGCTTGTCAAGAACGTTGTGGGATGTCCTCATAGTTTCTTAAAGCATAAGATAGATGTTGGGTAAGAAAGCACGAATCGACATTGGCAGTTCATTTACTCTGTTGCGTAAAGCCTTCGCCCTGGTTTTGAGGATCAACCTGCTTGCCCTTCTGTTCACGAGCTTAGCCATAGGCTGAGACCGACTAGGGGAGTTTTCGCATACTTGTCCAATGTGGCATTGTCGAAGTTGGTTTAGCCTTTGAGGTTCGAAAACGTCGACTGGATTTTACCTATGAAGATTTGGTTCTTTTGTTGCTAGGTGTCTATTTTTCTTAGCTGCTTTTGACCTGCATTTTGCTAACCCCTCTTAGTAATTTCAAGACACTTTGTAGTATATGTCTTGCTGTTAGGGAATGCTGCTTCCACGAATGCAGTAACTGCACGATTGTACTTTTTCTCTTCTTGGAGATGTGACACCTTGGTTATTTGTAATTCTTTACCGAAGCTTCTGGATCTCGCGGAGCTTAAATTGAAGGAAAAGATTTCAAGAGAACCTACTCTCCTAGTCATGGTGGTTGGTGTTCCTAATGTGGGCAAATCAGCTCTAATTAATTCAATTCATCAAATTGCATCCTCTCGTTTTCCTGGTAAGATTTTCCACTTCCTCACGATGTGTACTGGTAAGAGATACAAGCCTCCTCTTCGGCAATTGACCTCATCTGTGTGGGAAGATTCTCCAAACGTGAGAATTTGATGGTTCGATAGAAGTTTCTTAACAAATAAATGTAGTGAGGTTGGTTGAGGCTTAATCAAGTAACCTGGAAATATCGTGATGTTACCTGGTACTTTGTTTTACTTTCTATTGCTTTATGACGATGGCTCTGAGTTTTTCTTAGTGCAGGAGAAGATCAAGAGAGCAACAGTGGGCCCCTTGCCTGGTGTAACACAAGATATTGCTGGTTTCAAGGTCAAATATTCTTCAGCCGCTATAAAATTATGGTGGCATTCTCTCAAGCAATCTGACTTTGCAATTTTGTGCGTGAACTCAGAACTTTCTAGATTGATATATGCATGATCTTGGATTTATTGATTGATTGCTTTTATATTAACATTGGCAAACTTTTTTAGTTAATCCTCAGACACTCTCGCTTTTAGACGTGCTTGATTAACAATTGTAGACGAACTTTCTTGCCATCTGTTAACATCCCTTCCTATCCTTCTTTTCTCATCATAGAGATACCTAATTATAAAATTTTCCAAATGATCCAATATTCTCTCATCTAATATAATTGTATATATTTTAATCTTTTCTGACTTTGGACTGTGATGTGCAGATCGCTCATCATCCAAGTATCTATGTTCTTGACACTCCTGGTGTATTAGTTCCGAGTATCCCAGACATAGAGACAGGATTGAAGCTAGCTCTTGCAGGTTGGCTATTGTTTCGGTTGTGTCTTTGCACTCTCTACCTTCTATGATTTGATCGTCTGCTCAATTCATTTTGCTGCAGGCAGTCTTTTTCTAAACTACTAAGCTAGTAAGTTGTGATTTGGCCATCTCTCTACTGATTCTGTTCAACTTAGTCTGCCATAATGGAGAGCACACAAGGGGAAAAGGATTGGATGTTAGCCATCAACTTCTAGATGTTGTGACCTGGCAGATCTTTGTGAAAAATCATTCACCATTATCGAGAAGAGATTCTAAAAATTTCCAGCTTATAAAAGTAGGGAAATTAGTATATGTTAGAAATTTTCGCACATTCCTCTTCAAGTATTGAAGATGGCTGAATCATAGAAGACTAGAACCCAGTTTCAGCATTAGGTAACCCAGTCATGGCTGTCATTTAGGTCATAGAAATGGTAGATAGATGAATCTCATCCGTGATTATGCTATGGTGACTTTATTAAGCAGAGCTTGAGTCATTGGAAGTTGTCTTTTGTTCTTTTGCTTTACCGAGTGCAGCCTCAATATGATTTAACTAGACAATCACATTGCTTGACGAGGGAGAAGTATAATCCATCTGGTACTAGCATATCTTTTTTCATGTTTTTCTTTTGATTGGTAAACAGAAGTATATCTTATGTGTATTGCTTCCCTTGTGTATTTGTTAAATTTACCCTTGTTGGTGGCATTTGCATTTACTTGATTAGTTAGTTGCTCACTATTTCATGCTTCAGTTTTGCCCTCTTTTCACACCCCCCATGCTAGGAGACATAGGTTAGCATCAGTCCATCTGGTATCTTCTTTATAGTAGAATTTATGTGTTAAATGTACCTGCAGGGTCCGTCAAAGACTCAGTGGTTGGTGAAGAGCGCATTGCTCAGTATTTGTTGGCAGTATTAAATACTAGAGGCACTCCCCTTCACTGGAAGCATTCAAATAACAGAAGAATGGAGGGTATTCGATATGAACCAGAAGAAAAGCATGAATACAATCTTAAAGATCTTCGGCCAAAGAAGAAGCCACCTAATGTCTCTGATATCCTGTATATAGAGGTACTTTTTATTTACAATATGTGCCTATATATGAGGTTTATAACGCGTCTTGATAAACTTATAGTATTTGTTGGTAAGTGATTGTATGCACCTGGAAGTTGTGGTGTTGGGTACTTAGATATTAAATCCATTTATAGTCTTCCTTACGTTCTCATGATAATGAATCTAAATTCGTTAGCAGTCCATGTCATTGAAAGCCCTATAGTTTCGACTAGCTTAATACTTCCTGTAAATGATAACTACAAGTTGCCTTGAGAATCGGGATACACTTGACTCAATATTCACTTCAAACTTGGAGTTTTGACATGGTTTCAGGTGTACTGGATTCCGCCTTTAGATTAAAACAAAAGCAAATCTCTGCAACTATCAAAAGAGATGATTTTTTGCAATATGACCCTTATCTTAAACTATGCTTTATGGTTTGGAAATTTATTGACTCTTCCTATTAAGTATGACTGTGGTTTGTTCATTTTTTGACATTGATCTTGAATGGTTTCTGTGCAGCATCTTCAATTGATATGAAGGATCAATAGAAAAATATCATGCCCACTATATTGCTAGAAATTTTGGTCAGCAGACCATGTTGCTAAAAAAATTACAAGTTAAGGGACTTTGTTCATAGTCCATACTCACTCGTTTTAATGCATATCGTGTGGGAAATAGTATCGGAAGGGGCAGAGTATTCTAGAAATGAAAGATGCCTATGAAGATATGAACTCGGTGCTTCAATGGTTTGAGATAGTGGAGAAAACATGTATCGATTGTAATTTCATTCGTTGGAAAGATTAAGTATAGATTTAATCCTTTAAGTTTTAGTGTTTCTATGAATTGGTCCTCTAATTATTATTTTGTTCAATCAAGTCCTCGAACTTTCTGTATTTGTGCTATTTGGTCTTCTAATTTCTATTTTGTGCAATGAAGTCCTCTAACTTTCTAGATTTGTGCAATCAAATCCCTTGGTCAACCAGTCTAACTAAACTTTCAATTTAATTAACGACACAGCATTGCTTACGTGACAGAAATCATATGCGACACTAATTTGCAGCCAAATGAGCAGAAAAAAAAAACAGGAGAAACAATTAAAAAAATCCTGATTTGATGGTATTAGTTACAGTGGGTAAACAAAACACTTGATTGCACATAGTAAGAAAGTCAGAGGATTTGATTGCAGAAAATAAAGCTTAGAGGACCATATTGCACAAATCCATATAGTTAGAAGACTTGATTGCACAAATAAAATTTAGAGAATCAAATTGCACAAACGTCGAAACTAAGAGGACTAAATCTGTGCTTAACCCAAAAAAAAGTTATTGCAAATAACCCAGCGGTTATGATATAGTCAAAAGGGTGAAACCGCAAAGTTAGAAGGTTGTATTCTAGGAGCTTGTGTTTCTAGAAGCCATTCACAATAGATGATTTCTGAAACTGCTTTTAATGTTCATTTGAACAGTGTTTGCTCCTTGTGTCTCTTCATAGTTAAACCCCGCACTTCACGTCTCGTAAAATTGCTGTTACTGGTCTGTTTGATGGAGTCAGCTCCTTTCTTGTGAATGACTAACTGGTATCTTTTTGGAGCTTCAACTCGCTTTGTGTGTGGGTTTGCACCTTGTTGATGCCTCTACAATGAAGCTTATAGTCTTTTACTGATCCAAAAATGGATTCCAATTATCAAAAGTTGAATCTGTTTTGGTTGCAATTACAAGGGTGATAGCTGCTTAACTACAATTTTTCATGCATCGCTTGCAGGATATGGTGACAGAAGTGCAGCGTGCATTGTACTTTTCTCTGTCTGAATTTGATGGTAATGTGGAAAATGAGAATGATTTGGAGTGCCTCATCGAACAGCAGTTTGAGGCACTGCAAAAGGCTTTGAAGATACCTCACAAGGCATCGGAAGCTCGTATTATGGTATCCAAGAAGTTTCTTACTTTGTTTAGAACGGGAAAACTCGGTCCCTTCATCCTTGATGATGTCCCTGAAGTCAATACTGCATCGTGAAAAGTTCTTAGGATCTGCAGGAGTTCATGTGTATTCGGATTTATTTTCCGTGTAATGTGACCTAATGTGAAGGAGGTCTTTGGAAGAGTAATATTCGGTCTCTAAAATTACTTAATGGTTGTCCCTTTGTCCCGTCAAAATGGAAATAGTGACGTTCAGTTTCTTCCTGTTGTAGGTCTAGTATACAGATCCATTAACTGTAAAATTGAATCTGAACACCCGATTGAGCATCGATTCCTTTGGTCTTCTTAACTAAAATTTAAGGTTATGCTTGCTGTCGCCTTTTATTATCTTCCGGTGAATATTATGTCGGAGCCATTTGAATTTATGCATTCCTGTGCATTCATTTCCTTGCTACTTCTTGGTTCTAAGTATCTCTGCATGGTCGATAATTAATCACAAATTACAGACATTTTCAGCAGATTCATGAAAGGCCTCTTGCCTGTGAAAAAGTAAATGCATGCCTGCAAGATTGTCTCGTCATGGAAAGAGAAAGTACTTGGATAGGTGCTCAGCCACTCATTTTTCTAGATGGAAGGACAAGTTCGGCAGTTTCGGGCCAGGGTACTGCGATATTTTTATCAACATTGAGATGCGACATGTCGAGACATGCGGCACGAGATTCGAGGCAGACGATGGCAGGCAATGTAATGTCCATAAATTTCTCCCTGGTTTGCATTAGATCGGAGGATTGTGAGACTCGCCTTGGCAATTGATGGCGCGTTAATCCGTATGGCAACCTCAGCTTTACAATGTGGCAGGTGGCTGGTCATATACATTTCTCCTGTATAATTTGCCGCCCTTAGAAGTGCATGAAGTTCATCGTTTAATTTGCTTTCATTATTGATTCCCCCGGTCGTGCGCTCCTGGGAGAGCGATAAGAGTCACCAAGGAGTTACGTTTTTTGTGGCGATTGCTTCTTGTCGATGACTTTGTTGATTGACTTCTCAAGTCTTCTTTCATCGATAACTTTCACGTTGTGTTGTCAATGACTTTGGCAAGGTTATCGATTCCCTTCAAATCGTCGACCGTTTTGCTTTATTGATGATTTTTATTTTTAACAAACTCTATTCTAATAACAAAAGATTCGGTCATTTTTTTGGTGTCGCCACAAATGAAAATGTGTAGATACATCTTAATCGGAACTAAATTACTTTGACTCCGTGCAATTTCGCTCGGCGTTTTTGGTTGAACGCATTTATTTTGAGGGCGAAATCGTAATTTGAAAGCGGGGGTGGGTTTTCTTCTTTAAGGAAAGAACGAAGAAGAAGAAGAAGAGAGAGAAGAAATAAGGGATAATGACACAAATAGTCCCTGAATTTTGGTTCAATGTGTAATTTGGTCCTTGAAATTTTAATTTGTTCAATGTAATCCCTAAATTTTAACCTAATATTCAATGTGGTCTCTGAACTTTCAATTTGTTCAACTTGATCCCTGAAATTTTTAGTGAATATTCAATTTAATCCCTGAACTATATGAAAATGGATAATATAGTCCCTGAACTTGAATTAATGGAAGGACTACATTGAACATTTTTATAAAATTCAGAGACTATATTGAACATGTGCAAAAAGTTCAGGGACGATATTGAACAAATTAAAAATTCGGGAATCATATTGAACGTTGGATTAAAGTTCAGGGACTATATTGAACAAATTAAAAGATCAGGGATCAAATTACATATTAAATCAAAATTCAGGGATTATTTGTGTTATTTTTTCAAGAAATAAATGCGTGCAAAGGAGAGGGGGGGTGTCTCGTCCAGCGGGCAGAAACGTAGGGCTAACTAGACAGACTGAATATTAATTTTTTGTACAAAGTTTCCGTATGGGCGTCCCCCCCCCCCCCCCCCCCCCAAGGCACCACGTGGCGCTTCATGAGTGGTCCCGCTGATGAGGAGGTCTCGTCACGGACCACCTTATTATATTTTCTCCGTGAAGAGAGGCAGAGAGCTAGAGAGAGAGAGAGAGGGTAACAAAGATCCAACACTAGAAGTCAGCAGTGGCCGTAAACAGCATGCAGGGGTTACGAGCAATCGCCGCAGGCACGTCAGAGGCTGCAGAGGACGGAGCCAGGCGACCCGAACCGCTCTCTTTTGTTCTTTCTTAGCCAAGAGCCACAGGTGTACGCGTCCGCGCGATCGAGGACCCGAGTGCGCGCAGGTCAAGTTAACGTCAAAGCTTGCGCATGAACCCCAAGGTGGTGGTCGCCAACTGCACCCTGCGCTCTCTGCGTGTGTCCGTGACTTGAGAGCTAGAAAACGAGACCGCCTAGAGCGAGAGAGAGAGACGGAGATGAAAATGATGGAGGCGAGGAAGGATGCGAGGGACAGTGACTTTGCAGAGAGAGATAGCGGCGGCGTTAACGGCCAATCGTCCGCGTCGTTCCTGGCGTGGGACGACCTGACGGTGTCGGCGTCGGCCGGTTCCAAGAGGAAACTGCTGAACCGGCTCGGCGGGTACGCTCAGACGGGTCGGATCTTGGCCGTCATGGGTCCTTCCGGCTCCGGAAAATCCACTTTCCTCGACTCACTTGCAGGTTTCTCTCCTCGTCCCTGCCAACCTTCCCGTTTTGGAACATTTTCTTGCAACAATACATCCATTAACTTAGCCCTTGCTTTACTGCGTTTTCATTTGCGTAATACGGTCGACCGCCGGTGAAATCCGAATTCCACCTTCGAAGCATTACGTACGAAAAACTCCTGGCGATACTGGTATCGTTACCGAAAGACCAAACGACAACAAGCATTGCCCATATATGGAAAATGCAGCGGCTTGATGTAGTTACCAAAATCATTAACAGCATTGAAAACGTTGCAGAAGGCTACGATGATTACTCCTTTCCATAGCCAAATTTAGAAGTGTAGAAACGAAGTTACACACGGAGTTTGAACATGCGTTTGGGACTAACCGAAGTGCAGCAAGCTGTTTATATATGCTCATGTGAATTTGGTCTCTCATGTGCATTGATGTTATTCTCTTTTGAAACCTATTATCTATGGTTAAACTCAATTTATTTAAAGATGAGAAATAACATTACAAATGAAGAAAAACGTCAAAAAAAAAATAAGACTTATGAAAGTGAAATAGTGATGGTATAATTATTTTTGAAAAAATAAATTCTCTTGATATCACACGATGAGTATATCTTTGTTATATCCGTATAAATTTAGAGATTTAGAGATTTTGATGATCGAAAAGAATTTTCGAGTACTGACTTTACGGTGATCGTAATTTACGATTTTGGTAAGTTGTACGCCTTTCCGAGAGACATGCTTTGTTTATTTGTAAGACGTTCATGATTTATGTTGATGTTCAAATTGTTGAAAAACCGGCGACCAAGTCAAAGACGCCAATTCATCAAATCGAGAGAGGCTTCAAGGCCGAGACAAGCAAGGTGGCTGCAGTGATATATTAGAAAGTTGGGATTTCTTTTCATGATCTTATCCTCTTAAAAACACCTTTCTCTAAAAAAATATATATCCAACTATAGATTCAATCCAAATTTTGTCTCCATCTTTTTTTTTCTAAAAAACATATTCCTAAAATTTTCACTCTAGTCCCTAATTTGCTCCGCGTCCCTAAATCGCCACTAATTTTTCTCAGAATTATCAATATTGGGAGGCTTATGTTGTTCGAAAGTGAAGGTGTCGGACGAGACACAAGTGCTGATCGTGAGCTTTTAACTAGTCCTGATATTAATGATTTCTAAGAAACTAGTGGCTATTTCTAGAAGCAGGGGCAGATTTGGAACTATGGTAAAAGTCCGTGATTCTTTTTTTAGTTTGAAAAGAAAATTCGGGACAAAATAAGTCGAGGGTATTTTAGAGAATCAGGCCTCGATTTTTGGTTAGGTTATCATGTAGGCCCAAAATTTTCTTTATCTCATAAAAAATCACAAATTTTCGATCGGTACCCAAAGCTAGCTCCTGTCAAGGCTCCATCCATAATGCCGTTAAAGATTCTTCACGTGGGTTTGGATTTGGAGCGATTCATATGTTACGGCGCAAAGCTATAATGCTAGATATACATGTTCTAGTGAAATCACAAGTTAAAACGGACCAAGCGAATGACCGTGAGAACCGGCGGCCAATGCGACTTCCGGGCAAGAGTCCTCGGACGCTCCGCACGCGTCTCTGCCTCATCGCTAATCGGGCGACGGAACTCTCGCACTCGAAGTCTCCCTCGTTTCCGAGACCGCATCTCTGCGGGATCATGGCCCGGGGACTTTCCGGGGTCCAATCGGAAGTTGAGCTTCGACCCGGTCCCGCTTCATCGGGTGGCTTGACATTACGTTAGGCACACGAACTTACGACTTGAAGGGACTATTTGGTCGCTCCACAGCCGACATGGGATGAGAATAGTGTAGATAGACTGAGATATTCATAACTTAAGCATTCCGTAATCTAGGTTACATAGTTACATCTACTGCATAAGTACGTATACGCCGAGAAATACGTATTTCAACCACTTAGCACCCCCACTTCAATTGGCTACTTATTGTGCTTTATTTTTCCGCAGGTCGGGTATCTTCTGGCGCCAGAAAAGGGGGGAATATTTCCCTAAGTGGGAAAAAGAAGGGGGCCATAAACCACAACGATCTGGTAACGCACGTCAAGTCAGTAGGTCTCAAGTTGGCTTTTGTTGGAAATTATATGCTGCAGGCAGACTTTATATAAAAGAGGAAAATAGATTATGAGACGAGTAATTTAACTCTCGCGGAAGATAATTCTCTTTGACTTTAGGATTAATACCGTTAAAGATCACAAAAGATCCCAAATTTTCTAGTAATTAAAAGAAAACTCTAGTCTAGTAATTTGTTAGATCGTCATTTGAATAACAAGATTTGCTTCCATCGGCTTAATCGGCGCTTTCTGGCAATAGTTTCGGTTTCGCATACTGATGCTGTGACCAGTGACCTCTGAAATGAAGCGCATCACCAGGCCACTCTTCTGTCAATTTTGTTTCGTGAAGCATTCTTTTAGCCCTCCAAAGATTAAATCGTATTTTGTACTTGTTCTGATTCAATGTGGCGGTTTATGTGTATGACTGGACGACATTCTTATAATCAAAGTCTGGCTGGTTTGGCCACGTTTCTCCCTTCTGAAGTTTGAGCTTGCAAATCTATCTGGTGATTGATGTTTCACCCTTTGTCTCATGCTTGAATCTTCTCATTTTGTGCATTTTTTCAGTCCTATGTGACTCAAGAAAATATTTTCTTGGGTACTCTCACTGTCAAAGAGACAATAGCTTACACAGCTCATCTGAGGCTTTCTTCCGAAATGACGAAAGCTGAGATCAACGAGGTGGTCGAGACAATCATAAAGGAGATGGGACTTGGAGACTGTGCGGAGAACAAGATTGGTAACTGGCACTTGAGGGGCATAAGCAGTGGAGAAAAGAAGAGACTCAGCATCAGCCTTGAAATGGTGACAGACCCACTGATCTTGCTCCTTGATGAGCCTACCACAGCCTTAGACAGTGCCTCGGCTTTTTTCGTGGCAAGAGCTCTAAGAAATATTGCAGATGAAGGAAGAATAGTTATTTGCTCAATCCACCAGCCGAGCAGTGAAGTGTTTGATCTTTTTGATGATTTACTCCTTCTGTCGAGCGGAGAAACAGTGTTTCTAGGAGAAGCCAAAATGGCCATTGAGGTAATGAAAAGTCAACACTTCATTCTAACTCAGAGACATTTTGGCTGTGCAGAAGCAAGATCATGTAATTTTAATTCCTGGTGCAGTTCTTTGCAGATGCTGGATTTCCTTGTCCAAGGAGGAGAAATCCCGCCGATCACTTTCTGCGGTGTATTAGCTTGGACTTCGATTCCGTGACTGCCACTCTCTTGCTTTCTCATAGAAGCTGTGTGAGTTTTAGCTTGATCACTTCTAAACTCTGCATCAGTTCTTGTGATTGACTTCTGAATATTACTCGGGCTTGCTATTTTATCTTGCAGCAAACTCTGGCATCGTCCGGTTTTTCAATGAACATGACAACAGCAGAGATTAAAGCCACACTCATCCAAAGTTACAAATCCTCAGAGTATTCATGCCAAGTTAGGAAGAAAATGCAAGAAATTGCGGCCACTGTAAGCACTCCAACTCAGAAGACGTTAAAATCCAGATCATTCCTATGCAGTCATTTTTCTGGTCTTTCCCACTTTCCGTAGTTAATGAACAATGTCTCCAACTGTGATTTTTGAAAATAATGGACTTCTATTTATATTGAAGTAGCATTTTCCAGGACCGATGTTTTCAAACCTGAATCTCTTCTGTTGAAAATTGAAGGACTATCAGGTCTGCCAGTTGAGCAAGAATCCTAATTCCAGCAAGTGGAAGCAGTTCAGAGTATTGTCTCATCGGTCGCTCATCAACATGTATAGGGACATTGGATACTCCTGGTTGAGGATCATGTTCTATGTTTTAGCATCAATAAGTACCGGAACTCTATATTTTGACATCGGCTACGACAATGGGGCGATTATCAACAGAGGAAAGTGTGTGTCATTCATCTACGGCTTCATGATATGTTTGTCTTGTGGTGGTGTCCCTTTCTTCGATGAAGAACTGAAGGTATAGCAAAGTGTCAAGGCTGATTAATTTTCCTCTATTATATGTTTGCAGAATCTTCATACATGAGGTGATATTAAAATGATTTGTCACTAGGACTAGAACTAACTTTCCTATGCAGGACAGACAAGCTCCACCATGATAGGTGTGAAGTTGCACGTCGTAGTCTATCACGCTGTTAATAACATAAATCTAACTGATGAACTTATAGTCGATGGCCTACTCCGACTCATAGTCACAGAGGAATGTGAGTATTTCAGAGTCATTTAGAAAGATTATAGCTAAATCAACTAAGAATTTTTGTTAGGGCTGCTTAAGGTCGTCAAAGCAAGCATATACATTTATTACATAGCAAAGGAGATATCGTCAGTGTATGACATCCTTTTCTTGTCTAAATCAGGTATTTTACACCGAGAGACTCAATGGGCATTATGGCGAGACAGTGTTTGTGCTTGCCAATTTCCTTTCTTCGCTCCCTTTCTTGGTGGCGATTTCTCTGCTTTCAGGAACGACAATATTCTACATGGTGAAGCTTCATCCAGGGTTCTCTCACTACGGTTATTTCTGCATTAATCTCTTCTGCTGCATCACTGTTATTGAGAGTTGCATGATGGTCGTGACCTCATTTGTCCCCAATGCCTTGATGGCCATAGGAACTGGAGCTGGTGTCATCGTAAGCAAATATTCTCTCCTCAACTTTCCTTCCAGTAATTCTTATGAAGTATGATGCCATTCATAGCTAATTTGTGGATACAGGTTCTAATGATGATGGCATCACAGATTTTTAGACTTCTCCCTGATCTTCCCAAGTTCTTTTGGCAGTACCCCATGTCCTACATCAGTTTTGCCAAGTGGGCAGTTGAGGTAATTAGTGTATAGCAATTCACTATTTTTCTGCAATCAAGATTGAAAATTTATCAGCATATAACTTGAGTAGAGCCATGACATGGAAAATATTCGTCTTCAGTTTCTAAATTCTGTCTGAGTGGCTGAACTCCGCCAGGAGAAAGCTCACTTGGCGGTGCATATTCAAATTCATTGAAGTTAAAATTCTCATCTTCCACAATGGTACATTCATGAGAAAGATGTCTCAAATCAACAGAAGTAAGATGCCTTTCATTTTGCTGTGAAGAAACAGGTTGAATGGTCGACAGGTTCGCCATTCCCTTCTTCCTTTTTGGGTTGTTGGCCTTCCATTCCATATGCTAGCGATTGTGTTAACCAATGTATTAATGTAATTCTACTTAGATTCTTTTATTAGTCTCTTTACATAGACTGATCAGAACCACCAGGATTTACCGCATGCTTCACTCCTTTTTACTCAAACAAAAGCTTCAGATAAACAGGGCTTCTCAGAAGCTTCTATATCCCTGTGGTTAACATTTGCCTATGGCCCAAGCTGTTAAGAGGCTTCATTGCCATCGAAGCTTGAGGAACATCATTATTCATAAGAAGAGACCCTTGATCCACCCCCAGATTCCCTGGTCATCGGCTGGCTTCGTGCTTTAACGGTTCATGCATCATTCATTTAATTGTTCTGTGACTGGCCATGGCAGTCAACCACCCAAACATATGTTTTGGATCAGTGATCAAAAGTGCTCAAGAATATATAATGCATCACAATTCACTCAATCAAGTCATTTACATGCCTTGCAGGGTCAATACAAGAATGTCATGACTGGTCTTGAGTTCGATTCAACAGAGCCAGGAGAACCAAAACTGAAAGGCGAGATGATCCTCAAAACAACTTTCGGCATATCAATGGATCATTCCAAGTGGTGGGATGTAGCTGTGCTTCTCTTTCAACTGTTTGTCTACAAACTACTACTCTTCTTGATTCTTAGGTACAAAAAGAGAATAGCGCCTCGGTTAAACGGGCGATATGTCTAAACTTTATGTTCTGTAAGAGGTTTATAATCTACATTAATAACAAAGAGGAAAGGGTGGACCTCAGGCCGAGAATTAGGTCTAAATTTTGCCACATTCTCTCTAATATATGTAAATTTCCAAAATCGAATTTGTCGTTAACATTAAACTGAAAAGGTGAGTTGTATCAGGAACTTGTGACAAATAGGAACAGAGGCATCATTGACATAAACTTGGTGCAGTAGGTGCTGATAAAGTAGGTATGTTCTGGAAACATCATGGATACTAGCTGCTAATTGGCACAAGAATCATCTGTCAAGACACCTTCCCGAATAACACTTATGACAACGACCGTATTAGTGCTCATGCATGCATATGGTAATCGATATTAAGCACCAACAAGAACGTCATTTCCTGTTATTGCCTATTTGACCAATACCTGTTCATGCGGATTCTTTTCCTATATAAGTAGGGCATGTTTACATGTTGGTCAAAAAACTCCCAGCAATTGCAGGCGATTGCGTGATTCGATGTAGTGGGTGATAAAGTACATTGATTACAAGCAAAACATATGTGACACAATGAGTTACAACTTTCAAATAAATTGAGATTAAAGATTAAGCAATTCAAGGGTTGTACAAGAGTCAGATATAGCTTGCTCTCATTTACAAGAAAAAATGGAAGTGTATACTGTCAGTAATTCATGACAAATCACCCTTTGAAACAGCCTCTCTGTCCCCTTATAATGATGCACCGCAAATTAGGACAAGAAGCTTATCAAACCCATGACCTCCAAATGCAATCCTTGGCTGTGAAGCAGACCTAGGTGGAATATTCAGATCTTTGTTTTCCCCCAAAACCGAATAGGGGAAATATGCGAAAGCCAAGAAAGTGTACTCTTTTCCCCGAATGCACAACTTTTGACATGCCCAGGGGAAACAAATTCATCATAACTTTAAGATGCTCTGCAGAAAAAACCAGTTTTCTCGTCCTTCCAACTTATTTCTTCTCTTTTTTCCGCCCAGCATTATTGCCATTGCGTGCTCCGGATGCTTTATGATTTCTTACCGTGGTTTCCACGTTCATGCTACTCTTCGTATCCATCTTTCTCTTTTCGCCGCTTCTAATTTGGGGAAAGGTCCTCTTCCTTTTCTTTCCAGATTCATTGGATTGAATCTTAGAAAATTTCTGTGCAGCCAAACCTCTATCCTTTTTAGAACCTTCTAATCTGCCATCAACACTAAGAGAAGTTTCAAATTCTCCTGAGTGGGGGGAGCCGTCTTTGTTCTTCAATCTCCTTTTATATCCTTGTCCCCCGACATCTTTCTGACTTACAGAAGCTTCCTTGTTTGCTATACTGCCTTCATTTGAGGTTTTGTTTCGTCGATTCTGAAAGGTAAAACATGATCATTTCACAAAACAATATTCCAACCTCCGCAAAAATAATGTGCTGCTAGATAATCTTTCTGTAGAAAACACATCCAAGCATTGGATTCATTCTCATGTCCTACAGAGAAAAGGGAAAATCATTACCTCCAGAACTGTCTTAAGAAAACCCTTGTACTTTTCTGGGGTAACAAGCTGAACAGCAGAAAAACCACACTTCCTAATCATTATCTCAAGAATGACTGTGACCTGCATATACAGTGATAATGGATATTCATTACGAGATTGCAAAAAAGAGGCCCTTGGAAGGATGCGTGCATAAAATTATCACAAAACATCTCAGTAAACTCCCCGTAAAATTTCACATGCCTTTGATCTGAAGTGATTTCTGGAGACAGATGACCATGAAATAACACCATCAACAACGTCCGAAAGTAAACTCTGAAGGTCTTCATTTCGTAAGCAAGACACCAATACTTTCACAAAACCTAGAACAGCCTGCAAAATATGTAGGGAGTAACTCTTAAGCCATGCCAATTGGGGCAAGAATCTATTTCGGTAATGGTATACTCACTTTTATCACTTCCACTGCTTTGCTTTGCAGCAGAGAAAGAACTGGAGGAATAAGATCAGGAATTGATAGACAGATATCTGTATCCTTGTAAACTAGTACGGACAATGCAGAAACAGCTCCACTTGTAATTTGAGGTGATGAACCAGAAAGATAGCCAACTATCTGAAAGCACGTAGTTATAACACCATTGCTTGAAAAACAATACAATCCTGAGAATTGCGATTGTCTGGTAATAAATCACTGTGAAGAACTATAAGCAGGAGAATCACAGGTTAAATTAGACAATTTTCGTTTAATACATAAGTATGTTATCCCAATCATCTAAGCAGAAGTCCTGTAAGCAAATAAAATTCCCAGATGTTCACAACAGATGTAAGGTTCATCGGTGCAGTGCAGATAAAACTTCTTTGGGCAACCATTTACACAAGGAATCCAAGCTTCAAGAATAACGCATGAGAAAGGGCCTGCACTATCCCTTGATATACCAATTTGGCTTCTTAAAATTTCTGCATGTTTCATCGGATGAAACAAATGTAGAACTTCGATTGAATAGGCTACTTGAGGTAGTCAAGATATACCTAAGCAGAAGAGATCCTAGCGTGGGTGTAGTCTACTAAATAAGCAGTTGCTTCTCACAAATTATATGGCACATATACCAATCCTACAAAAACTATATGGACCCACATTATAAATTAGCAGCCAACAGTCTCCTCTATGTCAGATAGACTAGAATTTTCCTATAACAAACTCGTCACGAATGCCACTGCACTATCGCATGGGGTGAGTGAAGCATAAAGGTCAAGGTAGGCTTTACTTTGAAATAATTAAGTAGATCAATTAGGCTTTATTACACTACCCCTTGATAGACCAATTTGACTTCTTAAATTTGGCTTCTTACAATTTCTGAATTTTTTTTCGAATGAAACAAATGCAGAACTTCAATTGAATAGGCGACTTGAGGTAGTCAAGATATACCTAAGCAGAAGAGATCCTAGCATGGGTGTAGTCTACTAAATAACCAATTGCTTCTCACAAATTATATGGTACATATACCAATCCTACAAAAACTATATGGACCCACATTATAAAATAGCGGCCAACTGTCTCCTCTATGCCAGATAGACTAGAATTTTCCTATGACAAACTCGTCATGAATGCCACGGCACTATTGCATGGGGTGAGTGAAGCATAAAGGTGAATGTAGGCTCTACTTTGAAATAATTAAGTAGATCAATTAGGCTTTACTACACTACCCCTTGGTAGACCAGTTTGACTTATTAAATTTGGCTTCTTAAAATTTCTGCATTTTTTATCGGATGAAACAAATGCAGAACTTCGATTGAATAGGCTGCATGAGGTAGTCAAGATACACCTAAGCAGAAGAGATCCTAGGATGGGTGTAGTCTATTAAATAACCAGTTGCTTCTCACAAATTATATGGTGCATATACCAATCCTACAAAAACTATATGGACCCACATTATAAAATAGCGGCCAGCTGTCTCCTCTGTCAGATAGACTAGAATTTTCCTATGACAAACTCGTCATGAATGCCACGGCACTTTTGCATGTGGTGAGTGAAGCATAAAGGTGAATGTAGGCCTTACTTTGAAATAATTAAGTAGATCAATTAGGCTTTACTACACTACCCCTTGACAGACCAATTTGACTTCTTAAATTCTGCATTTTCATCAGATGAAACAAATGCAGAATTTCAATTGAATAGACTACTTGAGGTAGTCAAATATACCTAAGCAGAAGAGATCCTAGCATGGGTGTAGTCTACTAGATTAGCCAATTACATCTCACAAACTCTATGGTACATATACCAATCCTACAAAAATTATATGGACCCACTCGATAAATTAGCTGCCAACAGTTGTCAGATAGACGAGAATTTTCCCATGACAAACTGGTCAGGAATGCCACAGCACTAGACAATTAAATGGGGTGCGAAGCATCTGATGAAAGGTGAATGTAGGCTTTACTTTGTAATAATTAAGTAGAACTGATCGAGATAGAACATGTTGCATGGAAACCCTAGCAATATCTGATTGAGAAATTAACTGGACATTTCTTTCCAAGTGGTAGCAGGATAAAACCTAGTCCAAACTGGGTTAAAACATATGATACTCAGACTCAGGTGCAACAATTGGGTATGGCCACATACCAAGTGGTCTGCCTTGTCCAACTCTCGAAGCTTAGGATATAAAGACATGACTAGTAAAAAGGTGCACAAAAGATCAACACCAGGACAAGTCTAAATCACAAAAGGTGGCATGCTTTCTGTAAATGACCAAACTTTTGTTTGCTCTTAACCATAATAATATCTCCTCTTCAATAATGTCAACACTAGAACTTTATTTTAACTTACTCAATCGTGCTGCAGTTAATGGGTACATTTTTTCAGTCAAATCATCTTTTCTCTGCCTTCAATATTTTTAAAAATGTTGTTGTTCTGCGTTAACTAGTGAATGAATGCATGAGAATTTCATAAACATATGGTGATTTAAGTCGAGTTTGATACATCTAAAAATGGGGATTTTTTTTTTAACTTTTGGTTTTTAAGTATTCTACTGTGATTGTGCTTAGGAGCCAACAAGGCATCCACAAGATACAGACCACTAGATTTTGAATTTGGCCACTTGTATTTCAGTTCTCTGTCTTTCTACTGGTTAGAGGGCATTATTCATCTCCTCCTCTGGCTGCAACTGCAAAGCCTAACCCCTTGGCAGAAGCAGCTAGACATGAATAAATGAAGGAATATGTTGTGACACTACCATACTGCAGCCACGAAATTAGCTTCTTCTTTTAGCAGAGAAGTATGTTTTGAGGCCTCAGAATCAATTTGTAGCTATACCAGGCTTACGATTTTCGAATACAATGCACATACTTATTCATGACCTGGTAAAGATTTTTAACCAATATCAGGCGGATAAGCAGTATGCACAAGACAATGAGGACTTCAGTCCACTGTTTCACGATATTGAAGTCAGGAACAACAACATGGCCAAAGAAGAGGAGGAATTGATTCACCACATTCTTCTTCAACTTTTCCCCCATCTGCGGATGCTATTTGAGGCAGAGCAGAAACCAATTATTTACAACACGAAAGCCCTTCCAGAAAACAACTTGTATAGGATCTATCATTGTAAAGTACGTATGTCGGACAACATAATTAGAAGGATCTGCTTCAACCTCTTCCATTGTTGTTACTTTCAACCGCCTATGGCCTCATGTATCCACTCTTCTAAAGTTCTATTTTGGCTTTCCTTGTATGTTACTGATGTTTTTTAACACTTTGCTTTTTAATGGATTCATTTTACTTATGAATATAGAATGTATATAATCTCAAACATGTCTTAAAATATAAGCAGTAATTTCCGCCAAAACTGCACAAATATGTCCCATAATGAGGAATTCCATACCATGTTAATTAGTTTCTGACAAGGTGCAACTGAACCAACAGGTGAAATGCTTTTCAAGCTGGAACTTATGTGGATGAGAACATCATAAGCTTCCTTCCTAGATTCCTCCTTACCCTGCAAATTTCATATGTCACGACAGTGATTAGTGCCCCAAGTGGATCATCACCCTCACATTGTAAAGGGGGTTCTTACATCTTTTAAGACAAGTATAATCTCATTGAGGATGAAAAAGACTTTTGAATCTTCTTTCTCCTTCTCCTCCTCCTGCTCCTCCTCAGAGTTCATCTGCATTAAAGAATTAACTTGACATGTCAAATAGAACAGCATATGACATCAAGAATAGAGGTGCTTAAATTACTTAATTTTGAACTACAATTGCAAATACACCACAACCAAAAGCTTAAGAACGTGTTTGCAGGAAGTACATAAATGATTCCTTCCGTGTTAAGACACGAGCCAAAAGAAAAAAAAGTCTTTAGCGTTAAAAGTCAAAAAGCCATTCATGACATTCGATAATCGAGGGAAGATGGGTGAATGGCGATAATTGGATCAGAATATTAGAAATTTATAAAATTCTGAGATTGGCAAAAACTGACCTGTTAGGTTTACAGGGGTAAGAGAGAAACTTTAAGCAAAACACCATTTACATAATCATTTTTTATTTTTTTACTTCCACAAAGTTCAATAAAAAATAAAAAAGTGATGAAATACTCCATGCTTAGCTTTATACAAGAAGCTGTTAGCCATTTACGAATTCAGGAGTCAGAAAATTGAAAAAGGTTTGAGAGTCTTCATATTCACAAATACAAGCATGTTCTACAAACGTTACGCCTGCTGTGTGGGTAAAATTCGAGTCTCCTCTAGGAAGGGAAAGGCCTGCTTTTAGATCTAATCTTTGCAATGGAGGGAACTGCCCAAGGCAGGAGGCCATGCAGAAATATTGTGGGAACAGAACAAGAAATGGAAGTATTTAAGTTAGGGATCGTGATATAGCTGCTCACGTGCAGCATAAGATTATGGCAACAGAGAGAGAACAGAAGCCAAACTCAAAGAACTACTAAAAAAACTGTTCCAGCACATCAAGAATATAAGAGCAAGAAACACAAGGAAAAATTTATTATGGCAAAACAAATGCAATTTCTTCTTCAATAAATGTTGTATACTTTTCTTTCAAGTGGACTAATCTTGAGGTCTTTTACTAACACAGGATTAAGACATTTCTTTAAGGCTCATTGCACTCTGATTCCAAGAAAACCAGCCCAGGACATAGTTTTCATTTAGTTTATGGAAAGAACAAGAAATGGCTTCTATTTATGTCAAAACCTGAGATACACTAAAACTGAAGGACATAAAATTCTACACTTCTTACAAGAACAGTAGACACCAAACATACACATGTCAAAGCAAGTACTGCATTGCCACAAGAAACATTCTGACCTTTAATGCATGAACCATCAGAACATGAAAACAGGTAAAGCGGCTTCTCAGAGTAGCAGTATCAGACGGAGTCTTTAGGCCAATTAGTAAATCTATCAACTGCGAATATTGAGATGAACAAAACCAGGGATGATCCTGCATAATAGAAATGACAGAAAAACATTCACTTCCAGTAAGAATATATCTTTAAATGAAGATACCACAAACATACCTCCAAAATTTTGCGCAAAGCATTGTATGCTTCAGCATGGCCATTGTCATTGCTTTCCTTGTAGAAGAAAATTCATGAATGATTTTAGGCTACAGAAATCACTAAACTCATCCATTAAATCAAGAAAATAAACCTTCTGTTCTTAAAGTCGATGCACACCTGTAAAGTGTCTTTGACAAAGCTAAACACCAAATCAATGAGATCCTTCTGTGCTCCTTCAATAAGAAAAGATGCTAGCTCCAACAACAAGCACCTGAGTGAAACTGCATTCTCTTAATATCATAACAGGAGTGGCTTTATCACTCTGTATGAGTGGGTGTGATTTTTTTGTTTGTGTGCGTGTTGGGAGGGGGGCGGGTGGGGAGGAGCCACTCCCCAAAATCTCCTTATTCAGCACCATTCTGGATGCATTCTCATGACTGTACTGTACTTGCACTTGCATAGAACATGGCACGATGTCATCAAGAAGAGGAAACAGCAGTGCCCAATTTTCATAAAATGGTAGCTCAAAATTCTGCAAGCAGAATATAGAATCTATGCATATAGACGCAGCCTAGTAATCTCTGCAATTGCCAATAGTAGAAAAAAGTTATGGATGCTCACACAACAGAGTTGGTCTGTTGATAATCAGACATCTGTTACAATGAATTGTCGATTATGCACCTGAAGGACTCCCCCTTTATCAAGTGATTGTCAGCAGTCAAGTGTATATGGGCATGTGAACATACATGAATCTTTCATTCTAATCATCTATATAATTTGCTAACAATTCTATCCACAAGGCATTCTCTCTCTGTTACCTTTTAGCATTTTCATCGATAGTGTGCTCATTTCCTGGTTCTCTGTCTGCTGATGCATCCATTTCATCTCTTCCCCTCTCAAATTCATCTCTATTATTTAGAATGCCAAATCTTCTGAGAAATGACACAAAAATTTCTCTGGTTGCAGAACAATCCGTGACAGAAGCTAAGCAACCAATAGCATCCTGAGAAATTAAAACAGAGCATGATAATCTAACTCATATTATGTATGTCAATTACTAAGCATACTTCAGGGGAAAAGTAAAAGGTAATCCATGAGCATTAACTGAACATATATCTTAGAGCTAAAGTTCTTTAAGACAATCACTCAATACAGCTTCCTTTCGCTAATTTGATGCAATCCACAGGGCTCAATCCTCTCTTTCGAGAAGTTCATTTGCAAAATAATTGAATGCTTTATAGCACTCAGAAATTTGATCCAATTAAAAAAGCAGCCACGAAGTTCTATAATTCACATGCATGATGATTCCTTCCATGATGGCTAACCTAATCTATCTGACCAAATCTAGTACTTCAAAGTATTTTAGTGTTCCACGGTGAGTTCATGGAGAGTGGACACTTGGTACACTATATTGATGCCACTTCACCTCCCATAGCTTTAATTCTTTATAACTTTCCTCTAGGTTTTCTAATAACAAGTACATGATCCATTGTTTTCAATGCTGCCCCGACCTCACATATGACTTTTTTTAGTATTTTTTCTTTTTTACATTTCTAAAGAATAATATGTCATCAGGAAGAATATAATAAAAAGTCCTAAAAATTTCTAGCTTTATGTATGGCTACCATGCTTCTAACAAATGTTTCTACTACACAAAAAACAATGCCATTATTTTCCTTTTCCATTTTACATTAAAATAAAAAATTAAAACCATCAAATATAGAAAAATAATTAATCAAGTAAAATAATAATATCAAATCCAAAGTTTAATGATATAAAATTATTTCTGTGCACGTTGAACATTAATTTTAACTCACTTATAAAATTTTAAATATTAAAAAAAGGACATCAAAAATTTCGAGTTGAATCTTGAATTGATAGTTAAAAATATACTTTTTCAAGTCAGTTCAAGTTGTTCAACCATAGCTTCATGAAGTGATGGGACCACATGTCCTATAGAATTGCCCTAATTTATCATGCCAACAAAAGTTGCATTCACTTCTTTATACCAACCATAACTTACTTTCAACAGTCATGGAATGTTTCGAACATATGCATAGAAAATCTGGTCATTGTTTTCAAACCTATTTGGCCTATTCTCCACCTAATGCTTTTCTCCATATACATACTCTTTCATATGAAGATTCGCTATTGTCAATGGCATGAGAAAAGGAAAGACGATCTGCTGAGTAGAAGACTCCAAGTAAGGTATAATTTTAGAATCAATGCATCTTGAACTCACATTTTACTCTAGAGAGTCAAAAGTATGTAACTATTCTGACAGTGAAGATTTTTCTCTTGATTTTCTGATTTTTTTTTTTTAAACTGCTGTTGTCTTGTGGGGCACACTTGGGAACTATTCTCTCGTGCAGAATAGGGATGGAACAATATTTTCCCCTTAGGGCGGGGTCTGGGAACACAATTCCTGGCCCGCTCCTCCCCATGGCAACCACTAGCGTGTGCAATTGGAAAAGTGCCTTGAATGATGCAATCAGAAGTATTAATTTACATACTTAAGGGAAATTTACATGTCCAAAGGGCTGGAGTGAGGTCTAAGAACACATGACAGAAACTGTTAGCTAGAATCCCAAAATGTATGAAGCTTCCGTACGATAGGGTATCAAATAGCGCACAATGACCTAATATATATTTTATGTAGCCAACCCCATCTACTTGAACTGCTTCCACAATACTTTCTGCAGCACTTATGAAAATGATGCAGCCTCACTAGGAAGGAGATTAGGCAGGTCTAAATCTAACCAACCCAACAATCAAATTTAGCATGTCAACTGCCTCATTGCGAAAACAGAAACCTTTGAATTCCTCTCTACTTCCTCCAGCAATTAACATTGACAGAAAGAGCCCCTACCAGTTATGCTATTTTCAATCTTGATAGGACTGAGGAGGGAGATGGAGTTTGAACAAACATAATTATAATAGAGTATTAGTACCCTATTCTATCTTATAGTGCAAGTGAGTCCTATTAGCATCTTTGAGATGAGGCATACGCCTAAAAAATTGGAGAAGAAGTTCAGACAACCAAAGTAAGTGGAAAATTATGAATATGAAAGGGGAGAGGAGAAAACAACTGCAGAATAACTAGTCAGAAATTAGTATAGAGCCAAAAAAGACTTAATTTAGTGATTGATGGAGAACCTTCAGGTATGACCTTGTCGCGGGAATGGAATCGACAAATAAGTCCGATAAAAGTTGGAGCAACTCAGTAGAGCAAGAACTTAAAGCCTTGATATTTCTGCTTGCAGTTTTCTTGGAGTAAGTCGGTGCAGTTTGAAATTCCAATCCGGATGCTTGCACAGTACACATGTCCAAATCTTTAACTACTCTAGAGCCGAGTACACTTGTATTCTGATTCACAAGGATCTGCAGAATTACAACAGTACCATGAGGAGATCTGAAAACGGTATAATAACCTCTTCCCAGCTAAAGAACAAGAGTGAGCCAAATGTGACCATCGTGACAAGAAAGATCACCTTTAAAGCAAGAGCCACACTTTCATGCATAAAGGAATCTTTTTTCAGAAAATCAGTCAATAATACTGCCAAACGTCTAAACTGTTTGTCTGTATCACTTGAACCCCGGCAAAAGGCCGGTAGCAGTTTCCAAAGGTCATGAGCATGACCCAGCAGCTCTTTACCAAGTACTGATTTCTTAACTGGAGAAAAGATAAACAGAAGCAGAATCAAATCCTCGATGTCACTAAAACATTAACGATGAACTGAACAAAACTGACATCAAATAAAAATGCTGATTAAGGACCCCATTACATTCATGAAGAATTGGCATTCAATCAAAGCTCACACTAAAAAATATGCATCAATGAAGGAAAAGTTAATGTCACAGAGGCAGATGAAGAATAAAATTGAATAAAAAACAATATATTGCTCCCCAGACCTTTGTCTCTGCTATCATATATCTATAGATTGCAAAAAACATACCTTGAGGTGAATAATTGCGATAAGAATTAATATCTATTTGTATCATTCAAAGGGTATCATAAGCCAAGTAAGAAGAGTTGAATGCTTTGGGATGGTGACTATCAAATGGGATCGACAAATTAAAAAATCAAGAAGATGACAATTCTGTTAGAATGTTTCAAACAAGCTTTCAGCACAGCTTATGAGCAGGTTGAACCACCCAGCTTGATAAGTCTACGGAGAGTCTTATTGGAGACTGTAGGTCCTTCTAGCATAGCTTACGAACATGCAAAAATAATCTCATGTGACAATGATCTTTCATGAGGAGTTTCTGATGGACAAATTTTTTTTTTGTATTGAGTTATTGATTAAAGGCACAGAATTTGGTGCACTTATTCCTTGAAAGACATTATACAATGTGTCTCCTGTCAAAGAACATTTACTAGTGCCTTTGCAAAAAGCAGGACTTTTACCCTGCTTTAACTGATTTGAATCTGAATATGGAATTAAAGATGGAGATTCTAGGTTGCTTTTAATTGATAAGTCATAAGTTATGCACAACCAGCGGTGAATCTGTGCCAAACAGCCAAGGATCTCCACACTTACTATGACATCATATATGATATCTGAAAAATGAAAATTGTAGAAACAAAAGCATGTAGAATGATGACATACCTCCAGAACTAGCACGTTTGAAAGATTTTGCAAGGGGCACTATATAATCCATGTAATACTCAAGTGATGAACCAACCACATAATCTCTTAGAATGGGCACCAACCAAACATTACTGCAACTAAAGTCGTCGGGATGCAGAGAAATAGGCACAACAGAAAGCATCTTTTCTGGGCCCATAGCAATTACAGCAGAACCAATACATCTCTGAAGCTGTGAATCACAGTAAATTAAACATTGATGAGTTACCACTCGAACAATCTTCAAACTACACAAGTATTACTTTAATAAAACTAGACAGTCAATTATTTGTTTCATCAGATAATGGCAACGTACTATGCTCAAAGCTCTGTTAACTTGTCATCTACCCAATTGAGTAAAAGAAGCTTTTGTTAATCCTTATACGTGAGTAACAAAAATAACCTTTTCTTAACGCTCCAACCAACAATTCAAAGTAACTCTAACAAAATTCATAGAGTTTGCCATGACCCCCATCTTCTTCTTTGCACACTTTAACGGGATAAACATATGAAACAAAGATGACTTGAAAAATCAAATTTTGGAGAGCAAGACAAAGTAATAGCCTTTACATCATTCTCTTTTTCCTTTATACATGAAAATTAAATCAAGTATAGGGCAGCAAGGGGGTGCAAACCCAAGTACCAAAAGAGATCAAGAAACCCAAAAAGAGCTCAAATCATTGATGATGACAATAAAAGTATTTACATCCACATGAATGTTTTCAAGTTGCATTTCCACTTCCATAGTAACATTGAAAAAAAAAAGGAAAAAGCATCTTGCGTTCTTCCTTGAGTAACCACCCTTGCTATGAATGAAAACATCATCACTTAATCAAGTACTTTTGTTGCTTCAAAAAGCAACACTGTGATTCAAGGATTTTATCCATTCATAACGTACTCGTAACTTTAGTAGCAATTAAAATGACAGAAGGAACCCCACTGCACTGACATGCCATGTGGAGAGCAACCGTACCCAAGAACCAGAGGCAATTTGGGCCATTACACTCTTAACTACAGATGATAACCAACATTTTCGGACGCTCTTTACCATAATATGACAAGACCACTATATGGCAAACTTGCACACTTGCAAGAATTTAAAAAGAAGCTAAAGATGATTCTACAGAAATAACAGCTATTTCACACCAATGACATTTTCATGCCAATAAATTTTTGAAGCATACAAATACGTACATGGCCTCTGATAGATGGGTCCCTTCCAGCTGGGGTCATTAAGTGAACAAGTTTGAGTAGGGTACTCCTCATATAGATGTAAGAAGTTTTTCCTACACAACATTTACAGAGATGAGAGGACTGTATAAATCAGTTCATGGTCATATTAACAAAGATATTCAAATGAGAAAAAAATTCTCTCCATACACTTTAAGAAGAGTGCATGCGAAATAAATCCGGAACAATCTCACAACTCATTCCATACTACTAGAGAAAAAAACTATCAGCCACAACCAATGTGGCACTATTTAAAAAAAAAACTATCATTCCATAATTCCAATGAACTTCCAAGAGAAAACAATCTCCTTTTTCATGGAATGGGATCATGAAGGAGGTATGTACACCTAGCTTGCTCAAAAGAACAGATAGATGAATGAAAAGGGTAAAATCCACAGTAAAACCAATATTCATAATTCAGCATTCATAATCCAGAACAATCTCACAACTCATTTTATACTAATTGACATATAGCAGTAGTTGATCAATGTCTGGTAGAACTTAATCATGCCAATCATACAAATCACAAGAAACAGAGAACATTAAACATATTGCGCTTGAGTTATTTCACAACAAACTTAAGGGTTAATACATTTATTTGCAATTGACGAATGGCAAGAAACAAAGATATAGCATACAAGAAATCAAGATGTATGCATACCAAGTTTGAGGTACAAAAGAGAGATCACGGAAAGTGCATGCTGATTTGGAGTTTCACCATGGGCACTGAGGGCACTTTCCAAAGCAATACATATTCTCCTTATTGCAATTGTTTCCAGACTCTCCTCACTTACATCATCACTTGGTTGGCTCTCCATAACAAAAGTCTTTTCATTTACTTGTTCATTAATCAAGTCCTTCAAAATACTTGAGACCTGTGATGCAGCATCAGCCTCACCAGCAAGAAGTCCTAAATTAGTATAATCAGGTGCATCAGAAAACAAACACCGGCATTAACAATACTATTAGATCAGGCGAACCATCCACAATCTCATCTCCAGTAACCGAAAATTAACAAAGGAATAAAAGTAGAGTCCATGAAAGTAAGCTTCCAAGTTCATCAACCTAGGTTCCTGGGTTGTAGAGGTTCATTTGTTTATCAGGCAAGGGGTAATCCCATACTTCCAATATCTAAAAAATGATGTCTTAGACTCTTTGATATACCGCCCTTGCATGTTATTTCTTGTAAGAGGGATGATAACCTTTTGAGCCACTACTTGTTCTATCACAACTCGTTCGTACAACCATACATAAGATTTTTTTTCTATCATAACTCCTTCATTACACCAAGACAGATAAGATTGTTGTAATGATTTAAGAAATAACAGGGGTGAAATAATGATTAACATCGACAGCAGAAAAAAGAAACAGTAAAATGAAAAAGTGATATGCAACAGAGGTTGACTATATTTAGGAAAGTTAATCAATGAAAAAGGTGCCATAAATTAATTTAAAGGCAATATATCTTTTGATTAACATAGAGATCACATTTTTTTGGTAATATACAGATGGTTTAACCTTTCAGTATTGTCTGTTCTATCATTGAACTTCAATTTGTGTCATGGCTATCAACCATTGCCCTTTACAAATCTTCCAAGTGTGTTGTCAAAACATCAACGACATTTAAATAACTTTGTAGAGTACAGTGACAAGCAAGATACACAATTTAAATTTGATGCACCTCCTTCCATGCACCACTTTACACAACGGAAGGTAAATCTTCAATCAACAAAGTCTATCGGTGATAAAGATTGATATCAGCAGCGTTGGAGATTTAGAAGGCAACACAAAATGTGACAAGGAAATCCTCAGCAACTAAGGAATCCACCTTAGGATACAGGACAGTATTTTATTAAGAAAAAATTTTATTAATTGAGAAATCTGCTCAAATACATCACGTGGATGAGAGACCAAGAAAAGAAAATAACAAAACGAACAGTAATTCAACAACTGATGAGAGCATGTAGCCCACCAAATGCTTAAAATTAGCAAAAATTGAATCAAGAGAAGATTAAGATATTTGAATTGTCCTTTACCAAAAAAAAGATATTTGAATTGTGCCTTATTCCATTCTTTTCCAAACGCCCCATGTGAGGCAAAGAGTAGGAGCATTATGGGCTGATTTAAAATGTAGAGAAGTATGGGAAAACATGGCATGATTGTAGAACCTAGATCGCAAAATTAGCCAAGAAACTACCAAAACAAAGCAGTCAGGGCACCTCCCGCACCAAGAAAGTCAAGAAGCATACCTGCTAGAGACTCCCAAACTACAGGAAGGTTCTTAATCCACAAGCTTGATCCTCCAGTGTGAAATTTATTCAGAGCAACTCTTAACAAGTTCGCAGCAGTCATGACGGTGTCCACTGGGTTCTCTTTTGAAGAAACATATGAAGCAAGAGAAGTGATGACATTTTCTATCTCTTGAACAGTATCTCCCACGGCTAGAGTTTCCAATAATGCCTCGATGATCTTAAGAATCTGTGCTGTAAGCGCTGAGAACCTGGGACTCATAAGCTTGTCTAATTCTGAAAGAATCTGAATGCTTACTTTGGCAGATAGATACGGACAAACGGATATCAGCACATTAAGCATATGTAAGAATCCTATATTTTGGGATTTCAACAGTTTATCATCTTTAGATCCATCCTCAGGACTTGTAGTCCTTGACCAATCTGCCGAAGAACTGCAACTTTCGAAAGAAGACAGTACCAGCTTGCTTGCTTTCCTAACAACACTTGAGGACTTAAAGCACTTGAAAACCTTTTCAAGACATTCTTGTGCACATCGCCGAACCTGAGGAAAGAACATAACATATCTTCAAGTCTACAATCAAGATCAACACCTAAGCAATTGCTAGTCATTTCTTACGATAAGCAAAAGAATAGGAACACACATCCACCTTCCAAAGACCAATTACTGACCTAGAAAGGTGACAATTTTATCTTGCAAAGTCTAACAAAAAAGAAAAAATCCAAAGAGCTTAAAAGAGCAGAACAGGATAGAGCAATGTGTGATTTGCGACAGTACCTTAGGACGCTTGTCCAGGGAGAATTTCAAAAGCGTCTTCAACCCCAATTTCGCCGAATTCCAATCCTCCAAGTCGCAAAACCCAAGCAAAATCCCCAAACACTTCACCGCGGACCTCACGCTGGACACGGACAGCTTCTCCTCCTCCCTCGCCAACACCTCCGCCAGCACCTCCGCCGCCTCCCTCGCCCTCACGGGCGCGACCCCCCGCAGCGGCACTGCGGGCAGGACGATCACGAGGAAGGACATGAGCGCCGCGATTTCCGTGGAGTCCAGGGCCTGCAGCGAGGACGTGGTCTCGACGGCGGACATGGCGGCGCCGAAGTAAGAAGCGGGCGTGAGCGGGAGGGACTCGGCGTCGAGGATGGCGCGCATGGCGGCGGCGGTGGCGAGGAGGTGGCGGTGCTGAGGGGCGGAGGACTTGGCGTAGCGGTCCATGAGCTGTTGGCAGATGTCGGCGCCGTCTCGCAACGGTTCTTCGGCGGGGTCGTGCTCCGTTTGCCGATCCTGTTGAAGCGACGAGGGTCGTTCTTCCTGCCTCCGGTGCTTGGGCATCTGTGGCTTCATGGCGGCGGCGGCGACGGCAGCGGCGGGTGCTTCCGATCGCCGCCGTTTGCAGTGGCTTCTTCCGACTGTGGAACGGTTCGGGGTTTATGGAAAGGGGCGAAGAGAAGAGAAGAGAAGGGTTTAAGAAAAAAAAAATTTGGTTTTATATATATATATATATTTTCCTCTATCTTAAAATAAGAAGTCGAGAGGAGTCTATTTGCACAACCCTTTTGGCTAAAGCCACACCTTGTGAATTGACTAAAGTGCCCCTATCTTTCTCGATTCCATGTCACCATCTCTTCCCTTTTGTGGAGCCCTTGTGCATGGTTTCATATTCCCAATCACAAACAATGAACGACAAAATTTCTTCGTTTGAGGATTTAAGTGAAAGCAGGGTTAAAAGTAAAAAGACTACGTTTCTATATGCTATATCCTTATGGTTGAAATTAGAGGCGAGCACTGAAATCGGACCGCACTGGTCCGTTTTCGCCATACCAGAGATTTCGGTCCCTAGTTCCTGAAATTTGGAATGGTGATTGTTGGTCTAGTTCCCGAATCCAAATGTGAACCGAACCATCCAAATCGAATTGATCTTTTTCTTTATTAACAAGTTTATGATACTTGATGATAATTTATTGCACCTTTAACGTCTTTTCACCGAAATTTTCTTAATTTAAAATCCAAAACACTAATAAACGAGAGTTTAGATTATGCAATAATACTTGTAGTCTTTCAAGGAATAGGAAAAAAAAGAATAAAGTTATTACCATCGATTCCTAGACTCAACAGATAATCGCGCGAGACTTGTCGGTGGCAGTTTCCAGTTCCACAAAGGGGGAACGGACTCTTCTCGTCCGATTCCCAGTTTTAGGGTGGGAATCGACCCACTCTAGAACCGGATCACCCCTAGCTAAAATAATGTATAGAGTTTTATGTTTAAGAAATTCATCTTTAATGCCTCATCGATGTTCTTCATATTTTTACCAAAACCAAAACTCGGGGTTCGTTATTTTCTTCACATTTAATCTTATATTGCTTCACAGGGAACATTTTTGAATATGTTGGTTAGGTCTGACTCGTCCATGATTCCTCTCATGTAACTTTAACTTTCAAGAAAAACCAAATAAGAGGTATTTTTCATTTTTTGATCACTACTTTCAATCATCATTATTTTTTTTTTTTGGTAAGATTCAATCATCATTATTTTCTTCTTTTATAATTAAAAAAGAGTGAAGATTGGGGAAGTTTTCCTTCTTCAATTTCATCCTAAATATGTTAAAGTGTTCTCAAAAGGAATTCCAATGACATAAACAACAAACAAGCAAAACCAACTTATGAAGACGAAGATTATTATCGTGATAAGAAATGACGTCACGAGATCCTTCTTGAATAAAACAAAGGATGGCTTTTTAATAGGGGTGTGCACAGAACTAGATCGAGCCGACCGATTTTAGGCGATTTCTAGTTCCAAATTTTAAGTAGGAAAAATCAGACCGGTTTCCTGTTCTAGGTACAAAACCAAACCACTCAGACCAATAGTTTTTTTTATATAATTTTTCCCCTTCTTATAAAGAGTAAAGAAAAGGAGATTATCGAAACGCTAAACTGGACCAGTTCGGGAACCGGTCCAACCCGGGAACTAGTCCAGTTTCCGGTTATAGTGCGAATGCCATTTGAAGCTTTTTTATCCTTCTTTTTTGGTAATTGGAGGGGAAACCTCGAATGGAGCTGTTGTTCGATTGAGTCACAATGGACATTCCTTTTTTGCTCGAGTGGTTTAGCCTCATTTACATCCAAATTCGCACACTGAGAGTCTTTCTTTTTTTGGTCGCGCCTACTTCGCTCCAAATCAAGCCGGAATTGCTGCTCGGCTGGGCAAGTCGCCGCAACAATTTGGCTCAGCAGAGCAAGCCGAGGCATAATGCTGCCCATGAAAAGAGAGAGAGGAGCTGGAAAAATACTTGAATATCATCAATAAACGAATGGCAGGACCACAAAAGTGAGAGCTCTCTGAATAAGCAGATATGCATAACTCTGTTCATAAAGGACCGACACCAGTGACATAGATCGAGTATTATCTGCCACCCAAGCAGAAGAAAAGGAACAGGCAAAGCCGAAACATCGATAGATAACAGCAAGCACAGCGGTACAAACAATACTCATCTTCATGTCTTACATTGAGACTATATAACATTCATGCATTACATATACACCCCCATTTACACAAATCGAATGGAAAGAGGCAAAAAAAATGAACAAATCACGATCGGGGATTCGCACAACCAAATCAAAGAATTGTAGCTTGCCTACCATATTTCAAACTACTATCCCTGACGGACAGGAGGCAGCAGCTTCTAGAAAGGAGCATTTGAAAAAATAACACTCTTCCAATGGCGGCAAAACCCATACCGGTCTACCGACGGCTACAAACTCATCAAAGGGCAAAATGCCAGACACAGCAGTCCCGGATCGAAGTGCACCAATGAACTCACAACTTTCTGGCAGAGAACACGTTCAATATGCGAAACAAGGAACTCTAAGAAATGCAACACAGCAGTGGCAGAAGATCACATTTTTGCTAAAACAAATCGACTTTCTTCTTGAGCATGTCCTGCTTCCATTTTGGCAACTTGTAAAATGCATCCTTTGTCATCCCTAGGACAGCCTGAAATCCCTCGTCCGACAGATAAGCCTAGCATGTAAAAAGAAAGCAACATGAAAAATAATCTGAAACATGAATCAGCTAAAAAATGACCAAGGCTCACAATGTTTACTGACCTCTCTCCTTTTAAAGTCTATTCCAGTCACTGGATTGTCCGACTTAGCCTTCAGTTGATCATAACTGAACACAGTTACAATATTTTCACTGGCGTTAACATCCTGGAGTGGCCCTTGCTTGCCATCTGATTGCTCCTCATTGTTTTCTGAGAAAGGTGCAGATCCCTCTGTATCATTGTCCTCTGAGACTTCCACCAGATCTTCCGCTCCGGAAACGGGTTTTTCACCTTTTGTGTCCACTGCAGATAGTAAATTATAACATACTTTGTGTCCACATTTACTCATGAAGAAAATGGATGCAAAAAAGTGCTAAATACTTGTAACAAAGTGAGTTAAATTTCTTTCAACAATCAAAGATAGGTTTCAACCGTATAAAGGTTCGGCAAAGCACTGCAAGGCCCGAGAGTGGTAAAATTAACTAACAAGCAGGAAGGAGGAAAAGACAAAGGCTCCAGTTTGTCTCTGTCATGATCACGCATTGCAGTAAAATCTTACATGAGGAATCAAACTTCGTATAGCAAGCACATGCAAATAAATAGATATAATGTGGAGAAAATTCCTACCAAGTTTAAGAAGTTTACCTGGCGGGCTACTTTCTGGAGCAGGTCCACTGGACCGAGTGGGGGAGTTATCTGGCGACTTCTCAGCGGTTAGAACAGAAGAAAGAGCTGCTACAGCTGCTGCTCTTTGTGATCCTTGACCACTTCCTGATGACCTTTGGGCAGAGGGTTTTGACAGTGAAGAGGAATTAAAAGCAGAAGATAAGGCAGCTAATGCTTCAGCTCGTTGCCTGGGTCCACTATTGTCTGAGCCATTGGATTTGTCAACACCCTAGGACAAGAATACGTATTAAAAGCAGCATCATGAATTGAATTTCGATTTCACAATTTGGTAAATTTAAACCCAAAACGAGGAAACATAAAATCATATTAAAACATCAATTCGCTTGAATAATCTGAAACCATGCATACAAAATAGATGAAGAAACAATATTTACTATGGGATGAAATAAACTTATAAATGCCGAATCTAAGAAGGAGAGTGAGAATTTCATCACCTCCAGTGATGATAAATGATGTGAAGGGGCACCTTTGAATGATCTCCTGGATCTTATGCAATCAAATGTAAAAAAGGAAACTGAAACTTTTCATCTCCTCCAGTAGTGATAGATGATGTGTAGGGGCACCTTTGAGTGATCTTCAGGATCTTTCTATAGAATGTCAAATTGCAACAAATTGGGAAGGTGGTCACTTCCTTTTTTTTTTATGACAAATGAATCTTCAACCGATTGAAATATCTATCTTTTGTTTTAATGGGGTGGGAGGGGACTGAAGAACTGGGACTGGGAGGTAGAGTACCTTTAACATAATTTTGGTTTTGTATAAACAGTTGACTCTTTGTGGCACATTGAAAACAAGATAAAATAGAACCACATGATGGGCAGAGAGCCACAAGTTAAAACTTTCTTTTGAACTCTTTCGTCCAAAACTGCGGCTAGGAAGGTACCAACTTCAATTGGAGGCTAATTTGGGAGTTTACATTTCCAGCAAAGGCACATTCTCTTACTTGACGAGCAATACAAGCAAGTAATCTAACTTTAGAGAAGTTACCAATGACATTGAGTCAGGTTTATGGATGCTTCTATAAAAGAAGTGCAACTAATAATGCTATTAATGTGCTCTATTAGAGACATTTGTGGATAGACCATTGGCAGTTTTTTGTTGCAATGTCTCCACGGAGGTTTCCATTCTCAGTATGAAGACTATTTTCCCTCTTTCAGAGTAGTGAAAATCATTTCTCTAATACATAGTCAACTGATAAAAAGACCAACACAACTGTATAACTTCAGGTTAGTAGATCGATGTAGCCTGTTGCATCAAGCTCTTTGCCGTCACACGTGGAATTCCCTACATTCACTAAGAGCAAGAATATCAACAATTACTACTGCAGTCCTTGATTCTCAGAGTGCAAGCAACTTCCGCAAAACTATTGTGGAAGACAAGCCGTGGTAGGTCTGTCTCCCAATTTGAAAGTGTATATCTTAAGCAGGGTATTCACGGCTCTCAAAGAGAGGAGGCTGAGTTAAATGCAAGTCAACAGCTAAAGACTTCATCAAATACTTAAAGTTAAGCAACGCAAAGCTCATCCAAGTTACCAGGGGTATACTACTTATGCAGACAGAAAACCTAGCGCAATTTTGGAGTAGAAAAGTGCCTATAGCTGTGCTTCTTTGCACTGCACTAACACCAGTTGCCTTTTTACTAATAAGCAGTTACCACAATAACATTAGAAACCTGAAAAATAAGATGAAATAGATAAAACCAGTGTGGGTGAAAAGACTCTTACTGAATTGGATGACTTTCCAGAGGATGGATTAAATGCAGAAGATAACGCAGCCAAAGCTGAAGCCCTCTGTGTTGGTCCTCCTTGATTGCCATTGGACCTATCCTGGTTCTGCAGCAGAATAGATTGCCATGCAGCAACACCACAGGGCAAAGATAAATCATAAGCTTGGAAAGGTCTTAATTCAATCGAGTAATAATTACCGTCAATTAACAAAGATAATTGACATGGGAATAACAAATTTTGGCAAAAATTATGTCAAAAAACGTTTGTCACAAACATAGTTTTCCTTTCTATTTATTCAATACATCATTCGATAAAGATACTCTTTGGTCAAGTTATGAGTTCCACAAGAACAGGATGCCGAAGCACGTCATCATCATTATTATCGCCGACACCACCCACCACCACCACCACCATGATGATGATGATGGCAAGCCCAAATACCTCACTAACCTCTTTGGTCTAGCTAAAATTCTTAAAGCAAATTAATGCCAATAAATCGCGGATAAATAATAAACATATACAAACACAAGATGCCTCTCAAAACAATTCTCTGAAATTAGGCCAGCAAAAGTACATAGGCTCTTGAGAAAGAAAATGAAAAGAAGAGATATATCGGCTGCAAAAAGACCAATTTCCAAAGAAGGAAAAGCAATTTATACTCCAGTTATTCCCAACAGGTCTCCACAAGGCAATCCAATCAAGCCATCCATGTGAAGAACATCTAATCCCAATAGAACTTCTACCATGGGACTAGTTCATAAAGACATAGAACGATTAGAATGTCCAAATGAAAAGCTTAAACCTTAAATTAGTAAGTGGAAGGAGACAACATTAATATAAGACTTATGGCAGATGTGAGATGTACTTTAACACATAGTACGGCAGATTATACGTCATCAACGCAAAATTTGAATCAAAAACAACACGAGCAATATTTAGAGTTTCCCATTGAAGAAGACAATGACAACTTGTCTGTCACATATACCTACAACAACAGGTTAAGCTGCAGCATTATCAACCTGACGAAACACTTACCTCCACAGCATGACCTATGCCAAACAATAATGCCACCTTCTTTTGGAACGAATTTCCCTGGACCTGGTTGAATGAAGAGCTATGATAAGCAATGATACAGGATACTGACTCATTCCTTTTTAGCATAACTTCATTAAGCTTTTCTGAAGATTAAATAAAATGAATAAACTAAATGTTGAGAATGGTATCATATGCATGTCAGATGCCCTAAACAGAGGACCAACTTAAAGCTTCCAAAGATATTGATTGACAAGGTTGGAGCACAATTTCGTCACACAGAAGCAGAGTACAATATCCATGGATAATCCATAAAAATGCAGCAGGAAGTTGAAGTGGCCTAAGCATTAATAAAGAAGATAGAGAGGAAGGTGGCAGATAACAAAATACACACTCTATGCTCATAAGTTTATGAGAGATCCACTTTTTCACTCCATAATCTTACTTTTGTGCATTTGACTAATCTTAATCACTATGGACATCCTCCATCACAATTATCTTATGGCTCAAGACAGGATGCTACATTACTTCTTTACATAAACCTGTTCAACTGATAGTATCTTAAATAGATTTCCGCGTGTCTTCTAAGCGTTAGATAGAGGTATATTTCACTTAGGATAACTGGCCATGCAAAAGAATTATTCGATTATAGCAGAAATAGGGATTTACTCCAAGGCAGAAAAGGCAGTGCCTGTCACCACAGGACGTACATTGGCTTTTGCAGAATCCCATGAGAAATAAGTGGTGAAGAAGCATGGTTCATTTCCTTCAGTGACTCTGTAAAGTGGAACAGTAGGGGCCAGATTTTCAAGAGATGCCGCCATTTCTATGTATTTCTGCCAACAATTTTTACAGTGAATAAGATAATCATTCAACAAAGGAACCAACATGAAAAAACAAATTTTAGCCATACCTGACCAATTTCAAAAGCATTTTGCTTTTCTTTGGAGTCTACAGAATGACCAACCCAAACAAATACCTCTGCTTGTGTATCGAGTACTAAGATATCCTCAGTCAAAAGATCATCTTGTGAGAAGTTATATACCTCCTCGACCTACAACGAGTACTTATTGTTAGATATAGCATGCTAATGTTAAAACATGTCAAGAAATGCCGATATTCATGGATGCAACTTACCTCAAACTTTCCTGCATCATCCAAATGGTAAAAAAATAAAAGAAATAATGTCAGAACTCATGGCCACAAGAATAACATAGAAATTCGCAAAGCATCTCCACTCCAGAAGCCATCATATCTCGATAAGAGAACAAGATATGAGAAAAAATTCTAGCTTCTGCTGAACTAAATATGAAGTTTAACCTTTATTGAATGAAAATGTGAACAAGTGTGGATCTCTGGCAGTCTCGGAAGAAACTTTTTTGCTGGTGTAACTTTGTTTTCCTCCCAGTGCGAACCAGAAACTTGAACTTTCAGTTCCTTCTTTAGCATGTTTTAAAGCTACTCCAGGCTGCAATGACAAGGCACAACACAATTAGTCCCAGTAGTAACCAACTTAAAGTATAGCCTAAGCAACTCACAATGTTAAGTAGCAAAGACAACAGGATGCACTATAAGTAAATTAGGTTTCAAGCTGCCATACTTACTGGAAGGGTAATGCATATGCAATTGTAAGTAAACTACACTCAGAATATATGACGATGTTATGCCAAGAGAACATATACAATAAGCAGTATTGTGCGAGCAGCAGTGACAATGCTGCAACAACTGAACAAACAGCTGTCATTGAGAGCAGCCTGCACTTAAGTAATCACAAGTACCCTTCTTCGTGAACTTCTGCATGTACCTAAAACGTGCACAGAAGACAACTAGAGCGCTGAGACTAACTTGCCTCGATTAGCTTATCATATACCATGGACCAAGTAAAATCAGAACTGTGCAGTTCAGTCAGTGACAATGACCGAAATTTTGCATATTTAACCAAACAGAATGTGAGTTTATTGTATGCAGCATTTTCCTCTCAAAACTCATTATGGTGGTCTTAGTGCTGTAATGACAATGATATGCACACATTTTGATCCTCCAACTACATGAGGACGCTCTTCACAGGAAAACATACCAAAATCGTCAATATACATATTTGGATTCGAATAACCAACATCATACATCTAATAACAGTTGTTAATAAGAAGGAAGAATTACTTCTGAACTTTAAAGACCCGAGCTTGGTTTAGCAATCCACAGATAATTATGAGAAGCTAGAATCAAAATTATGCTGTCATCATGGATAAATTTGATCCTGGTGTAATTTCAAACAGGTCACATCACACCTTCAAAAACTCAGCAACTTTTGCAGCCAGCTGTTGCTGCTCAAAGGTGCTCTGGTTTCCATGCCAGGTGAAAACAGAAGCTCCAGATTGCAGAAGGAAACACTCGGCAGAATTCAGTGATGTTGCCACCTGAACATTAAAGAGTTAACACGTATTGCCATGAGTTTACCAATGACCGGCACAGGCAATATTTAGTAACAAATATCATCAGATTAACATTAGTTAAAATCTATTGGCACATATACAGAAGATCTGAGGATGAATAAGACGTAACAGGTTCAGAAAAGAGGCAAAAACTACAGCAATTGCGGATTTATTTTCACCTTTAAGCTAACTAGTAATTATGTAGGCAGGAACGAAAGAGATTAAGTAACAGTTAGACAACACAAGAACTGCTCCTGCAATATCATGTAACTTAACTCTTCGGTTATCAGCCTCCTATTTTGTTATGCTGAGAAAGTAGCAGTGGCCTCCTGTTGACTGGTATTCTTCTGTTATTGCTAAATTGACTTGAAAGGCTGTAGGCACATAAACGAAAGGCCTATGCCTGGACCCTTAGTGAAGTATGCAAAAGCCATTTTCTAAGCTAACAGTTCCTTTGCTCCCCAGAATAGAGTAAATCGGGCTACTCATCATCTGTTCATAGTTTGCTATTGGTGTATCCCATACCCTAGAGATTTTTGCAACCTACTTTCAACTGAGACAGCACTTTGCAGTCCAGGAGATTAGGGCTTACCAAGCAATTTACTCAATAAGAATAGAGGGACCTCCTTTCTGGAGGAGGGAGTCTCCAAATGATATCTTTTTTAGATGGGACTCTTCTCCCATCTGGCCATGTACGCCAAAGGAGGATTATTTAGTATAGGTGCCACTTTTGCATCATCTTTAACATGGCTACTGATTATTAAGGATATACTGGAGAAAAGGTGTCATCAGAGGTAAGAAGAATGCCACCGTGTTTCTTATAAATAGAACTCTGTTGTTGACCACATGCACAATTCTAATTTTTATTTTATTTTCTTTACATGAAATTAATTGCTACATCTCTGCATTTTCAACTGCAAGACCCAAGATAATCGCATTCCGCACATGCTTCAGCCATTTCACAGGTTTAATAGATTGAAAAAACTTCCGCATATTTTCATATCAGAAAAATGGTTTTACGCAATTAATATTTGGTAAGTCAATAGGCTTAATTAAACATAACGAATTTAACGGCGTGTCAAATTCTTTCATTCTGACTTGATTTTTTATCGATCACTTGGAGCACCTGATTTGGCATTCTAGATTGCCAGCTATCCACAATATGGAACAACCATTCCAGATACAGGTCACACATGACTTAGCGATTTCTGAAATATTCTTGAGAGTATTCTAATATTTTTACCAATATTCTTCCCAGAGAATTTCCGTGACAAACTGTATGTGCTGCCCAATGTCAATAACAGTCTCTTCTTAAGTATGCATAATCAACTAATAGTCAATTTACAATCAGCTATGTTCAAAATCTACTTCTGTGACAAATACGTCCACAGTCATCTCAACAGAACTTAGCAGTTAATAAGTCAATAGAAGCACCTATACAATGAATCGATAAACGAAAATTGAAGGAAGTAGAATGACAACAAGATTTTGTACAAAAACAAGAACAAGATGACGCAGGGCAAATGTTGACAGCCCAAACTTGGAGGCGCAATTGGGACATTAAATAAACCATATATACAATCAGTTCTTATGTTGTTCTCACTTTAGAAGCAATTACTGTGATTGAACTTTGTCACATACCCAATTGCACAAAGACAAAGTCCAAATGATAAGATAGCTGACACAAGCTCCCTAGCATTTTGTGGGACAATAATCCCTTTCAATTGTTTTGGCTCATTAAATCTTTGACACGGGCATTGCTTTGCATTTAGGCTTTCCACATTCAATAATCTCTAAATAAACTTTTCATCCCTCTCTGAATTTTCTCTCAACAAGCTATGTCAGGACCTGAAACTTGATCTTGCTCTAGTTTAAGGATCAGAAATGTGTAAATGGATTACTCTTAAGAGTATTATGCTCTATGTTTACAGTTTTCATTATAAATGTCAAAGTTTTCAACCCTCCCCTATCATCAAAAGATACAAATGACAGCACACCTCATTGTTCAAATGGCTAACTATGCAAAACAACAACAATGACGGGGACAACCGTCTAACTAACAATCAGCTCATTGGCTAACAACCAATAATGAATTGAACTATTTTACGGTGAAGATTCAACAATGCATGCTTGGGCAACATTCTTCATGCAAAAATATGGAGATGATCTCTCTTATTTACAATTAAGAAGCATACGGGTATCAGATCCTCCCATTTGCTAATACACTATTGACTTCTGAAAATCTTGACTTAAAGAGAAAATAAACACAAGTTTAAGTTCCGTACTGATCAAACTATCACTAATCACAGCTCAAACAAGTTGTGGAACCAATCAAAACTATGAGAGAAGTATTCAGAAAATCTAAATGGCCCACTACCAACAGAAAAGGAACAACAAATGCTCGTCTAACCATGAACAATTGCTCCATATTTTTCCAATTGATTCAGGCATGTCAGTTCCACAAAAGTTAAAGGCACATGTTCAAAAATAGACTAAACGTCAGATATCCATCCAGCTGCAAAAGTTAATAGCAAGCCACTTATATATCAGTAGTCAGCAAAACAAGACAAAACTCAATAGCACATACCGCATCTACTTGGACTGCCTTATTGTTGTGAATGGAAGTCCCGGATATACGTATAAGTGCCCCAGATTCTTGCGTGTACGTATCATCCGTTAAACCTTTTTCCGCTATTAACTTCTTGTAACCTGAGCTTAAACCTCCCTAAGGAAGATTTTAGATAGCAAATGAGCCTCATAATCCAAACCACATATTCCAATCCTGCTGCATTTTGAACCATTGCATCATCTTGAAGAAGCACAGAAGATACCTTGAGGATCACCATAGGCTGAAAAAGTGCAATGAATTGCGCTGGCTCTTTCCCTTGAAAAATACGACCCTATAAGGAAAATCGATTAAAAAGCATGTGATATGTCATCTCCATTGCCCAACTGGAGGAGACCCAAAAAACCATACCTGAACAGGTCTCCCCTTCAGTGAGTTGAAAATTGTGTTAGCCAACCGAGCAGCCATCTTTTGTTCTTCCTGCAATGAAGAATATATTGAAGTTGTAAGTCTCTTCTATTTTAATCTGGCAATCACAGTGCTTTAATGACCGAACCAGTTAATAAACCAGCTAACTGACAGGTTCATGGTTCCACCAGTTCAATCGATGGAACCCCTGTTCAGATTATGTTAAGTATGGTTGCTGATATTACCTCGTATAATGAAAATTTTGGCTTGGTGTTTTATCATTTTGTCATAATTGAGAATTCCATGTTCAGGTCGCAATCTCATTTGTATCTTATTTTTCAATGAATATTGCATCTACACTAATGGCAGTAGTGACTAAACTCTATTTACATGCATGTGAAATCTAGGGTGGATTACTTGGCCGGGTGTCTCATTGCTTTATTTAGAGCCAAAGCTTCTAGCACTTTTAATATATATAGTTTGGACAATAATGACAAATGAAGCATTGTGGTGGAATGTTGCATGCATGCTGGTGCCTGAAAGAGCCAGATTCAAAACAAAATGCACATGTCTCACGCATTTTCTAAGCGTGATGGAGCAGTCCAATGTTTTATGTGGTTCAACTGTGATCAAGACCAGACCAATCCAATCCAGTTTTAGACCAGCCGAGTTTCAGAGGGCTGACCAAACCAGACAACAGACTGATTTCGGGTCCAACCTGTTGAATCAGCCAGTCCAGTCCACTTTCTCGAACATTGGCTAATCATAAACAGATGTTTATCCACTATAGGTATGGAAGAGAAACTACAGGATTTTGAACTCTGTCGGCCATCCATTTCCTCATTTTCTCCTTTCTCTTCCTCTAACATCATTTCTCTGACAAACTAAGGGCAAAATCCGTAGATACATTTTTTTGGCCACAAGGGCATGCTCTATAAACAAGAAGGCATCTGTGGCGATAGTCTGCGTCTCCTAAGAATTGGCAAAATTATTTCATAGACATGAGCCCTTTTAAATAAGCAATTCAACTGCCTTCCTATGCTATACAATAGCTAGCTTTAACCTGAATTCAAATTAGCTAATATACAACAAATTCATTCCGCAATCATTTAAACACATCCTGCAATTAAGAGATAATTTACCCCAATGCTATCCTTTCCAATCCAGCAGCTCAGCAGATAATCTTCTTTCCTTTCGCCAGAGTGGTAGGTGTAAAGAATGACATAGCAATCTCCACTATAAAACTTACCAATATCCTCTTTGGACAACGGAGTCTTGGCACTGCCATTAATGCGCCACACCTAAAATCCAATTTAAATCGGTACTAGAGAAATAGAGTTGCAGCTTTCCTTAAAAGAGGACATACGAGATGGATATAAAAACTAGACCTCCAATTTTCCACCTCCTTCCAGTAAAGGTGGGACTTCTTCGTTCACAGAAGGACCTTTTGCCACTCCCTTTACACCCATTCCTTGTTGCTTAAGTAAAGCTGGCAAAAAGTACAAACCAATGATCAACAGTGATAATGCTAAGTGAAAAACTCCACCCATTCAGAGTACAAATGGGAATGTGAAACGTCACCTGCTACTTTTCCTCTCCCTTCCTCAGAAGCAGGAGTTGCAGAAGCAGATGGCCAAGTGTCAAATTTGGATTTAAATGCGTGAGTCTCGTAACCTTGAATAACTCTGGTTATGCGTGTTGATTTTGGTCTGTTCTCACTACTAATAAAGTCCTGCAGACAAGTTGGGTTTTAGATATAATTTATTCAGTTATGACATAGAAAGATGAACCTCTACACTCTACCTCAGCTGCTTGGATGGCCGCTTTTCTTTCATCCACTTGTGTAACTCGGCCAACCCAAACAAAGACCTCAGCACCACAATCCAGGAAGTAACACGTGTTGTTTTCTAACATGCCCTTGGACAATTCACCTTCCACAAGCTTCAGCTGACCATCAACAATGCTACAAAGAGAAGCAACTTGAATAAACACATAGAACAGATAAAGGCCCATGTTCTTGAACAGTGATGGTTGCCCCATTAACAGCAGTAACGGTATCCTATGTTTATCTTATAGCTTAATAAATGAAAGAAATTTACCACTAGAGATAAGACTGTATAAGCCCCAGAAGTACTAGAATTCGCAGGAGATGGCAAATGTGAAGAGAATAAGAACAGACATAATCAAATAACCACTAGCAACTGTTCTAGGCATTATAGGATCATATCTTCGGAGTACCTCTACATATTTAAATATTAAAATTTATAAGGAAAAATATGAAAATTAAGAGTCAGGTAGACATGCTTGCCAAAGCAATTCTCTCAGCTTGCAGTCATTACATGCATTCCAAGAACTCAACATAGTTTCTATACTTTTTATTGCCATGACAATAGCAACATTACATGATATGGGAAAGCCATATACAAGTCAAGTCCATTTTTTCAATGTTGACTAATCTTTCGGAATATTCGTGTAATTCTCCATATCCACATATTCCTCTTTCATAAATATTTATTGTTCATATTATGAGAAAATGACTAAAAATACTTCAAGGACCAATAAAAAATAAGCATGTCTCAAGCTGCTGGTAAACTTTTGGTAGAGTAATATGTATGTTTCCTTCTAAGAAGTCTTCTAGGAGTTAGCATGCAATTCTCTTTGCCCTCTTTTCCCATCTTTAAGTGTCACATGCGCTAATTACGCTTCATTAAAAAAGAAAGCTCTTCTTTCCAGGCCAAAGTTGTTATTTGATCAGAACATAACAGAAGCTACCAAATTTCATATGTACAAGATGCACACTGCAGACCAGAAGCACTGGCACTCCTCCTTTAGTTTAAAAAAGTAGAAACCCAACCTCCTAGAAAGTAATGGTACCTATAGAGCTTGGCAGGAGTTGCTTCTGGAATTGCATCATCCTCACTTAAAACTTTCTTGCCAATGGGAGCAAAACCACCAAGGAGGACCCAGAACTCACCCGAGTCTGATTCAGTATCTAACTTCCCATCATCTGGCATGAACAGCCACATATGCATGAATAAGCAGAGCTAGCAGCATAAACGATTTAAAAGGAGTAAATGATACCAATTATATATGCAAAACATTAAAGCTTAGGCAAGAGCCTACCAACAATTGCAACATCACACTTTCCTTCATGATACTTCTCTTTCAAAAACTGAATGACCTCCAAAGCCTTGGCCCTTTCCTGGATATTTGAATTTGCACCATTGAACTGATAGATTTTCTGCTGAGTGTCTAGGATAAATACATCATCATGATTTAATGAAGACCGAGCAAAAGGGACCTGCAAGAGTTAAAAAGAAAATTTGTGTCACGCGCCTAGCAGAAGACTGACATGCCAAGGAACACAAGGATCAAACAAGAACACTCGAAGCAGAAATCTCCAGTACCTGCTTCAACCTAACAACTCTTTTTCCACGACAGACATATAAACGTGTCTCAAACTCCTCTTCCTCGGGTTTTTTGAATCCAGATGCTACACCGCCTTCCAACGGTATTATACAAGGTTTGAAGTAGGATAAGAATTTGTCAGATTCATGGCCTTGAAGTTCCCTGTGCTGTACAGCGCGTCCTCCAAGGGCAGCATCAAGTTCAACAGTCTTAATTGCTGCTGTTCCAGCTTCATCCTACGAAAAGGCATATATTGGGGTGAGACCATGCCATGACTTAAATCATAGGTAAAGCAACTCCAATATCTCAAAAATAGAACAAATACATCAAAGAATACCTGACTTGTGTCTTTTCCAATCCAAAAGTGTATGTCATACAAATAAGCACCTCCCTTACCAGGTGTTGTCTACAGAAGTTTAATTGAATATTAATCAGTGGAGATAAACATTATAAACATAAACTATAGAGGACAGACAGCCTTGTATTTCACACACTTTATATTGATAAAAAAAATTATATTTGTTATCTTTATACATTGCTCTTTGACACCATTACTATATATGTTTTATATAGTTTATTCAGCATTTAACTCTCAATAAATAATCATAAACTCCATTGATTTTAATTTGACTATAAATTTGACCATCATAATTTAAGAGGCGGCAAATTTTTTACAATAGTACACCCTAAACATGTCAACACTGAATATCCTTTTTATTGCTATAAGATGAAATACCATAACAAGTCGACACAACATTTGGTTATACGAGGATGGTAATTGTAGATCCTGTCAGTAGTGTTCCATTCAAGAAAAGGACAATGGCTCAGACATCCAAATTAAGTGCAGTCATATCTCGAAAATTGTGAAATGAAGTTAATATAGCATTTCTCAAATTTACAGCGGATGATAAACCAACAGTTCAAGCAGCATGATCAGTCGTGCTCATCATACTATAAAATACAATTGCCCGCACATGTAATGACGATCTGAAAGCATAAATAACAACAAAGAGGCTTTAAATTAAAACTAAAAATCTAAAGGGTTAATTTTTAACTACCAAATACTTAGGTATTGCAAAATAAAGAAAAACTGATGATCTTCTGCAATATCTTTATTACATAATTTAACAGAAGTACTTGCCTTGCAGGTTTACCATTATATAGAGGAATAAGAACTATTTTCACCTGTAATACAATGTAGGAATCGCCCATGTAGAATTTCCCATGTTCTGATTTAGGCAGTGGAACTGGCTGAAAATCCTCGATACGCCAAATTTCAGTCCCACTACAAGCTGTTAAGCTCAAACATGCTTGAGATTAAATGTAGCAGCATGGGGACTAATACTTTATATAATACAAATGCATTATCTTTCTTCTAGGTATTCATTCGCAAACATCCACAAACTAGGGAATTGAAAGTCAATTAAGATATCAAAAGATAGGTAATGCAGTAAATCAATAGCAAGTTATTTCTTATATCCAGGATACATCCTCTGACCGGCACCCTGAAACGCAGGATCCAAAACCTTTGCAGTGCTAGACATCGCCCGATATTTATGTTCTTACTTTCTTCTGGATGGCAGATATCCTTCAAGTGCCAGATTCTGGAGTCTAACAATTCAGCAAGAGTCCACTGCATAAGCAGAAAATGATCTTTTAAAGAATCTGCCAAAAAATGCAATCTAAAATGAAACAGTAAATATTATGATCTCTGACTGTCATTTGCTTTGAGGTTGGGTCTTGATTCTATCACACGCTTAAACTTCCAAGGCTCTTCTTGGTCATTTATGGATTTTCTTTGTTGTATATGTAATTATGTGTGACTCAACTAGATCACGTTCAACAATTGTGATCTAGATTCCATGCAAATGATGGTCAGGGACCAAAACTGCTCAAAAAGACGTTCAAGGAATAAAAACCTCAGTTTTAAAAGATCAAGGACCAAACTGCAAAAGCAATCAAACTTAATGGATCCTAGGTGTTGTTATCCCATTTGAGAGCTTCACAAATTCTAGCCAGTCAAGCCTGTGTAAGAATATGAGTAACCCACTCCACCTACATCAAATAACTGCATCACCCACTAACCTTATCAAGTAGATAAGCTAAAGCATAATCACAACTTTTTTCTCGCATTTTTTCACTTCAAAAGACTATATACACATACACATGTATATATAAGGTTCGCTATACCAAACCTATACATTTGTAGGAATACGTATGTTAATTATCATTAAATATCCATATTGGAACAAACCTCCAAGGAATCAATATCTCGATTTGAACTGTCGACCTACCCCACAAAACATGCAAAAAGAGAATGCCCCTGGAAAGTGTTTGATAAATGTTGAACAACTGTTATCCCAAATACTTAAACTAAAGCTGCTAGCAAAAATGCCAACAATGTATATCAAACATAAATGTTAATCAACCCCCTTTGCGTGTGAGTTGGACCTTACATGTAAAACATAGGATGTGAACTTAACTACATCAAACAACAATAGGAAGGAAAACATGAGTAATAGACAAAATGGCAACAATAGGAGAATCAAAGATTGAACCCTTAACTTGAAGTTCCGATATCATATTGAAGAATAGTTGCTCCCAAAACCTTGAGCTTTAAATTGTCAAGTAACATGTTGACAATGTATCTCAAGCACAGTTCTCAATGATAAACGATCTATGCTATCGATACTTGTGCTTCAATAGGATGCAATAAAGAGTGTGTTTTTTCGGCCTTGGACGTGAATGACTCGTGGTACTTCTCCACCTGCTGCCTTTCTCGAACCTCTTTGGTAATTTTAGTATTTATGTTGCTTTTGACTTCAATGACTGCCTTCTAAGATCAATTTTAATGCGAGCTTTAGAAGTTCCAATTTCCAATGTTAACAACCGCTTCAATCAAAAGCTATGAAAAATGAACACTATCGTAGAAGAGTAAAGATGCACTGAAGAAGAAGATGAGAAATTCATTATCACTAATATGAGTACACAAGAACATAGAGCATTTCCAAACTCCAAACCAGTACACCCAAATTACAAACCCCCACAGTGAGATCGAGCATAAACATGCAAAAGTCCTAATAACAACTAAACACAATAGCCAGTCTAGGTAACAAATTTAATTCACAACCGCAATTCCTTCTCTCCTCCTAGACATATATTTTGGCGGTTACCTTCTGACAGGATGAATTTCTATGTCTAATTGGATTCTCCAAAGCTACTGCCTTTCTTTTTTTGGCTTTCATTCCCCAAATTTATCAAACTAATTCTTTCACCAAAGTTCACTTACATGTCACGGGACGTGTCCTGAAAAATAATGACATACTTATGTACATCTATCTGTAGGATCTAATTAACCTTGCTCTTCATCTTGATGGCATCAGTCTTCTCAAAACAGGAACTTTAGCATGAACATTTTTATTCTGATTCCTAATACGGATTTCTCTTAGGAATGTTATGCAGGTACTGGTCCAAATACAGAGAGACTGAGCATGTTAAGAGTTCCACAATTCCTCATTCAATGGCCAGATTAATTCCTGATATGAGAATCATGTTCGCTGGCATAAGCTTCAACTGATAAACACTTGGACATCAGAAGAGTATCATCTTGTCACTAATATAACACCTAAGAACTATTCGACTATAGAAGCTCTTCTTGGACAGCATGTGATTCGTCATTTCATCTAAACAGCCATCGTTTCTCCAGACTGGCAATATATCCATTTTCTAAATGTGTACGGCCAAACACACATAATCAATTAAAAAATGTAGCATTTTTAACTTTTGGCCCCAACCATTCTTTTTCCATCAAAGTCACCGAGTCTCTCGCCTCACAACTACACCCAGCTCACCACACACATATCCTCCCAGGCAGTTTTGAAATGTATTAGAATCAATCGTCCTAAAACTCAATTAGCAGTTACTTGTCCACTATAGTCAAAAGCAAGGCGGGCAAAACAAGCCGAGCTCTTCAGCACACCGCCATCAAAGCCAACCCAATGAAATAGATACAATTCCAGATGCATTCACTGATACCGGTGAATGACTATAGCCGCGAGCAGAGCAGATAGAAGCTCCTATTCAAGCAGGAAACCATCACTAGTTCCGCAGTTAACGGCCCCGATCAGTCCAGTCCGATCGGGCGACAAAAAAGAAGACGACATCACAACCAATCCACGAACACGAACCCGAGCCGTCACGTGATCGCAGTTCACGCAATCCGTCCGAGGGCACGGCGGCATTCGCCCGGCGGCACATGCACGCGAAGCGCACGAGGAGGCACGAGGATCAGATCGCCACCTTGACCGACCAAGACCAAAAACCGAACACACCCAAAACGAGAGAGAGAGAGAGAGAGAGAGAGCAATCAGCAACCACGCGACACTAACACGGAATCGCCAAGGCGCCGGGGAGATCACGAAGCGAGCGACGGATCAACCGGCCGGCGAAGATCTAATCCCATCGAGTGCAAAAGCGCCTCCCGAAAGCCGATCGGAACGCAACAAAATGCGAGGGGGGGAATGATCGCGGACGCCGGACGTACCTGACGGATCTCCCCGGACGGCGATGATCACGGCGGCGACGACGACGACGACGGTGACGAGAGAGATGGGAAGAGAGAGAGAGAGAGAGAGAGGGAGCTGGCAATGGAGGAGGAGGAGGACGAAGAGAGAGAGGCGGAGAGGGAGGGGGAGGGATGAACAGAGAAGATGAAGATGCGGGAGACCAGCTGGAAAATAAAAAGTGAATTATTGCCGTTGCAGGGGCAGACTGTGTCGAGATTTCTTCTCCTTTTTTTCCCCTTTTTTTTCTGTCCAGACTTTTTGTGTGAACGAATTACGAATTTCGCGATCAAATTAAAAAAGCAAACATAAAAAAAAGTAAGGTTTAATACCACCAAAAACTTAAAATCGGTACATTCGTATCATAGTTACATCCGTATCGTATTTAGCCTAAACTGGTATATCCGTGCCGCATTTACTCGTGCCACATTGACTCGAAAAGTTTCCAAATTTACCATAATTTTGGGTAAATGTTGCACGGGTGTACCGGTTTCAGGTAAATGTGGCACAAATATGTCGGTTTGGAGATTTTTATGACATAAAAATTAATTTGAGATAAATGTGGTACGGGTATAGTTTTTGGTAAATGTGATGTAAATGTATCTGTTTGGGTTTTTTTTAGTATTGGCCTAAAAAATAAAGACAATTGGGCGGAAAATAGAAAAGAAAAAGGGAAAAAATAAAAACGGAGAAATTTGTAGGGGCAGAGAGAGAGAGAGTGTGTGTGTGTGTGCATGCGGGAGCGCGTGGGGCCGAGGCAGACACCGAGGCCTCCTCGCGTTGAGGCAAAGATCCGGTGACGTGGCACCGGCCAGTTGTCGGGTTTGCCTTGCCTAGACGGGCGTTATTTTAATTGGATTTCATTCTCCAGCGTGGCCCAGGAGAAAAAGTCTCTGCACGTTTTTTTTTATTAAATTTTTTATTTGTTCATCTATAAATGTATATTTTTATTTTTTTTGTCGAAATTTGTTTATCTATATGTACATACACAGGCAATGTTGATTTTATGGCCATTTTACGAGGATAGAAAAGGTGGGGGCACGTTACCATTTGGTAAGTATCTTCCGATGTCTGAGCGGGCGAGTGATTCCCCATATCGTTGTTTTATTGTTGAGGCTCTATTTGTCTTGCGAAAAATAAATGATTTAGAAAAATATTTTTCTTCAAAATGGTCTTTTGTATCACTTAAAAAAAATTGAACGCGCAAAAGATAATATCATTGTCGATACAAATGTTTCGACATAAATTATTATCGATAGTGAAAACATTTCTCATTGGCTGATCTTATTGAGTGATACAAGTGATCGTTTTATGAAAACGACCTGCCAAATAGAAATGTTCTTTGGTAGTTTTATGAAAACGATCGGCGATACAAGTGATCATTTCTCATTGACTCATCGTTTCTACCGATTCAAATGATCATTTTATGAAAATGTTGCTCGCCTTAAGATATGGGAGTGAACCGAACATATGGAGATTGAGATAGACTTTTACTTTTGTGCGGCAACACCATTCGGAGATCTTATACCACTAGTATCTATCGGTTAACTAGTAATTGGGGGGATAATTACTATACAAAGTCTTAAATATATTATATTGATATCAATTCGGTTCTAAACCTTTTAATTTGACCAATTTAGTTTTAGGCTACATTTGGTTCGGCTTTGCAAATAGGCCTTGGGGAATGCAAATGCCTTTGGGCTAAAGTCCCTTGGGAAAATACAAATTATGCTTGGTAAAAACTCTTTTGTAAAGTTACTTTGGCTTAAATAGTGTTTGGCAATTTTTTTTTACAAAAGGATTTTGGGTTTAATTTTTCTTTTTTTATTAAAATTAAACCCTTCGTCGACTCACCGATGAGCCAAATTTAGAGCCGACGGCCATTGCCTGAAGTTGTACAACCCTCACCCAGGGTTGTGCGATCTCCTCATACCTTACCGGCCACCCTCACATAAAGAAGATGAACAGTAACAACGAAGAGCAAAATTAGAAAACTAAAGAATTAGTGATGATAGTTTTGAAAGAGAAAAACTAGTTTCAGTTTTCCCAGAGCCAGCATTTGGCCATAAGCCTCACGGAAAGGCTTGCCAAATACCCTAGCATTTCCCAAAGGAGCTTTGGAGGCCAAATGCCCCTTAGGAAAGCTGAAAACACACATTTAAACCTTTTGACGATTTGTCAAAACTGGCCAGAAAGACTTTATTAGCATTAATAAATCGTTTTAAAGGTTTAGGATTAAATTAGAAAGGTTTAGGACTGAATCAACATCCATACAATAAGTTTAAAACTCCTTTTGGTAACTTTCCCGTTAAATGGTATCTATCAATTCTCTATCACATTGCAATTATCATTAGACTAGCCCGTCCTTCGTGCGTTTTCAACCTCAAACTTTGTGATTCATTACCACCTTGAGTTTAAGGGAAGATGCTGCAAATATTTAAGGGTTTGCAATTTGTATAATTTGCTTCCTAATTTGTTTGTCATCGTATGTGTAAAAATATAACTATTGTAGTTCATTTTAGATCTTTTGTATATATGAATTTCTCCATATACTCTTTTACTAACTAAACAAGATCAATTTTTTGCTCATATTTTGTGATTACTTATATGTTCAAATCTCACTTTTGTTAGGTTGTATCCAGTGTTTTGGTTTGAAATACGTTGGATAAATTCATTTTATAGAGCCAAGGCAAGCGGTATGAGTATGCATATAGTTTGAGGTCAAGTGACCTCAACCGATTGGGCTTGTCGGCGATGGTTGAGTTCGGCAGGCAACTAGTTTGAGATTTTTTTTTTTAAATTACCAAAAATCATTTACGAAGTGTAATCTTTACCAAACGGCATTTAGGTCAAAGTTGATTCCCAATGTGTTTTTAAAATACACTTTACCAAATACTACTTATATTTGGAAAACTTCTCTAACCCAAAGGCCTCTGGAATTTTTAAAAGACATTACCTCAACGTCGAATCAAACATACCCTAAAAAAGCCACTCAAATGAATGGAATTTTTTTATCTAAATTTGGTTGTTTATAAAAATCATGAAAATCTTAAGGATATTTTAGTTTTTGTGGGTATGGGGTGTACACCAAGTCTAGATATAACAAACCTAATCAATCACAGAAGAGTCTTATTAGAATAAAAGTCTTCTATAAGATCCATTACTGGTGCCGCTATCTCTTAATATGTAATTGGCTTGATCTAATAGGATCAATGCAGGAAAAATAATCTTTCATGGTAGTTTCATCATTAATTTGTTGCGGTACTTAAGCGGCCAATCAATCCTCGAGCTTGAACAGTTAAGATACATCTCGCATGTCCATGTACCAAACATTGCTCGAACTATCAAGTCCATCACATTTTAAGATTTAGTGGGATTAGCATGAAACCCGCTTATAAGGACACGGACTCCACATGCTTCATGCATATAATACCGGCTTTTCCTTTGCGTCGACGATAGGACGAGTCTATACAATATTTCGTAGGTGCTTCGAGGTGAACATCGACCAACCGGCCAAAACTAGAGACACAAGAAGAGGAAAATTCACAAGAAATGGAGTTACAAAATGCTTTCGTTCTGATGCAGCAAAATGAGTTTCTTCTGATTCCACTACTAAAACTCGCTCAGGTGAAGCACTCAGACAGTTTGCTTCCCCACTTAGCAATCCTCTGTTCTTCCCCATCCTCGGCAACAGCAACCAACCAAAACCGAGCAGAACCCTGGCTTCTAAGACAACCAAAAACCACCTAAAAAAAAACCCTTTCAAACCGCTTTAGACACATATGATGTGATCGTTTCGCGGACATCCAAGGTTGAGTCCCGGAAGCGAACTGCACGACGTTCCAACAACTCCCTCCATGATTAGGAGGGGAGAAAGGAGATGTTGCGGCCGATGTCCCCACCAAAGCTCCACCTCGAAGCTCCCCCCCGCCCTCGTATTCAGATCAGTCTTTTCTCATCATGTTCACCGCTCTCCGTGTCTCCGCCCGCACGTTGTATCCGCGAGCACGACGATGGCCGGACGGGGACATCGCATGTGAACTGCTCGGCTGCGGTATCTGACTCGCCACCATGCACGTTGCTTTGCTCCGGCATCGATGGGGACATGGCTTTCCCTTCCCCTAAAGAGGAAAAGGCATGGGGCCATTGCCTTTATCTTTGCGTCCGGAGAACAGACAGTGAGGAAAGTGATTGGAGACTGAACTGTCAACGGACGAGGAAATGTGTGAAGGGGAAATAAGAAAATAAAGGGAAAATGGCACAAATAGTCATTGAATTTTGACCCAATATATAATGTGATTCCTAAACTTTTAATTTGTTCAATGTGATTCATGAACTTTTGGTGCATGTTCAATTTAGTCCATAAACTATATGAAAATATTTAATGTAGTCCTTCTATTAATTTAAGTTCAGGGACTACTACATTGAACATTTTCGTGCAGTTCAGGGACTAAATTGAACATGTACCAAAACTCCAAGGACCACATCGAACAAATTAAAAGTCAAAGAATCAAATTGAACATTAGGCCAAAATTTAGGAGCTACATTGAACAAATTAAAAGTTCAGAGATTAAATTGCACACTAAACCAAAATTCAGAGACCGTTTGTGTCAGTATCCCGAAAATAAATAGCGGAAAGTGAATTGACAACCTATTTATTCTCAAGCTATACATTGCCCTTTCTAAGGAAATATAATATAAAAATATATATGAGAGTCCCAAAAGTTTCGCTTACTTTTTAGCGTTTAATTTTATATTTCGCGAGAAATTAAAATACTAAGTCAGTTAAGGTCATGATCCCGCACTTGAGGAGTGGTATCGCTTTGATTAGGTTTTAAGAAATGGGGGTCTTTTTATATCAGGTCATGCCGACAAGTATCTTAGGGGTACTCGATCAACGTGCTAAATAGAAAACGATTCACTTTGCAAAGCGGTGATTGCGCGTAGCAACACGAGACTGAGTCAATGTATTGTAAAAATTGCATCATTTCATTAGTTAATTGCGTATCAAATTGAACCGATACCCGAAGCAGATTGAGGCCCGACTTGAAATTATCGAGCTTTTTCGGCAGACCTAGTATCGACTGCCTCTAGGGCTTTGCGGCATTCATCGATAAAATTCTTTAAAGTATGTTTGAAATAGATCTTTTGTACTAAAAACTGTAGGTTTGTCACTTGTTGTGCTTTTTTTTTTCAATTTAAAACCCTTTTTTGTTTGGAGGCGATGATCAATCTAGTCCAACAAATGGAAAAGAAATTTTCAAATTGAAGATCCTTGAAAAGAAACAATATGCGGTGGAAACGGAGGGATCCGGCAATAACTTTATTTGACCATGTATTGATGTCGGGTTGACGTCTAAAGTTTCGCGTTTATTTTCATTTATTTTTTGTTAGCCACAAAAATTAAATGGAAAAAAATCTCGACCTTTACATCAAATCAAAGCAGTGTGCCCCTCTCTCTCTCTCTCTTTTCACCCCTCGCCGCCGCCCTAGCCGGCACCCGTCATGAGTGCCCGAGGTCAACTAGACGAGGCGAGGCGAGGCGAGGCTCGCTTGAGCCCACTGAGCTCCACAAAGCTTGCGGTAGCACGACCACGGGGGACCAGATCACGATCTGGTCCAAATCTAAGGGGGTAGCCGTCCGAGATTGGCACGGTTGGGAACGGCGGGGGGGCTAGGCCGGGAGTCGGCATCCGATCAGTGATGAGGCAGGAGAGAAATGGTGGATCAGAGAGAAGCTCAGGTTAGGATTGGTGGGTTGTTTTGGGGGCAAGGAAGTTCGGGAAGTGAAACGGACCGTACTTGTCATTAAACGTGGATATGAGGATGCAAGTCGATACGAAATGACAAAACATAAGATGCAAATTATAGGTTCCAAAAATGAGGATGATATTTGATACGCAGGTATGGCTTAAACTTCGGGTAACTTTCCGCGGTGATCTGCTTTATACCTGAAGTGACCAAAAAGGGGAAAAAGGTGTGTATCATTCGGATTTCGGACGGAAACCTTATTTTGATCTAACCTCATCGGATTTTTCTAAACGGTTGCTTTAGAGACACCGATTGAAGAGATGCTACATAGTACATATAGAACGGTCTACGTTTTCAAGACAGCCTAGTGGAGTATTTTTGACACGCCATGAGAACTCGAGGCATGCAAGACATCCAAATTTTATAACTTAAAACGTACTACACACAACTTTACCAGTACTGTAAACTCGCCAACTAATACTTTCTTTTGATCAGTTAAGATTGAGTACAGAGCCATTTACTCTAAAAGCATAGACTGTTCGAGTTCGAGGGGTAATGAATTTTTTTTTATCTTAACACTCCCCTCTCACGAAGGCCGGTTGACGGTTAAAGGTGAATTCTAACACGTAAGGCTCGCGGGCATATTTCTTAATGTCGACATGGGTTAATTCTTTTCTTTAATAGATGTAACGGACGGTTTGATGGTTGAGCTCGATCCATTAGGTCCTTCGATTTGTTCGGAAAAGAAAATGGGAGACAAGAAACGTCTTTGATTACAATTAAAAGGAACGATCTCAAATAGACCAAGATCAAATTGCGAGTCATTTCTTGGTGAGCATGATCTGCCATAATCTCTTGGATCCCTTCATTTAAGTGCCAGAATAGAGAGAGGGATTTGATGGGAAAGTGGACAAGACCTTTCTGCATGTGAAAATCAAAGGGTGTGGTAAAGCTGCGGTCTTTCTTTGGCAAAAAGCCCCGTTCTCTCGGAAAATAATAAGGCAATCCGAGGAGAAAGATAAGATATCAGATCCAACAGTTAATAGAAATTGGTTCACTTCGGCTAGCTACCAGGCTTCGAGAATCAATCACCCAAGCTGGGAATCTCGGCAATCCCCATAGAAGGACAGCGGGCTAACCCATGAAGCTCCATAAACGATTTCCTTCAATGAACGTACGAACCGAGCGAGCCAAATGGAGAAAACCCAAGTGAGGAGATGTTGTTACCTTTTCTAATGCGTAGCACGAGGAGGCAATGAAATTGTTGATGCAGAGAATGACCTCTTACAAAGAACCAAAAAAAGGTTGCGATGAACTGCTTGCCCTAAGCGAACTAACTGCCTTATATCGATACCCAAGGCATATAGAGAAGCGAACCTATAAGTGGTTGAAAGAGGAAGCGTCGAATACTCAGTTGAGATCGAGCACCGACCCGTTCGCTCTGAAAAGCTTAAGCTATTATATAGTAGGGCACGGAAATATATTATTAGCATCGACACGATCACGGCCAAAGAAGGACGATGGTCAGGGCCAAATTCCAAATCTTCCCAAATGGATCTGAAATTGTTGAGCCCTTTTCATCATTGGCACATTGATTTGCTCGTTTGTGTTTTTTTGCTAGAAGATTTGCTCGTTTGTTATTACATTGGCCCAATATGAAAATGGCGAATTAGATTCAAAGATGGAATACAAAAAGCCCATATTTCCAAAGGCATTTTCTTCGCTTGGGGCTGGTCCATGGGCCTCGCATCGGAGCAACCATAAGGCAAACAGGAATATTTGCATGGGAAAAAATAATTTTTTCAATTTCATCGGACCAAATTTTCTTTATCTGAGTAAAACTGCAAAAAATTGCAAATGTGCAGCCTCCTCTGCTTTTCATTTAGCGTACAAGTTACAGCAGATAGCAGAAAAAAAATTGGATGGTCTTTTCTATGTTCTTAATTATAATGAAGAGCGATTTTCAAATTCATTATCAAAAAGAAAGACGACGAAATTTACTAACTTTAAACTGTAAGGGGGACATGGCCGAAAAGGGGTGAAAACCTGTAATTGGGAAATGCGACCAAATAAACTTGAAGCTGTAATTGGGACAAGAGAGGTGAAAAAACAGAAATTACACGAATAGCCAGTTATACGAAAAAGTACTGAGAATGATTGTAAATTTTGGGCCAAATAAAACCTATTCAACGAAACTTTTGGCATGGGAGAAGTGAAGATTTCCTCCGAAACTAAATAAGAACGTTGATTTATCTACATATTATCAATAACAAGCCACGCCTCACGACCAACCGCTATCTCTAGATACAAGGGCTTTACCGATTACTTGTCGAGTCGGATTAGGTTTCAAGGACCCGCCACATGAATCTCGAGCCAGACCTAAATCTGTAGGATTTTTCAAAGTGGGGACATCCCCAAATCACCCAAAACATCTAATGTGAGAGAGAGAGCAGGAGGGGACCCCCTTGATGCCATGGACAGGAGAGACAGGCCATGATGCAAGGGGGGGTCATGATGCATGTCTACTAAAGGAAGAGCCCCAATCTCGATCAATCAAGATTCTTTATTTCTCAACAGGTCCTATCAGTGCCATCACCCTTCCACCTTTTGCTTTGTTTTTTCCCTCTCTCTCTCTCTCTCTCTCTGTGCTGGTTTTGTGAGGTTCATATGGGAGGACAACCATCCAAAAGTGGCTTCCCCACACCATCACTCGAGCACATGCCAATGGGTACAAGGGGTGGACAGTGGAGTCATGTCTCTCAGAAAGTGAAGTGAAAAGGTTTTGGGCTGGGGGAGGTTGGGAGGGTGGCTTTGTCCCTTTTTAGCTGTTCCTGGTACAGAGGATGAGCACCTTTTTATTATTTAATTTGATTCATTTTCTTGATTAATGTTCAGCCCTAAGGGGTGATTGGGGGAGACCTGTAACTTTAATCGATTGTGTGGACTTTACCATTCAGTTCAATCAAAGCTCTTGAAGGTGCACTAAGTTTGGCATGAAGCATGATGCATAGGCTGGAGGATTTACTAGGCACAAAGCAAACATACTTTCGATGAAAATTATCAGGCTGTTATGATTGAACAGTAGGGAGAGGGAGAGTCCATGGAGCCAAATACACCTCCTGCCCACCAGCAGAGAAAACAGTATCATTTAAGGGTAGTTCTTTTTACTAACACTCATGGGTTATTTTCGCAATCGATGAATATAAACTTTTAGAACTATTGGAATACGATGCATATGATATTTTGTAGTTTAGCACTACCCCGGCGCGAAAACTAATGGTGAGGAAATCTTAAATTATTGAATCCAATATGAATTATCGCGGACAAAATACTGCAGAAATCTAAGGCAAGAAAAGGAGTTCATAAATGTATGAAAGGAGGTGTATGGAGAACCGAATTCTAGTCATTTGATTTCAGCATCAGATATGCATGCCAGTCTACAATCCAAAGACGATAGTATAACGACTTTGAGGATCCACGTGGGTGCTGTCGTGCGATTAACGTCGGACTTGGTGTTTGACAAACTTTCTCAACAATATTCACCGTGATTTAGTTCATTACCATCCTCAGCTATCCTAATAGTCACTTTATCCGAATCCTCTTACCTCGACTGATCATTCTCTACCCTCTTCGGATCAACTAAGAATCTCATATGTTCTCGAACCAAACGACTATCGGAGAGGATCTTGTTTATGATTCCGTCTATCTATCTGAGTTAGGTAAGCCAAGCCCTCGAGGAGGAGTATTAAACTAGCCAGTAATCATTTGGGAGGGGGTCTATAAATAGCATGGCAAGCCCTCTTTTCTATTTGATGTGGGATTATAAGTGTCATAATACATGTTCTCTTTTATTGCTTTATCTCTAATCTTGGTCGCTTTACCTTTTATAGTAATTTTGTGGGCAGTGAGAGAATGAGACAATTCTTCGTTCCTTGAAGAGGAGGCAGGTTTCGACCAAAAAAGTAAAAAGAAGAAGAGGAGGCGGGTATATGAAAAGAGGGCCGCCATTGCCATTAATTTTGAGGTTAATATCAAGAAAAATCTCAAATTGATATATCAGTGATAAATTTACTATAAATTAATTTTTAAATCACAAATAACCCCCAAACTCGTATACGTGACAATCTGTTAAATTGGATTAATACTATGAAAAATCACAAATTGGTAAATTTGATACCAAACCCTAAACTGGTACTCCATAAACTGCCACGTGTCATCTAACTTAGCAATTTAACGGTCAAATTTAACGGAAACTAACAAAGGGTAAATTTATCACAAGTGTACCAGTTTAATATTTTTTGTGATCTTTTTTTATTTAGTCATTTGTTTTTTTGTGATCAAAAAATTAATTTGAGATAAATTTATCACAGTTGTACCAGTTTGGGGATTTTTTATGATATTAACCCTAATCTTAACCACATTAAAAAGCACTTTTGTGTTAAAATCTCGAAGATCTTTCTTTCTCAAATATATTGATGTAATGGGGCTTCTAAAATTCCGCATCAGATGGTAGAGACTTTCTCAAGTGATTTATAAGTAAGACTCACGCTAAATAATTGATTACTTGCATGTAGACCTGTCAAACGGGTGAGCCGAGTTGAAAATGGTCTAATCCATATTGACCTATTTAACCCGTTTTGATCCATTTTCATACAATACAATTTTAGCGATTTATATCTAACCCGATCTATACTCGATTCATATTACTAAAAATAGTTCAATATTAAATCCAATTTAGAAAAAAAAACATGTTTCTTATAAATTTTTTAAAAAATATATATTGCTAAAACATTATGGATAATTTTTTTAAATATTTTTTTTATTTTATTATTTTTCTTTCTTTCTTTCTTTTCTTTTTTTCTTCTACATTCGGTGACCAGCGACGACTGGCGATCAGTAGTGGCCAGCAGTGTCCGGCGACGATTGATGATCAATGACCAGCGACCTCTAACCAGCTGGCAATCGGCGACCTACGATGATCGATGACCAGTGGTGAACGACGATTAGCCAATGACCCTTATTAGATTTTCAAAAAAAATTAATTAAAATTTTAAAAAATTAAAAATTATGAAAAATCAAAAAATTAAAAAAATGACTTGTCTATTTATGACTCACTTAAACTTATTGGATAACTAACCTATTTATGACTCATTTAAAACCCATTTAAGACACATTAAGTTGATAGCAATACCCACTTAAGCTTTTTCTTAAAAGTTAAGATAATCCATTTTTTACTCACACCATTAAATAAATGTTAATATATGGGTTCTAGACCCATTTTGCCACCTCTACCTGCATGATATAGTTACACATGGATACTTATTTTTTAAGTTTGGCTTACAGGGGACGGATTGGGTTATTACAAATGGCATCAAAGTAGGACATCTTCTAGTAAACGTGGTTCGTGGGTGGACTAGATCCATACTCACCTGATGAGGGTGGAGAGTGGTCATCGGGCGAGAGAGTTGGACAAAGTGCAGCTCCTAATGGGCGTCGAAGATGGTAGGGGTGAACTGAATTGACTGAATGATGCATAGAATGAGAAGGAGCATCTTTGGCGATATCTACTAACACTATGGCAATGTCAATGCAAATTTTGCGACATCTCAATTTCTTGTTCCAAATTAGAAATGCCTTATTGAGTGATTACAACTGAGCACTCGTTTTAAAGACTTGCATATAGATCAGGCCAAATCATTTTATATTGTGCTAGAGATGATAAGATTGATGTACAAAATGAGTTACATACTCTTAGTGAATGCTTACATATGAATGACATGCTCGTTCAACTTTCTCATTTCTCGAAGAAGTACATAATTTATTCGAGAGCCATTTCCGTATCGTCACATCTAATTAGGAAGTAGATGATTGTGCACGTATTCTACAACATGGATAATTGCAAACTTTATAAATATGTTGTGAATCTTGGTGGTTATTAATGAATGAGGATGTGTCAAGCTAGATTAGACCAACATCATAGTAAGCTATTGACAATTAAATATCCAATCTTCTCTTTCTGCCATGACAACTGCTATCGACCGTAGTTGCCATCTTTGTCGGCACTGCTTCCCTTCTCTTACTATCTCTCCAACTCTCGCTTGCTCAACCATGACAAAGAAGATGGCACGACAAAGGCTCTAGCATCAATGCCAAACCCTCCGATTCCGTCACCGGCAGGTCTGGCACCACATCTCCATGTTGTCGCCACAGCAGGAGTGTGCATACGAAGAGAAGAGACAAGGTTGACACTAGGGTTTCGACTGACGTGTAATTTCATGCATAGTTGTGGGGCTAATGTGGGACATTATATTTGTGATTTAGCTAAATCTTGATTCTCAATCATTAAGTTTGTTCTCTGCTTGCAACCAAATAAGAAAAAAATGAAATGGGAAAATGACACAAATAGTTTTAATGTGATATCTGAATTTTTAATTTATTCAATGTGGTACCTAAACTTTAACTAAATATGCCATGCAGTCTCTGAACTTTTGGCACATGTTCAATTTAGCCCCTGAACTATATGAAGATGTTTAATGTAATCCTTCCATTAATTCAAGTCATTAATTTAAGATTGGGGACTACATTGAACTTACATTGAACATGTACTAAAAATCTAGGGACTATATTGAACAAATGACCATATTAAATCTTAAGTTAAAGTTTACGGATTACATTGAATAAATTAAAAATTTAGAAATCACATTGGGCGTTGGATCATAATTTATTGATCATTTGTATCATTATCTCAAAATAAAACTAGTTACTCCATACTCTTAGGTATTAGCTAAAACTTAAACGAAAAGTCATTTTATACTTGAAAATTAACATAAAAAATTTCTAATTTCAACTTCTTCCAATGCTCGCATTGATCACTCCACGTTTCAAAACCCACATGTCACATCGAATTAATTAGCACCCTAATAAATGCATTCATTATAAAAATTAAAGAAGCGTTCGATAGGGGGCCCCCACCAATAGTAGTGCAAGCAAATATAAAATTAGGAATTGCTCAATGTTGGTCTTGGCACGCGAGCCAAAAAAATCCATTATAGCTGCGAAATTCCCGCCCCAAGCCATCGCCATCGTCGCAACTTTTCGAGTAAAGTCTCCATTGCTTATTCAAACATTAATCATTAGCGCAACACCAAAAATACAAACAAAATAAAGAAGTTATCATTATCATTTAATAAAGTAATGGGTGTGCTGAAAATTTTAAAATTTATGACGAAAGTATAATTGAATTTTAAAATTTTTAAAAAATATAGTCAATTCCTAAAATTTATCAAGAAAGTACAATCGAACCCTAAAATTTAAAAAAATGCAATTAAATCATAAAATTATCTCCAAAGTGCAATCGAGTCCTAACACTTTTAAAAAAATGCAACTGATGAAAGGATTTGATCGAACCAATTCGATAAATTTTAAGTTTTAGGACTCAATTGCACTCTCATGACAAGTTTTAGAATTTAATTGCACTTTTTTAAAAGTCTTAAGATTCAATTATATTTTCGTAATAAGTTTTATGACTTTTGACGTGTTTATATTTTTAATAAAATATAAATTACGAAGCAAAAGGGTTGAAAATTTTGGACTTTAGGGCACAGTCCAATAATTTTTTATTTGTGGGATTTGGGATGGGGCCTCGCGTGGAAAGTGGCGGTGTATATTGACACTGCACATCATGAGCAAAAAGTTGCTAGGGCATCTATTGGCACAATGATGCTGTCCATGCGCCCTTTTTTTTTTCCTTTTGTACTAAAGTCTTGCGTATAGGTCAAAAAAATAATTTATCTTTATTGTGCATGGTATCTGAAAAGAAATTGGGGCAAAAGGATCCCGAGGTCCACATGAAATGATTCACACCAATTATGTGCACAATTATCTTTTTTTCATGGGGGGTGGGATTACGTCTTTCGGCGATGAATTTATTAAATGGTACAGAAAAATTATAATATTCTTCATCAAAATGCCCGTACAGGAGAAAAATTAAAAAGAAAGGGAACTTTAGTATACAAAGGATATTCAGATTTAAAAAGACAAAGTAATCAAAAAATTCAATCGGTGATTTTATTTAATGACGCATGGCCTCTTTCTTGATTATGTTTCCGGCAGCCCTGTGCGCCAAACGTGATTTTTCTGAGGGCAAGATTTTTTTATGAACTATTTGATTTATTATTTCTTGGCAAATTTATTGTGGCAGTATAGAGAAGGACGGACCACAATAAATTTGCATTATCGAGAGGTTACTGCATCTCGTAATTGTCCCGTATTTCGAAATCGTTTCGAAATTGGATTTTTGTACCGACAATTTCAGATAAATTAATTGCACGATATTAAAGCGACGTGATAAATTTTTGTTGGGTGCTTACCGGGTATTAATGAAAAAAGAAAAAAAAAATCTTATTCAGTAAATATTTGCGACGGTGAAGAGGCAAAGCGTCCACTGGGGGAATTATGAAGATGGCAGAAGACCCACCTGAGAGAATCCTAGGTTTGCGTTATTGGTTTTTGCATGCACATGTTTGTTTTATTGAGTGTCTTTGCTCATTTGAATAAGTTTTTTAAGTAGCCCAAGGGAAGAAGAATAAGGCTAGCCTTTCCATGACAAATTCTTTTCTCTCTCTCTCTTTTTTTTTTATGATTTTATTAAAAGGATGGAGATGAACTTTGGCCATGATCACCAAAGTTAAACCTACTTTTAGGAGATCTAGGGATTGGAATACTAATAATACATCGTATATTGATTCTTGCGAGCTAGTACATCTATCGTTTTGTTTGATTGCAACCGGTTGATGTTCCCAGTTGTTGAGTTGGTGATCTAGATAGTATCTCATTTTGCGTTATGTTGTACTCTTGCTTTTTCAGTGGTGCATGGAGATGAGATGGGAAGGGGCTCGCTACTTCTAGCCTCGCTCCATAGCCCTTGATGCTGTGTGCGAGTCCTGTCCTCCTCCGTTCGTGCCTAGCTCGACGATCCACGCCATTACGTCCCATGCCTGTGCAGTAGAACGGTGCGGGGCTTTGCGTTGTTTTCTCATTTGCCTTGTCAAGATGTTGCTCGAGAAGCTCTTATATTTGATGTGCCATTCATGATAACAAGGTTTTATTAGAATGAAAACGCTATATATGGTAGTAAGTTATATAAGATCTCAAATTGAGGAGCTTTTGAATTTTTTTTCCATGCATCAAGGGAAACTTGGTAAAGTTTTTGTAAAAATTACGTGGTACTTGCTCGTATTAGGAACAAGGAAAAGAGAAACAAGAGCAATGACGTATGACTCATGCATGATTCATGAGCCATGAGCTCTTCTTCAAGTAAAACATGCAAAAAAAAAAGTGTGAGTTTTTAAGTATCTCTATGTTTAGTTTTATGTTTTCATTATTACTCGTGACTACCCTTCGGGCTTCTGTCATAGGTGATTAGTTCTCTGTAAATTTCCAAATTCTCGAGTGGAGGGCGTTACCTTGGATTAGACTGAAAATGTAGATATAATTTGGTGCGTAATAGTTGATTCATATTATTTTCAACATGCATGCAAGAGAAACGTTGAACTTGGACACACTCACGGAATCTTGCATGTCGGAGATTATGCATAATGATTAGCCAGAAAAGAAGAAAAATAGATTGCCGAAGACATGGAGGTTAATCGAGAGCTCGTTAAGGCATCTTTGCTTCTCGAAATGAGAGGCTACATGGCAAATATTGGCTTGTAGAAGCACGACTTAAAAAAGTCATTACTTACGTATCTTACTTTTAATCGAGTCGAAGTATCAGCTCAATCGAAAAGTAAAAAAACAAGATTGAAAACATCAGGCCGACCGCCCAAAACAGACCAGAGCAAGGAGCATGGCTTATAAAAGCATCATCTCAATGGTCATAAATCTTAGCTGATGCATAATACTCCTTGAGGTTGACAGACACATTGGTGTACATCTTCAGTAGCAGCACCACTTGAGAAGAGTTTTTCAATGTGAAAGTACCTGATGAAAACCCGTTGTTGGAGCTCAATTGTGGAGAACAGAATGATTAATAAACAAAGCCAAAGGGTTAAAAACATCAAACCAAAACAGGACATGAATCCCCTGACCAGGAACAGCGAAAGCAAAGCCCCCCCTGACGTTGTACCTTCCTCCTTCCCCCAAAGTTAAATTTGCTGGTTTTTCTCGTGCACCATTTTGCCAAGACAAAAGCAAGAAAGTCACACAGGCTCCGCATTTCTCGTGACAGGACGCAAGCGCAGACCACCAAACTCTCTCTCTGTTTCTCTCTCTCTCTCTCTCTCTCTCTCTCTTGGAGAGACAGAGAAACACCTGGCCCGTGAAGCGATTGTCCTCTGTACTCGGTGCTCTCTGTGCCCTCTTGCTGCCCTCACCGCTTCCACGTTTGCGCTCTGGTGAGCGAGTCTCCATCCGGGGGTCGTTTTCTCGTTCGATTCTGTGTGCTGATTTGAGCGGAGCAGGATGGGCACTCTTCTCTGCCCACCACCACCACCACCCACGTTCTGTGAGCTCTGCCCTGCTGCTGCTTTTGGTGCTGCCTCCGTTCCTCGTTACCTCGTGCTTGTTCTCTAGCGCTCGTATTATTGTTGGCTCTGCATCTAAATGGGGCCGTCGATTTCACATCAAGTTCGAATCTTGTCGTCGGCAACTTTTCTTTCTTTGAAAGGTTTGGTCTCGACAGTGTTGAAATGCAGAACTAGTCGGGAGGGGCTTTAGGGGGACATGGTCGCTCCTGGTGAAGAAATCTTGAAATGGTTTTCGTCGTTTCGTGAAGATGTGAGTGTTCTTGTCGAGAAGGCAAGAGTGTGAGAGAGAGCCCAAACAAGAAAAATCAGTCCAAAGCAGGAGTGGGTTTCGTTTCTCATGATATAAGGGTTGCTTTTGGAGGAGATGCAAGTGAAGAGGGGGCGATAGGCTAAAATGGCAACGTTGTGCCTTCTCACTCTTTTAATAGCAGGGCTTTTGTCAAATTTGGAGCTTGTGGGGTGTGCTCAGCTTAGTGATGAAGCTACACTGTTGGCCATCAACGAGGAGCTTGAAATACCAGGATGGGGCTTCAACGGCTCTGATTTCTGCTCTTGGCCTGGCATTGGCTGTGACCTGAGAAATTCCACTGTGGAAGAGATTGACCTCTCTCATCGATTCCTCAGAGGTAATGTCACTCTCATCTCTGATCTGAGAGCACTCAAAAGGCTTGACCTTTCCAGTAATAACTTCCATGGTTTGATCCCTCCGGGTTTCGGAAACTTGTCTGAGCTAGTATTTCTTGATTTGTCCATGAATAAGTTTGGTGGGTCAGTTCCGAAGGAGTTGGGTGGTCTCAGGAATCTTAGAGCGCTAAACCTCTCCAATAACTTGCTCACTGGGGAAATACCTGATGAATTAGAGAGCTTGGTGAAGCTCGAGGATCTTCAGGTGTCTAGCAATCAGTTGAATGGTTCGATACCGTCTTGGGTAGGTAACCTGACCAGTTTGAGGGTTTTCTCGGCTTATGAGAACGAATTAGGAGGAAAGATTCCGGATAATCTTGGTGCTGTTTGTGAACTTCAATTGCTGAACCTTCACTCGAACCAGCTTGAAGGATCAATTCCCAAAAGCATATTTGCGATGGGGAAGTTGGAAGTTTTAGTTCTCACCCAAAACCAACTGAGTAGGGATATTCCTGAAGAGATTGGTAACTGCAAAAGCTTGTCGAATGTTCGGATTGGGAATAACAATCTCATAGGAACCATTCCATGGACGATTGGAAATGTGAGCAGCCTTACCTATTTTGAAGCAGACAACAACAATCTATCTGGCGAGATTGTTTCCGACTTTGCTCAATGCAAAAATCTTACCCTCCTAAATTTAGCCTCTAATGGTTTTACGGGATCCATCCCCCCGCAGCTCGGCATTCTTGGGAATTTGCAGGAATTGATTCTTTCCGGTAACAATCTCTTCGGTGATATTCCCTTCTCGATTCTTGCATGCAAGAATCTCAACAAGCTCGATCTTAGTAACAATGGATTTAATGGCACCATTCCTATGGAAATTTGCAACGTGTCAAGGTTGCAGTACTTACTTCTAGGTCAGAATTCTATAAAGGGAGAGATACCTCATGAGATTGGAAATTGCATGAAGCTGCTTCAATTGCATATCGGTAGCAATTATTTGTCCGGCAGCATTCCTTCTGAGATTGGTCACCTCAAGAACTTACAGATATCTCTGAATTTAAGCTTTAATCATCTTCATGGGCCACTTCCCCCTGAGTTAGGGAAACTGGACAAGCTTGTCTCTCTAGATGTCTCCAACAATCAGCTCTCTGGCGCTATCCCACCTGATTATAGGGGAATGTTGAGCTTGATAGAGGTAAATTTCTCGAATAATCTTCTCACCGGCCCGGTACCTAATTTTGCGCCTTTCCAGAAGAGTTCCAATTCGAGCTTTCTTGGAAACAAAGGGCTTTGTGGAGAGCCGTTGACCTTTTCATGTGGAAGCTCTAGTGGGCCTGACCATGGGGGTTATCATCACAGGGTTTCTTACAGAGTCATACTAGCCGTGATCGGCTCTGGCTTGGCAGTTTTCGTGTCTGTTACTGTAGTTGTTCTTTTATTTATGATGAGGGAGAGGCAAGAAAAGGTGGCAAAAGCTGCAGGGGTTCCAGAGAATGAAACCAGTGATCTCCCAACAATATTGGCAGGGAATGTCTTTGTCGATAACCTCAAACAGGCCATAGATCTTGATGCTGTCGTCAAAGCCACAATGAAAGATGCCAATAAACTCAGTAGTGGTACTTTCAGCACGGTTTATAAGGCAATTATGCCTTCGGGGCTGATTCTGTTGGTGAAGAGACTGAAATCTGTTGATCGATCCATAATTCATCATCAAAACAAGATGATTAGAGAGCTAGAAAGGCTTAGCAGACTGTGTCATGATAACCTAATGCAGCCCATTGGGTTTGTGATTTATGAAGATGTTGCCCTTTTGCTGCATCACTACTTACCAAATGGGACTTTAGCGCAGTTGCTGCACGAATATACCAAGAAACCCGAGTACGAACCCGACTGGCCTCAAAGACTATCAATTGCTATTGGTGTAGCTGAGGGTCTGGCTTTCCTTCATCATGTTGCAGTGATTCACCTCGATATATCTTCAGGAAATGTATTCTTAGATGCAAATTTCAATGCCGTGGTTGGGGAGGTTGAGATATCAAAGCTCTTAGATCCATCTAGAGGCACTGCAAGTATTAGCGCAGTTGCGGGATCCTTTGGGTATATTCCTCCAGGTATGTTTCCCCGAATACATTAATGATGTCTGGTGTTTCCTTCTGAATAGATTTTTCTTGCTTGCGAGGCATGTATTGTTTAGCCCCCCTTTTTGAACTAACTCCAAGTTTTATCTGCTGACTGTTCACTGCAATGCTCAGAGTATGCATATACAATGCAAGTCACTGCACCTGGAAATGTGTATAGTTATGGTGTAATTTTGCTCGAGATCCTTACAACAAGGATGCCGGTGGATGAGGTCTTCGAGGAAGGGGTGGATTTGGTGAAGTGGGTTCACAGTGCTCCTGCAAGAGGGGAGACCCCGGAGCAAATTCTCGATGCGAGGCTCAGCACAGTCAGTTTTACGTGGAGAAAGGAGATGCTGGCAGCTTTGAAGATTGCATTGCTCTGCACCGATAGCATCCCAGCTAAACGTCCGAAAATGAAGAAGGTTGTGGAAATGCTTGAAGAGATTAAGCAGAACTAATCATCTCATACTTTTAACGCCATTAGATCTACGGTCCATGATTGCTAATCTTCAGGGCCTAGAAGATTGTAACCTGTGGATGCGTAACGCATCTGCTGGAAAATGTCATTTGTGAGGGATGTGGCAAGTTCACTGCAATGCTGATCATCCGTCGGCGAGATTTTGATCAGATTTGGAGCTCAAAGTTGATAGCATTCACCAGTAGTGGGAAAAAGAATTGCCTGGAAGGCATCAGTTTTACTGAGCTTTCATCTTTTATAGTGGGCCTCCAAATGTAATTTTGATGTCTCTGGTTGGAACTGTGTTGATTTTTTTGCTTTTATACAAATCATATCTACACTTTCAATGGGAGTTCTCTGACCTTGGAAGAGGGGCTATTAGCTTATTCTGAGTCGAACTCCGCATGCTTTTCGTGGGAGGGATCAGATTGAAGATGGCGAAAATGTTGCTTTCATTCCGAGTCTTTCTTGAATAGGCGCGCGACATTGTGGTATCTAGCATGACCTAGACTTGCGGTTTGATCATACATGGTTGTTTAAAAGCTTGCCTGTTGTTCATGGACAGCGGCGATGCCTCAAATAGCTGATCGGGCATATAACATGAATGGTAAGATGCAGAACATATCACAATGTAATTGAGGTTGAATAAGATCGGTCTCACACGTGATAATCATTCGACTGAACAACTCTGCCGGCGAGTTCAGCTACCGGGATGTGAGTGATCTTGGGCCGATCCTCGACAGCTTCAGGCTGATATCACCGACTCGATTCTCCACATATTACTATACCTGACTTTCTGATTGAAGCGAGGTGACACACTCCCTGCGGTATGAATGATGTCTTAGGACTCGGATTGAGCATGATTGTATGACGTTCTTCAACTTCATATATGAGGGACTAAAATTTCCAATTGATTCAAAGCTTCAGCCTATTCCAATAACAATCATTAAAAGAAAAAGTATGCATATATATTTATATGTATATCAGATTCCAATTTCTAAGTAAAAGGAGAAAAAAGAGAATCCATCATAGGAATCAAATTGCACTTTCAAGTGCCACATGAAACCGGGAATATTGGAATTTGCCAAAAGTTGCATAATGCATTATTCTCTTATCCTAATTTTTTTTTAAAGTAATGAAGTCAGGAAAAAAATATAAAAATAGAATCTCAATATATATGGCCATTTTACATCTAAGAACGAAGAAGAAATGAAGGGAGAGGTAGATTGATGCGTACCTAATCCTCCGTCCATCGTGCACGTTGAAGATCGAGTTGAATTCTAACAATGTGAGCAATTTTGGGCCAGTCCTCACCAGTTGAATGACATCTCTTGCTCAGTTCACCACAATGATTGAAGAGTAATTCTTTCAGGGTGGTGAAGGACCGGATTCCTTGCGGCATTGACAGAAAGTAGGGACATCGGATCAAACGAATTAATATGAGACGTGTATGATTGGGTAACAACTTGGGTATAGCCATCAAGATTGGGCAGTCAAAGACAAAAAAGAACTGCAAATTGTAGGGAAATTGTCAAATCAGTCCTAAACCTATTGTACGGCAGCCAATTCAGTCCTAAACTTTTTAATTTTGCCAATTCAGTTCTAAACCTTTTAAATTTTTGCCAATTGAGTCATTCCGGCCAATTTGGCTGGCCGGCGCTGACGTGGCCGTCGGCCGGTGCTGACGTGGCTGCCGGCCGGCGTCGGCCGTCCGGTTAACGCTGATGTGATAATTTTTCAAATTTTTTTTCAATTTTTTAATCTTTTTTTTTCTACTTTCTCCCCTCTGGCTGGTCTGGCGACTGGCGGTTGGCCAGATGGGAGGGCCGGCGAGGCCTCTAACGAAGCTCGCCCCACTGGCCACGGGTGAGGGCGAGCCTCACCAGCCCTTGGCTGGGCGAGGCGAGGTCAGCCTCGCCTCGCCGTCGCGACCCAGGCGACAGCGAGGCTCGACCTCGCCTCGCTGTCACTTGGGTCGCAACGGCGAGGTCGAGCCTCGCCCAGATCTGGCGAGGCTCGACCTCGCCATCACAACCCAGGCGACGGTGAGGCGAGGTTGAGCCTCGCTGTCGCCTGGGTTGCGACGGCGAGGCAAGGTCGAGCCTCGCTGTCGCTTGGGTCGCGACGGCGAGGCGAGGTTGACCTCGCCTCGCCCAGCCAAGGGCCGACGGGGAGAGCTTCGCCGGCCTCCCCTCTGGCCGGCCGCCGGACCGGCCAAAGGGGAGAAAGCAGAAAAAAAAGATTAGAAAATTGAAAAAAATAATTAAAAATTACCACGTCAGTGTTGACCGGACGACCGGCGCCAGCCGGCGGCCACGTCAGCGCCGGCTGGCCAAAATTGGCCGAAAGGACTCAATTGGCAAGAATTTAAAAGGTTTAGGACTGAATTGGCAAACTTAAAAGTTTTAGGACTGAATTAGCCGTCGTACAATAGGTTTAGGACTGATTTGACAATTTTCCCGCAAATTGTATGATGGTCCTTCGAGACATCGGAGCAGCTCCTTCACTTGTTAAGATTTTGATATTCTCATCTTACGAAGATTTGAGAAAAAGTTGGACTTGTTTTCCTAAGTCCATATGAGCTTGCTATCATGATTTACCAAGGACCCTAGGAGAATAATTTCCCGGCAGACAAATATTGGTCTCCTACAATTTTGAATTTCCAATTGCCGAAGGCTAGTCAATCGGTAAGTACTTTCGAACAAAAATTGGAGATTTTCGCAGCTATTGAAGCCCGAATATTGCAGATTTTCCAAGTATTGTATTCTACTTTCTTGCAGACTCTTCTGCTTTGTTGTTAAGTTTAGATGTTTAAGGCCGATGAGCCTTTTCATATCTTTGGGTAAGTGGTAGGGGTGAGCATGATCCGAATAGACGATTTCCACCCTAAAATTGGGAAACCGCCCACTAAGGACTGGTTCCGAAAAATTAAAATCGGGAACCGCTTGTTGATTCCATGGATCCACCCAGGAATCGGGCCGTTGATCCGGTCCGCTTCCTAGATAGGTCCATGGAACCGGTCCCACTTGCTAAGGACGGAGAAGGAGACGGAGAGTTAAAGACAGTGAGGTGATCATCGACCGAGAAGAGTGAGAGTGAGCGTGAGGCGAAAGCGAAAAAAGGTGTTTCTCGGCTTAATGTGAGGCTGTGAACGTCGTGTGAGTTAGGTTTAGTTTAGGGATTTAAGATTTTTTAAATTAAAAATTAAATAAATATATTATATTATATATTATTATATTATCGGTCCGGTCTGGGGGGAAGGCGAGTAGTTCCACGCCTGGAACCGAAAACTGGACCAGTACCCACCGGTTTCCAAAAATTGGAACCGGGAACCGAAGCGGTTCCGGTCCGATTTCGGGTGGTCTGGGCAGTTCCCGGTTCTTTTGCACACCTCTAGTAAATGGCCTAGCTCTGAGCAACCACCCAAGGATAAGTGTAGCAAACTCTGCAGCTTACAAATAATTTCCGGAAGCTTCTTCAATCGCTTAGAGTTGCATATGGAACTAGCAAGCTCCTCAAAACTACTATCTAGATATCGCAAGTGGTTACACTTGGAGTACATGTTCTAGCAAACTCTCTAGTAATAACTCCATCATACACTACGAAGTGAAATCTAATTGCTCGCAGCTTCTTTAAAGTTGCCCTTCTCAGAAATGGCGGTACTCCAAAATTTGAGGTTCCCTCTAATGAAGTGCTATTTAACAAAACGTATCGATCTCTTTCCGAAATGTCGACAGTATCTAGGTTTTTCTCTGTTTTGTTCTCTCTCTCGATCTCGATCTCAAAATGGATCTTCAAGTTCAAACACCATAATTGTACGCGAGGTTTATGCACCAAGCACTGCCAGGTTGGGTTCAGCTAATGGCATCCTTGAGGAGGCAGTTATACATGCAAACCACCAATGATCACGTGGAGTTTGGGCAGTTTTTTAAAGAGGGAATTTGTGAGGCTTTAGAGCTTGATGGATGCCACAGGTTAACTGAAGTTGTATCTGATGATCTGATGATGCTGACAGCAGCAGCCAACACGAGAAGGACAAACTTGCGGATGGAGAAGAGGATGAAATGCTCGGTAGTGTATTCGCCTTTTCTGAAGATGGTAGGTTCAATGCTTTATGGAAGTCTCTACGCGACCCGATTCTTTCAATGTGCTTTTAGCTCAATCAGTAGGCCCGTCTTAATCAGTTTCTAAAAGCAGATTAAGCAGGCCCCATGCATGTGGAGTCTGCTCATGAGGTCATCCATGGAGTTGAAGTTAATACAGAAGAGGAGGCTCCTACATAGAGTAATTAAATGATTCTAACTGGATTGTGCTGAAGAACATCTTCACCATACACAAAAGTACGCTTGAAGTTTTCTGGATAAAACTGCAGTTGCTGTGAAACATAGCGGTGAGTTTGGGGATAAGTTCTCCATTGCCCAACTGATATGCACGTGCACTCTAAAAAAGTCCATTTTCTACCATCAAGAAAAGTCAAAATTATGCACTTTCATGACCAGAACACCAAGTGAAAGCCAATAAACACTAAAAAAACAGGCCTTTCATCCCGAAAATCCTCAGTAAACCTGTCCTTCCCACTAAATGAATAGTCCACTGTAGCAACATCAACGAAAGCTGTCACCTCTAAATAATAATCTTACAACAATTTTACCATGGTAATAAATGAAGAAACCATCTAATATTGCAGATAATTAGCTAGTGATCTCTGTGATCCCGCATTGCACAAGAAGTTGCCCACAAATAAAAACCATAAATAAAGCAAGTGTCGCACAACATCTTCAGCAGTTTGGAACACAGAGCAGGCACTAATCTGGCCATGATAAATGAACGGACCATATGCCACCGCAAAAAACTCGATCACCACAGCCCCAAGAGCCAAAACCTGACCTAAAGTTTGTTAGAAACTAAACCAAATTTGTTGGTACTTGTTTCTTTTTTTCTTGAGTCTGTTCGTATTTCCATATTTTGATTCTTCGTATTTTTAGGTGCTAATTATAGTTTGAGCCCGAAAGAGAAAAGTTTCCTAAGTCAATTAGATTTCCTATTTTGAATAGGTTTCCTAATTGAATGGTTTCTAAATCGGAGTAGGTTTCCTAATTAGAATAGGTTTCCTAGAAAGAGGTTTCCTATTTCGAATCAAACTATGGCCTATATATAGTCTATTTTTCTTATAATTGAGACATGCAATAAAAAGGCGCGAGTTGTGATTGTTCACCTTCAAAAAATTTCTTCCATCAAATCAATATTGTTGCCGCACCTCTGACGCTCAATAAATTGGTATCAGAGCTTACGGTTCGTGATCATGGCCTCAACGAACAATCAGCTTCCGCTTCAATACCCTCGTCTTACCAAAGAAAATTATGGTAACTGGGTTGTTAGAATGAAAGCTCTACTCGGCGCCTACGGTGTGTGGGAACTTATTAACACTGACTATGATGAGCCAGAGGATGAAGCCACATTGAATCAGAACCAGAGGAATGCCTTGGAGAAGGCTCGAATGAAAGATCAATATGCCCTGTCGATCATCTATCAAGCGTTAGATGATTCCATGTTCGAAAAAGTTTCGAATGCCACTACCGCTAAAGAGGCATGGGAGATTCTTCAAAACACACATCAAGGAGTTCAAAAAGTTCAGAAGATTCACTTTCAAACCTTGAGAGGTGAATTCGAGATAATTCACACGAAAGAATCTAAATCGATTGCTGATTATTTCACGAGAATTTTGGCAATTGTTAATTAGATGAAAAAGAAATGGAGAAGACGTTTCCAATGTTTGCGTTGTCGAGAAAATACTTCAATCCTTAGACAAGAAGTATGATCATATTGCGGTTGCAATTGAAGAATCCAAAGACTTAGATGCCATGACAGTCGATGAACTTATGGGTTCATTACAAGCCCATGAAGAAAGATTGAGAAAGAAAAAGATTGAACCAGTGGAGGAAGTTCTCCAAACGCAGTTGACCATACGAGATGAGAAAGAGCAAAGAAGAGATTCCGTACAAAATCGCGGGACAAATCAAGATCGTGATCGAGGTCGTGTCCGAGGTCACTTTTGAGGAAGAGGTCGCGGACGAAGTAGAGGAGATCCTGCTCGAAGTGATGGAGGATACCAATACCAAAGAGGTGTTCGTGGAAGAGGAAAAAACTCAACAAGCCAATGGTATGATAAATCTAAAATCCGATGTTATCATTGCAATAAACTTGGCCATTATGCTTCTAATTGCTGGAATAAAGAAAGTAGCAGATCAGATGAAAAGACGAACTTGGTAAATAATGCTGATCAAGTTCTCTTATTGGCATTCAAAGAAGATGAACAAGGTCAAAGCGATACGTGGTATTTGGATACCGGCGCAAGTAATCACATATGTGGGAGAAAGGAGATGTTTGCCGAGTTAGATGAGACAATTAAAGGGAACGTCTCATTCGGTGATAACTCTAAAATTCTTGTCGAAGGGAAAGGTATAATTTTGATTCTCTTAAAGAATGGTGCATATCAGTTTATTACTAATGTTTATTATGTTCCAAAAATGTCAAGCAATATCTTGAGTTTGGGACAACTTCTGGAGAAAAGTTATACTGTTCATATGAGAGATCTTAATCTTATGTTGAGAGATCGGAATAATAAATTGATTGCAAATGTGAAGATGTCGAAGAACAAGATGTTTATTCTTAATATAAAGAGTGAGATATCTCAATGTCTAAAAGTGTGTGTAGATGATCCTTCATGGTTGTGGCATTTGAGGTTCGGCCATCTCAATTTTGGCGAACTCAATTTACTTTCTCGCAAGAAGATGGTTTATGGCTTACCACATATTGATCATCCCGATCAATTATGTGAAGGGTGTGTTATCGGCAAGCATTCCGGAACTAGCTTTTCGAAGGAGACGACTTATTGAGCGAAGAAGCCGCTTGAGTTGATTCATTCTGATTTGTGTGACCCGATCAATCCTCACTCATATGGTAATCATCGATATTTTGTTACTTTTATTGATGATTTTACTCGGAAAACTTGAGTACATTTTTGAAAGAAAAGACAAAAGTGTTTGATACTTTCAAACAATTCAAGAACCTGACTGAAAAGAAAAGCAGCTATTTTATCAAGACATTAAGGACTGATCGTGATGGAGAATTCACCTCAGCCATATTCAACAAATTCTGTGAAAATCACGGTATTTGGCGTTTCTTGATGGCCCCGTATTCTCCTCAACAAAATGGTGTGGCTGAACGGAAAAATAGAACCATTCTTGATATGGTTCGAAGCATGTTGAAGAGCAAAAATTTATCCAAGGAACTTTGGGCAGAAGCTGTTTCGTGTGCCATCTATCTTCAAAATAGATGTCCAACATATGGACTTGAAGGCATAACTCCACAAGAGGCATGGACCGGGAGAACACCAAGTGTTTCGCACTTGAGAATTTTCGGGAGCATTGCCTATACTCATGTCCCAGACCAAAAAAGATCAAAACTTGAAGACAAGAGCAAAAAGCTCATCTTTATCGGGTATGACTTATCATCCAAAGCGTATCGATTATTTGACCCTAACACTTTGAAAGTGTATGTAAGTAGAGATGTCAAGTTCGATGAAGATGGAATGTGGGAAGAAAATCCAAAAGAAGAAGCGAATGTTCGTGGTGATTCCAATCAAACTGAGTTGAAAGATCAACCTTCACCTTCTCTCCAACATCTTATTCAAGTTCATCAACACTATTCTCTTCAAATAGTGTCGATGAGCCGCTAGTGCTAAAATCAAGAAGATTATCTGAAATTTACGAAGCTATCGAAGAGCTTCATCTTATATGTCTTCTTATAGATTATGAACTACTTGCTTATGATGATGCGGCCAAAGAAGAAAAGTGGAGGAAAGCCATGAACAAAGAAATTGAAGCCATCGAGAAAAATCAAACATGGGAGCTTGCTAATCTTCCGAAGGACAAGAAATCAATTGGTGTTAAATGGGTGTACAAGGTCAAGAAAAATGAGAAAGGTGAAGTGACAAGGTACAAAGCTAGATTAGTCTCGAAGGGGTACAAGCAAAAAGCCGAAATCGACTGTGATGAAGTTTTTGCCCCTATCGTCCGTATGGAAACGATTAGATTGATTATTTCCATTGCTGCTCAAAATAATTGGCGGATTTATCAAATGGATGTCAAACCAGCATTCTTGAATGGCATCCTTGAAGAAGAAATTTATGTTGAACAACCCGAGGGGTTTGTTGTGAAAGGTCATGAAGACAAAGTGCTGAGGTTGAAGAAAGCTCTATATGGGCTTAAACAAGCACCGAGAGCATGGAATTCTAGAATTGATGCATAGTTCAAGGCGAATGGATTCTCTCAATGTCCATACAAGCATGCACTCTATTTAAAGCAAGAAAAAGGTGATATTCTACTCGCCTGTTTATATGTTGATGATTTTATTTTTATAGGAAATAATTCGGCGATGATTGATGCTTTTAAGGCATCGATAGTGAAAGAATTTGAGATGACCGATAATGGTCTCATGAATTATTTCTTTAGTATCGAAGTGAAGCAAAGTGCCGATAGGATTTTTATTTCCCAAAAAGGATATGCAGAAAATATCCTTGAAAAATTCAACATGAAGAACTGTATGTCGGTCAATACACCAATGGAGTGCGGAACCAAACTTTCAAAGTTTGATGATGGTGCCGATATTGATTCGACATATTATATAAGCTTGATTGGAAGTTTAAGATACTTGACATGCACGAGACTGGATATTATGTATAGTGTTGGAATTGTTAGTCGATACATAGAGAAGCCGAAATCATCTCATCTTAAAGCTGCAAAGAGAATACTTCGGTATATCAAAGGTACTATTTCTCATGGCTTACACTATTATTGCTCTGAATCTTTTAAACTTAGGCTGTGTTCGTTTCCGGAAAAATATTTTTTCGAAAAACATTTTCTGCATTTTCCGGTGTTCGGGGGCGGAAAATTTTTTCCGTGGGAAAACATTTTCCTTCCCCACCCCCAAATCCTTCATTGTTTTGAGGAAAATGATTTCCTCTTTTCACAAAGAGGAAATCATTTTCCCTCAAAGTGAAGATAAAATTGCCCATGGGAGGGAAAATGTTTTCCGTGGGAAAGGAAGTTGATCGTCGGTCACTGCCGTCGGTCGCCACCATCGTCGGACGTCGCCGCCGGCCACCGGTCGCCGCCGCCGCCGACTGCTGCCGGTTGCCGATCTTCGGATGTCGCCGCCGCCGGTCGCCGCCATCGCCGGCCGCCGCCGTTCGGCGGACGCCGCCGTTCGGCGGACGCCGCCGCCGGTCGCCGGTCGCCGAACGCCAGAAAATATTTTTCGAAACTTTTTCAGATTTTAGCTGTAGACCAGAAAATTGTGTTTTAGAAAAACATTTTTCAGGAAAATGACTTCCGGAAAAATATTTTCCAAAAGGAGAATATTTTCGATAAACGAACAGAGCCTTAGAGTTTATTCGGATAGTGATTATGGTGGAGATATCGACGATCGAAAAAGCACAACGGGATTTGTATTTTTCTTGTGCGACACTGCTTTCATGTGGTCATCAAAGAAGGAATCAAGTGTTACTCTGTCGACATGTGGAGCTGAATATGTAGCTACATCTTCATGCGTTTGTCATGCAATATGGTTGAGAAGACTACTCAAAGATATTCTTATGGAGCAGAAGAAAGTAACGGAGATTTTTGTTGATAATATTTCTGCTATTGCTTTGGCGAAAAATCCAGTTTTTCATGAACGAAGTAAACATATCGATGCTCGATATCACTTCATCCAAGAACAGGTTAAAGAGAATAAAGTTGAAGTATTACATGTGAAGACCGGAGATCAAGTAGCGGATATTTTTACTAAACCTCTCAAGATCGATGCTTTTCGAAAGTTCAAGAGCCTGCTTGGAATAATCGATGGAAGAGAATTTGGTTTAAGGAGGAGTGTTAGAAATTAAACCAAATTTATTGGTACTTGTTTCTTTTTTTCTTAAGCCTGTTCGTATTTCCATATTTTGATTCTTCATATTTTTAAGTGCTAATTATAGTTTGAGCCCGAAAGAGGAAAGTTTCCTAAGTCAATTAGATTTCCTATTTTGAATAGGTTTCTTAATTGAATGGTTTCTAAATCGGAGTAGGTTTCCTAATTAGAATAGGTTTCCTAGAAAGAGGTTTCCTATTTCGAATCAAACTATGGTCTATATATAGTCTATTTCTTTTGTAATTGAGACACGCAATAAAAAGGCGCGAGTTGTGATTGTTTCACCTTCAAAAAATTTCTTTCATCAAATCAATATTATTACCGCGCCTCTGACGCTCAACAAAGTTCTCGCAAACTGCAACCCAGGTAAGTTAAAGAAGACCATAGAAAGGTTTCGATATTGAGCGTTACCCGACCACACCTGCCACAAATCATGCCAATTTCCTCGTCACAGTAGGGTCATGCTCTGTGAAAACTTGAGAAATGGAAGAAAGAAGAAGGAAATCTATAGTTGAAGATATGTGAACATCTATTCATCAGATTATGCAGAGAATCTCCATACAGAACTTCATCTGAGAGCATGAGATCTCTCTTGTGTATCTCGCTGTTTATATAGTTCATACAGCTACAAATAACGCTCAAGTTTACAGCTCATATACCAGAAAATACAACTGAATAACTAAACTAATAGAAGAAACAAATCTAACTAAACTAACAGAAGAAACAAATCTGTGCAACTGAACTAACAGAATTGAACAAACAAAATGTCAACTACTCTGTTTTTCCTTAGTTCTAAGAATAGAAATCAATTATGCAGAACATTGTTGATACGTATAGAAGACTTGAGCTTCAGCTTTCCACTTCTTACTTGAGCTTCAGCTTTCCATTGCTTGTTCCTTTTCTGTAGTCTCAACATCCCCTCACAAACTGGGTGCAGGTTTGAACCCCAAGCCCAGTTTGGTTTTGAGAGTGGAATGATCAAGGCGTGACAATGCCTTAGTGAAAATGTCAGCAAGTTGGCAATGACCAGGAACATATTGAACTCGTAAAGATCCCAAGGAAACCTTTTCTTTGACGAAATGAAAGTCAATTTCAATATGTTGAGACAGAATGCTCCCGACGGTGACTCTCATTGACACTGTTCACCCGCCGGGATTTCTTCCGATTCCGGTGGTTTCAGGCGACCGTTTGGCCTGAAAATTGGTGGCTGGGCTCCTTGTTCACTCCTCGTCCACCCCTCCGAAGGATTTCCCCCCTGGTTCAGCGCGGAGAGTGGGATACCAGATCTGATCGTTGCCCTCTTCAGTCTTCTTCGCCTGAGCGAAATTGACTGAACTGAGCCTCAGTTCTTGGCTGTCCTCCCGAAGGTAGTCATCTGCACAGGTTCTCTTCCTTCGGTTCTCTCCTGCTGATTGAGACTGGGTTGTCGAGTGGTGCTCTTGCCATTTTGTTGGACCGTCTGATGCGCTCTCCCCTGTTCTGGAGCGTGCTTCATTCTGAAGAGTGTTGTTGGAGGTTTGAATGGTTGCGGCTGGGCAAAGTCACCTCCGTTGTTCTATTCCTTTACTCCTGCTGTGTGTAATTGGTGTCTGGGATTGAGATTGCATTTACTCTGGGATTCTAGCTGCTGCAATCCACGTCCTGGTCCATGGGTCTTTTTAGTTGACTGGTAGGTGTTCGAAGTATTTCCCAAATGGCTGAGACTTCCATTTCCTCCCTGCCAGTCCTACCACCTGTTCTTGGTGCCGAACCTTGCCCTGCTGTGGAGAAACTCCAGGCGTTTCCTGGCCCTGCTATGATCGCAAATGCAGATATGCCCCAGGAGAAATCCTCTTCTGTGTTGGCTGGAACTGAACACCCCTCTGGTCCTAGACCAATCCTTAAGGGAAATTCTAGCCGGAGTCGGAGTAGGAGCCGTCCGAACAATAGGAGCCAGTCTCGAGGAAGACCCCACAATGCTGGTGGTACAAGGCGCTCTGTATCTAGAGCCAATCCTAATAGGAAAACGGTTGAGTTGGGACAGTCTCATGCTCGCCCTCAAGACCGAGTGGACCAAGGCCATGCCCCTAGAACTTGGGCAAATGTAGCTAAGGTGATGACTAAAGGCTACAACCTGGATTTTGTGCCTCCTTCAGAAGAGAATGGAGAAGTTATTGTGGAAATTTCTCCTGATGTTGTTGCTGAACAGAACCCTTTGTGGCTGGAATGTGTTGTAGGACACTACATTGGGAAGAAAGTTCCCTTCAAGTTGACTGAAAAGGCTATTAGGAAAGCATGGGGTGATAGAGTGGCTGATATCAAACTTCATGAAAATGGATTCTACTTCTTTAGAGTCCCTGATTCTGAGTTCCGTAGAAAGATCATCGATTCTGGTCCGATTTCTATATTCAGCTGCACCATGTTGCTGCAACAATGGCACTCTAAACTGAAGCTCAGAAGAGGAGTTCTTGAGACCATCCCGGTTTGGGTAAGATTGAGAGACATACCCTTTTCCTTATGGTCCCCTGCTGGCATTGGGAGAATCTCAAGCGCCCTAGGGAAACCTCTATACGTTGATGTTCAGACAGAACAGATGTCGAGGATCTCTTATGCTCGAGTCTGTGTGGAGATTAAGGCCACGGAACCTAGAGCTGAACAAGTCAAGTTCCGTTGGGATGATGAAGTCAATACAATCCGTGTGGAGTATGAATGGAAACCGCTGGCTTGCCCTTCTTGTGGATGTTTTGGACACAAAGAAGGTTCCGCTGGCTTCAAATGTGCGGCCCAACTTGCACCTGACCAGAGAGCTCCATCCCGAGCACCTGACCGAGTCAACAGAGCAGTTCAACCAGCACCGGCTCAGAGAGATGAAGGGTGGACCCGAGTGCCTTCTAGGAAAGGCAAAGCCCCCTCTGGACAGCCCCTCACAACACCTTATTCTGCACCATCTCAGTTCCTCCCAGGCTCCTCTTCAGTCTCGAATATGAACAATGCAGAATCCCCTCTGGCTGTCTCGCTTCCACCCCTGCAACCCGAGAGAGAAGCTACTGACCCTAGACCTCCGGCGATCACCGACCCAGGCAAAAGCCTTCCCTCTGCTTCAAATCCGGTAGGACCTACTGATCAGATGACTGAGGAACATTGCCTTCCTTCGCAGGCTTCCACCGAAGGATCTTCTGAGTCCCAGGCAATTCTGGACAAATCTAGTGACTCGGAAGAAATTCTGGAAAGGGGAGCAGCCCTGGCCTCACCCCCCAACACAAGATCACGTACTTCTATGTCTGGTGCTTCGGATGAACTGCTTAGACCCTCTCCTGGTTCTGGCCAGCACACGATGCACCCTGGAATAGCCCCTAGCCCGTCTTCCTCAAAAATGAAAACTAAAAGGAGGAAGCCGAGAAGGACTCAGCGGTAGCTATCAGCATTTACTTAATGTTTTTTGGCGTATGGAACATACGGGGCCTAGTTGCACCCCTGAGGCAAGCTGAAATCCGTGCCTTTATAAGAAAGTATCACCTTTGCTGTGTTGGGATAATTGAAACAAAAGTCAAAGCTTCTTCTTTTGATGTGATCTCAAGAGGCCTATCCACAAATTGGTGTTGGCTTTCCAATTATAATTTCTCCCCTCTTGGTAGGATGTGGTTCGGATGGGACCCAAATGTGCTGGATATTAGTCTCATCTTTTCTTCTAGCCAAATAATTCATCTTCAGCTCCGTTTTTTGCACCTACAGGAGTCCTGTTTGTTGACAATTGTATACGGTGAGCATACCTTTGTGAAGCGTAGACAATTATGGGCTGACCTCTACCGACTCTCTAATGGCGACTTGCCTTGGATTGTTGCCGGGGACTTCAATGCAATTAGAGATCCGGATGACAGGGTGGGCAGCTCAACACCTTGGATCCCATCTTTTGATGAGTGTAGAGAAGGCCTCAACCGAGCGGGCTTGGAGGACCTTCGATATGTAGGTTGTCGATACACATGGACGCATTCTTCCGGAGTAAATAGGAAAATGCGAAAAATCGATCGGGTGCTTATCAATGACTGTTGGCTTCAACAATTCTCATTCTCTGAAGCAAATTTTCTTCCGCCTGGAATATCTGATCACTCCCCCATGGTGATCAAGATTGTACAACCTAGTTCCTCTAACAAGCCATTCAAGTTTTTTAACTTCTGGACTTCCCATCCTGCATTCATGGAGATAGTTACCCAAGCTTGGGATACTCACTTCAATGGTAATCCTATGTATACAGTTTACTGTAAGCTTAAGGCTCTCAAACTCAAGTTGAAGCTTATGAATAGGTCTTCCTACTCAGACATTTCCACCAGGACAGAGCAGGCTAGACTGAATCTTTATGCTGTTCAAACAGCCTTGGAGGCAAATCCTTTTGATCAAAGCCTTGTTACAAGCGAAGTTATACTCTTGCGGAACTTTTCTGACTTGAGATCTCAAGAAGAATCCTTTTTCCGACAGAAGTCTAGAGTTCGTTGGCTCAAGGAAGGAGACATGAACACCAAATATTTTCACCACTTTGTCAATAAGAGGAGACTCCACAATCGAATCTTAACTGTTACAACAGAGGATGGCGTGCTACTCAATGAACCTCAGGAAGTCAGCAACCATATTGTGAGCCACTTTCAGAGTTTATTAAATGGAGATTCAGCACCGGCCCATCCTACTGTTTCGGAGTTGGAAGCTCTTCTTGGACATGTCTTAGACGAAAACCAGAGGAATTCCCTAACTCAGTCGATCACTGAGGACGAAATCAAATCCAATCTCTTCTCGCTCGCTAAGGACAAAGCTCCTGGCCCTGATGGATACAACGTTGAGTTCTTCAAACACACTTGGGGGGTTGTAGGCCCATCCATTTTGACGGCTGTGAAGGACTTCTTTGAAACTGGTCGATTGCTTAAAGAGATTAATAACACCATACTAACGCTGGTGCCGAAATCACCTAGTGCATCGGCCATGAGCGACTTCCGACCAATCGCATGCTGCAACACCCTATATAAATGCATCTCAAAAATCCTTGCTAGGCGCATTGCAAAGGTCATACCAACGCTGATTGGACCTTCCCAAACAGCTTTCGTCAAAGGCCGTAGAATCAGTGACAACATCATGGTTGCACAAGAACTTTTTGCGGACTTTCACCATGAAGCTTATCTTCCTAAATGCGCCATTAAGGTGGATTTCCATAAAGCCTTTGACACGATTGACTGGAGCTTTATTGAAAGGGTTCTTATGGCCTTCAAATTTCCAAATCTCTTCATTAAGCTGGTTATGACTTGCATCTCGACTGCTAAATTCTCGGTCTCCATTAACGGAGAGTTACATGGTTTTTTTACTAGTAGCCGAGGGATACGACAGGGCGACCCCCTATCGCCATACCTTTTCATCCTAGCTATGGAAATCTTCTCAGTTATTTTCAAATCCAAAACTGACAACTCAGACTTCCAGTGGTTTTGGCGATGCAAGAAACCACGCATATCTCATATGTTCTTCGCTGATGATGTTCTTTTATTTTCACAAGGGCATATGAGATCGATAGAGATCATTAAGGAATCCCTTGATCTGTTCTCAAACTGGTCTGGCCTAAGACCGAATCTCAACAAGAGCAATATGTACCTCTCCGGAGGAAACCCTGAACTTCATAGTGCCCTTCTTCAATGCATTGGATTTCAACAAGGGTCCCTGCCCTTTCGTTACTTGGGGGTGCCAATTATTTCTTCTAGGCTTCGTAAAGAGGATTGCAAATTCTTGATCGAATCCATTACGGAGCGTGCCCGTAGTTGGACCCAAAGATTCCTATCTTTTGCTGGTCGTGTACAACTTATCCAATCAGTTTTGGATTCTATCCAAGTCTACTGGGCCACGATTTTCTCCCTCCCCAAATCGGTCTTGAATAGCATTGAGGCTATTCTTCGACGGTTCCTTTGGAAAGGTCCTGGCTTAGGTACGGGAGGGGCTAGGGCATCTTGGAATGCAGTTTGTCTCCCAAAAGAAGAAGGTGGCCTCGGGATACGTAGACTTACTGAATATAATAGAGCCATGACTCTAAAGCACATATGGATCCTTTTCACCGACAAGGAATCTATGTGGTGCAAATATATACATTCAAACTTTTTAAAGAAGAAAAACTTCTGGATCGTATCCAAACCCACATTCTGCTCATGGACTTGGAAGAAGATTCTTGATTTGAGGATCTTAGCCCAGACCCTTTTTCGGTGGAAGATTGGCAATGGCCGGACGATCTCATTTTGGTTTGATTGGTGGCACACAAGAGGGCCCCTTTTTCTTCTCTTCAGCAACACGGTTATATACCAATCAAGGATCCCGCGGGACATTTCGGTTCGGGATTTCTTCCTTTCTACATGGCAACCTTCAGCAACCTTACACTCTATCTTGGAGTGGATGGAAGTTCTTCCAAGCTTTGAAGAAGATACTCCGGATAGCTTGATCTGGTCCCCTAACCCGACTGAACCTTTCTCGGTGGCCTAGACCTGGAATCAAACAAGGAAGAAAGGCCATCCAGCCCCATGGCATTCCTTCATATGGGACTCACATTTCGCCCTCCGACACTCCTTTTTATTATGGATTGTGACATTAAAACGTCTTCCTACCCAGATTTTTCTTATGCAAAACCGTCGGATTGAATCGGGATTATGTGCTTTCTGCCACACTACTCCAGATTCCATCAACCATCTCTTCTTCGAATGCTCCGCTACCAGCAGACTGGCCTCCTTTTGGGCAACCAAATGCAACCTGCCATGGCGCAACCGACCGTGGCCAGATCTTATTCTGTGGGCCGGCAAAGTTTGTGGAAGCACCACCTTCGCTCACCGACTTGCTAGGTTCTCCTTCGGTGCTCTCTGCCACACCATATGGATTGAGCGGAACAACTCTCTCTTCAGGAACAAGAGCATCTTCCTTCCGGGAATACGCAAACATATTATCAAGATGGTAAAAGACAAGGTTTTGTCCTCTGGAAAAATTCCTGACACACCTACAAATAGGAGATTTCAAAGGAACTGGGAACTCTCACCTTCCATTTTTTCTTAATTGGCTGTGTAGTTCTCTGTCTTGTATTTTGCTTTGCTATGCTGGTTTTTTGGCTAGCCTTGTTGTAAGCCCCCTCCCCCTCTTGGTCTTTTTGTACTTTGGGGCCCGGGGCTGTCTCTTGTCTTCTTTCCTTGTTAAGAACAACTGTGTTAGTTGGTCCTTGTTTGGTTCCTGCTAAACCTCCCCTGACCTTGCGGGGACATTCATATGTCCTAATAGGGTCAGTTTCGGGTTTAGGCATTAGGTTGTACTTGGTGTTTGAAAAGTTATACACATTCTTATCTTACCAAAAAAAAAAAATTTCAATATGTTTAGTTCGAGCATGTAAGACAGGATTGGTAATAAGGGAGATGGCAGATTGGTTATCACAAAACAGAGTTGTAGGAGAGTGAAGAGAGATGCCAATATCACGTAGGACAAAACTAATCCATGTAAAATTAGCAGTAGCAGATGCAAGAGCTCGATACTCTACTTCAGTAGATGAACGAGAGATAGTCGGTTGTTTCTTAGAAAACCAGGAGATGAGATTGGAACCAAGATATGTGCAAAAACTAGTGGTGGAATATCGGGTATCAAGACAGCCAGCCCAATTAGCATCGGAGAAGCCATACAAGGTCATAGAACTTTGAGAGTGGAGAAAGATTCCCAGATGCACAGTGCCCTTAACATATTGAAGAACTCGCTTCAGTTTATGAAAATCAGTAATGGTTGGTCGCTGCATTTTCTGACATAAAAGATTAGTGGCATAAGCAAGGTTTGGGCGAGTTATGGTGAGATACTGAAGCCCTCCAACTAAACTTCTGTATTCAAGTGGGTTGACAAGATATATGTCATCTTCTGTTGTGTAGAGGGACCTTACAGATGGTGGAGTTGCTATTGGTTTGCAATCTTGCATGTGTGCTCTTGTGAGAAGATCAATAGCATGCTTGGTTTGGCAGAGAAAACGATCAACTGAAGTGCGTTGGACTTCTATCCCCAGAAAATAATGAAGTGAGCCCAGATCTTTCATGTGAAAAGAGATACTCAGAGATTTGATAAAATCATCAAGCAACTGATGTGAGTTACCAATTAACACAATATCATCAACATATAGAAGCAACAAGATTGTGTCAGTGCCACGATGAAACACAAAGAGAGAAGACTCTGTAGTGCTGCAGAAAAAACCAAATTCAAGAAGAAAGTTGCTGAACTTCTCAAACCATGCATGTGGAGCCTGTCGAAGACCATATAAAGACTTCTTAAGTAAACACACATGATGAGGCAAAGTAGGATGGATAAAATCAGGAGGTTGCTCCATAAAGACAGGTTCAGTAAGCATGCCATGTAAAAAGGCATTTTTGACATCTAGCTGACGAATAGGCCAATGCTTTACCATAGCCACTGATAAGACAATACGGAGTGTGGCTTGTTTCACTACGGGGCTGAATGTTTCAAAAACGTCTCCTCCTTCTTCTTGGTGAAACCCTTTAGCAACCAGACGAGCCTTCAACCTGTCAAGACTTCCATCCGGTGCTAACTTTGTTTTAAACACCCACTTACAACCTATGATATTCATATGAGCTGCTCTTGGAACTAATATCCAAGTTTGATTCATATGCAAGGCATCCATTTCCTCATGCATAGCTTGAGTCTAGCCCTTATGAGCTAGAGCTGATTTAAGTGATTTCGGCTCAACTGGAACATTATATTCAGCTAAGCAAGCATATCTGGGATTTGGTTTAGCTATGCCAGACCGGAGTCGAGTTTGCATAGGATGAATAGAGATGTCATGAGAATGAAGAGGAAAAGAGCTTGGATGATCTTGGTCATCAACAGGAATGATTGGTGCTGTATTATCTGCAGCAGAACATCCTAAGACCTCAAGATCAGTAGGAGGCTATGAGGATGACAAAGACACATGTTTGCACTACTCTGTGATGTATGGGACACGAATTTGACCAACCTCCAGAACTCCAGTTTCCTGTAAATGACGAGTGGTACAAATAGGAGGTTGTTGTCGCATGGGACTCAGCTTGTTAGAATCCAAAAAGTCTACCTCATCAACCCATTTTCGATACAGAGAGGTATAGTGAGGATAGTCACTATTTAATTTCTTGGTAAAAGGAAAGAAACATTCATCAAACTTCACATGTCTACTGACATATATTCGACCATCAGTAGGAACCAGACAGCGATACCCCTTATGACGCTCACTATATCCTAGGAAAACACATGTAAGAGATCGAGGATCAAACTTGTGTTGTGTATAGGGTCTGAGGCAAGGATAATAAGCACAGCCAAAGACCCTAAGATGATCATAGCTCGGTACTTGTTTAAACAACCTACTGTGAGGTGAGTCCATCTGCAACTTGGGAGTTGGAAGTAAGTTAATGATGTAATTGGCAGTCAAAAAAGAATCAACCCAATATTGTAGTGGAGTTCTAGCATGGTAGAGCATAGTCAGACCCAGTTCTACCACATGACGGTGTTTCCTCTCGGAAATCCCATTCTGTTCAGGGGTGTAGGGACAAGATAAGTACCATTTAATACCACAAGTTGCCAAGTGATTATGAAATCCGGTGCTAGTGAATTCACCTCCCCCATCACATTGAAAAACTTTGATTTTATGATTAAGTTGGTTTTCCACATACTTCTGAAATATAAGAAAAACATCATAGAAGTCTGACTTCAGCTTCATAGGATAAAGCCAACTATAGTGAGAAAAATTGTCAACAAAGATGACATAAAATCTAAATCCTTGAAGTGAAGTTACTGGTGATGGACCCCAAATATCACAATGTATCCTTTCTAGAGGAACTTCAGTTGCAGAATCAGAGAAGGGAAAAGGTAGTGAAGTACTTTTTACAAGTTGACAACTACCACACACAGGTGGTGCCTTCTTATTGCAGTAGATCCTCTGTTGTCGTTAAAGATGCTTCAAGATTTGTGAGTTACTATGAGCAAGTCGTTGATGCCATATTTCTTCTTCAACTGCCTTATGCCTCTGTGTAAGTAGAGCCTTAGCTTCTTGCTGATCCACTCGATAGAGCCCCTTAACTTTTCTCCCGAGTATCACTGTGGTGTTGGTGCGATTGTCCTTTACATAAACACCAGTTTTGTCAAACACAAAAGAGCAGGGAAAATCATCAGTCAGTTTTGAAACTGAAAGAAGGTTCTTTTTGACTTCAAGAACCACCAGTACATTATTTAATGGTAACACATCAAGCTTAGACCGTAAGAATGCATTACCAGTGTAAGTACTAGGAATACATGATCCATTTCCTATCATGACAGTATCATTTCCAGTATACTTTGAGGGGTTATGAATTATACCAGGATTGACAGTGATATGGGCTGTGGCTCCTGTGTCAGGATACCATTCATTACCTGTAGGGTCCTCAAGATACATTGCTGCTAGAGCTTGAGGAATAGTTTCATCTTGACAAGAGTTCTCGAGCCGATACCAACATCGAAGTGCATCATGTCTTGGTCGTTTGCAGATTTGACATGCTACGCGAACTCCATCTGTTGCTTTCACAACCTGCAAATCCTTATAAGTTGCTGAGTTTTGAGTAGGATAAGACTTAGTCTCTTGATACCTCTGTGATGAATCAGTATGTGGTTGAAAACCAGAGCCTGCACTATAGGAGTTAGTCTGTGGTTTAAAATGCTGAACCCCTGATCCTGGTTCAGACTAAATGGTCTATAATTCTAACTTCTTCCTTGATAACCATAACCACAACCTCGATTATCGTAGGAACGACCTCTGCCATAGTTACGTCCTCCCTTGAAACCACCTCTCTGTCCCATGAAAGCCAGATTAGGCTGATTAAGTTCTTTGCTAGTTACTATGTTCGGTTCCATCTCTACATTTCTTTCTCCGTAATATGCCAAGTTAGGATTAAACTGATTCGAGGAATAGTTCTGCAGTCTTGTTTCAAATCTTTCTAGGTGTGATATCACCTCATCATAATTAGGTTGAGGTTTCAAACAATACATGGTTGTTTTGAAGTTTTCATACTCAGATCCTAATCCTTCCAGGATGCCAAAAACCTTAGTTATTTCATCCACAGGTTTTCCTATTGCATTTAACTGATCACAAATCAGTTTGTACTCTCTAAGATAATAAGATAGTTGTCTATTTCATTTCTGACATACCTGCAGTTTCCCCCTCAATTCAAACTCCCTAGCTATTGATTTCTGTGTGAATCAATTCAACAAGGTTTGCCATACCTCATAGGATGTTTCCAGACTGATGATTAGCCCTAAGATATTCTTAGAAACTGCACCACTAATCCATGAAGACACCAGTTGATCGGTTTTCACCCAATAAGTGTAATCAAGATTAACTACTTCGATCTCTCTCCCGTCAACTTCATCTTGTATTGTCTGAGGAGGTGGTGGAATTTCTCCATTGATGAAGCCAAATAGCTCTTGACTACGAAGGAATCTATAAAACTGAGCTTGCAGAGAAGAAAGTTGTCTTCAGCAAGCTTGATTGTAACGAAGTTAGCAATGTTGACATGAATAGGAAAAGGATATCTCGGTGTTCTTGCTGCCATTGTTATGTTCTCAGAGAATGAGATCAGAATTCACAGCTTTGCTCTCAGAGAAGGCTCTGATACCATTTGAAAAACTTGAGAAATGGAAGAAAGAAGAAGGAAATCTATAGTTGAAGATATGTGAACATCTATTCATCAGATTATGCAGAGAATCTCCATATAGAACTTCATCTGAGAGCATAGCTCTCTCTTGTGTATCTCGCTGTTTATATAGTTCATACAGCTACAAATAACGCTCAAGTTTACAACTCATATACCAGAAAATACAACTGAACAACCAAACTAACAGAAGAAACAAATCTAACTAAACTAACAGAAAAAACAAATCTGTACAACTGAACTAATAGAATTGAACAAATAGAATGTCAACTACTCTGTTTTTCCTTAGTTCTAAGAATAGAAATCAGTTATGCAGAACATTGTTGATATGTATAGAAAACTTGAGCTTCAGCTTTCCACTTCTTACTTGAGCTTCAGCTTTCCATTGCTTGTTCCTTTTCTGTAGTCTCAACATGCTCTACTCCTCCTTCACAAAGATCGGCTTGATTGCTATCACATTTCTCTTGAAGAGATCACAGGAGCGCTTTCCTCATCTCTATTGTTCTCACTTTTCTCTAGAAGTGCTCCTGTGATCTCTTCAAGAGAAATGTCAGAACAATAGAGCCAATCTTTGCGAAGGAGGCGAGCATGACCCCAGCCGCGATGAGGAAATTTGGCATGATTTGCGGCGGGTGTGGTCGGGTAACGCACAGGATCAGATATGTTCTCTTGACCTTTCTACCGCCGCCTGTAACTTACCTTGGTTGCAGAAGGACGACCAACTTCATTAAGCGAACCCAGCTTTTCCCAAAGATCCGTCATCTTGTCGGTTTCCGATTTGGGAGACGGTAGGGGTGTTGTATCTCCACAGTCGAACATTACCGGGTGCGGAGGTACACTAGTGCGCTACTCCTTCCTAGAGAGAGAGAGAGAGAGAGAGAGAGAGAGAGAGAGAGAGGAGGAAATGTGCAGGCGTACGGGGATGAACAGGTGATATTATGCATGGAAAGAGGTTGAAAGTCGGAGAGTTCTCCATCGCACACATCTTTCCATTTTGGGCAAACCAAATATTTTTGTGATATGTTAATTAGAAGTCCTAAAACTTATCAACAAAGCGCAATTAAGTCCTAAAATTTATAAAAGATGCAATTGAGTCCTAAAATTTATCAAATTAGTTCAATTGAGTCCTAAAGTTAACACCATCCAATTTGACTAACGAAAAATGCTGGCGTGGCTTTTTTTATATTCCACGTGACAATGATGTGGCTTTTTTTAAATCATTATTTTAATATTAATTTTATTTAAATTAAATTTAAAAATAAGCTAAAACTAAAAAAAAATTAAAAAAAGGGAGGAGGACAGTTGGGGAGGGAGCGCTACCGCTGCCCCACCATTGCCGGGAGGGGCGAGCGAGGGTGGGGGGAGAGTAGTCGGGGTCACCAAGCCTTGGCCAAGGACTTGCGACCCTCGCCGAAGGCAGGCGAGGGCCTGCGTGCCCACCCCTAGATTGAGTGAGGGTCGCTAGTGGCGGCTGACCCTCGCCAGATCTAGGGGAGGGCCGCCACTAGCAGGGGTCGACCACCACTGGCGACCCTCGGCTAGGTTTGGGTGAGGGCCGACGACCCTCACCCGATCTGGGGAAGGGCCTCGACTCCTTGCCCAGATTTAGGAGAGGGTCGCCGGCCCTTGGCCGAGGCCCGGCGACCCCCGCCTACTGTCCCCCCAGCCTCACTGGCCCCTCCTGGCGATGGTGGAGCAGCGTCCTCTTCCTGCTTTTTTTTTGTTTTTTTCAAATTTAAATAAATTTAGTTTTAAAAATCACAAATTTTCACGTCATTGTCACATAGGAGAGAGAAAATATTAAAATAAATCACGTCAGCACCACGTCAGCATTTTCTGTCAATAAGTTTGACGGTATTAATTTTAGGACTCATTTAAATCAATTTGATAATTTTTAGGACTTGATTGTACTTTTTGCAAGTTTTAGAACTCAATTGCAGTTCGTTGATAAGTTTTAGGACTTCTAGTGAACATATCCCAATATTTTTTTGCTGTTTCTAGACATGAACTGCATTCGTTGTCTCTGTCAGAGGCCATTTTAGTATTCTCGGTAATTATGAACCGCATATGTCCTTAGGGTGGCAAATGCGCGGGGACCGATTGATTCTTATTCTTCAAGTTGCCGTTAGGTTTAGAAATTTTCTCTAGAATTGTATTGCTTTACTTGTAAATACGAGTCTTCTGCTTACTTAGTTGATAACTACTATCTATGTCATGTTTCATGGTGTTCTTCTGCTTTCTGTTTTCCATGCTGCCATGAAATTTGGTTAGGTTTCAACAAAATGTGTTCGTGGCTGCGTGCGAATGAGTGTTATGTTCGGTCTTTTATTAAGTTGGTAAACTTGACTTTTGCATTCAATTCGAGCCTTGCAAATTCCTTGTTTGGAAATTTGTGATTGTTTCTAATTGGGATATCGCTTCTTTTGATTGATCTGTTTTCGAAAGTCATCTTGATTACTTCTCCATATACTTTCTCATACGACCCACGGGTTTTATAATTTTGGTAGAAATACAGCCACTGATTTCAATTGCGTCATCGTAGATCGTTTCATCTTCTAGAGGTAACTTATCGATTTATTTATTTTTATCTAATTTAGATCTTTCTAAGTGGTTGACCTCGTATTCGCAATATTGGCCCAAGCAACAAACTACTTTTCGTCACATTATGGTGGAATATTTTCCTAATCAGTTGCAAATCACTAGTTTCTATTATTCTGGCAGGAACACGACAAACACTTTGTGACATTGGAATGCGATTCTTTGCGCGACCTCGACTGAATTACACGTTTTGGCACATAGCTTTTCCTACACACTTCATTGGAGGTGTCCATCACTTGGTTCTTCACGTTCTCGAACGCAGATTCAGACCACATATTTCGATCAATGCTTTACAGCACTTGTACCTACATTCGAGCATCTTAAGTGGGCTTTTATGCAGTATGGTTAATAGATAGGAAGCAAATACTGAAGTTTTCTTCCCATGAGAAAAATGTTGATTTGCATCCAAAAAATTTGTCAAGAAACACATGACTTCATGGGCTTATTTCACAGTTACCTGCATTCTCTATGCGGCATTAGTGCCACGCGGTGTAGGGCGCTTGTGATCGCGGTGGTCCCCGAAACGAAAGGGAAGACTCTTGAACAGATTCAAGCAGCCATCAGCAACAGAAAGAGAATGGAGAACACCGCAAGTCATTACTCATTACTCTTTCTTGTAGGCTCGTTTGGGCTGTAGATGAAACCTCCAGTTCCACACATCCAGAGATGTAAGATGATTATGAAGCAGGCAACAACAGTTTTCATTCGATAAAACGACATGATCGCTGAGATCCGTTGGTTCATTCATTGAGTGGTTCTACCGTGGGAAAAGAGATGAGTAGATTTTTTAACAGATCTAGTACCATTACACAGTGATTGATTGATCTATGAGAATAATATTGCAATTAGCTGTGAGTAAGTAAACATTGTTTTATTTTTTCGAATGCGAATATTGCACCTATAGTCTATCCATGCATCTGTCCACGACGAAGCTAGTGAGTTCTTAACCGTGGTGCGTCGGTCCATCACTGGTTGAGAAATTATCGTATTGTTTTTTTTGTCATAATTTGTTACCCAATCCAAAATAAGCAAGAAGAGGAGATGTCAGGGGTTCTGCTAGTTGGGACAACAGATTCTCCGATGAGGAGACCATGTACTTCCTGGTGGCTCTACTCGTCGCTGGCTACGAGTCTGCCTCAACAATCACGACGCTCGCGGTCAAGTTCCTCGCCGAAATGCCTCCCTGCGTGTACAAACGATAAGTCCGCCTAATCGAATTGGATTGATTATGACCCAAAATTGCTTTAAGGGTCTACCACTTGTTGGCTGCCTTTCTATAATGCTAAAGATAATAAATGTCGGGACCCATAGAAGTCCACTCTGAAGATGAAAAATCATATTTGTTTACACTCGGCTTATGAAATTGCTGCGGGAGGGGACCCCGACATCGTGAAGCGGAACAGGGAGTGGCAATGTCTGCATAATAGCATAGCAGTGAATCACATCCTCGCTTCGGAAGGTGTGAATGTTCCTGCCGCTCGTGTAAGATGGGGTCAAGAACCCCTAAGACCATCATAGACCATCTCCTTCGTTTTTTGCCACCAATTGCAAAGGAAATTCTGGCATGATTTGGGGGTCCCCAACATCATCCCAAACAGTTCCTTCAGCAAGGACGCTAGGAGGTAAATTCGCGACAGCATCCGAAGCAAGGTTCGGTTTTAAAGATCTAAGTTTCCGTGGGAAGTGATATCTCCTAGGGGACTTCCGAAACTAACATCTCTGTCTGTCTAAAGCGGGGGAGTTTTTCGCAGTTGTTAGGAAGAAACCTGACCAGGGGCGGATAAAGCTCAATATTGATGGTGCTACGTCTGTGGAAAATGGACAATGTCGGGGGCGGACGAGTTCAGAGAGATCATCGTGGAAATTGGATAGCCGGTTTGTCCAAAAACACAGGGAGAGCTGGTGCTTCTACAACTGAAATATGGGCTCTTAAGAGATGGAATTAGACTTGCCATAGATCATACCATCTCACACCTTCATACTGAACTTGTACCAAAAAGGATCGGTTTTGGTCTTTTTTATTTTCTTGCCATTGGAAAAACAGTAGGGGTTATCAAGAGAGCATCATGAACCGAGACGACGAATGCCAATATACTCTGATCTTTGGCAGGTGATCATAATGGCTATACTAAAACCATTCCAATTGAAAGGATCATTCTATTTCATAAGCAATTGACAGAACATTAAACCATTGGTTCTTCAAGGACATATATGAGTTAATGGTTATCCTTTTGTTTCCTACTTTCAGGCTGAAAAACGATTTCAGCTTCGAAGGATCCCAACTTGGCTAAATTTGTAGACTGAGCCCCCTCGACCTCATTCTCTTCTTCATAATGTCCAATTTGGGCAGTACTGTGCGCTCTAGTGTAGTTATCAAATCGATTGAGGAGGTGTTGAACTTATGAGGAACTATAGCATATATAATATTGAGTTCAAACGAATGTACTTGGGAGACTAAAACCGACAAAGGCTTTGAGCAGATAACATAAACTTATATTGTTCCTGCAATTTGTGCATTAATTTTTCATAAGATCCAGTCTTAACAGCAAAAAGGGCAAAGTAATCCTCCTATTTAGAAGTGAAGTAGGACAAACTAAAAAACGGGAAAATCAATGCGGTTTTTCAAATGCATTGTTTCGAGGAAACTCTTTTATAATCTAGAGGAAAATTATAAAAAGATCGAGTAACTGACTCTAATTTACCAAAAACAAGATTTGGTGATGTGTCGCGATCTCATACACTATCCATGAATGAAAGATAAATAATGTTCTAAGGAAATTCACATATAGATAACGCTCCAGTAGGTCTTATACAATACGAATAAGGTATTTTCTCCATTGAGAAATTTGTAATACAAACACAAGCAAATCATAAAGAACAACACTCATTCAAGGAAAGAAAAGACTGCAACATCGATGGCCATAGTTTCCTCCCTGAAAATTAAAGAGATTGACGAATGATTAGATGAGTGCACATACGATTGTTTGCGGAGATCCACATGACATGGCAAAGAGATCATGGGAGTTCACCTGCACTCACAAGAAGACAAAGAGGAAATGAGGTTGGAGTATCTATAACACAGTATTATGGCAATTATTGTGGTGCCATGCGAATTAGTCATTCTTAGATATTCTATTTACCAAGATATGTGCGTACAATTTCTTCCGATAAAAACCGATGTAGGAGTTATTGTTTTGTATAAAAATGAGTGTAAATATTGGTGTTCTTGTTTCTGAATTTCTTTTTCTTTAAAAATAATATCATCACTCAAAGGGACAAATATCCAAAATAACATGTGGAAACCATACTTTTTATATGTTACACACTATGGGTAAGCGCTTACCTGTTTGATGGTTCATATTATTTTTAAACAGTGTGCTAATGGTACTCAAATAATGAATGTTAATTTACTATTATTAGGTTACATCAAAATGGAGAGTCTACATATAGCCCTAATCTAAAAACCTATGACACAGACATTAACGCTTTTTGTTAATAAAAAACACCTGAAACTTTCATAAAGTTTAAAATGTCGGCAAGTAGATTCGCATATAATATTCTCATAATTTTCTGAAATTCGAATAATATTTTAAAGTTTAGTGAAAAAGCAAAAATTTACTTTTTACTTTTGCTTAATGGGAAATAAAACAAGTCCTAAAAGTTTGGTTGAGAACCTGCAATGCTTGAAGGAAGACTGCAAAGCTTTCAATTTACTATATATTAATAATATTGGGTCCATATGACATGGTTTATTTATTGGGAAAAAGAAATTGAAAAATGTTCCTAAGTACTTATAGAGCTCCGCTGAATGCGTTTCGAAAAATTAAGGCCTTATCTGGTGCCTCAAAGTTTCCAAAAATTTTATTTGCTTTTCCATTTAAGAATGAAAAAATATTGCGAAAATGCATTTGATTTTTCAAAAAAGTTGTCAAATTGAAATGAAGGAAACTGTTTTCGAATTAAACGTATAGACTCAAAATAACATGAAGTTTTTGAAGACCACCCATTTTACAATTTTGGTGGAACATAAGCGTGTACTCAAGTGCATTTTCTTCAATAAATTTCCAAAAATTTCACGATTTCTTTTCGATATAGTTAATGAACCTAACTAGTCCTTTTAGGACACTTGCAACAAATTCATTTCATAAATTATATTCAAACTATCAACTTTGGCTAGAGCAGGTTTTCTATGTATTGGGGAAACGAAATTAGGTGACCATAAAGTGAGTTCAGGTGTAATTTGAACAACGACCACCGATGATAATATCATGATTGAGTACGAATGTATGATGTCCTTCAACTTCATATACGGATGAATTAAAATTTCCAATTAATTGATAGCTTCAGCCTTCTGCAATGATAATCACTTTCCAAGTAAAAGGAGAACACGAGATTCCATCGGAGGGAATCGAGTTTTACTTTCAATGTGCCACATGAATACTGCATTGTTCCCTTATCGTAGTTTTCTTCAAGTGAGGAAGTCAGGAAAAATATATGTAAGGAGGGGCTCTCAATATATATGGCTATTCTTTCATTTAACAACGAAGAAGAAATAAAGGGAGGAGCAAATAGATGCGTACCTAATCATCTGTCCATCGTACTCGTTTCCGATCAAGTATGATTCGAGGAATGTGAGCAATTTTGTGCCAGTCCTCGCCGATTTGGGGCTCACATCTTTTGCTTAGTTCACCACAATGTTCGATGCACAATTCTTTTAGGGCACTAAGGGACTGGGTTCTTTGCGGCATGGACGATAAGTTGGGACATCGGATTAAGCGAATTAATCTGAGGCAAGTATGATTGGGTAGCCATTCAGGTATAGTCGTCAAGCTCGGGCAGTCATAGACAGAAAAGGTCTCCAAAGTGCAAGCCGATCCTTCGAGACGTTGGAGTAGCTCCATTACTTGTTCGGAATTTTTTATTGCAAGTGCATGAAGATTCAACGGAAAATTGGACTCCTGGGTAAACATGAGACGGGAGTTACGGATTGCCAAGAACTCTAGGGCAATTAATGCTCCAAAAGGCACATATATGGGTCTCCCACAATTCCCAATTTCCAACTTCCGAAGGCTAGTTGGTTGGCAAGTATCTTCGAACAAAACTTCAAGATTTTCGCATCTATAGAGTCCCAAAAAGTGCAAATTTTTCAAGTATTGTATTCCACTTTTTTGCAAACTCTTCTGCTTTGTTGTTACGTTTAGATACGTAAGATTGACGAGCCTTTGCATATTCTTTGGTAAATGGGCTAACTCTGAGCACCCTCCCAACCTTAAGGTTACCAAACTATGCAGCTCACAAATGGTGTCTGGAACTTTCTTCAATCGCTTATTGTCCTGGAGAACTAATGATCTCAATTGCTTCAAGTTGCAAATGGAACTTGGCAGCTCCTCAAAACTACCATTTGACAAATTCAGATATCGTAATGAGTTACACTTTGAGATGCATATTCTAGCAAACTCTTTAGTAATAACACCATCACGAACTTTGTATTGAAAAAAGATTGCCCTTAGCCTCTTTGAAGTTGGCTTTCTCAAAAAAGGTGGGACTCCACTGAAGTTTGAGATTCCCTCTAACGAAGTGCTAGAGAACAAAACATACCGGATTCCTGTTGAAATCTCTGCAGTATCTAAGCCAACGACAGAATACTCATTCTGTGCCACACTCATTGCAAGAGAATGGACCAGATCATGCACTTTAAACTTAAACTTTGAGTCCAACTCCTCCACTTCTTGGATCAAAGATCTCTTCCACAACTCTTTGATGTACTCAACACCAACGTTTTCCAATCCTAGTTTGTTCATTGTTGAATTAATGAGTCCAAAAGCCATCCATAATTCAACCAAATGAGTGCTCCATATTTTATGTCCCCTGGGGAAAAGTGATAAAACGAAAAAACATCGTTTTAAGTGAGATGATAAATGATCATAGCTAAGCTTAAGTACTGGCATAATGTCCTTTTTCGCTTCAACTAGATCCCATGTTTCACTATCCCTTATATGCTTCCAATACTGTGCTTCATCCTTTGTGTAAAGTAGACTCCCCAATGTTTTGACAAGGAGAGGTACTCCTCGGGATTTTTTAACAATGTCATTTCCAATCTTAAGGAGATCATGACGCAATTGCTTTTCCTTTTCATCAAACGCCCACTTTTTGAACAAGGCCATAGAGTCATCATGAGAAAGACCTTTTAGATTATGCGCCGGATGACTACCCATTATAGAAGCGACTTCTGAACTACGTGTCGTCACAATGATCTTGCTTTCACTATCTCCTACAGTTAGCAAATCCCTTAATTCTTTCCATTTACAGCGATCGTTGCTCCATACGTCATCCAAGACAAGTAGATACTTCTTGTCTTTGATGGTGTTTTGCAAATGAGTTTGCAACTGCTGAATACCAAGAGTTTGCAACTGCTGAATACCAAAGTTACTCAAACTTTGACAAGTAGAATCTTAAATGATTTCCTCAACAATTGTCTTTAAATCGAAGTCCTCAGGTACACACACCCATATTCGTATCTCAAATTGCTCCTTCACACTATCGTCGTTGTACACTAATTTAGCCAGGGTCGTCTTGCCCAAACCTCCTAATCCAACAATGGAAATCACCGAGAGGTTTTTGTCATCTACTTGCCGCAACATCTTGATTATCTTTTTTTTATCACTATTTCTTCCGACGACATCCGACTTGTTTACAAACGAGTAAGTCATTTCTCGTGATTGGGTATGTGCCACATCATTGCCGGCACTTTGTACATTAAGATCGAATTGATCTTTCTCAGTGGAAATTTTGGACAATCTCTCACGTATCTCCTTGACCTTATCACTGAGTTTTGCACGGAGAATTAGTGGATTAGAGACGGTAAAGAAGCGGCATACCTTCTCTTTGATGCCCCCGTAACGACTTATCACATGCTTCCTTAATGCTTCGCACTCGAATTCGTCTAGCATGTCCTCCGCATCGTATAATACATCTTGAAGCCGATCTAACCACACTTGTAGGCGGTGGTTCTTCGCCTGCTGCTCCTCCGCATCGAGCAACACTGCCTTGATGGCAGTCAACGTCTCTCTGAGCTCGCTAATCTGGTTCTCAACACCATAAATCGCGACGGCTTCTTGGAGGGCGCGGGAGGCTATCTTCCCAAGCACCCCCTCCGCGATGCCGGAAACGAGTGATTCTGCCATGTCCTTCCGAGAGAGGGAGTGGGCTAAAAAGGTAAAGGATATTGATTCTTGGCCATTTGGGTTGGGAATTTGATGGTCTAAACAGGAATGTCTCGTGTCTACTTTTCAGATTAACATCAAGGAAATGTGTCGATAAGGGCGCCATATCAACCACTCATTTAAAGCTGTAAAACTGGGTCACTTTCTTTGACCGGTTTCCACTTTTCAGGATTGGAAAAATAATTGGGAAAAGAAAATCACACACAAAAATCTTGTTTTTGGCCATAGATCACACACTTAATTAAGAAAAATGATCTAGTATAGCTTCTATTCAGTCCTCAAATTTGTTAATTGCAATACGTCTTATCCGACTTTGAAAAACTAATGGAAGTCCAAATCTTAAAAACCACGAACTTATTAATTTAAGCTTTTCTACTATGATTTCCGATGTTTCTTAAGGTTATTTGTTCTAGTAATAGAAGCACCGAATCTTAACAACTTAAAGCATCGATAAATTCAGCTCAAGTCATAGCAATTCAACTTAACTCGAAAATCCAAATCATCATCTCTTGACTAGGCAACAATGAAATTTATTCATAAGTTTAGAGTATATCGAATTTGCTTTATTAAATTTTGCCTCATTATTTTTTTTTCGAACGGCCATACTTTTCTCTAGTGGAAAAGTATCAGAAAAGTCATAAACATACTGAATTGATGCTAATTTAGATTGAAATCTTTTTTTGGTGTCAATTTAATTCTAAACATTTTGATGTAGTGTCAATTCAGTCTTTCTGACTAATTTTTAGCAAGATATTGTTGACGTGAATGCCGATTGGCCTACGCGGTACGGCCAACGCTGACGTGGACGACTTTTAATAATATTTTAATAATTTTCGAATTATTTATTTTTTCTTTTTCTTTCCCCCCCTCCCTTCTTCCTCTAGCTTGCGAGGCTCGCCCTCACTGGATGGCCGCAAGGGTGGCCTCGCGATGACGTGAATAAATTTTAATAATATTTTAATATTTTTCAAATTATTATTTATTCTTTTTCTTTTTTGTTTCCTCCTTTCCCTTCTTCCTCCAACTTGCGAGGCCACTAGCGAGACTCGCCCTTGCCGAATGGCCGCGAGGGCGTCCTTGTGCTAGGCTGGGGAGAGCCCGATCTCACCATATTCGGCGAGGTTAGGCCTCGCAGCTATTGGCAAGGCTCGAGCCTTCGTTAGAGGTCGCGACCTCACTAGCCCTGACCTTTAGCCGGTCGCCGACCATCTGGAGGAAGAAGGTAGAGGAAAAAAACGAAAGAAAAAGAAAAGAAAAGAAAAGAAAAGAAAAGAATTAAAAACAAATAAAAATTTTAAAAAATATTATTAAAAGTTATCAACGTTAGCGTCGGCTGTGTCACATAGGCCGGCTGATATCCACGTAAGCAATGTTCGGTCCAAATTAATCGAAAGCACGGAATTTGCACTATATCAAAAGGTTTGGAACTAAATTGGCACAAAATAAAGGTTTAGGACTAAATTGACATCGATACAATAGATTTAGGACTTTTATGATACTTTTCTCTTTTTCTCCATGCTAGCCAACTTTCAATTCAAAATAACGTAACTAGATAGGTATTTATTATGTCTAAGGTCAACAAATGCTAGAAAGGGACTTATTGTAGTGTACAAAATTCTCAATTGTTCTGTAATTTTTTGAAACCTCATTAAATTAGATAAAAATGCATGTGTGGTTTACTAATTTGATTTTCGTTGTATCTGTAATAGATGAAAATGTTTTCGTGAGCACGTTACAAATGAGTTCGAATAGGCCGGTTGGGTTTCCGGGCCTGTTTTTGTTTTATTTTTATTTTTTTCGTTCGGACCAGGCAGGGATTTAGGGCCGCATAGGAGCCAGCCCGATATGGCTCAGCTCTGGCCCAAAAAATTAATGTATTTTTATAATTTTTTGTTTTTTGTTTTAAATCTTACCGGAGTAAGGAAAGTTGTTCTAATCTCACAAGATTAAAGTAAAGTGCAATACTCGAAGGATATCATGTTACGAACGTTGACAGTTATACTAGAAATTGAAAACGTCCTGATTTTGCATGGGTATCCTCCATATATGTCTCCATAATTGAGAAGATTTCTCATCGAAATCAAGAGAAACAGAGATTGCATTTGACATTAGAATCACACAAAAAATACAGGCTAAGAAACACGAACCTCGATTGAACCTACCGTTGGATTGAATTAGTGAATTAATGAAATAAGAAAAATTGAAATGGAACAGATAGTTTTACGTAAGTACAATAGTAAATAACCCCTTCTTGATTTGACTACACTGAAGAGTATTCATATGTTCGATTCAAAATTGACTACTTTTGTACTCCCCAAGTTTGAATAATCGGGCTTGAAGTGCACCTGGGAGTACCCCATAACGATGTTATTGGTCGTTGTCTTCACATGGAGAAAATTATAAAAACAGTCCTAAATTATACAAATGCAAATTCAGTACTAAAATTTTCGATTTTTCCAACTAAATCCTAAATCTTTTGACAATTTATCAATTGAGTTTTTCCGGTGAGGGCCCTGGCCCAGTGGCCGGTGACATAATGAAAGAAAAGAGGAAAAGAAAAAAAGAAAATTAAAAAAAAATTACAAAAATTGTCCATGTCGACACTGGTCACCGGTTGTGCCTCGTAGGATGACAGTCATCGACGTCAGCGATTTCCGGCCAAAATTAATCGGAATAACTGAATTGGCAAATTGTCAAAATGTTTATGACTAAATTTACCAAATTGCCATCCAAAATAAAATTTATCAAATTGAAAAGTTTAGAATTGAATTGATATTTGTGCTATAAATTTACGACTTTTTTGGTAATTTCTCTTCACTTGTATCCTTAGAGATGCCTAAACAATCATTTCTCATTAGTTCGAAAGAGAGATTACTTGAGTGGCCCACAGATGATTTTCAAGACGACTAGATTGATGAATCTGTTGACTAAGGAGAAAGATATTATATGGCAAAAATGAATTCCCGAACAAAACGAACAAATATGATTTCAACCTTTATTCTGTAATCAACTCTATAGGCAGCCGGTTCATTCGAACATGTTGTTAACACTATATTATATCGGATGCGATTGTAGCCAATTCATTCATTTACGCACGAATGCTGACCTGGAAAGGGGCCGGCTGTGCAATTAGTCTAACCTATCGACCCAGCAGCAAAAAGAAAGAGAAGTTGTAGGATATTTGATTAGCGGAGAGTCCACCTTTTGAAGTCCAGATCAATGAGCCTAACTACAGATTCATTAGTCTTTGGTGTCAAGATGAGTTCTTCATGCAACGACGCCACCAACAGAACCGGCCCCTCACTCGAACATCATCAATTGCTGCAGCGATCATCTTCTCTGCATATGCAGGATCTGCCAATGGGTATGCCAGGTTGTAGCTAGGTAGGACAACAAATCACAAGCATATAAAGAACTGAACTACGTTTATGCTATTAATCAAAGAGAAGATGTGCCAATCATGATTAGCTCAAATATTCAAATACATATAAAGTAGCAGCTCCACTTTTTCCATCAGAAATCTTGCAGGGAGCTCCAGCAATAATGGGATTGAATTGCAGTATTGAAGTCATATGAGGACCTACGCCCTTTTTCCAACATTTCTGAGTTATTTGTCATCCACACACAAGCACAGGTCGCAGTTAACACAATGAACGAGCTCTGTTTCAAATAACTCAGCAAGAAAAACGTCCCTGCTGGATCGTCGTCTCAAATTGGATTAGAGATCATAGTTTTTGCCCACGCTTCTCCAACAGATCCCGACTTTTAACACGGTTGGCATCAGTGCGTTTTTAAGTTGAAAAAGGTTAGATTAGAAGCTGACCTCACACCATATTTCATATCATAAGTTGCGCTGTAAGCTTTTGGCATTTCAGAGTAATCCTGGAAAATCACAAGGTACATGATCTGTAAACTTGATGACAAGACATAAGAAGGAGACTATGAGAAGAAGTACCGGTTAAACGGGAAAGAAGAGGGCAAGTCAGCATCTTTATTCCCTAATATTCGATTAATCAGATTGGATTTGATCGTGATCTAATGACTTGGACAACGATGCTAAACCTGTTCCATTAACAATTATTGATTTTCTTTTCTTTCTTGAAAGTTGGAACCGTCATGTCCTTCTTCTTCGTCTTTTCTTTCGCATTTGGTTTGGCTAGTTCCCCGTATGGACAGGGGTTATCAGACATCACTAGCTAGGCCCAGTACATTAATTATACATTAAAGGGCAACCGTGTGTCTGGGGATCACACTTGCAAGTTGACAAGACATATCCTCTAAATGCATTTTCACATGTTCATCCGAACCAGGTGTCACACGAATACTTTACGAGACTTCATAGAATTGATTACTCGGTTAGCAATAGATGCGTATCTTCTCCTTGGATATATGGTTGAGACACGGCACGTAGCAATCGACCTTAGCCGTAGAGAAGCACATTCCATTCAGTATCCGTCGTAGTCAGTATGACTTTTGCAAATGCAACAACAGTTGGACGAAGTATAGCAACTTTTATGGAACAGTTGGGTATTCCAGGTGGTAATGTGCATGGGGATAATTACCCAATTCAGTCCTAAACATACTATACAGATACCAATGTAGTCCCAAATTTTTTCAATGTAGTCCTAAACTTTTGTGCGGAATTACGGTGTAGTCTTTCCGGCTAGATGCCGTGGTACTGGAGATATGTTTGTATATATCATTTCATTTGCATGTTACTTGTCATGAGAAGACAAGAAAAATCCGGTATCATGTATTGCCCCCTCATGTTGATGTGCCTCAAAATGCAGGCCACAAGTCCATCAGGAACCCAAAAAAAAAAAAAGAAATTCGGAGATTTACCGACACATCTTGACCAATTAGTAAATTCCGTATGGTGCTGATAGTTTATGAACCGCGCTTATAAAATTTGAAAGAATATGGTAACTTACTGATATATCGGGAGATTGATAAATTCTTTATAGGTTGGTATTTTGCTAATTCCACTTGCAAAATTTCGAAGTTCGGTAGAAGTCACTAATTTAGTGATTGTTGATAAATTTATTATAGTGTTGGTAAATTACTAACACACCCAAAATTTCAGAGGAAGTGATAATATACTAGTTCGTTTGGATATCAATAAAATCCTAATAATATTGGTAACTTACTAAAGGTTTACCTGATAAGCAAGTTACCAGTCAAATTTTCTTACCGACGATAGTGAAAAATAACTAGCAGCTGCAGAAGTTTTTAAAATGTTATAAGTCAACCCGCGTTAGGATTTGGTTTGGGCAACGTGGAACAAAATACCAAACTTACATTCCATTTGGTGCGGCAAATTCTTGCAATCAAGTTTGATTGCAAGAAGGATGTCATTTGGTCTTTTGTTGGTGCCCGGTATTGTCGGTCGCTTTTAGAAGGGAAAATGACACAAATAGTCTTTGAACTTTGACCCAATGTGCAATTTGATCCCTGAACTTTTAATTTGTTCAATATAGTCCCTAAACTTTAATCGATGTTCAATTTGGTCCCTGAACTTTTGATTTGTTCAATGTAGTCCCTAAACTTTTAATATGTGTTCAATTTAGTCCTTGAACTATTTGAAAATGTTCAATATAGTCATTCTATTAATTCAAGTGCAGGGACTATATTGAATATTTTCATATAGTTCGGGGATTAAATTGAACGCATATTAAAAGTTCAGGGACCACATTGAACAAATTAAAAGTTCAGGGACTAAATTGAATATTATGTTAAAGTTCATGGACTACATTGAACAAATTAAAAGTTCAGGGACCAAATTGCACATTAAGTCAAAGTTTAGGGACTATTTGTATCATTATCCCCTTTTAGAATGAAGTAAGCCCCCAAGAGGAACTCCTTTGCGCTCCTCGACGATTTCGATAGCGATCTCGAGAGGATCGAAGGTGCAATTTTTTGCTGGCAATCGAATGCCCATTTGACAAGTAGCAAGAGAATCGTGAGAAGAAGGGTCCTTTTTAATTTGTATGCTAAGAGAGATCCATATCAGGGAAGCGCCTTTGGGACAACGGGTTGTCGCAACTATGCAATTGCTCTTAGCGCTTTCCATGAATTAATCTCTCATCTCATTCCACGTCGAACGAGTATGACTGTTGTCCAATGCATCGTTTAGCGCAAGGAAAATTTTCTTACCTTTTACTAAATATCGCAAACATTGCTCAATGTCTCAGGTATCGAATTGTCCGGCTAGAATTTTGATCAAGCCTGGATTGATAGAATCTCTCAAGACTTTCTCAAGAGTTTTCTTTAGATCAAATCATCGGAAATGCGTATCCATACAGAACATTAAGGTTTTAGATGGTGCGTGTGGACCATTGGTTCTTATGGGATATATGGGTTAATAGTTATCTTTTTGTTTTCTGACTTTCAGGCTGACCACACGTTCCAACTTCGAATGATATCGATTTGGCTAACTCTGCGGACCAAGCCACGTCGACCTCATTCTCTTATTTGGGATGTCCAATTTGGCCAGTTTTTGGCGCTTTAGTGTAGTCATCAAATCGATTGAGGAGACGTTGAATTTAATTCTACTATTGCATATATAATCATGACTTCAAACAAATGTACTTGGGGACTACAGCTGACAAAGGCTTTGAGCCAAACAAAAACTCATATTATTCATGCAATTAGCCTTTGTGCATTCATATTCATAAGATCCGATCTTAGGAGGAAAAGGGAAATAAAAATCCCTAATCTTCAAGTGTAGAGAAGTAAAACAAATTACAAACTAAAAAACCAATGTTGTTCTTTAAGTACATATTGTTTAAGGAAACTATTAAAATAGTCTAGTGGAATAATTATAAAGGACTGAGTAGTTGACACTAATTTACTAAAGGTAAGATTTAATGGTGTGTCATGATTTCATATACTCCGCCTGAACGAAAGATAAATATTGTTGTAGAAATTTTCAAACTATGATGGTGCTGCCGTTTGTCTCATACAATACGAGTAAGGCATTTAGAAATTTGCTATACAAACACAAGCAAATAATGAAGAACAACACTCGCTCAAGGAAAGAAAGAAATAAGTGCAATATTAATTGTTATCGTTTTCAACCTTGAAAATGAAAGAGATCAATGGAGGGATTAGCTGAGTTCAAGGCTAAATCTTTGCGGAGATCCACAGGGAGTTGCCAATAGATCGTAGGAGTTCATCTACTCCAAAGAAAAAAAAAGTATGAGCATAAGAGTATCTATCAAAAAATAATATGGCATTTATTGTGGTGACCTACGCTTTTGTTATTTTTAGATATTCTATTTACCAAGATATTTTTCATTAGTTAGGTAAATTATTTTTTATACGGATATAACGTTTCTTTCATAAAAATTGGTGCAGAAGTTTTTGTTTGGTACAAAAATGTGTGGGCATTTTGATTCTCATAGGTCTTTTTCAACTTTATAGGAAAAAAAAATATATAGTATCATGACTCCAAAGGGACACGCATCTGAAATAACATGTGTGAACCGTACTTTTTATATGTTCTGCGCACACTAAGGGTCACTGCTTACATTTATAATGGTTCACATTATTTTTTAGGGATAATAGCATTCAAAATCCTAAAACTTGTCATAAAGTGCAATTGAATACTAAAATTTATCATGAAAGTTTAATTGGATCCTAAAATTTTCAAAAAATGCAATCAAATCCTAAAACTTATGCACTTTTTAAAAGTTGTAAACTTGGTTGTACTTTCACGATAAGTTATAGAATTTGATTACACTTTTTCGAAGTTTTATGATTCAATTGCACTTTCATAACAAGTTTTAGAACTTCAGTGTACTTAACCCTATTTTTTAACACTGTACTAATGGTACTCGAGTAATGCATCTTGATTTACTATTGATTGGTTATAACAAAAAGGAGGGTCCATATATACCCTTCAACCTAAGTCTTAGGATGCATATCTAAAACTTTTACAATATGTGAATGTTGGCAAGTGAATTCGAACATATTTTTGATAATTTTGAAATTTTAATGATACTTTCAATTGTAGCAACAAAGCAAACTCCTATATATAACTAACCTAAGTCGGTAGCTGCATACCCATGCGCGGCTCGGGCCATTTTGTGTGACAAATCAATTCAATGTACTGAGAAAAGGTCATCCTATTCTGCAGCAATATTCCTAGCCACCTAAATTTCCTCTTTTGCCACTAGATGTTACGTCTTAAAAAATAACATGTGAGGGTAAATTGATACATAAAAGGTTCCAAAAGAGGACCTGAATTTTAGGGATTGTAACTATACCTTTCTTGTTATTTAAATAAAATGAAAGCAGTAGAGTTGTTCTTAATGACACTTGACCTTAGACATCTCTCCCCTGGATATAAAATATTATATGTTAATCACCTTTCCTTTAAAAAATTTCATGCAAAAGATTTATTATTTTAAAAGTGCATTGCGCATTGTAGTTTGGAAAGAATTTTTATGGCCGGCTTCATTCACATACATCGTTTGGGCCACCATGCTAATACATTTTAAAAGAATTTCGTTGGTACTTTTTAACTTTTACGTATTGTATTTGAGAGATACGAATAATATCTAATTGCAAAAAGTAAAAAGCTCATGATTAAATAAAAGCGATTATATCGAAAAAATAAAGAGAAACAGTCATGAGAAGCTGAAGCACATCACCTTAAAGAATCGGGAACATAGATATGTGCAACTATTTTGGATTTAACAAATTAATTGAAGACATTTTGATGTTTCTATAATAAGATCGAGAAAATTATTTTTTCTCAAGTGGGAAAGTTAAGTTAAAGTGAGATTTCTATATGGGTTAACTTTTCATGCATATCAAGTTAAAATAAACAACTTTTTTTTGATTGATTTGTCTTTATTAATGTTGATTGTGGGCATTTTTTCATTGGCTCCATTTGACATTCCTACAATTGTTATTAAGTCAAGTGTCTTGCCAACAAAAATTATCCCAAAGCCTTAAAAAATGCACTATTTAGACTAGCAATAGTTCCCCTGCTATGCAAGGAACTGGATTTATGCTATATAATTATTATTTTTAGTTTATTATGTAGTTTAAGTAAAAATCCAATGTTGAAAAAACATCAGTATTTAATTTAATATAAATGATTTTGTATATAAATTTTCCCTTTTCTCATTTCAATATATTTATTAAAAATTAATTCAATTGAAAAATTAATGCTTCTATTCTTTGGATTAAAAGTATTAATTTCATAATTTTAATTCAAATTAATTATTATCAGTAAAATAATTATTTAATATCAAGTTTCTTTGAAATTTAACGAATTCTTATTGGTTGTATTTTGGCGATTTCAAACTGGGTAAAAGTTGCTACTTGCCCCTCAATCATCCTTCCATGTGGCAAGTAAATATGAGAACCTACAAAGCTTTCAATTTACTATATACTAATGATATTGATCAATATTACATGGTATATTTTCAGGAAAAAGAAATTGAAAAGTGCCCCTAAGTACTTATGGAGCTTCGTTAAATGCGATTTGAAAATTTAAGGCCTTATTTGGTATCTCAAAGTTTCCAAATTCTTTGTTTTGTGTTTCCATTTAAGAATGAAAAAATGTCGTGAAAATGCATTTGACTTTTTAAAAATAATTGTCAAATCAAAATGAGGAAAGTTGTTTTCGAATTAATCGTATAGACTAGAAATAACCTTTCAGTATTCCCCGTGCTTTCAATCCAAACGAAACATGCTGTTTTTGAAGACCACCTATTGTTCAATTTTGATGGAACATAAGTATGTACTCAAGTTGCACTTAGAAACAAAACCTTTATTTTTGCTTGTACTTTTAAACTTGTTTCTGGTTTCTTGTTTAATAAGAAAAAACAAAGACCAAAAATGTTCTCTGAAAACAAAGGAGGAGAAAAGTGCCAAAAAAGTCATAAACCTTTTGCATTGGTGCCAATTTAGTCCTAAACCTTTTTTTGGTGCCAATTTAGTCCTAAACCTTTTTTTTTTGTGCCAATTCAGTCATAAACCTTTTGCATTGGTGTCAATTCAGTCCTAAACATTTTGTCTTTGTGCCAATTCAATCCTTCCGGTCAATTTTGGCCGGATTTTGCCGACGTAGACGCCGACTGGTCACCGGCGCTGACATGGACAACTTTAATAATATTTTAATATTTTTTTGAATTTTTATTTATTATTTTATTTTTTTTCCCCTCTCCTCCCTCCAGCCGGTCGCCGAACCAGCGACCGGCCAGAGGTCGGCGCCGACGAGGCTCGCCCACGCCGACCACTGGCGAGGGCGGCCTCGTGCTGGGTGAGGCCTGATCTCGCTAGATCTAGCGAGGTTGTGCCTCGCCCAACAGCCGGCGAGCCTCGACCTCGCCAGATCCGGCGAGGTCAGGCCTCGCCCAGCCGTGGGCGAGGCTCCACCTCGCCAGATCTGGCGAGGTCGGGCCTCGCCCAGCCGCCGGTGTTGACACCTAAATTTTGGCGCATCATTTAGTATTTATTGCATAGAAAATTAGGGATTAAATTTTTAACCCCTAAACAAAAATATTAAAATTGCATAGCATATAGTTTAGGTTCATATAGATTAATTGCATTCCGCATCGGATCGGCGGTGGCAAACGAGCTTAAAATTCATCACGTACATCGAGCTCGGGTACCGAACGAGACTCGACTCACTCGGAAGACGGGGGCCGAAAATCACACGTCAAAAGGGCTCGGTTGTCTTAATTTGAGCTTAAATTAGCCCATCAAGTTAATTGAATAAAAACCCGAATTAATTCAGCCAATTTGAAATTAAATGAAAATTAAAGCCTAAGCCCAAGCCTAAGCCCATTAGGACTAGAAAACCCGGTTAGTTGACCTAGGTTTACATTATAAATACATCGTTATGTCTTACAACAAGAGGGGTCTCATAATTTTACATGAGAAATTTTTTTACACGGCCAAGACACAATACAGAGGAAGAAAAAGCGTGAGAGATTGAAAGGCTAGACACTGGAGAGCACGTTCGGGAGGGAGCTCTTTTTCCGCAAATATCCATTACTCACGAGGACCTCTTCATCACAAGAGACCAAAGAGAGAGGAGTTTTTGGCTTTTCCCTGCAGGTGGGACACAAGGTGCGTTCAACACATTGAAGAAGACGCCAAGAGTGGTCTCCACCAATCAGAGAAAGAGCTAAGAAGAAGGAAAAAGCAAAAATTCTCTCTTTTTGCTTGCACAGCGACGGTTCTGACGCTCTACCAAGACACCATGTTTTCCAGCGAGTCCTAGTCACGCTCGACAAGCACCAATCACGAACTCAGTAACTTGGTTCCAGGAGAACTTCCAGCGAGCGACGATCCTTTTGCAGCATCACGTTCAGCCACATCAAGCCGTGATTCCCCTGGCGTGACCTGCACCGGGAGTCTTGCACCGCCTCGATCCTTGCCAAGTCTTCGTCGGACACTCGCCAAGCCGAGGCTTAGGGTTTTCTGTTTTGTAGGTTGTTCAGAATATTCGAGTCACCATTTGCGAGTCTCGACTGAGCCACCGCAATTCGCGCCGCCGCTCCCGACGCCGCGCCCTCGCTCGTGCACCGCCGCTTGTGCACCGCCTCTCGTGCATCGCCGCCACCGCACCTCTCCCGCTGCCGTCCGCGACACGCCGCCGTCGTGTCGCCACCGCTCCCTACGTCGCGCCGCCGCTCCCGACGCACCGTCGATCCGCAATCCCGATCCGCTGCAAGTTCAAATTAGGAAAGAAATCTGTAAATCAGGTAATTATCTTATCCCGATTTAATTTGAATATTTTGTTGCCTAATTTGCGCTTGTTGATATCCAATCTTGCATATTTAGATAATAGGCAATATTTCAATTAGGATTTATTTCTTTTTTAAATCTTGGATATCTGATCTTATCAAATTTGGATAGAATTTAGAATCTCAAAATCCTTTGAATATATCCAAAATATTTGAGATATCTAGTTTTTTTCAAGATGTGATCGATTAGGAAAATTTCCTAATCCGCAACCGCACACGTGGAAATAAATCTATCTATCAGGCTTTAGATAGAATTATTTCCATAGCGGGTATTTCGAATTTTAGGGTTGATCTGTCAGGCTTCAGATCGAAACTTAATTCGAAAGATTTCGCGGTTATATTTTTTTTTCATTTGATTTTAATTTCGAATTTCACAAAAAAAATACCAAAAAAAAAGATTGCTTTAGATTAGGTCAATTTCTTTAGTTTAAAATTGCATGTTTAGATAATTGGCATTTTTAATTCCGAATTTCATTAAAAAAATACAAAAAAAAATAATAACATGCCCGTCATTAGAAATAGGTCACGTCGTCGCATGACATTTAGTTTGCATGTTAGGTTGCATTAATCGCATGTCAATTTTTGCACGTCATTACATATAGGTTAGCTTTCATTTAAATAAGTAAAAATCAAAAAAATCAAAAAGAAATTTCTGCACCTTTGAACTCTAAGTCATGACTTATCAAAATTGTCAAATCGAGTATTTTTCTCGAAATTGGTACCGAAAGGGCGTTAGGGAATCTAGCGTAACCAAGTCCCCGAATTTATGATTTCTGGTTCGTAGAAATAAAATAGTACTCCCGCTATTTTATTTAGATTTCTAATCAACCTACCCTAAATGATTAGTGGCGACTCCCGTTGAAAATATTTGCATGCTCACAATTGGACCTAAGTTGCGATTTGGTAGAGTTTGGGAGAACTCGAGCTAGGTTAGTTAATTTAATTGATCTAGTAATCCATTAGCCTAAGATCGAAACCCGATTTTTTTTAGGTCGCGACAGCCGGCGAGGCTCGCCCTTGCCAGCGACAGCGAAGGCGAGCCTCACCATGGCTGGGCGAGGCCCAACCTCGCTAGATTTGGCGAGGTCGGGCCTCGCCCAGCCATGGCAAGGCCTTCGCCGTCGTTGGAGAGGGCAAGCCTCGCCCAGCGCAAGGCTGCCCTCGCTAGTGGCCGGCGTGGATGAGCCTCGCCGGCGTCGGCCTCTAGCCTCTGGCCGGTTGCCGGTTCGGCGACCAGCTGGAGGGAGGAGAGGAGGAAAAAAAATTCAAAAAAATTCAAAAAAATATTAAAATATTATTAAAGTTATCCATGTCAGCGCCGGTAACTGACCGCCAGCCGGTCGGTGTCCACGTTAGCAAAATCCAGCCAAATTTGGTCAGAATGACTGAATTGGCACAAAAACAAAAGGTTTATGACTGAATTGGCACAAATGCAAAAGGTTTAGGATTCAATTGGCACCAAAAAAAGGTTTAGGATTAAATTGGCATCAATGCAAAAGGTTTATGACTGAATTGGCACAAAAAAAGGTTTACGACTAAATTGGCACCAATGCAAAAGGCTTAGGACTTTTTTGACACTTTTCCCATCAAAGGGTTTGTAAAGTTTTTTATATAGGTGGCTTTTCTAGCAAGTGCTTTTTCTTCAATAAATATCAAAATATTTCACAATTGCTTGTTGATCATAATGGCTATACTAAGAACCTTTCCAACTAAAAGGATAATGTAGTTTCTTAAGCAATGGACCAAAAATTAAGGTTTTAACATGGTGCTGATCAACCATTCGTTCTACTAGGACACAGAGATTAATGATTATCTTTTTGTTTTCTCACTTTCAGCCTAAAAATCCATTTTAAATTTGAATGATACCAATCTGGCTAAATCTATGGACCGAGCCCCCTCGACCTCATTCTCATCTTCAGGATGTCGGGATAAGGACTCCACAAGTGTCATGACTTTCATACGGTGATTACTTAAGTGCCATAATTCATTTTTTTTATCATTTAAGTGCCACATTGATGAAAAATTGTTCACTTGAGTGCTTATTCCAAAAATTTTGTCCTACGTAGCTTTTTAAATTAAATTAGACTCCAACGTGTCTTTTTTATGAGAATTTCAAGTCCAACGTGGAAAATGTAAGAGATGATGTGGCAAATGGACCAAAAACCCCAACGCTTCATCGGTCTCTCTCTCTCACATATCTGACCGGTCATGGCTCCTTCGAGAACTTCGAAAGTTCACTCATCCTAATCTTCTCTCCACTCAACAACAAAGTGTACAGATCTCGTTTTCGCTTTCGCTTCATGCCTTGTCCCTCACTCTCGATAGCCTCGTTTCTCACTCGCGAGAGCGATGGCCATTTGCTCATTGCCTACTGCTAACTCAGCCACCACTGCAGCCAAAACGTCGAAGACATACTTTCTGGAGAATGCATTAACACTGTAGAGATAGTTGCCGGACTCCGATCTGCCACCATGGCCATCTCTGCAGTCGTGGAAGATGGTGATTCAGAGAGTCGATGTAGGAGAGAGAGCGCTCGTCGTGTTGAAAAATAAAAGGAAGGCCGAGAAGTTGCTGTTCATGTGTTCTTGAATAGGGATTAGGGTTTGTATGTGCTACGGATTTGTGAAGAACATGTTGAATTTTTCCTAATTTGTCAATTTGGGGCAAAGAGATGGCTTAAACGACATTGTTTAGTGGCAAACTTGCTGACTTCATTTTGCCGGCGATCCACGCTAGACACAATATGATCAATTAAAGGTACTTTGCATTTTCCAGCATGACAAATTGCCGATGGCACCAAAGTGAATGATTTTTAATAAATGTGGCACTGAAGTGGTCGAAAAAAAAGGTATGGTACTCAAGTAAGTACCATACGAAAATATATGGCATTTGTAGTGTACTTATCCCTCACGATATCCAATTTGGTCAGTTCTATGTGCTCTAGTGCAGCCATAAAATTGACCGAGGAGGTGCTGAACTTATGAGGAACTATAGCAGGCACAATCATGAGTTGGAACAAAAGTCCTTGAGAGAATAAAGCGAAGGCTTTAAGCAGATAACACAAGCTTTAATTATTGTTTATGCAATTGGCCATTGTGCATTCATATTCATAAGATCCAGTCTTAGGAGCAAAGGGAAACGAGAAGCATAATCTTCCTATATAGAAATGAAGTAAAACAAATTAAAAGTGAAAAACGTTTTTTTTAAATGCACTATTTTTAGGAATCTCTTAAAATAGTCTAGTGGAATGATTCTAAAGATTAACTAGCTAACAATATTTTACCAAAAAAACAAAAGATCTGATGGTGCAGTGTGCTTTCACTCGCAATTCGTGAATGAAAGATAAATATCATTCGAAGAACATTCAAACACAAATAATGCTACAGTTGATCTCATGCAATACAAATAATGCTTCTCCATAGATTGCAATACTAACACAAGCAAATCGTAAGAACAACACTCATTCAAGGAAAGGAAAAAAGTACAATATCAACAACCATTGTTTTCATACCTAAAAAAGAAAGAGGTTGATGAAGGATACACGTCCAAATTTTTGTGAAGATCCACATGGCATGGCAAATAGATTATGGGAGTTCATCTGCGCTCAAAAGAAAAAAAAAAGAGACAAGCTTAGAGTATCTATAACATAGTATTATGGCATTTACTGTGGTGTCATGCAAATTTGCCATTTTTAGATATTCTATTTACCAAGGTGTTTTTCATCCGTTAGCAAAATTAATTTTCATATTAATGAACGATTTCTTTAATAAAAACGGACGTAGAAGTTTTTGCGTGCATAAAGTTGTGTGGCAATTTTGATTATTATAAGTTTTTCTCAAGTTTTTTTTAAAAAAATAGTGATATAATGTTTCCGAAGGGACATGTACCAAATAACACGTGGAAAGTATACTTTGCATATGTTGTGTAAACATTACGTGTAAGCACGTGCTTGTTCGATGGTTCATATTATTTTTGAACAGTATGCTAATAGTACTCGAGTAATGAATCTTGATTTATCAAAATGGAGACTCTATATATATAGCCTTTATTCTAAATCTTATGATACATACACTTTGACTTTTTGTTAATTCAAAATATCTGAAACTTTCACATATAAATGTTGGGAAGTGGTTTCGAATATATTTTTTCTCAACCTTCTGAAATTTGAAAAATCATTTTAAATTTTAGCAAGAAAGCAAAAAAAAAAATTACATTTGTTTAATAGGAAACAAACAAGTCTTAATACTTTTGAGTTGATGATCAATATATTACTATACCCGTGCCCTGGTCGGGCCACTTTTCATGACATATCAAATTGACTCGGTGAAAAAAGGACGTCCAATTTTGCAGAGTCATGCTTACCTAATCCTCCGTCCATTGTACATCTATCAAATTAAGTTGGATTCGAGGAATATGAGCGATTTTGGGCCAATCCTCGCCTGTTGTAGGTTGACATCTTCTACTCAGTTCACCACAATGTTCTATAAACAATTGTTTTATGTTGGGAAGGGATTGGATTTCTTGTGACATTGACGATAAGTTGGGACACCGGATCAACATAATTTGCCCGAGACGTGTATGATTGGATAGCCATTCGGGTACCGCCGTGAAGATTGGGCAATCATAGACCTAAAAGGACTCCAAAGTGCAGGCAGATTCATTAAGATATTGGAGCAGCTCCATCACTTGTTCGGAGTTAAATATCGCCACAGTACGAAGATTCATTGGAAAGTTGGACTTATTCTCTTGGGTCAACATGAGCTGGCAACCATCAATCAGCAAGTACTCTAGGGCGATTAATGCCCCAAAAGGCACAGATATTGTTTTCCCACAATGCACAAGTTCCAACACCCGAAGGCGAGTTAGCCGGCAAATACCTTCAAATAAAACTTGGAGATTTTCGCATCCATGGATTCCCAAAAATTGCAAATTTTCCAAATATTGTATTCCACTTTCTTGCAGACTCTTCTGCCTCACCCATAGACATCTAAGGCTAACAAGCCTTTTCATATTTTTTGGCGTAGCTCTGAACAACCGTCGAGGAATAAGTGTATCAGATTCTGCAGCTCGCAAATGGTATCTGGAAGCTTTTTCAATTGCTTATTATAACTGAGAAGTAACGATCTCAATTGCTTTAAGTTGTATATGAAACTTGGCAACTCCTCAAAATTACCATATGACAAATCTAGATATCGTAAGTGGTTACACTCGGAGATGCATGTTTTAGCAAACTCTTTAGTATCAACTCCATCATCAACTATGAATTGAAGTTTTATTGCACGCAGCCTCTTTGAAGTTGGCTTTTTCAAAAAAACTGGGACTCTATTGAAATTTGAGATTCCCTCTAAAGAATGGCTAGAGAGAGAAATATACCGAACTCCTTTTGAAATTTCTGTGGTATCTAAGCCAATAATGGAGCAATCATTTTGTGCCACACTCATTGCAAGAGAATGGACTAGATCATGCACTTTAAATACTAACACTGATTCGAACTCCTCGACTTCTTGAATCAAAGATCTCTTCCAAAACTCTTCGACGTACTCAATACCAATGTCTACCACTGGTCGTTTTTCCCTTGTTGAACTAATGAGTCCTAAAGCCACCCATAAAATAACTAAATAAGGGCTCCTGATTTTATATCCTCTGGGAAAAAGTGATAAAATAGAAAAACATTGTTTTAAGTGGGATGGTAAATGATCATAGCTAAGCTTAAGTGCCGGAATAATGTCCTTTTTTGCTTCCACTAATGCCCACATTTCACTATCCCTTATATTTTTCCAATGCCTTTCATCGTCCTTTGAATACAATAGGCTCCCTAGAGTTTTCACAAGAAGAGGCACTCCTTGTGATTTTTTGACAATGTCATTTCCAACCTCAAGGAGTTCGGGACAAGGCTCCTTTTCCTGTTCATTGAATGCCCATTTTTTGAACAAGGCCACTGATCTTTATCCGACAGACATTTTAGATTAAACGATGGATGGGTACTCATTATAGAAGCGACTTCTGAACTGCGTGTTGTCACAATTATCCTGCTTTCACTAGCTCCTTCGCTTAGCAAATCTCTCAATTCTTTCCATCTATTGCGGTTATGGCTCCATACATCATCTAAGACAAGTAGATATTTCTTGCCTTTGATGATGTCTTGCAAACGAGTTTGTAGCTGCTGAATACCAAAGCAACTCAAACTTTCCCGAGTTGCATCTTTAATGATTCCTTCAATAGTTTTTTTTAAATCGAAGTCCTCAGGCACACACACCCACATTCGCAACTTAAAGTGCTCTTTCACGCTATCGTCGTTGTAAACCAATTTAGCTAGGGTTGCCTTTCCCAAGCCTCCGATTCCAACAATGGGAATCACCAAGAGGTTTTGCCTTCTGGCCGCATCAGTATCTTAATTATCTTTTCTTTATCAATATCTCTTCCGACGATATCGAACTTGTTTATGGACGAGTAAGTCATTTCTTGTGATCGCATATGCACCACACCATTGTAAATACTCCACATATTAAGATCGAATTGATCTTTCTCAATGGAAATTTTGGATAGTCTCTCCCGAATCTTCTTGATTTTTTTACTAATTTTCGCATGGAACATGTGTGGATTAGAGAGGAAAGAGAAGCGGCGTACCTTTCCTTTGACGCCTTTATACTGACTGATTACCTTCTTCCGTAAGGCTTCACACTCAAGTTCATCGAGCATGTCCTCCGTATCATACAACACGTCTTGTAGCCAACCTAGCCACAGTTGCATGCGGTGGTTCTTAGCCTGTTGCTCCTCATCATCTAACAACACAGCCGTAATGGCAGTCAACGTACTTTTAAGCTCGTTGATCTGGTTCTCAACATTATAAATCGCAGCGGCTTCTTGGAGGGCGCGGGAGGCTATCTTCCCAAGCACCCCCTCTGCAATGCTAAGGAGGAGTGGTTCTGCCATGTTTTTCCGAGGAGGGAATGGGCTAAAAAGGTGGAGGAAATTGGTTCTTGGCTATTTGGCTTGAGAATTTGATGGTCTAAACAAGGATGTCTCGATGTCTACATTACAGATTAACGTTAATCCCATACATAATGACTGATTCCACGTCAATGATGGGCCCCGCCAATAGAAGCGCAAGCAATAGAAATCGCTAAATGTTGGTTTAGGTATGGGAGCCAAAATCCAACAACAGCTGCGTAATTCCCGCCCCAAACCATGAGCATTGTCGTTGGACTGTTCAAGTAAAGTCGTGATTGATTATTCAAATAATTATCATTAACATAAAACCAAAGGAAAGAAAATATAAAAAAAAAATAGAAAAATTCCAAGCAAAAAGAAGCATCATCATCATTAACGAAATATTAAATTACGAAACAATGGTTGGAAACTTTGGACTTTAGACACAAGTCCAATAATTATTTGGGGGAATTGGATGGGCCCCCACATGAGCATGCATGGTTTACGCTGCATAAACGCTCATCGGGAGCAAAAGTTTGTAGGGCATCTATTGGCACAACGATGCTGTCCATTGCTCTTTTTTGCACTAAAGTTTTGCGTATAGTCAAAAAAATAATATATATGTATTGGTTGTGTTGTCCAATTCTAGAGAGAGAGAGAGAGAGTCGGACGTTTTTTCCACGTCCCCCCACTATAAGATGTTGGGTCGGCCATTTCATCCCGTTTGTTTATTTGATTAGAAAACGCCATACAAAAAAAAACGATTTGATCGTGTTCAAGAAGAAAATTGCTATTTGCTAACCCGGCTTCTTATTGAGGCTATAGCATGAAATTTAGATTTCAAGGACCTCTGGATTAATTAAAGACGTGTAATTTTGTTGACACCTAAATTTTGGCGCATCACTTAGCGTAATTTGCATAGAAAATTAGGGATTAAATTTTTAACTCCTAAACAAAAAATATTTAAATTGCATAACATATAGTTTAAATTCATTTTAGATTAATTGCATTGTTTTTGCATCGGACCGGCGGTGAATGAACGAGCTTCATCGAATGGGACTCGGCCCGCTTGAAATGCAAGGGCTGGGAATTACAAGTCGAACGGGCTCGGTTGTTTTAATTTGAGCTTAATTCAGCCCATTATCCTTAATTAATTCAGCCCATTTAAATTAAATTAAAATCTAAGCCCAAGCCTAAGCCCATTAGGACTAGAGAGCCCATCTAATTGACCTAGATTAGTGTTATATATACATCATTAGGTCAGGATTTGAGGGGACTCTCATAATTTTCGGAGAATAGAATTTCGGAGAAGTCGACGGCCATACAATTTCATACACGGCCACGAGGAAGCGAGAGAGGACCACAAAAGAGAGAGGAGATTTACGCATGATCTCTCAAAAATTTTCTCCGGCATCCGCTGAGCTGCGTCTGCAAGTAACGCCACTTTGATGCCCCTTGAATACATTGGCGTTTCCCTGCTCTTGGATCATCATCTGCGAGGAGCTTCACCGGCGTTTGCACTTTGGAGTATATCAACTCACTTCACTAGTGGTTGAAATTCGATTAAAGAATGCGAGAATTCTTAGTTCTCCGATTCACGATTATCTATGGAGCCAATGAGTCTCGGCCAAAGGAAGACCACGTGAAAAGTGGACAACGACCAGCTTGAAGCAGTGCAAATTTAGCCGTTAGTGGGAGATAGTGGAAGATTTGAGACAAAGGCCACGTTTTGTCAGTTGGGAAGAAGTCAAAGGGAGTAGAGGTTTCCATACGGGAACCCACACGTTGAGAGAGAAAGACAAAGGAGTTTGCCCTCTCCCTTCCGCGATTGAGGTTGTTACGCTTCCTACATCTACGACAGGCCTGCTCAATGCACGCCATAATACAGCTCGACGATAGCTAGCCACGGTGAAAATTCTCTCAGATTTGCCGACCATTGTTCGACGCCCACTGGTTCATACCGAGCTTCGATACTTCACCTGCCTTGATCGAGCATCACCGTGAACCACCATCGAGACGAGCTGCTCATGGTCCACCGTTCGTCGCTCATCCCGATCCGCAAGTTCGAATTTGGGAATTATCTGCAAATTAGGTAATTGGACATTATCTGATATTTTTCAGAATATTTAATTTACTAATTTGAGTGTTTGAATATTTCGTGAACATCGTGTGGAATATTAGATATATTAGGATAATTATCTGATATCCGCAATATTTTTAAAATATTCAAAATTAGGAAACTTTCCTAATTCAGCAACGTATCTGGACGACTATCCGACCTTATCCCTAAGGTACGATACGCGGCGATACGGAAAATCATTATCCTATCCATAATCACTTGGGTACGATAATGACTTTTATCTGCTTTCCAAATTTGAATGATCGACTTTCCGTCAATATCTATAACCCTATAGATATGACTGATAGTTCGATTTTTGTGCCTAATCCGAGTTTGAAACGAATCTTGTGGATCGCGTGGCTGTTTTAAATGTGGATGATATCTCTGTTTAAATTGTCTTTCCTTTTCAAATAAAAAAGAAAATTCAAAAAAATATCAGTTAGGATTTGAATTTGAGTTTTGCATGTTTAGGAATCCTAAATATATCTAGACGATAGAGTAATTATTTAATTTAAATTAGGACTTGAGATAATCTATTTCCTAGTTTAAATTAAGTAATTTTCTAATCTTAATAGATTATTTAGGTTATTTTTTAATTCCGAATTTTCATGAAAACCCAAAAAAAGAATGAATTGTTTTATGGTAGATTAGGATAGATTGCATTCTTAATTTAAGTAATTTATTATTTCGAATTTTAACAAAAACCTCAAAAATAAGTCATGTTAGGATATGTTAAGTCATCATAGGTTGCATGTTAATTTAGGCATATTTTTATTCCGAATTTCATTAGAAAATACCAAAAATAAATCATTTGCCCGTCATCAGAATTAGGTCACGTCGTCGCATGGCATATAGTTTGCATGCTAGGTTGCATTACTTGCATGTCATTTTTGCACGTCATTGCATGTAAATTAGCTTTCATTTAAATAAGTGAAAATCCAAAAATTGAGTGAATTCCTTGTTAATTAGAAATCATATTAGGTTGTTGATGTGATTTTCTAGCTAACAATGCAGATGCTTACGTTGCTTTGAGGTAAGTAATTCTCCCAACTTGCAATTTATTTAATGCTTTCTTGGGTGTTAAATTGGTGGTTTGCGCACCCGCATGAACACCTCACATGTTAGTGACTAAGTTAAAATGGATCCAGACTGCTTGCCAAAACATTTTTGAAAAGAAAAGGTACCGAAAGGGCGTTAGACTAGATCTAGCGTAATCAAATCCCCGGGCTTAGAATCTCTTGTTCGTAGGAATAAAACATATCTCCCTATGTTTTATTTAGGTTTCTAATCGACCTACCACAAATAGATTAGTGGCGACTCCAAGCATGAAACATTTGCATGTTAAAAACTTAAACCCTAAGTTGCGAATTGGTAGGGCTTAGGAGGGCCCGAGTTAGGTTTAGTCCTAATAATCCATTAGCTTGAGAGGAAAATTTTAGGTCGCGACAAATTTCTTGTACTTTGGTTTTTCTCTTAGATCATTTGACACCTTGTAATTATTTGAACTTGATTAGTAACTAATATTCATGGGAGGTAATCAAACTCCTACTCTCTTGTTTGAATTTTTCTAATTCAAACTAAAGTTTGAGGCATAATTACTTTTTAAGCTCTTTCTCGGTGGTGTGATTCTTTGTAGTCTAGTGCATGTCCTTTGATACTATGCATTGATTCTTTATTTATTTTCAAAAATATGAAACTACTTATGGAAATTATGGGTTACAATCATGGCAAGTGCATCTAGGAGTGAGCTATTCGAGTATGAGTTGCTAAAATTATATTGCATAAAAAATGGGTCAATTTGGATCGGGTCCATTTTGGAGCTGCCCAAAGTTCAAATTTGATATACATGTTCAAAAGGTCTAGATGACTAAGCTCAATTATTCACATACATATAGTAGCAGCTCCTTAGTTTTTCCATTAGAAATCTAGCAGGGAGCTCCGCAATAATGGGATTGAATTGAAACATCGAATTGAATGGAGACCTCTTTTTTAACATTTTTTATACCATATCAAGTGTCAAGAGTCTCATAGTCGAATAATTCTTGTGGAAGCTCGACCCCATGGGCTTGAGAGAAATAAGCAAGCACCTGAACACAAATTTTTGTACAGCCTACACTAAGATATTGCTCCCATATAAGATGAACGATTCCACGTCAACGATGGTAAAAACCTGAATATAATCCCCCGTAGGTTACTAATTATTCTCGGTCACGAGATATGGACAAGAATGTCTAAGCAAGGATGTCCCTGTCTACATTTCGGATTAACATAAATCGCATATAAAATGAACGATTCCACGTCAATAACGGTAACAACCCGAATATAATACCCGGTAGGTTGCTAATTATTCTCAATCGAGGGATATGGACAAGAATGTCCAAGCAAGAATCTCTCAATGTCTACATTTCACATTGACATTGATCCCATAAAAAATTATTGATTAAGGCTTATTTTGGTCCGCGGCGCGCATGCGTGCGGGCGCGCGGATATTATGTGGTCTAGCACATTCACCCATTTTTCACCGTTTACAATAAAGGATAATACATTTACTTATAAATAGACCAAAACTTTTCTTTCTTTCATATGTGGGACAAGAAAATAGCCTTTTTTATTTGTTTTACAAACAAACACCAACAGAATGTCTACATTTCAGATGGACATTAATCCCTGTCAAATGAACACTTCCACGTCAATGACAGTAATAACTCGAATATAATTATCAATATCAAAATAGATACCCGGTCTATTATAAAAAAAAATTACCCGGTCGGTTGCTAATTATTTTTTATTGATGGATATTATATATGGACAACAGTCTATTATATATTGCTAAAAAAATGAATCTAGCAATTAATTGGCAAAGGATAAATTACCCAAACTACAAAATCAAGAAATCAAAGATTGCCTGGACATTGAAGAAAAAGGATCACTAAAAAGGTTTAGATGTTGATGTAAAGCAGCAGCAAGAACTATATATAATGTTTGCTTCGCTTAGAAAAATTCAAAATAAACAAAGCAACATTAGAGAAACGAAGGCATGCTCTTCATACATTCATTTTACATGCTTGGCCTTCTTAAGCAAGAGAAGGATGGCCAAGTAAAATGGGAGAACCTGAAAAAAATTTCACACGGATAAGATAAATGAACCTTCCTCACTCGAACAGCATCAATTGCAGCGATCATCTTCTCTGTATACGCAGGATCTGGGCACCCAATGATGTTACTCTCCATCTAGTTTCCATTAATGCTGATAATGTAAACATTGCTGTTGCCCCCACCATTGGAGGAGCAAGCAATAGCAATTGCTTAATCTGCGTAATTCCCGCCCCCCAAACCATGGCTACTGTCATTGGACTGTTCAAACAATAATCATCTACATAAAGCCAAAGGGAAAAAAAAAACTAAATCACATTCCAAGCAAAAAGACGGATCGCAATCATTAAGGAAATTTTAAGTTAGGAGACAATGGTAGAAAAATTTGGCCTTTAGGCACAGGTCCAATAATTATTTGTGGTGGAAATAGTTACACTGCATATACGCTCATCGTGAGCAAAAGTTGGTAGGGCTTCTATTAGCACAACGATGTTGTCCTTTGCTCGTTTTTGCAATAAAGTTTTCTGTAGAGTCAAAAAAATAATATATATATTATTTTATCAATAGAAATATTTTTTTTTTACTTTTACCTTCGACCTTCATTGGTTTACTTTAGGGAAAATTCCAATTAAGGTTCTCAAGTGAGGTCTTTTTCTCAAAAGATGATCCCAAGTGGACATAATGTTAAATGAGGGTCTGAAGTGCCCAATCAATCTCAAATAGGGGCCCAAAGTGCCCAATTAGTCTCAAGTAAGGGCCTGGGTTCGCCGGCCGATCAAATGCTTGCCAACCTATGAGCATGGTTACTGTTCCGGCGACCGGAAAAGGGCAGCTTCTTTTTTTTTTTACTTTTTTCTATTTTATTTCCTTTTCCTTTTCCTTTTCTGTTTTTTTTTCTTCTCTTCCCCTATGGCCGGCGGAGCTCACCGGCCTCAGGCGGAGCTCGCCCTCTCTGGCGTCGGGCGAGGGCTGCCCTCGCCTGGGCTGAGCGGGCGAGGGCGACCCTCGCCAAATCCGACAAGGGCGAGGGTCGCCCTCGCCCGCCTAGCCCAGTCGAGGGCCGCCCTCGCCGGCGTCGCGCGACCCTGGCCCTTGCTGGATCTAGCGAGGGTCACCCTTGCCCTCGCCGGCGTCGGGCGACCCTCGATTGGGCTGTGCGGGCGAGGGCGACTCTCGCCAGATTCGGCAAGGGCAAGGGTCGCCGTCGCCCTCATCGCAAGGGCGGCCCTTGACTAGGCTGGGTGGGCGAGGGCCACCCTCAACCGATGCAGACGAAAGTCGCCCGTGCCCGTCTAGCCCAGTCGAGGGCCGCCCTTGCCAAATCTGGTGAGGATCGCCCTTGCCTGACGCCGGCGAGGGTGGCCCTTGACTGGGTTGGGCTGGGCGGGCGAAGGTGACCCTCGTCGGCGTCAGGCGAGGGTGGCCCTTGCCTGCCAAGCCCAAGCGAGGGCGGCCCGCGCCCAACGTTGGCGAGGGTGGGCTCCGCCTGAGGCCGGCGACCTCCGCTGGTCCCCGGTATGGCCGGTGGAGATCGCCAGCCATAGGGGAAGAGAAGAAAAAAAACAGAAAAGGAAACGGAAAGGAAAAAAAAGAAGAAAAAAGCAAACAAAGACGAAATTGCCCTTTTCCGGTCGCCGGAACAGTAACCGTGCTTATCTGCCGGCGAGCATTTGACCGGCCGGCGAACCTAGGCCCTTACTTAAGGCTAATTGAACACTTCGGATCATATTTGAGACTGATTGGGCACTTCATGTCTTTATTTAACATTATATCCACTTGAAGTCCTCTTTTGAGAAAATGACCCCACCTGGGGTCCTTAATTGAAATTTTCTCTTTACTTTATGTTGTCCAATCCTAGAGAGACAGAGAGAGGGACAGTCCGACGTTTTTTCCACGTCCCCACACTATCGGATGTTGGGTCGGCCATTTCTTGGCCATCTCATCCTGTTTGTTTCATTCGATTAGAAAGGGCAATATAAGAAAAAAAAAACGATTTGATCCTGTTCAAGAAGAAAATTGCTACTTGCTAATCCGGTTTCCCTAATCTTAACTGCCGCAAGAAGCTCACCTACGAACTTCTAGAAAATTGTAGTTTAGAGAAAAATCTAGGAAACTTCTATAAAGAAAAATTAATCAGTAAATTAACGCTAACAAATATCATAAATGTACCGATTTAACAGTCATTTCTGCCTTTCCCACGGCTTTATGTACGACATGCTTCTCCGAAAAGAGAGAGCGTTAAAAGATGCGATAGTTATTGGCCGAACAGTGGAGATATTGCAAATGCAGCTCAATGTCCAAGATCCAAGGTATCTAATTGACCGGCTGGTTGTCTCATCAGGCCTTGATTGGTGCTGTGTCTTGAGATTTTTTCAAGAGTTTTCTTTAGATCAAAATCATCGGTAATGCATCCCCCTATTCCGATGTCGGAATATCAAGAAAGCTTCGACCCCATCTCGCCTTTGGCAGGTGATCATGATGGCTATAATAAAAACCGTTCCAATTGACTGAAAGTATCATTCTATTTTATAAGCAGTGCACCGAACATTAAGGTTCTGATATGATGCGAGTCCGCCATCGATAATTATAGGATATATGGGTTAATGAAGCTCAATCTTGATGGCGTGGATGAGTCCTCAGAGATCATCGTGGAAATTGGATAGCCGGTTTGTCCAAAAACATCGGGAGAGCTGGTGCTTTTGCAACTGAAATATGGGCTCTTAAGAGATGGAGTTAGAATAGCCATAGATCATAACATCTCAAGCCCACATACTGAACTGGATGCCGAAAAGGATCGGTTTTGGTCATTTTTCTCTTCTTGCCATTGGAAAAATAGTAGGGGTTATCAAGAGAGCATCCTGAACCGAGGTGACGAATGCCAATGCAATCTTGTCTTTGGCACGCGATTATAATGGCTATACTAAAAACCATTTCTAATTGAAAGGATCATTCTATTTTATAAGCAATTGATAGAACATTAAGGTTTTTATATGGTGCTAGTCGGCCATTGGTTCTTCTAGGACATAGATGAGTTAATGGTTATCCTTTTGTTTCCTACTTTGAGGCTGAAATAACGATTTTAGCTTCGAAGGATCCCAACTTGGCCAAATTTAAAGATTGAGCCCCCTCGACGTCATTCTCCTCTTCATGATGTCCAATTTGGGCAATTCTGTGTGCTCTATTGTAGTTATCAAATCGATTGGGGGAGGTGTTGAACTTATGAGGAACTATAGCATAAATAACATCGAGTTCAAACGAGTGTACTTGGTAGACTAAAACTGACAAAGGCTTTGAGCAGATAACATAAACTTATACTGTTCGTGCAATTTGTGCATTAATTTTTCGTGAGATCCGGTCTGAACAGCAAAAAGGGCAAAATAATCCTCCTATTTAGAAGTGAAGTTGAACAAATTAAAAACAGGAAAATCAATGCGGTTTTTCAAATGCATTGTTTTGAGGAAACTCTTTAAGAATCTAGAGGAAAATTATAAAAAAAATAGGTTAATATCACGAAAAATCCCAAATTGGTACACATGTGACAAATTTACCAAAAACTATTTTTTATCACAAAAAATCTCAAACTGGTACACCTGTAATAAGTTTATCTCGAACTATTTTTTTGACTACTAAAAACCCCACATTGGTACACTTATAACAATTTTACCCTGAACTAATTTTTTGACTACCAAAAACCCCAAACTAGTATACCTGTGACAAATTTACCTTTCATTAGTTTCCGTTAAATTTTACTGTCAAATTGCTAAATTTAGTGACACATGGTAATTGATAGGTGTCCCGATTTGGAGTTTTACAACTCTGTTTGTCACAAGTTTACCAATTTGTGATTTTTTGTGATATTAATCCAATTTAATGGACACTAACGGAGGGTAAATTTGTCACAAATGTACAAGTTTAGGGTTTTTAGTGGTCCAAAAAATTAGTTCGGGGTAAAATTATCATAGGTGTACCAGTTTGAGGTTTTTGATGATCAAGAAAATAGTTCGGGGTAAAATTATCACAAATGTACCAGTTTGGGATTTTTTGTGATAAAAAAAATAGTTCGGGATAAATTTGTCACAGGTGTACCAGTTTGGAGTTTTTTGTGATCAAAAAAATAATTTGGGGTAAATTTGTCACATGTGTACAAGTTTGTGATTTCTCGTGATATTAACCCATATTAGATTGTTAAAGAGTTTCCTCGAAACAATGCATTTTAAAAACTACATTGATTTTCCCGTTTTTAAAGAGTTCCCTCTAATATACCAAAAAGAAGATTCGGTCATACCCTATCCATGAATGAAAGATAAATAATGTTCTAAGGAAATTCACATATAGATAATGCTCCAGTTGGTCTTATACAATACGAATAAGGTATTTTCTCCATTGAGAAATTTGTAACACAAACACAAGCAAAACATAAAGAACAACACTCATTCAAGGAAAGAAAAGAGTACAATATCAATGGCCATGGTTTCCTCCCTGAAAAATAAAGAGATTGATGAATGATTAGATGAGTGCACGGCCAATTCTTTGTGGAGATCCACATGACATGGAAAATAGATAAATAATGCATCCCCCTATTCTGATGTCGGAATATCAAGAAAGCTTCGTGAACTACAAACGAATGCCAACCCCATCTCGTCTTTGGCGGGTGATCATGATGGCTATAATAAAAACCGTTCCAATTGACTGGAAGTATCATTTTGTTTTATAGGCAGTGCACCGAACATTAAGGTTCTGATATGATGCGAGTCCGCCATCGATAATTACAGGATATATGGGTTAATGAAGCTCAATCCTGATGGCGTGGACGAGTCCTCAGAAATCATCGTGGAAATTGGATAGCCGGTTTGTCCAAAAACATCGGGAGAGCTGGTGCTTTTGCAACTGAAATATGGGCTCTTAAGAGATGGAGTTAGAATGGCCATAGATCATAACATCTCACGCGCACATAGTGAACTGGATGCCGAAAAGGATCGGTTTTGGTCATTTTTTCTCTTCTTGCCATTGGAAAAACAGTAGGGGCTATCAAGAGAGCATCATGAACCGAGGCGACGAATGCCAATGCAATCTTGTCTTTGGCAGGCGATTATAATGGCTAGACTAAAAACCATTTCCAATTGAAAGGATCATTCTATTTTATAAGCAATTGACAGAACATTAAGGTTTTTATATGGTGCGAGTCGGCCATTGGTTCTTCTAGGACATAGATGAGCTAATGGTTATCCTTTTGTTTCCTACTTTGAGGCTGAAATAATGATTTTAGCTTCGAAGGATCCCAACTTGGTTAAATTTACAGACTGAGCTCCCTCGACGTCATTCTCCTCTTCATGATGTCCAATTTGGGCAATTCTGTGTGCTCTAGTGTAGTTATCAAATCGATTGGGGAGGTGTTGAACTTATGAGGAACTATAGCATATATAACATCGAGTTCAAACGAATGCACTTGGTAGACTAAAACTGACAAAGGCTTTGAGCAGATAACATAAACTTATACTGTTCATGCAATTTGTGCATTAATTTTTCGTAGGATCCAGTCTTAACAGCAAAAAGGGCAAAATAATCCTCCTATTTAGAATTGAAGTTGAACAAATTAAAAACAGGAAAATCAATGTGGTTTTTCAAATGCATTGTTTCGAGGAAATTCTTTAATAATCTAGATGAAAATTATAAAGAAATGGACTAACTCACTCTAATATACCAAAAATAAGATTCGGTCATACCCTATCCATGAATGGAAGAAAAATAATGTTCTAAGGAAATTCACATATAGATAATGCTCCAGTTGGTCTTATACAATACGAATAAGGTATTTTCTCCATGGAGAAATTTGTAACACAAACACAAGCAAATCATAAAGAACAACACTCATTCAAGGAAAGAAAAGAGTACAACATCAATGGCCACGGTTTCCTCCCTGAAAATTAAAGAGATTGACGGTTAGATGAGTGCACATACAATTCTTTGCGGAGATTCACATGACATGGCAAATAGATCATGGGAGTTCACCCACGCACACAAGAAGAAAAAGAGGAAATGAGCTCGGAGTATCTATAACATAGTATTATGGCAATTATTGTGGTGCCATGCGAATTAGTCATTCTTAGATATTCTATTTACCAAGATATGTGTGTACAATTTCTTTCAATAAAAACCGATGCAGGAGTTGGTGTTTTGTACAAAAATGAGTGTAAATTTTGGTGTTCTTGTTTCTGAATTTCTTTTTCTTTAAAAATAATATCATCACTCAAAGGGACAATTATCCAAAATAACATGTGGAAACCATACTTTTTATATGTTACACACTATGGTTAAGCGCTTACCTGTTTCACGGATCATGTTATTTTTAAACAGTGTGCTAATGGTACTCAAATAATGAATCTTAATTTACTATTATTAGGTTACATCAAAATGGAAAGTCCACATATAGCCCTAATCTAAAAACCTATGACACAGACATTAACGCTTTTTGTTAATAAAAAACACCTGAAACTCTCATAAAGTTTAAAATGTCGGCAAGTAGATTCGCATATAATATTCTCATAATTTTCTGAAATTCGAATAATATTTTAAAGTTTAGTGAAAAAGCAAAAATTTACTTTTTACTTTTGCTTAATGGGAAATAAAACAAGTCCTAAAAGTTTGGTTGAGAACCTGCAATGCTTGAAGGAACACTGCAAAGCTTTCAATTTACTATATATTAATAATATTGGGTCCATATGACATGGTTTATTTATTGGGAAAAAGAAATTGAAAAATGTTCCTAAGTACTTATAGAGCTCCGCTGAATGCGTTTCGAAAATTTAAGGCCTTATCTGGTGCCTCAAAGTTTCCAAAAATTTTATTTGCTTTTCCATTTAAGAATGAAAAAATATTGCGAAAATGCATTTGATTTTTCAAAAAAGTTGTCAAATTGAAATGAAGGAAACTGTTTTCGAATTAAACGTATAGACTCAAAATAACATGAAGTTTTTGAAGACCACCCATTTTACAATTTTGGTGGAACAAAAGCGTGTACTCAAGTGCATTTTCTTCAATAAATTTCCAAAAATTTCACGATTTCTTTTCGATATAGTTAATGAACCTAACTAGTCCTTTTAGGACACTTGCAACAAATTCATTTCATAAATTATATTCAAACTATCAACTTTGGCTAGAGCAGGTTTTTTATGTATTGGGGAAATGAAATTAGGTGACCATAAAGTGAGTTCAGGTGTAATTTGAACAACGACCACCGATGATAATATCATGATTGAGTACGAATGTATGATGTCCTTCAACTTCATATACGGATGAATTAAAATTTCCAATTAATTGATAGCTCCAGCCTTCTGCAATGATAATCACTTTCCAAGTAAAAGGAGAATACGAGATTCCATCGGAGGGAATCGAGTTTTACTTTCAATATGCCACATGAATGAGCATACTGCATTGTTCCCTTATCCCTAGTTTTCTTCAAGTGAGGAAGTCAGGAAAAATATATGTAAGGAGGGGCTCTCAATATATATGGCTATTCTTTCATTTAACAACGAAGAAGAAATGAAGGGAGGAGCAAATAGATGCGTACCTAAACATCTGTCCATCGTACTCGTTTCTGATCAAGTCTGATTCGAGGAATGTGAGCAATTTTGTGCCAGTCCTCGCCGATTTGGGGCTCACATTTTTTGCTTAGTTCACCACAATGATTGATGTGCAATTCTTTTAGGGCACTAAGGGACTGGGTTCTTTGCGGCATGGATGATAAGTTGGGACATCTGATTAAGCGAATTAATCTAAGGCAAGTATGATTGGGTAGCCATTCAGGTATAGTCGTAAAGCTCGGGCAGTCATAGACAGAAAAGCTCTCCAAAGTGCAAGCCGATCCTTCGAGACGTTGGAGCAGCTCCATTACTTGTTCGGAATTTTTTATTGCAAGTGCACGAAGATTCAACGGAAAATTGGACTCCTGGGAAAACATGAGATGGGAGTTAATAATTGCCAAGAACTCTAGGGCAATTAATGCTCCAAAAGGCACGTATATGGGTTTCCCACAATCCGCAATTTCCAACTTCCGAAGGCTAGTCGGTTGGCAAGTACCTTCAAACAAAACTTCGAGATTTTCGCATCCATCGAGTCCCAAAATGTACAAATTTTCCAAGAATTGTATTCCACTTTCTTGCAAACTCTTCTGCTTTGTTGTTACAGTTAGATGTGCAAGATTGACGAGCCTTTGCATATTCTTTGGTAGATGGGCTAGCTCTAAGCACCCTCTCAACTTTAAGGTTACCAAACTGTGCAGCTCACAAATGGTGTCTGGAACTTTCTTCAATCGCTTATTGTCCTGCAGAACTAATGATCTCAATTGCTTCAAGTTGCATATGGAACTTGGCAGCTCCTCAAAACTACCACTTGACAAATCCAGATGCCGTAAGGAGTTACACTTTGATATGCATATTCTAACAAACTCTTTAGTAATAACACCATCACCAACTTTGGATTGAAAAAAGATTGTCCTCAGCCTCTTTGAAGTTGGCTTTCTCAAAAAAGGTGGGACTCCACTGGAGTTTGAGATTCCCTCTAACGAAGTGTTAGAGAACGAAACATACCGGATTCCTTCTGAAATCTCTGCAGTATCTAAGCCAACGATAGAATACTCATTTTGTGCCACACTCATTGCAAGAGAATGGACCAGATCATGCACTTTAAACATAAACTTTGAGTCCCGCTCCTCCACTTCTTGGATCAAAGATCTCTTCCACAACTCTTTGATGTACTCGATACCAACGTCTTCCAATCCTAGTTTGTTCCTTGTTGAACTAATGAGTCCAAAAGCCATCCATAATTCAACCAAATTAGTGCTCTTGATTTCATGTCCCCTGGGGAAAAGTGATAAAACGAAAAAACATCGTTTTAAGTGAGATGATAAATGATCATAGCTAAGCTTAAGTACTGGCATAATGTCCTTTTTCGCTTCTACTAGATCCCATGTTTCACTATCCCTTATATGCTTCCAATACTGTGCTTCATCCTTTGTGTAAAGTAGACTCCCCAATGTTTTGACAAGGAGAGGTACTCCTCGGGATTTTTTAACAATGTCATTTCCAATCTTAAGGAGATCATGATGCAGTTGCTTTTCCTTTTCATCAAACGCCCACTTTTTGAACAAGGCCATAGAGTCATCATGAGAAAGACCTTTTAGATTATGCGCTGGATGGCTACCCATTATAGAAGCGACTTCTGAACTACGTGTCGTCACAATGATCTTGCTTTCACTATCTCCTACACTTAACAAATCCCTCAATTCTTTCCATTTACATCGATCGTTGCTCCATACGTCATCCAAGACAAGTAGATATTTCTTGTCTTTGATGGTGTTTTGCAAATGAGTTTGCAATTGCTGAATACCAAGAATTTGCAACTGCTGAATACCAAAGTTACTCAAACTTTGACGAGTTGAATCTTTAATGATTTCCTCAACAATTGTCTTTAAATCGAAGTCCTCAGGTACACACACCCATATTCGTATCTCAAATTGCTCCTTCACACTATCGTCGTTGTACACTAATTTAGCCAGGGTCGTCTTGCCCAAACCTCCTAATCCAACAATGGGAATCACCGAGAGGTTTTTGTCATCTACTTGCCGCAACATCTCGAGTATCTTTTCTTTATCAATATCTCTTCCGACGACATCCGCCTTGTTTACGAATGAATAAGTCATCTCTCGTGATCGGGTATGTGCCACATCATTATCAGCACTCCGCACATTAAGATCGAATTGATCTTTCTCAGTGGAAATTCTGGACAATCTCTCACGTATCTCCTTGACCTTGCCACTGAGTTTTGCACGGAGGATTAGTGGATTAGAGAGGGTAAAGAAGCGGCATACCTTCTCTTTGGTGCCCCCGTAACGACTTATCACCTTCTTCCTTAATGCTTCGCACTCGAATTCGTCTAGCACGTCCTCCGCATCGTATAATACATCTCGAAGCCGATCTAACCACACTTGTAGGCGGTGGTTCTTCGCCTGCTGCTCCTCCGCATCGAGCAACACTGCCTTAATGGCAGTCAACGTCTCTCTGAGCTCGCTAATCTGGTTCTCAACACCATAAATCGCGACGGCATCTTGGAGGGCGTGGGAGGCTATCTTCCCAAGCACCCCCTCCGCGATGCCGGAAAGGAGCAATTCTGCCATCTCTTCCCGAGAAAGGGAATGGGCCAAAAAGCTGGAGGAACTTGATGCTTGGCTATTTGGCTTGAGAGCCTGATGGTCTGAAGAAGAGTGTCTCCATGTCTACATTTCGGATTAACATTAATCCCATATAAAAACAACGATTCCACGTCAATGATGGGAACGACCTGAATATAAAATACACTGTCGGTTGCTAATTATTGGTGAAGGGATAAGGACAACTATCAGAAAATGTATATCATATATTACTAATTGTTTATTGTTAATCCATGTCGTTCGGTACAGCTAAAGATGCCTTGTCGCGACTCTGTAGCGGCCGTTCAATGCCATGTGAATAGGCGCAATTTCCTAAAAAATCCAAAATTTTAGATCAAATTTTAAATTTGTATCGAATTTTTTTTATTTCAAAAAAAATCTCAAACTTTAGGTTCAGTCTCAAATCTGCCCCGAACTTTTTTTGTCTCAGAAAAACAGCAAACTTTAAGTCCAGTCTCAAATCCGCCCTAAATTTTGTTTTGTGCATAAAAAATCACCAAAATTCAATTTATTTTCAAAAATATACCTCCGTGATCTAGTTCCAACTTGACGTGGCACTTCCACGTCGATAATAAATCCACATCAACAAAGTAATGTGGCTTTCTTTTAGAAAAAGAAAAATTCGGGGTAAATTTGGACTGAATCTAAAAATTAGATTTTTTTAAATTAAAAAAATGTTTTTGGGGTGGATTTGTTATCGTCCCTAACTTTCATATCCTAGAATGATTTTATTTTAGAGAATTTCAATAATTTTTATTGCGTTGGATTTGTTATCGAAGTAGAAATGCGATGTTGGCCAGTACCTATCGCTCCATTACTTTGCTGATACAGATTTGTTATCGATGTGGAAGTGCCACGTCATGTTGGGACTAAATCACAGAGTATGATTTTTTTACACGAAATAAAATTCAGGGCAGATTTAAGATTGAAGTTGAAGTTTAAGGTTTTTTTTTAGACAAAAAAAAGTTCAGGGTGGATTTGAGATTGGACCTAAAGTTTGTGATTTTTTCCGAGACAAAAAAAATTCGGGGCAAATTTAAAACTTGACTTAAAGTTGGGGGGTTTTTAAGGAATTCACCCCATGTGCATATCATACTTCACGTGAATATTTATTACTTTATTAGTTTTGTTTTACACGTTATAACGGGAGGAATAAAAAGAGTACTAAACTTATCGCATGAATTAGAATGTAGTCATAAACTTTTCAAATTATCCTAATATAGTCCTAAATTTTCACGGGAAAATTTGATGTAATATTTTTGGTCAATTTTAACTTGAAAGTTTTGACATGATGGTTCAGGCACTGCCGAATGTACTACGTGGCACGATTAGCGATTTGATGTTGAGATGTTTTAAATATTTTTATTTTTCTGATTTTTTCTTTTTTCTTTCTTTTCTTTTCTCGTGATTTCTGGTCATCTTCTGAATTGGTACTGTTCACCTTCCTTTTTTGTCCTCTTTTTTTTTTTTCCTTTTCTTTGTTTTTCTTTACTCAAAGGGAAACTCTTTGAGTCAATGGAAAAACCTGGATAGTCTGGGCAGCGGACATGCCAATAACTCCAACTAATTGTCCGTAATTCTTAAGGCACAAGATCAAAGCCTTCAATTTAGTGGAGCAAGAATCACGTCAGCTAAATAGAGAGGCATAAGATAAAACCCAAGGCGGACGACGTCACGACGATTGAACAGCACAATCATCTTGAGTCAACACATGAAATTTTGGATAACGCCTAGAGCGGTCAAAGCGATAAACGAGGAGATAATGACACGAATATTTAATCAACTTTGACCTAAAATATAATATGATTCATGAATTTTTAATTTATTTAATATGCTTTTTGAATTTTTGATATATATTTGAACTGGTTCTTAAATTATATGAAAATATTCAATATTGTCTATGTATCATATAGATAATATTGAATATTTTCATATAGTCCAAGGACTAGTTTAAATAAGTACCAAAAGTTTAGGGATCACATTGAATAAATTAAAAGTTCAGGAATGACATTGAGCTAAAATTTATAAATCACATTATATATTAGGCTAAAGTTCATGGATCATTTGTGTCATTTTCTCGTCAACGAGTAAAACTACGCCGAAGCTTTCTGTGGTGCGCGTTGGCTCCTTCCAGACATTGTCCTTCCCGTTCATATCTAATGGAGACAACAAAAAAACTTAAGTTCGAGGGAGAGAAGGTGATCTGATACAGATCTGATCTTTCAAGATGTTGGCCTCTGCGACCCCCCTCTCCCCCTCTCTCTACCCCTCTTTGTAAACTGGTCTCTGATCTCTTTAATTCGACCAGCGTCGAGCTCGAGACCCAGATTTGGAAGCTCGATCTCTGCCGCGGGGTCGAACTCGAGCGCTCCGGATCTGGAGGGCTCGAGCTTCTTCGCGGCATCGACGGCATGGAGCTCAAGGACCAGATCTGTTCAGCTCATCACTGAGGGTTCGATGGACGAGATTAAGGAGATGCTGGAGTGGAGCGACCCAGCTTGGAAGCTAGCGGACTAGATCGACCCAGATCTGGCTCGTCTGCACCAGAGATTGAAGATGAACAGTAGAGGACAAAAAGAAACAAAATAAGTAAAATGGCATCATTTTTTAGTGTGAGGGAAATTTTCAATTTGGGGTTCAAAGTGAGCCCATTTTCTCAAAATAAGGTCCTAAGTGCCTAATCAGTCTCAATTTGATACCTAGATTTGCCGGCCGGCCAAATAGTCACCGGCGGCGAGTTTTTTTACTGTTCCGGTGGTCGGAACAGTAATTTTTTAATTTTTAATTTTTAATTTTTTTTTGCTTTTTTTCTTTTTTCTCTTTCCTCCGCCGGCCTCGACTATGGCCGACGGAGGCTGCCCTCGCCAGCGTCGGGGAGGGCCGCCCAGCCTTCCCCGACGGCCCTCGCCTGACGCCGCAGGTAGGGGTGTGCAATCGGATCGGGTTTACCCGGAAACCGGACCAACCCACCCGAAAAATAGGTGCGGGAACCGGTTCTAACAAGAACCGGTCCGGGTACCGGTTCCATTTTTTGAGAATCGGTTAGAACTGGTTTGGTTTCCGGTTTCAAGCAAAAATCAACTCAAACCTGTTTTAGAACCGGTTTTAGAACCGGTTTTGAGATAATGTACAAAAAAGTAAAAAGTGTATATCACGTTACCCTACTTCACCGGTTTTAGAACCGATTTCCGATTTAATATTTGAATATATTTTACAACTATGAGTGAAACAGCACGGCCCTTAAAGTCATCTAAATATTGTGTAATTCAGATGAGATATATAGACATTTTTCTAGTGAGAGCATATGCCTTACCGCTAAGTCTCTTGATTTTTCTTTCAAGATATTTCATTCGAAACAGAAGTAAAGAGTTATCTCATCATGGCGCAAAATAAAGAGCTAAACATGTTGAATAAATTCCTTGGAAATGTGACTCTTAAAGATTTATGCGATTGGATTATGTCTTGCCACATAGTGCTTTTGGATTGTTGATTTTGATGGATTGTAATTTCAATTGCTCATTTTGGGGATTGTTACTTTTAGCGGATAGTGATTTTTGTTATTCGTCTTTTATTTTAAATTGTTTCATTGCTACCTATATTATTTTGCTAAAAAAAATGAAACCGAAAAAAGGAACCAAAAAAAATAGGTTCTCGGGTAGACCCTGAAACCGGACCGGAAAAACAGGGTTGGTTCCAAAACAGGGTATAAGAAAAACAGGGTTGGTTTCAGGTTCCAAAAATTGGGAACCGGTTATAACAGTATTGGTTTCGAGTTATAGGTCTGGACCCAACCCACCTTGAAACCGATCACCCCTAGCCGCAGGCGAGGGTTGCCCTCGTCGACGTCGGGGAAGGCTGGGCAGGCGAGGGCGACCCTCGCCGACGTCGGGCGAGGGCTGAGCCCAGGCGAGGGTTGCCCTCGCCGGCGTCGGGCGAGGGCAGCCCTCACCCCGGCTGGGCGGGCGAGGGCGACCCTTGCCCTCGCCGACGTCGGGGAAGGCTGGGCGGCCCTCGCCTGACGCCGGTAAGGGCGACCCTCGCCGAATCCCACTCAGCCTCCTCAGCTCCTCCTCCGACAGCCTCAGCTCCGCTAGCGTGGGCGCAACAGCCCCCTTCTCTTCCCACCTCCTCCTCTCCCTCTCCAGTTCCCTCTCCTTCCTCACCTTCCGCCTCAGCTCGCCATACCTCTCCACAAAGTTGCTCGAGCCGAGCTCAGCGATGGGGTTCTCAGACGTGCTCTAGCTCGTGTCGATCGTGTGGCCAATGCGGTGCCCTCGCCGGATCTAACGAGGGTCGCCCTGGCCGGCGTCGGGCGACGGCCGCCTAGCCTTCCCCCACGTCGACAAGGGCAACCCTCGCTTGGGCAGGCGAGGGTCGGCCCTTGCCCGCCCAGCCGAGGCGAGGGCGGCGCTCGCCCGACGCCGGCGAGGGCAACCCTGGCCTGCGGCGTCGAGCGAGGGCCATCAGGGAAGGCTGGGCGGCCCTCCCCGACGCTGGCGAGGGCAGCCTCTGCCAGCCATAGAGAAAAAAAAAAGCAAAAAAAAAAATAAAAAGTAAAAAAATTATTGTTCCGGCCATCGGAACAGTAAAAAAACTCGCCGCAGGTGACTATTTGGCTGGCTGGTGAACCCAGGTACCAAATTGAGACTTATTGGGCACTTGGGACCCCATTTTGAGACTGATTTCACTTGGGACCCCATTTTGAGAAAATGGGCTCACTTTGGACCCTAAATTGAAAATTTCCCTTTTTTAGTGAAATTGTCCACGTCAAATCGCTAATTGGCCGGCAATAACTAGACTGTAATATCAACAATTTCATGCGAGTCTTCATCGGAAGGATTACATTGAACTTTTCCTCTAAGATTTAGAATTTACATTGAAATAATTGAAAATTTTAACCACATTAAAAACTGTACAATAGATTTAAGATTGAATTGATAATTTTTCTAAATTATTCATAAGTGAGACCCTCTATCATATGATCACAATCTTGATTTGTCACTTCGAATGCTTCTTTTACAAACTTAGCCAACGGGGAATACACGAGATCATTAAGACCTACCCTAATGAGCGCGGAGAGTGGTCATCGGGGTCAAGAGATTTCGACAAGTTGGGACTCGTGGCAAGTTTCCAAAATAGCACAAGAAACGGGAAAGGAATAAAGTTTAGACCGAACAAGGAGAGAGCATTTAGAGTAACAAATTATAAATTGAACCTACTCATAAGAGGTACTTTTGGGTGTCATGTTATCGTTTGTTATGCAAATTTCAATAGGAAGCATGCTCAAGTCAAGGTGAGTAATACCATGAGTGAGTTAATCAAGAGATCTTACTATATACTTTGTAAGTGAAAAGTGCATGGGAAGTCAAAAGCCTTGTGGATGGAATGCAAGTCTTAAATCACTCAAGTGGTTCAATTAAATCCTAAAATTTCTCTTAAAAAGTGCAAACATGTTCCTATCAATGAAAAGTTCCTAAAATTGCCTATATGAATCATCCAAAAGTGCTTATGCGGCATATTTAAAGTGCACATTTTAACTTAATTTTATGACTTAATTGTACTTTACTATAAAGGTTTGACTTGATTGAACTAATTGAAAGGTTTGGGTCTTGATTGAAATTTTGAGGTATAGAGCTTGATTGAACCAATTGAAAAATGTTGAACTCAATCGCATTCCCTACATACGATACATGATTCGTAGTGCGATTTATCGGTTGTCTTGCCTTGGATTATTTTAGTAGAATAAGATTGAAATGAACTTTTCTGTCCCCGCAGATCTCCGCATACGAAGAGAAGAAGAGACAAGGTTGTTGACTAGGGTTTTGATGGATGCGTAACTTTATGGAAAGTGCGAGGCTAATGTGGGGATTCTATTTGTGATTTAGCTAAATCTTGACGCTCAGATATTTATTTAGTCATGTGTTATTAATTCAAGGAGCTGAAATAAATTTACCCAGATTCCAATAGCTTTACTTTGTTCTATGCTTGCAACCAAATGAAAACGAAAATGAAAATGAAAGTGGTCATCCAATTGCGGATTCCTAGGCATTAGCTGCAACTCAAATGAAAAGTTATGTACTTACAAGTTTTGTTAAAATTTCTGATGTCGCATTTTCTAAAGCTTAAAGTTTCTAATGCGCAGTGGTCACTCACACTATAAAATATACATGTTACATCCATAGTAGTGCAAGCAATAGAAATTGCTCAATGTTGGTTTGGGAACGCGAGCCAAAATCCATTATAGCTGCTAAATTTCGCCCCAAACTTTGACTATTGTTGTTGGATTTTCATGTAAAGTCGGGATTGATTATTCAAACAATAATCATTAACATAATCCCAAAGAAAACAAAATAATTAAAAAAAACATTAAACACGATTCCAAGCACAAAGAAGTATCATTATCAACTGACGAAATATAAAATTAGGAAACAATTGTTGAAAACTTTTTGGACTTTCGGCACAAGTTCATAAACTTTTTACGGAATTTGGATTGGCCCCACATGAAAATAGCAGTATATTGACACTGGATATACGCTCATCGTGAGAAAAAGTTGGTAGGGCATCTATTAGCATAACATGTTGTCCTTTGCTCTTTTTTGCAATAAAGTTTTGCGTATAGTCAAAAAAATAATATTTTTTCTTCAGTAGGAATATTCTTTTCACTTTTACTTTCCCACTTTATTAGTTGTGTTGTCCAATTCTAGGCTCTAGACAGAGAGAGAGCCCGACGTTTTTTCCCACGTTCCTCCACTGTCAGATGTTGGGTCGGCCATTTCATGGCCCTTTCATCATGTTTGTTCATTTGATTAGGACAGGCAATATAAAAAATGATTTGATCCTATATAAGAAGAAAATTGCTATTTGCTAATCCGGTTTCTTACCGAGGCTATCGCATGAAATTTAGATTACTTAATCACGTGTAATTTCTTGTACTTTGGTTTTTCTCTTAGGTCATTTGACACTCTGTACTTATTCGAACTTGATTACTAACTAATATTCTTGTGGGGAATCAAACTCCCACTTTTTTTTTCAGATTTTTATAATTCAAACTAAAATTCGAGGCGTAAATATTTTTTGAAGCTCTTTCTCTGTGGTGTGATTCTTTGTATTCTAGTCCATGTCCTTTGATACTATGCATTGATTCTTTATTTATCTTTGAAAGTAATAATATGAAACTACTTATGGAAATTATGGGTCAAAATCATGGCAAGTGCATTTAGCGTCGAGCTTTCGGGAATGAGTCGCTAAAATTGTATTGCATAAAAATATGGATCAATTTAGGTTGGGCCCCTTTTCAACCCCCCAAATCCGATATGATAAACATGTTTGACAGGTCTAGATAACCAAGCTCAAATATTCACATACATATTACAGTAGCTCCTTGGTTCAATAAGAAATCTAGTAGGGAGCTCCGCAATAATGGAATTGAATTGCAATATCGAAGTTAAATAGAGAACTCTTTTTTAACATTTCTCATACCAGATCAGTAAAAATTGTTCAAAAAGTCCAAAATCTATTACATTTTTGTCAATTCAGTCTTAAACCTTTTAATTTTGCTAATTAAGTCTATCCAGCCAAAATTACTGACGTGGACGCCTGCCAGCATACGTGGCGCTGACACAAACAATTTTAATAATATTTTTCAATTTTTTTTATTTTTTATTTTTCTTTTCTTTCTTTTTTTTTTCCTCCCCTTCTTCCTCCTCCAGCCTGTCGCCGAGCCTCGGCAACCAGCTAAAGGTGATGGCCGGTGAGGTTGGCCTTGCCTAGCCATAGCAAGGCTGAGCCTCGCTAGGGGCTGACGAGGCTTGCCCTCACTAGTGGCTGGCGGGGAAGAGGCTTGCCTGAGGCCGTCTGGCCGGTTGTCGAGGCCTGACAACTAGCTAGAGGAGGAAGAAGGGAAGGAAAAAAAAAAGAAAAAGGAGAAAAAGGAAATAGAACAGAAAAGAAAAATAAAAAATAAAAAAATTCGAAAGATATTATTAAAATCTTATTAAAAATTGACCATGCCAGTGCCATGTAGGCCGACCAGCATCCACGTTCAATGATTTCCGGTTAAAATTAATCAGATGGACTTAATTGACAAAAGTGAAAAGGTTTAGGACTCAATTGACAAAAGTGAAATGTTTATAATTGAATTGGCAAAAAATGCAATAAGTTTATAACTTTTTGAACAATTTTCCCTATCAAATCAAGTGTTAGAGTTTCATGGTCGACTAATTTTCGTGGAAGCTCGACCTCATGGACTGGAGAGACATAAGCAAGCACCTGAACACAAAATTATGTACAGCCTAATCTAAGAAAAAGACGGACACCAACAAAATCATTGACAGCATCAAAAAACAAGCTTGAGAATCGAGCATCACCGTACAGGATAGAACGGAGCGAGTACTCGACTTACGGAGAACATCATTGGAAAGTCTCTTAAGGCAGTACACAAGAAATATCAGTCACTGATCTTTGAACTAGTCAGCTGGAAAAATGAAACTCTTCCACAGCAACACCGCAAATCTTGGAGTAATTATTCATCTATTAGACACGTAGCTCATTGATGCGAAGACGGTGCAAAATATCAAAGCCTTGGCTCGATCGCGCTCAAAGTTACTAAATGTCGTGTGATTCGCTTCCCATCATTTGAATCAGTCTGCTGGAAAACAACAATAAATGAGATGGACCAAAAGAGTTCTAAGAAAGGGAAGAAACCTATTTTCCCACCAAAGTTCGTCCTTAATCTTAAGTACCGCAAGAGTTCACCTAGGAACTTCTAGAAACTTGTAGGTTAGAGAAAAATCTAGGAAACTCTAGTAAAGAAAAAAATTGATTAGCAATTTAACACCAACAAATATCACAAGCTTCTCTCTCTCTTTTTTTTCCTTTTTTTATGGCATTTTTGAGGGTGGTTGGTTGATGAAACTACAACAAAGCACATCATCAGCTATAAAAGACAGGCATAAATTAAAGAAAACTTCAATGTACCGATTTGGTGGTCATTTCTGCCTTCCCCACGGCTTTTATGTTCACTTCAGGCCTACCACATACAACGTGCTTGTATGAGAAGCATCCCACTTTTTGTACATGATGCTTCTCCGAAGAAGAGAGCTTTAAGAGATGCCAAAATATATTATGGTTGAACTGCTTTGGCGAACTTACTCCGAATTAGATAGCGACCCGATAGGCGTTGGCCAAACAGTTGAAATATCTCAAATGTCGCTCAATGTCCAAGATCCAAAGTTTTCTTTTTTTTTTTTGCTTGAACCAAGGTATCTAATTGACTGGCTGGTTATCTGATAAGGCCTTGATTGGTAGCGTGCCTCGATAATGCATCCCCATATTCTGATGTCGGAGTATCAAGATAGCTTCACGAACTGCAAACGAATGCCAACGCTGTCTCGTCTTTGGCAGGCGATCCTGATGGCTATACTAATAGCCGTTCCAACCGACTAAAATCATCATTCTATTTCATAAGCAATGGACAGAAGATTAATGTTTTAATATGGTGCGAGCCCACCATTGATTCTTCTTGGACACATGGGTTAATAGTTATCTTTTTTGTTTTCCTACTTTCGAGCTCAAAAACTATTTCAGCGACCAATGATATCGACTTGGCCAAAAAAGGGGTCACTTTTGTTATTTAATTATTTTCCTTAAAGTACACTGACAACTGTTACAAATAAGGGTATTTCCTGGATTCTTTTCGTTTTCTTCCTCCTCCTTTTCTATACAAATAGAAAAGCGACCAAATGCTTTAGATGTTAACTTCGTTGATGCAATCAAAATCTTTAATGTTCATTTTCCTTAGTACTCACTTCCATGAATTAACCCTTTTGATTCAGAAGACAATGAAGAAAACTAACTTTGATGGGATAATGGAGCAAGGAGGAAGTTAGCTTAAGAGAAGGAAACAAGGAGATTGAAAATTGGAAATAAGTGGAGAAATTTTTGAGCATTTTATTCGAGGAAGTAGTAGAAATTTATGTTCTACCTCACTCGACCCATTTAGTAAGCAAAGCCCAAGATGTCCAATCTCTTTTTGAAGATCCAATGAAGAAGGCCGTGGAAATGCTTCAAGAGATAAAGCGGAAATGAAAGACGGTTCATACTTTTGACGCCGTTGGATCTACGGTCCCAGAATTGGTAATCGTCAGGGGGTGGAAGATTGTTACCCATGGACGCGTAGCTAATCTGCTGGAAATATCATTTATGTGGGATGTGGCGAGTTGCAGCCACCACCACCAGTGCCGCAGCCGCAGCCGCAGCCACTGCCGAGCACTGCAACAAACGTCTCTGTCAACCATTCAGTGTTCAATGGTTGTGACGTGTTTTCCTGGAAAGACCAAAAGCTTGCTGGTTTTCGCTCGACGGACGTATTAGTCCACATGTGTTCCGAAGATTGCTCAGAAGAGAGCAGGTGTGCCGGTAATCTTTGGGAAACACGAATCAAAATGAAAAACATCTTTTCATTTGGTGCGGCAAATCGTTGTCACTAGTTTGAGCGCAGGATGGATGTCGTTCTGTCTTTGTACCGATTCCCACACACTGCCATTGTCTCTTATCGATGCCCAGTATTGTTGATTGGTCGCTTTTAGTATGAAGAAAGCCCCCGAGAGATTTCACAGCAAGAGGAACTTCCTTGCATTTGTTGACGATTCTGACTACAATCGCCCAACTTGCATTTTCTTGCTTGCAGTCGAATGCCCATCTGATAAAATTTTAGCGTAACTTAGCGAGCACGGTTTTGCCTTTACATCCCATCCCAATTATGGGAGGGCATGCGATCCAAGCTGGGCTCAGCACACTCTGCGATGTCGAAAAGGATCATTTGGCCATTCTTTTTCTTGCCATTGGAAAAACAGTGTGGGGCACCAAGAGAGCTCGTGAACCGCAGATGACGAATGCCTATAGTGAAAAACGTTCTAGATCATTCTGTTTTATAAGCAATTGCCAAAACATTATGGTTTTAATATGGTTCGAGTCGACCATTGGTTCTTCTAGGACATATGAGTCAATGGTTATCTTTTTGTTTCCGGCTGAAAAATGATTTCAGCTTTGAATGATCCCAACTGGGCTTGGCTAATTTACGGACTAAGACCCCTCAATCTCATTCTCTTCTTCATGATATCCAATTTGGGCAGTTCTGTGCACTCTGGTGGAGTTATCAAATCGATTGGGGAACTTATGAGGAACTATAGCATATATAATCATGAGTTCAAACGAACGTACTTGGGAGACTGAAACTTACATAGGCTTTGAGCAGATACCAAAAACTTATATTGTTCATGCAATTAGCTTTTGTGCATTATTTTTTCATAAGATCCGGTCTTAATAGCAAAACTGGAAAAAATAATCCTCCTATTTAGAAGTGAAGTAAAACAAATTAAAGAAGGAAAAATCAATGTGGTTTTTCAAATGCATTGTTTTGAGGAAACTCTTCAAAAGTCTAGAGAAAAATTATAGAAAAACCAAGTAACTAACTTTAATTTACAAAAAATAAGATTCGGTGATGCGTCGTGATAAATAGTGTTCTAAGGAAATTCAAATATAGATAATGCTCTAGGTGGTCCCATACAATACGAATACAGTATTTTCTCCATTGAGAAATTTGTAATACAAATACAAGCAAATCATAAAGAACAACACTCATTCAAGGAAAGAAAAGAGTACAATATCAATGGCCATGTTTTCATCCTTGAAAATGAAAGAGATTGCTGAATGATTAGATGAGCGCACGTCCAATTCTTTACGGAGATCCACATGACATGGCAAATAGATCATGGTAGTTCACCTGTGCTCACAAGAAGAAAAAAATGAAATGAGCTTCGAATATCTATTACACAGTATTATGGCAATTATTGTGGTGCCATGCGAATTAGTCATTCTTAGATATTCTATTTACCAAGATATGTGTGTACAATTTCTTTCAATAAAAACCGATGTAGGAATTGTTTTGTATAAAAATGAGTGTAAATATTATTTCTGAATTTCTTTTTCTTTAAAAATAATATCATCACTCAAAGGGACATATATCCAAAATAACATGTGGAAACCATACTTTTTATATGTTACACACTATGGGTAAGCGCTTACCTGTTTGATGGTTCATATTATTTTTAAACAGTGTGCTAATAGTACTCAAATAATGAATCTTAATTTTCTATTAGTAGGTTACATCAAAATAGAGAGTCTACATATAGCCCTAATCTAAAAACCTATGACACATACACTAAGGCTTTTTGTTAATAAGAAAGGGCAGCACTATTTCCACCCCATTTTCAGCTAAGGCAATTTTGGTGGAACATAAGCATGTACTCAAGTGCAATTTCTTCAATAAATTTCCAAAAATTTCACGATTTCCTTCGATATAGTTAATGAACCTAACTAGTCCTTTTAGGACACTTGCAACAAATTCATTTGATAAATTATATTCAAACCATCAACTTTGGCTAGAGCAGCTTTTTTATGTATTGGGGAAATGAAATTGGGTGATCATTAAGTGAGTTCAAGTGTAATTTGAACAATGACCACCGATGATATTATCATGATTGAGTATGAATGTATGATGTCCTTCAACTTCATATACGGCGGAATTAAAATTTCCAATTGATTCATAGCTTCAGCCTTCTGCAATAATAATCACTTTCCAAGTAAAAAGGAGAATACGAGATTCCATCCGAGGGAATCGAGTTTTGCTTTCAATGTGCAACATGAAATTGGGAAATTGGGATTTGTCAAAAGTTGTCCAAATATATAGTTAAAGTCGTCAGTATAATGAATTATCATACTGCATTATTCTCTTATCCTAAGTTCTTCAAGTGAGGAAGTCAGGAAAAAAAAATATAAGGAGGGACTGTCAATATATGGGCTATTCTTATATTTAAGAACGAAGAAGAAATGAAGGAAGGTGAAAATAGATGCGTGCCTAATCATCTGTCCATCGTACTTGTTTCCGATCAAGCTTGATTCGAGGAACGTGAGCAATTTTGTGCCAATCCTCGCCAATTTGGGGCTCACATCTTTTGCTTAGTTCACCACAATGGACGATGCGCAATTCTTTGAGGGCAGTAAGGGACCGGATTCCTTGCGGCATGGACGATAAGTTGGGACATCGAATCAAGCGAATCAATCTAAGACGTGTATGATTAGGTAGCCATTCAGGTACAACCGTCAAGCTCGGGCAGTCATAGATAGAAAAGGTCTCCAAAGTGCAGGCCGATTTTTCGAGACATTGGAGTTGCTCCATTACTTGTTCGAACTTCCGAATTACCAGTGAACGAAGATTCAATGAAAAATTGGACTTATTCTCCTGGGTAAACACGAGCTGGCATTTAATAATTGTCAAGCACTCTAGAGCGATTAATTCCCCAAAAGGCACGGAAATTGGTCTCCCACAATCTAAAATTTCCAACTTTCGAAGGCGAGTGAGTTGACAACTACCTTCAAACAAAATTTCGAGATTTTCACATCCTTCAAGTCCCAAAAGGTGCAGATTTTCCAGGTATTGTATTCCACTTTCCTGTAGACTCTTTTGCTTTGTTGTTATGTATAGATATCTAAGGCTGATGAGCCTTTTCATATTTTTGGGCAAATGGCCTAGCTGTGAGCAACCAACAAGAGATAAGTATAGCAAGCTCTGCAGCTCACAAATGGTATCTGGAAGCTTCTTCAATAGCTTATTATACTGGAGAGACAACATTCTCAATTGCTTCAAGTTGCATATGGAACTTGGCAGCTCCTCAAAACTACCAAACGGCAAATCCAGATACCGTAAGGAATTACATTTCGAGATGCATATTTTCGAAAACTCTTTAGTAATAACTCCATCGGCAACTTTGAATTGAAGTTTGATTGCACGCAGCCTCTTTGAAGTTTGATTTCTCAAAAAAGGTGGGACTCCATCGAAATTTGAGATTCCCTTTAATGAACTGTTAAAGAGCGAAACGTACTGAATTCCTTCTGAAATCTCTACAGTATCTAAGCCAACAATAGCACAATCATTTTGTGCCACGCTCATTGCAAGAGAATGGACCAGATCGTGCACTTTAAATACTAATGTAGATTCATGCTCCTCAACTTCTTGGATCAACGATCTCTTCCACAACTCTTTGACGTGCTCAACACCAACATTTTCGAATGCTAGTTTGTTCCCCGTCGGACTAATGAGTCCACAAGCCATCCATAAATCAGCCAAATTAGGGCTCTTGATTTTATGTCCTTTGGGGAAAAGTGATAAAACAGAAAAACATCGTTTTAAGTGGGATGGTAAATGATCGTAGCTAAGCTTAAGTGCCGGCATAATGTCCTTTTTTGCTTCCACTAGCTCCCATGTTTCACTATCCCTTATATGCTTCCAATACCATTCTTCGTCCTTTGTGTAAAGTAGACTACCCAAAGTTATCACAAGGAGAGGCACTCCTTGAGATTTTTCAACAATATCATTTCCAATTTCAAGTAGTTTGGGACAAGGCTCCTTTTCCTTTTCATCGAATGCCCATTTTTTGAACAATGCCATAGAGTCTTCATGACAAAGACCTTTCATATTATGCATTGGATGTGTACCCATTATAGAAGCGACTTCGAAACTACGCGTTGTCATAATGATCTTGCTTTCACTAGCTCCTACACTAAGCAAATCTCTCAATTCTTTCCATTTACGGCGGTCGTTGCTCCAAACATCATCCAAGACAAGTAGATATTTCTTGTCTTTGATGATGTTTTGCAAATAAGTTTGCAACTGCTGAATATCAAAGTTGCCCAATCTTTGACCCGTTGCATCCTCAATGATTCCTTCAATAGTTTTCTTTAAATCGAAGTCCTCCGGCACACACACCCATATTCGCAACTTAAATTGCTCTCTCACACCTTCATCGTTGTAGACTACTTTAGCCACGGTCGTCTTGCCCAAACCTCCTATTCCAACAATGGGAATCACCACGAGGTTTTTGTCATCTACTGGCCGCAACACCAACTCAATTATCTTTTCTTTATCAAGAGCTCTTCCGAAGACATCTGACTTGTTTACGAATGAGTAAGTCATCTCTCTTGATCGCGTATGTGGCACACCATTGTCAGCACTCCGCGCATTAAGATCGAATTGATCTTTTTCAGTGGAAATTCTGGACAATCTCTCCCTTATCTCTTTGACTTGACGACTGAGTTTTGCACGGAACATTAGTGGATTACAGAGGGAAAAGAAGCTGCACACCTTTCTGTTGACGCCCCCGTAGCGACTCATCGCCTGCTTCCTTAAGGCTTCGCACTCAAGTTCATCGAGCACATCCTCCACGTCGTAAAACACATTTTGAAGCCGATCTAACCACACCTGCAGACGGTGGTTCTTCGCTTGCTGCTCCTCCGCATCTAACAGCACCGCCTTAATGGCGGTCAACATCTCTCTAAGCTCGCTCATCTGGTTCTCGACGCCATAAATAGCTACGGCTTCTTGGAGGGTTCGGGAGGCTATCTTCCCAAGCACCCCCTCTGCGATGATAAAAAGGAGTGATTCTGCCATGTTTTTCCGAGGAGGGGATGGGCTAAAAAGGCGGAGCAAATTGGTTCTTGGCTGTTTGGCTAGTAAAATTTGATGGTCTAAACAAGAATGTCTCAATTTCTACGTTTCAGATTAACAGTAGTCCCATATAAAGTGAACGATCCCACGTCAAGAAAGGTAAACGACCTGAATATAATACCCGGTAGGCTGCTAATTATTCATGGTCAACGGATGTCATAGATGTTCGGCGGTCAGAAAATGTATATTATATACTGCTAATCGTCTATTGCTGATCCATGTCCATTCGGTAATTACCTGCTCCACTGCTCAGCCATCAACCACCCCCAACCCCTCCAAAAAAAAAAAATCTAGCAACGGATAAATTACCCAAACTACAAAGTCAAGAAATCCTGGACATGGAAGGAAAAAAAACACTAATAAAGATTTAGATGTTGATGTAAAGCAGCAGCAAGAATTATATTGTTTGCTTGGCTTAGAAAAATTCAAAATTAACATAGCAACATGAATGCTCCATTTGTTTCACAGAAAATGAATAATTTGATAAATCTTTACCTAAAAATGATCGCTTGCATCACTTACAAAAATGAATAAATAATAAATATTTTCATTATTTATGAAATTATTTAGACATCAAACTATGCGGATGGAGGAATGATGGATAGGCCTCGTGGCGGCGATGGTCGGGCACTGACGCGGTGGTGGGTGTGCAATGGATCTATGCGGCCTGGGTTGGGACGGGAAGACGAGGATCTGTGCGGCAGATCATTGTGGCGAAGGATGTCATTGCATCTTTGTGCCAATTCCCACGTACTGCTAGTGTCTCTTATCGATGCTCAGCATTGTTAATCGGTCTCTTTCAGCAGGAATTAAGCCCCTGAGAGATTTCCCAGCAAGAGGAACTCCCTTGCATTTGTGGACGATTTTGATTGCAATTACCAAACGTGCATCTTGTTGCTTGCGGTCGGATGCTATCTGAAGAAAAAAAACAAGGGAGTGTCCAGAGAAGAAGGGCCTTTTAACTTGAATGCTAATACAAATCCCATTAGGTAAGCGACTTCGTGACTGCGGGTTGTCGCAACTAGAAAACTTCCCTTAGCCTAACATGAACAAATCTCTCATCTTGTTCCAGTTTTACAGTTAACTGTCGTCTTATTCATCATCCAGCACAAGGAAAAGCTTCTCAACGTTTATTAAATATCTTCAATGAGTCTGCAATTGCTCCATGTCCAACGTATCTAACTGTAGTTTTGAACTCTAATCAAGCCTTGATTAATAGCGTCTCTCCAGAGTTTTTCAAGAGATTTTTTAGATTCAAATCATTGGAAAAGCATATCTATTGTCAGAGTAATTAAATATTAAATAATGCATTCATTTAACAGTTTAAGCTGTTGGAATAATTGGCAGTAATCCCACAAAATCTCACATCTATATACTGAAATGCATACTGAAGACCTTTTTGTGGTTGTACACGAACTTAGCGAGCATGGTTTTGCCTCAACATTCCATTCCAATTATGGGAGGGCATGCAATCCAAGCTGGCTCATAACACTCTGCCATGTTTTTTTATTTGGTCGAAATGCTCTGCCATTTTGAAAAGGATGGATTTGGCCATTTCTTTTTCTTACCATCAGAAAAATAGTAGGCTGTATCAAGAAAGCCTCGTGAACCGAGACAACAAGTGCCAACGTAGTCTTGTCTTTGGTAGGTGATCATAATGGCTATACTAAAAACCGTTCCATCTAAAAGGATCTCTCTGTTTTATAAGCAATTGACAGAATATTAAGGATTTAATATGGTGTTAGTCGACCATTGATTCTTCTAGGACATATATGAGTAATGGTTATCTTTTTGTTTCCTACTTTCAGGCTGAAAAAAAGATTTCAGCTTCGAATGATCCCAACTTGGCTAAATTTACAGACTAAGCCCCCTTGACCTCATTCTCTTCTTCATGATATTCAATTTGGGCAGTTTTGTGTGCTCTAATGTGGTTATCGAATCGATTGAGGAGGTGCTTAACTTATGAGGAACTATAGCATACATAATCATGAATTGAAATAAATGTACTTGGAAGACTAAAACTGACAAAGGCTTTGAACAGATAACAAAAAGCTTATATTGTTCATGCAGTTAGCCTTTGTGCATTCATCTTCATAAGATCCGATCTTACCAGTAAAAGGGGAAAAGGTATTCCAATGTAAAAGTCAACTAAAGCAAAACAAAAAGGGAAAAATCAATGTGGTCTTTATATAGTCCAGAAATAAATTACAAAAAGATGGAGTATCTGAATCTAATTTACCAAAAATAAAATTCAGTGGTCTAATCGTGATTTCATACACCATGGATGAAAAATAAATGTTGTTATAAGAAAATTCAAACAGAGATAATGCCAAAGTTGGTCTCATACATTATGAGTAAGGTATTTTTTATAGAGCAATTTGTAATACAAACACCGACAAATCATAAAGAACACTCATTCGAGGAAAGAAAGAGAAAAGTACAATATCAATAGCCGTTGTGTTTCATCCCTGAAACTGGCGAGCATCCAAATCTTTGCGGAGATTCACATGGTGTGGCAAATAGATCACGGGAGTTCACCTGTGCTCAGAAGCAGAAAAGAAAAAGAAAAGAAATGAGCTTAGCTATTTGATGCTTCACATTATTTTTTAACATTGTGCTGATGGTACTCAAATAATAAATCTTAATTTACTATTCCTGGGATACATCAAAATGGAGAGTCTACATAGCTCAATCTAAAAACCTATGACAAGACACTTAGGCTTTTTGTTAATTAAAATCAACTGAAACTATCATAAATACAAAATGACGGCAAGTAGATTCGCATATAGTTTTCGCTGAATTTTCTGAATTTCGAATCAAATTTTAAATATTAGGTGGAAAAGCAAAAAAAATACTTTTTTACTTTCGTTAATCGGAAATTTAGAAGTCCCAAAAGTTTGGATGAGAACCAGCAAAGCTTTCGATTTTGCTATATACTAATCATATTGGGTCGATATGACATGATTTATTTTCAGGACAATGAAATTGATCAGTGCTTCCAAGTACTTATGGAGCTTCGCTAAATGTGCTTTGAAAATTTAATGCCTTATTTGGTTCCTCAAAATTTCCAAAATTTTTTTATTTACGTTTCCATTTAAGAATGAAAAAATATCGTGAAAATGAATTCGATATTTCAAAAGCAATTGTCAAATGAAAAAGTGGGAACTTAACTAGTCCCTTTGGGACACTAGCGACGAATTCATTCGCTAATTTATATCCGAGCTATCAACTTTAAGCTAGAGCAGCTATCTAATGTATTGGGGAAATGAAATTTCCCCCAAGTATAACTTGACATGAGAAATCGGTTTTAAATAATCATTATGCTTGAAAATAGCAACCACCGATGATAGTATCGTGATTGAGTAGGAACGTATGATGTTCTTCAACTTCATACACGGCGGAATAAAGTTTCCATTTGGCTAATAACTTCAACCTTCTGCAATAGTAATCATCGAAAGAGTGGGTACACGTTCAAAACATAACGTCAGATTCCAATTTCCAAGGAAAAGGAGACAACGAGATTCCATCGTAGGGAATCATATTTTACTTTCAATGTGCCACATGAAACTGGGAAATTGGGAAAAGTCGTCAATATTGTGAATGAGCATAATGCATTAGTCTCTTATCCTAATTTTCTTCAATTGAAGGAAAAAAAATATATATGTGGCCATTATTACATTGAAGAACGAAGAAGAAGAAATGAAGGGAGGTGCAAATAGATGCATACCAATCATCTCTCCATTGTAGTTGTTTCTGATCTATTGTAATTCAAGGAACGTGAGCGATTTTATGCCAATCCTCGCCAGTTTGAGGCTCGCATCTTTTGCTCAATTCACCACAATGCACGATGAGCAATTCTTTTAGGGCAGTAAGGGATCGGATTCCCTGCGGCATGGACAATAAGTTGGGACATCGAATTAAACGAATTAATCTGAGACGTGTATGATTGGGTAGCCATTCGGGTACGGCCGTCAAGCTCGGACAGTCATAGACTGAAAAGGCCTCCAAAGTGCAAGCCGATCCTTCGAGACATTGGAGCAACTCCATCACTTGCTCGAACTTTACAATTACCAGTGTACGAAGATTCAACCAGGAAATGGACTTATTCTCCTGGGTCAACATGATCCGGCAATTAACAATTGCCAAGAGCTCTAGGGCGGTTAATTCCCCAAAGGGCAGATATATCGGTCCCCCACAACTTCGAATTTCCACCTTCCGAAGGCGAGTCAGTTGGCAAGTACCTTCAAACAAAACTTGGAGATTTTCGCATTGATTGAGTCCCAGATAGTGCAGATTTTCTAGGTATTGTATTCCAGTTTCTTGCAAACTATTCTGCTTTGTTGTTGTATGTAGATATTTAAGACTAACAAGCCTTTTCATATTTCTAGGTAAATGGTCTAGCTCGGAGCAACCAAGAAGAGACAAGTATAGCAAACTTTGCAGCTCACAAATGGTATCTGGAATCTTCTTCAGTCGCTTAATATTCTGGAGAAGCAAAATTCTCAATTGCTTCAAGTTGCATATTGAACTTGGCAACTCCTCAAAAGTACCCCCCGACAAATTCAGATACCGTAAGAGGATACACTTTGATATGCATATTCTAGCAAACTGTTTAGTAATAACTCCATCATCAACTTTAAATTGAAGTTCAATTGCACGCAGCCTCTTCGAAGTTGGCTTTCTCAAAAAAGGTGGGACTCCATCATAATTTGAGATTTCCTCTAACGAAGTGCTAGATAGTGAAACGTACCGAATTCCTTCTGAAATCTCTGCAGTATCTAAGCCAACAATAGAACAATCATTTTGTGCCACACTCATTGCAAGAGAATGGACCAGATTGTGCACTTTAAATACTATCGATGATTCAAGCTCCTCAACTTCTTGGATCAAAGATCTCTTCCACAACTCCGTGACATACTCAACACCAACATCTTCCAATGCTAGTTTGTTATTTGTTGAACTAATGAGTCCAAAAGCCATCCATAAAGCAGCTAAAACAGGGCTCTTGAACTTATATCCTCTGGGGTAAAGTGATAAAACAGAAAAACACTGTTTTAAGTGGGATGGTAAATGATCATAGCTAAGCTTAAGTACTGGCATAATGTCCCTTTTCACTTCCACTAGCTCCCATGTTTCACTATCCCTTATATGTTGCCAATACCGTTCTTCATCCTTTGTGTAAAGTAGACTCCCCAAAGTTTTCACAAGGAGAGGCACTCCGTGTGATTTTTCAACAATATAATTTCCAATCTCAAGTAATTTAGGCTGAGGCTCCTTTACCTTTTCATCGAATGCCCATTTTCTGAACAAGGCCATAGATTTTTCATGAGAAAGACCTTTTAGTTTATGCGCAGGATGAGTACCCATTATAGAAGCGACTTCTGAACTGCGTGTTGTCATCAGGATCTTGCTTTCACTAGCTCCTACACTTAGCAAATCTCTCAATTCTTTCCATCTACTACGGTGATTGTTCCATACGTCATCCAAGACAAGTAGATATTTCTTGTTTTTTATGGTGTCTTGCAAAAGAGTTTGCAACCTCTGGATATTGAATTTTCTAAAATTTTGACTAGTTGCATCTTCAATGATTTCTTCAATAATTTTTTTTAAATCGAAGTCCTTGGGCACACACACCCATAGCCGCAAGCTAAATTGGTCTTTCACTCTGTCATCGTTAAAGACTAATTTTGCCAGGGTTGTCTTGCCCAAACCTCCTATTCCAACAATGGGAATCACCGAAAGATCTTTGTCAGGCTGCACCAACATCTCAATTATCTTTTCTTTATCAATATCTCTTCCAATGACATCTGACTCGCTTACGAAGGAGTAAGTCATTTTTCGTGTTTGTGTGTGTGCCACATCATTGTCAGCACCCCGCACTTTAAGATTCAATCGATCTTTCTCTGTGGAAATTCTAGATAATGTTTCCCTAATCTCCTTGACTTTACGACTGAGTTTTGCACGGAGTATTAGAGGATTAGAGAGGAAAAAGAAACAGTGTACCTTCCCTTTGACACCCCTGTAGCGACTCATCACCTGCTTCCTTAAGGCTTCGCACTCAAGTTCATCGAGCACATCCTCCGCATCGTAAAATACATGCTGAAGCTGATCTAACCACACTTTCACAAGGTGGCTCTTCTCCCGCTGCTCCTCAGCATCTAACAACACTGCCTTAATGGCAATCAACGTCTCTCTAAGCTCGCGGATCTGATCTTCAACGTTATAAATTGCGATAGCTTCTTGGAGTGCCGGTGATGCTATCTTCAATAGCACACTCTGTGCAATGCTGAAAAGGAGTGATTCAGCCATGCTGAGTGAGGAGGAAATGGATTCAGGCTATTTGGTCCGAGTCGAAAAAGAACACACCATTTCTTCCTTTTATGATGATAACTTGCTTACAATTGGTGAAAGGGAGGTTCTTTCCTTACGGGTGGCCTGCGGGTTAACAGGACATGCTTTCTACCTTTTTCTTTATCTTGCTTTCCAGGGAACAATACAGAATCGAGATTACTTCAAAGATCAACAAAGTCCGTTCTAAGTGTCCATTCTTTGCTTCCGTATGCAATCTATCAAGAAGAATAATTCCATGTAAGCAATGAGAACCCTTGTCCAGCAAGGAAAGGTCGACTTTGGAGTTTATCAAAAAATGGCAATCCAAGCCCCCGGCATCCAGTTGGAAGTGAGAAGAGAGAGCTTTAAACAACTCACCGCAATGACAAAGAATGTCTGTGACACACCAGATAGCATCTGCAAATTCTCTTCAAATATACACGCGTATAACAAAACAAAGTAAAGATGGCTTTGTCTATCATTTTCACTTAGCATTCGTTAATGTCTTTTCCATCGGGGGTGGTGTCGAGGAAAAGTTTGTACATGGCGAGCATTCCTGATGGTGCATGCAACGACGCCACCGTCAGAATCCCCCCTCACTTGAACAGCATCGATTGCAGCGATCATCTGCTCTGCACATGGAGGATCTGGGCACCTAACGGGATTGAATTGCAATATGGACGTCAATTGGAGACCTCCTTAATATTTCTGAGTTATATATCATGGCCTAGAATGGAAATTGATAGATGATGATAAATAGAGAGTCCTTGTCCTTGTACCAGATCAAGTGTCAAAGTTTCGTGGTCGACTAATTATTGTGGAAGCTCGCCCTTATGGACTTGAGAGACATAAGCAAGCACCTGAACACAAAATGATGGACAGCCTATGCTAAGAAAAGACAACCCCAAGAAAATCATTGAAACATCAAAAGAAAAGCTTGACAATCAAGCATCACTGTACATGATATGATACACTGATTCGAGTACTTGACTTATGTAAAAGATCATTGGAAGATCCCTTAAGACCGTAGACAAGAAATAGCGGTCACTAACTTCAAGTAATTCATCATTTCCATGGTGTAACAAGAAACTCTTCGACAGCAGATTTTTTTTTTTGATAACCGAGGTGTCCGCGCGGCTAGCGAGTTAGGGCTCAAATCAGCGGTGATGTTCAACTAGTCCTCGAGGGGAGCTAGCGGATTTTGAGCTCATTATTCCAAAGAAAAGAATATGGGCAAATTGCACATCCACTTCAGCACCTGCCTACACAAGCACGGCTACACACATACCGTCACACGCAAGCAAAGGTCAAAATTATTGCGTTGAATGAGCTCTGTTTCAAATAACTCGCCAAGAAAAAACATCCCTGTTGGCTTGTTGCCTCAAATTGGATTAGAGATCGTAATTTCTTAAACAACTTGTAGAAATTAGATAGGAAGACACAATTTAACGAGGTTCAGCAATGTGCCTACGTCCTCGGGTAATCCTCTCTCAAAATTTTGTTTTTTTTTTTGGTTATATTGTGTTTGAGAGAGGCACTGCCTTTTTATTGATGAAGTACAGGAAAGGAAGACAACGAGAAAACCTAAAACCAAAATAGGCAATTCCTAGAATTACAGAAATCAAGCTGTTGACACCTAAATTTTAGCGACCATTTAGTCGTAATTTGCATAGAAAATTAGGGATTAAATTTTTAACCCCTAAACAAAAAATAATTAAATTGCATAACATATAGTTTAAATTCATTTTAGATTAATTGCATTTGCATCGGACCGGTGGTGAACGAACGAGCTTAAATTTCATCAAATGGGACTCGGCTCGCTTGGAATGCAAGGGCCGGGAATTAGAAGTCAAACGGGCTCGGTTGTTTTATTTTGAGCTTAATTCAGCCCATTATCATTAATTAATTCAGCCCATTTAAATTAAAGCCCAAGCCTAAGCCCATTAGGACTAGAGAGCCCATCTAATTGACCTAGATTAACGCTATATATACATTATTAGGTCAGGATTTTAAGGGGCTCTCTCATATTTTCAGATCAGAATTTTCAGAGTGTGAGAGTGAGAAAGAGAGAGAGAGAAGGAGACCGGCCGGAGCACTCCCCACACGGCCAGAACCGCGCCGGTCGCTGCTCTTCTCGCGCGACGCCGCCGCTGCTCCTCCCGCCGACGCCGCGCCTGTCGCTGCTGCTTCTCGCGCGATGCCGCCGCTGCTGCTTCCCACCGACACCGCTGCTGTCGCGCGTTGCCGCTGCTGCCGCTCCACGACGCTGCCGCTGCTCCTTCCGCCGACGCCGCGCTTGTCGCTGCTGCTTCCCGCGCGACGCCGCCGCCGCCGCTTCCCGCCGACACCATGCCTGCCGCTGCTCCTCCCGCCGATGCCGCGCCTGTCGCTGCTACCGCTCCACGCCGTTGCTGCCGCTCCACACCGCCTGCCGCAGCTGCTTCCCGTCGACGCCGCTGCTGCCGTGCATCACGCCGTGCACCGCCGCCCTGCTGCCCTCCGTCGCCGCGCACCACCGCCGCTGCCGCCCCCCGCCGTGTCATCGCCGCAAGCCGCCGTCGCTCCTGACACCGTGTCGTCGGTCCACCGTTCGCCGCTCATCCCGATCCGCAAGTTCGAATTTGGGAATTATCTGCAAATTAGGTAATTGAACATTATCTGATATTTTTCAGAATATTTAATTTACTAATTTGTGTGTTTGAATATTGCGTGAATATCGTGTGGAATATTAGATATGTCAGGATAATTATCTGATATCTGCGATATTTTTAAAATATTCAGAATTAGGAAACTTTCCTAATTCAGCAATGTATCTGGACAACTATCTGACCTTATCCCTAAGGTATGATACGTGGCGATACAGAAAATCATTATTCTATCCATAATCATTTGGATACGATAATGACTTTTATCTGCTTTCCAAATTTGAATGATCGACTTTCCGTCAATATCTATAACCCTATAGATATGACTGATAGTTCGATTTTTGTGCCTAATCCGAGTTTGAAACGAATCTTGTGGATTGCGTGGCTGTTTTAAATGTGGATGATATCTCTGTTTAAATTGTCTTTCCCTTTCAAATAAAAAAAGAAAATTCAAAAAATATCAGTTAGGATTTGAATTTGAGTTTTGCATGTTTAGGAATCCTAAATATATCTAGACGATAGAGTAATTATTTAATTTAAATTAGGACTTGAGATAATCTATTTCCTAGTTTAAATTAAGTAATTTTCTAATCTTAATAGATTATTTAGATTATTTTTTAATTCCGAATTTTCATGAAAACCCCAAAAAAGAATGAATTATTTTATGGCAGGTTAGGATAGATTACATTCTTAATTTAAGTAATTTATTATTTCGAATTTTAACAAAAATCCCAAAAATAAGTCATGTTAGGATATGTTAAGTCATCATAGGTTGCATGTTAAGTTAGGCATATTTTTATTCCGAATTTTATTAGAAAATACAAAAAAAAATAAATCATTGGCCTGTCATCAGAATTAGGTCACGTCGTCGCATGACATATAGTTTGTATGCTAGGTCTTGCATGTCATTTATTGCACGTCATTGCATGTAGATTAGGTTTCATTTAAATAAGTGAAAATCCTAAAAATATTGAGTGAACTGCTTGTTAATTAGAAATCATATTAGGTTGTTGATGTGATTTTCTAGCTAACAATGCAGATGCTTACGTTGCTTCGAGATAAGTAATTCTCCCAATTTGCAATTTATTTAATGCTTTCTTGGGTGTTAAATTGGTGGTTTGCGTACCCGCATGAACACCTCACATGTTAGTGACTAAGTTAAAATGGATCCAGATTGCTTGCCAAAACATTTTTGAAAAGAAAAGGTACCGAAAGGGCGTTAGACTAGATCTAGCGTAATCAAGTCCCCGGGCTTAGAATCTCTGGTTCGTAGGAATAAAACATATCTCCCTATGTTTTATTTAGGTTTCTAATCGACCTACCACAAATAGATTAGTGGCGACTCCAAGCATGAAAACATTTGCATGTTAAAAAACTTAAACCCTAAGTTGCGAATTGGTAAGGCTTGGGAGGGCTCGAGTTAGGTTTAGTCCTAATAATCCATTAGCCTGAGAGGAATTTTTTTTAGGTCGCGACACAAACAAATCTACATAATTTCTTCCCAAAAGAAAGAGAACCCGCACCAATCACGCCAACCTCCCAAATAGGAAGACCAGCACCAATCATGCCAACACTCCCCTTCAAGTTGGAGCGAATATATCATCAGAGGTCAACTTGCTCACTATCTCTTGAAATGGCCCCTTAGGAAGAGCTTTGGTGAACACATCCGCCAATTGTTCTCCACTCTGGATATAAGTTGTCTCAATGGTTTTGTCTTGAACCTTTTCCCATATGAAATGGCATTCCACCTCAATGTGTTTAGCCCTTTCATGAAACACAGGGTTCGAGGCAATGTGAGTAGCGGCTTGGTTGTCACAAAATAATTTCGTAAGTGAATCTGAAGGCCTACAACCCAATTCTTGAAGTAGCAGTCGTAGCCAAACAATTTCATTAGTAGCAAATGCCATTGCTCGATACTCTGCTTTAGCACTTGACCAGGCAACCACGCATTGTTTCTTACTTTTCCACGTGACAACGTTACTGACGCAGCGTTCCGCGAAAATTCAAGCAAAACCTTGCTTAAAGAGAAAAATCTCGAAATTCAATATTGATGATAATAATGTTCTCCATCAAAACAAACCATAAACACCCTTTTATAGGAGTAAAACCTAATTACAATGGGAAACCTAATTATAATAGGAAAGTTACCTAATCTGAATTGGAAACCTAATCATAATAGGAAAGTTACCCAATCTAAATTGAAAAGTATAAAACATCAAAATTAGGAAACTGCCTTTTTAAATTAACTCATAAAAAAATATCCAATGTCGTCGACTGGGTCCACCGGTTCTAGTCACATCACCGTTTCGCCTTCCGTTTGAACTTCTGCTTGTCCAATTGGTCCAGAAACGCACCACTAATAGATTCCGCATCATTCTCCTCCACTTGAAAAGAACTCGTCCTCGAGTTAAAATCAGGATCCGGATATAACGGCTCTATAGACTCATGAAACGGTGACAAATCAGCAACATTAAAAGTGTTGGATATGCCCATGCTATGTGGAAGGTCTATAACATAAGCATTATCGTTTATCTTCTTGCTGACAGCGTAAGGTCCATACTTCTTTGACTGTAATTTACTGTAAGATCCAACTGGTAATCGCTCTTTACGAAGAAAAACCATGACTTAATCACCTACCGCAAATACTTGCTTCCGCCGGTGCTTATCTGCTGCAACTTTATACTTCTGATTAGCTTCCTCCAGCTTCTGTTTGACTTCACGATGCACCTCCACAATCTGTTTAGCCATATGATCCGCTATTACACTTTTATCCGCTTGCTTAGGCAACTGTACCAAATCGAGAGTATGCTGAGGCGCCTTTGTATAAACAACAAAAAAAGGCGACCTGCCAATAGAACTATGAACTACATTATTATAAGCAAACTCTGCTTGTGACAAAGCAACATCCCATTGCTTCGGCTTATCTCCACAAATGCTTCGAATCAAGTTTCCCAGAGTTCTATTAACCACCTCTGTTTGCCCATCAGTCTGCGGGTGAGCAGTGCTACTAAAATTCAAAGATGAATCAAATAGCTTCCATAAAGTCCGCCAAAAATACCCTAGAAATTTACTATCCCTATCTGAGGTAATAGATTTGGGCACACCATGCAAACGAACCACTTCTTTAAAGAATAATCTAGCTACATTTACTGCATCAGAAGTCTTCCTACAAGGAATGAAGTGCGCCATCTTGGAAAATCTATCAACCACAACGAAAACAGAATTCACGCCTCTTTGTGTTCGTGGTAAACCAAGCACAAAATCCATGGACAAATCTTCCCATATATTGTTAGGAACAGGTAAAGGCATATATAGACCTGTATTCTTAGACTGACCATTAGCAGTCTGGCAAACATAACACTTTTGTACGTACCTACTGACATCTCTACGCAACTGGGGCCAGTAAAATCGCTCCCGAACTGCAGCAATAGTTTTATCACGACCTAAATGTGCAGCTAATCCACCATCATGTAAATCGCGAATTACCTTCTCTCGTAATGATGTCCGAGGAAGGCAAAGCTGATTGCCACGCATCAAATAACCATCCTGTACATAAAATTCTTGTACAGGTTGACCAACAGTACATTACTCCCAAATTTTTCCAAAGTCGTCATCATCTGCATAACAGTCTTTCAACTGCTCAAACCCCAAGATGTCTTGGCGTAATGTAATCAACAAGCCAGCTCTCCTACTCAATGCATTTGCTACGACATTATGCACACCTGACTTATGCTGTAATCTGAAAGGAAATTTTTGCAAAAATTGACACCATCGCGCATGCATATCTTTGCTAATCCTCTTCTGACTATTTAGATACTTCAAAGCTTCATGATCAGAATAAAGGACGAATTCTTTCCCAATCAGATAATACTTCCAGGTCTTCAAGGCTCTTACGACAGAATAGAATTCTTTATCATAAGTGCTCCACTTTCGCCTTGCGTCACTAAGCTTCTCACTAAAATAGCAAAATGGTTTGTGCTTTTGAGATAAAACAGCTCCTATACCCACTCCACTAGCATCACAGTCCACTTCAAATAGTTTATCAAAATCAGGTAAAGCAAAAACAAGTGCAGTACATAACTTCTCCTTCAAAATAGCAAAACTATTCTCAGCTTCCTCTCCCCATAGAAATTTGCCTTTCTTCATACATTTAGTAATTGGGGTTGCGATTGTACTAAAATTCTTAATAAATCGCCTATAAAAAGTAGCCAACCCATGAAAACTCCTAACGTCAGAAACTGTTTTAGGAGTCGGCCACTCTCTGATTGCTCTTACCTTCACCTCATCTACCTCTATTCCGTCAGCAGTAATAATAAATCCCAAGAATAACAGTTTATTAGTGAAAAAATTGCACTTCTTAAGATTAATATATAGCTTATTAATCTGTAGGGCTGTCAACACCTCCCTTAAATACATCAAATGATCCTCCTCAGTCTTACTATAGATTAGGATGTCATCAAAATAAACTACAATAAATTTGTCAATAAAAGATTTCAGAACCTGATTCATAAGTCTCATGAAAGTGCTTGGAGCATTGGAAAGTCCGAAAGGCATCACCAACCATTCGTACAACCCCTCCTTTGTTTTGAAAGCTGTTTTCCACTCATCTCCAGATCGAATCCGAATCTGATGATATCCATTCTTCAAATCCAGCTTCGAAAACCACTTAGCACCGTGCAACCTATCTAGCATGTCATCCAATCTCGGAATTGGAAACTTATAACCCACGGTTATCTTATTAATGGCCCTACTATCTACACACATCCGCCAACTCCCATCTTTCTTAGGAGTCAATAAGGCCGGAACAGCACATGGGCTCATGCTATTCTGAATGTGGCCCTTTTTCAACAACTCCTCCACCTTCTCTTTTAGAATCTCGCTCTCTTTTGGACTCATCCTTTAGTGCGGTAAATTTGGCAGACTAGCACCAGGAATTAAGTCTATATGGTGCTGAATATCACGCATAGGCGGCAACCCATCTGGAATCTCTTCAGGCATTAGTTCGCTAAATTCCTTCAATAAAGGCTTGACTGCTTCATGCTGCTCCTCCACTTGTAATTTAGCCTCAGTCTCAATTGCTTGTTTTACGACCAGCACGTGAATCTGTCGGGTCTCCTTAACCTCAGCTTCAAATTTCCTTATAAGAGTAAGGAAATTATTTTCAGAAGATTCTTTTCCTTTGTTCTTTAGTGGCAGCAATGTATACTTCACTCCATCCTTCACGAGATTATACCGATTACTTCTTCCCGAATGCTGAGCATCTACATCAAATTGCCACGGCCTTCCAAATAACACATGACATACATCCATGTCTACTACATCACAATATAACACATCATGATATTTTCCAATGGAGAATAGAAATTTGCATCGTTCAATCACCTGAATACTTTCCGCTCCAGATTTAATCCATCCTAACGTATAGGGATTAGGATGTTTCTCCATGGGTATCTCTAGCTTCTTCACTGCCTTCTTCTCAATGATATTCTCCATACTTCCACTATCAATAACCACAGCAAAAATCTTTCCCAGAATGGTGCACCTGGTTCGGAATAACTGATGGCGCTGCGAATCATCTTCCTGTTTTGGGGCCAACATCATCTTGCGCACCACACAGCTTACTTGCTCCTCTTCTTCATCTTTAAAATCATCGTCCTCACCATCCGACGCATAGCAATATCCATCTTCCTCATCTTCTCTCGCTGCTATGTTTACGGTCTTTCTCTGAGGGCATTCATTAGAACGGTGCCCAGGCTGATTTCATCTGTAACACTTTATTGCGGCTGGTTTAGTATAAGGGTTAGGATTCACGGTTTTCTGTGCTTGCGTTCCCTTATCCTTCGGCTCGTTCATAGGGCGCTTTTCTACCGTCTTATCTTCCTGATTTCGCCCTGCGTTAAAACGATGATTGAAACTGCTTTTTTCTACCGAACTGCTCGAACTGCTACCTCGATAATTTTCATAGGTTCTTCTTCCCTTATCTTGCTGCATCAATTCTGCCTTCATCGCCATATTCTTGGCTTCAGTTAAATTTCGCAGAAACTGCACTCCAATTTTATCTCGAATGAAGGGTTTCAAACCATCGAGATATCTGGCCACTTGCTGTCCCTCCATCTCTGATAAATTATTCCGCTCCGCCAATCTCATAAATTCGGCTGTATACTCATGCATAGTCCGATTACCCTGCTGGCAATGTTGGTACTGCTGGAACATAATCTGTTCATAATCGGGTGGAAGGAATTCTTGCTTCAATAGCCTTCTCATTCTAGTCCAAGTTCGAACTCTATCTTTCCCTTCTCGCTCCCTCTTATTCTGCAATCTCTCCCACCATGCAGACGCGCGCCCCTTTAATCTACAGGCTACTAATCGTACCCTTTTCTCACCAGGGGTCTCCATATAGTCGAAAAATCTGTCTATATTAGCAAGCCAATCCAGAAATTCTTCTATGCCCAGAATTCCATTAAAATAAGGAATATCGACTTTCAATTTAAAGTCGTTACCTTCACGATCGTCGTAACGTCGTCTTCCATCTCTCCGATCATATCCTCTTTGAAATCCTCCATGACGACGTCTGCCGCCATAATCAGCACGTTCCTCAAAAAAATTTCAGTTTCTTCTTCTTCCGAACTCTCTGAAAACAGAGGGTTATTCTGCCTGCGGACAAGAACAGGCCTATCAATAGGATCACCGCGAGCAAGATCTGCACCCGGGCCTTTGTCGTTCCGCCGATTCCGATTCACATCAACGCCGAGACCTTCGAATCGTTCTGTTAACTCGTCAAATCGTTCTTCGAAATGACGAAAACTTTGATCGAATTGTTGATCCAAGCGTTCCATTAAACGCTGCTCCAAACGTTGCAACACGTCGTCCCCAAGGGTTGGGGCTCCAGTCTCCTGAGCATCGTCACGAAGACCATCGCCAGTCACCAAAGGCTCTGATACCACCTGACGCAGCGTTTCGCGAAAATTCAAGCAAAACCTTGCTTAGAGAGAAAAATCTCGAAATTCAATATTTATGATAATAATGTTCTCCATCAAAACAAACCCTAAACACCCTTTTATAGGAGTAAAACCTAATTACAATAGGAAACCTAATTATAATAGGAAAGTTACCTAATCTGAATTGGAAACTTAATCATAATAGGAAAGTTACCTAATCTAAATTGGAAAGTATAAAACATCAAAATTAGGAAACTGCCTTTTTAAATTAACTCATAAAAAAATATCCAATGTCGTCGACTGGGTCCACCGGTTCTAGTCACATCATCGTTTCGCCTTCCGTTTGGACTTCTGCTTGTCCAATTGGTCCAGAAACGCACCACTAATAGATTCCGCATCAGTTACCTCCTACAAACATACAGAATCCAGAGGTGGACTTTCGGTCATGAGGGCTTCCAGCCCAATCTGCATCCATATATCCGACTATTTCTATATGACCATTGTGCTTCATCAATAAACCTCTCCCTAGTGTGGCCTTTAAGTACCTTAGCAGATAATCAACTAAACACATATGTCCTCGTGTAGGATTTTGCATGAATTGACTCACGAAACTAACAGCATAAGTAATATCAGGTTTGGTAATAGTTAAGTAGATTAGTCTGCCGACAAGACGTTGAAATCGACCCACATCCTGCAAAGGAAAGTCATTCGAAACCATTTTCTTGTTGTAGTCCATGGGAACACTAGCTGGTTTTGCACCTATCTTGCCAGTCCACATCACTTTTAGCTTTGAGAAGGTATAGCCAAGTAGCTCGCGATTTGTCATCAATAAAAGAAACAAAATACTTAAAACCATCTCTTGAATCAATTGGAGCACTCCAAACATCCGAATGTACTAAATCAAACATCTCAGAAGCTAAATTAGAACTTTGAGAAAAGGTTAATTTGTGTTTTTTAGCATAATGACAAGAGTCACAAGTACTGCAATTATGAAATAAAGTTTTATCAATAGCTTGCAGCACACGGTCAGAAGGATGACCCATGCGCATGTGCCATAACCTTGAAGCCTCCATCGCATTTTTCCTTGCCACCAAGGCATTCGTATGACAGTCAAGGATTTAGAGACCATTCTGCAACCGTCCTTCACCAATCGTCTTCTTGGTGCTGCAGTCCTGAAACAACACCTTTGAAGAAGAAAAGACAACATTGCAATTTAATTCTTTAGTGCACTTGCTCACAGAAAGTAAATTAGAAGACAAATTGGGTACAACCAAAACATCAAAATTCCGTGAGAACAACTTAAGCTGTCCTGCTCCTTGCGTTGGAACCTGCATTTCGTTAGCCACAGTAATGGGTGGACACGTGGCACTTGAGGAGACATTAAAAAGTAAATCTGCAGAGCTGCACATGTGATTGGTAGCTCTTGAATCTATGATGAATCGAGTACTAGATTGGGTTAAAAAAGCAGTACTCGATGTCTTAACCATGTTGGCCGAATCTGATGAAGGACCAGAAGATCTCGAACCAATCACCCCTGTCCTTGCATTTGAAGTAGTTGTTGAAAATGTTGTGTCAAGGACTCTAGTTTCGATTGAAACTCTGTAGAGTTTCCTGGAACAGCAAGTTTTGCTTCTTCAACCTTATCTTTGTTGGCACGAAGATGAGGATGGAGTACCCAACACCTATCTTTGGAGTGACCATCTCTATTACAATGGTCACAATGAAACTGAACGGGCCTTTTATTTTTTCCCTTGACCAATTTCGCCACAAATTCACCATGTTGGTTGTTCATCACAGAACTATGAGCTAAATTGTCAGAGATTAGCTTATCAAGACTAGGCGAGACACTCATCACTCGACACCTCGTCTCTTCTCCTTGAATCAAGCCACAAACTTCATCAAACGTAGGCAAGTTTGGGCTCATCAAATTTTGTCTTCTCACGTCTTCATACTCAGGCCGAATCCTAGCCAGTAACTAGAAGACACGATCTTGCTCTTCCCGTCGAATGTAATCAGCCACACTTTGGGTTGCTGGCCTATACAGACGAAGCTCATTCAAACTTCTCTTCATACTTCCAAGATGGTTGGTGAAAGATTGAGAGGACTCTTGCTTAGAGTTAGCAATCTCTTGCTGCAATTCGAATACCCGTGACGCATTCTGAGCTTGTCCATGTTGACACCTAAATTTTAGCGCATCATTTAGTGTTAATTGCATAAAAATTAGGGATCGATCTCGGTTCCTAAAAAAAAAAACTAATAGGAGCATTTATCATATAGCTTGATTGCATAGTGATTGGGCTAACGTCAGATGGGTCTAATTGGATGGATCGGATATTCTAAGTTTATTGGATTGTTGCAAGTATAGTTTTGAGCTCAATTAGTTTGTTTGGGTCCATGAAATAGAATTAATTGAGCCCA